>JAMJFZ010001012.1:8565000-9875000 GCA_026225945.1 Cricetomys ansorgei
GCCAGCTCCTGCCCTTCAGATGACAAATTGGGTATTATACTAGTCAGGGTTCTCTTGGGGAACAGAACTGATAGGATGAATAATATATATAGAATTTATTTAGAATAGCTTACAGGTCTGTGGTCCAGCTAGTTCAATAATGGCTGTCTACCAACAAATTCCAGGAATCTAGTAGTTGTTCATTCCATGTCTCTGGAAATCTCCGCTGGTCTTCAGTACATTCCAGAATCCCAAAGAAATAGGCTGTAATGCCAGTGAAAGAGTGAACTTGCCAGCAAGAGTGAGGGCAAGCAGGCAAAAAAGCAAGGGCTTCTTTTATATAGGCTCTCAGCAGAAGGTGTAGCCCAGACTTAAGGTGGGTCTTCCCACTTCAAATGTTTTAACTAAGAAAAAAATCCCTCACACCTGTACCCAGACACTTGGGTTTTAGTTAGTTCCCAGTTGTAGTCAAGTTGACAACCAAGAATAGCCATCACAGGAACCCCCTTTTTTAATGAAACCTAATCTTCCTGCGGGAGCGGGAGGGGGTGGCTGTGCTCACTTACCCTCTGTGACTTGCAGATTTCTAAAAGCTCCTTTAAGAAATCAAGTATCATATCACCATATTATAAAATCAGTTATTCCAGGGGCCCTGTTGAAAGGAAAACATAGTTGGCCCTTCTGAGAAACTTACACGGATTCTATCCACAAGGCATAGAAAATGTTTGGGGGCAAAGAGTGTGCCAAGTCTATATAAATTGTATTTTCTTGTCATTATTTCTTGAAGATTAAAATCCAGTGGCTGCTAACAGCACCCACATTGATTTGGGTCATGTGACTTATCTGGGGGTGATTTAGAATGGACCGGGGTTATACGGGTTCGAAGCAAATGTTGCCTCATTTTCTTATGACAAACTGGAGCGTCTGTGGATGTGGACATCTGCTGGGCTCCCCAGAGCCGATTCTCCATTGATGACAAGGGATAAACTGTGCAGTGGTGTCAGGAAGGAGAATGATGCTACTTCTTAAAGAACGCGTGACACAGAACGCGTAGCTCATTGGCACTGAGGTGAGCTTGACTCCATGGCAAACTTGCCTTAGGTCTCTGTGTTCACTTAAGACGTCACGGAGTTCCTTCAAATTCACCTGTAAGAGGGTAAAGGTCACTTCCAACAGCCCACTTAATTATGCACCAAGAAAACACTTCAGGTTTCAAAAAAGAAACAAAAGATTTTATTTGTGTAATCATTTTGTTTCTGCTGTGGACTCTGAGTCTTTTTTTTTTTTGCAACATTTTCCTCATCCTGAAAGGATTCTAGAGCCTATATGCCCATTTAAGTGAAATTAATTGAAACAGCACAGCATATAACCATGAAAATTAGCCAACGCAATTATATGAAATTAAACCGTTTCTACACAGCAAAGAAATTACAGTCTACACAATAGGAGGAAAGTGTATTTGCCAATATTGCTTTGGACTAAAGGTTAATATCTGGACTCTACAAGGCAATGAAAAATGTAAACGCCCAAACCCAACATTCCAATCATAAATGGGCTAACTGAACAGTCGGTGAAACACAAACGGTCAGTGAATATTCTTTTAGAAGCCCTCGCCATCCTTAGCCATTAGGAAAGCACAAATTAAAACCGCTCTGAGATTCTCTCCCACTCCTCTCAGAACGGCTATCATCAAGAAAACAAATGGCTGCAAATGTTGCTGAGGGTGTGAGAGAGAAGAGCCCCTCGTTCACTGTTGGTGGGCGTGTAAACGGCGTGGCCCCTGTGGAAACAAGTGCAGAGGTTTCTGAAGAAAAAGAACTAAATCAGGAGTACGGTGAGAGCTAGCTATCCCACCCCTGGATTTACCCATAAGACTCTTAAGTCCTACCACAGGGGTATTTGCGCATCCTGTTACCTGCTGCTCTGTTCACAGCAGTGACACAATGGAACCAGTCTGGATGTCCAGCGATAGAGAAATGAATGAAGAAAACGTGGAACACGTGTGCAAAGGAACTTCACTCAGCCGGAAAGAAAGATGGAATTTGCAGAAACATGAAATGGGTCCGGAAATTACTAGTGTTCAGTGAAGTAACTGAAGCTCCGAAAGAGAAATTCAGTTCGTTCTGTCTTATAGGCAGATCCTGGATTTTCATCTGTATGTATGCGTGTGCTTCTGTGCATGTGGGGATTTTGGTCATGTGACTAGAAATATGGTACCCTAAGAGGTTAAAAAAAAAAAAGAGGCCCTAAGGAGAGAGGAAAGGAACAAGATGACAATGTGTGTGACACAAAGCTTCAGGGAAGATTACTAGGAAGAGAAGGGAATCGAAAGAGAAAGGGTAAGGAGCAGACAAGGGACATGAGGCAGGATCGACATGCATGAAATCTGCTAATGAAATGCATTACTTTGCATATTAACTTTTAAAAATTAAAAATAAGTAAAAATTAAAGTCACTGAAATAAAATATAATTTAAACTTCAATTTCCCAGTTAAGTGAACACCACTAAATTTTTTTAACTTAGACTTATTGTTTTCTCTTGTATAATACATCCTGACCCCATCTTCCCCTCCCTCTCCTCCTCCCAGCTTCCCCATCTCTCCTCTCTCCCAGATCTCCCTCCCCTGCTTCCCCTCAGACAGAACATCACCATTAAGTTCTTAATAGCTATATGTGGTTAACAGTTACTGCATTAGCAAAGATGGATAATAGACTATTTCCTCATTTGGGCTGCTGCAAACCAAAATCAAACCCTGCCTGGCTGCTGGTTTGGGCTCTATAGTCTGTGAGGAGGTACACATTTGAGTATACAGCATGGGGGATCTCCCTGGAGAACTACATCCCTGTCCAGCAGGACCACAGGGCAAAGTAACACAGATTTAGAATGTCCACTGCACAGTATGGAGTAAACACACAACTAATCTCAGATCTACAGTCTCTCCTTGTTGGTAGCTACTGGATCACGATGGCAGGAGAGAGAGGCGGGCTTCAGCATCTGCGCTGGACCAGTACCTCGGCCTGTAGCACATGCGTGCGTGGCCCTTTAAATGGCAAGTCCTCGGTACACTAGTTGAAAAGCCCACCAGAACAGTATTCACTTCCTCTGTCTTTATGGAAACCTTGTTCACCTATATTGGCTATTTACTGACCTTTACCCATCCCTCTCTGATTAACAAGCTTTAAGTAGGCTGATTGAAGTGTCTAATAAGCATAGACCAATGCCATTGGGCTTCTCCCTTGTGCACTGCCCCACTTTCTCCATAAAAACCTGTTTTCCCTCCACAATAAAAGGATTCACCCCATGGAGGCTTTCCCCAGAGTCTGTTTCCTGGGCTAGTGACTCTGTGCCGCTCGCTCCCTCCGGAACTCTGCATCCTCGAAAACCCACACCTCCTCATTCTGAAATCTAAAAATCTCTCAAGACTAAAACAACCCTGATTTTTGTTGTTGTTGTTTTGTTTGTTGAAAGCCAAACCTTGTTTGGCAGCAACATCCAATCTATATTATCTGGAGGCTGTTTGTTCTGCTTACTCATGACATTGAATGTAAATTCCATATGTCTCCCTGCCCTAAAATTAATGTGTTTGATTGTGAAGTCCTGCCCAGATCTCAGTGGGATATGTTAAATAAGACACAGTGGATAAATGTGTTGCTAGTGTACAAACTCCAAGCAGTGCTTACATTCTGAAACACATCTGGACCCACAGGGCTGGGGAAATGGATTGCGAATCTGTATTAATCAGCAACTGAAAAGGAATAAATCAGATCTACATTTATAAGCATGGATAATAAAATGGTTCGAAGAAGAAATAAGTCAGGATAAAATAGCATGGCATTGGTTCTGTAAATTAAAGAGCTGTCTCTCTCCAGAGTATCTCTGGTAATTGTAGACATAGGTGCGTGACACATGGCGTAGGGAGCTAAGGGGCCTGGGTTAAACTGTGTGGGCATCGCAGTGGAGAGGGGTTAAGATCTCAGATGGAGAGTAGATAAGGCAGAAACACCCCTCAAGGGCAGACTAAATGTAAAGCTGTGACAAGAGTCAGTCACGCATGGAGAGTTCTGTTGACGACACTAGCTCATTTCTGTACCACTTGTGGTGTAAATACCAGTACATAAATAGACAACACAAAATGAGTGGTAAATCCCAGGATTGAGAAGGTGACATGGACAGGAGGTTCCTACCCCTAATCAAGAAGCTATTTGCAACTGATACCTTCTGGGAAAGGGAAAACCAGTTTTCTCCAACGGGGTATCAGTGGGCATAACAATACCACCCCCAGGACAGGTCCCACACACAGGGCAGGAGAAGCCAGCCAACACAAAATGAATTATGTGTTTCTATTTGCACTTTTCTTGGGTTTTGTTTCGTTTTGATTTTGTCTTACTGGTTTTGTTTTTTAGTTTAGTTTAGATCAGTTTAGTTTAGTTTAGTTTTGTTTTGAAAGAGAGAGAAAGAACACGAAGTTGGTAGAGTTGGAAAGTGGAGAGGACCTAGGAGGAGTTGGGGAGGAGAACGACTATGATCAAAATACACTGTATAAAAAAGTTTATAAAACAAGAGATAGCCATTTACTGAAAACCAGAAAGATCTCCAATTTGGCTCATGGTCCACCTGGCAAAAGAAATGATTCACCTCTGCGATGGACCCTAAATTTCAGAATTGGATCGTGGGCATCTCCTGGAACCCCATTCCTCGCCCCACCTCACTGGAAGACATTTCCCACTCACTGTTCTCTCTAGTGGACAGTGGAGCTTCTGTGGCCTCTTCAGCTTCCTCTAAACCTCAGGGTGTATGAGGAGCACCAAGCTACCACCTTTTCTCTCTCTGTCTTTATGTTCCAGGCAAGCAAACTGCATTCATCAAGGCTGGACAGGTCCCTATAGAACAGGGAATCCTTGATAGACTTCTAGAAATTTCTAGAAACATCCTTCATGACCTGTGGCAGAGGTATCCCCCAGCCAGCAACGCTAGTGGGGACTTGTTGAGCACAACTTCTCAGAAACTGGGATGTATCCCAGAAATCTTTGCTCTCACAAAGCTTCCGGTTGGCTTTGATGCTGAGAACCGTTGGCTGTTTTATCTCAGTCAGCAATTAGGAGGACATAGGGAAGACCGCATGTGGTGCTTAATTAAAACTACTGTAGACAGATCTAAAGAAAATAGCAACAGGAGCGCCAATTCCGAGTCTCAAGGGCTGTGAAGTCCCCACACAGGGATCTCATTCTGTTTTTCCTGTGAGGGGTGGATTTGTGTGTTGGCTAGAGTAAATTAAGATGGTTGGTGTTCTGAATGCCCTGGGTACTGTGTCTTGATAATGTTCAGATGCATTTGCTTGTCATTTATTATTTGGTGGGAAGAACTTCAGCTGAGAAGAAAGGGGACAGGCTAGGAAGGAGAAGACTAAGGTAAACTAAGAAAATATTATACAGTGGCTAATAGCAGCCAATAAAACTCAAGAAGGCCAAGAAACTGCTTCTCAAAGTCATTTCTTGGAGTGTGCTTGACTCAATGGCACTGTCTCCAGGGTTTGAAGGATGCCTGATGCATCTGACCAAATGGGACCTAAGCATAAGACCCAGACTTCTTGCGCATTTTCCCGTCCTTTAAAGTTTAGAAGCTGTGGTGATTACCATCCATTGCCAACTTGACAGGGTTCTAGAATCACTTAGGAGACGGTGTTCTGGCCATACCTCTGAAGGATTGTCTAGATCAGTCTTTGAGGACGTCTGTGAGGAACTGAAGTGGAAAAATCCCATCCTAAATGTGGTCAGCACAATCCTGTGGGCTGGGCTTTTCAACTGACTAAAAAGAGAAATTGAGTCAAGCACCAGCATATGTCTCTGTCTGCTTCCTGACTGCGGATGTCATGTGACCAGCTGCCTCATGCTCCTGCTGCCATGATGAACTGTACAGTGTGTGCTCCCAAAATATGAGCCAAATAAGCCCTTCCTTTCCTATTTCTTTTGCCAGGATATTTTATCACATAGATAGGAAAAGTCGCTCAGACAGAAGCAGATGAAAGCACACTACCTGCTTTTCTCTCTGACTTTTTACCCCAACCCGTTTTAAAGAGACAACACACGCGCATGCACACACACACAATCACAGAAGCCCTTTTATGTGAGAAATCCTTTTAAGTGTGAGGAACTTCATCACTAAATAGCAATCATTTTCTGGTCACTCACCTCTCGGCAGGGACCAAATTGTTTTTGTAATTTCTCATTAGGCAGGAGCTGATTAAAAATACAATTAGTAATCATTTTAGTTACAGGCAACTCTCCCAGAAAGGACTTAAAACATGGGGACAAAGGAGGCAGTCAGATAAAGGAAGGCTGGGGAAGCCGGAAATAACTCAGGAAGGAATCAAAAGTTAATACACGGCTAGAAAATGGTAGATATTTAAGGAGAAAGTGGCCATTTGTGCACATCCAAGAGGCTGATTGATGCTTCCTTTAAGATGATATGCTGGGGACTGGAGAGATGGCTCAGGGGTTAAGAGCATGAACTTCACGTGCAGTGGATATACTTAGGTTCCCAGCACCCATGTTAGGGGCTCAAAAAAGTCTGTAACTCTGGATTCAGGGGATCTGACATCCTCTTCTGGTCTCCCCAGGTGTCTGCATGCATGTGTGCATGCACACCACACACACACACACACACACACACACACACACACACACACACACAAGCTAAATCTTTAAAAAATGATTAAAATTCAATGCTGACTTGAAAATCAACAAACCATTATATTCTTGTGCAAAATGGAGTAATTTATGTTCGCAAGTTAAGATGTGTATGGCATGCCATATGCGTGCAGAAATAAAATTTCTAAGCCTAATATCAGAATGGCTTTGCTATCAACCCAGGATTCCACTCATCTAAACTTTGTGCAATAAATATGATTTGAGAATTGTGCAAAAAAAAATATAATAAGCAATGGAATCTGACATTTGCATATAAATAGAAAAGAACTCTGAGCCTGTCTACAAAGAGAAAAATGATTTCAGCATTCTTATATAATTCCTAGTACATTCGCTTTTATAAATGTCCTTGTCATGGTGTTCTAAAAAAAAAGAAAAAAACAGGGCTTAATTCTAGTAGCTTCTTTTAAAATAAAAATGAACCAAGCTCATTTCCAAGAAATATTTACATGATGTAGTTGAATTCCGTAAGATTTTCTTTCCCCCAAATCCATACAATTAAAGAGAAAACTCAGCAATGATATGTCCCATCTCCTGACTTCAAGAATTTCACCTGAGTCTATGGATTTTCCCACAGAGCACTGTTCATATCTAGGTATGAAATACACTGGGGCTGTGCTATTTAGTTTTGTTAACTTGGCACAAACTAGAGTCACCTGGAAGAGGGAACCTCAGTTGAGGAATTTCCTACATAGATTGGCCTATGGGCAAGTCTATGAGAAATTTTCTTGATTAATGACTAATGTGTGGAGGGCACAGCCCACTGTGGGCAGTGCCAACCCTAGGCAAGTGGCCTCGAATTGTATAAGAAAATAAGTTGGGTCTGGAGATACAGCTCAGTGATTAAGAGCGCTTGCTGCTTTTACAGAGGACCCAGGTTCAGTTCCCAGTACCTACGTAGTGACTCACAACCATTTGTAACTCTAGCTCCAGAGAACTCAATCCTTTTTCTGGCCTCTGCAGGCACAAGGCATGCATTGAATACACTTAAATGCATGTAGGCAAAAACACTCGTATGTGTAAAAAAATAAAATCTAAAGAAATAAAAAAGGTAGCCAAGCAAACTATGGGGAGCAAGTCAATAAACAGCGTCCCTCCACAGTCTCAGCTTCAGTTTCTGTCTCTGGTTTCCTGCACTGAACCTCTGCCTTGGCTTCCCTCAAGAATGGACTGTGACCAGTAAGCCAAATAGACCCTTTTCTCCCCAGATTGTTTTTGATCAGTAATTGTCACAGCAACAGACAGCATACTCAGGGCACTGCCTGCTCTTCCTTCCCATAAATTAACTTCACCTGCTTCTTTAGCGTCTTTCACCAGATCTGGCCTCTAGCCCACATATACATGCAAGTAAGTTTGAATTCAAGAACTATTTCCTCATTCACAACTGTCAGTTTACCAGAAGTAAGCAGGACAGGAAGGTGGGGAAAGGGTAAGGAGACATGAGAAAGAGAGCTCCTCACTCCTCCCCCCCCCCCCCGCCTCCGCCACACACACACACACACACACACACACACACACACACATGCCCTTGACTCATGACTCCTGGTGACTCCTTGTAGAGTTTTGACTCCCTGGGGATTTTCTTGACTCATGCCTGGTGACTCCTTGTAGAGTTTTGACTCCCTGGGGATTTTCTTTCATCAAAACCTTACCTAGAAGGAATAATCCCTTCTGGAAAACACCACCAACTAAACTGTTAAGACAGCAGTGAACCATGCCCAGGGCAAAAATCTGTTTTAAAACAATGGTTCTCAACCTTTAATGCTGCAACCCTTTAATACACTTCCTCATTTTGTGATGACCCCCAACCATAAAAATTTCTGTTGCTACTTCATAGCTTTAATTTTGCTACTGTTATTAATCACAATGTAAATATCTGATATGCAGATGGTCTTAGATGATCCACCTGAAAAGGTCATTCAACCCCTAAAGGGAACACAACCAAAGGGTTGAGAACAGCTGTTTTAGGGAAACCTTGTTGTGTGACCTATGTATGATTAAATTACTTTGACTTTTAATTGTTAATCAGTTTTAATCTTGATTGCATTTCTTCCTCATATATAAAATTGGCCAGAATCCTGTCATTTCACTATAAAAAAAAACTCCCCCTTTTGATGGAGAAATGGACCAACAAACATATCCTTTTCTCTCCATAGCTATATATCTCCTTCTTTAAATGACATAGCCCCCAAAGCCCCAAAAAGCAGGATTAATACCCAGATCTGAGCACACCCTTTCTCCAAATTAAAAAACTTAATTCTCTTGACTAGTCTTGAAATTTTGTTTTGTGATTAAAGTCAAGAATCCCAGCTAAGGGGCTGAAGAGATGGCTCAGAAGTTAGGAACACTCGCTGTTCCTCCAGAGAACCCAGGTTCAGTTCCCAGCACTCACATGGCAGCTCACAACCACTTATCACTAGTTTCCAGGGACCTGGTGCCATCTTCTGGCCTCCCCGAGCACTACACAGGTGGTGCATATATATATACACACATGGGAAATTTTGGTCATAGTGTTTATCACAGCAACAGAAACTTATTTAGGATGTCACCTGACGGAACCATCCCAGAGTCTCTGGGCGTCTCAGACTAACATGAAGAGATTCTTTAGACTGGTCATGGATGTCCTCATAACACCATCAATTTATGATTTGAAAGGTCTCATTTCCCACTCTTTCTTTGAAATCCAGTCTGTCCATCACGAGTCATTTTTGGTGATCTATGTGATCAGAAAACGATGTGTCCAGTGACACGTATACAGGTTTCTGCATGTCTCAGAAGGACACGATCAGCTGCTTGGGCTTGCTTCTGTAGCTAAGCAGACCTGTGTCTTCACAGCTGCTGCTTCTTGCCTAGACCCACAAGGGACCCAACTGCCTCACTTCCACTTGTAATTCCTGTGCAGAATCTATGGGTCACACTGCTGCATCTCAGCATCTGAGAACCTCGTCCAACAGCTCCTTTCCTCTTGGCTTACCAGGTAAAAGAAAGGAGGAACAGAGAAGGAGACATAATAGGGGACCGAGCTCCTGACAGAAGGCTGTTCTTACAACCCACACTCTGTTTCCCTCTGAACTCAGCACACACGAAGCTTGGAAATTCCAGCTTGGAATATTTTGCCCACCAGACAAGAAACCTTTGCCTACCTTCACCTCCTCTGTGGTCACGGAACATGAGGCTTTCTGGAGGATTCTCTGGAGATACTTCTCTAGAGACCAGCAGGATACCCTAATCTCAGCTCCTCCCCTACATAGGAACCCCTGTCATTGAGATATTTGATTTCTGAGTAACTAGTCTCTGAGATGTAGTTATCAAAGCAAGGTGCAGGTGATTGGGTTTCCTTTGGTTCCTGCCTTGACTGGATATAGTATTTTCCTCTTAAGCCATGGATGTGGATATTGAGTTTTAATTTTATTATTATTAATTAATATTAATTATTATTATACTGATATGTTAATATTAATTCAGCTGCCAGCATGTTAGAAATGGGGCCTGGGCCCACGAAAATGACCATACAATCCAAGGTATTTCCTCAAGGCAAAGAATTTTACTTCTGCAGAAGTGTGCATGGCCATGTATGTACATGGTCATGTCAAATCGAGAGCAGGAATCCTGCTGATTTTTTTTTTTTTTTTATTCCTGACATGAGGAATTCTGCTCCTCACTCTGAGTGGCTGGAGGCTGGTCTCACACTGTGAAGTAGCTGGCTAGCTCAAGACAGTGCAGCTGATAAGCAAACTACAACTTTTGAGAAGAGGATGCAACCTGGAGCATGCATTCTGATTTAAAGGAGAATTTAAATTTAAATTTCTGCCAAGTGGCTTTGTTACAACTTTCTAAAAATAGAGCTTTGTCTTTTTTTTTTTTTTTTTCAAGACAGAGCTTCTGTTGTAATACTGGCTGTCCTGCAACTCACTCTGAGGACTAAGCTGGCCTCAAACTCACAGAAATCTGCCTGCCTCTGCCTCCCAAGATTAAAGGCGTGTGCCACCACCGCCAGGCCCAAAATGGAGTTTTGTCTTACTTAACCCTTTGATAGAAAAGACAAAACATTTTGATCACGTTTCCCGCACTGCGGGGGGGGGGGGGGACTTCAGCCACAGCATTCACACCACCTAGCCTAAAGGAAACCTTTGTTCTAAGCTTTGTCATGGCAAGCCATTTGGAAGCTTTTGAGAGGGAAGAAGGCTGTTGCTAATTCCATCTTGGGACTCCCTGAGAATCAGGTAGGAGGAGATCATGGCTCCCAGAGTCTTGAGAGGAGCCTGTGACTTTGGCTAATTGCTTCAGGTTGGCTGGCAAAGCAATGAGAGGTCTTGCAGTGAGTCTCACTGAGCAAGCTGTTGGTAGTGATAAGCAAGCTGTTTAGTTAGTTCTCCGGCTAATCTCTCAGGAGCAGGCATTTTCTGGAACAAGACTCTAAATTACTTCTGTTTGGTCCCAGGGATGACTTAACACAGGGAGGAAGAATTAGGATGAGTTAGGTGCATTCTTTTCCTTTTCCATTTAATTCTTTAAGCAAGCTTTATCTTTCTCCTTTATTGCAGGACTTTATTTTTTAAAAATGAATGCATCATGCATACGATGTAACACAAACCACATTTTAAAATTTGTCTTTATATTATCTACTCCAAGCTTGCTCCATCCAACCAGATAAACAGGAAATAAAATCTGGCAATTTTCAGGGGAGCGTCACAGGAATTTCTAGACCCTTGGTACTCTTTCAATGCAGAAAGGAGGGAATTCGTTGGTCT
Source organism: Cricetomys ansorgei (assembly GCA_026225945.1). Lineage (NCBI taxonomy): Eukaryota > Metazoa > Chordata > Mammalia > Rodentia > Nesomyidae > Cricetomys > Cricetomys ansorgei. The sequence continues at coordinate 8,576,435 of JAMJFZ010001012.1, forward strand.
TGACTGCTGCTCTCAGGTGCTTCCAGCCTTAGCATCCACTCAGAGACACTGGTTCCATCCTGTAGATCAGAGAGATGCTGCCCTAGCATGACAGGTTCCCACCTGCCTCTCTGTGTGCTTTCACCACTCAGGATGCTGTCCTTAGGTGGTGCTTTGGCCTGACCAACCATCCCATCTTGCTCAAGACTATTGATTTTGGCACAAAAGAACCCTAGTCTTGGATAACACAGAAAGTTGGTTTTGTAACAGAAGCCAAAGGTTCACATCTCAGTGAATGGTAAGCAATCAAACAAACAAACGAAACCAAAAACATGTTCAGATCCGCCCCCCCCCAAAACAAAGGGAGCAGAGAAAAATCATCTATGACAGACAATGAGAGTGCAGGAACATTTGAAAAGCAATGTCTCTGAATGGAGGAAGCCTGGAGGTTTTATTTGGGGAGCGTATTTGTATGGGAAAGCAATACAGGGCTGAACACATTCCTGAACGGGCTTGGTGTGATGTCATGGTATGCAAGTTGAAAAAGTTAAAGTGACAGATGAGTACGATTCTAAGCACGCCCAGATTTCAGCGCAGAGATGACAGACAAGGATCTCTCTGAGCAGCTTTGGCTTCTGTCATAAAGTTTTAGCCAACAAAAATGAGAGGACGCACTGAAGCTGCATTAATGTAAGACTATCCCCCAAAAGGTGCAGTACTCACTTAGCAGCTAACAGTTATCCTAATCTATAGCTTGTTGATTGTTCTCCAAACAGGGTCACTTCCCTTGACGATTACCCCTGATTGCTCTCTTTATAGTAAACCTCAGCACCCGTCATGAGAAAAAAAAAAAAAAAAAAATCAGACTTTCGAAAGTAGTTTCCTTACTTGTTCTTTGAGGCAATGAAAATAGTCTTCTACAGGAGAAAGTGGCAGTACAAGTTTGAGTCTTTCCTTTTTTGTTTTTAAAGTATCATTTATTTATGTGTTTAAGTACACGTTCATGTGCTTGCATATGTGTTTGTGCATGTGCATGTGCAGAGTGCAGTGCCCATGGAAGCCAGAAGAGGGCGTCAGATGTTCTGGAGCTGGAGTTACAAGCAGTTGTAAGCAGCCCAATAGGGGTGTTAGAAATCAAACTTGATTATCTGCAACAGAAGCAAGCATACTTGACTGCTAAACTGTTTCTCCAGCCCCCAGGCTTACCTCTGGAGAACACACCTGTTCTCTCTCAGGATCAACCTCCTGCCTATAAAATAAGGATGGTCATTTTGTCAGTTGAGACATTCTAGTGCACAGGGATTTCTCTTTGGAAATAGTCTTCAACTCTGAGTAGACTTGCGGGTTTTCTGGGGACTGGGAAGATTCCTCCCTGTCTGGACCACACTCTTTAGTAAATGTGATATGAATTTGTAGTTTGCTTGTATCAAGGAAGGCTTTAGAGGATGGTGAAGGGAAAGGTTGGTTTGAGCTCAGTTGCATTTGCAAGAGATTCAGTTTGTAATCAGAAGGGGATGACTGCTTCTGTAAGTTATGGCTTTCAAAATCCCACCTACTGGGGGCTGAAGAGGTGTCTCAGAGATTAAGAACACCATTGGCTGCTTGCTTTTCCAGAGGACCTGGGTTCAATTCCCAGTACCCACATGGCAGCTCACAACTGTCTGTAACCCCAGTTTCCGAGGATCCAACACCCTCGTACAGACATACATGCAGGCAAGACAGTAATATTCATAAAATAAAAATAAATTATTTAAAAAAGAAGTCACATATTAAAAAATCCCACCTACTCACCAATAAAGAACAGGTACTGTAGCTTATGTAAAATACCCGAGGACTCCGTCATATTCTGAAGTTCACTGACACTAAAATTTTCTTTTTATTATATTTTCTTTATCATAATATGCCTTTAAATTCCCTAATTCTTCTGACCTCCATAAACATTAAATAGAAAATCCAAACGTTGCATGGACTAGGCTGACAAATATCACACTCTTGGAATTTGAGTGCCAGAAGGAACCCCTCTCCACGCCTCTGCACCAAAACTTCATGAAGTTCATCATGAAAAAAACTATATATTATTTTTAATTTCCAAGCCTCCTTAAAAGTTCTCGTTGGGAGGTAACATTTCTTCACGACGGAACTTTGCAAAACTGTATTTGTCTGTGTCAGCTGAAGGCAGGACACACGGGTGTATGTCCCGAGGCATGTATTCATAAACACGCTCGCAATCACTTACAAATGGCCACGGTCAACTCAATCTCAAAAGAGACACTGATACATTAGTCTGACATGTTTACAAGGGCCTGGAAAGATTTCTTAGATAAGGAGCCCCTTTGTCCTGCCAGAAGACATTGAGGCGGCCCAAATGCTATATGTAACCTTTTCTTTTTTTTCTATCGTGAGAGGGAAAATATGAGAGTAATTTAAGAACTGCTGAGTGTGAGAATTAAAAGAGGTGGGAGCATCTTGGCTGGCTGCTTGATTCTGACTAAATAGTTTGAAGAGCGGGAATAAAATACATGACATGAAATAAAACCATCTGGGTAATGTTCAAGATCACGTGTTATATATAACCGGAGTAGGTGAGTCAGAATATTAATAAAGTTGCATTCCTCCAGATTGGTTCAAATGCGGGCTACTGGGAGCTCGGGGTCTTGAATCAGTCACTCCGTAGCCAGACACTCTTGAGGATGGGAAAACTAGGGTTCACGACAGTTAATGCTCATTGTCCAGCTTGACCAGATCTAGAATAACCTAGAAGATGGAGGGACACACATCAGGTGTGTCTGTAAGAGCAGTTCCAACCCAGACTGACGGGTGGAGCAGTAACTGAGGGAGAAAGACACACCCTGAGTGTGGGACCATCCAATGGATTAGAGGCCAGGATGGGAAGACAGCAGGGCAAAGAAGTAGCCGATGTAGGCGTGTAAGCCCGTCTTTACCCCATCAGGCATCTACTGCTGCTTTTGTGACCTCCGGGCATCAGACTCTAATCAGAATCCTCAACCTGCCAGTGTGGACTCAAGACCAGTGACTCTCCAGGGAGAGACTGTCTCCTCATCATTGGACCAGGCCTGTGTTATTGGTCCTCACTGGTCCCTCCATGATCTGAGGCTTTTGACTACTTGGACTAAACAGGTCTGGATTATCCACTATCCAGAATATTCCACAGGCAACACCTGCAGAAGACACCCAGTGAAGGCCACCTAATAAACTTCTTTGCATCAGTTTTATTCCTCTAGAGAACTGACAAAAAGTCTCCAGGAGAATAAAACACTTCTGGCTAAATGGCCTTTTCAAGAACTCAGCGCAGGTCAGCCCAGCTTCTATCTGATTCAGGTCTTACTGATGTTTTTATACATCCTCGTAGGATGGAGCAAACGTCCTTCCAAACAGGTGTCAAGGCAGAGCTTCTTACAAACCGTTTCTCAGCCTCCGGCTCGGTGTGATCTTCTCACGGGGCTGATGGGCTCCACGCCACCACTGTGTTACTAAGTTTAACGAAGCTTACTGAGAATTTGCTTACCCACTAGGGGCTTTGTAAAAGGTGGGCATGTACCCTGCAGAAACGTGAATGCCACCCTTACCCTCCTGGGCAAGAGCACGGCAAGTCTGTGTGGCCCATGCTCCGTACAATGACAATATCAGATGTTTGATTAGCATCTCAACAGCTGACGACCTGAAGTTGCCTGTGGCTGACAGATGGCTGACCCAAGGGAGGAACTGGGTTCACATATAATCAGAACTGGCATGTGAATCGTGCTGGCAATGTTCTTTGTCCTAATTTTGGTGGTGTATTATAAAGCACGAAGCCACAATGTAAGTGTTAGACGGAGGGGCAATGAGACAGGGCGAAAAGTTTGTCAAGCTTTTTTTTTCTGTTATAAGTGATGAAAACTCAATTCAGTTGAATCCTTCCCTAAGCAGGAAGGCAATATAAGGTGCAAATTTCCTTTCAAGTGTGACTTGATCCAGTGGCCTTGAGTTCCCTTGAATTGGTCATTCCATGGTTCACTCATTTTTTGCTTTGGTTCTTTAAAAAAACATTCTTTATGATCTATGTCTTAGGGTTCCAATTGTGATGAAACACCATGACCAAAAAGCAAGTCGGGGAGAAAACAGTTTGTTCGTCTTCCACTTCCATCACTGTTCATCGTAGAAGGAAGTCAGGGAAGGAGCTCACACAGGGCAGGAATTTGGAGACAGGAGCTAATGCAGAGGCCATGGAGGGGTGCTGCTTACTGACTTGCTCATCATGGCTTACTCAGCCTGCTTTCTTATAGAACCCAGGACCACTAGCCCAGAGACAGAACCACTCACAGTGGGTTGAGACCTCCTCCGTCAATCACTAATTAAGAGAATGCCTTACAGGGTTTCCTACAACCCAATCTTATGGAAGTATTTTCTTAATTGAGGTTCCCTCCTCTCAGATGACTTTAGTGTGTGTCAAGTTGAAGTAAAACTATCCAACACAGTATGTTTTCATCTAACCCAACCCCCATTCCCAATCCTCCAATTTTTCCCTTACAGCCCCCACGTTTCCCTCCTAACTTCATGTACTTTGCTTTTAAACCCACTGCATCCTTTAGTGCTGTGTGTATGGATGGGGGGGGGACAGGACCATCTGCTAGAACATATGGAGCCTCTCTGGAGTCACATCCCTGAAGAAAACTGACCAGCAGCCACTAATTATCTTGATTCATTTTTTTTTCCACATTGGTTTGATCCACAGAGTAGCGCTTGTGACCTCAGTGGCCCCAACCGTATAGCTGTAGGTTGCAGATGCTTGGGAAAGGGGTATCTTACCCTCTATAGGTCTATAAGAACCTTCCTTTACTCTAATTCCAAGAAAATCATGTATCCATTCATAAACCAAGCACTGACTTAAAAGAATTTGATTTCCCTGTGGGTCAGACCAAGTTCTCTTAACACTAAGAATCTTTTCAAGAGCAAGATCCAAGGAGGACAGAGGTGTCAGTAGGCTGTCAGGGAACAGCAAATGCTCCTCGCAGTGGAAGATGACCCTACTGGACATGAGCAGGGGCCTATCCAAGCTGGAAGGTCTTCAGTCCCTGTGAATCAAAGCAGTAAAAGAAAACACAGGTGCAGCAGGGGAGGGGTCGCCATACCAACGAGCCCTTCTGGTTCATCTCCCGCACCAGACCAGCAGCCATGTCAGAATTTCAGGTCTGCATTTTGCCCTTCCCAAGAGAAACAACCTCCTTAGGTGGCAGTGAGTCAGTGGACCCTGCAAAGGGAAAGTGTAGACGGGTTGGATGTGAATCCAGGAAATCAAAAAGACTGTGGGAAACCTTAGGAAACCTTAGTCTTTCATTTGACACTGTACACACATCCTATCAAATATCTCCTTCCCGAGGGGTACAAACAAATCACACTGCATGCATGTCATTGTGCCAAGTGGAAGTCTTTAATAACCTCTTTTTTCCCCTTTCAGAATTCTTCAAATTACCCGAAGCTTCCGCAATGGAGAGGTTTTAGCACAAGGTGAAGCAGTGACCCTTTAGTGTCCGATCCCGACTGTCAGTCTCTGTGTTCAGGGAGAGAGGACCGTGGTTGAGGCTGCAGGCTCTTTGATGTATTATCCAGAGAAAGTCAAGGCTTCAGAAGCCTTACTTGACGTCTCACCAAGTTCTGGAATTCCTCCCATGACTCCTACTATGGACACCTCAAAGGAAAGCATTGCGCAGACAGTGCCGCTGCTCTGGGTGGCAACTTTAACATCAGTCACAAAAATCACCAAGCAACTGATCTACAAATCCATGGAAAACAAAACATAATCTATAAACAGAGAGTAACTAAGAGCCTGTTGAGTTCACTCTGTACTTTATGCCACTCAGTAACCATCGTCTTTCAGGCTAAAGTGAGCCCCTCCTCTGGGAGGAGCCAGTGGGTGTGGTCAGAAGGGCAGGCCAGCCATTCCTGCCGCCTCTCCCCACTCTAAGACTGTTCATGGGAATTCCAGACAGAGCACAGTGGGATCTTAACTGTGAGGACTCAGATGTCACGTGAGTACACCATAAGAGCGTATACAAGGACATAGATCATTCTAGAAGGAGAAGACCCCTGAAAGTGACTTTGAAAAGATGTCTGGCAGGCAAGCAGGGGGTGGGTACTCAAGTACATAAGGGTGGGGAGAAAAGAGGAGTTGAGAGAAAGCAGGAGAATGCCCAGGAAACCGACTGCATAGTGAGAGGAACCGACACAGGGGAGTGAAAATGTGCGACAGGGCTCTTCAGGAAGCTGGACACATGACTCAGTGTGTGAATTACACAGAAAAACACACTATGGCAGGTTAAAGTGCAATGCACATGTGCAGATTAGACCAGGGTTTTCAGGGAGGTGCTGCTGATAGAGCTTCGAATAGTTATTTGTAGTTCAAAACAGGAGTGGCTATTATGCATGCCCATGCACACGTGAGGTATTTGAACACACACACACACACACACACACACACACACACACACACACTGCAAAACCTTTATATTCTTTGAGCTCATGGTTTCTGTAGGATCTAAATGTGTCCCACAGGGAAAGCATTTGTTAAAAAAAAATACTTAAACACAAATGTGAAAAACATACCTACTGAAAGTCTGTTGAGAGCAGGTAAAGCAGGTAAAATGAAAATCCACGTGGCTGGAACTGAGGTAAATTATCCGTGTGCTGACATCCAATGAGAGAACAAGTAAACCGATGGGCAGGTGAAGAAGACATATTATCAAGGGTTGCAAGCGCCTGCAATCAACTCACCCAATTTTCTCACACGTGCACACACAAATAAAAATTAAAAACAACCTGCAGGTAAGTTTATGGAGTGCTTTCACAACCTTACATTCAACATGGCACCATGTGAAGCTCAGTCTTCTTCATTTTCTGAAGTCCAAGGGTGAAGCCCACAGGACACACAGCACAGTGGCTGCAGGACAGCACGCATGCGTGTCCCAGAGCCCTAACATGAGGACACTGCCAGGACTGGAGTTCAGGAGCCAGACACCCGGCTCCTCCCTGGCAGCTGTAGAAGTAAGCAGAGTGTCTGCCTTGCTGCTGTCTCAGGCTCATTTGCCAAGATATGACCTGTGGAATTTTCTGGAACTAGAGGCACCTCATGCTCCCTCTCTGGCTGTGTCACTTGCTCCCTGAGCATCCCAGAACTTGACACTCTGAAGCAGGCGCTCCTACTTTGCCCACTCACCAAAGGCTCTGATTGTTTGGGTGAACCAGTATAAAAAGTGTCCTATAAACCGTGAAGAGCTGTCTGTGCAAAGGAGAACCCTCGCTTGGCATAGGGAAGATTTTCACCTAATTTAAAGGGGGAAATGATTCAGCTTCCAAAGTGTAAGGATGAGATAATCACACTGTGTTTAGTAAAGGAGGGTGAGGTGAGTGTCTCCCTCCTCTCTCCTCTTCGGGGTATCTCCCAGACAGTGTAATACACCCAGGAGATGTTTGGCATCACTGGACAAGGTCACAAGCCGATGAGCAGAGATACTGTAAACGTTGAACTTCAGAACTGACAACAGGGTCTCTACAAAGATACACAAGAGAAAAACACAAGGCAGGACATCCATTCCTCTCTGAAGATGAGGGAAGTTTAGATTCTTCTTTCTTTCCCATGATAAATTGGTTTGGTGCCTGCTCACTAGTGTGCCGTGTGCATTTCCTCATTTACTTAGAGCAGAGGGTTCACTTACTGGCTGAACGCTCAGGCCCTCCGGATCACATTGGGATGACTGTGCTGCGGAAGACATAGATTTCACACATCTAGTTACTTAAGTAAGTTTTAATGAATTGATTTAGCTTTAGCAGAAAATTTATTTAAATGTATTTGCTCGAAGTAAATATGTAAATATCATATTCATCAGGGGAGGGATAGGATTATTTAATTATGCCTGGTTGATTTACTGGGAGAGGCTTTGGTTCCCTCTCTCTGGGTTGATTAATCATCTTTTACAGCACACTATCTCATGTCCCAACAGGGCCACGCCTAAGGTAACCGTGCCAAAACAGCTTACCAGTGCAGGCCAGCAGAGCATCCTGCTGCCACTAAGCTCAGGTACTCAGGCACCAATATGCTGTGTATGACAATAATACCGTAAATATTGGACAAGGTGTGCATCCCTCAAAGTGTTCTTGCTCTGATTTTTCTTTTTCTTCGGGGCTCTTCCAGCTTTTTAATCCCTCAGTGGGACCAATATATGACTAATCCATCAGTTAGTCCATCCTGAGTGTGAGGGTTTCAGTTTGGTTTCTCTGAAATGGAAAATAAGTGCAATCATAAGAACTTGTGTCTATTAAACCCCAAGATTTTAATTAAACCCCCATAAACAATAAACAGGAAAAGTCCTATAAAAATGTATAATTTTAGTTCCCTTCATCCAGAGGAGAACACCAGGAGGAATGTCAATAAAGCTCGATCATTCCCACCTTCTCATCTTAGCTCTAAGGGGTGATGTGGGGCGATGGATTCCCCAGAGGGCTTAAGAAATCAAAAGCAGCTTGGATGCCTTTTTCCAAAGGATTGACATTGCGTCCTTCAAGTTAACTTGGAGCAAGGAGGCAGCGTGAAATCAGCCCCACATGAATTTTAGGTAGACTCTGTGCTCACCAGCTAGTGTGGGGAGCCACGTCATAATATGTGGGATAAGCTGGAAATCAAAAAATTGGACTACCTTGTGACCCAGCCATGCCATCGCTGGGTCCCAGGACTTAGAGTTTTTCAGTGCTCTGACTGGGAAAACCCATGAACTCTGACATCCCATGAGCCATTGTGTTTCAGTGTCTCTGATCAAAGTGGTCCACCCTTTCCCTGCAAAGTGAGAGGAAAATGTGGTGCATGTACAAAGGGGGATTTAATTATTTATTTACTTATTTACTCGTGCGTCTGTGTAGGGTATATGCACCAGGTACACATGCCCTCGCCTGTGCCTTTGAGGCACAGCTAGAGGAATCTTCCTCTCTCACAATCAACCTTATTATTGTTATTGTTGTGTAGACTATACCTTCCACTGAACAGGAGCTTCACTGATTGGCTAGACTAGCAAGCTCCTGGGAGTCTCCAGTCTCCAGCCTGCCCCCATGAGTGTGCTGCAATGACTCCATTGACCACACTTACCCCTCCTTGGCCTCCCACAGGTCCTGTTCACACCCTAATGGTCCTTTTTATACTTCCACGCCTTTAAGAAAAATCCCAGATTCTGCACAGGAGGTAAGCGATGCACTAAAAAGAGGGATACGTATGATCAAAATCACACACATGCAAAAAAAGATGTCATAATGAAGGCCACTGTTTTGAACAACAAATACACATTAATAAAAACTAAAAATAGCAAAGATGAACGAGTTCCTTATGGCCCTGGTCATCCAGGAAGATGTGGGCTCAATGGCCTTCAAGTCAAGACACATAAGATGAGAACCAAATGTCCCATTCTTTATTGTCTGTAACTGAGAATAAGGTCTGCTCAGCCTAGGCCATACCCTACTGATGTTTATCAGAGACCTTTATTGGGAAAGCACAACTGTTAACTTTGCCCTGTTGTTTTATTACAGTGGAGACCTGGTGCCTCATTTGGCATTCATTGAATTCATTTTCCGTGTCTTCCGTTTGCGTGCTGTACCTCCTGCAAATGTTAAAGCAGAGAGAGTGCCCTCCCAGTCATTGGGTGAGGAAAGCTTGGGGAAGCTGTACTTGGGGCAGTTCTCTTCTCTGACTTCTGCTTCTTCAGGACTCAAGAGCATACAGGTACCCAGACATATTCCAGATGATGGGAAGAAGCGAAAAGGAGCACTGAGCCACTCGGAGATGTCGGGCGCGTGGGGGCTAACTTGATGGACCCAGTGGGCGAAATGCACCATGGAAAATTAGCTTAGTGAAATGGCTATAAAACTTGAGACACAATATCATCAAAATGCCAACAGACCATGGGCAATAAATAAGCCCAGCAGCAGAGAAGGGGGGCAGGCCGCCCCGTGCACAAAGCCGATACTAGCCTTGCCTTTCAGAGTGTAGTTGTTAAATTTTTATTGAACTCATCTCCACCATATCAGCCGGTGCATGGCAAAGAATGGGCCCACCCGGAAAACTGGAGACGTGTAGCCATTCAGGGTCTTTACATCGAAGACTGAAGAGACATGAAACACCAGGAATGGCCACTATTTCCTTAAGCAATTAATCTCATTTGAGCTTTTCCTTTTCCTTTTCTTGTATTCGCCTTTATTATTTTAGAATTTTAATTTTGTTTTAAAAATGGTTTTAATGGATAAGGTAAGGAATAATTGCATACATTTATAGTGTAAATATATCATGGTATTTTGAAATATATGTACCTCCTAAATCTGGCTAATTAACATTTATGTACTACCTCACATATATATTGTTAAGGATGGGGAAGAACACTAGAAATCTGCTCTCTTGTGGGACCCGGGGCTGGGAATTCTCCCCAGAGGAAAGGGTTTTCTATCTTCCTACAGAGGTCTGCAATCCTGATGTCACAACAAATCCACGCAGATCCAAGAGAGCAGATGACTCTCTTCAGAAGAAAGAAGAACCAGACTTCACTTCAAGGCCAGTAATAACTTAAAAAATATTTCTCTACAGGAAGCTTATACCCAAAGAGAAACTTCAGCCATGTAGGCTTGAACAGCAAAACTTCAGTCATGCCCACCTGGTTGACTCAAACCCTCAATAATCACTTCATTTCCACAGGTTCCACTTCGTGACCACCCAAAAAAATTATATTTGGGTCCTAGCAAAAAATGCCAACTGAGGAAGAGGAAAAGACACCCCCTAGAGAAACAACACCCAAGAATTAGTATCCACAAACCCTTCCCCCTTCCTATTCTCACAGGAGTGGCTGGAACATCACTCCAGCCTGGCATCTAACTTTTCGCTCTCTATCAGAGAAGCCAAGACTGGAAAAATTCTCTAATATTAACAAACTTAAACTTCTTTACAGGAAATCACAAGAAGATGATCCCCTAAGATCTCCACTCAGAGACACCTGTCTCTCTGAGTCTCACTCAATTCTCAAAACCCTAATACCTATATAAAATCTTCTGATGCTATACCTTGCATCTCAACTTATTTCTTAAATCTATGCCTAATCAAGGCTTGCTCTTCTCTGGTACCAAAGACCTATCAGTCCCAGTACCAACTTTCTTCTCCTGGATTTCAAATCCCTTCAAAGATTATCCGCAGGTTTCCAAGATCCTGAACCGACTACAGACAACCCTTCCTCCCACCCATGGAGTCTGGCTGAAGACAGCGCCATCCAGAGACCAGCTGAAGACAACGCCATCCATAGACCATCGGCAGACCAATGGAGCTGCAGCTCTGCAGTTCCACACCTGGACAGAACTTGTGGAGTGGGGCGAATGAATAAAGTGACTATGGGCCGGGAAGTATAAGGCACCTACCCAACTGCAAGAATCTCCATAGGTTTCCACAAGCCCTCAGTTATACCATCCCTTCAATGTAGATAAACATGTCCAATTTTGCCATCCTTGGGCTATAATCTAAGGTCGAATTATCTCCCAATCAGGGACTAATAATGATATTATATTTCCCCTTTAAAATAAAAACAAAGGAGGAGATGTGGGACCCGGGGGCTGGAAAGCAGTGGAAGTCAAGGCCAAGTGCCCCTACTCCCTGAAAAAGGTGACATGGGATGAGACGCTTGGCAGACTCCTGATCTCCCAGCCCGGGAAGGTCCCTAGCCAGAATATTATAACTTGCTAGCTTCACAAGAAGCTAAAGGAACATGTTTGTCTGCATTGGGGCAGGTCCCTTGCTTAGGAACACTCCGCCCCATGCTAATTAAGGCTCCCCCGCCCTTCCCTGGTAAAAGAGGCTATTTATTGGGGTGAGCCCTTTGAATAAACGAGTTCGGGTCCACCAGATGCCGTCTCCGTCTCGTGTTCGTTCGTTCTCAGCAAGCAGGGTCAGGCAACACCACGCGGTCCAAGGAACCCACGTCCCAAGCATCCCCGGTGCTTCCCCACGGCTTTCGGCTTGCCTCTTCTCACCCCTGGCCAGGGCGGGAACCAAGCGGTATTCCAGCCAGCTCCAGGCTGGGATAGGGCGGTGGCAGAACGTGCCGGGGAAGACCGAAAAAAATAAAAACAGCACTCTCTTAGCAACTTTTTGCTTTGAATATTTTTTAAGATTTTTTTTATGTGTATGAAGGCTTGCCTTCACGCATTCATGTGCAGCACATGCATGCAGTGCTCACAGAGGCCAGAGGAGAGTGTCAGAGCCCTGGAACTGGAGTTACAGAGCATTGGGAGCGACCATGTGAGTGCTAGGGACTGAACTTGGGTTTTCTGCAAGAGCGGTAAGTGCTCTTACCTGCTAAGCCACCTCTTCAGCCCTCGTTTCAAGATGTATGTTATTTTTAAGTGTGTGTTTTATGTGTCTGTGTATGAGCATGTGCACATGAGTGAAGCACCTACAGAAGCCAGAAGAGGGCGTCAGAACCTCTGGGGCTAGGTTTACAAATGTTGGTGAGTCATTCCATGTGGGTGCTGGCCACTGCTTTTAACCACTGAACCACTTCTCCAGCCTTTTTACCGACTTTCAATAGCACCGTACATCACCGTTGGCTATAGACACCACAACGCATAACAGATCTACTGAATTTATTCTTGTTACCTAATGGAGACTTTGGGTCCTGTGACCAGCCCCCTCCAGCCCCCCACCCCTCTCACCACAGCAGTTTTCTCCATGGAGTTCGCCTTGGACAGTTAACTAGTGAATGAAGAACGATTTATTTTCTGGAGAAAATGCAGCTATTGGTTTCTGTGAGTCCCCTCTCGGTCAGCGTATATTGTCTTGTTTCTTATCTGTTTCTGTTTAAAATCACATAGTTTACTAGCTGTCGATTGGCTGACACCACATTCATGGCCAACAGCAAGACAACCTGAACCCAAATGAGGCATCTATGTTAAAAAGTAATCATTCACAAAAATATAAAAATACAAAGAAATTATACTATATAGCTTGCAAAAAAAAGGAAGGAAGGAAGGAAGAAAAGACATGTTATAATGTGAGACCTGAAACAATGCAAATAATATTTTGTCATTTTGTCCAATTTAGAGGGGAGTGTGTACCATGTTCAATCCATAGATTGGCTGTACAGAAATTCTATCAAGTAAATGATTTCACAAATACAGAAGCGAAATAATGAGACTCTTGACCACCCAGAGTGACTATGTTTGCATCACCCAATAATTCAGACCACATTTAAATAATTCGTCTCCCTCTATCACTCTCAATCTGCGATTGCAAGAAATCCCTGATTGGAGTAGACGCACTCAGGAAAGCGTGTGTGATAAATTTTAAACCAGCTGACAGAGAAGATTTTAAGTGATTGCACCACAAGGAGCAGTTGATACTAGAGCCACTGGGCAAGCTAATTAAAGTTATTCAATCATTGTGGAATCACAATGCATACATGTACCAAATAAGTATGTACAATTAGTGGTTGCCAATGAAAATTAAGCCAGCCTTTGCAAAGGTAGTGTAATTTATTAAAAGAAACTTAATAAAAGTAACAATGGATGAACGTGGGAAAAGGCAGAAAGTCAAGATGAATGTAAAGAACCGACCAAAGCCTGCAGGCCGAGGCACCTCTGCCCCCACTGCCCTGTGCCTATGCGGAGCTGAAACGCCACCGGAGAAGACAGTCTGTGAGAGGTCTGTGTGTCAGGACGGGTGCATGACCATAGATGAGAGCCAGGAAAGGGTATTAGAGTGGGTTGGGGGGTCTTCAGTTCTCTTTTTTGCTTCTCCTTACCCTTGTTGGACACGTATGATGGATTTTCTTGATTTGGGTGGCTAGGGATGTAGTCCAATGGTACAGCGTTTGTTTAGCACCCATAGAACCCTAGATTTAACCTAGAGAGGAAGGAAGGGAAGGAGGGAAGGGAGGAAGGGAAAACATTTCTAACTTTTATTTACTTTTATTTTATTTTGTGTGTATGGATGTTTTGCCTGCATGTACGTGTGTGTACTGCATCCGTGCTTACTACCCAAGGAGACCAGAAGACAATGTCAGAGCCCCTGGAACTGGAGTTAGACAGTTGTGAGCCTCCGAGTGGGTACTGGGAATCAAACCTAGGTCCTCTAGAAGAGTGGCCAGTGCTCTTAACTGCTTAATCATCTCCAGACTCCCTAAAACAGGCCTTTACAAAGATATTTATTTCTTATTATTGTATGTTTGTGAGTGCTTGCCTGCCTGTTTGTCTGTGTACCATATGTCTGCAATGCCTGAGGAGGCTAAAATATGGCACCAGCTTCCCTGGGACTGGAGTTACAGAGAGTTGTTGTGAGCCACCATGTGGCTGCTGAGGCCCAAACCCAAGTCTTCTGCAAGAGCAGCTAGTGCACTTAACTAATGAGCCGTCTCTCTAGCTCCTCTTTAATTTAATTTAATTTTATTTTATTTTATTTTATGTCTATGGATGTTCTGCCTGCATGTATGTCTGTGAACAGAATACATGCCTGATGCATGTGGAGGCCAGAAGAGGCCAACAGGTCCCCTGAAATTGAAGTTAAAGACAAGCAGCCATGTGGGTGTTAGGAATTGAACCTGGGTCCTCTGCAAGAGCAACAAGTACTCTTAACTACTGAGCCATCTCCCTAGGCCAGGAAGGGTTTTCTTATGCTTACTGTATCTTATATTTTCTCTTGAGTAGCGTGGGGATTCCAGGGCTGTTCATAAGGTTTTTAATATCATTGAAGTTGCGTGGCTACAACAGTGATGAGACTCTTCGGTGGTCCCTCTGAACCGACCCTTGCTGGGCCTTTGAAGACTTGAACCGTCTAAAACATTTTGGCTTGATACAGACTCTGTTACTCATTTAAAGAATGTTGCAGAATACAGATGAGGCAGCTTTGAGAAGCCTGATCTTAAAAGTCAATTTTTGTACCAATTCCGACTTTTCCAAATACACCTATGCTTTTGCCATCGCATTGTGGAAGAGAGCGACTGCTGACTTCCGTGTTGGATCAACACCTCTAGACCACAACCCAGTAGTGAAAAGAGCCTTTTAGCCAGGATTCTCAGCAACAGAAACCAGACAGAAGCATGGCTGCAGGCATTTATGCCTCTCCTTCCTCTCACTGGAAGTCCCAATCATCTTTTAATTAAGCTGGAAGATGTTCCGAGTGTTTTTAAAGACTATTGTGTACCGAGACTAAACAGCCGTTGAGCTACCGAGTGCACAGAAGCTTACTTTTCTCTTGAGCGCAGAGCTGGCTTCCACTGCATGCCTGTTTCTTCCAGTTATCAGTAAGCCAGGAGAGCAGGGGAGAGAGGCATGAGGTCCAGGCCTGGCCAGTGGAAGCCTCGCAGGTGTTGTCCCACGCTATGTCCTTGAAGACTTGGAGGATGGTCATGATTGTTGGAGGTCATGATGGGAGAGGCTGGGGCCCTAGATCAGGGCTTGGTGGACCATTCACCCAAACAACACTGGACAGGCCCTTTTATTGGCGTTTATTGGTCATGACATTGTTTTTCTCCCTTGCACGTGAGCATGAAGCTACTAGGGACAGCATTCAGGAACATACTTGGATTGCTCTGGCCGGCCAAACCTCAGATCTTCACTTACTGGTTCCAGCGGCTTCTCTGACACGTTTATAGATATCGCAGATGTTGGACGTATTTCTGGGATCAATCCAGTGGTGTTGGTGATGACGAAACTAAATCCCTCCCCATTCTGGCTGAGCTCCCCTCTTGGGGCGGTGCATTTTATTTCTGTTGAGTTCACAGTGCGTTGGATTTCACATTTAAAATCGCACATGTGTTTTTGGTAAAGGTTCTGGAAAATGTGCGGCCCTGTTGGTTTTCAATGTGGAGGAAGCCTCCCTCCCTGTCCCATTGCGTGAAGGCTCCCCTGAACCCACTCTCACGGTTGGCTACTTCTTTCCGAATGGTCAATACTGTGGGGAGACTATGCAAAAGCAAACTGTTGAGTACAAGGCAGCCCGGGTGCCTTAGGGGATGGGCACCTGTCTCAGACCTGGAGAACACAGCCTGCCTCACCTCCAGCTGTGGGCGCCGAGTGTGTCTGCTCTGCCCTGCTCTCTACAGCAGTAGGTGAGCATCCCACAAGCCAGCAACCACTGCCGCGGCAGCGCTCCAGATGGGCTCATCCATTTCCATTTCTGCTTTGCATTGACAAGAGAAGAGCAATCCAGCATCTTTAATGAGGAAAAAGAAATTGGAAGAAACTGTTTTGCGTATTCATAACAACACTGCTATGGCTCTTGGTGAACAGCAAGTAACAGCAAGGAGACTTTAAGGGACAGAAAGAAGGAGAGAGGATGGAGGGAAGGCAAGGCAGCAAAGGAAGCTGGGAGAGAGGAAAGGAGAGGAAGCGGGGGGGGGAAGAAAAGGGTAGAGAGGGGTATCAGAGGAGGGGAGGGAAGAGGAAGAACAAATGTCTGAAACAAAGAACCCTCGAAGTTGCCAGCAACCTCCAGGTGCCTCCTCACTGTCAATTAGCAAATGTGTGTGCTTCTTTTTAAGAGAAGGTACAAGTGCTTTTATTAAAAAGCTTTACTTGTTTGTGTTTTCTGAGTGTTTACCTGCATGTGTGTCTGTGTAGCACATGCATGCAGTGCCTGTGTAGGCCAGGGGAGGGCGCTGGATCCCCTGGAACTGGAGCTACACTACAGAGGTTGTAAGGATAAGCTGAATGAATAATACAAGTTAGTGGAAAGTTTGGTTTTGGTTGTTGTTAAATCACTACAAAAGCAGAGCATGGCATAACCCACTGTTATGAGCTGAATGAGCGTCTGCATTTTCCCACTACTCGAATGTCAAAGCTCTGACTCATAGCATGAATATATTTGAAGATGAGACCTCAGGGGAAGTAACCAACAGACACACTGATAGAGAAGTAGAGAACGTGTTCATGTGCATGTGTGCATGCATGTATGAAGCATATTTTTATTGATTTTGATAAGAATAGTGTGACCGTCTTTTGGTTGCAAGCCTAGCCTTTAACGGCTGAGCCATCTCTCCAACTGTGTGACTGTCTTATGACAGCTATGTATTCATCCTTACACACTCGAATGATCTATACTAAAGTATGACGTTCTATATTCCTTCTATGGAAACTCACACTAACCAGGTTTGGTGGCCACTGTGATCTCACAGCCAGGAAAGTGGAGATAGGAGCAAGCCTGCAGGTCTCTGGCAAGTCAGTCTAGCCTGATTGGTAAGTCCCAATCCAGTGAGAGGCCCTGATTCAAAAAACAAGGTGTATGCAGGGTAGGCAGCGGGAAGAGATGTTCTAAAGACTGGAGTTTGGCTCCCTGTACCAACATGGCAGCTCCAAACTGTAACCCCGGCTCCAGGGGAATCTTACGCCCTCTTCTGGCCTCTGTAAGCACTGTGCTCACACGCATACTTACATTCATGGACATACAAATAAAAAAATAAACAAATCTTTAAAAAATGTGGATGTCTCCTGAGGAACTACAGTCAAGGTTAATTTCTGGCCTTCATACATACACACATGTAAGCACATGTTTATACACATGTACACCCATATACACACATTCATTTGTGGCACAGGCACACACACACACACACACACACACACACACACACACACAGGCATGCAGCAAGTGGCATGTTTCTATAGATCTCCCCTTTGTGATTGCCACCTAGTCTAGCAGCAAAACATTCCCGACCATCACCATAGACCCATGTTGGTCAAATATGCTTTTCTCTATTGTAACTGTCACACACATACACACACACACACACACACACACACACACACACACACACACACACACACACGGAATTCCATTTGCTGGGTAAGCAGGCTCTATTCTCACCAAACAGGATTCAGCATTGCTCATCCATCAGTGCTAAGAAGTGTACAAGCACAATTTGAGCTTTTGTCAAGCCTGGTTTACATTTTCATAATAATAGTTTCAAATCAAAAACTGGGTGTCTTTGGAGCAATGGCCTCTTTCAAGTTTGACTAGCATCAAGAATCTTGAGGGCAGTTCTTTAAAAGCCTCTTTATTCTTCTGTGTTTGTTTGTATCTTTTTTTTTTTTGTTTGAAAAAAATCAAATATTCCACAGTGTACCCATGTTCCTCTCGGCTTTCTGACCAGGCCACTGAATTATCAGAAGCGTTGACAGCAAAGCTCCCTCGGTGGCACAGAGGCAGACATCTTTGTGAAGCCAGGGAAGCCTCTGTAAAGCCTTACACTGGAGCATTAATTGCTATTCAAAGCTAAATCCTTCGTGCCTGGAGATCTTTGTCTTCTTGAAGGCCTGTCATCGTGACTGGATTATCTGGCTATTCAACATAATTCTCTTCTGCATACCTACCCTCTGAAGCCACCACACTAGAAACCTGAGAGATAAGAAGGTAGGGGGATTTTGTAAGTATAAATAGGCATGAGCAGATAGCAGCTCTTCCTGACAGACCAGCGCGGTGGTCAGTTCATCTGCAAACAGCCCCTAACGCTCCTCTTCGCTGGACATGGCAAGGAGTTAGCAATGTTCCAGGTGCCTCTGGGAGAAGAAGGGAGAGGGATTTTACAGTTGTTGTTCAGTTTATCTTCAGTTGGGTTTTTCTAATGTTTTCTTTTTACATTTTAATTGGTTTTAATTTAAATGTTTGTTTTCTTTTTATTTATTTGTGAGTGCTCTGTCTGCATGTGTATGCCACAGAAAGAGAGAGAGACAGAGAGATAGACAAAGACAGACAGAGAGACAGAGACAGAGACAGAGGCAAATAGAGAGACAGAGACAAATAGAGAGACAGAGATAGAGAGACAGACACACACACAGAGAATAAACACACATGTACAGGTGTGTTTAGAGGAAGGAAGATTTTAAGCTGCCGGATGTGGGTGCTGGGAACTGAACTCTGGTCCTTTGTAAGATCAGCAAGTGTTCTTAACCACTGAGCCATCTTTCTAACCCTTTGTTTTGTTTTTTGGTGAGTGTCCACTATGGCATTTTTATATATACTTAGTCCAGGTGATCCCCACACCACTCTGTGTGCCCCTCCCTCATCCCCTGCCCCTGTACCCTTCCATCTCCGTACCCCCCTTTCCACTTTCGCAGCATCTGTGTTCTGTTGCTTCCGGCCTCCTTCCTTAAAGCCTTCTTCTGTCCTCTCAGGGACTCATCTCTAGTCTCCAGGTGTCTACCTTCACCCTCCCACACACATGAACATTATAAAAACCAGAAGCTAGGCTCTGCACATGAGAGGAGGTGATGTATCTGAGAACCCACACTGTGTTTCTTGCTTTATCTCGGGAAAAGCTGGATTAGCCAAAACATGAATTATAAACATTCAGAATGGGAAGGGAAAACACATTCAAGAGGGTTCAGGTTGACTGCTTTTTCTTTTTCTCTTTTCTGTCTTTACCAACTGTTAAGTGGCGCTTGATAGACCAAAGTAGAAGGAAGTCCAAAACAGTCCCTGTGTTATTTAGGGTGCCTTGGCTCAGGTAGGGTAAACATCCAACCGGCAGAGCCCTTCCAGCCAAAGAACATCAATCATTCCTTTGGCAGAGGCAGGCTTTGTAGGCTGGTAGTTCTGCGTGATATTTGTGATGCCTCGTGGGAATCAGCATCTCCATGTTTCATCCTTATCCCTCCTACACTGACCTTCCCCCCCCCCCCGCCCTCCTCTTGGCTGTCATCTCTTGGTCACAGAACAGTGGGACCAGCTGGAGGTATTACATCTGTGTCCTATGCAGGGAGGAACCAGGTGACCCAGTGGCTTTCACCTTGAGGGTCCCCCAGCAAATACCCACCTGTGGTACACGAAGGACAAGAAGAGATCCAGATGGCCAATCAGAATCTACAGAGAGACAGGCTGCAGCAGCGCGGTCAATTTCCCTCCTTCCTTCCATCCATTCTTTCCTCCCTTCCTTCTTCCCTCCCTTTCTCTCCTCCTTCTCATTCATTCCCTCTCCCACCCTCCCCCATCCCTTCCTTGCTTCTTCCACCGCCCCCCAATCACTCAGCTTTCCACATGACCTTTATTTGCTTTCCCTTATTCCTTCTAAAAACACAAAGGTTTGGATAAACCAAGTATTTCTTTCAATGTGATACTAGTCTTTGTGAAGCCAAACATTCCTACTTGAGCCAGAATTAGAGGCACATGCCTAGAACCCAACAATTAGTGTTCGAGGCAGGAGGATCCTGAGTTTGAGGCCGGCCTGAGCCATACCACATAGTGAGACCCTATCTCAAAATTAACCAGTTACTTAAAAGCTCTAATTTTCTGATGGCTGTGTTTTTAAGATCCTAGGTCTATTCTGGTTGGTGACCTGCTCCTAGTCTCCAGACAAGTGTGTTAGATTAGGGGGCCACAGACTCAAGAGTCAACAGCACACAAACAGCATTGAAAATCAAGAGCGGGTGTGTGAGTGCAGGAGAACAGCCAGCAGAAGCATCGAACACTCCAGCTACTAGCAGGGGAGCAGGCTTAGGGAGGAGAAAGACACAAGAGCGAGAACAGAGTAGGCAGAGTTGTAGGACGTCCTAGCATCTTAGGAAACCCTATTAGATAGTCATTGGGCACAACACCTTCTGTTGTCAAGATAAAGTTTCACCCTAATCACTATCCACAAGTAGCCCAAGCGTGGCAGCACCCCACTGGGTCCTCGACCTCGGGTCCTCAGTACTAACTCAGCTGAAAGAATCTAAGACTAATTAATGAGTGAATGACTCTGGAGCCAGGGTGAAAATTAAGTCTAGAGGTGTTCTTGTGACTTTTCTGAGATCAAATACCCGATAAAAGCAGCTCATGTAGACGATGTCTTTGGGTTCATGGGTGAAGAAAGGATGATTTATCATGGTCGAAAGAGGGTGGCAGCTGGTCTTATTGCATCCAGAGTCAAAGAATCAGAGGTGAATGCTGGTATTCCCTTCTCTCTCTCTCTCTTTCTCTTTCTCTCTCTCTTTCTCTTTCTCTCTCTCTTTCTCTCTCTCATAAGCTTATTAGTCTAGTTCCCAAAGCCAATGGAAAGGTACTGCCCACATTCCCTCCTCCTCAATTAAACCTTTCTAGACCTGAGATTCAAGGGTGTGTCTCCCAGGTGATCTAAATCCCATCAACTTGACAAGGTTTGCAAATGTTGCCAGAAACAAAGACGTTATGTAAACATCAAAAATCTTAGTAATAGATTATCTGAATGCGTTTAATTTATGAAGAATGGTGAGTTAATTATATTTAGGGAGAAAATTTGATCCATAAGGGAGACAAATAAGGACATAATTTAAATAAATACTTATATTTGTGTGTGCATGCATGTATATGGAAATATCTCTATCGATTCCATGTCCCTGTGTTATGAAACGGGCATCAATCATATAACCTTTGATAAGCTGAAAAATAAGTACAGTAACATATTTTATAGTTGTCAAGTTTTATTCATTCGGTCTGGTATTTAGGGTCTATTACATAAGTAGAAATGAAAAGCCATTTAAATATCAGTAAACTTACTAAGGAAATTTAATGAATTTGCTACTGAATGCTCAATGGCTTAACATTTTTAAGCCCCTGTGCATATAAAGATGAAACCATGTACATTCTACCATGGGTATTTCTCCTTCCCTGCTCCTGAAACCATTGGAAAATACCACTTATTCAAGCCACCATATGGTTATATGTCTGTGTGTGTGAAAATTAGAGTTAATTATATGAAATATTTCCCCCCAGAGAGCCTGGATTAATAGAAACTCAGTTTGAACAGAGTCCACCATGGACAGGGAACGCTCATTTGATCTGACAGTACACATGGACCAGGCTGCGCTCTGCAGAGCAGTCAGCAGATTGAGCACTGAGGCAGGAAGGTGAGGACTAAAGGCCAGGATAGGGTGGCACTGGCCCGGAGGACTGTCACTGAAGTACAAGCAGTGCGTGAAGACTCACAGTGCGTGTTCGTCTGGGCATCCGAGAGAGCAGAGGAATACAGAATTTGCATATATAGAACAAAGTGAGTCACCCCGGACCAATCACAGGGAACTTGCTCTTCAGGAAGAGAAGGCACCCTCTCAGAATGCTACTGAGTGATTTGCATCTGGTGCCTCAACTATAAAGTCACCCCAATAAAATTAGGAACAGCAAGCACTTAAAAAGACCTAGCAAGGGTATGTGGGCAGTGGTAAAAGCATCCGTTTCTTATTTTTTTGCTGGAAATGACCTTTAACAAGTGTGGGATTCTCCTGAGCACACTGCTGGCACTGACCTCCTGGGCTGGTCAGTTCAATGTCACCCTTCCATGTTTATGGTGATACTAAGAGATAAAACCACAGGAGCCTTCGTCCCTGGGAACAGCAGACACAAGGGGGCTGGCTAGTGAGAGATTCACCACCATGACAGAGTCCTCATTTCTAAGTGGTGATAATTAGTAAAATATATTAACCCAAAGATCCACACTTCATCCTGCTGTAGTTCTTCACCCCAAACCAGTTCACGAGGAGGGCAACTTGTTCACACAGCAAATCACCTTCGAAGAATGCATTTTTTTCTTGATATCTAACTGTTTTATGGTAATAATTATATTCCTGCTACCCTGCTTTCATTGGTGTGTGGGCCAAGAACCATTGTGGCTGTAAATTGCATGTGATTGGTCAGTGATACAAAAGGCATCTTAATCCATCTATTTTCCAGAGTAGAGACTCCCTCAATTAAATAATTCTTTTTGACATAGAAGTTTTTCCTCCACTGGGAACTAAGACAATGCAGTGGGTTAAGAATGTGTATTAAACATTCTGCCTATATATTGAATGCTTCCAGTAGCTGGTGTTACTTGATGCCCTGAACAAATCCGATAGCGAGTGAGTCTAATAAAATATATCTTGTAACAAAAAAGTCTGTCTTTCCATCCCGTTTGATTTAATAAAATTCGCACACCAGTGCTTCCTGTAAATTAGAGATTTGTATGGTGCGTGTTTTTCCTTGAGGTTTGGTTCAAAATACAAGGTGACAGACACAAATGAACAGATGCTCTGAGAACTCTGTATTAGGCTCACCCAAGCAGAATAGAAGTGGGGGCAATTATTAAGGAAAGGGAGAGGGCAGAAGGCATACATTTCTTAAGGAAACGAGGACCAAACAGAGTGTCACCAACAAGACTGAGATGCAGCACTGTCCAGCAATCTCATCACCCAGGGAACACTCCTGCTGGGTTCTGGGACTGATGGCAAGAGGGATCATTACCCAGAGCTGAGCACCAGAGGACTCCAAGAAACTCTGGGATCAAGCAATGAACAACAAAGCATCGAGTACACACTCCTTTTATGGAGGTCTCAAGTTCACATGCAGAGAGGCCAGACCAAAGCACAGGCTCCTGATTGTCATACATTTAAGCTGTGATACACATTGCCCAGCAGGTCACCCCACTTGGGCCTTCCAATTATAAGGCACTCTAAAAGTCTACATTTTAATATCCAGGTTTTTGTCTGGCTTTTTTGTTTTGTTTTTATTTGGTTGTTTTTTGTTTGTTTGTTTTTTGGCTTTGGTTTTGTTTCTATTGCCACCCAGGCAACTACAGATTAGAAAATTTACCGTGAATCAAGAAAACAAGGCCACAGGTTGGTTCAGGTTGTTGGCCCCTAAATTTTGTTTTCTGCTCTTCCTGTGCTGTGGTTTCTACATATCTGATATGTGTATAGTTGTGCTGAAGCTCAACAAGGAACAGACAGAAGCATATTCATGGGTGGAATCCTGCCAGACCTCAGCAGAAGGAACCACCATCAAGGCAAGTGCCATACCGGACAGCGGAACCCAGATCGTCTGAGCTCAGGTGCTTTTATTGGTACAGGTGCAGATCATAAGCAATCAAATAAGCCCCACAAAAATCCAACACCTGCAAACAATACAAAAAGCCAATTACCCAGGGAGCCTCTCACCGGACAGTGCATAAGACAACTATTTTATTCACAACTAAAAATAAACTTCTACAACAGATATGCATGCGTTATCACACATTTAATCTCTCTGTTTAAATACCATCCTGGAAAGAAAATCTGAATGTTCCCATTTAGAAAGCAATAGTTGTAACTCTGCCACCGTGAGTGTAGTCGCATCCCTTGGTAAAAACAGAAGGTGCCTGCAGAGTATTCCTGAACACACAGATGGACTTCCAGATACAGATCCACCTAAGACACAGGTTTACAATGCGGCCGCATCTCCCACGATAATGTACAAGCTGTTTAATGCAGGCACTCCTATGGCTTTGCTGCATCCCGATCCCTGGGGAATGCTGGCTGAGGGCTTTCTAATTTGCTGACATCCACTGGATACCACCTTCTACATGAAAACATGCAAGCATAAGCACACCCCACATACATGCACATGCCAAAAAATAATAATAAAGCAAAGTAAAGGGTTATATTTCCACAGAGCTTCCATCATCCCAGCTGAGGAGCTATCTGGGGTACCTGTCTCAGCACTTAACCAAGTTCCTTCAGTGACACTTGGCCCTGCCCAGTGAGAGTACCTGGCCACTTCAGCTACCATTGTAATTTGCTTTCAATTCTAAGCACTTAGATGAGCTCTCCATGGGGACTAGTAGGAGTCTATCAGCTGGATTACTTTTATGCCCACGCATCGCCACTTGCAAGCAGCCCCACTCTCCATTAAAAGAAAAGCTGATTGCAAATATCAGACATGCTGCTGTGATCCTCAAGGCTCTCTCAGGCCCTGAGGTTCAACTCTGGTCCAGTGTAGTGGGACACATCGTATCTAAAATGACATAATTAAAAACCAATAGAAAACTCACGAGGTTGAGGGGTCGGGAATGCTTAGAAAAGTGAAATTTTTAGTTTTATTTGTATCTGTGTATGTCTGTATGAAGTGCTTGTGTCTTTGATGCCAGTAGAGGGAGTCAGAGTCACTGGAACTAGAGTTACAGGCAGTTGTGACCCGCAGATATGGGTGCCGGGATCCAAACTCAAGGACTCTGGGAGAGCAGCAAGCATTCTTAACTGCTGAGCCATATCTCCAACCCCTAAAAAAAAGTGAACTACTAATAAGGATTTTTCATAGAGAATTTTTCATCAGCTCTACCTAAAGGGTCCCCAGTGGGAACACATGCCTTGAAAATGTCAATCTTTCTGTCAGTGATAAGAATGAGTGTGGCTTGGCCACTGGTAGGTTGCCCATGCCCACTGGATGACTTCATACCCAGGGGCATATAGGCAACACTCATTGGCTTCAGTGGGCTAAATAAAATAAGTCATGGAATTGGACATGAGGAAGTATTGAGGAGATCCTGGAGGGAGCTGAAGGGGGTAGTCAGGGCCAGCTATGATGAAAGTACATTGTACGCATGTATGAAGTTTTCAAAGAATAAATTAGAAATGTTATTTTAGAAAAGAATGAATGGAAGTATGACTATACACTTAGAATAAACAGTACGAGAAGACACAAACTCTGGGACACAATTCCACCCACAGAACAAGCTTTCAGCAGCGTGACAGAGACTATGGTGGTGGCAGAGTTTTAGAGAACTGATGGTCACAACTTGAACAACATAAAAACTTTAAAAGTTCTTGGGAAAGGTATAGACTGGGGATGTCAGAGATGAAAAATCCAAGGTTCTGAGATGTTGCCCTGCCCCAAATTTTATTAATTAAAGTGGGAATGGAACCAGAGACTCACAGATAACACTGTCCTTTTGACCTCGGTGCTGCAATTCATAACCCGAGCTTGAGAGCATCTGGACCCTTTGGTCTTTACTGAACATCAGCTGGAATCTTTCAAATATGAACTACAGCCAACCCCAACTCCATGTGATTTAGTTCTTTCTTCCCAGAGTTCAACTGGCTTTTAAATACAATATCCAGTGGGCTTGGAAGAGAAGGCTCAGACCACTCAGGACCCACAATAAAACATTGGCCATGATATTGCCAGTTGGGGACAGAGACAGGTGAAACCCCAGGGCTGATCCCTGGGACCTACTGGCAAGCCAATCCAGCTAAAACAGTGACTTCTGAGTTCAGAGAGAACCTGCCTCAAAAAATAAAATGGAAAGCTACAGAGGAAGGTATATGAAGTTGTCTTCTGACTTCCACAAACTCAACCTCCACACACACACACACACACACACACACACACACACACACACACACACACACACACACACACACACACACACACACACACACACACACACACACACACACACACACACACACACACACACACACACACACACACACACACACACACACACACACACACATCACACACACACACACACACACACACACACACACACACACACACACACACACACATACACACACATACACACACACACACACACACACACACACACACACACACACACACACACACACACACACACACACACACACACACACACACACACACACACACACACACACACACACACACACACACACACACACACACACACACACACACACACACACACACACACACACACACACACACACACACACACACACACACACACACACACACACACACACACACACACACACACACACACACACACACACACACACACACACACATACACACACACACACACACACACACACACACACACACACACACACACACACACACACACACACACACACACACACACACACACACACACACACACACACACACACACACACACACACACACACACACACACACACACACACACACACACACACACACACACACACACACACACACACACACACACACACACACACACACACACACACACACACACACACACACACACACACACATACACACACACACACACACACACACATACACACACACACACACACACACACACACACACACACACACACACACACACACACACACACACACACACATACACACACACACACACACACACACACACACACACACACACACACACACACACACACACACACACACACACACACACACACACACACACACACACACACACACACACACACACACACACACACACACGCTGAACAGCAGCTCAGTTAATGTTTAGAGCGACACTTGTCCACTGAGCAAGCTTGTACTTCCATGTGGTTCAGAGCTGACAGAGCTGACATGTGGCTCCAGAAATGAAAGTGTGTAACAAACAGAAAGCAACAAACACTCTTACCTTCCATTACCATGTCTTGATTCAAACTCAGTAAGCGATGAATCCCCTGACGCCAGAAGCTGCAGGAATGAGTGCCGGACAAATACATGCGTTTCCATACCCAGCTTCAGCTGGGGAGAAGTCAGTCCTCACAGCCGAGATGAGAAGAAAAGAAACACCAATGAGAAAGCTGTGTGCTCTGGGCCGTGTCCCAGAGAAGTTGGTTAAAGTTTAGCATACACTTTGCAGACATTAAAATCAGAGTATAGCTTACAGGCACAGCCATCTGACGACTGTTACCGGTGGGTTTTCCTACAGTCGGGCAGACTTGTTTTCTGGGTCATTTCACGGTGACTTCATTTGTAGTCATTTCTGCAAACATTCCCAGGGCAGCTCTGCTAGACTGAGACAATGAAGAATAATAAGCTCTTTGAAGCATGTTCTTAATAGAAGCAGCTTTGACAATGACTTCCCAGAAGAGAAAATTATCTCTAGGTGCAGGCTGTCTCTACTACTTGGGGACGGTCATGGGTAACCCGAGAATGGGAGGGATAGCCGCCAAGGCGGTTCATTCCTAATGCCTGCCTCTGTATGATAGAGTTAGAAGCTGCTCCTCAAACCAATTTAGAATTCTGAGAGTTTTAATGAGACACAAGTCTTCATTTGGCCAAAAACTCTTTACACCTCGCTGCATGGCTACTGTATTCTGGTTACTGCGAGGATCAGCTGCCATGCAGTGGAGAGGAACATCCTGAGGCCTGAGTACCCTAACACGCACACCTGATCCACACAGGGAAGTCAGACGGAAGAACCAAGGACAATGATACCCCAGTGCCTACATCTGATCTTTGCAGCTGGCAGAGCTGGCAGTGACTGTCCCTACTCACCCATGTGCCCACTCACCTGGCTAGCAGGCACCCTGGACCTTCAGAATGTCCACTTTCCCTCTGATGTCCGATATCGCCCTCAAGAAAGGGATTCAGGTTGCAGTCGGAGAACGAAGTGGGCTTAATCAGATTAAGGAGAGCAGGGGTGCCTTCTGAGGAGGGACACGCCCATGATGGTTGGTTTGAGCATCGATTTGACAGGATTAAGGGATGCCCAGGTAGCTCATAATTCAGCAATCGTTCATGCTCAGTGGGACTGAGCCTGACCCTCTGCTGGAAGGGAAATATACGTGGTTTGAAATTTGATTAGAATGACTGAGCTGCCTCAGGGGAGCCCAGGGGGTTGTGTACTGGTGACTTACAGGAGAGCTCTGCCCTCTATGAAAATGGACACTGTCTATCCAGCTAGCTGGGGCAGGTGGATATAACTACAAAGTAAAGAGAATGTTCCCTCCGTTCTCCCAGAAGGGCTGGTCCCACCTTCTCCTCCTGTCTTTGATATCAGGACTCGGGGACTATGTTCTAGTTTGCTCTTTATTATCGTGGTAAAATACCAGGACCAGAAACAACTTGGGGGGAAAAGAGGTGGGTTTTTTTTGTTGTTGTTGTTGTTGTTTTGTTTTGTTCTGTTTTGTTTGGCTGACAGCTCACAGTCCATTATAGAGTGAAGTCAGGGCAGGAACTGATGCAGAGACCGTGAAGGAATGACGCTTACTGCCTTGCTCCCCGTGGTTTGCTCAGCCTGCTTTCTATAGCGCCTGAGGCCACCTGCCCAGGTGTAGTACGTTCTTCCCACAATGGCTGAGCTTCCCCAGATCCATCCATCATTAATCAAGGAAATACAGATGCAGCCGCAGGCCAATCTGATCAGGGCACTTCATCAGTTGGTGTTCCCTCTTTCCCGTTGACTCTAGGTTTCTGTCAAGTTGACAGCTGAAGCTAATATGATACTCCAGGAATTCCCCTGGCCTATCAGACCTTCAACCTCTTGACCTGAGAAGGTATACCCTCTGCTTTCTGGGCATTGAGAACTTGGGGATGTCCATGTTTCAGCTTGCCGAAGACCTAGAGGTTCCTCAACTTCCATGTTTGATTCTCCAGTTCTCTTAAGGTGTGTTCTCATCTATATCTGGGCTCATCTCTGATAAGTTCTGTCTCTGGAGAGACCCTTGTGTAAAGGTAAGATCGCAAGGCTCTCCAGACAAAAGTGACCAGGTAGCTTTACTGTGGAGCGAAGGAGCCTCACCAACCTCTCTAAGCCACTGCGTAATTTTGCATTCGAAACTGCACATTCGTTGCTTAGACGCTTCTCTGGTGTGAATGCTTCAGATATCCTAAAGCCTGAACCCACCCCAGAAACTAGGTAGGGCAATGGAGATAGCAGATTGACAACCTTGGCTATTGTGGCCTCACCAAAGAGAATAACTTGTCTTAATTCCAAACTCCAGGGCCAGGGAGGGCACCATCCAGAAGGAAAAGAGCAGTGGACGTGAGATGTGCAAAGACACAGTCCCATGTGCGTCTTTCTAAATTCCCTCCACTCCCACTCCCACTCCCACTCCCCCAGTTCAGCATGCAGTGACTCTGGGGACAGCTCTTCTGGACAACACAGTGGGAGAGGGACACATGTGTACTGGGGATTTTCACCTGAGCAGCACCGGGGGCTGAATTAGAGAATATTCAAGTCTAATCGCTGCCTGCACCTGTTTCCTCCCCAGGAAACATGAAGGGACATCGAGGCCAGCAGCACACTGATGGATGAGGAGGAGGAGGAAGTGGCCTCTCCATACTCAAGGTGATGTTGACCCTCAGATTAAACAGCGACCTGACCCTCCAACCCATTCATTTCACAGATTGGGCAGACTGAAGCCTGGATATGAGAAAACAATTGTCCACGCTATGGCCACAGTGATGTCTCTGAAGTATTTAAGACAGGCTGGGAAGATGTCTCAGTGGTTAAAGTGCTTGCGATGTGAGCATGAGGACCAGAGTTCAGATTCCCAGAACCCACGTACATGCTGGTTGGGCTTGGTGGCCAGCCTGTGATTCCAACCTCAGAAAGCTGATACAGGGGATCACCAGAGCAAGTCGGCTCGCAGGACTGACCATGTTGGTGAGTGCTAGTCTTGACTGAGAGTTCCTACCTTAGTGACTAAGATAGAAGAGCCCTGCAGATGATTCCAGAATCAGTGCTGGGCTTGCACACGTACATTCATGAGCACACCCTCCCGCTAAACACATAGAAAACACCCACCCACACGTAAAAATGAAGGAAGTAAAGAATTCAAGACATCTGACTTTTGTCCTCCATACAAAAGGACATACCAGATGTCCTCCATCTGGTCACCTGTGATTGTGAAAAATAGCATTTGTATTCTCAATACTCAGACTACCTGGCTAGGAATTCTTATACCCTGTCACCTTACTAAGTTCTTATAATGCAGCACATCTTGCTTGTTGTGTGGCACTTCTCTGCCTCTGTTCATGTTGTTCTCTCCTCTGGCCTGCTTTCTTCCTCCACTGTACCCCAACCCCCCGAAAACCACACGCCACTCAACAGTATAAAACCTGCTCAGAAGCAACAATTTAAAACCTGTCTCTCTTTCTGATATAACAGAATATATCCTGAAATTTGTTGAACTGCCTGCTATTTTGGTCAGAGATGTATAGAGAAACAGAAACAACAAAATAAATATGTCTGTATACTATTAATGGGGATTTATTTGACTGGGTTCGCATAGGAGTCTGGGCAATCCAGCAATGGCTATGTGCATGTTAAGAAGGTAGAGTAGCAGTCTCCTCATTCCGAAAGTAGGATGTCCCAGCAACCCCAACCCAGTGTGGGAGACTTGGACAGTCCCTAGAGAACCACTAGTATTGAGTTCCCATTCAAAGGTCAAAGAAGCCGGAGTCTAATGTTTGCAGACCGCGGGAACAGTAATAGACATAATCCTCACTTGGGAAAGAAAGGGGACTGCACAGAGCTCGGCTCCTTCCTCTGTCTTCCTTTCATCTGGCCTGCTGGCCTGCTGGAAGATGTCGCCCATGCCAGTTAACCCGTATGTCAGTCCTCCCTGGAGACACCCCCATAGCACTCAGCTACTTCTCACCAGTCCTAGACACCTCTTAATGCAGTCACCTTAACAAGCAAGACCAGCCACCCCATTTATTTCCATTACCCCAGTCACCTTTTCCCAGAGAGGTGAAGTGATTAAAATAATTATCACTCACCCTAAGTGATAAGAAGGCACAAAGGTGATACAACAACCACAGACTTTCTGAAAATAGCATTCCTGGATACAGTATCTTTTCCTCTCACCCTATCTAAAGTAAGGGCTCATCACCATCCACCAAGGTTTAATTTTCTGTGCGTTCACAGCTGCTTAATGCTGCCCACGTATATATTGCCTGTCTCTGCAGAGTGTAAACCTCACAGAGGCAAAGTGTCATACACCTAAATAGCATCTAGTACACAGTAGATACTCGTGAACCACGTTTTTAGTGAAAAAGTAAAACAGCAGGCACTCACTCCGTGCCAGAATCTCTCAGGATGCTGTATCAGGCACCAAGGAGATGCCACAGAGGAACGCACGTTCTCATCCCTCAAGCAAGCCACCAGTGGGATTCACCCGTCTTTGCCATAAGGCAGCGTATTCCAGCTTCCTGGAGATCATAGACTAATGGATGAAGCAGGTGTATCCATTTATGCAGTCATGTACTCATACTTCCATCTATCTATCTTCCATCCTCCATGCTTCCATCCATCCACCCATCTTCCACCCACCAATCCATGTATGAGTTTGTGTATGCACGCATTCGTGCATGCATGCATCCATCCATGCATGCATCCATACATGCATCCATCCATCCATCATCTCCCATCCATTCATGTTCCCATGCATACCTGCTTCTTTCTATCCATACAACACCAGCTGAATGCTTGCTCCACCTCTGATTTTCTGCTGAGCATTTAAGACAGAGAAATGAAGACCATGTCTGGTGTCCTATAATAAATCATCTTCTATTCACGAAGCAGGTCCAGAGTTAAGCCTAAGTATAGGACTCCAGCTCCACTTCTCCATCAGCCCCTACTCAGACCCCTTCTCTGCATGGTGTCTGTGATACACGATCTCTGCTTCTGCCTGGGACCTGCCTCCCATCAGGTGTCCTCCTAGCAACCTGCTTTCCTTTGCCCACAGTCAGCAGAGACTGCCTACACTTCTTTTGTAGTGTGGCTCTCAGGTCCTGCCTCATCACGCTCTGGCCTGTCCACAGTCAGCATTCTTTACATCCTGCTGTCTAGCACTTTGCCACTCACATGACATCTGCCAGCCTTCAGCCTTGTCAGAAGACGATCGTAAGACGTCACAAAATGTCATTTGCAAATGTTTGTTCTAGCAAGCCCTTTAGGTACTCTCTGTCAACTTGTTTGCTACTCCTCTAGAAAATCACTCTTCTAATAGAGGCAAGACCTTCATCACTTAGCTGTGCCTCCTGTAACAACTCCTTTGTTTGTTCTCAAGCTAAACTCTGGACTAATCTCATGAACCCAGTATGGTTTATTACAGGACATCAGACAGGTCTTCATTTCTCTGCTCTGCACCCCAAGCGCAACACCAGAGATGAAGTAACATCCAGCTAGTGTTTGACTGATGGACTCATGCATCATGCACATATAGGTGGGTGGATGGATAGATTCATGGATGCATGGGTGAATACATTGGTAGATGATGTATCCTTGCGTGGATGGAAAGATGAATGATGAATGCATGCGTATGTCTGGCTCACTCATTAGTCTATATTCTCCAAGAATCTGTGATTTATTGCCTTATGCATTATTAATGAGACAGACATTGTCCCTGTGCCTTGGTGTCTAGGTGAGTGGGTAGATGGAAACATGGCTGCACAGATGGATGATCCATGGATGCATGCATTGGATACAAAGATAGATGATGCATATGTGCATGCAAATATAGATGGGGTGGATG
This sequence comes from Cricetomys ansorgei, assembly GCA_026225945.1. Taxonomy (NCBI): domain Eukaryota; kingdom Metazoa; phylum Chordata; class Mammalia; order Rodentia; family Nesomyidae; genus Cricetomys; species Cricetomys ansorgei. The sequence goes on from JAMJFZ010001012.1 coordinate 8,609,447, forward strand.
GATGCATGCATGAGCGAGTAGATAAATGCATGGGTGGATGGATGTGTGCATTTGTGAGGAGAAGAATAGATGAGTGGGTGGATGAATGGATGCCTGCATGGAAAGATGGATGATGATGAATGAAGCATGCATGTACAGACACATCTATCTCTCTCAGTAGTCTATAAACGCAGAGAAGGTGGATCTACTGCCTTGTATAGTATCAATGAGGCTGGCATTGCTCTAGTACATGAGTGCCTAGGTGGGTGACATCTTCACAGGGCTGGGATGGTTTGCTCAAAGCCTGTTGACAGCGAACAGGCCTTTGCACATCTAAGTGCTTTGAAAGTAGTCCAGGAAGTAGACTTTCATCCACTGAGAACACTCCTGCTTCACAGATCTCCCCAGTGTACATTCAGTGTCTGCCATCCTTAGATAAAATAAATCTTGCAGCTGTCAGAGACCTCACAGGCTCCTGTCCTTTGGAGCTCTCTGGCCTGGAAGGTCCCCTCCCTCCATGCTGCTGCATCTGGGCCCTTTATATCCATCTCCCCTGGAGGTCCCTCATCTACTCCCCTTCTAGCAACATCCTAGAACCAGTCCAGTCTCAAAGTGATGTCATGCAGTGAGACTTACCCCACCCCACCCCACCCCCCACATGCAAACTTGCCCCACTATGACTCAATAAGTGTCTCGTGCCCTGCTGCTACCTTGTGTCCATGTCTTTCCTTCTGGTTAACCCTGAAATCACTGAGACTCACCATGCTTCAGTGCAAACCTGTTACCACTGCGGCCCCTGAACTGCAGTGTCATCTCCTCATGGTCCCACTGCACATAGCAGGCGCTCAGCCAAGCAGCTGCATTCAGGGGTACATGGGTGTGTCTCACATCACCAGTGTGCTCTCTGTGAAGCCCAGTCTTTGGTGTTTACCCCAGTGAAAATCTTTTGCTGTTGTCACTCCGAGACCCCTGGCCAAATGCTGTGGGTAAAATGCTATCTTACTTTGAGTGTAAGCTATGTGACAGCTTGTTTTTATGTCAGCTTGACACAAGTTGGAGAGGAGGTAACTTCAACTGAGAAATTGCCTCCATAAGATTGGGAAGTAGGCAAACCTGTAGGACATTTTCTTCATCAGTGATTGGTGTGGGAGGGTCCATTGTAGGTGGTGACATTCCTGGGCTGGTGGTCCTGGGTTCTATAAGAAAGCAGACTGAGCAAGATATGAAGAGCTAGTCAGTAAGCACCACTCATCTATGGCTTCTGCATCAGCTCCTGCCTCCAGGTTCCTGTCCCGTTTGAGTTCGTGCCTTGGCTTCCACCAGGGAACTGCAATTCAGGAAATGTAATCCAAATAAACCCTTTCCTACTCAAGTTGCTTTTGGTCATGGTGTTTTGTCACAGCAATAGAAACCCTACCTGAGACTACATACATGCCACCCACATGACTCGAGGGGATGAGAAAAGTAGGACAGACTAATACTTCCCGGGTGACAGGGGCTTAAAATGCTAAACACAGTTGTGCGAACCCCACCCCTGGCTTTTCTGCTCTGGAGCCTCAGGATAGTCTCAGGGGCCAGAATCTCTAGGACCCTGGGATGAATAAAGCTTCTCATCTGATTACACACTCAGTCAAACCTCCGAGGGGTTACCTGATGCTGTGTGTGGGTGTGGGTTAAAATAGAACTCCACAGTTATAGCCAGCAAACCCAGGGCTCCCCAACCCATACTGTCTGTCAAGTGTACCTGTGATCTCTTTGCACATCTTGCTGCCCGTGCCTTCTTTGTTCAGATGGCTCCTGGGAAGCTCGGAGTCTCTGCTGTGCACCAGGAATTCACAGGTGAGGAGGCTGCATGCCACGGCTTTCTTCAAGCACCCAGCTGTCGTTTCTGCATCGCTCTGAGCATTTATTTACATCAACTTCATTATTTTCAGATTTGGAAGGTGTAAAACAGAGCACACCAGATGCTGCAAAATAGCTTCCTTCAAACCAGTACAGGGTTTGTTTATATTTCTTGGGGTTTTTTTTTTTTTTTTTTTTTTTTTGGCTGCTTTCCCTGCGAGCCAAATGACTGTCAATCACTCCCAGACTTTTTTTTTTTTTTTTTTTTTTTATTGAAAGTTTTTTCATGCAATGTATTTCGGATCACAGTTTCCCCTCCCCTCCCCCAGCTTCTCCCCACCTTCAGAAATGAATGCTCACTTTCCAGTGTTTAGAGAAATAAAACGATAGCCTCGGCATGTGCTTTGGAACATAGAATTCTCTGGAAAGAGAGTTTGAATGTAGCTACACATCGGTATCCAGACAACATACCAGCATTTCATCAACGTGGTAGAGTACTTGGGTTGGCTCTTTCTAGTGTGGAGGTTTGTATTTGAAGTTGGCCTCAAAGTAATAGATGCCCATATTGGGGTGTCCTGGATAGAGGAAATATAGGGTTGTCTGGTGTTATGGGACCAGATCAGGGGCAGAAGCACCATCAGCCATGGTCACGAGCTTGTATCAGGGAGATCTTGGAGCATCATTTCTGGATCCACAGTCCTGCATTGCCCTGCATCCAGCCATGGACCGTTGTGTACCACGTCATCACAAGAGAGACCAAAACCAGAAGGTCCACTTCTGGCTCTTACAGAGTCACACCCAGGAATGTCCATCCTCAGAATCCTCAGCCCAGGCTTGGATCTGGGGGCGCTATGCCCTTGGAGAAAGCTTTCTGGCTAATACAGTTCTTGGCTCTGACCCATGGTGCTAACAAGGGTGAAGCCCGTTTTCCTCCCTATGGTCATTTCGACGTGATGGCTGGAGGAGGTAATTATTTCTCCCTTCAAATTGAATTAAGTGTTTTAAGGAGATGGCACCTTTGTCTTTGTGTGAGGAAAATCTGCCTCTTCATTATCCTCTAACCCCGGGACCCTTTCCTATGGCGTCTGGTTGGATTTCTTTATTTAAAGCTTCCCTACTGTAACAGCCCAGCAGAACCATCTGGATTCTGAGAGAAGCTTTGGCAGGAGGCAAGAGCCATGGAAATGAACGACATACAGGGCTGTGCTCAGAAAGACATACAGAGATGCAAGATGCAAGGCCAGGTACATAGGCACACAACTTGCAGAAGGGATTAATGGGGGGCGGGGTTGGGTACCTGTGAGATCACACCTGCTGTGTGATCTCCACATATCACCGTACCACCATGGTTACTATCCGGAATGTGGCAAGTTTCTTACCACAGAGAAGGAATTTAGCAGTTATAATTCTGAGAAGATGTGGCCTCCCCGCTTCAACATCAGATAGTTAAGACAAAGGCTTTGGGAAGCCAAGCATTTCAGATGAAAACTAGATGTTTCATGAGCCGCCAGGAATCTGAGATCTGCCTCCACCCTCAGAACTCTGCCCAGGCTGGAAGCATCGATGTGCCTTATGGCGGCACAGCACCTGTCACAGAGCATTGGGCAGGTGCTGTGAGAATCCACTCACGGCCATATGGCACCTGTGGGTGAGTGGCTTCCTTCTGACACCGGAAGCCTAGCAACAGCCCAGAGTTTTTAAGCATCGATTTCTAAATGTTGTCTGAGCAGCATCCATAGGCCCAGGCACTTATGGGACACAACCTCATACATGTCCTAATAGGATAAAGGAAAAAGTTTTGCGTAGGCCGGCTGTATCCATCATGATACATGGAGGTAAAACAGCGTCTGTCTCCAGTGTGGGAGGCCAGCTCTGCAACTAACCCTTGAAAAGGGCCTAGTAGAGTGGGAAGAATCTTTTTTTTTTTTCCTTAATTCAAGGACAATTTAATTAGCCTTAAAGGAAAATCCCCAGGACAGGCAAGCTGTAAACCCCAGCAACTGTCTGGAGGAGGAGGAGAATGGAGAAGGACAAAAGCCATTCCGTTTGGATGACGCTAACATGGAGGTTAGACACTTAGCAGCAGACAGTCACGTGTCTGGGGTGGAAGCTTAAGAGAAGAGAGTAAAGAAACCTGAAGCCCAAAGTATTAGGGAAAGTGTGCTAAGAAAAGAGATAGAGAATAAAATGAGAACTTACTTTTTTATGAGTAATTTGAGAAAGTAGGCACATTCAATAAGCTGCATGACTATGGCCCTGTAAGCTGCTGATCTAGGGGGCAGAATTCTGGGAAGGAACGTATATTATCTCATTAAAGGGATAATTATCTGCCCATCTCTTTAGCATGGCTTAGAGTGAACTGGTGCTATCATAATGACATTTGGAAACACACAATAGGGTCAGAGGAAGATATTTTAGCCCGGTTCAACTCTATTGGAATGATGGATTCCAATGTGTCCACTCCCCTCCCCAGGAAGTAGCTAAACCACTGGCCACAGGCTCAGCTTTGAGAAAGAAAGTGCAGGGCAGGTCCATGTGTCCAGGCAGGTCTTCTGTTGGAAGCTGAGAGCCATGGGAAACAGAATTCCAGGAAGACTGTTGCCAGTGGAACAGCTCAGTTTACTGAAGCAAAGGTGGTTACATTTATAAGGTAAAAGAGGGGAAGGGTCATTGGTTAAGACAGGAGTGCTGGAGCAGCCCTATTTCTATGTGGGAGGTTCATAATCTGGGTGGTCAGTGATCATATGGTCATTCTAAGGAAATGCCTCTTCTGCATAGGGTGTGGTCTCACAGGGCCAAGAAGAAGAAGACACCTTATCAGAAAGTAGGCCCAGCCCGAGGTCTTCCAGCTACAGTGGTCAGATAAACACCAACCAGGCCACATTTTTGAAAAGGCGTGTTGTGAAGCAAGGCAGCATTAGAATTTAGCTGGGTTTTGTTAAAGTAAGAAAGGGAAGCTGTTGAATATCTTCTGCTCTCAGGGTGAGAATTTTGGGGTTCAAAGCATGCTTCAACCCACTCTTAGCTCTAGGACAGCTCCACATTGAACTGACTGGAAATTTATGAAGTCTGTGAAATGATTCAAAAGAGATAAAGCATTAAATGCCTGTGTCTTTTGTTACTAATCCTAAAGGTTTGACCTCGTGATGTCACATCAGGCCTTGAGGGTGTGTGTGAACCTGCAATTGTGGCATTCCTTGAAGATGCCATCCAGCTATAAGTTCCATTATTCATATTCAGCTTCAAACCCAAAAGACAGTGTCTACCACTCTACAGAAATGTTAGTGTCTACATTCTCAGTCACAGTGCTCAGCTGCTGTCACCCAGCCTAAGCACCCCAAGAAAGAAGATGATGTCAAGAAATATAGAAGAATGTTCACGAAATGATGCATAAAATGTGGCTTTATCTGTAACCACATACCTAAATAAATTATAAGCATGTGCATATATATTTATATAGTTGAATATTCTATATTTCAAAAATCAAACATTTAAATTGGCAACAAAACCTTTCTATTGAAATGAAATTTGCAGGCAAATGACTAGCACTGGGAACCACACTGAGTGAGGTAGCCCTAACCCAGAAAGATAAACATCTCATGTTCCCAGCCATTTCTGAGCCTCAGTAGCAAATCTTTTGATTTGTGTATAATTTGGAGTACCTGAAGAAGCCAGGACACTAGAAAGTGGGGAAGGAGGAAGGAAGATCTTAAGGGAAAATGGGTAGTAGAACAAGGTGCTAAGAATAGGAAATGAGGGGTGGTAAGTATGTCAAAGGGTGGGAGGGTATGCAGAGATGGGCATCGGGAAGGGATGCCTAATAATAAGGATGTTTGTAAAAGTCACATGGAAGCTTACTATTTTAAAAACCGTGTTATGTGTGTGGTGTGTGTGTGTGTGTGTGTGTGTGTGTGTGTGAGATGTGTCTGTGTGTGGTATGTGGTGTATGTAGTGTGGTTTGTGTGTGTGTGTGTGTGTGGTGTATGTAGTGTGGTGTGTGTGTGTGTGTGTGGTGTGTGGTGTGTGTGTGTGTGTGTGTGTGTGGTGTATGTGTGTGTGTGGTGTATGTGTGTGTGTGTGTGTGTGTGTGTGTGTGTGTGTGTGTGTGTGTGATGTGTGGTGTGTGTGTGTGTGTGTGGTGTATGTGTGTGTGTGTGGTGTATGTGTGTGTGTGTGTGGTGTATGTAGTGTGGTGTGTGTGTGTGTGGTGTGGTGTGTGATGTGTGTGTGTGTGTGGTGTGTGTGTGTGTGTGTGTGTGTGTGTGTGGTGTGTGGTGTGTGATGTGTGTGTGTGTGATGTGTGGTGTGTGTGTGTATGTGTGGTGTATGTGTGTGTGTGATGTGTGTGTGTGTGTGTGTGGTGTGTGTGTGTGTGGTGTATGTGTGTGTGTGTGTGTGTGTGTGTGTGTGTGTGTGTGTGTGTGTGATGTGTGTGTGTGGTGTGTGATGTGTGTGTGTGTGTGTGTGATGTGTGTGTGTGTGGTGTATGTGTGTGTGGTGTATGTGTGTGTGTGTGTGTGTGTGTGTGTGTGTGTGTGTGTGTGTGTGATGTGTGTGTGTGTGTGTGTGTGTGTGTGTGGTGTATGTGTGTGTGTGTGTGTGTGTGTGTGTGTGTGTGTGTGTGTGGTGTATGTAGTGTGTGTGTGTGTGTGTGTGTGTGTGTGTGTGTGTGTGTGTGTGTGTGTGTGTGTGTGTGTGTGTGTGGTGTGGTGTGTGGTGTGTGGTGTGTGGTGTGTGGTGTGTGTTTGTGTGTGTGTGTGTGTGTGTGTGTGTGTGTGTGTGGTGTGTGTGTGTGTGTGTGTGTGATGTGTGTGTGTGTGTGGTGTGTGGTGTGTGTGTGTGGTGTGTGATGTGTGTGTGTGTGTGTGTGTGTGTGTGTGTGTGTGTGTGTGTGTGTGTGTGTGTGTGTGTGTGTGTGTGTGTGTGTGTGTGTGTGTGTGTGTGTGTGTGTGTGTGTGTGTGTGATGTGTGTGTGTGTGTGTGTGTGATGTGTGTGTGTGTGTGATGTGTGTGTGTGTGTGTGTGTGTATGTGTGTGTGTGTGTGTGTGTGTGTGATGTGTGTGTGTGTGTGTGTGTGCGTGTGTGTGTGTGTGTGTGTGTGTGTGTGTGTGTGATGTGTGTGTGTGTGTGTGTGTGGTGTGTGTGTGTGTGTGTGTGGTGTATGTAGTGTGGTATGTGTATGTGTACATATGTATGTATGTATGTTCTGAGGCTAGAGGGATTGCTCTTTGGTTAAGAGCAAGCACTTGTTGCTCTTGCAGAAGACCTGGATTTGATTCCCAGCACCCACAGGGTGGCTCACAACCATCCATAACTCTGGTTCCATGGAATCTGACTCCCTCTTCTGGCCTCCTTGGCCACTGCACACACATGGTGCACACAAATGCAGGCAAGAGAACCATACACATAAAATAAAATAAAATAAAATAAAATAAAATAAAATAAAATAAAATAAAATAAAATAAAATAAAATAAAATAAAATAAAATAAAATAAAATAAAATAAAATAAATAAATCTAAAATAAAATTAAAGCCCAGTGCCAGGTACAGGATACTTCCCCTTGTGTGCTTGGTCAGAAGTGTCCTAGAGACCCTAAAACTATTTTTTTAAACCCTTTTTGATCGACGTATTTGTTGTACATAGTGTTGAGTTTTGTAAAGACAGTTCCTTCAAAATGCATTGAAGACTTTGATCTTATTCACACTCATCCCTTCCTCTCCCTCTCATTTTCTGCCCCATCTTTTCCTCTACCCTTTGTCTCTTTCCTTCACCCAAGTCTCCCCCCACCCAGTTTCACGTCAAACATACACACATATATACATACACATGGTTTTATATACCTATAAAGAATTTAAGAACCACAACTGGGAGAATAAATGCAACATTTGTCTTTCCACATCTGGCCTAATTTGCTCAATGCAATGATCTCCAGTTTCATCCATCTTCCAGAAAATTATATCATTTCATACTCTTTACAGCTGAATAAAAGTCCCCCATGTATGCACGCCACACTCTCTGTGTCTGTTCTTCTGTTGATGGGCATCTGAGCTAATCTATTGCTTGGCTACTGTGAACAGTGTTGTGTTATAAACATGGATGCGCAAGTATCTCTGTGGTGTGTTGATTGGCTTAGCACTCAATAAAACCTTTTATAAAATCTTTCACTGGACAACTGCTTGATCACATAAAGTCTGAGGCTGCTGAGAGTGAGATCTTGGTTCTAATCTATGTGTAACCTCTTTGAATGGGTGGAATGTCCCAGTGTGCTGTGGAATGCCAGGGGAAGGCAGCAGGGAAAATGGTTGAATCCTGGTCTGTATCTCGATCTCCTGAGGAATCCAGTTATTGGGTTTCAGTCTGAGAAATGTCTCTTGTTCTTCTCATTGTTTTAAACTATTTGGATGCTTTACATCATGTCTAGGGTAGGGGTATTGTTGGGGAAGTTTATTTCTAGTTATGTTTATGTTCTGTACATTGTTGGGGGGAAGGGCTGCCTAAACCTTGGCAGTTTGTATTATCTGCAGGTGTTGGCTTTATGTAAATCTGTGATTGAGATGTTTGCTCATGATCTGCACCTGCCACTGCTCTCTGGCGGAGCCATTGTGTTCACTGAGATCTCTGCGTGAAGAGCAAAGTTGCTGTGGAGGAATTCTTGTAGTCCTTCTTCCACAGTCTCAGGCAACAAGGAGAGAACACTCCCCTTGGACCTTGAGCCCCCCACCCTACCACCATAAAGATGACATAATTCAGCTGCTAAACGATTGTGGAATGAGATTAAGCTACAGGTTTCCTTCATTATGCAAATAGGCCTTTGGATGAGAGGGTAGAGTTTTTGTAACACCTGAGGAGCTTTTGTATCAATAAAAACACCTGCGATCAGATAAGCAGGGTTCTGCTGTCCAGCATGACACTTGGCAGGACAGACAATTCCCTTTGCTGTGATCTAGCAGGGTTTGCATCAATGAAAATATCTCCTTGCTTTCTTTGCTGATCTCACACAGAAGCTATCAGCTACAGGGCACCTATAAGTTAATTAATTAATTAATCAATTCACCCAGTTAATTAATTCACATTCACCCAGTTCAGAAAACAAATGGTGTCCATTAGATTGGAATCCTGGAAACATCCTTACAGCCATCTCTCCTTCCTTGTCTCCCAACTACTTCTACCTCAAACAATGTCTCAATAAACAACAGTGCATCCAGAAAATGGAATATTCTCAAAGCAGCAAAGACATGAGCTATGAGGCCATGGGAAGTACAGGAAGGTTAAACATGCACTGGAAAAGGCCATATCCCAGAAGATTCCAACAGCATGGCATTTCTGAAAAGGCAAAAGTACACAGGAAATAAAGATCAGTGGTTGCCAAGGGACTCGTGGGGCAGTGAGATGGCTCTGTACGGTAAGGGGTCCACGTCATGTACCTTTGTCCAGAGCCTATGGCGCGCACCTGAAATGACTCCTACCGTGAACTCTGGACTTCTGATTATATTATGTGTCAATGTGGGCTTATCAGTTGTAAAGAATGTAGCCTCCTGCAGGGACATTGACAGCCAAGGGAGCTGTGTTCATGGGGTAAGGGGAAAGTGGGGACCCTTTGTGTCATCCTCTCAATTTCTATGTGAACCTAACACTTCTCCAAAAATAAAACCTTTAAAATTCTGGTGCCTTTTTTTGTATTATAAATAGGCAAACATGAAGGAACATGTATGTGCACACTCGCAACCACTTCGGCAAGCCTATGTGCTCACAAAAAAAAAAAAAATATTTGATCACCCGGACAGGGACGGCTTGCTACAGCTGGAGTTGAAATGAAGGTTGTAGGGCACCTCTGAATGAGATTGAAAAGGTAAGAGAAGAAAACAGCAGGGGGAACCCCAAGAATAGTAACAGTATACAACCCTTTGTCCTCAAAGCGGCTTGCTTTACAATCAGAGGTGACTATTTTATCTGCGGCTAAGGATACAAAACTGGGACACGCTATACATCAATTTGAAATCAGCCGAAGCCACAGCAAAGACATTTTTTCTGGGCCTCTTTTGAAATGGGGTACTATATGTTCCTCCTTTGGCTTTTAATAGCAAGAGATGGAAAGTCACGTGCTTCTCACATACTCCCTCCCTGATACCACATTTGACACAAATGCCAACATTTGAGCCAATTACAGCAATGGAAATTATCCCATCTAGTACTAGAGATCAGAATTGTACGTATTTCTCTAAGAATACTTTAATGAATTCTTTGAGAATTTCATACCTGCCTGCAATATATTTTGATCATCCTCACCCCCATACTCCTCACCTTAACTCCTCCCACCTCCCAACTCCCTCCCAACATCACTTGATCATTGATATCTCACCGAGTCCAGTTTTTGTTGCACAGATGCAGAACCCCTAGGACATGGTCAACCTACCAGAGACCACATTCTTAGGGGAAACTGACTCTCCCTCCCCTAGTAGCTATTAAACTGTCCACAGCTCCTCAGGAAGGGTGATGGCTTATATGCCAATTATGCAGCCCTGACTGTCCTTCCTGGCACTCACTACCTAGACCAGGCTGGCCCTGAACTCACAAAGATCCACCTGCCTTTTCCTGACTGTGCTGGGACTAAGGACCTGTACCTGCACACCTATCCTATAATTATTTTGTTCTATATACTATCTGTACTAAATTAAGGCATTTAAAAATTGTTTTACTCATTGGCTCACACTTCTAATAACAAAATGATTTTCTATTTCTCCCTGTGCTGGTCTGGATAAGAATGGCCCCCATATACTCTTATATCTGAATGCTTAGTCATCAGGAAATGGCACTATTTGACAAGGATTAAGAGGTGTGGCCTTGCTAGAGTAGGTGTGACATTGTTTGTCACTGGGAGCCGACTTTGAGGTTTCAAAAGCCCAAGCCAGGACCAGTGACTCTGTCTCTTCCTGCTACCTGACAATCTGGATGTAGAACTCTCAGCTACTTCTCCAGCATCATGTCTCCTCTGTGTGGTCATGCTTCCCTCCATGATGACAATGGACTAAATCTCTGAGACTGCAAGCAAGCTCCAATTAAATGCTTTCCTTTATAAGAGTTGCTGTGATCATAGTGTCTCTTCACAGCCATAGGACACTGGCTAAGACACTACCCCCTTGGAAAGACCCGTCACTGGAAGTCACATGTGTAAAAAGGAAAGAGAAAGGACAGTGTAAGAACAATTATCAGTAACATGGGCACTCCTGGCAGTGGGACTGGGGGATTATTCAATCACACCCAGTCTACAGAGAAGGGAGATGGACACATCAGATCTAGCCACCATTGACCTGCAAGTCCCCTGCCTCTGCTGTCCCGTTCCCACTTGATCCGAGCCCAGCTGACCCCGGCGTCCCTTTCCCACAGCCCAGGCGATCACTTCATCCTCTCTGCTCACTCACTTGAGCAGATAACTTTGTTCGACACCTTCCAAAAGACTGGTTCAGCCAAGATGTTCTGCGGTGTGGGTTCTTTCTAAGGTACTGGGGATGGAACCCAGGGCCGGGCACCTGTTATGCTGGCTCTATACTATTATGCTACATCCTCGAGTTTAGGATAGTTTACTGAAACTTAACTGGATACCACACCTTCATGAGGACTTGAAAGCCGCCTCCCAGCCCCTATCTCAGTGCCTGCAGTGGTGACGATGGCAGGGCAAGGCTTGTCTAAGTTACACAGCTGTTTGTGGTTTCTCAGCTTTGCTTAAACTAGATCATGTGATACATCGGCACCCCCATGACACACCCTACATGAGCAAAGCCCAGCAGGGTGAATCGGATGGTAAATATGGCAGGGGCAGCCCACTCCAGGGACAATGATGGTCAAGGTCTGCAGTGCGAGGCTGGCCAGCATTCTCATTATTCCAGACCTGTACTGCCACATACTAACCCTGAAGACAAAAGCCATCAGCAAGGGCTATGCTAGGCCTCCAGGAAGCTGGCTAGGCACAAGGAAAACTATTTGCAGCCTGGGGAAATAAATTAGACTATGCAAAGCTTATGAACACAATGCCATTAACTCAGAAGATAAAAAGGTGCATAATTTGATAAGCCAAACATAAACGCCCTCCCTCAGCTTCCCAACCGCTATGTCTTTCTTCCCACCGCGGTTCATCATTTTTATTGTGGTCGCCATAGTTTGTGGAAAGAGAAAATAATCTATATTTATAATGGGGAATGATTTGCATACATCGGGCTTGCTATTCACAGTAACGAGTCCTTAGTGGAAGCCGATTCCAGCGGCTCCATATGAATGCCAGCAAGATAATCTGATATGTACGCGCGCATTTTGCTGATGGAAAAAGTTCCTTCTCTCAAAGAGAAACTTCAGGCAATTAAATAAATATTTTATTCTAATACTGATCAGTCTCCTCTGTCATAGTAACCTCCCCTTCCCCATCAAGTCCAAGTTAATATTTTATTGTAAAGGAGTAGAAAAAGACAGTCCTTTTTTTTTTTTTTTTTTTTTTTTTTGCTTCTAGTTGACAGAATGTATTCATTTAAACAGAAAAAAAAAAAAAAAGACATAGGCAAAGGTCCAGCTTTAGAGACAATCTCCTTTCCTACTTGTTTACAGAGAAGAGGTGTTCTGGCATGCTAATGGTCCTTAAAAACACTTACAATTCATAATTTCAGTCCAAGTGCAATTCCTAGCAAGCTGTTACCATTTTTAGCCGTCTGATTTTTGTAGGTCTGAGTTTCATCAGGGAGCAAAAGAACTAACTAAATGATAAACTGGCATGATTACAAACACTCTCTGCTCCAAGCAAAATAGCAGAAGCATTCCAGTTTCTCCCCTACCCATCTTTATGGGGTCTGGGGCACCACAATGCTAATTTTATAGACATGAGAGCACTGGGAACCAGGACTCAGGGGAGAATGAGGCTCCTGATGTTTGACAGCTGATTGGAGATGTCTTTCCTCTCCCATGCACTCTGAGAAGCCGATCCTCCCGGGAACGATATTCTAGATAAATCATGTCAAGCTATCTGTATCTGCATGTGGGATATGAAGGCACAGTTTCACCCATTATTTTCTACTTGACAAAGTATGAAGTTGAAACTGGCATATGATTTTCAAAAGGCTTAAAAAGTTTTAGCTATAGTGTGGCACACAACAGAAAGGTATACACGCCAGAAGCAAGCAGCGTAATGAATCATCACAAGATCCCTGGCATCATGGATTGCACCGAAGCCAAGAAACGCTGCCCGTATCCTATCCTCTGCATGCCTCCCAAGCACATCGTACTCTTCCCACCTCATGCTCCATGCTGGTTCTATCTGCACTGAACCTTGTGAACCCCGGGTCAGTCTAGCTTCTGTCCACATGAAGCAGGTAGATCCATCTATCTGCTATCTGCACCAGGATACATCCACTCTCATTGCATATGGTCTGTCTGAAAGCCCACGATGCGATCTCCATTCTCCCAGTCAGTGCATTTGGGCTGTGACTGATTTGAAGCTGTGAGAAAGAAGCCACGGTTCATTTTCTGTAAGCTGTGTGCATAGAGCTCATCAGAGAATCACAGACAAGCAGGAGGCACTAGATCCATGTCTTCCTTAGCTGGAAGCTGCTGCCTGCTTGTCTGGGCCTCTCAGTTCATCCTGGGGTTGAAAAGTTACAGGCAGTCAGCACTCAAGTGAGCAGAGTATCGGAAAAGAAGGGAATTTCAAGCCCAGGATATACATTAGATAAGGATTTGCACCCTGAACCGATAGGATAGGAACATGGGGAAGGGATGAAGCTAGACACCAAGAGGATTGTATCTCCTTAAAGGACTTGGCCAATGAGGAATATAGTGAACGTGCGGGCAGCAGGGGGTGGGGCAGTGGGTTGTGTGTGTGAGTAGGAATATTTGAGCCAAAATAGCACAACAGTCATTTTTGCCTTTTCTCCAGGGTGATGCTGGACTGTGCTACTCTGAGTCTCCCGGGCTCTTGTTATGAAGTAAAGACTCTTGTGTCTCACAAACTCACTTTAAATGATGTGATTAGTAACTTTTTCTCCCCTATCCTTACTCGTGTGTGTGTGTGTGTGTGTGTGTGTGTGTGTGTGTGTATGCCTGGGTGTGTGATTACATGCTTGTAGGACAGAGGTTAATGTCAGTGCCTTCCTCAACAACTCTCCCTCTTATAAATCAAAGCCAGATTCCTCAGTTGAAATCAAAGCTCACTGATTCAGCTAGTCCAGCCCCCAGCTTGCCCTGGGGGTTCATCCCTGAGCACTGGGATTGCAAGTGACCACTCTGCCTGCCCAAGATTTATGAGGAGGCTGGGAGCCAAACTCTGCCCCACCCCATGCTGGCACAGCATGCTTTTTATCCACTCAGCTGCCTCCTTGGATCCCTTTGCTCCTTCCTTCCTTCCTTCCTTCCTTCCTTCCTTCCTTCCTTCCTTCCTTCCTTCCTTCCTCCCTCCCCTTCTTGTTCCTCCTCCTTCCCCACCCTTCCTCCTCCTCATCTTTCTCCCTTTTCTTCTTTTCTTCCTTCTCTTCCTCCTCTTCCTTCTTTTTGATGCTAGATTTGGAACCCAAAGTCCTACACACACTAAGCGCACACCCCTCCTAGGCGGAGCTGCACTACCCTACCCTGGAATAACTTCCTTGTATATATATTTTGGTTCACACATAAACTGGCCAGGTCAGGGTTTTATACCATTTCATTTCAAGTGATAATGCCTAGTTATTCCCCAGGGTGTCCGATGTGATTTTGATTCCCACCATTGCAGAACAATTCCCCTTGCCAGGATTTTTAAACAATGGTAGATATTTGTCAGGCTTATAGATGATTAGCCATTTTGGGTGGGCGTGTAGACAGCTCATTAAGGGTTTTGTAATGCATTCCCCAGTGACTAACGAGGCTGAAAACATATTGATACACTTATTGATTCTTCAGAATTCAACCCTCAACTCTTAAAAGTATCCCTTCCAGTATTTTTGGCATATTTTTCTGACAGGTTTAATTTCTTTTGTATGTGGTTTTATAAGAAAAAAAATACTTATGAGGTAGACGGAATTTCTCTATGTAGCCCAGGCTGCCCTCAAACTCAGGGTCCTCCTGCCTCAGCCTCCTGAGCGATGGGATCATGGATGCACACGATGTGCCTGGTTTATAGCTTTGCACACACCTTGATAAGAGTCTTTTGTCGACTTCATGTGTGGATATATCTTCCATTCTATGCTTTGCTCGTCCACATTCTCGGCAGGGTTTTTTGATGAATAGAAGCTCTGAGTCTTAACAAAGTCTAATTCATCAGTATTTAACTCTGCGTCTACTGCTTTTCATGTCCTGCATACAAAGTCTCTGCTTACCCAACTAGTTTTCCCTAGAAGTTTATGTCTCATCTTTTGAATACAAAATTTATCTGAAACTTTTGTGCAGGACGTCAGAGTATATGTTTTCCCCTGTATGATACTAAATGGCACAAGATCATTTCCCACTGCCCAGCAGGGTAGCAGTACCATAGACCAGGCGCTTGCAGATCTATGCCTTTGCTGCTCCGGTGCAGACTTATGCAGCCCCTCACACGTGCTTTGCTGCTGTGATAGGAGCTGTGATAGGAGCAGACTCTCACCAGCTCAGACGGATTGCTCCATATTCACTCCTCTTGGCTACTTCTCACCTTTTGCATTTTCACATCAATTTTAGCATCAATTTCAGTATCCTCTGCGGTCTTGGCTGGACCTCACCGCACAGCTGTGTTAGCAGGTTCGTGCCGCGAAGTTTTCAATTCACCAAAAGCTGTGTATCCAGTTACTCCCATCCCCTTGCAACTCATCCAAACGAGGCTTTCTAACAACCTCTGCAGAAGTCACGGATAGCTCTCATTAGGCGTGACTTCTTTGAGTCTTTCATTGCATTCCAAGTGACAGTATTGCTTCGTTTAATTTCTAAATGTCTGCTTCATGGGGAAAAGATGCAAACGACTTTGTATCCAAGTCTCCTTACTAAGCCTGTTCGTCGACTGAGAAAAATATCTTTGCTCTTTAATACTTCCCTCGTACATCACCATGCCACCCACAAACAAGGACAGTTTGCTTCTCAACCTTTAAACATTTTGCTTCTTTTTATCCTTTTACTCCACAGGCTGGTATGCCATTCAGTGTGCATGGTGTCTCATTTCACCACCCCCCACCACCCCTGTTTCACCATATGGCATGATTGTTACTATAGATTATCTATGTGTTTATTCTACAACAATCTGCTACCCTGCCCTTGGGCTCGCTTTTTAAGTTTTATTTTGAAGAATGCTAAGGATTGCACCCAGGGCCTTCTGAATGTGAAACTTGTTCTCTGTCACTAAGTCACACCATGGACAGTCCTGTCCGCTGCTCAGGCAAGATTTATAGAAACAGGCTGGAGAGATGGCTCTTGCAGAGGACCCTAGTTCAGTTCCCAGCAACACACGGTGGTTCACAACCAACTGTAATTCCAGTTCCAGGGGATCCAACACCCTCTCTGGGCTCCTTAGGCACCAGGCATATGCTGGACAGACCATCCATGCAGGCAAAACACTCAGGCACGTAAAATGAAATAGAAATTGATTAATCACTTTAAAGACGTGTGGGAACAAGAAGTTACTCAGAGGTAGGGTGTGTGCCGAGGTTTCAGGTCCTAGGAAGTTAGAGAAACAGACTTAAGGCTGGTGGAGTCTAGACACAAGGAAGACTCATCTTATGAATTAGAATGTGGGGAATGTCGCTATGGCTTAGAAAAATGATTTTGTGCAGGCATGAGAACCTGAGTTCAACCCCCCAGCAACCATGTGAAAAAGCCAGCCACGGTGGTAAGTGCTTGTCAGTTGGGAGAGGCAAAGATATGTAGATCTCCAGGGCTCACTGGGCCCAGTCGGACTAATCTAATCCACACCACCTCAGGCCAGTGAGAAATCCTGCCTAAAAAATCTTAAGGTGGACAGCATCAGAACTTAACCTACATGCGTGTACACATGCACAAACATCAAATTAGAGTTTTATCTTAAAGATTATGGAAAGCATTTCGGAGCACAGGCAACTGTCTGTCATGGTTTATACATGAAATATACAAGCCACGGTTCATGCTTTAAATACTTGTTCCCTAGCTGGTGGGGCTGTATGGAAGGCCATGGGTGGAGCCTGTAGAAGATGAGACCCAGTTGGTGGAAGTAGGTCACTGGGGTAGACCTTTGAGTGACACAGCTTCTGGCACTTCCGTTTCCAGCCTGCTCTCTCTGCTTCTTGGTTGGCAGTGATGTGAGCAGCCACTGCCTGTTGCTCCTGCCACCATGTTCCACCTGACCTTCTCCTTCAGGATGGACTGTGACTCCTGGAAGCAGCAAGATCAAATGAACTTTCACTTTTATGATTTTTCTGTCAGATATCTTGTCACAATGACAGAAAATTAACTAATGCATCATACCTGAGAAAGCACCTTCCAGCATAGTGTGGCCACATCCACTGGGCCTACCATGGGGCTGCTGGAATGTGCCAGAGCTACATAGGAATGCCTCTGCTTGTATCGTCAGGACTGCAGGCAGTGTTAAGAAAGGGAAGACGTTCCCAATTGTGTTTGATGTGTTTCCCTATGACAGGTACCCAAGAGAAGCAAGCTAATGTACAAAAGATTGGGGTTTGCCATGTCCAGGGTTCCTAGCATTTGATCTGCCTGGGGAAGCAAGGAAGTAAAGAAAAGACAGACACACAGACACATGCACAGAAAAGCAGGGATCAGATGGGCTGTGCACACTCTAATGGAGTAGAACCAACTACCAAAGCAACCTGGAACCTCATCATGGATTTATTACATATGCCTCAGGGGGAGAAGTTAGGTAGCTTGGGTAGAAGGTGTCTCTGGCTGTAATTGTCCAGGGAGAGAAAACTGTGGTTGCTAGTTTTAGCACACACTGGTCAACCAGTAAATATTGATGCTTGGAACAAATGAAGGCTTTGGCTTTCTGAGCCTGACCATGAGGAACGGCTTTGCAAATTTCCCATAGGTCCAACCTTGGCCCTTGACATAACTGTACCCATGTCAGCAACACACACCCACTCAGAGCTTTCTCCACTCTTTACACATTCCCTCATGTCTTAATCCACTCTTTACACATTCCCTCGGTACTTCCTCAGCTCTCCATAATGGTCTCATATTTTATATCCCATGGTTGACCGGCTCTGTTGTTTCTAGACGGCGGTGAGCCAGAATTTCACTGTGAAAAAAACACAGTGGAAGAGATATGCTCACCTCACACTGGCCAAGAAGCAAGGAGAGGATTCTGAAGACAGAGACTAGGCCCACACCCCAGTGACTCACTTCCTCCAAGCGAGCCCCAACCCCTTGAATTTCCACTAGCTCCCCAAATAGCATCGCCATCGGGAAACGGAATTCACTGGACTCCATGCTCAGACACAGAAGGTGGGAAGGAAGAAGAAATCAAAGACAAAAACCTACATCCTTTTCCAGGGGAACCATGTGTGAAGGACTCAGGGCTGGGAGAGAAAACCAGAGTTGGACTGACCTTCCAACCATGGGGCAAGGACAACGGGCTGAGGAGTGTTTACGGAGGCTCCGTCTGCCTCAGTAA
This sequence comes from Cricetomys ansorgei, assembly GCA_026225945.1. Lineage (NCBI taxonomy): Eukaryota > Metazoa > Chordata > Mammalia > Rodentia > Nesomyidae > Cricetomys > Cricetomys ansorgei. The sequence goes on from JAMJFZ010001012.1 coordinate 8,627,843, forward strand.
TCACGCCTTGTCCGCCTGTTATACAACACTATCCTCTGAGCCAAACTACTGCCACTTTCATGAATGTGGCTGCTTGCAAAATAAATATCACAGCAGGGCTTAATGACCATTGATGCTCCCTAAATAGAAGGAGGAATGTAAGGGGAGTAAGAAGCATACCTGAGCATCCAGCCACTCCTTATAGAGAGCTGTGTGCAGTTGCTGCCTCAGTGGTTCATATTGAAGCTGGAGGACACAGGCTGGGGAGAACTAGGGGAGGGGCACCATCTGCAGAGCCATAGGGAAGCTCTCATCTCTGCTGGACACAGACTTTCCAGGGGCAGCTAAGCTCCTACCTGTAACTCCTCAGCCATTGTTCTGAAAGTCAGCCTAATAGACCCACTGGTTTCCCCCAGGGTGAACTGCAGTTGAGTTAAACTTTGTGTTGTCACTGTTTTTGACCTTAGAAGGATGGGGTTAGACATTCACTTAGCACTCCCCTGAACCCAGGGAAAAAATTCTCAGTACACCATCCCAAACAGTACTCATAAAACATGAATTCTGCCTATGACATTTCACTGAAAGGCTAACCAAAGGGAGGAGAAGGAATAGGAGGAGGAGGAGGAGGAGGAGGAGGAGGAAGGAGAGGGGGAGGAAGAGGAGGAGAAGTTGTTATTGATGTTGTTTAACTGAAGAAACATCTGGAGTTATGCCACCCATATTTTCCTGAAGGAGGATGGAGGGGAGGAGAAAGATGAAGATGAAGGTGAAGAGGTCAAAGAGGTGTTTATGATGTTACCCTTATTTTCTTGAAAGTTCCACATCATGTGACCTACCTTTCAGGGTTAGAACAGCACTAAGACAAGGGTTCAAGTGGTAAGGAAGCCCACCCCTGACAGATGTCATTCCCACACTGGCATCTGTGTGAAAACCAAAGCCTTCATAAATCTTGCACCCTGGATGACTAGATTGTGTGCCCTGTCTGCATGTAGCACCTTCCTTGAGTCTAAACTGCCCTGGTGTGACTCCCCAGATCCCTGGAGCCTGCAGAGCCCCCAGCCTCCACGCCAAGACTGGACTGATCTGCCCTTAGCCCCCTAAGCCACCAGGTAGAAGGTTTCTTAAAATCTCCAGGGAGCCAATTTTCTAGCGATCGTACCAGTAATGGTAATAGCTGCCAAGAACTCACTTCGTAAAAAAATTGCAGAGGGAACCCTGAGTGGCAAAAACATTATTCTCGGCTTGTGGAATAGCCTGAGCTACGGACAGTCAGCGTTGTGCCCTTGGAACGGCTCTCAGCTTTTGAAAACTTGCAGCTGATTTCTGCAGAGTTAAATCCTTTCAAAAACCCAGTCCATAACCAGAAATAATCATGTGCAAGAGAACAAGCCCGCTTTTTGAGCCTTACTGCTTGCCAGTCACTAGGCACCTTTGCTTCAAGCTGCCCCCTCATCTCTGCAGGGAGATATAAGGCTCATTACGACATTGCTGAAGGAAGAGTGGCCAAAATATGCAGGTGGCAGATGCTTTACTGACTGCTTTGGCTTTAAAGTCTTCTTTTTCCTCCTCCTCCTGTTCTTCCTGTTCCTCCTCCCTCTTTCTCCTCTCCCCCTTTCTCCTCCTCCTCCTCCTCCTCCTCCTCCTCCTTTCCTCCTCCTCTTCCTCCTCCTCCTCCTCCATCTCCCAGGCTACTGTCCTTCTCATTTCACAGATGGACCCTGTTCTAGTTTCCTGTCTGTTGTTGTGGTAAAACACTCTGACTGAAAACAATTTAAGGAGAAAAGGAGTCTATTTGGCTTATACTTCAAGGTCACCCTTCATCACTAAGGGAAGTCTAGTCAGGAATTTGAAGCAGAACCTACGGAGGAACACTGATTGCTCGCTTGCTCTCAGGCACATGCATACATGTCTGCTTTCTTTATGAAGTCCAGGACCACATGCCTAGGGAATGGTACTGCCCACAGTGGGCTGGGTCCTCCTACATCAGTAACAATCAAAGCAATCCCCCATAGACATGCCCACAGGTCAATCTGATCTGGACAATCTCTCATTTAAGACTCCCCTCTCTGATGACTCGAGGTTGTGTTAACAGTGAAAGGTGATGAGGACAGAGCCTAAGGCAGTCTATACTGTTCTACTGTCAAAAAAGAACCTATACATAAGCCAGGGATCTTCTTTAAACATCCATGTTTTTTATCTATTCTATAAACAACCTTGTGGACTACAACATGTTCTACGATAACTTTCTAAGTTATTCTAATACCAGAGTTTATGAGTCAGCACAATGTTCCCATTCTGAGTAACGCCAGCTCTCTCCTCGTGAGAGAAGCACAGATATGATAGAACAAGGAGATAGATCAGTCTGCAAAATGCTTGCTATGCACACATGGGGACTTGAGTTGGAACCCCCAAACCCATATCAAATGCTAGGTATTGTTTTGTTCTGTGTTTGTAACCCCAAATGCTGGGGAAATGGAAGCAAGCAGAATCCTGGGGCCCACTGTACAGTCAACCTAACCTACTTCGTATAGCCAGTGAGAGACCCTGTCTCAAAAAACAAATTATGCCTGAAGAGCAATAGAGGTTGCTCTCTTGTCTCCACATACAGGCACACATATGTGTGTGCCTGCATAAGCATGCACAAATCACTTGTGAACGTGCCGCACACACATCCACACAGAGAAAAAATAAAAGAATAATTTTAAAAGATATACTATTTAACATTTTGAATATATGTGTGTGCGTGTGTATGTGCATGTGTATGTGTGTGTGTGTATGTGTGTGTGTGTGTGTGTGTGTGTTTGTGTGTGTGTGTGTGCGTGTGTGTGTGCGTGTGTATGTGTATGTGTGTATGTGTGTGTGTGCGTGTGCGTGTGTGTGTGTTTGTGTGTGTGTATGTGTGTGTGTGTGTGCGTGTGTGTGTGTGTTTGTGTGTGTGTGTGTTTGTGTGTGCGTGTGTATGTGTGTGTGTATGTGTGTGTGTGTGTTTGTGTGTGTGTGTGCGTGTGTATGTGTATGTGTGTATGTGTGTGTGTGCATGTGCGTGTGCATGTGCGTGTGTTTGTGTGTGTGTGTGTATGTGTGTGTGTGTGTATGTGTGTGTGTGTGTGCGCGTGTGTGTGTGCGTGTGTATGTGTGTATGTGTGCGTGTGCGTGTGTGTGTGTGTTTGTGTGTGTGTATGTGTGTGTGTGTGTGCGTGTGTGTGTGTGTTTGTGTGTGTGTGTGTGTGTGTGTGTGTGTGTGTGTGTGTGGTGCTGCAGTGCCTTCAGAGACCAGAGAGAGCATCAGATTCCCCAGAGCTGGAGTTAAAGGAAGTTGCAAACTACTCAATGCTGATGCTGAGAACTACACTCAGGTCTTCTGTGAGGGCCTCAAGTGCTTTTAATAGCTAAGCCATCTCTCCAGTCCTTAGAAAGTCTTAACATTTACAGTTATTGGCTCATAAACTGATTTTAGACTAACTTAGAAGGGTATCATAGAACACAGCCTCCGTGGCTTCTGCTTGAGTTCCTGCATGGCTTCCAGCAGTAATGGGCTACGACCTGGAAGTATAAGCTAAAAAAATCCCTTCTTTTACTTAAGGTGTTTTTAGTCATCTCTCTAGGAGAAGAAATACGGAAGAGAGAAGAAACGCTGAGATGAACTACAGTTGAGAAAAAGATAAGCCAGTTCTGACACACGGAGCGGAGACCTCTTAGCTGCCTTCCCCACAGCCAGTCATGCCCTGCTTCCAGTCAAGCCTCTGTGTTAACATGGATAAGATGTAAGCTCTGAGAAACAGGGCAAAATGAATCAAGATTTGTTGCAATAGATTATTCATAAGTTAAGCTTAAGCAACTGACACGGAGAAATGTGCTCCCGCCTACAGACAAACTCAAGGGCGGAAGAGCATTTTGCTGAAGTCCTGAGAAGGCATTCCCACCAGGCGGAATCCTTGCAGCATCTTTGTGAAATATTCATGGCTGATAAGATGAAATCTCTAGGACACTTTTTCCTTCCTTCCTTCCTTCCTTCCTTCCTTCCTTCCTTCCTTCCTTCCTTCCTTCCTTCCTTCCTTCCTGTGGTGTAGGGAGCAGAGGGAGCCCTGAGTGAATGTGTCTGGTTCACATGAGCACATCATGTGCAGGACCCCAAAGCCTCAGACCCACAGGCATGGCAAAGCCTTCCCTGTCTGAGGCTCAGAGGGATGGCCTCTGGTCTGAGTGCAAATGTTGACAGTGTATGTAGAAACTATTAACCACAGCTTCCTCTTCCAGATGACTGCAGCCTGGGGGCTCCAACACAGAGACCTCCTACCAAGTACAGCTAAACCCACCTCCTTGCTCAGTTCTATACCATAAACCCACCTCCTCAATTGACATGTACAAAATAACTGTGCTAAGGCTGTGGCTTCCATCAGAAGCCTTCCATCAGAGTGAGCGCATCCCACCAGATCCTGACTTCTCTGTCTGTGTGCCTGGCATTTCTTCTGTGTGTCTGAACTCTCTTGCCACCCCAAGAAGGTTGGTCTCTGAAGCCATGCAGTGCACAGTAGCATAGTAAGGGGTGTTTTGTGCTAAGCCACTCTGAAAGACTTGTATGTGGAACCCACCCCTAATTAGAGGTGGGTGCTGGACACACTATCTAACCCGCTGTTCTCCTGCATGGGGACAAGGCATGGCACATTGTCCAAGTCACTGAATTTGCGATCTCTCATCTCAGCAACAGGAAGTCAGCAAGAGTGTTGTCCCTCGTTTGTAGCCCTCCCAGACAACATGAGCCGTAATCCTGACAATTAACTGTCACCCTGATGAGATATTAGTACCTGGCAAAGGTGCCTGGACCCTGACTTGCACAAATCCATAGGAAAGTCCATCATGCAAAGTTATTCTAAGATCAGAACGAAGTACAGGCGTTCGTGTGTTGTATATTACTTTATATGCACAGCTTCAGGGTTGGAGAGATGGCTCCATGGTTGAGAGTGCACACACTGATCTTGCAGGGAGCCTGAGTTCTGATCCCAGCATTCACATCAGTCTGTAAGTCTGGCTCCAGTAGCTCCAATATTTTTGCCTTCCAAGGGGACTGCATTCATATACCTATAACCCATACACAGACATACACATATACAAATAATTAAAAAGAAAATAAATCTTAGAAACCAACTTCTATGTACATTACATAGTAATGTACATTACATAGTGAGGAGGTTAAAGCCATCATTAAAAGGGGGGGAGGGGGCCTCCTGTTGGGGCCAAAATGGAAAGAAAAATTGTACTGCCTTCTGAACTCTTCTGGATGTCCAAGGCAGACTACTTTGAAATCCTTGTTTCAAAAATAAACTTAATTTTACTTAATCCAACATTTTCTAAATGTATTTAAACGTGGGCTTCTCTTACCTAATCCCTACAAATATTCCATAAGAACATTTTTGAAACGTTATTATCTGGTTGAAATAGTTTGCTAATGAGAATTCTTAAGAGTGTGATTATAAATGAAATATCCAAACTCTTACCACTGCCTCTTCATTTACTAATTTAGTTGCACGGGTGTGAGGAAAGCAAATGTTTCAAGCAGCGACGATGCAAAAAATGTCACCTTTCTCTTCCAATCCTAGTTGAAGACTGTAGTCAGACCGCGTCCAAAGCCAAGAGCTACTTACTGCTCAGGCCCCCAGGGTCGCACACCAGGGACAAACCCAGGCGTGCTGCCTGCTGCTGGACGTGTGCTCCTTCGCAGGGCAGCATTCCTATAGAGACCTGACAAAGCCGTCATTGCTTGGGAGCTAAAAACACTTAGCAGCTGCGAGTGAAATGCCAGCCTGCGTCCGCGGTCCTCAGAAGTGATTTGCAGTTACGGAAACCACCGAGGGAAGTAGGCTGGTTTGAACAGCTTGCAAAGTGAGGGTTTTGCAAAACACCATTAAATTGCCCCAGGCCAACTGCTCTCAAAATTATGTTCAATAATTCCGCAACGGCTGTCCAAACCTGGAAAAATAATCTCCCTACACAAAATGCATGCAATTAATAAAAGATGAACATTTTACACCCCTGTCCTTCCCAATGCTCGTTATAGTTATCCCTTTGATGCACACACAGTTTCTTTTACATAAATGCGATCACGGTTTGGTAGATCCTGAACCAGCCCTTGAGGAGCAATGCTGATCACATCTCTCCAGCCTTCGGTCACCATGCATTTCATTAAAGTGGGTTGCGCACCAAGATTTGTCCGTTGAATTGTACTTGTGACAGCAGAGTAAGGTACTTGAAAAGTTCACAGGTATGACTGCTGGGGGAAAAAAATTCCCATGTCCTACCGTGACAGGGGAAGCACTTCCAAGTGGAGCACTCAGAGGTCCTTTCATTCCTTCTCCTTTTCTGAATCCTACCCGGGAAAGTCATGGCAACTGCAAGGTACCCGGGCCCTGCAGAAACAGCTCCAGTGGAAGAAGAAGGTTCCTGAAGGGCCATTGTGAGAGGGCTTGTTAGCTCCACAGTCATTTGGCCAGGTGCAGTGCTCTGCAGAGGCCCCCTGTACTAGTTCACTCTGGCTGTGCAGAAATAGCTCGTGACATCGGAAATGCCCTTGTGGAGGCAAATGGCTTACAGTGGCAACTCACAAAGTGCAAGGTTAAAAGACGGCAGGAGGGAAATCAACTGTGGTATTTGGCTTCCTGCTGATTAAGAACAGTCATTTGCAGTCAATCCCACTTCTCTTGTCAATTCTTTCTAATGGGCTATGTTGTGCAGAAGGCCCTGTGGGGAGTTTCTCAATTGACCACACTCCCCCACCCCATCCCAGGGAGCTCACGGGAAAGTTTCTCCTTGGCCTGGTACATTTTGATGCCTCTAAGAGCCTTCTGCTCAGAAGTCACATGGGTACCTGACAATTAAAGACAGTACCTTTTTATTTTTATTATTTTATTATTATTTAGTGTGTGTGTGTGTGTGTGTGTGTGTGTGTGTGTGTGTGTGTGTGTGGTGTGTTCATGTGTCACGGTACATGTGGATGTCAGAGAAACTTGTAGGTCCTGGGAATCAAACTCAGATTCCCATGCTTAGCAGCAGGCACCTTTACCTGCTAAACCGTCTTATTGGTCCAGAGACAGTACTTTTCACCTCAGGCACAGTGCCAGGCACTGATTTTCACCTGCCTTTGAGACATGAATTTGTCCCAGACCCAGGACATTTAAATGCAGACCTATAAAGAGAAAAGCAATCCGAGACAAAAGTGAGTGAACTCACATCGTGCATATTGTGAGTGAATTTTCAGGATGATGTCAGCCAGAATCACAGCTGCCCCATCTTTGACACATGGACAGTCACAGCGTTGAACTATCAGCATGATAGTTAGACCTGTGCTCGTGGTATGCAGTCTTTCCACACCAGATGTTAAGAATCCAGAGAGCAAAGGCTGCTGTTTGACAAAAGGCATATTAAAGAGTTGGATACGGGGACTAGGGAGATGACTCTATGAAAGCATGAGGACCTGAGTTTGAAGCCCCAGAATCAGTGTAAAAAGCTCTAGGTGGCTGTATCCATCTGCAATCTCAGTGCTGGGGGGCAGAGATAGGAGGATCTCTGGGGCTTGCTGGCCACCAGCCTAGCTCCAGGTTCAGTGAGGGACCCTGCCTCAAGGGGTTAATGTGGAGAGTGGTAGACCAAGACAGAAGATGTCCTCCTTTGTATTCATACACATACACACATACGTACATATACATAGACCATATCCACACATACACATTCATATACATATATAGTACATGCACTCTCACACATATACAGACAACACATACACACATACACACATATGCATAGACTATATCCATATACACATACTCATACATATATATACCACACGCACACTCACACATATACAGACAGCACACACACATCTACATACACATACATATATACCACACACATCTCACACATACATATACACACTCATACACATATACATACACAACACACACACCTACATACACAGACATACACATACACACACATCACACACACATATATATATGGATCATGTATGCATACAGAAGCAGTCATAAAAAATAATAAATTATAAAAGTTGAACACCTGTAAATGTAATTTCAAAGTTCTTTTTTTGTCTTTGTTTTTTTGTTTTGTTCTGTTTTGTTTTTTTCAAGACAGGATTTCTCTGTTATAACTCTGACTGTTCTGGAACTCACTCTGGAGACCAGGCTGGCCTGGAACTCACAGAGATCTGCATGCCTGTAAATGTAATTTCAAAAAGAATAATTCTTAAAAGTAATTAAGATTAAGTCTTAATTATTCTCACAGATTCTATTCAGCCTGGTATAAGGTCTTGGCTTGCTGGAGAACATGGAGACAGAGAATACTTAATTCTTAGTTAATTAAGTAACATATTCAGTTTAGTTTTGTTTGAGTTTGGGGGTAGATAATATCTTCAACTTCCAGAGGTGGGACATGTCTGATCCAGAAGGTAATTGAAAGACAACCAGCCCCAAGGAAGAGGCAAAGAGACTGAAGAAGACAAATGATCCTCATTCAAATTGATGGAGAAATGGGTTGCACCCCACCTTCACCAAGAGGGACCACTGCCCGAAGCAGCATCCACCACACAATGTAGCAGAGACCAGAGACAATGAACTCTGTGATAACACGAAGTCTTGTTCGTATTCCAGCTCCACGACTTTAGCACATGGGTGACTTTGGCAAACGGTTTCTCTTAGCCTAAGCTCCTGGAAGAGGTTGAGAAGTGTGATAATTAACTACCTATTCATGAACTTGCTGATTTGATTTTAAAACATTGAATGACCCTGCTTCCTGGTTAGTACTTATGTGTACTTTGGCTTAGCTTGTGTCATTTGTATTCAAATACGTTTTACAGGATTGTCATCTGTGGTGCTTCTTTTTTTTTTTTTTTTTTTTTTTTTCCTTAAATTGAATCAAATTGTAGGAAAGCTCTCAACAGCAATTAATGGATGTGGCTAGAAGTAATAATGCCAAAGGTTAAGTAGTTACTTTGTGACCATCACAAGCTGTCCCCTCTCGATGACTCCTACTGTGTTCCCAAGTTCATCCACCAGAGACTGAGTTCTGCTCCATCCCAGGCTGAAAAAAAAAGGCACGAACATCATTCCTGTACTCCTGGTAACAAGGTCCATGTGCACCAGTTCAGCTTGTCCGGGACAAGGTGCCACTACATGGTGTTCCTGAAACCATGCCTCTAGGAGGACAACACCGTTCATTATCACTGAAAGAGAATTTTAAGGGGAATAGAGAGATGGCTCTGCAGGTAAGAGCACATGCTGCTCTCGCAGAGGGCCTGGGTTTGGTTCCCAGCACCCGCATCAGGTGGCTCACAACCTGTAACTGCAGTTCCAGGGACTCTGACACCCTCTCCTGGCCTCTGTGGGCACAACACTCATATGCACTTAACCCATAACCATGCACAGACATGCACACATATAATTAAAAAAAAACTTAAAATTCGCACATAGGACTTTCTTACAAGAGGATGAAACAACTTAAATATTGTCAATTATTTTTGATAGCATAGGAAAGAGACACCTATTTTTCCCCATTCTACACTTTAGAACATGGGAACTTTGGAAAACTGACATACGAGCTGAACACTCTTTGAGAAAGGCTGGTACATGGACAAGATATTGAATTGTGTGTATTGATCCTGCATCCCATATTCTCATTCAGTTTACTCATCATTAGACCTACCAGCCTATTATTATTGTTATTGTTATTATTAGTATTATTTAACATATTATTTTATACCTAACCAATCAGAACAAAACATGAAAAATAATTTGCAGTCTGGGTTTCTCTTATTTTCTCTCTTTATCATTAGGACTGAAAACTCCAGAAAAGTAGTAAAAATTAGATCCTAGTCTTGTTCCTGATCCAGTAGGAACTTCCCATCATTTAGTATGATATTGGCTGGATATTGACATTAAGTATCGTTTATCAAACAGAACGCCCCAATTTCTGAGATTTTTTTTAAAGATCTAAACGCTAGATGTCGTGAAGTGCTCTCAGTACATACCGAAGTGACCTCGTCTCCTACTTCTCAGTTTGCTGATTTGTTCAGTCGTGGAATGGTTTCTAGGGGTTAATCCAACCTTGTATTCCTGGGACCAACTCCACTTAGCTGTGGAAAGCTCATCCTTGTAATCTGTAAATATGTTACCGAATTCTTTTTGATACATCTTTGCATCAGTCTCTGTATCTGGGAGGGATATTTGACTTTTAACCTTCCTTCCTTTCTTTCTTTCTTTTGATATTCAGTTTGGCATCGACTGTAAAATGGCTAAGTAGCCCTCCTCGTACAGTGCCCAGCGAAGAACTCCAAGAGTATCCCCCTCTCTCTACCTGCCCATCTAGTGTCTGATTTTTTTTTCTCTGCAAGCCCCACAGATTCTACCACACTCCCCTGACCATACCTGGATCCTCCTCTCTACCCCACAGTGGAGAAGCTGCCTATAGAACCATCTGGAACAAATCCAAGGTTACCCTCATTTGTTTCTTATCACTAACAACAGCTTGCTGTTCCTTGGTGCCTGATGGTCCCACAGCTAGAGGGTTACCGTGGCATATGCCTTGTGTGGATTCTTAGGGACTGGACGGGGAGGGGGTCGTGGTGATTCTGTACCTTCTATTTTTTTCTCTGTTACAAGCAGAGTCAGGGTCTAGAGTGAGAGTCTCAAAACCACTTTTTAAAAATGAATTAACATTTCCTCTGCAAGGTGGCGGACATTTCACAACCCAAAACACTCCAATGAGGAAAAGACCGTGAGACACAAGGAAATACTCGAGAAAGAACACTTTAAGTGCTGTCATACTATTGACGCCTTTTGCTTCCACACCTCAACCTTGACCTGGAAGCCATGCCGCAGACACATAGGGAAGCACCCTTCCTGAAATGCTTCTCAGTGACACCCCTGGAGAAAACTTTCAGTGGCCGAGAAATAATTTGACAATACAATTTACATGATAGAGGAGTGTTTGAAAAAGTGCCACACTGTCTATTGCGGAAGTTTATTTTTAGTTCTGTATAAAATAACTGTTTGGGGCACTGTTGGGTGGGGGGCTGCCTAGGCCTTGGAGTTTTGTGTTGTCTGCAGGTGTTGGATTTCTGTGGAGGATGTTTGATTGCACATGATCTGCACGTGCTGTCAGTAGAACACCTGAGGAGTTCTGAATCAATAAACACACCTGAGCTCAAAAGCACAGGGTTCCACTGTCCAATAATGCACTTGCCATGACGATGGTTCCCTTTGCTGAGTTCTAGAAAAGTTTGCACCTATGACTACGCCTCCTTGTCTCCTTGCTGAGTGACACAATAGATATCCAACTACACCTGTCAATTCTCCTACTCTCTCCTTGAGTGTCCTTATGGTCCTTTGGTCCCTTTGTAAAGCAGACCACAAAAATAATAATTTTTATTTTCTCTAATATTATAGAGCCCTCTACTAAAGCCCTAATTTAGATTGCTTAATTACAACTGGTTTAATAAAGTCAAATGTAGGGGCTAGAGAGAAGACTAACCTATCAAAATGTTTGTTGCTCTTGCAGAGGACTGGAGGTCAGGGTCCAGCACCCACCACACTGGGCAGCTCACAACCACCTATAACTCCAGCTCTAGGGGATCAAGTGCCTTCTTCTGGCCTCTGATGACACTTCATTCACATGCAAGCACATGAACACACAAATAATAATAATAATAATAATAATAATAATAGTAAGTCTTTAAAAATACTACAGACCAACTTGATCCAGTGGACTGAATGGGCCCACAAGATCATTTGTATGTGTCCTGTGGAAAGTCAAAATCTGTGAAAGTAAATCTCCCACATATGTGCAGAGTGTGTACAGAGACTACAGTGTATACAGTGAACAAAGCCTGTGATGGTTATTTTTGTCAGTCATCTGCCTAGTAAGCTACCTCACCATCGCCCTGATCACACAGTAGAATTCAAACTCTATTCTGATATCTACCCTTGCACAGAACCATGAGATGCGGGGCAAGTTCCTTCTTCATTAGAAGAAGACTAACTGACATGACAGAGCATTAGTTTGATCCTTTGGCCCCTTTGTAAAACATACCTCAAAGAAAATAAAGATTTTTATTTTCTCTACCCGTATGGAGCCCTGTACTAAAGCTCTAAGAAAGACTGTTGCAGTGATAAGCATCATAACCAGAAGCAGTTTGAGGAGGAAAGTGTTTATTTAAGCTTGCAGTTTATACTCTGTCATCGGTGGAAACTGAGGCAGAAACTCAGGCCTGGACACTGAAGCAGAGACCCAGGAAGAACACTGCTCATTGGCTTGTTCCTCATGGTGTCCTCAGCCTGTTTTCTTGTGTCAGTCAGGACTGTCCGTGTAGAGACGGAGTTGCCCAAAGTGGGCTCGCATCAATCATTAAGCAAGAAAATGCCCTGAAAGACTTGCCCAGAGGCCAATCTGATGGAGGCAATTCCTCAACTCAATTCCCTCTTCCCATTTGACTATAGATTTGGTCAGGTTGGTGAAGAGAAAATTAACCATCACGTGTGGGAAGTGGTTCCCACTGGCATTCTTTGGTCCATACCTAGGAGAGTTGGAATTTACTAAGGAGAAAAATCTGCTGATAAGTTCTCAATATGGATGTCTTTCCATAGAGAGCTAGAGATCCTTGAGAATAGATCACTTTAATTGTCCCTGTAGGCACTATATCTAGGTACCACATCCCACACAGCTGCGGCATCTGCTGCCTACCTAAGGATGCAGGAAATGCCCATGGTGGTGGACCAGAGTCTAACAGGGCCTCACACCTTAGTAGGCCCTGAGACCTTAGCACAACTGACTCCATGATGAAAGTGTCAATCAGGCTATAAGTTTCAACACATAGACAGCACCACCTGCCAAAACTAAAACAAAGACCTAATTCATCAAAGTCTATATAGTTCTGAGAAAGTCTCAAAATGTACTAACCTTGCTTTTTCACTTTTATAATTCTGCTTTTGTTCTTGTTAACCGAAGAATGTCAACCCAGAATATTGTTTTTGTATTTTTTTTAAAAAAGTACATCCTGAGAGAGACTCAGGGCTACATTGGGATCCCAAACACCTAGTGTAGTCTCTGGCTAGCTAATAAGGACTTTCTATTGGCTTAAACCCATGCCCAAGCAGTCTTCTCTGATGAATACCCCAGAGCACAGAGAAACAGAGAGAACCTGACCTGCAGAACTCTGATGTTCTTTGCAAGGGTCATCCTTGTCACCCAGCGAGAAGAAATTCCTCTTTGCTCAAGATTTGCGTGGGGATCAAATGACTTTAGCTGAAATGACTCAGTCACATAGAAATTGATCATGCGTGCACGTGTGAAAAAGAATACCAGATGCCACCTTGACCAGAGACAGCTCATTAGAGACAGAAGTAAGCATCAAATTCGGTGTTTCTATCTTCAATCTATTGAGGAGGGAAAAAAGGCAGGAGACCAGAAGTGGAATCTTTAAATAAGACGGCAGTGAATGATGGGAACAAACTTGTGCTATCTGCTGGTAGGATTCTTTTTTTTTTAAGCAGGAAGGATCCCATCTAATCCTTTATCTGATCTTTTTTCCTAGGCTTCAATCTGGCCCTCATGCTAGCTGTTAGATTGAATTCTCAGAGAGGAGATAAATTGAAAACTGGGACTCTAACACTTTTTTCTTTCCTTTTTAAAACTCCACCTCACACCCTGGCCTTCTTTACCTTGATATCTCCAATTATCCTCCAGGTCTTAGGTGGAGAGTTTAAAAACCTTTGACCCATTGGAAACTGTGGTTCACAGGTCGGCCTCGTATGATCCACAATATTCTGATATTTCTATGTGGACGTAATTACCCAAGGTTGAGGCCCGATGTTGCTATGTATATAAAACAGAATATAAGTTTCCCAGTTCACCCCATCAGCTTCGGCACATGTGCTCAGTTTTCTGATATTGCAAGAGGATGCCATCTAAAGTTGATACTCAACCAGTAAAAAAATTGGGAAAAAAAATCACCCCAAAAAAACCAAAACAATAAAAAACAAAACAGAACAAAAATCATGGAAACATTTCAATTAAGTTTACAAATTTTTGTTTGGCTGAATTCATAACTACCCTTGGCAACACACGTCCCATGAACTGAAGGCTGGACATGCGTGCTAGAGCATTCCAACAAATTCCTTTGCTCAGCCATCATCTTCCTTGGACTCTGCTGTCGCATGGGTTCAAGGCTATGCCCCATCAAACTAAATTTCTACTCATCCTTCTCCACCTTTGGAAGAGACCAGTCAGCAGACTCCATGGGTGTCCTTAATCCTATGAAAAGTCTCTTTCTTTTGCTTTTGTTTTTTCTTTTTTAATGTGCATGAGTGTATCTCACACGTGTGCAGTGCCCATGGAGGCCAGAAGAGGGTGCCAGACCCCCTGCAGCTGGAGTTACAGATGGTTGTGTGCTGCTGTGTGGGTGATGGGAACAGAACCCAGGTCCTCTACAAGAGTAGCCAGTGCTCTTAACCGTTGACCTGTTGTCCAGCCTCACAAGAGTCAGATTCTTTGTGAGGTTATTGGCAATTGATAGCTCTGGGGGAAGGAGGGTCAGTTTTCTTTAAGGATGTGGCTGTGGTAGACCGACCCCACTCCAGTAGAAGGCCACATATTCAAGAGTATTTGAGCAGCACACATGGAACTTGATGGGTATAAAAAGGGAAAAAAAACCCTGCAAAGTTGGGTAGGATGATGACTCTAGGAGGAGCTGGGGGAGGGATTGAATGTGATCACATTACATAGCATGAAATTCTCAAAGAACTAATGATATTTTTTAGATGAAGTGCCTCCTCTATAGTGACTCTGTCTTCGGTGCTGCCCCTTCCACGGTGAAGCAGACCCCTTCCTTTCTCTGAGCATGCTACCGTCTTAAAGTGATAGATTCCAGCAGAACTGGTAACTGAAGAAATCCATGGTTTCTGTCTGTTTATGGAAGCTCAAAATATCTTCAATTAAAAGTTGGCTTTTTTTTCTTTTCTTCATTATATTGTCAACTGAATCAGTGA
Organism: Cricetomys ansorgei; assembly: GCA_026225945.1. Classification (NCBI taxonomy): domain Eukaryota; kingdom Metazoa; phylum Chordata; class Mammalia; order Rodentia; family Nesomyidae; genus Cricetomys; species Cricetomys ansorgei. The sequence continues at coordinate 8,642,869 of JAMJFZ010001012.1, forward strand.
TCTTTGTGAGTCTATTTAAATCACAAATGTTCACATTAAACATCGCAATCATCTGACGCCTTCTCCGATGCCCAGGGCTTTGTCTGTTTAGAAACTCAGTTCGCATCTCTAACTCTAAGCATCTCGTTAGCTTAATGGAGGCCTGTCTGGCTGTCATTACCAGATCATGCTTCCAGCTTCCTCAGGAGACAGACGTTTTGACTCACGTCGTCTCTGCCGTTGGTTTCTTCTCTCAATTTGTAATTCAAAGCTGAGGTTTGAATTCTTCAGAGTTCAGACATCAGCAGAAGGGGCGAAGACAGCCGTCTGTATTAAGCCGATAATGTCCCAAATACACTAGGAGGCTGCACGGGCTGTGGCTTACTATCAATTAAGCAGGTTCATTCTTCCATGCCTCCTGGCTCAGTCGTGAGATCCATGTGTTAAGCAGCAAGAGTCCATTCCTGTGGGGTAGAGTGGGGAGAATTTTTAAAGACACTAAGCATCAACAACAGACACTGGGCCACAAGCTTCTGGGAACAGGACAAAGACTTCAGAACTATTCTGTGAAGCTCTGATACCAAACCAAACCTGAAGTCTTAACCTAATGTCTATAAAGTTATATCGATCCCCCCAGGCCTGTTTCTGAATTACAAAACATTAAAAATTAAACTGAAGTCATCGTTAGTCAAATTCTAGATTCCTGGCATCTCTGTAAAGACTCAGAATATCCAGCCAAGTCTGAGAGCAGCAATAATCTACAGGTAAAAACATTAATAGTTAGAAGGCAGTTGGACACCATTTGGCAAAACAACAGTAGTAGGGTCCCTCTCCCCCAGAGCCTATGGCCTCTCAAGCTATGGGCTTTTGATCAGGTCTGAGGTAGCAGACAGGAATTTCTCCTGTAAGAGAGGCCCCAGATCCAATCAGATAGTGGTTGGTTACCTCCATAACCTTCATACCACTGTTGCTATGATTGAATCTTGCCTGGCAGCTTGGGATTGTATCATTTATGGTCCAATGCTGAGTGACACTTCTTGCAGTGGCCATGCAGAGACTCATGAGTGATCAAAGTACTAAGAATACTTGACTGCTAAATGCTCATCTATAAATGGACATCCATATCAACCGGATACACCCACACCCAAGGCTCATTGGACATCAAGCCAGAGGATGGAGAGGAGTGCTGTGAAATGCTGTCTTCTGGGCATGATACGGCCATTGCACTCTTGAACTCACTGTGACTGTGGACGCCTGCCCAAGATCAATTCAACAAGATCACTCAGCATCCCAGCAGGTGATTGGATTCAGCAGGAAGAAAGAGAGAGGGGAGCAGGAAGAAAAAAAGGAAAGAGAGACCATGAAGACAGGAGAGAGATGTATTGATAGGCTTCCAGGAGGAGTGGGAGGGGGCTTTTGGGTGGGTGTGACCATGATGCATTGTGTATATGTATGAAATTTTCAAAGAATAAGTAAAACATAAAAAAAAAAATCTCTGAGTATCTGATTCCAGGACTACAAAATACTGTGACATGCAAGCAGGCCCCTCCCTGGGATGTGTGACATCTAAACATTCCCCATCCCCACCCTCCTGAACCTGGTAGGCACTGCAGTTACCAACCTGGATTCTAACACTTGACCTGGGCTTAATTTTCACATTTGCGTATCTAACCGGAACCCACTGATTTTGAAACGGCATCATTTACAATACCTTCTCTTCAACAAGCAAACACTGGGAGATGCTCACAGCACTGCCTTCTGCTGCTTGCTGCTGCTCCTGACTCTTCAGGCCAATGAGTGGTCTGAGTCTGCACCCCACAGCCATGGGACCCCACTATCATCCGTTTTCTATAGTTACATAAAGCCATTTCTAGCTATGGTTGGATCTCATCATCCACACATTTGAGTAGCTTCAGAGCCTCACTTTTGATCTTTGGATAATGACAATGTCCCCAGTGAAAGCCTCTGATGCCTGGCATGGTCTGGGATCTTGGTTCCCCTTGTCCCCAGCTCATTTTGTGGCTTCATACAAACATACTTTCGTACATAAATACTTTCATAGATCTCACCATGCTCTCTCAGCCATGGGGTCTTGCACATGCTATTTTCCTCTGGCTAAATACTCTCTCTGCCTCCTTCCACATTTCTGACTTCTACCCATCCATCTCTTGATATCTCAGCAGGGGACTGGAGAGACAGCTCAGTCAGTAATGCCTGCTGCACAAGCATGGAAACCTGAGTTTGATTTCCAGAACCCACACAAAAATTGATGTGAAGCAGCAGGCTTACCATTCCAGGGAAATGGAGACAGGAGGATCCCTGGGGTTCACTGACCAGTCAGTCCATAGTGTAACCTAATTGTTGAGTGAGAGACATTGTCTCAAAGCTCAAAGGACATGGATGGCATTCCTGAGGAGGACATCTGAGGTTGGCCTCTGGGGTGTGTGTGTGTGTGTGTGTGTGTGTGTGTGTGTGTGTGTGTGTATCACACACTTTAAAAAATGTTCTTGCCTCCACAAGCTGGGCATAGTCCCACAGAAACCTCTCTGGTCTCTTGACAGGAACACATCTCCATCCTGTCATGTCAGGAAACCCTGTGCCTCTCCTTAGAAGCATTTCTCATGGGAAGAAACTGCCTATTCACTCCATGATCTCTGGGCAGAGGCCAAGTGAGGTTTCAGTTTCCTTACTTCCCCCATACCCAGCACAGAGCTGGGGACCAGAATCCTGGAGACAGACGGAACAGTTGGCATCTGAAGATTTATATTCAATTAAATCGGTTGAATTCAATGAAGACCCAAGGTGACACTCTTTGTAATGCAAAATCACTCCTGATTTATTTGTAATGTTAATTTTATTTTCACTTTTGCCACAGTAGTGAATTAAGTTGCCAGTGCTGGTGTTTGGGACAATCGATGAACAGAATCTGGTTTCACTGGGGTTTCTCAGCTCAAAAACTAATCTTCTTTTATAAGTCACTGACAGCTTTAAACTCCACAATTTCCTTCTGAGTTCATCCCCAACCTAGCCACCTTACTCAGCATGGCTTTCTTTGGGGGAAATAATTTTTTTTTCTTACTGTCTCCCCAGTCTGCATACCTCCAAAGTCTAGGGCCCAAGATGGGCCCACAAAGGTGACTGCACCCTTGTCCTTACAGTCCCAGCTGAGCCTTGGGACAATGTTGCCTTATATGGAAGAGAAGCATCAAATTTGCAGGTGGAATTAAGGACTTGACCAACTGACCTGGAGATGGGAATTTCTCCCAGGTTTATCCATTATTTCATGTGATCCCGACATAATCAAAAATCTTAAGTAATGAAGGAATTAGAAAAGAGAAAACCAAGTTTGAAAACCAGCCTCAGAATGATACGTGGGAGTAGCTGGCTCTGCAAGTGGAGGGGTCCAGCAACCCAGGATCACAGGAGGCTGCCAGGGCTAGAACACCTAAGGAAGTAGATTCCCACCCCTCTTTAACATCCAGAAAGAGGCACAATGCTGCAGAGCATGACTCCAGCCTGATGTATCTGCACACTCTGGCCTTCAAAATTTGTATTAGATACTTCTCTATTCCGGTGATAAAACACCATAACCTAAGCAGCTTATAGAAGAAAGACTTTATTTGGAATTACGGTTTCAGAGGGTTAGAGTCCATTGTGATGGGAGGTCACAGCAGCAGGCATGATAGCAAGAGTAGGAAGCTGTGTGCTCACATCTCAACCATAAACATGAGGCAGACAGAGGGAACTGGAAACGGGGTGAGACTTAATACTCTGAAATCTAGTGACATACTTCCTCCAGCAAGGCTGTGCCAACTAAACTCCCTGAAACAGCACCATTGTCTGGCACCCAAGTCTTCAAATGCCCGAGATGATGGGCAATATCTCTCATTCAAACCACTACAGAACTCCAAGGTGAAAACGCAGCACGTCTTTAAACCACCTCACATCTGTCAAACATCAAAGACTTTACGAGATGAACCTTCCGCCTTCAGCAATGCTCAAGATCAAGGAATTGAACTCAGAGGGATAAATGAAGGCAGGACTGCAAGATGGGGGAACCAGGGAAGAAATGAGAAAGCAGAAGTAGCTAATCACTTTAGAGTCTGATTGAAACCTCCCTCCAGTGGAGAAGTAAGGACTTCCAACACGGTGATCAACATTGACTGTGAAGGCTGCTGATATTAATGTCCCTTTCATATATAGATATTTTGTGTTAAAATAGCCTTGGGTGGGGTCTCATTTCTTTTCCAAGAATCTAAAACAAGATCATTTACAGCAAAGACTATATGTGTGAGTGTGTGTGTTTGTGTGTGTGCATGTATACATATATATATAAATATGTATGTATACATATGTGTATACATGTGTATATATATATAATGTGTGTGTCTATATACAGATATACATATATATACATATATGTACACACACACACACATATCCCCTATATTTTCAAGAGCTAGACCCTATCTATTGAAATCCTATAAGGTGTCTCACAGGGAAGACCTGGTGATAAATAGTAACTTCAAACTAAGTTTCATATATACTGGCTGTAAAAGAATTTCTGGTACCCCTGTTTGAGATGCCCACATCCAGGCTTTCAAGTGCAACTTACTTCTGGGCATCTCCCTTTATCTCAATCCTTCCGCTTACATCTATATTAAAATGCCTTTAATCAAATCTCTGCTTTATTAGATATGGGCTAGTATTAAAATCCCTTTCAGCAATGAGGCCACAAATCCCAATGTGGCCTGAGTGGAAGTCCCCAAAGAAGAGATGAAAAGAAGAAAGGAAAAGGGAACAAGGGGAGGGTGGAAAGGAAGGAGGGGAAAGAAGTGACCAAGAAGTTACCACATTTTAATTTTTATTTTTTATTTTTATTTTATGTGTGTGAATATTGGCCTGAATATATGTATGTATATGCACCATGTGTGTGCCTACTACCCGAGGAGACCAGAAGAGGGCGCTGCATTCCTGGAACTGGAATTACAAACAGTTGTGAGCCACTGTGTAGGTGATAGGAATAGAACCCTGGTCCTTTGTAAGAGTAGTCTGTGCTGTTAACAGTTAAACTGAGGTTTTCCACATTTTAAACAACAACAAAAAAGCACCTGAAAAAGAAACCTAGGGTTATTATATTTCAGATCTTGTTAAGAGTTTGGGGATTATTCTACAAAATTCAATTACTAATTCAATTAACTAAGATCTATTGAATATTTACAGTGTGTCAGTCAAATTGGCTGTTGAAAGCAGAACCATAAAGACAAAGGTTACATTCATTATCATTTTTTCCACTTGGATGATGTGGAAAATGGGTGCCACTTCGGCAAACTAGAGCTTCTTCTGAATCCCGACTCCACATCAGGCAGTTCCTGAGAGACTCTGAAAACATGCACAGCTGCATGTGGGTTCTGCATGTATGCATGCATGTCCATCTGTGTATGCACGCCTGTGTACAACTGTGTGTACATGAGTTTATAGAAATTCTCTGTATTTTTCACTCAGTTTTTTTCTCCCAGGAAACTAAAAAAATGACCCAACTAAGACCATTTCTTAACTTTAAAAAGAAACATTTGGGCCTGGAGAGATAGGTCAGTGGTTTAAGTGCTTGACACATGCACACATGAGACCCCGAATTCAATCCTCTTCACCTACATTAAAGAGCTGGGCACAGTGGCTGGTGCTCATAACACCAGTCCTGGAAGGGCCGAGACAGGAAGATCCTTGGTGTTCATGAGCCAGTCAGCTAGCCTCCTTAGAAAGCCCCAGTGAGAGACCCTATCTCAAGAAATAAGGTAGATAATTCCTGAAGAATGACACCTGAGGTTTACCTCTGACCTCCACGTGTATGCACACAAATAAGTACTCTAACACATATGTATAAGCACATACATACACACAAAATAAATATGTTAGGTTTTTAATTTAAAAACTGATAGTGAGTCCTGGACTAGGCGTGGGTACTAGACCAAACTTTGAAAGTGTAAAAGGTGGAGGCTGATGGGAAACTCCCAAAGAGGCTGTGGGGGAGGGAAGGGAATGGCTTTAGGGTATAGTTTCCTACTTGTGTGTTTACTGGGGTCATTATGACCTGCCCAACAACACATGCTGCTGCTCAGTCTCATAAATACAAGCAGCCATTCCCTCCCTTTCCTGCTCATTGGCAAATGACTTCTGAGCATCCCATGGTTACCAGCACTCCTGAGGATATTGGAGTTGCTGAGGTGAGCAAGGAGATGTGGCCCCACCATCAGGCAGATGCATCCTGGGTAAAGAAGGCAAGACAAGCTAACATATACACAATACCTTAGGTACAAAGAAGTGCTGTAAATAAATAAATAAATAAAACCTGGAGACAGCTCTGTGAAGACCTGAAAGAGGGACATCCCGGCTGTGGGGTCATGAGAGCAGAATCCAGGAGGTGCCCCTGTCTCTCTGTGTTCACCGCAGAGAATGGTCAGCAAGAGACATGGCAGACTGTGAACCTGGCACCACTGACTCCCTGCTTCCGCCTGTCCTATGTAGCTGGTGTCATCTTTGCCTCGTGAATGAAAGATGAAACAAAATGAATGACACATGGCTTCAGTACTTTGCCAAACAGATGGAGGAGAGAGCCAGATTCAAACACCATCACCATATCCACCATGCGCACACCATCACGCACCCACAAAGGTAAAAAAAAAAAAAAAAAAAAAAAAAACAAGAAACGATGGACGTTGGCCCCCTGTAAAATAAGACATTACTAATTGGAGGAAGAGGTCATGAATCCATTCTCAACCAGTGAGGGTTGGGATCTGGTCATCACAGAAGTTGCCACATTCTTACGTGTGGCAAAAGCATAAAAAAAACCAAAGCACAGAGAATCTGCCAGAACTCTGCAGTCTTGATCTCGAACACTCTTCCGTTCTAGGGACAGTTGGGAGGTGTCAGCCGTCAGACTTAATAGCAAGAGGCTAGAGTAACAGACAGAGGCACCTGTAGACAGAGGGGCCTTAACTCACACTCTGAGAACAGCGTATTGATAATTATAAATGACCAACAGCACACAGCAGGAGTCATTGTGATTCTGCATTCATCTTCTATTCCTTCTCCTTAACTCTGAGCACAATAAGAACATAAGCAGCAGCACTTAAGGAGCGAGTTCTCTTCCACCCACCAGACTCTCGTCTGTCTGACCCAAGAAGCCGGCTGCTCGTTCACGCAGACAGGCATCTCTCGGGTTCTGAATTTAAGGCAGAATCTGGCAAAGATTTGAAAGGAAGTGGAAGACACAGTCTTTTGAACAAAAATTCCTGAGCAGTGAAAACGGTATCTATAGAATTCCGGAGCTGTTTCCGATTACCTGGAATTGGCCACTGTTCTCGCTCTCCTGGCATCCCCACTTGGAGGAGCACCTGCCCGTTTGGCTTTGGTATTGTGAGGCATGTGCAGAAAGAGTATTTTGAATTAACCACCATAAGAACCCAGAAGGGCTTTCAGCCATCCGCATGGACGGGAAGGCAAAAATTGAATTCATAGCTGCCGGAAAAGAAAAAAAAAAATCCAGACTTGAGAGCCCTGAATCCTGAAGAAAATGGAGGGAGAATGACATGAACACCTCCTTCCAAATCGTTCTCAGGGCCTTGCCAAGTGGCTAAACGGTGTAGGGGCAGGGGGTAGCCTGATGAACCAAATTAGAAAGCCACTTAAAAGCTGAGCAAAGTTGGGAGCATTCTTAAAGGGCTGGGGAGGTAAAGACTTGGAATAACAGTCAAGGCTAAACACAGGTGAGCACACCTGAGGAGTTAAAGACTAAGTGAAAGTATAAGGAGACATACAGAAGATGTTCATGCATTTTCACCCTACTGGATGCAATATTGGGGTGCGCCTCCCCAGAGCTCCTCTGACGTTAACAGCCAGGTCTGTCTGGACCCATCACGTCTCTAACTTGGGTTTTCTTGGCTTGGTTTTTATTTGACGCTTTTGGGGGGTGGTGCTCTTGATGACATCTCTATCTCCACATAGTCTAAAAGAGCATTTTTGTGGTCCCTGCCTTCTCCAGATCTCCCGTGGATATCTGACAAACGGGCACCATCAAAGGGGCTCATGGACGGGACCTGTGAGAGAAATGTCAGCAATACTTTGTGGTGTCCCGACTGAGGGTGGATGGTGGGAATCCCCAGGTCCTCACCTTCATTGCTTATGGTGATATCTATCCCTCTGCTGAAAACGATCTCTTGTTTTCAACTGTTTATGACCCATTGGCAGAGAGATTTTCAACGGTCCATATTGTTGAAGTTCAAGAGAGAACATTCATGGGTCAGTGGAGACAGCTCAGTGGCTTGCTGTGCAGACATGAGATCAAAAGTTCCATCTCCAGAACCTACGTGAAAAGCTACAGGTGGTGCAAGACCCATAATGCCAGCATTGGAGAGGTGGAGACAGGATCTTGGGGACTGTTGGCCAGCCAGTCTAGCTGAATGGGTGAGCTCCAGGTTCGGGGAGAGACTTTGTCTCAAGAAATATGATAGAATTGAGGAAGAAGACATCCAAAATTGTCCCTCTGGTCTCTACATGAAGGCTGATACATGCACATGCATTCAGTAAAATATATACCCCCCTCACACACACACACACACACACACACACACACACACACACGAAAAATCACCACCTTCCAAGCTGTAACCCTTTGGCTTTGTCTGGATAAGTATTTATGGATTATAAATATGTCACATTAGCTGAGCTAGATAAACCAGGGTGCTGATGTTATTTTTATTTAGGAGCTTAATCAATAAGTAAATTACCCACTAAATAACTTATGGAATTAGCTAATTCATTCCAAAGTGGTTGTAGATTTGGAAAGGGACAGAGTCAGACTATGTTTTGACCAAGAGTTCCTTCCTGTATCTGAAGGGCAGCGACATGATGAGCAATCTTACAACCTAGCTTCTACATCCCATACCAGGGAGAAGCTATTGGGTCTGTGCTTCTGTTCTTGCAGGTTCAGAGCCTTAACAACTGTATTTAAAGGGTAAAAACATCCCATTATCAGTCGATGATGTTTGCCATTAAGAAGTCCCAAAACCCTCTAACAGGAAACAATAGGTACTTGGTTTTAAGGAAGCCAAGTCATGTGACCTATGAAACCATCTCAAAGTCGGACATGATTTATAGCTTTAGAACCTAATAAATGACAAGATAGATGGATGCAGACAACAGCTGCCGAATCTCATTTTTTATGAGAGGAAGCACGTGCGGATATGAGATAAGGTATTATTTTTCCACTTTTGTTTGGCTTGCTGCAGAGGTTTATTCTCCCCTGCATTTTATTGATTTCATGCTAAAGATAATTCTGAAAAAACAATTGGATTTAGAGATCATTTAAATTAGTAATTAAAGCATGCTTATATGATTTTTTTCTGTAATAAAACCACTCCAATTCGTTTTTTAAACATGCATTTATTTTTTTTTATGTGCATGTGTGAGTGCCTGCATGAGTTTATGTGTACCACGTGTGTGCTGGAGCCTGTGGAGTCCAGAAGAGGACATCCGATATCCAAGAACTAGAGGTACAGACAGTGCTAGGTATCCCGCCTGGGTACTTAGCAAGAGCATCAAGCACTCTTGACCACAGAACTCTCCAGCCCTGTTCAGATTATTACTGAAGGAAACATCACTACAGCTTTTTAACTGTAGCTAAACTACCTAAATCTACCATACTGTGAAGCAGAGAATGCAGACAGGAGTTACTCTAACCCATTAAGCAAGAGAGCAGCCAGGGAGTTGGTGGAATTCTCTCCATCTCTATGTGCTGATTGTGTTCACCCTCTCCTCCTCTTCCCTCCCTTCCTCACCCTCTTGGGCTTTCCTTTGCCCTCTGACATCTGATGAGACAAAGTCCATGGGGACCCAAGCAGTACTGGGAAAGGCGCCAGCAAGGACAGAGACTTCATTCCTCTCGTTCCCTCCAGGTTGGAAGTGGTTTGATGGTATCTCTGTTCCTCAGGGGTGGCCCCTGCCCCAAGATCTGCTCTCACTGTGTCCTTCCAGACTCGAGCTGAAATGGCTTCAGGAAACAGTGTTTCTCAGGAACCACTGAGAAGTGTTTCACTAGATCTCATTGGCTCCCTTTGTTTTGAACACACCCAATCAAGTATTTCCTATTTTAACTTGTTCCCATGATTCCTTCCGTGTGTGCTATTTCTTTCCTCTAGAACCATGACTGACCCATCCCTCCCAGTAGCACCAACAACCAGCCTCTCTGTGGGATCTAGAAACTCCAGTTATCAGCCGTATTCTATTCATGAAGAAATCATGGCCCAGCAAGCCTTAGTAACTAGGTGAAGGTCACACAGGAATTAAATAAGGGCTTTCGGTTTGGCTACACAATAAAAACTTACTCTCACTCTTGCCCTGACCTACAAACTCTGTTGAGCTGCCTCCGAGTTCTTCCAGAGTTGCTCAGCCCAGCGACTTTTCCTATTACCACATCAACTTTGGGATTTATTGTACTACTTAGCTCTCACGAGTCACTCTTAAGTGTGAAGTTCTCCCTCAAAGTCATTAGCCGACGACCTCTAATCGTCAGGCGACACTTTCAACTAATCCACTAGATGAGCTGTCCTTGCTGCACCAAATCTGCTCTTGTTAACACATCGGTAGTGGCGCCCGACATCTTTGCTTCCGGACAGAGCAAAACAAGGCAGGAACAGGGAATGATTTAGACCTAGATAATGCTGGACTGGGCTTTACAAGCTCATTTTTGAGCTGATGGGAGAAGGAAGCATTTTGCTTCACCACATGCTAGAGTAAAGTCAGGAAAATCACAGCTCTCGTTTGTCAGCTTTTGTTGTTCAAAAGCTACCTGCAGATGGCCCACGTGCTCAGGAATGTTGGCTGAGGTTACAAGGCACGTGAAACACTAACAGAAAGCAGCCAGCTTCCCATGCTACCCACGCTTATTTTAATAAGGACCATCTTGTCATCAGAGCTTATGACAGGTAACATTGGTAGCGCTGTTATGGGAGTCTCTTGGCTCTTGAATTCTGGAAGGGAGGAATTATGTCGAGAGACAGTTTAAGCAGATTATTTAGCACAGCCAAGCTAAGCAAGGACTCAAAGAGAGGCTGTCCCAAAGTAAGGGGCCTCCTGGTGGCTCTGTGTTGTGGATTTTAAAGAAAGCTTATGAATATTTATGAGCTGGGTGTCACAGTCATAGTGTAAAGTGACCTTTTCTCATTCTCAAATTAAGGTCTCCCTTTAAAGGTATTTTTTTTTCTATGATCCTTCAGAAAAACCTCTATGCAAGAATGAGATTTACATGTTACCTTTAAAATTCAGTTCATTGCTTTTTAAAATTATGTGCCCTGTGTGTGTGTGTACGTGTGAGTATGTAGATATGTGTCTGTGGCGGGGGGGGGAACGTGTATATGTATGGGGGAGCCAATAGTCTAGAAGAGGGTGCGCGGTCTTCTTCTAAAGAAGGTTGTAAACCACCTTATTTGGGTGTCTGTAACCAAACTCAGGTCCTCAGGAAGAGCAGAATAAGGTCTTCACTGCTGAGTCATCTCCCCGCCCTAGGCTTGAGTGTTCTAAAGATATATGGTTACTTTTAGCAGATCCATTTATTGATAAGCCAGAGGTGCAGAGAGATCGCTTAGTTCACAAAAAAAAAGGCAACTACTTGACTGATTCCAAAGTCAGGGTTCAATCCTGGTTCTCCAACATCAGTCCCTCTCTTGCTTTCCCATTTGGCTTGAATGACAAGCCCTGGTCTCACCAGCTACAGTGATCAGGTTGAGCTACGGACTTCCTTCATAGAAAGAAAAGTCTCTCAAAGGGCAGTAGCCCAACCCCAACTTCAAATAAAATAACCAAGAACAAATCCCCCCATGCTTCCTTGGCTCCTATCAAGAGTCCTTTCCTGAAATCCACACAGCCCTGGGCTTCACAGGTCCCCAAGCTACCAGACTCAACATCTAGTTTAGGTGGTGTGATTATAAACCATGTTTTGTTCAGTAAAACAAGCAGCTTTTGACACATGTCTCTTGTTACTGCTTTTCAAAGAAAATTCAAAGACAGCAAAGCCAAGACAGAGGTGTTTTGGGATGGTGAGGGGACAGAGGGGACTGTCTAAAAATCAGCTTTTTGAAGGCTTGTGTGACTTTCAACCAGCAGAAAGGACATTGATCGAGCACCATCCTGCTTCCGAGCATCCCTGGGAGGCAAGAAGATGTCAAAATTGACAAGTTACTTAACTCAAGTGGTCCTAGGGAGACAAAGTACCCAGGTTTCAAGGTAAGATGACCCTGGTTCGGTTCTTCCACTGTGAAGACAGCTCCCATGCAGAGTCCTGGCAGGAATTAAATCTGCAGTGGGTATTGGGTCGGGGAAAAGGGAATTCCAGGTCTGGGCTTAGCTTTGCCCAGAGGAGGAAACTGAGGAGGACAGAGTATTCTGAAGGGACCTAACTGCCTCACCTTTGTAACCTCCTTTTGGCTGGTTAAGAGCACTGGCTGCTCTTCCAGAGGACCTGGGATCGATTCCCAGCACCCACACGGTGGCTCACAATTGTCTATAATAGTTCCAGGGAATCCAGTGTCCTCTTCTGGACTATCTGGGCACCACACGCACATGGCGCACAGACACACGTGCAAACCAAACACTCATCACATAAAATTCAGGTAAACAACTTTTCAAATGCAATCCCTTCGCACAATTTTAATCTCCAGGCCCTAGTAACGATATCAGCAGCGGTACTACTCCAGGCTACGCTCCTGAGAGTCCTTCCTCCTGTGTCCATCTGGCTTCCTTAATGTTCACGACGTCTTTTATCTGTCTTAGGAAGCCACAGTCGTTGTCCCCATAGATCGCGCTTCCAATTTGTTTTGTTTCTCTCTGCTCCCTGAATTACAAATACTCAAAATGTTAGACCTTCTCCCAGGACCCTCTCTAGTTCTTGTCTCATTGCCTGCTTTTTTTTTTTTTCCTTTTGTATTTTCCTTTTTCTGTTTCGTTTTGTTTTTGTTTTTTGTTTTTTTTTTTTTGCCTTTATTTTCAATGATTGATCTGTTCTTAAACACAGCCACGGGGATTTAAACTTTGCATTATTTTGTTTCTTCTTAGCTGTAGGATTTCCCTCCCTTTAGAGACTCCATTCCTCCTCTGTGATTTTCAGCCGAGTCTTTTGTCTCACTGAGAAGAAACCTGTCATGAGGTCACAGCCAGGCCAAGCAATGCCTTAATGCGAGGCATTGATTTTAACTGATTTTTTTTATATCCATAGCAATTTATTTCTTCGTGCAACTGTTTGTTTGTTTTCGGTTTGTTTGCCCTTTTAAAAATTTGTGCTGGGAAATGTGTGTGCAAAATTAATTGTAACGTGCTAAGATAATATTGTGTTCTTCTAGTGAAGAATCACACAACCTGCTGTAAATCACCTGTGAACACTCACAAGCTGAGATGAGCTGTATCCTGTTTCTGCAGTGAGGGTGGTTTCAAATGGGTGCAATGTTCACAGAAATACCTACTTCTGGCTCCCATTTAGTCCAGAAGTACTGTTCTCTGAGGCCCAAATTACAGTGGGGCGGGGTTCCCTCATCTCCCATGCAGTTGTAAAATGTGCCTTATTGGCCCCAGCATTCCAGATAAACCTTCTGCATTTTGTTTTACAAGTGAGAGGTCAACTATTATTTGCATTTGTATTATTTGCATCTTTCTTGCCCTTAATGGGAGCCTGAATTAGTCTAGAATCATCCCTGGATTACCTGCCCTGCCCCTGATGTGAAGTAAAATCTTCTCATTGTTCTTGTATTTAGCTCCATCGATTCGGGGGTCAATGATAAATGAGTCTTCATTTGATTGAGAATGGGTTTTAATCTCCTCTTCTGAGAATTGCCTTTTTTCTATATGGCATTGATTTAGGATGTGCACATACAAAAGTATTTTAACCCCTCCTCTGTCATGTCTCAGCAGATACAAACGTAACCAAGCCCATCTGGTGCTTGACAGGAAATGTCAATTATGGAACAAAGAGTCTAAATTAATCTTTGTGTATACGTGTGTGTGCATGTGCAAGTGAGTATGTGTATGTGTGTGTGCATGTATGAGTGTGTACATGTACGTGTGTGTGCTTGTGTGCTTGTGTGCATGTACATGTGTGTATACATGTGTACATGTACATGTATGTGTGCATGTTCACGTGAGTATGCACATGTTTGTGTACACAGTATAACCTTATCTGTAATTCTTCAGGCACCATCCACTTTGTATTTTTGAAGGTCCTTGACTATCCTGGAGCTCACCAAGTAGAGTATGCCGACTTGCAAGGGAATCCCAACCATCTGACTGTCTCTACCTTCCACAGTGCTGGGATAATAAGCACACACCACTACTCTGGACTTTTTCTTAGCGTAGGTTCTGGACAATGAACTCAGGTCCTAGTGTTGCATGGCAAGCTCTTTACCAGCCTTCAAGTTCATTCTAAAAAGGATTCAAACTTCCTAAATATTACACATTCCTCTGCTGTAAGCATCCAGTTCCTGAGAGAAGCCATTTTTTCTGTTTTAAAGCGAAGAATGCACGACACAGATAATCATTAGTCACTGACATGAAAGGAGCCTAACATGGCAAATACAAGCCAAACCTATGAATAACCAAGCTGCTGTCTTAGTAACTTTAATATTTTTATATCACCAAGCCACCAGGAGATCTAGAAAGCCTGCTGCTTGGATCTTGCCACAGTGCTAATGGGGGGAATATCAAGTGGGGTGTACATAGGGTTAAAGGGGTGCTGACTCTAGAAAGAGAACAAATTTAATGCTAAATGTCAGGTCGACTCAGAAAAACCAACCTAACTCTCTTGCGGATCAATGGCCTACCTCCGTGCAGGTTGTCTGAAAGCTTTCACATAAGTCCTTATAATTGATCGTGACCTTTAGACAACTCTTTTCACAGATGCAAAACTTGGGTGCGCAATTAGGAAGTAGATCAGTCTGCAGAGGCCTTTCCTCTTCTAGCTCTGCGCATCAAGACCAGCAGCCGTGGGATGGTCATTGCTAATCATTTCAGTTCCTGAACTGAGGACCTTCCAGTAGCTCCTCGCTGGGCTTGACGGAGGCCTTGTTCCCAACACAACTACAACAGAGCTCAGCCTGGATGATGCACCTGACTAAGGAGCTGATGAGCTTCACGTGAAGCCGCAACCCTGATAGGAAGCTCTCAGAAGCTGAAGGAACCTTTGTGGTATAACCCCACTTGCTTCCTGGAGCAAAGACTTTGTTCCAGATGTTTCTGGCTGTCTCATGGCCCCTTTGGTAAGTGGAGATCAACATTTCTGATATTAAGTAAGTGAGTTACCCATCTTCAATCTCCAAAGAGCAAACGATGCATGGCTTGGTGTCATTAGTCCTCCTAACCATTCTCAGGAGCTCATGCAAGGATGGAGGCTCGTGAGAGACACCTGTGTCTCTGCTCTGGCATTAAGGAGCAATCAAAAGAGACAGTGAATCTGAGTCCGTATCTCTGCTTAATCATCAGCTCACACCAGAGGAAGGACCCTTGCATCGGAGCACGCCCAGCATACATGGTAGGGCACCACTGACATACATGGTAGGGCTGTAGACTCCATCAACAGACACTGTCATGCTTGAGAGTCTCCTCAGGCTCTCATGATTTGGTCTAGCCCAGTGTTCTCCAAATACCAATAAACCTCCACCCTCCTCCAGGATATCCTCTGAAGCTGTGTATTGCCAGTGTTCAGGAAAATGATTAAAATGCCAAAAATCTCTTGCTAGACTAGAAAAACCTTTCCTCAAAAATGAAGAAGAAAGAAAATAGTTTTATTACTGTTTAAGTGTTGAACCAGAATGTGTGGTGCATCACAGACAATTGGTTCAGAGATAGAAAACCAGAAAGAGAGTGCACTCAGGCAGATAAATCACAAGACCTCCATGCTCTCAAGATACACAGTAACCAAGCCTTCAAGTAAGAGGCATAAACATTTGTAAAGCACAGTCTATGCCAACCTCACCTGGCAACTGAATTCTAATATATACTAGCCAATTAGCTTTTGTTTATTTATTTTTATTTTCTGTGTGTGAGTGGTGTTTACCTGCATGTGTGTGCAGTGCCCAGGGAGGCCAGAAGAGGGCGTCAGGTCCTCAGGAACTGGAGTTCCAGGTGGTTGTGCGCCACCGTGTGTGTGCTGGGAACCTAACCCAGGTCTTCTAGAAGAACAGCAAGTGTTCTTAACTACTGAGCCACATCTCTCTCTCTCTCTCTCTCTCTCTCTCTCCCCCTCCTCACACGCACACACACAAACAACATGAGGTAAAGCTTTACAATTAGGAATTCTCTAGAACAGCTACTCTAGAAAAAGGAAGAAAGTATCTTTTCACTTGCAGGGAGAACAAAGTCTTCTTTTTAAATTGTTTCCACTGCACTCAATACCTGAACAGATCCTTATTTACTATTTTAATTAAATTTGTTGCCTTTTAAATGTAGCTCCATCCTAAGCTACCACCCTCAAAATAACAGGTTTGATGTATCGCAGATATTTTAAACCTGCAGTAGAGCTGCCATTCCCCAAAGAAGTAGGGGGGCAGAGACACATGAACCAGTCTTCAAACAGATTAAATCCAGAGAAGGGGTGGCTCTGCTCCCTGGCCAGACACCTCCCCACAGAATTTCAGCCGAGTGACATACCACCGGCCACTGATGGCTCTTGCCAGCAGGGAACACCAACAGTGCAAGCCTCGCCCCTCCAGACTCCGCTCAAGAAGAGAAAAGAAGTTGTAGGTGGGTCTTGCCTACTGAATCTGCCAAATGAAACAGCCTGTTTTGAAGATGGTACTGGGAGATCCTACCACCAGGAACTGCAAGCAGGTGGCCAGCTACCTGGCTTCTCTGAGAACATGTCCAAGTCTGACAATGGGAGACAGTGAAGAATTCAGGTCCCCAAGGCCCCCTTGTGGATAGGGTTGGTAGGAGGGCCTGGAGACCAGCACAGGGCCCTCTCCCTACCTGTAGTAACTACTCCAGCCAGTAGACTGCAGCCAGATGACCAGAACTCTACACTTCGCTCCCACTGGGAGCCACACAGAACTGCCTTTGCTAGGCTTTCAACTCTGAGAACCCTCAAAAGCTACCAAAAATTAAACAAGGGCATAATGAGACAGTATTTTCTCCTACGTCACATGATCCAAGCAGAAATGCTCCAACCCAGTCCAGGGAGCCAGTCCTCCCAAACACTCCCATACCCCAGGCTCCTCTCTGGTTAATGGTGCCACCATGAACAGCCCATTTCCTGTGAAGAAAGGATATTGAACAACACGGAATTACTATTTTGCTGTAAATGAGCAATCTTGTTATTTTCATGTCACCCATATTCTATAAATGTGGTAATTGATACTACTTTTACATGTCCAGTGATGAGATCAGCTTCCTTTGAGGTTTATCTTTCAGAGTTTTGTAAACTCTATCACACCTCATCCTATCACTCAGGAGGTGGAGGCGGGAGGATCGGGAGCTCAAGGCTAGCCTGGACTACATGAGACCCTGTCTCTAAGAATAACAACAACAAAGTACTGTAAGCAAAACAAGAATGCAGATCACTGTGTGGAGGTAGAGTGCCCGTAACACAGATCATAAGAAAGTTTTAGAGTAACCAGAGTTAGAAGGAAGCCATGCTTTACCTCTCCCACTGCCAGTATTTCTTCAAGAGTTGCCTGCTTGGCATGATGTGTGTGTGTCTCCAAGCTCACAACGTGGTATCTCAAGGGTGTCACGTCCCGCAGCTGGGACTGAAGAGCCCTGAAGGATGGAGAAAGGGAGGGATGGTTGTGCTCTAGTCTAATGCATGTAGTTGGCCAGCACAAGTTCTGATTTCAGCTCACACAGACGTAGTTGGCCAGCACAAGTTCTGATTTCAGCTCACACAGATGAGACCCTTGGAGGTGTAACTCAGCCTGAAGTCACAGCCATAGGGAGACCAGCCAGAGAAAGGGTACAAACCACATTCCCACTCGTGTGTTAAAAATAAAAGGCCATCACTCTGGTATCAGCAAATGTTACTGGGGGTGATGAAGAGACATTCTGTCTCTGCTGGCAAAGGGCTCACAAAGAGACAGCAGATGGGTTTGTAGGAGCAGGCGGGTGACAGCAGGGCCACTGCACAGAGAAGTGTGCAGATGCATTTGCTTGGCGAACCAGCAGTGGAAGGACCGAAGGAGGAAGAGGAGGAAAAGAAAGAGAAATGGAGAGGCAGAGGGAGAAATTGAGAGGGACAGAGACAGAAACAGAGACAGAGAAGGAGAGAGGGAAAGAAGAGATGAGGGAGAGATGAGAGGAAGAGAAAGTACCTGACAGGAAGAGGGCAGAGGGAGAGAGAAGAAAATCCATCTCCTTGTCTCCCCCAGAGATGCACAGAAGCTGGTCATCAGTGGATTAACATTCAATACCCCCTAGCCTCCACCCCTCCCACACACACTCTTAAGCTTTTGAGACTCTTCCCACGTCCGTCTGGCCCCAATCTCATTTTAAGGAGAGCCACTGTCTAACACTGTCTAATGGAGCTGAGCCACTGACATTTACAGAGGGCTGTGAGACAAATGACACTAATGACATCTTGTTGTTAGTTCAACATCATTTTTGAGCAGATTGCAAGTTGTAACTGCACTCAAATCAGGAGCCAAAGTTAAAGGTTCTTCTTAAAAGCTACTTGGTAAATGCCTTAGTTCACAGAAACAAAAACGGGCCAGAAACCCTTTCCTGCCAACCTTGACACTGTGGAAACCTACCATGAACCCTGCAGCCACGCCTCTCCACACACGTGACCTCTGAAAGCCAAGCAAACCTGAAATACAACACCGGGCAGCCACATGCATATTAATCCTGTTTCCTAAGAAGTCAAACCCAAACCCAAAATAGCTTAGAAGTTGCTAGAAGCAACCTAGCCTACAAATAAATGGGTGCTTCACACCCCTTGCTCAGAATAAATACCCCCCTGCCTAAGAATGCTAACTACTTACAGTCCTTAGCAGGGAAGTTCATTTGTTCAATAAAATGCAGACTTGGGTCAGGTTTGGAGACACACTGTATAACACAAGGGGTTCTTTCCTCTTTTGAACCTAACATCAGCCTTGAAGACAAATATAAACCAGGCTTTTGTTATCTGTAAATGTATAGCAGAGAAATCAATGTCTGCCTTGAATATATATATGTTTAAATTGGATCTATCCTCCACGTTTGAATATCAGAATTTCATACATGTATATAAGTGTGTTTTGATCAAATTCACCCCCTATTCCCTCCACTCTCTTTATTCCCACCTCTCCCTCCAGCTCCATGTGCTCTCTGTTTTATTTAAGCTCATTGCACTCTCTTAGTGCTGTCTGTATGTGCATGGGTGTAGGACTCCATGGAAGGTTCCAGTTACACTACCTGGAGAGAAAAGAACCCAGAAGTCACACCCGGCTGTGAACCTTGTGAGCTACAACAGTGATCAAGCTGGCAAGATACGCCCACTGGTGTGATAATGGTATGAATGTTATAGAAATAACCAACCACTTCCCTGATTGGATTCAAAGCCCTCTGACAATAGGGAACCGATGTCTGGTATTGTTAAATGAGACACAACCACATTTCTGGCTAGGCCATAGGTTCCAGGGGAGAACCTAATACTATTATTCTAAAAATTAGTATATTACATGTAAAAAGCATAACTTTCTTTTCCCAGATTGGGGTTATATTATTGCATGGAATACCGGTCATTTCTTTCCACTGAGATAAAACCCTGTTGGTGAAATGGTGGCTTGTTTCTTCATTTATCTTTCTAGTTAATGTTAAACTTAAGGCCTGGTGATATGAAAAGATACTTTTACAAATTTATTTAATTACTTCTGCAAGGGAGGAGTTAAAAAGCATGCTATATGGAGTGAATGGGCTCTTAACCTACAGAATCTCATCTTCCAACCCCTGAGGCACTAGCAAAGTCAGGTTTTGCTAAGATGTTGCCCCGATGGACCAGGCAGGCTAAACCTTTGCTCCACCCGAGTCATACAGACAGAAGTAATTTCAAGCTACATAAACAACTGTTCGTCTTTGCTTGGTAATGTGCATATGTATGACTGGGTCTGCTTCAAAAGTTCTGTGTACACAACTCAGACATGACCTTCCGGTCATTGTAAAGATCTTAAAGCCTTGGAAAAGACAAGCATCCTGTGGCAAAGAGTGATGTCAATCCCGATATTTTAACTTTGATCAAGACACGTGAAGCTATTAGCGTATTCAATTATCTAAATGCAACAGCGTTACAAGGCAATGTTCCCCGGTCTGACATATTAATCTACTTGACATTCAACACATTATGCTGTGTTTTTATAGAGTGATAGCCATTTCAGAAGGCCAGAGCTTCTGCCTTTTCCACCTGGCCCCTGTGTGCCCTGACCGCTTCCATTAATGCACTTATTATTGATATAAAGGGGACACATTTAAATGTCTCAAGGAAAGAAAGTACCTGGGGCCTTCAGGAGGGTTAGCTCAAGGTCGAGGACGTGCACATGGTGATAAATCTGCCCATGCCTTTTCTTCCACCCTGAATAGATGGATTTTAGATGCTCATAGAATTACTTCATCTTCAATAAAACTCCAGCCCATAGCTGCTTCCCAGTTAAGTAAGATCTCTATTTTAACCTTCTTTATAAAAACACAGAATCAAGGAAAAGACTCCAACCATCCTCCCCACAGCTACCTGCAGTCTCATAGGTCACGCACCAACGCCTCTGTCTCAACAACAATTTGTTAAACAGCTTCCAAGTGTGAGGCTCAGTGAGGTGCGCTTTGTGTAAATTATCTCATTAGCATCGTAATGAAGGTGAGGACAACAGACCTTAAGAGACAACATTTGGCTTGTTCCACTTAACATGTAGGCAATGTGACTCCTCCTGCCCTCCCCACTTAACTCCTTAAGAGCACATCAAGTTCATTTTCCCAAATCAAACAGGCTTGTGTGAGTGTGTGTATGTGTGCATTGCATGTGTACCCGAACCCACCTGCCTGTGGAGGCCAAAGGACAACCTCAAGTGTCACTCATCAGGATGACCCTTCATTTACTGAAGCAAGGTCTCTCATTGGCCTGGAACTCTTCAATTGGGCTAGACTGGCTGGCCAGCAAGCTCCAGGGAATCCTCCTGCCTCTGCCTTTCAGCTGTTAGGATTACAAACACATGCCGCCATGTTCAGCTTTTGCATGTGAATCTGGGGAGATCGAACTCAGCTACCTGCCCTTGAACCACGGTGTACCGATGAAGCCATCTCCCCAGTGCCCAAACAAGCTTTTACACACTTAAAACTAAGAAACAAAGCCTGAGTAGGTCACCCAGCTCAGCACCATCTGCCACAGTAGTGAGCCAAGGAGGATGCCAACCAATCAGCCCTTAGATGTGGTGTCTTCAGCCACCACTCTGGTGCAGCTGCATGAGATAGAGGTCAGTCACCCACAGACCCATGACAGATAGTAGGTGGTCATCTGAGGCCATTCAATTATACTGAGTGTGTGCATCTAACACTAATATGCCAGTTTCCCCATTGGAGAACATTATGAAGAGTTACTTTGGCCTCTTCAGCCAAATACTGAAGAGAGAGCAAGTTCAGGCGCCTTAAGCTCAGTTGCCTTTATTGCCGCAGGTGTAACCCATGGTGCCCTTGTCTTGGTCAAATGTACTAGAATATTCTGTCTCAAATGCATGTAGTGTACCTGCAAAACCATCTGCATATCGGCAGATGATGAGTGCACATTTGTTAAATTCTACGATTTATTTTCATTTGTGGATGTGTGTGTTTTATCTGCATAACTCAAGTGTGCAGTTCCCACAGGGGCCAGGAGAGGGCGTCAGATCCCATGGAGCTGGAGTTACAAGCAGTGGTGAGTCACCTGATGTCAGTGCTGGGAACCAAACCCAGGTCCTTTGGAAGAGCAGCAAGCACTCTTAACCTCTGAGCCGTTCCTGCAGCTCCACTTGTGTGCTTTGAAGTGTCAACAGTTTGATCCACCCTGATAGTTTCTAATTGATGTTTACACAATTTGCTTGTGTGAAAACTAAAAATCTATTCAGGAATGCTGTCAGGAAACAGGGGTGACACACACACCACCCTCCGTGAATCTCCAACTAGCTGCATTGTTTAAATTAATTTGGGGAATATTTCGTACAGTACCACCCCTTTGAGTTTGAGTGCAAAGGATTAATTCTTCCCACAGGGTAAACGCTGAGCCCCTCCAGCAGTCATACATAGTGAACAGTGTACAAAGTGCAAAGGATAGAAATTGCAGCCTGTCTGCTACAAACCCAGCGACTGCAAGTTTTGCACCTGTGGTGTTGGACATGTTTGATACACATGTATAAAGGTCTCCCTTTTACAGTGTTTAATTCGGTGGGTTGGAGTCTAAGTGCAGCTTCACACCCGTGACTGTTTTAGCCTTGGGAAGGGGGAGAACATACTCTAAAGAGTAGCAGCTGTTTCCCCTCCCCTTTGGCTATCAGGCCTATGAAACAATGGACTCCCCAAAATTAAAAGTTCCCTATGAATTCCATGCTGGGAGAGCTGAGTTCTGGTGCCAACCAGAAGGCCCTTTTCTCTCAGGAAGAGATTCTACACAGTTCTGACAATTTATCAGTCAACCTTACTGGACTGTGATGGGTTGCTGATGGGCGGGACCACACCTTGACCAGGACTGTTTAATTATACGTGTCGTGTGTCTTCTATTTAAATCTAAACCTCATGTCAGAACCCCCAAAGACAGACTTGTGGTTCACTGGACCCCTTTCATTTGTTCCTCTTCCCAGTGTGGCCATTTGGAATCAGTCTCCTTCCTCTGCTTTTCAATATCATTTATCTCTAACTGGCATGTTGCAGGGGGATGGCCAAACTCAACTTACTAGGACTGCCAGACTTAAAAACTCTAGTGACATCATCAGTTGCTTATTATTTTCAAAGAGACTTTATATCTATCAGCCATCAATTCCCACTTCCCATGACTCCCCTCCAGCCCCTGCTACCACCAATCCACTTTCTTTGTGGATTTGTAATTTTGAGGATTTTTATTTAAAAGGGATAATACGGTATTTAACGTGGTGTGTCCGGCTTCTTTCG
Organism: Cricetomys ansorgei; assembly: GCA_026225945.1. Taxonomy (NCBI): domain Eukaryota; kingdom Metazoa; phylum Chordata; class Mammalia; order Rodentia; family Nesomyidae; genus Cricetomys; species Cricetomys ansorgei. The sequence continues at coordinate 8,665,978 of JAMJFZ010001012.1, forward strand.
CTTAACATGATCTCCTTAGGGGTTGAATAATATTCCATTGTGTGGCTATACCACATTTTTTACCCATTTGTTTGTGGGTGGCCATTTGGGTTGTTTCCATTTTGAGCTGTCAATAATACTAGGATCATTTATATGCAAGTTTTATATAAAAGCACACTTACAATTCTATCAGGTATGTCTCTAGGGGTAAAACTGTTTCTTATTCTCTCTGTGTCTTTGTTTTACACATCTATCCATGAGCAGGATAAAATACCAACTTCATGAGGTCATTGTGGAGATTCAGTGAACTAAATCTATCAATGAAAACAGTTTAGAATGCTTTCCCAGGAGCACAAACACTGAGAGATTTTTCTCCCCGTTTCTTCAGTCTCCTTTACAGATTGGTGCACAAACAGTACACTGGCTGTTGGTTGCTTAGAAATCCTAGCTTCTTGACTCTGAGCTCACTTTTTTTTCCCCTCAAGTGAAGGCATCTTTATCGTACATATTCTTAGCCAGAAGTTTTCATCTTTTAATTCTCAACACAAATGTCTTCTTGGTGGGATCTTCTCTGATCCCCTGTGAAAAACAAACTCCTCTCCCTCACCCCATAACACAGCTTCCCTGTCACTTCTGCCATGGCCCCACAAGAGACACCAGCAACCACTTCCCCTGTTAACATCCACGTCCCCCTCTGAATCATGAGCAGTAGAATGTAGCACATATAATGTTCTTACTTTGCTCTCCTTCGTCAAGGACAGGTTACATACTTTATGCTCAAGAAATATCTATTGAATAAGAAAATTGGCCAATTAAAATAATTTTGTGTAATAATACTACATTGGATATAAGATTATTATTTTCAATAATTATTTTGTATTTACTTCTGGTCTTATCTAAATTCTAATTTTACCTCTAATGAGTATATTAAGGTATTTTGACTAGACCTATGTTGATACGCTGATAGGTCAGTTCACAGATCCAGGTAATACACATACACTCACTCTAGAGATTTGAGAAGAGATGGAAAAGGGTAAAAATCTAAGATAGTATATAACACAGGAGCTGTTGATCTCAGGGACAAGTTAGTCTTGGGACACACAGATTCATGGGACCCCCAAGTTTCAGGGTCCCATATTAGATTCTGAAAAATAAATGAAAAGCCTACATTTCTTGATTAAGTTCTGCTTGTCTCAAGCTTGTCCCTGTAGCTCTGACCACATTGGTCCTCACCATAAACTGAAACATAAAAAACATATGAATGTCAGAGGAAATTCTATGATATATAATGTCTAACAAAACCTTCCAGTGCATAAAAGTGTTTAATTTGGGAGCTGGAGATCCCTGTGGTTAAGGCCATTTGCAGAGGACCTGATCTCAGTCCCCAGTGTCATTCACTTCACAACCAACCATCTTTATCTCAAGTGCCAAGGCATCTGTCCCCCACGTCTGGTATCCACTGGCAACTGCACTCATGTGCTCCCCCCACTCACTCATGTGTGCGCGCGCGCGCGCGCGCACACACACACACACACACACAATACATACATAAATACAATGTTATTAAGCTTGCTATAGACAGACACACCTGCATCCCACCTCTCCCTTGATAGGTGGATAGAAATACTGCTTCACCGGACATCACCCAGCTCTCTGGGGATAACTGTCTGGGACAGCCTCATCCTCGAGGTCCCAGCATGATGTTCTGCCCCAGTGATGGGGAGGGCGTGGCAGCCAGCATGTCAACGGGTCTTGAAAACCAGAGAGACAAATGAAAGAGGACCCGAAGTCAGATGGAGACAGGCAGGGCGAGTTATGAAATTTTTGAGCTCATTTTTATCATCTACAAACTTTCCCATAAACTCCGTCCCAGGTGGCTGGGCAAACATTTGAGCCTTGAAATGAAATCTTGGAGTTATTCCGTCACTCACACGGGCTAAATCCATCCTGAATTGTGTAATAAACTTTAGCCTTTGGCATTCTGTGATTTCGAGGCTCTTATTGCCCTACTTGTTTTAGAGTTTGTCTTCTAAGCTATTCGTGTTTTCTTTATGTTCCTGTGTAAACTTTCTGAAAAAGAAGCATTACATAAACCTCACAATCAGGGAACAGAACGTGTGCTGCATCTTTGTTGCATATAAAGAATTTTACTTTGTCTCATGTTTTTATTTGCTAAATTATTTCCTACAGTATCACTTCAGATAAAAATATACTAACGTATTGTTTAGTAGAAAATATCATTGGTGTTTGGCTATCCCAAAAAAAGCTATAATTATGCAATTATCATTCTTATAACAATATTTTTTTAAAAACTTTTTCATATATGTTTGTTTCAAATTCTCCAGTGTGGATAAAGACAAAATTAATAATGATAAGTAATATACAGGCTCAGAGTAGATTCAATATGCATCCTCTCCCTCTCTCTGTCTCCCTTCTACTCCAACATGAATATACAATTCTACATTTATAGATCTCTGTGTGCATGTTTGGATGAACCTGTGAGTGTCTGTCAGCGTATGTGGAATGTCTGGGTGTATACATCCACACGTATAAACACACGTACATATGGGTGACCATATCCTAGGCTGTTTCAGTTACTTTCTTCACAGAATGTGCTAAGCATCTTAATTTCTCTTTCCTCCTGAGCATTCCCCAAACCTGAAGGTCATGAGAAAGAAAGAAAAATAAAAAATAAAAAAAACTACAACTTATTATTGACAAAGTCCTTAATGGTTTAGTTATCCTAGAAGCTTCCTGCATGACTCCACCCACACACCTTGCCTATTGTTTAACTGGTTTTAAGTGATGCATGCTTTTCTGAAAGGTGTTTGGAAGATGGAAAGGAATGACAGAATGTAGTGGCTGTCCTCGGTCTGCAAGGTGGCTGCCGGGTACAGAGGAGACAGTAGTCACAGGGAATTCGAGATTCTAAAATGTATTGTGCCCTTCTCATTTCCGCATAGATTCCACAGAGGCAGAATCAAACCAGACTGCAAAATAGTAAAGCAGAATAGAAAAAGAAAAAAAAAAAGAGGAGAGAAGACTTTACTTTAACTTATTAGAGAAGTCCTGCATTCAAACAGTAAGGCCAGTGGCTAGCCATTCTAGAAATGTAAATAAATACTGGGAAAGCCCCAGAGTGGATATGGTGGTGTACGTCTGTGATCCCAGTGCTCTGGAGGTGGAGACAGGAGAATCAGGAGTTCAAGGCCATCTCAGCTAGAGAATGAGTCTGAGGCCAGTCTGTGGAGACCTGCAGGAGACTCTGTTTAAAAAAGAAAAAGAAAATGCCCACAATTCACAACAACATGAGACAAAATTGCAGGGAATATTCTAACCTGTAGTGAAGTTAAAAACCCATCTCTTTAGCACACTCTGATTATGACCTCAAGCCTGTTTGCACTTGGGGAATCCATATGAACTCTTATTTTCAATCCATTAAGGGGCTATTGAGTATAACCATAAACAACCAATCACTTGTGCTTCACCTTATTCAAAGTAATGTATGCATTAATAAAGTCATCAGCACCATCAAAATGATCCAAAGGTTCTCCTGGGTCTCAATGATCCCTCTGCACATCTTCATCCATCTATAAGAAAGCACGGGTGTGTTTTCCCCATATGTGCAATGCGACATCAATTTCTAACCTGTGTCTTACTGTCTTCCCTGTGCCTTACTGTCTTGACTGTAGATAGGAATCTGCTAGTTTGTATTTTCATCTAGCTTCTTTCACTCAGCACAGTAACCTTACATGCTCCTTGTCGTACACCAAAGTTTGTTCCTGTGATTGGACTAGTATTCAGTCACAAAAGCACTCCTTAAAACATTTAACTGTTCATCCATGTGGCTATTACACACACACACAGTCCCACACATTTATATATGTGTGCATATATATGTGTGTATATGTGTGTGTACACATATACATGTGTATGTATACACATATATGTTATATACATATATAAATGTGTGTACATATATATGCATATATTTATACATATATACACACACATATACACACATATATATATATTTTTTTTTACTTCTACTTTTTACTTACCACTTACCTGTGTCACTATGGTTAAATTGTTCATGTTTTGGACTGATGAGATGGTCGAATGGGAGAGTAAATGCCTTTGCTGCCAAGTCTGAATTTAATCCCTGGAACCCACATGGTAGAAGGAGAGAACTGACTACAGTTGTCCTCTGACCTTCACTCACGTGCTGTGCGCACATAAACAATATGGCTAGATAGAATAAAGAGAAAATTTGCTTTGAAAAATCCAGTCTTTAAAAGAACCTCCAATGCCAATAGTCATCTTTGATCTGAAGTGATTCGTAATCGTAGGGTTCGGGTGCATTGCATTGTCTTTTTTTCACCGTTTCCAAGTTGTTCTTTCCAGTTTTCATGTTTCTGCTTCCCCGTATGTAATTTCATTTTTTAAAAACTTTCTCTTGATTTATTAATAGTGTTATTTGAAGTATTTTTATGTAATTAGTGGTAATTCTATGTGAGCATACACAAAACTTCCATGTCCTATTTGTGTCTGTATTTTACTGGTTTGAACTTAAAGTGCAGAAATCTTTATTTGTATGTTTATGGGTGTTTGGGGTGTGTCTGTCTGTGCAGCATGTGCATGAAGCACCCGTTGACATCAGGAAGAGGGCATCACATTGTTTTGAGCCACCACGTGGGTGCCGGAGATCAAACCTGGGTCCTCTGGATGAGAAGCCAATGCTTTTAATGACTCAGCCATCCCTCCAGCCCCCTGGAAATCTTTTCTTTTTAAAGGATGTTCTTTATATGTTTGAGTGTTTGCCTGCATATATGTACATGTAGTGCTTGAACAGATCAGAAGAGGAACTCGAATCCTTTGAAACTGGAGTTACAGATAGCTATGAGTCACCATGTTCGTGCTGGGAATCAAAGCCAGGTCCTCTGCGAGAGCAGCCAATGCTTTTAACCACTGAGTTGTCTCACAAGCCCACTGGAATATAGAAATCTTGCACCCCCTTATTCTCCCTTATTGATAATATAATTAATTGTCTGAAAATGTTTATGCATACACCGAAGACCACATTAGACAGCGCTATTGCTTTTTGCTTCGATGATCAAACTTAATTTAGAAAACCCCAGGGGCATAATGTGAACTAGTGGCTGTTTTTTTTTTTTGTTTGTTTGTTTGTTTGTTTGTTTTGGTTTGATTTGGTTTTTTTTGCTTTTTTGCTTTCTGATATTGTAGAATGTCTTCTTTTGACATTCCCTCTTTGTCTAGAGGGTCTTTCACAGTCCTTCTTTGGGGGTCTTTCTACATGTGAAAACTTCAACCAGTTTTCCTGTGTCTAAGAAGGCCTCAATTACCCCTTCAAGCATAAAGGGTTATTTTTTTCTGGCTATAGAGCTCTAATTGGGTGGCTCTTTTCCTTTAGCACTTAAGAAATGGCACCACTTCCTTCTAGCTTCAGAGGAGTCTCCTGTTATTCAAACTGCCCCATCCCCAGGTAGCTTCTGTCTCTGATGTTCAGATTTTCTCTCTCTCTCTTAGCTCCCTTTGGCCCTCAGAAGTCTGACTCTTTTGTCTTGCTGTGTATTTCTTTGCTCTCAACCCACTCAAAGTCTTACTGCCTTCTTTCCACTCTGAAGACCTGTGGCTTGCTGGCTTGCTCATTCGTTTGTCTATTTTACTTTGTCTTATTACGAAATTTGGGGAGATCTCAGTCACTCTTTTTAGAAATCTTTTCAACACCACCCTTTTCTAATATCCATTTGTCACCACAGCAGCATCCTTTATTACCAACCAGTCTCTGATCCTGTTGTGGTGGTGTTGGGTTTTTTCCTTTTGTCTCGGGCTTTTTCCCCCAAGGATGTTAAGAGAACGCATCCTAGTTTCGGTGTGGGCCTGCTTATGCTTATCTTCAGGGTGTGTGCCTGCCTGTGGATGTGCCTGTATCCACCTGTGTGCTGCATGTGCCTGAGTGCCTCCCGTCATCTGCCTGACTAATGGCAAAGTATGTCCTATCTGTCCACAGCTCCTCAGAATCCCTTCACAAGATCTCCCCTCGCTCCTGGTATCAGAGGATATGGGAGAATGTATCTATTCTGAGGTTCCAGATGGAGAATCCAAGTCGGTGAAGGAGAAATGGCTTCAGACAGTGAGAGCACGAAGCTGAGAGCTCACATCTTCAACCATGCGCTTCCAAGACAGAGAACAAGAAATGGGGTGGGGCCATAAACCCTCAAGCCTCACCTCCCCCTGTGCTGCACTTCCTTCAGCAAGGCTCCATAACCTCATAGACAGTGCCACCAACTAGGTACCAAGTGTTCACACATCTGAGCCTCTGGGGGAATCTTTCTAATTCAAACCACTACATCCTTTGAATCTTCCACTTCTTTTCTGAGATGCCTAACTTTCCCATTGGTTCTAATCCTGCTCCTGCCTGTTTTGCAAAGCATTTTTAGGGATGCCTGCTTTAAGATCTATGTCTGATCATTTCTAATACCTGCACACTGTTGCTGTTGACATGTGGTTATTGTCTTTTCTCACTGCAGTTGAGTTTCTCCCGGTTCTGGTATGACAAATGGTTGCCAGCTTAAAACGTGGCATTTCAATTATTGTGTTAATGATCTCCTTTAATTCTTCTGCTCCATCTGGCCCCATCTGACACCTCTCCTTTGAGAGCTGGTAGTGGTGCAACATTGCTACAGATGGAGAGGGAAACCCAGTCTCCACACAGGCTTGCTGTTGTTGGACTAGGATATAGGCATTCAAGCTCTGCACTAAGCTTCTACTGATAATTTTGACTGGAAAGGCAAAGCCAGTCCCCAGTGGTGCTGTTATGGGTAAGAAAGCTCATATTCCTGGCTAGGGGAGACATTCAGCCTCCTCAATAGCCTCCACTGACACCATGAGAGTGGAAGGGACTTCTTATCACAAAGAAAATTATAGCTCTTTGCTGCTGCTCAGCCTTCTCTGTTGGAGCCATAACAAAGACTGCTGGGCCACTGTCTAATAATCCAGTGAGGCACAAGCCCAGGCCACCACTCATCCTTTGCTGTCAGGACCACAATGCTCAACATGGTGCCTTTCATCATTAACACACCCGCCTCAACAATAACCCAAACCAATATGTGTGCTGGGCAGATGTGCTAGGGCTACTTGAGAGACAGACAACGCAAGTGAAGGGATCTCCACTCTCTGAGATTCCCGCTAGAGCCTCTTGCTCTCCATAGCCGCACCAATAGGATTCTGTTTCCATTTTCAAGCCCACTCAGCCAGCACCCAAGTAGCTATCAGAGACGGCATTGAAAAGTCAACAGAGCTCACATCTTCCCTGCCCATTGTGTTCAGACCATGCTCAGAGGGTGCTGGATTATTTGGGAGTCTAAGCAGATGGCACAGAATTGGAGATATCTCAGGACGGGCCACTCACCAGCTGACATGTTCAACAACCACAAGAATTCTCAGCCCAACAAATGAGACTCACATAGTTGACTAAGATTACTGGGGTATCTGGTGATGGGATCCACATGCCTCCCCAACCCTATATCTTTGAAGATGAAGGTCCATGGCTTCCTAGGCTCTACAGATTTTCCCAGACAGGGACAGGCAGCAATAGGAAAGTCCAGAGATCTGTTTGATGGGAGTGTTTTCAGACTTGACTAGGAACTCCAGAGAAAGGGAAACTCCCTTGTCGCCGTGTTCATTAACTTAACTCTTCCAGAAAACAAGTTTTCTTCATCACTGTGCTCTTACTGTTTCTGTTATAGCCCCACAAAAAGTAAAATGTTCACCAAGGAAGGATCATAGGCACTCAGAGAACTACCAAACAAATATCAGGAGCCTGATGCAGAGGGAGGCTAAATGAACCAGCTCAAAATTCTACAGCCAGCCATATGTCCCCAACCTCATGCTCCACAACCCATAACAGGAGCAGGATATTGTGTATAATCTAGGAAGAGAGAGAAGGAAACAGACTGATGGAGAGGCCTGGAAGTCTGTCAACCCACGGAGACATTCTACGTGACCCTTTGTTACTGGTAAGGAGAGTAGTCACAGTCCCTACAGCTCTGTTGTCCTAATTTATCTTCTCACTAGTCACGTGTCCATCATGGTGGAAGAGCCACTTTCCACTGTTAGCTCTTGGTAAACCCACTGGCGCCATGGATGAATCTGGGTCTCGCTTTCTCAGTCTAATGAAGAATGAGGTATAAATTTTCCTCTGCAGCTTCCTCAGCAGTCATTTCCTTTGGCTTACGGATGTCTTCGCCTTCAGGATCTGACTGCAGAAATGATGCCTTTCAGAATACGTGAGGACAGTGTGCCTCCATCCAGCTCTCTGGAGGGCAGTCCCAGGGTTCTGCTCTGCGGAGAGGAGATAACATTTGAGAGCTGCCTGCTCTGTGCTGGGGACTGAATCTAATTGCCTTGTCTTATTGATGCTAATGAAGGGCTGGTACTATGAGCATTGCAGTCTCTGATTAATGATTCATGAACTCTGGAGCTCAGCGAAGAGAAGTGTCCCATCCGGGGACACTCAGAAGTGACCGCGGGGTTACACTTAAGGCTCGGGGGCTTCAAAATTCACACACTTTTCTCTCCATGGAAAATTACTTCTGAGTGCTAAAGAGACTCTTTCTCCATCACCATTATTCTGGATATGATTTAAGAAAAACAACCAAAACAAGGGACAGTAAAATGACCATCTATGATGTCATGCCCCCCGAATGAAAGCAAACTGCCTGCTACAGATCTGAAATCAAAAGAGCTTTAGTGTGCCCTGATCACCCAAGAAAACAGCCAAATTCCCATACACGCTTATGTTCCAGTTCTGGGAGATGGACAGACATAGGTGACTCCCCGGGGTTCACTGATAGGTCAGGCTGGACTAACCAGCCATCTCTAAGTCAGTGAGAGACCCTGTTTCAAAAGAAGTTTCATAGCACCTGAAGAACGGCATCCAAGGTTGCCCTCTGGCCTCGTATGCCCCTCGTGTATAACTGTGTGAACACACAAACAGGGGAGGGGGCCCTCAAAGGTGTCTGTAGTCCTGTCCACTCTAGTTCTCACTATGAGCTTAGATGAAATATGGGTAGGAAAGGACCATTAAATTGATATTAAAGTTAATTGGTCAGGTCTTGTTTTAAAATCTGTTTATGTGTATGTGTTACCATGAGTGCAGTGCCTGAGACAGCCAGAAGAGGGCATCACGTCCCCTAGGACTGGAGTTACTGGTGGTTGTGAACCTCCATGTACATCCTGGGAACCAAACCAAGGTCCTCTTCTAAGAGCATGTAAGTGTTTTTAACCTCCGAGCAATCTCTCCAGTCCCCAAACAAATAATAAATAAGTAAGATGGCACCAGACAAATGGCTGTATTTCTTCAACACATAGATTCGTTTCCTGCCATACATTCATAAAGAGGAAATGTTAACTTCACAGAAAGGTGAAAATCAAATGCTGATTTTGAAGCTACCCTCTATATACAAACACCTATGTCTCCATGTGTTTCCATCTAATCTGTCTAAGCTCTTGATGGATGTCGCATTTAGAGCAGGATCAGAATCCTGGATTAGCTCATCTAGAAAGGTCTCCCACTGGTTTTTCTCTAGTTCCCATTTCTGGGCTTATTTCGTGTCCATCCTATTCCAGGAATTGAACTTGCATCTGGGGCCCCAGAATTAAATCAGATATCGCCATATGTGAGAGTTTTTAGGTTTTATTGGGGGTTTTTTGGGGGGATGCTAGGGGTGTTTCTGCAATGCCAATCAGTAAGTAAATGATTGCAATAAAGAGTGCTGGACTCTAATGCAAGAAATCTACACAGGGTTGAACAGGGGCTGTAAGTGGTGTGCATCTTAGAAAAAAGAAAAAAGATTGTGTGTGTCTCTGTGTGTGTGTGTGTGTGTGTGTGTGTGTGTGTGTGTGTGTATGTCTGTGTGTGTGTGTCTGTGTGTGTGTCTCTGTGTGTGTGTGTCTCTCTGTGTGTGTGTGTGTGTCTGTGTGTGTGTGTGTGTGTGTGTGTGTGTATGTCTGTGTGTGTGTCTGTATGTCTGTGTGTCTGTGTGTGTGTGTCTGTGTGTGTGTGTGTATGTGTGTGTGTGTGTCCAAAAGATTTGGACTGATATTGGTAAAAAGAAAGATATTCTAAAGAGACACAGTTACGCCACTGACTACCAGAGCGACCGTATCATTACAAAGTTACTGGAATTTCCCCTGGAATCTTTTGTGTGGGTGGGAGAAAAAGCTGAAGCCTGGTGCCCGACAAGGGGAGGAGCTTGTTTCCCAGGAAATGATATCATCTAGTTCTGATGACTCTCCGATTACTTTGCAAGAGAGACCAGAATCCAGTGATGTATTGATGACAAGCAGGACCACACCTTGACCAGGAGAGCATAGTGATGCCTGTGTCTATATAAATCTAAACTGTAGGTCAGGATTTCAAATACAGACTTAGGGGGTGACTGGAACTCTTATTTATTCCTCTTCCCAAGATGGCTACATTGAATAAGTCTCCTTTCTCTGTTCTCTACTAGTGTCTGTTTAATCGATGTTTAGATAATGGGCAGATGAGCCCAGTTTGTTAAGACTTCCAGAGCCTAAGTGTCTTAGTTAGGGTTTCTGTTGCGGTGATGAAACACCATGACCAAAAGCAACTTGGGGAAGACGGGGTTTGTTTAATTTACACTTCTAAGCAGTGGCGCATCAGCAAGAGAAGTCAGGCAAGAATTCAAGGCAACCTAGAGGCAAGAGCTGATGCAGAGGTCATGGAGGAACACTATTTTCTGGCTTGCTTCCTTGGCTTGCTCATCCTGTTTTCTTAAACCATTTAGGACCACATTCCTGGGAGATTGGCATTATCTGTAATGGGCTGCATCCTCCTTCATCAGTCATCAGTGAATAAAATGCCCCCACAGACCTGCTGACGGCCCACGTCCACAGAGGCATTTTCTTGATTAAGATTTCTTCTTCCCAGATGACCTTAGTCTGTGTCAAGTTGGCCATAAAAATAGCCAGCGCACCATGGAAAGGCTTCATCAACCTTGTCTTGATCCAGTATTTATGTGGATATCTCCAAGAGCCCACAGGAAGAAGAACGAGATGGGTGGCAGAAGAATGGGATGGGTGGCAGAGCTGTATCAGAGGGGCATCCGCAAATTAATAGTAGGGAGAGACTGAGAAGAGGCTTGGGACAAGACAGGATGCTTTAGGTGTATTTTGAGAGTAGAAGATTTCCTCAAGCCAAGCAGAAAGCACTGAAGGAGATATTCCATGCAAAATTAATGGATGACACACCAGCCAAGCAGGGCAAAGAGGCCCTGGCATGTGTTAATCCGTCCTCTAACTCACAGATCCATGGGCCACTCAGAACATCTGTGTTATCATCAATTGGAGTGCCCCCCAAAAAACAGAGCCTCATCTCAAGAGTCCCCACAAGGAGTTTGTGCACCAACTCAGGCATCAAGTTAGAATCAAATTTTTAAAAACCTACCTTATAAATAAATAGCTTTTCTTTTTTTTAAAAAAAAATTTTTAAAGCAGGCTCAAACAATGCCTGGGGTTAAAAGCAGTCATTTTTATTTAATATAGAGAGAATACAAATTCATTGGCCACAATATGAGCTTGATTAACACTAGACTCCTGCACCCAGAACTGTTCACTTACCACCCACAACTGTGCCCCTTATCTGTGTTTGACAGAGCCTCTCCTACCACCAGCCCCCCAAGCTAGCTTGATCTTGAAAAGGTTTGTGCACAGAGTCTCAGCTCCTATGGGAGCTTATAAGCTTATTTTTTAATCAAATGAATAAAAGCAGAGTATGAACAGATGATTCTTGCTACGCATGTGCAGTGATGGCCAAGTTCACCAGAAAGCAGACGCAGTCAGAATGCAAACAGGCAGACCAAAAGTGACCGCAGAGGCATACCTCACAGTCAGCTCTGGTTACCTGGAGTCAATGACACAGCTACTACACACAACTGTCAGTACTGAACTGCTACTCAGTCTGTGACACTAATCACATTCTTGCAAATTTCCTATTACAGGTATCCCAGCAATGTGTTGACCTTCAATATTTCTCCGTAAATTTGGATTGAGTGAAGTTTCCTGTACTTCCCATGTATTCATTTGGTAAACATTTTTTTTTTAGAACATCTGCCTAGTTACTGAAAACGTCCTGGTAAACGCGACGGATGAGAATCTGCCTCCTCATGAAACACTTCAGAGTGGAAAGAGAACCAGTTGTTTTTGTTTGTGTAGTTTCTTCATCGTAAAACTAGTCTTAATTTCAGAGATTCTTTTCTAAAAGACTTATTATTAATGTTAGTATTAATATTTTTAATGTGCATGCACACCTCTGTATATGCATATTTGAGTTGTAAGTACCTGTAGAGGCCAGAAGAGGGCATCAAACCCCCTGGAACTGGAATTACAGGCAGTTGTGAACTGCTAGACCTGGATGCTAGGACCCAAACTCAAGTTCTCTGCAAGAGCAGCAAGAGCTCTTAACTGCTGAGCCATTTCTCCAGCCCCTCAAAGATTCTTCTTATCGCCCTCCCCCAGGGTTGGGGAGGTTATAAGGCAGAGTTTCATTGTGTTCCTAAATTTGCCCCAAACTCTTTTAAAAATATTTTTTAACTAATTCTTTAGGTATAGATCTGGGAGAAGTCAGGAGAAGGAGAGCGAGGCTAATATAATCACAATGCACTGTATACATGCATAAGATTCCCAAAGAATTAATGGGAATGATGAGATTTTAAGCTAGAAGAGGTTGATTTACTTGAATTTGATTCAAGGTTTAGTAGCAATTGGTTCAGGGTGCTTTGATTAGCTCATGGTATCTTCAGTCTACCACCAGGTGCCTAAAACCTACCTGATGAGCTTCTCTCCAGCTTGTTTGTTTTTGAGGCCAGATGTAGAGTAACCCAAGCCAGCCATAAACTCCCAAGGTAGCCACATTCGTAACTTCCCAGTTGCTGTAATAAAACAACATGACCAAAACAACTTATAGAATAAAGGGTTTCTTTGGGCTTATGGTTTCAGAGGGTTAGAGTCCATGGTGGTAGATCAGAGGCATGGAAGCAAGTGGCTGGAGCAGCAGCTGAGGACTCACAACTTGAACTTCAAGCACAAAGCAGAGTAAGGCCCACCTCCAGTGACATGCTTTCTCCAGCAAAGCCACACCTCCTAAACCTACTCAAACAGCACCACCACCTGGAGACCATGGATTCAAACATCTGAGCTATCTGGGAATGCTCATTCAAACTACCACCATAGCCTAGGCTGATTTTGAACTCCAATCCTTCTGCCTCTGCCATCTGAGTGTTGGGATTACAGGCACGCACCACTATGTCATTTTTTACGTGGTTCTGGGAATTGAACCCAGGGCTCCCTACATGCCAGGTGAACACTTTACCGACTGAGCCACTTCCCCAGCCACGAGCTTCTCTGTGTCAATATATCAGTCATGCCATTTACAGTAAGACACTGAGGCCTGTGTGTTTGTGGACGCCGCCCAGTGGTCTCCCATCCCTGCCTAGAGACTTCATGGGTCTGTGCAGATGACTGATGGAGACTTGAGTATGTCAACCCTTGCTTTCCTCGCAGGACGTAGCATCTCTCTAGCAGCCATTCGTTTTCATTTCTAAACAGCCTCTCCTCAGCCAGCCGTGACCCAGCACTCCTTCTTCCTTCACGTCTTCTCAAACACTTTTTTTCTTGATAACCCTCCCAATGTTACAGAGTAAAAACACCATTGTACATTGCACCAAGAACCCATTCATTCACAAACACCCCATATTCACTGGCTTCCAGACACGGGGGTAAAGTATTTTACATCTTTCGTTTCGTCTTATTTTCTTGTCAGTCTTCCAAAGTGGGTCTATGATTATTCCCACTGGACAGCCAGAAAGACAAGCCTTGAGAACTCCGTAAATTCCCGACGGCCACAAAATTAGCAAAAGGTAGTGAAAACCGGACTGTGTGCCATTTGACTTCAGAGAGAATGCTCTTTACTCCAGCTGACAGTCTTTAGATGCAGGCTTTGTATGAAATTCCTTATCTTTTTCTTTCCAATTTTTTACAGAAGCCCACACTGTAAAGTACATGTCAGTGCTAGATATATTCAAAATAAAGCAGGTGACTTAAGACTTTTCACCACAATAGCAGCACACACAGCAACTCCACAAACACACAAACACAGCACAGTTTGTGGAGTCTTCACAAACTGTGAAGATGAGCACTAATGCAGGAGAATCAGCTAAGGGAAGGACCGAGACCTCTGACCTGCAGTGAGATGGACTAGGCTTGAATCCAAGCTCTGTAGCTCACTGACTGTGACTCAAAGCTGGCTGTCTAGTTTATCTGAGCCTCAGTTTCCTTGTGTGTGAAAAAAAAAAACAAACAAACCAGCAGCCATGATGATTGGGGGCTTAGCTGGTATTCTAGTTTGATTTCTGTTGCCGTGATAAACACCATGACCACAAGCAACTTGGGAAGGAAAATGCTCATTTGACTTACATCTTTCAGTCACAGTGCATCACTGAGGGGCGTCAGACAGGAACTCAAGCAGGAGCAGAGGCAAAGGCCATGGAATCACGCTGCTTACTGACTTGCTTCCTCTGGCGTATTCAGGTAACTTTCCTATACCGCTCAGGCCTATCTGCATAGGGATGGTATTGCCCAGAATGGGCTGGGCCCTCCTTTATCAATTAACAATTAAGAAAATGCCTCACAGCTGTGGTCCTGAGCCAAGCTAATCTGATAGTTCTTCAGCTGATGCTCTCTCTTCCCAAGTGTCTCCGGGTTAGTGTCAAGTTGATTGCTGAAGCTGACTACGACAGCCGATATTCTAAATGTGAGATGCTTAACCAGCATGAGGCGTGTGGTAAAAGACCCCTAAACTGTACCTAGTTCACGGGGGTTAACACTAACAGTAAAGTCAAGGTTGCCTCAAGCAAGTCTGGGAAGCCAAGGGTCCTGAAAGAAAAGCAAAGTAGAATCTGCTAGTGGCTGTCCTGTTGCTCTGACAAAGTATCTGATGAAAGCAACTTGAAGAAAGGATTCATCTCGACTCACAGTATGAGGACGCAGTCCATCATGGCGGGGAAGGCATGACGGCAAGAATGTGAGGCAGCTGGTCACATTTGCATCCACAGTCAGGAAGCAGAGAGATGGATGCTGGTGCTCAGCTTCAGAGCAAACAGGATGGCACAGAACACAGAACAGCAAGTGCTGTATACTTTTGACAAAAGAGAAATAAAACCACTTTATAATTTCTCCCACTGGTTCTTTTTTATTACATGTATTTTTCTATCTTTTGTGTGTGTGTGTGTGTGTGTGTGTGTGTGTGTGTGTGTGTGTGTGTGTTCCACAGAGAGCTTGTAGAGGCCAGAGGACATTTAGAAGATGGTCCTCTCCTTCTAGTGTGTGCATCAGGATTGAACTCAGGTCATGAGTCTTGACGGCAAGTGCCTTCACCTACCGAGCCATCTCTCCATCCCCACATTGACTCCCATTGTAACCATGGGCTCTGAGTGTGTCTCAGTTGAGGCCAGCACAGCTAATGAGCAGGTGATGTGTATCGGGGTGACCAGCTGCACTGTTGTGTTTTGGGAGAGAAAGAGAAGCCTGGCAGCAGGCAGATGTGGACTGCCACACACTTCATGAGAGGAAGAATGAAAAATGATGGGTTGGAAGCTTTGCTCCCGTTGGGTTCCTCTTTGCCTATAGCTGCTAGCCTTGGAAGCATAGAGACTCTATCCCAGCACAACTCTGCTGACCACTATTACATTTCCACAGAGGAAGATTTAGTTGACAGATGGAGCCATGTACTCGACTACCTTATGGACATTTCTGAAGCACTCACTCTGCTAGGCCCTTAGCATGCAGGTTGACCATTCATTGAATTATCCCTACAAAACCGTGCCACAGGGACTATGATTATGAAAGGTGTATTAGCAGCCCGTGATTTATATTTAATTTTATGAATTCCTTGCCATCCAGAAAAAATGGATATGCTCAAATAAAAAATATAGACATCTCATAATTTGCACCTGCGTCTCTTTTGCTGATGGGTAAGCACCCTGAGGATACCACTTGGCCACTTACTGCGCTGTCACCAAGAGTGCTTCTACAGTCGCTTGGGCATCACTGTGGGCAGAGAGCCACACCTCATACAAAAGGGGCTTCACTCAGAGAAGCAGATGAGCTTGTTAATGAAGGGGATGGAAATTGGAGCCTTAATGAGCTACTGTATCATAAATGAGTGCAAATTACATTGTCAGTCTATTTACAATTTCACATGGCATGAAGCCTTGTAATTATGTCTATTCAATTATTGCATTCAGAGGGCTTTTCAGTATGGGACTCTCACCATGGCCAAAACCTACTTGGAAGCCTCTGTATGCATGGACATTAGAACCAGCTCTGCCAGGACCCAGCACCCAATACTCAGAAGTAAAAATGTGGGTGAGGGGCTAACGGTGGGTTTATACCAGAAAACAGAAGCTTGAGTCCAGTGAAATGGCTCAGTGGGTAAAGGTGCTTGCCGCTGGCCTGACAGTAGAGTTCAATTCCTGGAACCCACACACTGGAAAGAAAGAAGCAGCTCCTACAAGTTGTCCTCTGATGTCCACACAGACACTCTAGCACACATGCATCCCTCATGGCTTGACAGATAGATACTTTACAAAACAGGAGCTCAACGGTTGGGAAAGATGTTCTGAGATCCACCATGTGGCCACCGTGTGAACTTTGAATATCTGAGAAATCAGGTCAGCAAAATTCTCTCAAGAAGAAAAGATTGGAATAAAATAAAACTAGAATTTACTGCAAGAATTTAAAATCCATTCCAAGACAGGGTCTTTTCCTTCATAAAGGCTGTTTATATTTTGGAATATTTATCTTAAAAGAAATAATTTTAAATGTGCCTATACTGCCATATCAGGTCTTACATATTAACAATAATTTATACCATCAAATTGCTCACACCTAGTAAGACTGGGCACAGAGGCAGATGCATGTAATTCCAGCACACAGGAGACTGAGGCAGGGGAATTACTATAAGTTCCAGGCCAACCTTGGCTACATGGTAAAACTGTCTTTGCTCTTTTCCAGTGCTGAGATAAAATCATGACCAAAAGCAATTTGGGAAGGAAATAGTTTGTTTCACCATCGTGAAGGGTCATCAGGGGAGAGAGACTCAAAGCAAAGGCTGTGAAGAACACTGCCTACTGACTTGCTCCTCATGGCTTGCTCAGCCTGCTTTCTTACAGCACCCAGGACCACATTCCTAGGGATGACATCCAGCCATAACAGGGGCTGGGCTCTCTCACATCAATCAGCAGTTAAGAAAATACCTCATAGGTATGGGCACAGACAGATCTGATCTAGACAGTTCCTCAGCTGAGGGTCTCTCTTCCCAGCTTTGTGTCAAGTTTTGTGTCAAGTTGATAACTGAAGTGAACTATGACAAAGATCCTGTCCTGTCTCCAAAGCAGGAGGGGCACCAAATTGATGATCCAGCTGGCAAAGGATCTTCCAGCCGTGCTGGGAGCCCCAATACCCTGGCAATGTGGCTGAAGTCTGTTGACAAGATTCTAGACTCCCTGGCTGGGAATTTCGGCTTACCAGCCATTTTACCCCTTTCTCTCCTTTGCTGTAATGGGGACAAAAGCCTTTCATTGTGTCTGTATGGCCTAGTAATACCTTAGCTGGCTGATGTTATCTGAGAAGTAGAAGCAGTCATTTTTTACTCAAAAGTAATTGTCATTGTAAAATACCTTGCGGGCTTCTAAGTCCTACCTATTCATATTGATAGTACATTTGTAAAGGACATTCCTGGAATGGATGTTGGTCCTTCCAGGAAGAGACAAGCCTCTAACAGATAGAAGCAAAAGGAGCCTAGATAGAGAAAAAATAAACAAGCACCAAAGAGCTAAAAACCATAAAATAAAAACCTTCTTTGCCTACATGGCACCCTGCTCTGTTTGAGGCAGATGGAGATATTACTCAGCTAACAGTAACATTCAACCAATTATGGGTTATTGAGTCAAATGTTCTTTCATAGCAAACAAGATAACCTCAAAGTTTGTAAGTCCTCAGAGGAAGGACACCCGGCTCCTCCTCCCTGGGCGTGACTACATCTACATATGAAACTGGTTCCTCTGAAGGCCTGAGCAACATCTATATACCAAAAAACTATATTTGGCTTTTTAAACTTCTTGCCAGAGCAATTCTCTCTCTTTCTGGTTTGGGCCCCTTCCCCTGGTAATGTACATTGTCAGTCTCTCCCTCCTCTTCTTGGTGTGGTTTTTACACTGACAAGGTGCGTTGTCAGTCTCTCTCTTGCCCTTCTTTTTTCTTAAAATGCATACTGTTAATTCCCCCATTAAAAATGCTCCTGCATTTTACTTCTAAAGCATGTTCCACGTGTCATTTTAAAGCGCAATCGTGAGTGCCATTCTTTTGGGTCCCATAGAAAGAACGAATTACTCTGATCCTTTGTCATTCCTCATTTTTCCTGCACTTGTACTCCCTCCTGTGTAGAATTTTCATGAACCCATTTGTGGAAAAGGCTGGTTCCCTCCACACAGCCAAGCCTAATGACTTGAGTTCAATCCCCCCAACCCACATGGTAGAAAGAAAGAACTGACTACATCCAGCTGTCTTCATATCCACATGTACACACACACACACACACACACACACACACACACACACACACACACACACATACACACACACATACACACACACACACACACACACACACACACACAAATACATATTGTTTTTCATTAAAAAAAATAAAACAGGAAACCCAGTAAGAGTTAGGCACGGTGGTATATGTCTTTAACCCCCCAGTATTTCAAGGCAGAGAGGCAGAAGGATCTCTGTGAGTTTGAGGCCAGCCTGGTCTATACAGGAAGTTCCAGTACAGCCAGGACTAGACTACATGAAGAGACTCTATCCAAAGAAAAAAAAGAAGGAAGAAGAAGAGCAGGAGAGGAAGAAAAGGAAGGAAGGAAGGGAGAGAAGGAGGGAGGGAGGGAGGGAGGGAGGGAGGGAGGGAGGGAGGGGAAGGATCACATTTCTCAGTCAAGCAAGATCACATGTGCCTGGTTGTGTCTCACACCTACAGAATGTCAGCCTCTTCATTCCTCCCTGCCTCCTTTCAACTGATCATATCTCCATAATTAAGTTTCCATTTTCCAAACTATGAGTAACTTCTTCCATTTGAGCGTGTTTTCCTGCAAGATTGAAGCCAAGGGGCTCAACAGACAACACAAGGCTTCGTTTATCCTTAGAGCTGGATTCTGTGACCAGGGAGCAAGGGTTGAAAGACAGGATGAGCATTTGTTCTAAGTGGGCAAGAAGCTTTAGCAACTGGGGTGTAGAGACCAACTTTGAAGGCAGGGGGATCTCAGCCACATGGCTCTCTTAGCTTCTGAAATCTTCCATAACACACTTATTCACATAGCACTTCCAGTGTGAGACCTTGAAGGGTGCACACCCCAACCTGAGTCCCTGTACTGTCATCTGGATCTCACTCGGTGCTCTCCTAGGTTCCCCAGACCCTGTGATCCCTGTTGAAAGGACTCAGAGGAGACCCAGAGAACTGTGCAAAGCATAGGCAGAGTTCATCAAGCATGAAAAAGCCCACACTCAAGACCGAGAGTAGGCAATGATCAAAGGGACCATTGCCCTGATCTACATACAGTTCAGGTGGCTGATGTACTATCCTAAAGTCTGTAGAACAGATAGCTTTTCCAGAGGGGTGTTTCCCTCTCTAGGTGATTGACAGGTCCATTTAGATTGATCTAATATTTTTAAATTTTATTATTATTGTGCATGTTGATGGTAGTCAGGCTGTACCGCATGCACATGGAGGCCAGAGGGCAACTTCACAGTGTCACTTCCCTCCTTCCTCCCTCATGTGGGTTCCAGGGATCAAGTTCAAGTTGTCTTCGGGCTTGAGCTGGGGTTAGAAACATGAGTTCCCACAAGCAGTTTTCTAAATGGGTTCTGAGGCTCGAACTCCGGTCCTCATGTTTGCAAGGCAAACACTTTGTCACTGAGCCACCTCCTCAGTCTGTGTTTAAAGCAGACTGGAGAGGTTTTTCAGTTGTTAAGTTTCAATTCCCTTCTGCTTACTGGCACAGGTGTTCTGACCCACTGGATTTGAGTGTTATAAAGGAGGAAACTGAGGCACAGAGATGCAGAATCTCTCTGGTATCCCCTACTTGTGAGAAGCAGAGATAGGGCTCAGACCTGGTACCTGGTCCTAGAGTCTGAGCTCCTGTCCTCTGCTCAGATCCTGTCTAGCTGTCCTGCTCCCACACACCCTGGCTAAGCCACCGTCCCTCTGAACCTCACGCTGGCCCAGTGAGCATCAGGGAAACTGTAAAGGGTTGACATATGTTGTAACATCACAGAAGGTGCAGGTAAATTGTTCATTCATGTCAGGCTCAGGGTCACACCTGTCCATTTCTGAGCACTCCTAGAAACTTCTGTGCTCTGTCTTATTCCTGTGCTCATCTCAATTTGGCCACTTGAAGAAGCTGCCATCCTTGCCCTGCCAGCCTCACCATGTGCACACCAAGACCTTGTTCTAGTTTCATTCTGTGACTGTGGCAAACACCATGACTAAGAACAACTTATGGGAAGAAAGGGTTTATTTCAACTTACAGGTCATAGTTTATCATCAGGAGCAGTTAGGGTAGGAACCCAAAGGAACAATGGTTGCTAAAGGAACACTTACTCACTAGCTTATGCTTAGTTAGGTTTCTTATACAGCCCAGGATCACCTGAATGGGGAATGGTGCCACCCGCAGTGGGCTAGACCCTCAGGCATCAATTTACAACCAAAACAATCCTCCCACAGCCATTCTACAGACCATCTGGGATGTTGCTCAATTAAGACTCTCTTCTCTGGAGACTCTAGGCTATGTCAAGTTGACAGTTAAAGCTGACCAGAATAGACCTTCCCCACAATCTTCCATATGTAATGTCTTCTCTGAGAACTCAGGCACATCTCATTCTCAAAGAAGCCAGTGAATGCCATCACGTCCATGGATAGTTCCCTTGAACTGCAAGAGCAGAAGACAGTGCGTAGAACACAATCTAATCTTCCTGTTCCTGTCTATTGAGTCCATGCGCTGAACTGCTAGCTCTCCAGGGGATAGCTGGTAGACTTTTCAACACTCTCCCTACACAACGGACACCACGTACTCTATCTTGGGTATTGATCAGCTCATGAGGCCCCGCCTACCCTCAATGTTAACACAAAGAGGACCCACATGACTTCTTTGGTGGCTGCTATCAAGTCACTCTACCCTAGCTTAAGGGGTGTGTGTACACGTGTGTGTGCATGCATGTGTAGAAGCCAGAGGTAGGCATCAGATGTCTTTCTCCATTGTTCTCTACCTTATTTCCTTGAGACAGGATCTCTCATTGAACATGGTCTTCTCCCCTAGCCAGCAAGGCCTGGGGATCCATCTTTCTCTGCTCCTCTTTTCCATTGCTGTGGTTACAGGTACATGATGGCCACTGTGTGCAGATTTTCTGTGAGACTAGGAATTAAAACTCAAATCTCAGTGCTTCGTAGCAAGCCCTTTACCCATGGAACCATTCCCCAGACCCATCAATCCTTTACATTTGTCAGTGAGGCTGTTTAAAGATGCCTCTCTTCTAAGTGCAAGTTGAGAGTTTCCCGCAGAGTCCCACAGACTCCCATGGGGTCCTTAAGTCACACTAACTAGTGCCAGGCTGTCCTGAAAGCTACTCACTATCATGCATTAATTACCAACTTTATCTTCAGGGTGCTGGAATTCTGACTGAGGAAGCTCATAGGCAAGGAGGGAACTTTAACTGAGTTTTTATAACAGTGTTGAAGGAAATAAAAACGACAGAGAAACAGCGATGTGGCATTCAGCTTTGACTCCGCCTCTCCCTACCTCCGCAGTCTCCCGAAGTTGGGGATTATGTGCTCAGAATTCCTCAGCAAAACCATCCATCCTTGAAGGTAGAAGTATATTTTACCATCAAAAATCTCTTTCTGCTTTCCCAACACTTATAATCCAATTTTCGCCAGAGGTGGAAATTGTGTTCCCACCAGTCCCATCGCAGCCGATGAAGGATGACGGTCCTTAGTATCGATTTCCCCCTCCCATACAGCTTCTTCAGTTCCCAGAAGCTGTGTGAGAAACAGGGCTCACACTCTCCCCTGACAGTTCTGCGTCCATGATAGAGTAAATGGTAAACAGTTCTGCGGAGAAGAACAGGAGTGACTTTTAAAGCTAAGACAGCAAAAGAACCCGACGGCTTAATATATCTGAAGAACAGTATGGTCATGTTCAGAGGAGACATAGGACTTCTTAACTAACAGCCATGCTCATCAGAAAATTCTTTATTTCTTGAAAATAGAAAAGAAAATCACCCGTTATAGAAAAAGAGTTCTGTCTGACTCAAAGGATTTTTTCTCTTCCCTTCTCTTCTCTTCTCTTCTCTTCCCTTCCCTTCCCTTCCCTTCCCTTCCCTTCCCTTCCCTTCCCTTCCCTTCCCTTCCCTTCCCTTCCCTTCTCTTCTCTTCTTTTCTTACAACCAGCCAAGAAAAGACTGGTCAACGAGAAATTTCTGTTCGTAGCAACTTTAATTGTTATAACTCAAATGAGAACCAAACCATTTATTTTCTACTGTGAATGGTAAAAGAAATGGTAGTACCAGAGCTGGGGAGCTGGCTTCGTCAGTATCTGCCACACAGACAGGAGGGCCTGAGATCAGATTGCGCGAATCCTCATAGAAAAGTCAGGCATGTGGGTGTGGGTAGCAATGCATATGGTTGCAGCACAGGCAGATCTCTGGAGTTAGCTGAAATCCAGCCTAGCCAACTGGTGAGCTTTAGATTACATGAGAGACCATATCTTAGAAGGGCCAATGAGATGGCTCAGTCTAATTATTAGAATTGTCCCAGGAACCCGCATGGTGGAAGGAGACAACTGACCCCTGAAATTTGTCCTCTGACTTCTACACATGCACTACTGAGCACACATTTCCCCCATGTGCATATAGGCATGTGCACAAGCTTGCATACATGCACACATACTTTTTAAATATTTCTAAAATCTAAAGTGGGTAGCAATACAAAAAAGACACTAGCCCTCCAGCTTCCATGAGCATATTCACACACACGGAGTTTTGGGAACTCTAAACTACCATGGCAACTCTTCTGTGAATTCAAAATAAATGTTAAATAAAACTCATCAAATACTTTTATTTTTTTAAAGTAATTTATTCAACAGTCCACAATCAAATAGAAAACTACTGTCCATTCAGAGATTAATGGCAAAGGACAGGGGTTGGCTTTGCCCTGGTGTTATTGGGATTCTGATGCAGGCTCCTGTGTAAGCTCCATCAGCAGCTTGTGATGCCTCTTCCCTGAGAGATCGTTTCTTTGGTCAAACAGCAGCACCTAGGGAGACATTCAGTAAAGCCAGTAGGCAGCTTTGTGAATTAGGTGCTGAGACCAGCAGTGTCAGGACTTTTAAAGATGGACTGCTTGACAGTTTCCAGTGTGAACAAAGAAATTATGAGCTGACACCTTTGCTCTGAGCGTGAAGGCCACACCGCGCATTTAGCCAACAATGTTCTCAATGTACTAACCTCTGGCATCACTGCGATGGTTTGTGGGGGTAGGAGTTACATCTTGCTGTCATGCTTAGATGGTTCAGTGCCTAAGAAGGGGGGAGTAGGGGCAAACAGAAATAAAGAAGTATGAATGTGCTTACTGCCTGCTGTTTTCATTATAAACAGAGAAAAGTGAGAAAGTTATAGGGTATGATTTCAAATTACCCCAAGAACAATCCCAAATACTTCTGGCCTACAATAAATGTATGTCCTTGGATGATCTGGGTCTACATTTAGACACAGTGAGGAAGCCTTCTAAAATCTACTGGGAAAACAGACTGAAAGGAAACCATTCCCCAGGTTCCGCTTGCTTGCTTTTTCTTTATTTTTTCCAAGATTTATTTTATTTTCACGTATAGGTGTGTGCCTGTGCACATGAGAGCAGATGCACACAGAGGCCAGAAGAAGGTGTTGGAGTCTGTGGAGCTGGAGCTAGAGGTGGTTATGAACTGTGTGGTGTGGGTGCTGCAAGAGCAGCAAGGGTCTTTAACAACTGAGTTGTTGTCTCTCCAGCCCCAGGTAAGAGACTCTTAGTGAGGAATTATCTAGATTAGGTGGGCACAGCTGTGGGGGATTATCTAAGTGATGTAGGTAAACCCATTTCACCATGGGCAGCATCATTCCCTAGGCAGAGAACGGTGAGAGCAGCAAGAAATAATGTTTTCATCTGAAGCCTCTGACCCTTTTATTAATCCTGGCTTTGACCCTCAGAATAACTGAAAAGTAATCTCTCTCACACTCTCTCTCCTCTTATGCTCGCTCTCACTCTTGCTCTGACTCTGGCTTTCACTCTTACCGCTTTCTCTTCAGCATCTTATATAGCTCAGGCTGGCTTTGAACTCACTATGTTACAGACAATGACCTTAAACTTTGGATCCTCCTTGCCACCCTTCCTGAATGCTGAGATTGCAGATATGTGTCACCACATCCAGTTTATGGGGCTGAACCCAGGGCCCCATGCGTGGTGAGCAAGAACTTTATCGAATAAGCGGCATTCCCGGCCTGGGATAAAGAGCACTATGGCTGGTTTGGTTTGCTATAACTCTCATTGTTTTTTGAGTTTTCCGTGGTGCCTCACAGCTTGAAGAGATTGTTTAGGGTGTGATTTTCAGTGACATGTAATTCATCTGGAACAGGATGCTGAATTTGACATCAGCAGGAAGGACTTTGAGACAGCTTCAGCTTCAAAAATACCACAATACCCAAAAAGAGGACAAAAACCAGCCTCCTTGGGGAGAAGTTAGAGAGCACACCTGAAAGCCAAGGGCGAATAGCTGGAGCTTTGATCCACAGGGTCCTATGCAGCTAAACAAACTTCCCAGAGTTTCTGAAACATGCTACTTTAAAAACGTGTTCTTTCCCCAGTGCTCAATAATTTTATCTTCAGAGATAAAGAAAATTGGAGGTGGTAAGATGGCCCAGAAATGAACAGCACTTGCTTCTCTTGCAGATGACCACAGTCCAGTTCCCAGAACCCACATCATGACTGACAACTGCCTGTAACTCCAGCTATAGGGGATCCAATGCCCTCCTCTGGCCTCTGAGGGTATTGCACTCACATGTGTACATACACACAGAGACACACATGCGTAACCGTAAATAAAAATAATGAAACTTTTTATTAAAAAGTATTTAAAACATAAAATTCAGCATAATGTTTTAAACACAGAAAATATACTCTGTTATGAAATACTAATTTACTAATTACAATACCTCTAATTACTTACAAACAGCTATAACCAACTCTCACTTGGTTTAAATGACTGACCAATTGATTAGTGTTTGATTGACTGGTAGCCTCAGTACTTCTCACATTGACCTTATTCCTTTTTTGCATCTAACAAATTTTTGACTGAATATTGGACAATGTAAAGTTTGCCCTGTTAACTGCCAGACACTGGAACATTCTCAGAAACACACATTTGCTCTATCACTCAATTGTTATTTAAAATCATTTTGATCTATTTAGGTCCTGATTTTAAGATTCATTTAGCTGTACAGGAAGAGGACTCACTCCAGAGTTAAATGTTCTGTGGACTCTACCAATACTGATGGCTTGGTGATTGCCGACACACCTGATGAAAGTCGGCCTTGTTCCCAGCAGTCTTTGCACCAGGCCCTGATAGAGCTCGTTCTCCCTTGCAGTTCATTTCAAGGTACATGCATATATTAATGGACACTCTGAATACTATCTGGTCTGCTCAGCCCATCTCTATCTAGCTCTCTATCTAGCTCTCTCCTGCCCAGTCCTTTGTCTCCCAAACAGTAGCTTCTTCATTCTTCCTGCAGCTTTTTGATGGGTTGCATCCCTGAGCACACACCCGGGTTTCCACCCTGTGCCTACAAACTCCAGACAGCAAGCTACAGGGATCACACCAAACTACATGGCTCTGCTTACTTGAACCTTTTTTTCCTGCCCTTTGTTGATTTATTTTTGGTGTTATTACCAATGATCTAGCATATATTTGATCTATTTTTGCTGTTGTTTCAAGCATGTAGCTAAAATTTGTATCTGTGGCTTCATTTATTTGTTCATATAATATTTATTATGGGCTTTGTTTTTTTGAGAATTCCTTCGTGCGCTTTTGAAAATGCTTTGATACCGTAAATGAAACACTCCCACTGAGGCCCAAATTAAAAGACACTTCATCACTAAATCACATCAGAGATTCAACCAAAAGATTGAAAAACTCATTTTAAACTCATTACGAGTTCCCCAAACCGGCAGGAATTGTTAACAAGTAGCAGCCTGTAGCAGCCTGTGTCCTTGATCAAAACTGCCATGAGCTATTTGCAAAGCAGGCTATTTTAATGGCAGTGTCTCCATGTGCATTTGAGGTCGGCTTCAAATACAAGCAAAGTCCCACTATACTCAAGCCAATCACAGCAGGGACTGTTAGAATTGACACCTTTGAGGCTGGAGAGGTGACTCAAGGGTTAAGACCATTGACTGCTCATGCAGAGTTCAGTTCCCAGCACTCACATGGCAACTGACACCCACCTGTAACTCCAGCTCCGGGGGATCTATCGCCCTCTTCTGGCCTCTCTAAGCACCTGCACTCACATGGCACATACACATTATGTGTCTATGTAAATAAGAGCCAAGTGCCAGTGCTGAGAACTTTGAAAGCCTAGCATTGCTTAATTTAATAAAGGTAGTAACTTTTAGAAAGGTATCCTTTCATAATTTTTCACTTCCAGAGGGGAAAGTTGCGGTACAATTAATAGCCCTAAACAGAACATCTGTATACCCTGCCCCCAGACCCAAAGAACATGACAGAAGAAGGACCAGGAAGATTCACAAACTCTGAGGGTAAGAGGAATGCTGTGAAAAGCTGTCTTCCAGACATGGCATGACCATTGTACTCATGAACACACAGTAGTTGAGGTTTCCTTCAGAAGACCTACACACACACACACACACACACACGTTATCCAATAAGACAGAAGGCAAGGCACCGGAGAGATGGCTCAGAGGTTAGGAGCACTTCCTCCTTCTGTGTTCTCAGTATCCACATCAGACAGTTCACAATTTCCTGTAACTCCAGCTCCAGGGGCTCTGACACCCCTCCTGGCCTCCACAGACACCAGCACGGTATATAGCACACACACACACACACACACACACACACACACAGAGGCACACACACACATAAATAAAAATACATCTTTAATGGAATAAGGGTGGGAACAAGAAGAAAGTCTCAACAATAATGGGAGGGGATAAGAGAGGATAATGGGAGTAAATGTAATCGCAACATTGTGGACATATATAAAATTATCAGAATTAAAAATTGATACAGTGGCTGACTGTGTCATCCACAAAGATCAAGTAACAGAGGTGAGAATCAAAGAAACTGTCTGCAAATTGCACATGAGTAACCTCTCCTCTGCTCCACTTCCCCAGGTAAAGAGAGAGGTAGGGTGTATAAAATGTAAAAATGCCATTTGTGCTGTCTTCCTCACACGTGTGCTGCTCTTTGCAAAAGAACAAAAATGTTTTCCTACCTGCCTCTTAGTCCTTAAAGTCGCCTATGGAAATTGTGCTAAAGAGGCACAAATGAGCAATAGCGAGGCTGGCAAAATCAATATTTACTATAGATCACGCAGCATAAACATTGTGTAGCATATTAGGATAAAATGTGAGCTGCCATAATCTACACACTATGGGGAAATTATCGCAGCAAAATAGACTCGGTAAATATTTACTAGGACGGTGTACTTGGAGCTATGTCTAATATCCTATCTCAACTAGTGTATTAGTCAGGGTTCTCCAGGGAAAGAGACCCCGTAGGGTTTATGTAGGTCTATAAAGGGAGATTTATTGTGGGAATTGGTTCACACCGTTATAGAGGCAGAGAAACCCCACTGTATGTTATCCTTAAGCCAGAGAACCAGAAAAATGCAAGGTATAATTCAGTCTGAGGCCAACATGCTGTGTGTAGGGTAAGAGATGGAAGTCAGGAGGCAATAGTGGGGACAGCAGTGTAAGCTCAGAGCGAGGACTGAAGATGAGATAGTGACATATTGTCGCCTCTTATGTTTTTCCTCCATTAGTGATCAAAGGGAGTTTTACTTTGTACCAAAATGAGAGCTGATCTCTTCCAGAGACACATCTGGGCACCCTGAGCCCAACAACTGACCAAAGCTAAACAGCCACAATTTGACATGAAAGTAACCGACTCCAAGTTGACACAAAAATAACTAATCTCCAATGGCTGCATGTGCTACTTAGATGTTGTTGCTGTTAATTTGACACAGGTTAGAGTTATTTGAAGAGAGGGAACCTCAACTGAGAAAATGCCTCCATCAGATTGGCTTGTGGGCAAGTCTGTGGGTATTGCCTTTCTTAGTGATTGATGTGGGAGGGTCCAGCACCCAGCTCACTGTGAGCAGTACCGCTCCTGGGCAGGTGGTCCTGGGTGCTATAAGAAAGCATCTGATCAAGCCATGGGGAGCAAGACAGTAAGCAACGTTCGTCTGTGGCCTCTGCTTCAGTTCCCGCCTCCAGGTTTCTGCCCTGAGGTCCTTCCCTGACATCCCTTCATGATGGTCTGTGATGGGGACATGGAATCCAAATAAACCCTTTCCTCCCCAAGTTACTTTTGGTCCTGTTGTTCACCACAGCAATAGAAACCTAACTAGAAAAACACAATTAAATAACTACAAGTTCACACATGTGCATGAATGTGCACACACATACACACACACACAAATCAATACATAAAATTAGCTGACCACAAGTTGACATATTAAACTCCTAAAATCACCTTTCAAAACTACAAACTCTAAAATTCTTTTTTCTTAATTTTTTACATGTATAACAATAATATATGTAATACATACATCCATATATATGTGTGTATGTATATATATATATATATATATATATATATATATATATATATATTCCTAACTACATAAATATAACCTGCTCGCTCAGTCTGTATAATCTTACTTTTATGTATGTATTCAGGGCTGACCATTTGGTATTGAATAACTAATTGGTGTTCTCCTCCCTAGGGAAGATTATTTCCCCGATCTCAGCATTCTTCAGTTGCCTGAAGTTCTTGGCAAGAGTGTGGAGACCAGCCTATCTTCTCCCTCGCCCACACTGGTCCATGTGATCAGAACTTCAGTGTCTTTCTATATCAGTGCAATTGATTTCAATTAGGCTATTCTCTGATACACTGGGATGTGCTCCCAAGAACTTGTCTTTGAAATGTGTGAACGGAATGTGTGTGGAATGGCTGGGAAAGCAGCTAAGTAAATGAGTCCCCCTCTCTTCCATCAATCAACCACTACAGAGCCCACTGATAGTTATTACACTCGTCCCCTCTAACATGTTGTTAAAAGTTGGACTGTCTGTCTCATACATGAGCCTTTATCAGCACAGCTGTGGTGTGCATTCTTTTAGAGGGCATGATGGGTTGCTTTTCTACTTACTTTCCAGGTAATTTCCTTGGAGTAGAATATCTAGCTGGAGGGTCTTACCCTGCAAGGGTAACTATGACAAGAGTACATAACATCTTCCATCTCAGGAGCTGGCTATCTTCCCTCACCTTGTGAATTATGGGAGTTTAGGAGAGCTGACTTGCCTTCTCCCACAAAAGGAAAGAAAGGAAGAAGGAAAGAAAGAAACTTGGATGGAGGGAGGGAGAGAGGGAAGGAAGGAAGGAAGGAAGGAAGGAAGGAAGGAAGGAAGGAAGGAAGGAAGGAAGGAAGGAAGAAACTAGATGGAGATCTTCCTCCCTAGCTGAAGACAAGCCTCAGCTATTGGATACCCCAAACCTGGCAGGGGAGGGCTTGGTCTACAAGCAAACAGAAGAATCAATACATTGTAACAGGAGATGAGAGTGGAGATCTGAACTATAAAGAAAGTAACTTGAAGACATCTTAATTTTCTGAAGTATAACACAGTGGCAGAGCACTGTCAGAGCATGCATCGTCTCTTGGCTTTGATCCCTGGCACATACACAGAAAAGAGATTCATATTTCTGATCAGCTGAGAGGCAGGTGGGTGTGGAGACATGCATTTTGCCCACTTTCTGTCACTGTGGTTGAAGCAGGCTCAGGACCACAGGCCACATACACTGTCGCTCTTCTCTTTACTGAGCACAAGTGCCACTTAGCTTACATTGAACCAGACTTCTGCTATCTACCTTTGGTTTTAAGAATAAAATTAAGATGACAGATAAGAGATGTATTCCCAACATGTGTTCCGACAAGCATTTTCTGGAGGATGAATTAGAAAGATACATTGCTCAAAAGACTGTTGAATCGTCCCAGGAAAAGTGCATCTAACTCGCCTGCAGGACCATTGCCTGCTTCAAGTGTGCACTTGCGATCTCAGTGCTGGGAGGCTAGAGACAGGCTGATCCCTGGGGCTCGCTGGCCACTCAGCCCACCTGACCAGTGAGCCCCAGATGTGTGAGAAACCCTGTCTCAAAAACCAAGGTCCTGAAGGATGACACCAAGGCCCGTCTCTGACCTCTATGTGCACACACTGGCACACACACATAAGAGCGTGTGTATTCAAAAACGAGACCACGAATAAAGGTAGAAAATGTGCTTTGTTGGTTTTCTGGTTCCCATGATAACGTGTACCTTCAGACAATGTTTAGGTCTGAGATAAACTCTGCGGGATGAGCCCAGGGAAGGGCCGTGGTGAGAAACCAATATTCTAATCACAGGTTTTCTCTACTTCTTACCTGTTCCCTGAGCTTTGCCTGGGAAATGTGAGAAAGCCATAGTAAGCACAGAGACTGTAAGACACAGCAGGATTTGGGTAGATAAATGTTATTGAGTAAAGACTGCCAACCCAGGGTTTAAGTAAGTGCAGATAGAGTAATAGGTTGATTTTTAAAATATGTTGGGCAGGGAGTTAGAAGGACCGCAGAGTTGGCACAGAACACACCCAGACACCAAATTCTTAGCACGAAGGAGATGTGTTTGCCCTTGGAGTAACAAAAGGCGGGGGACGGGAGGAGGAAATATTGGAAGAGGGGAATTTGTCCCAGAAGAATAAAGGACTACATCTGGATAGACAGGAAACAGATGAGGCCCTTAGACAAGATGGTGGGTTATATGGGGTCCTAGGTGGGAAGGGGAAAAGGGGAGGTACAGTTGGGGAAGGGTTGGGGTGGTTGATTTTGATTGTCTTGGAAGAGAACAAAGAAGAGGAAGTATGAGTTTTTTTTGGAGAGAGGCAGGGGCGCCGTGGAGAGGTTTCTAAGACACAAGTGCTGGCTCGTGGCGAGGCTGGAACTTAGGTGATGTCAGGCTGTCACTTAGGTGATGTCAGGCTGTCACTTAGGTGATGTCAGGCTGTCTTTTAGTGACTCATCGCCATCTTGCGGATATGTGGGGGATGTACTAACAGGAGTGTGGTCAGTGAGTCCAGGAGCGCTGGGCAGCTCTTAAGAGGGGCACAGGAAGGAGGGGACTCCACGGCTTCCCAACAAAAAGAATTGTCAAGGTTTTCCTTCCACTTGCGGATCACCAGGCTATGTTTGCCATACATCACATACGAGACCCCACGAACACACATGATCTTTATTTGTCAATTTAAATTAAAAAGGAAACATTGTAATAAAAATTCCCTCTCACCAAAAATAAATTTTTCTACCCTGAAACAGACATGTTCTGGTGTTTATAACAGAATATTATGCAGCCTTAAAAAGAAAGATACACTGCCACCTGCAAGAACATGAATGAACTTGAGGTACACAATACTAAGTGAAATAAGCCAATCACAGGAGGACATGTCAAGTTCATTCATAGAGACAGAGAGTTGTGGTTTTCGTGGGCTGGGATGGACGGGAAACTGCTGTTGAACAAATATAGGGCTTTCCCGGCACAAGGAGATTAATTTCTACAGCTCTGCTCCCGGGCTGGGATTAGCTCACTTGATGAAGGGCTTGCCTAGCGTGCAGAGACCCTGAGTTCTGTGCCCAGCCTCACATAAACCAAGCTTATGATCTTAGCACTTGGTGGGTAGAAGCAGGAAGAGAAGGGGTACAAGGCCATCCTTGGCTTCATGGCCAATTTCCAGGCCAGCCTGGGCTACATAAGACCATCATAAAGGTGAGAGAAGGGAAGTTCTGCTCTATAGCATGGTGATTACACTTGAGTAAGTGTAGTGTGCCTAAAATATTATAGGACACACCCACTGTTAAATGTTCATTCTGTACTAAACATTAAATATCTTAAAACACTAAAATATCAAATAAATAAAAATAGGAAGGAATTTCTTGACAAGAGTCCAGCCTTTC
Organism: Cricetomys ansorgei; assembly: GCA_026225945.1. Classification (NCBI taxonomy): domain Eukaryota; kingdom Metazoa; phylum Chordata; class Mammalia; order Rodentia; family Nesomyidae; genus Cricetomys; species Cricetomys ansorgei. The sequence goes on from JAMJFZ010001012.1 coordinate 8,698,416, forward strand.
CCCAGGAAATTCTAGTCATTTTCGGCTTGTGATGGGGTCAAGGCTGGTTACTGAGGGTTGTACTCTCATTCGCTGTATGTCTACTCTGAACCTCTTCCGGGAGAAATGGCCAGCAATTTCACACAGCCAGCCCCCATAGTAGCAAGCACAAGCCAAAGATGTTGGCTCCAAGCCAAAGATGTTGGCTCAGGTCTGATCTGCTTGCGATAGACACCTGCCACGGTTAATATTGATTGTAGACTAGAGGAGCTCTAGAGTCACCTAGGAGACAAAGTTCTGGGTGTGCCTGTGAAGGAGTGGCCAGGGTTGCTTCTCTGTTGCTGAGATAAATACCCTGATCAGAGCATCTTGGGGAGGAAAGGGTTTATTTCCCTTACACATCCCAGTCACAGGCCATCACGGAAAGCAGTCAGGATAGGAACTGAAGCAGAGACCACGGAGGGGTGCTGCCTACTGGCTTCCTCCTTACTGCTTGCTCCGCCTGCTTTCTTATAGCATCCAGGAACACTTGCCCAGGGATGGCACCACCCAAAATGGGCTGGGCCCTCCCACATTGGCCATTAAACAAGACAGTCCCCCATAGACTTGCCCACAGGCCAACCTGATAGAGACAATTCCTCAGACAAGATCCCCTTTCCCCAGGGGTGTCTAGGTTTATGTCAAGTTGACAAAAACTATGACAGAGAATTTCTAAGCTATTAAGGAGCATGCACACAGTAGGTAGCACCACACCACAGACAAAAGTAAAGGGGGAAAGCAAGCTGAACACCAGCATTTATCCCTCTGCTTCCTGCTCGTGGGTGCAATGTGACCACCTGCCTCACACCTAAGCCAACTCGCTTCCACAACCATGGTGGACTGGGCCTTTGTATTATAAACACAAAAAACCTATCTTCCCTTCATTTGTTTCTTGTCAGATATTCGGTCCAGGCACAAGAAGCATAACTAACACAACTCACTGTGATTCAGATCCCAGCACTGATATCATCAGACACCCTACAGCTACAGTGATTATTTTTTTCCTGTCTTCTGAATCCCTAAAACACATGACTCCTTCCCCATGGCTCCTTAGCCAATCACACCATCTCTTCTCCTCCATCTCAAGAAACATCTGATGCCCCCGGGGGAGATTTCCATGAGGCAAATTTAGGAGACTGCTATTAGCTCTTAGGTACTTCTGTTTGGCTCTAAATATCTGTTTAGAAGTATCAATTTGCCAGCAAGCAGTGGGATCTAGCCCGATCGTAAAGTCCCAGGGCTCTGAATCGCTAAAACAGCTAGCTGCAGGGCTCCACTCTCAGCATCTGTCAAGACCGTGCATTTTCTGCCAGCAGCGTCTGAGCTATTTAAGTGGGTGACAGCCTGTGCCTAGAACAGCATATATAGCGAGCTAACATCAGAGGATCTTAATGTTAAATGTCAGGACGGCTTAGCCACAGCATGGAGGAGGCTTGTAGCTAGTACTCGCTCTCCCTACCCTCATTTTTAAGATAGGAATGTAGTCTGTTTCCCACACTGGCCACAGATTTGCTGTAAAGCCAAAGGTGACCTTGAGCTTTCTGTTCTTTCTGTGGATTCGAATGCTGGAATTACAGGTTTGCATCACTGTGTCTGGATTTTGCCTGTACTAGGGATTGGACCTAGGACTGTATGCATGCTCGGCAAGCACTCTGCCCACTGAGCTACATCGCCATCCTCCGCATATCTCTTTTTAAAGATTTACTTTATTTTTAGGTATGCACACGTCATTCACTTCTCTCTGTATATACACACAACTGTGAATGTATATTAATGTTACTTATACTTATTATATACAGATATGCCCAGATACTTGTTTACTTACGTCTGTGTATACTATGTTGCCTTTGTGTGGACTTTGTTTTTCCTCAACATTCAAACAATCAAACACAAAGAGCCATGCATATCATATTGACAGACAAGTATCCCAGGGGATGGACCGGTGGCAGGGAAGAACAATGGAAATACAGATGACTGTGTGGCTAGCGAGCTGCCTGCAGGGGTGAAGAGCACACTTACATGGAGGCCCCAGCTCTTTTTACTGTCTGCCAAGGTTGATTTTAGACGCTTGGCACTGCAGGAGACGTTTGCGGCTAACTCAAAGCAGAACTTTTCAACTCAGTCAAATGAAGTTGCAATGCTAAGGATACAGAACGGTGGCAGACAAGCTACTAATTGCCGAGGCCCTCCGCACTGGTGTCTGGGGGAGAGCAGAGATGGAAACAGCCATAATAAAGCCGGTGAGAGCGCATCAGAAGGGAAGGAAGAGGCTAGGGTGTCAGACACCAGCCCTGGGAAGTACTATGATCTGTCTTTTATTCTGGATTATAAGTATAGTATCTATGCATGTATCATATATTTTATAGTATTTTGTGAAATAAATGGAAATTTAAAGAAAACAGAGCAAACAATGCAACCTAAAGAATATAATATAGTACCAAATACTATAGTGCTATTTTTATATCTTTGGGGGGAAATACAGAATATCCATAATATTTTACATACATTTAATTTTGGTTGTATATTTTTGTATACAACATATATAGTCTCATGGTTCAGCTCATTTTAATTTGTCACCATGGTAACAAAAATAATAATCTAGAAAAACTTTCGGAGTGAGTGAAGTTAGCAGACACTCAGCTCTGCTGCCAGGTTCACCTTTAAGACTTGATTTGATATTCTAAATATGTATGGGGTCGCTAATAAGTCATTAATAAGTGAATTTGTCTGCACTACCAACATGACATGGCAAAAAAAGAGGTTAAGATCCACCTTAGGATGTGTGTGTGTGTGTGTGTGTGTGCGTGAGTGTATGTGTGGCATGGGCTCTGGTGTTCCACGATTATTTCATGGGGCAACACTGGTCCTGTCCTGATTCACATTCCTTCATGAATGGTGACCTCAGATATGCTCACCTATGTGCCAGTATAGGCTGTGTGCCAGGGCTCAGAATCTTATCCCAATTCATGCCATGCTCATCCTTATCTTTGGAAAAATCAGCTATGGAGAGTATGTATGGACTTACCCTAAGGTAGCATGTATACTGGGGAAGGAGGACTCGGATGATCTGTAAAGGGGAGCTTACAGACACATCTAGAGGAGCACTCATATTCATCCTCCCTTCTGTTTTATTAAAGCCTGGGGAGTGATCCCCAAGAGGACACCGGGTACACCATGTCTGCCTTTCTCCTTCTCTATGGGTTTCTACACTTAATTCCTTCAGGTTTTCAAGATACATAGCAGCCAAAGGCAATATTTACTCCTGATATGGGTAGCTACTGCGGTGGAAGGAATCATAGCTCTCTCTCTGACTTCTGTCCACCAAGACCATGCTTACTGTGGACCTAGAGCAGGTGCTGCCTGAAATTTATATCTGTTTCTTTTAGTAAATTTTTTAACAAAAGACTCTTTCCCCTTTATTACAAAGCTGTTTCTTCACATTTATTCAGGAGGGTTTTTAATCTACATGTTCATATGTTTTGCTGACCCATCCTTGAAAAAGTGAATAACTAACATTTTGTCTCTGTGTGTACGTGCATGTAAACACCACCAGAAACCAGAAGAGGGCATCAGATCCTCTGAAGCTGGAGTTACAGGAACCAAAGCTGGGTGCTAGGAACCAAACTTGAGTCATCTGCAAGAGCAGAAGTGCCCTTAACCGCTGGGTCACCTCTCCAGCCCCTCTGCTGACGTTGAGATACATATGTATCCAAAATTTTCATGGCTCTTCTCATTGCCTTATTAGATTTATCCAGAGACACAGAACCAGTGAATAGAGTGGGGGGGGGTGGAGTGGGTGAAGAGATGGCTGGGGGGTGATCACAACCATTTATCTATTATTTCATTATAATTATCTCTGGCCATCTTAAACACAGAAGACTGGAAGAACTTTTCCATCCATTTAAATCTCCCATCTCCTGCTCATCACCAGTTGCCAGGTGCTGGTCAAATACAAAGCAGAACCTTGGTTCTATCACAAAAGGATCTGTGTGATCTTCGGAAGCCCCAGAAGGGAGGTAGCAACCAGAGACCACTATGTAGGGTCACACTTACCACCTCATCCCGTAGGAGCCAAGCAGATAAGATTGCCGGAGGACAGCATCCAATACTCATGGAGTTCTGGTTCTCTTGAGAGATGGAGTGATTACTTTCACGGTTCTTAGCTGACTGAGATGTGACAAGAGCTGATCAGAGATTTCTGCTTGAATAACAGAACAAGCCTACAACAAACTCAGTCTGTTTCCCTCAGCACAGGAGCCTGAGCCACCAGGCACGGAGACCATCATGTTATAAACTTTTAAAATATAAGAATTCTATTTGGTCTTTGAGAATTTTACACATGTATACGATGAATTTTGATCATATTTATCCTGCTTCCCCCTCTATCTCGTCACAGACTTCACACATCCGCCTCTCGTTTTCCTGACTTTATTTTAGTAACCCACTGATTCCTATTAGTGTTTCATCATATGTACATGAGTGTGGGGCCATCCACTGCAGCCTGGTCAGCCTACCAGGGGCCACATCCCTGTGGAAAATTGACTCTCCCTCCACAAGTGGCCTTCACCTTCTAGTGACTCATCAGGCATGGGTGAGATCTTATAGCCCACCCCCAATTCTATGCTGGAATTTTGACTGGTTTGATCATGCTCAGGCCTTGTGCAGCCAACCATAGCTGCTGTGTGCTCATGGATGCCAAGGTCCTGTTACGTCCAGAGGACACTGTTTTGCTCCTCTCCTCCCTGACCTCTGCCTCTTCGGATTGAACTTTAACCTTAGCAGAGAGTTACAAGGCTGACCAGTTGAGGATAAAACAGACCATATTAAACAATAACTAGAAAGAGCACTCCTTAGCCTTTGGTTAGAACATGGCTTCAGCTGATATTTAAGGGTGAGTATCATCACCAGACAGCAATGTAAAAGCCCTACAGACCAGATGTTTGTACTAAAAAGTAACAAATATCAGGAAGAACAGAGAACCACCTAATCATTCCAATGCATAGCATGCACGAATAGCTCAGAGAAGGGCTGGAGAGATGACTTGGTGGTTAAGAACACTGGCTGCCCTTCCAGAGGACCCAGGTCGGATTCCCAGCACCCACATGACAACTCACAGCCATCTGAAACCCCAGTTCCAGGGGGAACTTGCACCCTCTGCTGGCCTCTGAGGGCACCCAGCAACAGGCAAGTGGTACACATAGTGCAGACAAAACACGCATACACATATAAGAATAATAAAACAATTGTAAAAGCTCAGGGATAGTCTAAAAATAAAGTTTACTAGAATTTAAAATTGAAGGAAAAGTGTGAAATATTTGAGCCAATAGGAAAAACATTTTCATCATCACAAAGACACGGGCTGGATTCTGAATAAGAAGGGGTTCAGTGGATTCCCACAGAGGGAGGCATGTATTGGGGTCTTCCCAAACAGAACCGTGGGTAGCCACAACATGGAGTGGATTGTGGAGGGCAACCACCTGAATAAAAACTCAAGATTTGTTTCAACTACTGAATGCTGTTGCTAAATTTACTGCCTCCTTAAATACCTCAGAAGAAGGAAGGCAGAGATGTACAAGACAGCTGAATAATGGCAAATAATTGAAGCAACGTGAGTTCAAATTAACAATTTCCAAATTAAGCAAACGCATCATCCCGGTCAGGAACTGCGCAATCAAAAAACACAAACCAGAAAGCTTCAGCAGAATTCAAAGTACTGTCTAAAATATACTGGGAGACACGTAAGAAAACTCCCAAGAAAGTTACGTGACATTGCCACATCCCAAAGGAGAAGATATTCTCTAAGGACATAAAAGAAAAATCAGCCAGGGAAGAGAGTGTTGGAGAGATGGATCAGGAGGAGTTCAGGACCAGAGTTCAGCTCTCAGCATCCACTTTGGATAGATCACATGGATGATGGGATGTAAAGAGTAAGATAAAATACTCTTTCCTTTCTCAGCTTGCTCCTCTTCAGTGTTTTATCACAGTAACAGAGAAGCAAGCTAGAACAAGGCTTGTGACTCCTGATGCAGAATTTGTAGGATGGTGATCAAAGCCAGCTCCTGTCACGGAGCATCCCACAAGCATCTATGATGGAGTCCTGCCCACACTCATGCCTAACCTCCCTCTCTTCCCATGGCTTGCAACACTCCCAGCTACAAATCTGCTCTCCTTGCTAACATGCCTCCTCCTCCTCCTCCTCCTCCTCCTCTCCCTCCTCCACCTCCTTCTTCTCCTCCTCCCCTCCTCCTCCTCCTTCTCCTCCTCCTCCTCCTCTTCCTCTACCTCAGGTCTCAGCAGGAATCTCTACTTCTTGGGTTTGCAGAGCTGATGTCTCCCTGCCCTTCAGATCTCTAAGCCAGACCCTTTTTCAGAGAGGTCTTACCTATCACTCAGCTAAAGAAACACCCAAGTCCTAGTTCTCAAGGCTGATATCGTTTTATCATTATAGCTCATAGAACCAACCGACATTTCCTTGCTATTTGTGGATTTGATGTCTTTATCTTACCTCTCAAATTTATGCCCCATATGAGCAGGGTCTCAGCCACGTTCACTGCTCTTCCCTAAACTCAGTGAACTGTAGAAGGAGGAAATGGGTCGTGCCAACACAGTGCTCGAGGTCCTATGTGGACCCCCAGTGTGCAACCATGGAAACAGAGGCAGAACACTGAAGGGATGTCACATGTGGAGAAGATGACAGAACTGGGGTCTGAACCAAAGATGATTTCACACATCAACAGAACCATCTGCCTACGCCTTGAATCTTGCTTCCTGTCCAGTCTCAAAAGAGGCATCTACCAGGGCGAGCCAGCCAGACTTTTATCAATTTAGTAAAACGTATCTGCGAAACCAGATAACATGCATCTATTCAAAGTACAAAATCCTATCACCTTTAACATACATATATTTTAAAATAATATTTGTATTTAATCTTTGAAATCTCCATCAATGTACACCATACAATTTGATAATATCCTTCTTCCACTACCTCCCTCCAACTCCTGTAGGGACTTCCCAACCCATCTCCTTCCCAGTTCCACGTCTTCTTTTAAAAATTATTATTACTAATAACCTCCTGAGTCTAATTAGTGATAATCACATGCTCATGAGGGTAGGGTGTAATACTTGATATATTGTGTGTATCAGAAAGCCACCATAATTACGATACAAAGCAACTTCACTGTTCCCAAGGGCACTGCTGGGTGCCCCTGTATAGTCTATTCCCCAAGATGTTCCTGGTCCTGGTTTACTGATGATATTCTCTTTGGCATAGTAAATTAGTTTTTCATCTCAAGGAAATGAAAAGAAATGGACTTAGGGAATAAGGACCATTTTGTTCCTGCCTTACTTTGATTAATATAATGATATGGAGATTATCATTATTATTGTTGTGCTGAGTAATATTTTGTTATATATTCATAGAATCGATCATAAAGACATTTATTTTTAAATTATGTGTGTGTGTGTGTGTGTGTGTGTGTGTGTGTGTGTGTGTGTGATAGATGTGGGTATGTGCACTACATGTGTGCAGTGCCCACAGAGGCCAGAAGAGGGCACTGGATCTGGAACTGGAGCTACAGATAGTTGTTAGTCACCATGTGGGTGCAGGGAATCGAGCCCAGATCCTCTGCAGGAGCAGTCAGTGCTCTTAACCACTAAGCCATCTCTCCAGTCCCTATGTAAGATTTTTAGTATTTTTGCTCAAGCCATCACCATAAACCTGACTCATTGGAGAGACGGGCTGCTTCTCTTCTGTCTTGATTCTCTTTCAGTCCTAGGTAGAATCTGTACCTCAGAATCTTGATGCTGAATTTTTCATGGGTCTTTTCTTCTGCTGTGGAAGCCAGACTTTGCCTCTTGCAACTAGAATCTTGCCAGAATGTCTCCCTATTCCCTCTAGAGAAATTTCCACCCCTCTCTGACATCAGCAGTCTGTAGTCTGTGTCCTGGGAATAGAAGAGTTGGAGGAAGGTGGCATGGGAGGTACTGGAGGGAGGACGGGAAAGGGAGAAAGAGAAGTGATTACTAATTAAAATAAACCTGTTAATTAAAATAAATCTGTTTGCCATCAACAGATGAATAGATAAAAAAAATTGGTGTATACATGAATAGTATACTATTCATCTCTAAAGAAAACTGAAATTACAAAATTTGCAGGAACAGGGATGGAGATGGCTCAAAAGTTAAGAGCACTGGCTGCTCTTCCTGAGGACCCAGGTTCAATTCCCAGAACCCACATAGCAGCGCATAACTGCCTATAACTCCTGTTCCTGGGGATTCAACAGCCTCCCACAGCCATACACACGCAGGCAAAACACCAGTGTACATAAAATAAAAATAAATAAAATATTTGTTTTAAATTTTGCAGGAAAAAGGATGGACTTGTAATGTGCAATATTAAGTGAGTTAACAGAAATTTAAAAAAAACTATCTGTACAAAATCCACATATATATATATAATATATATATAATATATATATATATAACATATACATATATGTAATATATGTATTATGTGTAATATATGTAATTACATGTAAATATATGTAATTAATTGTATGTAATTATATGTAATACGTGTTATATATAATACATATAATATATATATGTATACACATACATACACACATATATAAAGAAACAAACACAGGGGTATAGTGTAACATGCAGAAAAGACAACAAAAAGGCTAAACACTAGGAAGGACTGAACACAGGCAATGGGCATGAGCTATGGAAGAATGTATAAAACTGACTGTTTTTCCAGTTCTAATTCTTCCAGTGATTATTCATTCTTGGTGATGGATGAAAATACATTCTATAGTGAAATTGAAGCTCCATACCTTCAAATGGTTATTTTAACTGTATAGAAATTCATTGACATTTACGGACTGTGGTTTTGGTTCATTTGGGTGTGTGATATTTTATATTTTAAAGTTTTTATAATAAAGTTTATAAAAGAAAAATGCATAAGATAAAACTATTTTGAAAAGACAAGAATTTGATGAGGTTACACTGAGTGCACACTGGTGCTCCAGGGAGGTGGTTGAATATATTCCTCGTGCCTGCAGCCCGGGTTCTCCTACCGACAACAGAGCTCTTGCACAGTCGTCCTCGGCCACTCATCATGAGCTGAGCGCATATTCCTGCCACCTGCATGATGATCACCTGTTCATCCCACGTTCTGGTAACGGTTACACACCCTGGTGTCCTGTATCCTTTGAAGGGTCCGGCCATTCCCTGCAGCTCAGTGCATCTTGTGGCCTTGAAACTTCAGCTCCATGGTGAATACAAGAAGGTGCCTACCTAAAGAGAGGGTCCAATTCTCATGCAGATGCTGGAGTCTAAAAATTTGAAGTTTCAAATCTTGGACTACACCAATGAGGAGAATATTATTCTGCACTGCACGGTATCCATGGAGCTCGTTGTTAATCTATGCCAAAAGAAAATTTTCCACATGTTCACTATAGATTTATAAAATTCAAGCTCCATGCTTTATAAAGTATAACGAACATCAAATAATCAAAATTAAAAGAGCAAAGGGCATGATAAGATAATGCATCAAAAAATGAAATACAAATGAAGGAACCTGGAGAGACGGCTCAGAGTGTAAGAGCACTGGCTACTCATGTAAATGACCTGTGTTCGGTTCCCAGCATCCACATCAAGTGGCTCACAATCATATGTAACTCAAGCTTCAGAGGATCTGATACCCTCTTCTGGCCCCCAAGGGCACTGTATGCATGTGGTACACACAGATGCACGCACATATACATCATTTAAAATAAAATAAATATTTTAAGTATTTTAAACAAAATAAATATTTTAAATGTTTAAATAAATACAAATAAAAAGACACCTGTGAAATTTTTAAAGTTTACCTACAACAAAAACATTCAAATTGGTCCCATCTGGCAGCACCTATGGGAGACTAGTTCCAGAAGGTTCTATGGATAACAAACCCCGAGGGTGTTTAAATTCCTTATGTGAAGTGGCACAGCAGTTGCATGTAACCTGTGACTATTCTGCTATAAGGTTAAACCACCTCTGGATTACTTGAAATACTCACTGCGATGTGATATACTTTCATGCACTGTACCATTTACAGAATAATGACAAGAAAAAAACTTGTTTATATCCCACACACTTGCAACTAAAATACATATATATTTGGAGAGTGCTAGAGGAGTATCCCATTCAGTAAAGTAGTTGTACAAGCATGATGAGCTGAGATCAATTCCCAGAACTCACACTTAAAAAGCTAGGTGCAATAGTACATAACTATACTCTCAACAGCGGGGAGGGGAAATAGTTGGATTCCTGGTGTGACTGGCCAGACTTGTCTAATCAGTGAGTCCCAGATCATATTGAAAAATCGTGTCTCAAAGTACAAGATAGGCTATGCCTGAGGAGTGATACCCACGGTTGACCTTGGGCTTGCATGTTCATGTGTATAAATAGGTGTGCACACACTTGTGCGTACACCACACACACACACACACACACAAAGCGTATACCGAGGAAGAGATACTTGCCTTTGGCAGTGAGGCTTATGGGAGGTTGTCCACGCTCCAGGGATGGCCCCATGCCCATGCTTATATGGGCAACACTAATTGCACTCAAAAGGCATGAATTTGTAAGGACACCTGTTGGAGGGTCCAGACAGGAGCTCGAGAAAGGGAGTGTGGATATGGTCAAGATACGTTACATACATGAATGAAATTTTCACAGAATGAATAAAAATATTGTTTAAGGGTTAGGTGTGATGGTACACATTCTTAATCTAAGAACTTGGGAGGCAGAGGCAGGGGAATCTCTGTGAGTATGAGGCTATCTTGATCTACATAGTGAGATCTTTTCTCAAAAAATATTATTTATGTAATAAATATATGTAATAAAATTTTTTAAATTTTTCATTGAAAAATAATTGTTTTCATACAATATGTTCTGATCATACTTTCTCCCTCTCCAAAGCCCTCCCAGATCCTCCTCACCTCCTACTTACCCAATTCCACGTCCTCTCTCTGTCTCTCTCTCTGTCTCCTTCTCTCTAAAAAACAATCAAAACGCAACCAGACAGGAAAAGTAACACGCATACACACACAAGAACAACAAAAACAACAGAAAACCCACAAAAAGGAAAAACAAAATATACAAGTAAAAGTCCAATAAGACAAAAAAAAAAGGGGCGCAAAACAAAACAGTCTAAGACAAAAAGTCTACAAAAATACTGTTGGGCTCATTTTGTGTTGACATCTGCTCCTGGCCACGGGACCCACTCATTGTTAAGTATGGATTACATACCCAGTGAGACTCTGCTAGAGACAACTAAGTTTTCCTTTGCCAGTGGGTATTAATTGTAGATAGCTTCTTGGTTAGGGGTGGGAGCCCATATCCACTTCCCTCTCTCGGTGCTGGCACCCCGTCTGTCTTGAATCTGTGTAGGCCCGTGCACGCTGCCACATTTAAAGAAAATCCTTATATTTAGAGCTCACGGATTCAGAGGAGGGCTAGCCATACATGACAAGATACTAACGACACTGATGAAAATTTAAATATCTACATAATAAAAAAAATCTTAAACCAAAATAGTTAGGAAGAGACAGAAAACCACATTTGCTGCTGGGGATTTTGCAGTCTCTGAGGGCTCACTTAGCAGTGTGCATCAAGGACGCAGAACATACACACATAGAGGTGGGTGTGGGGCTCAGCTGGCCAGCACACACAAAACCCCGGATTCCTTCTCCAGCACTGTATAGACCAGGTGTGGTGACACACACCTGTAGTCCCAGCACTCGGGACGTGAATCAGAGGATGTAGATTGAAAAACTTCCAGGTTTTAAAAACCCACTGATTACTGAACCTAAAAAACCTTACAATCACTAGGCCCAGAAAACCATCAATCAACTGAGCTCAAAATCCCACCAATCCCTATCCTGAAAATTTCACCCTGGAAGCCCCTCCCCCAAGAAACCCTATTCTAAGGCCTGTCTTCTCAGTTTTTTGCTGTTTCTCCTCTGAGCAGAGGCAGCCACCCTTCTGTGCCTTTTCCCAATAAATGTCTTGTGTGAGGTTTGTTGTGCCTTGTGACTTTGTGGTATTCCTCGGCTCCCAACTGCCAGGATACCTTTCCCCTCAAAGCTGTAACACTTGCACTGGGGACACCTTTCCCCTCAGAGCTATAACGCTTACACCTTGACTCCTGACTGCTAAGATGTCCTTAGCATCAGAAAAACACACTTACAGGGGGGTCCAAAGTTCAAGGCTATCTTTGACTGTATAGCAAAATCAAGGCCAGTTTGGGCTACCAGAGACCCTGTCACAAAAAAAAAGAAGGCAGAAATATGCATAACACAGTTGTTGAAACATTTATTTCATGGGTTGGTTTTCACCCTGTGGAATCGATCATGGGTAGTTGGTAGTACTGTACCTCAAACGTATTCACTCACACGCATTAAACAGTCTGTGCAGAGCAACTCAGGACCTTAGCTCTAACACACAAATGAGAAACTTCTGAGGTAAACTTCAGAAGTTTTGGCTTTTCATTTGAACCACTGAGAGAGGTAAATAAAATCTGAATTAGCAGCCAACAACCAAAAAGGTTTTCTAGAATGTAGTCTCCTCTGGAAGAGCAGAGAAGACTCCAAACAGTGGGGTGACGTGAAACCCCGATAATTGATGAAAAACACAGAGAGATGGGGCTGGAGAGACAGCTCAGCAGCTCAAGGGCAACTGCTCATCTGGGAGAGGGCCAACCCAAGATCATTTCTCACCACCAAGGTCAGGTGGCTGAGAACTGTCTGTAACTGCCAGCTCCAAAGGATCAGACATCCTCTTCCGCCTCCCAGAGTTACCTGCACTCACATGGACTTACCCACAGAGACACACATACAAATCTCTAAAAGTACAAAGAGAACTTTGATGGTAGCCACACAGTCATTTCCCTTTCAGAGGATCCTCCCCTTTCCCCACCTGAGTCCTGTGAGCGTTCAGATTTACGGCGGTGGAACTAAAGCACCAATAATGCGGGTGTAAAATGGAATGATGAGTGTGCACTAAACCATGTAACAGGAACGTCTCTGTCACACTGTGCAGACCTCTTCCGCTTCGTGTTCCTGGGTTATTTTTTATGTTGCGTGAAATTATCATAAAATCGGTGATTTGAAATACATGAGGAGCATAGAGCATCCCTCTGCTTGGGTCTCAGAGTGCCCTGGCTGGGTCTCATTTATGATTTCATCCTCCAGGGGGGCTATTGACCCTGAGTCCATGGCAGCCCTGATGAACCAAATTCAGCCACAAACTCTGAACATGCCAATTAAAGAGACAACAGTGAAAAGCTGGAAAGGACTCACTCGGTGTGATCCCATTGGGAAGAGGAACAGATTAAGGGGTCCCGTGAACCCCAAGTCTAACCTCAAGGTCATAACATGAACTTTAAGTTCAAAAGAAGGAAAGAGGTTTATACATCACCTAACAGATGTGGTTCTAGGTGTGAACTGCCCACCACCAACCCCTCACCGTCCACGCTCCAGTCTGCGCTGCAGCGTGGCCTGACAAGTCAGAACTGTGTGGAAGTTTCTTCCTGGGAGACAAGGTCCCCTCTGGCTGGAACCAGGCTTCAACATTTTCCTTTCCCCAGTATAAGGCTCCGGGGAAAGTTTTTAATTCTTTGGGCCCCATAGTTTCAATAGTTTTGTAGCCAAAGAAAAGAGCATGGAGAGATTTCTCTTTCTAAGATCTTCACTCCTGTCAGGATGGTTACTCCAGGTTATATGACTATTGACAGAATTCTTTCTTTGGGACCCTGTGTCTCTTAACCCAATAATCTCTTCTGTGGTCTTGTAAGAAGCTCAACTGATCAGAAGAGGTGCACAGTGGGAATTTCCTCTTATGATTAAAGCAGGCAGCTGTCCCAAATCTCAGCTGCAAAATCCCTTACCCTTTGCTCTTAGACCCTATGCACGGATCTCCTTTACTCAGAAGAGTTCACATACCAAGAGACAACTTAGCCTTTGGACCACCAAGATCCTGTATGCATTTTTTTGCAAAGAACAAACACTTGAAAAGCCATGCGCTGAAATCGCCACCTCAATCTCCGCATACTGAGATGACATAAACATTTTATTTCCTCTTCAAAGCTGCCTATTTTTCAGATCTTCTTGGGGAAGATGGACTTTTGCAACAAGAAAGCTCAAAGGGGCAATGAAGTGATGAAGCCTTCTTCTCCTGAATAAGCTCCAAGGAGTCATCAGCTCTGGGCTTGAACACGGCCTCTTAAATTTGTCTTTCAAGTACTAGCCATTTGGAGGGCTGGAGAGTTGCCTCAGTTGATAAAGTGCCTGACCTGAGTTCAATCCCCAAACCTACATTTTCAAAAAGCCAGGTTTGATGGTGTCCACAGGGGAGGCAGAGACAGGAGGATCCCTGAGGTTTGATAGCTAATGTAGTTCCTAATCAAGTAGACAAACCCAGGACAGCGAGAAACCCTGTCTCAGAACAAGGTAGATGGCACCCGAGGAATGACAGCTAATGCTGGCCTCTGGCCTACACATGCCATACATGTGTGTGTGTGTTCATGTGCGCACACACATATACACATACATAAACAAACACAAATATATACACACACATATAGATGTACGTACACATAAGCATATACACACAAACATGCACATATATGTATATATACACATAAGCATATACACACATACACACACATATGTATGCACGTATGTATGTAGGCTATGTCATTCACTCCCTTTCTCGACCACTCTCAGAGCTAGCATTCCCTGCATCTGGAGTTGCTACACTGTGTTTATTTTAAAATTTGACCCACTTACCCATTTGTAAAGTGGGCAAGGGTTTACAGAGGTGATTCACCTCTGCAGTATCAGGGAGGAAGTGGCAGAGCTGACAGTTACTTGGGCACAGGAAAGGGTCACCTCTCTGAGTCTGTTAGCCTGGATCTCTCGATGCTCTGTGGTGGTGCCCAAGGTGACTCTCAATAAGGAGTGCTTCGCAAACAGGGCCAGGGTTGGTGACTTAGTTAGGGTTACTATTGCTGTGATGAAACACCATGACCAAAAGCAAGTTTATTTCATTCACACTTCCATATAACAGTTTATCATAGAAAGCAGTGAGGGCAGGAACTCAAACAGGGCAAGAACCCAGAGGCAAGAGCTGATGCAGAAGCCATGGAGGGGTACTGTTTGCTGCCCACGACTTGCTCACCCAGGACCATGAGCCCATTGGATGGCCCCATCCACAATGGGTTGGACCCTCCCTCACCAATCACTAATTAAGAAAACATCCTACAGGCTTGCCTGCAGCCTGATCTTATGGAGGCATTTTCTCAATTGGGACTCCCTCCTCTTAGGTGACTCTAGCTTGTGTCAAGTTGAAATAAAACTAGCCAGCACAGTCAGGGTCACAGCATAGCTGTAGAAGAAAGGAGTTGAGAGCAAGACTGACTTTTAAGTGAGGTCCTGTCTTTCAGTCGAATCTGTTGGAAGAACAGGAGCTTTCACAGGGGTTGATGTTAAAAAAAATGACTTCGTGGAAAGTTTTAACACTCAGAAACTGGCAGCACCAAGGTATTCAGTAGCTTGTACTGAGGACGGGTGTTTTTCAAAGACAGAGAAAGAGAGAGAGAGAGAGAGAGAGAGAGAGAGAGAGATCGACTGACCAGTGATGGCTCTGTCTGCCTTCCACCCCGGCATCTGCTATCGCAGACTTCCAATCAATGGAGAGCCATTTCCTAAGGATTGTTCCCTTCTCTGCTAAGAGAGCACATATTTATCTTGCATGTGCAAATAATTTCATTTTCAGCCACGGGAGCACCACAAAGAAAGAGCTAGAGCCTCGCAGAGAAGCCTGGTGGTCGAACAGCTTCACGTCCCACCTCTAATTATCAGCACCACAATGGACTTTGCCCTGGTCTGAAAAACCTGGTGTCAGTGGGCATCGGCGTCCATTCACCCAGAGCAAAACACAAAGCCATTGTTTCTCAGATTCTTTCTTCTCTGGGCTTTCAACTGGCAGACTAGAAGAGAGTTTTAATAAACTTCCCTTCATTGACGATTGAAAATTACATTCTACAGTTTGGACGGTGGATATTAATAAATGTAACATTATTTTCAAACTTTGTTATTCACGAGAGAAACTTCTTTTTAATCACTGTGGCCGTTCAATGGCAACCAATGGATCCATCTCTATTTTAATTAGAAAACCCGAGAGAGTTCCGGTGCCAGCAAGAAGGAGCTGTTGCTTGCTCGGCTTTGCTGGCCACTGGCAGGTGGCAAGAGCTCATTATTCCACGCAGGTCCCTTCCCTGACTGTTTTAGAAGGAGCCACTAGGTTCTTTATCGTGCTTGTCAGTGGGTTATACCACAGCTGCGGATTATGCTAATTCTTGCTTACTTGCAAATAGGCCTGTGTTTATTCTGTGCCTCACCAGCTGTCAACAAAGACATTTTGGAAATAATTCCCATATTTAAAGGCAGACTTTGTTCAAGGGGTCCTGCTGTGAGTTTCCCCAGTATTTGGCCCACAGTGGGGTTCTTGAGCCACCTCTGATGTTGGAAAGCTGGGTGTGGTCCTAACCAACCTCAGTTCTGTTGGGAGAATCTCCTCTCATCAAATCTCTTTCTCCCTCACCTGTAAGTTTTGCTGAAGTGGAAGCCAGGACTGATCTGTCTGCAAGAAACTTAAAATGTCACTTTAGCTGGTTCTCCACAGATTGGAGGAAATCTCATTTTATGGTGGTTAGGGAGACTGAAAATTCCATTGCTTTCAAATCAGCATTTGAGCAAACATCCTCTCAAATTGGAAGCCCTAACACTTCAGAGAGCCTGCCTCACTGTCCCCGAGGCTTTGAAAATCGGTCCTACTTAGCAGTCGCAATAGAAAGCAGGTGACAGTTTGTAAGCGAATAATTGCACGCCTGGTCTTACTTCAGGGTTATATCCTATTTACGCTTTCTCGTCCAGGATTTATTTGATTTGATTTCATGGAAGCAATAGAAGAATGTTTAATTACTTTTTTCAACAGGTATTTGCTTCAAACCGAGATGGAAAAAGTCAGCAAATCAGAAGGCATTTAATTTCAACCAGGTGTTTTTCTTAGAACCCTTTTCCCACACAGCCGTCTTTTCAGTTAATAGGTGGACTCAGATGAAACAATCCGTGGAGAAGAAACACTTCCACCCGCATCACCGAGAACACCGTTCTATCCGTGTTTTCCCGGAAGGCTTAGCTTATTGTTTGAATTTCTTTCAAATTACATTCACAGCCTTCATCTCTGTTTCCTTCAAAGCACAGTGTGAGCAAAGGGAGAATCCAGCACATTTAAGATTTCCTCGTAAAAAAAAAAACCATAAGCCCCCCAAGATCCAGTGAACACGCAGACCTGATGAGTTGCCTAAAGGTGGGAGCTTGATGCTGACCCCCAATTACCCCCAAGCTGCCACACCTCACATGGCCCAGACCTTACCCTGAGGTCATGTGTTCAGCCATGGTCTACCCATCAAGCCTTGTGAAGAGCTCAGGTGTTAAAGGGAAAAATTAGCAGGATCTGTCCCTAAAAGGTTGAAAGTGAGGAGATGTGAAGTAATACTAACAGGCCTTTGACCTTTTGGGGGTGAGGTGATGGGAGTACCCTTCCGAGTAAGGGAGGGAGGGCAGAGGCGAGACACAGTGCTGCAGGGAGTGTTACATGAGAGTCACAAATGGAGATATACCAGTGAGGGACATTTCAAAGACAGCTTGAAATTGTTTAGAGAGCCTGGGGATCGGACTGCCATAGGTTCAAATCCCACCACCACCACGGCGATTCATCGTCCATGAGCGGATACATGGTGAACCAGACAGACCGTGGAGTATTTTGCAGCACTGCAAAGGGATGAACTATCAAATCATGAAAAGACATGGTGATGGTGGTGATGGTGGTGATGGTGGTGATGGTGGTGGTGGTGATGGTGGTGATGGTGGTGATGGTGGTGATGGTGGTGATGCTGGTGGTGATGGTGATGATGGTGATGATAGTGATGGTGGTGATGATGGTGATGATGGTGATGGTGGTGATGATGGTGATGGTGGTGATGGTGATGATGGTGGTGATGGTGGTGATGGTGGTGCTGATGGTGATGATGGTGATGATGGTGATGATGGTGATGGTGGTGATGATGGTGATAGTGGTGATGGTGGTGATGGTGGTGATGATGGTGATGATAGTGATGGTGGTGTTGGCAATAGTGATTATGGTTATGGTAATGGTAATGGTGGTGGTGGTAATAACGGTGACTGATGTGGTTATGATGATGGTGATAAACACTGTTGATGGTGGTGGCGGTGATCATAATTGTGATACGGTGATGTTGTAATGATGGCGGTTAGGATGAGAGTGCTGATTGTTTACAAGAAGCGTGCCTGAATCACATTGCTGTCCGTTATCAAAGTTCTGTCACAAAGCTGGCTCTTGACCTTCTAAATATCTCTTAGAATGCTGAGAATCAAAACTTGTTTTGGAAAGTGTGGCATATACTTGGCCTTAGCTGCTGATACTGCATTTGAGGGACCAGTAAAGTTTCATGGCACAGGCCTCATGGTTCAGACAGACACAGTCGTGTGGAGAAAACGACACTCAGTAGTGAGGACGAACACAGCATTTTCTCTCCTTGTCAGGGCAGCATGGGGCTGTGCTGTTAACAGAAACCCCACCAGCATGTTCATGCATGAACTTAAGCATGATACAAGCATATTTCTCATGACTGCAGAGTTAGAATGAGTGGCATTCAGTTTTGCCATGTGGGTTCGCTCTTCTAGATTTCCAGGTATGGACTCAGAGAACTAACCAAGTATCCCTGTAGACTGATGCTCAGTCATGCTCAACGTGGAATTTCAAGTTTCCTGTGCTCGGCTGAGACAAAATGTTCAAAGGGTATGAGCACCCCAGATGTCAGGCAGCAGTTTCTAAGGGTCATGGCTAGATAAGGCTCTCGTGGATTCTGTTCTCATTGAGTTTGCTAATTCTCAGATACATGGCCACATTGAGTAATGTCACCCGGGCATGTTCAGGATGAAGTGGAATATGTTTGGAAAATACTCACCAAATAGTTCCTGCTACAGACGAATGTCGAGGAACGGTATCTGGTCTTCACAGAGCATCTCCGATCTACTACTACTCAAGGTGTTTCTGCTCCTTTCCACAGCTTCCTCAGAAGCTTGGTACCTTAGTTCACTTACTATTGCTGTAACTAACACCAGGACCAAAAGTAATATGGGGAGGAAAGAGTTTAGTTCAGCTTACAGTTCCATGGTGGAGAAAAGTCATTGCTGGGACTCAAACCAGGAACCTGGAGGCAGGAACTGAAGCAACGGCCATGGAGGAATGCTGCTTATTTGTTTGCTCTCCATACCTTACTCAGCCTGCTTCTTATAGCACTCAAGACTACCTGTCCAGGAACGGTGCAGTGCTGCCCACAGTGGGCTGGGCCCTCAGCACATCAATGGTTAATAAAGAAAATACACCACAGCCCTATCAAATGGAGGCAGTCCCTTAATTGAAGTGCTCTCTTCCCATGTAACCATATCCTGTATCAAGCTCATTAAAAAACAAAATAAAACCAGCCAGCACACTCAGATAGCATGCTCAATTTATAAATATTTGAACTGAACTTAGAGACACTAAGACTATCCCTCAGTCCCCAAGACAGAAAGTATTAAAAGCAGGAAAAAAATTAAACTCTTACCAAAATCACTGGATTATGGCAAAGATACATGGCATGACTCCATAAGGGTTATGTTCCCTTTCAAGTCAAGAGTGTGTGAACAAACTCCATGTCACCCTGATCTCAGGGCACTTGCTACTCCTTGGGCTAGTTTTATGTCAGTTCCAGTCACTGGAGAAGTCTCAATATCTCAATTGAGAAAATGCCTCAGTAAGATCAGGCTGTAAGAAGTCCTGTAGGGTGTTTTCTTAATTAGTGATTGATGTGGGAAGGCCCAGGCCATTTTGGCTGGGGCCACCCAACCCTGTACAGGTGGTCCTGAGTTCTATAAGAAAGCCGGCTGAGCAAGCCATGGGGAACAAGCCAGTAAGCAGCACCCCTCCATGGACTCTGCATCAGCTCCTGCCTCCAGGTTCCTATCCTGACTTCAAAATGGTGAACAGTGACGATGAAGGGTAAGCCAAGTTGTCTTTGGTCGTGATGTTTCATCACAGCAATAGTAACCCTGATTTTCATTTTGTTTTATTTGCTTGGTGCCTCCTTAAGCCCCAGCTTAGCACAAGTCTTAACAGAATGGACAGACCTATTTGGAGAGATTGTGGTCTTCTTTGTTACCATATAGTTATTTACAAAAGATTGGCAGTTGTCAGTATTTCATGGGAATTCTTGGTAAAGGCTCAGCTCAAATGAATTCTAAGCTGGGAAATGTAAATTTAGAAAACCAAGTTCAGATTAGAACTGAATTTTCGATGTTCATCATCTTCTCTTTCAAAATTCATTCAACACCCCCAGCCCCTGAAGTCTACCTCCTGGAAAGACATATGTGACTCATTCACAGGCCACCTTGTCTTCTATGTTCAGAGAAATCTTTCACAGTCAACCTGTTTCTCACTCCCTTCTTAATGTTTAAACTTTTTCTGGCTTAAATGGATGAGGATCACGGCATAGATTTCAATCAGAAGAGACCTGTCAATGAATAAAAGAAGAAAAAAGAATGCAGCCCGTGAGCTAGAAATTATAAAAGAAAATACAAAACAGGAATTGTCATGAACTAGGAGAAAAAAATATTTTTCTAGCCTTGGTCCAGACATACCTGAAGATGCAAGTGAAGACAGGAACATCCTAAGACTTCTCCCCAACCATACCAGGGTGAATTCCACAATCCTTGATGGTGGGTCCATGACTATGTCATCCCAGACTACCTGCTTAATTCCTTGTAATTGATTTCTTCCTCTTCGCAGGCATATTCCTCTCACACAGGATTGTCGCCAGGCAACTGTAAGGACCAAGCAGAGCAATAGAGGTAGCTGTTGCTATAGTTTCCAGAACTCCAGGCTGACTCATGCATGAGCCATGAGGAGGATCTACTACTGTTGCTCACCCCCGGGGCTCACTAAAAAAGGGACTGTATTCTGGAACCCTGATTCCCCAGTGAGCCCCTGAATGCCAGGATCCTAGCAGTCCTCACGGTGTGAATGACATTGAAAGAGTTGGATAGACTCTTTTCTCAATTGGTTTTTCAAGTTGGCATACAAAGTAATGGGTTTCACCATGACGTTTCCATGCAATGTCACAGCTCTATCATAGAGCATGTAGCCTCAAAGGCCATGGAAGGAAGATTGGGAAGAGGAGGTAGAGGCACAGTGAGCCATTACAACCCCATTTCCGAAGTGACAGACACTAACTACTTGTTCATTGGCCAGAAATAGTCAGACGACCTCAAGGAACTGTGCAACACTTAGGATGGCGGCATAAGACACTTGAGTAGCACAGGTCACCTCTGCCACACAGTCAGACGTTCTTATCAAAACACTTCCTGATAACTCTTACTAGAGCCAACTTAAGGCCTGGTGAACATTTATTAATTCTTAACTGGGGACATTACACCTTGGCTGTCTCCCCATTCGTCCTATCAACCTGACTATTCTGAGTAGAGGAAACCACTAAAACACACGCAGGTCAATGACACAAAGGACACGGGGAGTCATCTTTATTCTCCCTCCTGAGAACTATGCGCTGTTTTATAAGCCCGGTCCCTGAAGTTTTTCCTTTGATAAGCCTTGATTCACAGTTCCTAGCAAAGAGCTCTGGAGCCTCGGGCCACTTTGTGACCTTTAAAAGGAAAGCCATTTGAGCAACAGGCTTCCTTGACCTCAACAATTAATAGCTCATCTGTCCACTTGGCTTCCCTCACCTCCCCGGTGGCTCTTCCACTCGCCAGTGTCAGATGAACTCTGCCTCAGAGAGTTCAATGGTTAATCCAGATAGGGAAGCCGCTGTCAGATTTTAATCCCCGCCCCCTACATCTTGCAAAAGAGTCAAAAAGCTCCATAGCACTCCGAAGAGCCTCACTTCTCCCCAGATCCTCACGTGGCAAAATGAGGTTTGCATCCTGGACTGAGATGCATGAACAAGAGGGGTTTTATCACCTCCTACGCTCACCGCAAGCTCACGCACGCTAGTCTCTGACGTTGCCACTAAATTCTGAACCCATCTCTGACTGGCCCTTTGCTATGGGTGTGCTGAGCAGAGACCACTCCTGGGGTCTTTATAGATCCGTGGGATTGTATTTCTATTCTTAGGAGAACACTCAGGGAATAGCAAAATATAGTCCAAACAGCAGTAATTATAACACAGGGAAAAAAAGGAAGGCTAACAAGTTCCGTATCGACGCTATTAACATAATTTTAAAGCATCATGTTTTCTAAATATATTTAACAGCATGGAGAGATGCTTCTAGTGTATTGGTTTTTAAATAGATGAATGAATCCAATTTTCCAAAAAGCAGTGAAATAAAATTTGCTTCTGGAAGTTCCCACCCATTGCTTATGAATACATTTCTTTGTTTTGTGCCTAAAACAAGGGAAGGAAATAAATCAGCATATTAACCAGGGATATTTCTACTGGAAGCATAAGTAATTTTTCTCCCTTTTATGTTTCTTAAGTTTTTTTTTCTGTAATAAGCATATTCAATTTTATAGCTACGATGCCTCTGTTAGTAGATTAGACTGGTTAGTTTTTGTCGACTTGATACAAGCTAGGGTCTCCTGGGAACAGGGAACCTCAGTTGAGGAATTGCCTGTATCAGATTGGCCTGTAAGCAAGTCTACGGGCATTTCCTTGACTGGTGATTGATGTGGGAGGGCCCGGCCCACCGCAGACTGAGTAATCCATGGATAACAAGCTGGTAGTTACCATTTCTCCATGGCCTCTGCTTCTGTTTCTGCCCTCAGGTTCCTGCTTTGAGTTTCTTCTCTGACTTTTCTCTATTACGGACAACTGCAAGCTGAGGTAAACCCTTTCATCCCGAGTTTGGGGTTTGGGCCAGTGTTTTATCATTGCAACAGAAAAGCAAAGTAGGATATAGATAAAACGACTTGATGATAGTTGACAGAGGGAAAAAAAAAAAACATGCACAGGACCGTTTATCGACTATCCATACATTGGCCACAACCTGGACTGACCTAGAAACAGCTCTCGTGCAACCTCAAGGCAGGGCAGGTCCCGAATCAGCACCACAATGTACTTTGTTGTCTCTAAGGTGCCAATGGGCAAAATTATCACATTCCCAGTTCGTTTTTTTTTCATTGCATTTAATTTTGGAGCAGGAAATCAGACCTGATTTATCAGGCTCTTTTTTATTACTGATTACCAAGGCACCCAACGATGGAGAGACAAACATCACATCTGCACTTGCTTCCCGAGCAGCAAGCTCTGTCCTGCTGACAGCGCGTTTCCTCTCCGTCCTCATCAGATGCAGCTCCAAGGTTCGTCTCCATGACACACAGATGCCAGATGCTCTTCCTGATTTGAATTTCAAGCTCCACAGCAACATTCGCCCAACTGCGCCCATCGCTCCCCAACAGGAAGGTCTAAAAACCCCGACTCCATCTTAAGCTCCATGGTGGCCTTCAAGTCTGACCTTCACAGCTGCTGGTCTGGTCGACCACCTCTGGGGGGCTATCTTGAGTGTTGTCTGTTGCATGTCATGGTGGCGTGATGGTATATGCAAATCGCAACTCCATGGGGCTGGGATTCAGAAACCCTGAGGACAAACCCTGGCAGTGTCTTTCTCCCTTCAGCCTGTCTCTGTGGTTTCTCCATCAGACACCAAAAGCAAGTTCACCTCCTGAGAAGGGAGTCAGACATTGTTGGGGGGGGGGTAATTCTCTAAGGAGTTGTTATATACACGTGTCTAATTATCAGGGCTTTTCACACTTTGATTCTCCTGCTAGGGATAAGTCCATTGTTATGGGTTGAATGCTGTGTTCCTCCATCCCTCAAATTCGCATGTTGATACCTGACTCCAGGTATGGAGATAGTCGAGTTGAAACGCAGCCATGAAGGGGAAGCCCAGTGCCCAGCCATGTGCCCAGTGACGATCCATGTTCAGCTTGAGACTCAAGAGTGAGAACAAGTCAGAGGAAAGTGCCAAGCAGTTTTTATATCATAAATGGAGTGTTTTTACATGTATTCTATTTTGCATTTACCTGGCTGCCCTAGTTGTTCTTAATTGTTAACTGGACACAGCCTAGAGTCCTGGGAGAGGAGAAGCCCCAATTGAGGAATGGCTTAGATCAGGTTGGTCTGTGAGGGGAGTATCTTGATTGCTTATTGATATACGAGGACCCAGCCCTGTTGTGGAAGTTTATTTTTAGTTGTGTTTAAAATATTGTTTTGTTCACTGTTGGGAAGGGCTGCCTAGTTATTGGATTTTTGTATTCTTTCCAGGTGTTGGATTCACGCAGCAGTGGTAGGGGGCGGGTTGATTGCTAATGATCTGCATGTGCTATCAGTAGAATACCTGAGGAATACTGAAAGAATAAGAACACCTGAGCTCAGACCACCACCACCACCCCTCCCGCCGGAGGGGGGTTCCACTGTCAGTATGCCACTTGCCGTGACAGTGGTTACATATGGCTCTTGCCATGACAGTAGTTCCCTATGCTAAGGTCTGGCAGGGTTTCCATGTATGAAAATTCCTCCTTGTGTTCTTGGCTGAGCTGCCATGGCAGCATATTACTACACAGCCCACTTCAGGTGCTGCCATTTCTCAATCAGGTGGACCTGGGCTACGTAAGAAAGCCAGTTAAACATGAGCTTGAGAAAGCCAGCTAGCAGGATTATTCCATGATTTCTGCCTTGAGTTCCCGCCTCGACTCCCTCAGTAAGTGACTGTGAACTGAGTGTGTGAGCAGATAAACCCTTTCCTCCCCAAGTTGCTTTTGGACAAAGTGATTTATCACAGCAATACTAGAGGGGCGTGAGGACCATGGAAATCTTGAAGACATTGTTAAAAAGCAACAGAATGTACCCGTGACTTCAGGATGACACCATTCGACTGCCCACTTATTACCAGTGATGGGTACAACACCGTGAGGAGCTACGGGCTCAAGAATGTCTGTATCTAGCAGTCCATTTACTTAGTTTTTATATCAGCCCTATATGATGAGAATTTTCATTAACCTTGTCTTGCAGAACACCCCCAAAAAATAGAACACAGAAACTAAGTCACCTCAGTGTCCACAAAGGCGATGTGTGCAGAGCCTGAGATCCCACCGTGTCCTTGTCACTGCAGAAGTCAATGACCTCATTTCTGTGCCTTCTCTTGCCCTCATCAGATAGCCAAGATCACTCAAAGACCGTCCTGCACACGCAAGCTAACGGCCATCATTCTTAGCCCAGTCGGCTGCTACCACAAAAGACCATAAGCTAAGTAGTTCATAAATTACACAAACCTACCTGTCGGTGTTGCTGAGGGTTAGAAGCGTAAGACGAAGGTGCTGGGAGATTCCGTCCAGCTGGGACTGCTTCCTGGTTCACAGCACCTTCTTGATGTATCCTCATGTATTAGAAGGGGCGAGTCATCTCTAGGATCCCTCTGATGCTCAGACTCCATCCCAAAGGCTCATGGCCTGCACAGCCCTGAAGGGCCCCCTCCTCATACCATCATGCTGGGGTCAGCATGTAAACATATGAATTTGGAGGCTTCAAAACAAACGCCCAGCCCTGTGTACCAACCAGGGTTCAAAGTTATCATCCTCAGGAAACTAAAGGACACATAGCACTAAGAGTATGAATCACCGGAGTGATTAAGGGTCCTGGTGTCATCGTGATGACACCTTCCATCTTCCCGAACTTCAGCCACAGGATTCCAAGAACCGTCAGTGAACATGATGCTGGAGACAGAAGAGCTGAGATACCGTGCTAAGGAACTGAAGAAGATGCTGCTAATTCTCCTGCTTGCACAGACTCAAACTGCTTTCCCATATGTGTTGCTCAGTCTACCCCCGAAGCCAAGGAAGTGAGCATACATAGACCACTCTGAGTCCCACGGAGAAGCAGAAAGGATGGAAATCGGAGCCAAGCTGAGCCTTGGCTCCCCTGCCTTCCTGTTCCCCATTGTGATGCTCAGGTTAATTTAACTTCCCAGGTCTACATTGGTAAAAAGCACGAACCACCATACCTCTGAAGAACAGGAACTGAGCCCTGGTGGCGGCACCACGTGGCACGTGGTGGGAGGTTGTCAGTATTTGACTTTTACAAGTGTCTGTGGGTCCATTCTGTTCCCAGGGCTTCCTCTGAAAATGAGCAAGTCCTTTGTCTTTCCAGTTATAGAACAACATGAGGCAGCCACTGTCATGTCGATTTTAAACTAGCGTTGATGCAAAGGGGCAAAAGGACAGCAGTCCACTCAGAAAATGTTGTTTTCGTGTTCATGCTTGTATGTGCCTGTGTGTACGCCTATGTGAATGGGCAATTATATATGTGTGCATGTGTGGGCATGCCTGTGTATGTGTGCATGTGCATTTGCATGTATGTGTGTGTGCATTTGTGTGTGCATGGCAATGCACATGGATGTGTACACTCTTGCATACGCCTTTGCATGTGAAGCACTTGAAAGCATCTGATATTGAACCAGCATTTCTTTGTTTTATAGTTCATGTCTTACAGTGTCACCATCCTATATGACCCCTGTAAGCATTGCGGTTATTGAACATTCAGAATGAGTCCGACCCAAATTGGGGCTTTCTACGTATGTACTGCACACAGTCACTGGGTTACCAAGATGGAAAATGAAATAGGAAAAAAAAGTTATACTTATATGATCATATGCTGAAATGAAAACCTCTTAGTTATGGGCTTAAATCATATATTAATAAAATTCATTTCATCTGTGTATATTTTCTACTTACGTATGTGACTTTCACTGGACAAAACTTTCCCGAGAATGTGAGCTCCTGAAACAGAATGTGCATAGAAAACTTTTGTATCTCATGTTTAAACTTCCAAGAACACTATTCTGATTGATTCAGCCCTGGCCTGAGTATCTGTTTTGATCAGATCATCTTAATTGCTGGCCCAATGGCCAGAGTTCCTTGCCCAGGACCCATATAGTGGAAGGACAGAACAGGCTGCTGCAAGTTGTCCTCTCTCTCTCTCTCTCTGTCTCTCTCTGTCTCACACACACACACACACACACACACACTCCATAAATATAATAAAATTCCTTTTAAATAAAAAATAAAATTTGATCCATGAAGCCTCAGTGTTGTGAAGGCCCAAATAGGCATTCCGATATCATTGTTTATCCCTTTGCTTGGTCACTAGCCTGTCATTTGAAAAATGGTGTCATGGCCAAGGCCAAGAACAATAGCAGGAAGTACTTGGTAACCTCCAGAAATTTGTGCGATTGCATTCATATTCTTAATGAACGAGCGGCAGCAACACGTTTGTGTTGATATTTAGGCTTCTTTTCTGATGAAGAAATTTCAAACTTTTTAATGTGCGTGGATATACCCACTTGTTTCACCTCAGGTCAGAATGGCAACTACGCACTGTTCTGTCATAACTACTTGAGAGATCTGAAGAACACATGCCAGCCCCACACCCCGGACATATTAGGACTGGGGTTAGAGCTGAGAGTGAGAACATCACTCAGTATTTGCAAGGCCCTGGAAGTGACACACAGTACAGAAACAAAATATTAATTAAAATTTAAGAGATTTCTTTTTGTGCCATTTGATCACTCCTTTGAAACTCCAAGGGCTTAGGATCCCAATATATAATTTCCTTAACTAAAAAGTACAGTGTACAAAATGATTCAAATTGACTACAAGAATTTAATAAATATTGAAGACAAACCCAGGTGGTCAGGAGTTAAGAGCACTTGCTCCTCGTACCTAGCACCCAAGGTCAGTTTGCAGCACTCACATAAGGAGGCCCAGAACTGTTTGTAACTCTGGTTCAGAAGGATCTGTCGCCCTCTTCTGGCCTCCAAGGGAACCTGCACACACACGTACACATACACACATACATGCATATAATTAAAAATTAAAAATGGAACTTTAAAAAATGCATACTAATATCCACAATAAAAATGACCACCCCATAGTGTAGTGGTCGTTGCTTCTAATACATCATTGAAGGTGGCCAGAAAAGTTCCTATTGCCTCGTGACTAGTAAGGAACAAGTGTGTTTCCCTGTGTGTGCTGGGGCAGAATCTAGACCATATGCAAAGGTATTTCCATTACAACCAATCACACTTTGGTAGCAGGAGTGGAAGCATAACGCCCTTTTACTCTCGCGGTGCAAATTCTCTCACCTCTCAGCTTTGAAGTCACTCAATTCTGTTCATTCTAATTTTTTTTTTTCCTGAAGTGTTTATCTATTGTTAGATGTGAGCTTTACTGTTGCAGAGTACCCAAGTTTGATGTGGTTATTAAAATGGTGCTGATACAAATTACCATAGCGACAAACACGAATTCCTAGCCCGATTTATCCTGTGGGGGCTGAGCTCTTCTACAGCTCTCGAAAGCTCAAAGCACGGAGCACATCAAACAGCTGCTGAGAGCCTCCGATATCCATCAGCACTGACTGACATTAAATCCTCAGCAGCCATCAGTAACGGACAACTCTGGCCATTTCTTTTGAACGACCCAAGTCTTAAAAGGGCTGAGTGTGAGCACAGCAACTTCACCTGTATGGTGTGTGTCTGCATCCATCCTAAGCAGGCTTCATTCTGAACACTGTAAGAGAAAGAAAAGTCCCCACCACACAACAGGATGCTCTCCTCTACCTATGATTTCCTTAATCCTGACTCACAGCCAGGGCGTCTCTGTCCCCTAGTAATTAACATGAATATGAGCAGTAAAAATACAGACACCGAAAGAAGGATGTGTCACCTGCTCCGGATAGCAAATATGTAGCTAAAAATAGGTGAGAATATACAGGTACGGGGGTGGAGGGGCGGTGTTTGCTATTCTCCATCTTGTCCTTGTTTGACAGGCACGTAGCTCTCAAGTTGCTCCCTCATCCAAATGCAAGAGTTAAAAATAAGAGGTAGCACCTGTGTTCTTAAGCAGCTTTTATGGTGACAACGGCTTTCAAGGGAACAGTGTATTTTTGGTTGGGCACACTGAGCCATCCCTTAAGCAAAAAAAAAAAAAAAAAAACTTAGGAGGATTTAGATTTGACTCCAACAGGAGAGCACTCGTGAGTTTATCTTTCTCTGTGTTTGATTGTGGACTAGGTTATCAGATTCATCATCTGAATGTCTTCCCCACCCAGACATCGTTCCACGTCTGAGAACCATATACCCATACCAGGAAGTGCTCCTGGATCCCAAGGCACAGAAATTCCACTGATTCTCTAGGTGTGAATTTAGAGGGAAGCGCTAATCTTGTTCCTGTCAATGTCTGAAAGAAAACGCTTTTTTAAATTTATTTTTGTACGTGTGTGGGGGGTGTGTGTGCATGTGTGGGGGCACATGTGTATGTACAGGTGTACGTGTACGTGTGTATGTATGTGTGTGGAGTCCCTAGGTTTATGTCGGGTGTCTTTCTCCATCACTCTCCACCTTATTTATTGAGGGATGGCCTCTCAATGAACCTGGAGCACACCATTTTGGCTTCTCTGGACACCCGCTGTCTCCACTTGAACCAGGATTACAGGTCACAACACCCACATGGCATTTAAGTGGGTTCTAGGGACCCAGTCTCCTGTCCTCATATAGGCGCACTTGTGCTGATCCACTGAACCATCTTCCCAGCCCTGGAAGAAAGTAAATTTAATTAAATGTTGCATTGCATTCTTGCATTGACTGAAAATAATTTTTAAGTACTGATACATGTTGGCTCACTTTCAAACACCAGAGATTCAGAATGAAAAGTAAATAAATGAAAATAAAAACATTTCCTGATGCTGGAGAGATAGAGCAGCAGTTAAGAGCATTGTCTGCTCTTTTGGAGGACCCAGGTTCGATTCCCAGTACCAACCTAGAAGGATAGGGGAAGAAAAAGAGGAGAAGAAGAGGGAAGAAATGAAAAAGAAATATAGAATGTAAGCTGGAAGGAGAAGGGAGATGGACTCTGGCAGATGTCATGAAGAAAACCCTACAGAGACCACCCCAAAATGTCATTGGAAATTAGCAAGTTACAAGATCCAAAAACCAACGCACAAAAATCAAGTTGTTTCTATACATTAGCTTGATCTACTGCAAAAAAGAAAAAAAAAGAAATTAAAATGTACATCCCGTTTACAGTATCTTCAAAGAGGGATAAATTTAACTAAGCAGAGAGGAAACCAGCACACCGCAGCTAAAACAACGGTGTATGCAAAGATCTTATTTTTTTTCTCATTTGAAAAATAGGAAGAAGAGTTTTCATTCACTTGGAGGGCTCTGGTGACGATTTTACCAAGCACACACGTGGCGACCTTAACAGGCTCTTGAAAGATGTTGAATGGCTAGTTATAATGTCGGCTGTTTTTCCAAACCAGGTCTTTCTACATCACCCTCGCTCTTGCTCTGAAAGGTGGGAGAGGGGGAAGATCAGGGACTATAGCGAAAAAATAAAACAAGAGCCTCAAGGGAGAAGCCCTGAGATGAGTGTCAGACAGGAAGAGGCTCTGTATTCTGCATCTGCTGAGATTTATGAGCTCCCATCCCTCGCCCCGACAGCTTGTAGGCTTATTTAAACCACAACGGCCACCCCAGAGTGGACCATCCCTAGTCCAGGTAGGAAAAACAAGGTTTCAGCTTTCCCCCATTATAGATCAACTCAACGTGAAACACCTCAAAAGGCAAAGACATCAGCCGCAGAATAATTCCCTCTTCCCTGCGTAGAAGTCCCCAACCACGCTTTTCAAGCAAACATGGAAACACTGCTGGAGGAAAAGTAAGTGTGAGAATCTCATGCAGGGGAATGCTGCTTTTGAGGGAACATTTGCCTGCAGCTTGGAGGCAGGTGAAAGTATAAGTCTGCCTGGGAAGGAAAAAATCACCAGTCTTCTTGATTTAAAGATCCATGATTGGAGCAGCCGTGAGTGTATCTCTGTAGATAGAATTCCTGCCTAGCACAGACGAAGCCCTGGGTTCGATCCCCAGCACCAATCACATTGCAGGCACAGTGATATAATCCGAATACTAGGGAATGGAGGCAAGAGGGTCAGGCCAGGCATAGTGGTACATGCCTTTAATCTCAGCAGAGGCAGGCAGATCTCTGTGAGTTCAAGTCCAGCTTGGACTATATAAGGAGTTCCAGGTCATCCAGGGCTCTGTAGAGAGACCCTGTCTCAAAACAACAGCAAAAAGAGGATCAGGAGTTTAAGGTCATCCTCAGCTACACAATAGGTTTGAGGCCAGCCTGGGCTACATAAGACTCTGTCTCAGAGGAGGAGGAGGAGGAGGAGGAGAAAGAGAAGGAGGAGGAAGAGGAAGAAGAGGAAGAGGAAGTCTTGGAGCTTCTGAGATAGTAACAGACTTTCCTTAGATCAGTGGTTCTCAACCTTCCTAACACTGTGATCCTTTAACAGTTTCTCGACAGGCAGTGGTGGTGCTGGCTTTTAATCTCAGTACTCATGAGGCAGAGGCAGGTGGATCTCTGTAAGTTCAAGGCCAACCTGGTTTACAGAGTGAGTTCCAGACCAGTCAGAGAAACCCTGTCTCAAAAAAACAAAAATAAAATACAGTTTCTCATGTTGTAGTGACCCTCAGCCATAAAATTCTTCTCACTGCTACTGCTAGAAGTTAGGAAGTGAGGAAGATAACTGTAATTTGGCTACTGTTTATGAATCGCAATGTAAATATCTGATATGCAGATGGTCACAGGTGACCCCTGTGAAAGGGTCATTCTATCCCCAAAGGGGTCATGACCCACAGGTTGAGAACTGCTGCGATAGATAGAGATAGATAGGAAATATATTTACGGGTCCAAGGTCTGTGGGCTGGAAGATGTTAGCATAAATTCTTCCCTTCCAATGTACCATGAGGCAGGATTTCTCTCCTTGCTCTCATTCAGGGCCAATCTGTCACCTGAGGTCTTATGTCATAATCCAATAGGGTGGTTCACCTTGATTTCAGCATGAAAAATAGCTTTTTCCACGCTGCCTCCCTAGAGGGGAAAATGGGTTTGAACTCGTGACACGCAACTGAGTAGTCATCTTGCTGAGTGATGGAGGTGGCAAAGGTTAGCGTGGGCAGCCAGAGCCGGTGCTTGCATTGGCTCTGCAGGGACTTTATGGTTCGCTTCCAAATCTAGCGCACGGATACCCCCACCGTGTGGGAACCAATGTTGTATTTCAATAGCAACAGCTGGGAGTGGATGTGGGGAGCTTGTGAGCGTGGAAAGAGGAGGAAAATCATTATCTACCTCTTCCCCATTGGAGGGAGGAAAACATACCTTCAGTCTAGCAAGGGTTTGCAGCTCTACATGGAAACGAGGGTGAAGCTGTAACTAGATCCTGGATCATTAAGGTTGATGCGCAGCAATCACCGGTAACTGAGGGCAGACATTCACCGCAGTGCGGTCAGTGCAAGAAACAGGAAAAATTCTGGGCTTCCACTGGTGACATTTGGGATGTTTTGTTGTACCAGAGTGTCTGGAGGTTTCTCCTCAGAGGCCCATTCTCTAATTTTCCCATCGTGTTTTGGAGCCAGCCCCTTGGCATTCCTCCAATCACCTTTCTTGTTGCTAAAGAGAGCCACGTGTGCGTTCCGTCCACTTGGGCAGAAGAAGCTTAACGCGGACAGCACGTACATCATCTGGTCAAAGAAAATAGACGACACCCCGTTCTCAAAGCTCATTAGATGTTTCAAGATCCAAAGAAAAAATCAGAGAAGTGAATTATCAACACGCTGTAAAATAGATCTGACTACTTATCTACACGCACACACACACACACACACACACACACACACACACACAGACTAATAAGAAATGAAAATAAAATTTAAGCCAGGCAGTGGTGGTGCACACCTTTAATCCCAGCACTTGGATGGCAAAAGCAGGCGGATCTCTGTGAGTTCGAGTCCAGCCTGGTCAACAGCGTGAGTCCCAACGGCAGCCAGAGTTACAAAAGAGAAAGAGAAGAAAAAAAATTCTTTAATTCATACAATGACTTACCAAAAGAATGAGTAGTTAAAACGTTGAAGACACGGACAAGCCACAGATCTCTTATCCATACCGAGGCTCTGGAGCTCAGTAACTAGTAACAAGCAAAATGTTTGGACCTAGGGTGTCCTCACCTGCTTAGACATCAACTGTCCAAGAAACGGCTTCCTGGCACAGGGGTCTGTGCACTGGCTGTTAGAAGCACTTGGGCAGTTACTGACCCACCTTCAGCCTCTGCTCCCATTGGTCTGTGGTGAGCCAGGGCATCCACTGCAGATCAAACTCTCTGCATGACTCTGCTTCATCCAGGTTGGACACACACTCACACAATGGGATCACATTCATTTAAACGCCATGCAGGTGAATGGCAACTTCCCATGGCAGCTTCCTACTCCCAGATCTCAGAAGATTCTGTTCCCAGATGAGTGTGAGCAGCAGGTGTTGTTGCTACACTAATCCTTCCAGATGATTATTTTCTTCATGCTCTGAAGAGAATTCTCTTGGAGACTTTCTGCTGATTCCTCAGCTTCCCACTCTCCCAGCTCTCCTCTCTCTGGCACCCTGATCTGTGAATTCTGACCAGTACATTGCCCAGGATTCAGCCAGCTCCTTCTCTGTAAGCCAGGCGGTGTGATTGCCAATCTTGGTTGGCAACTTTATTGGTTCTGTGATGAAATAAGAGATGTGTGTGCCTCTGTGTGGGTATATAAGGATGTTTCCTGGAAGGATTAATTAAAGGAGTCAAGACCTCCCCCCAGCAGCACAGGGAAAGACAGCACTATTCTGGCCTGGCCAGCTTTGCTCTTTGATGGTGAGCACATCTACTCTGCTGCTGCCGGCAGTGCTGCTGCATCCTTTGCTGACACCGGAACCCAGCTTCTGTGTTTTGCTAATGTAGACTCAAGAGATCAGCTCTCCAGGAATCTTTCAGACCTTCAGCACCAGATCATGTAAGCTGGTGTGTGTGTGTGTGTGTGTGTGTGTGTGTGTGTGTGTGTGTGTGTGTTTGTGTGTGTGATTTAATGCTCCAATATATAACAGTCTGGGCTATTACTAAAAAATGAAGAGTCAGGAGTCGTGTGACCCTTTTCCCAGGTAGACACTACACACACACATCTACTCATCGATGAGAGGGAACCCATGACAAACCAAAGAAGCAGTCACACACGAGTCCGTCTCGGTGAATTTTTACTGGAGTTGCTTACAAGAGCAGGGATGACATAAAAACAGCTAGGCTGGCCAGAGTCTCCTCTTCCAGTGGGTGCCGACAGCTAGTAACACCGGAGCAAGTCCTCAGGACTCCTGTGAGTTTCAGCCTTCCCAAACTATGAACTTTGCTTCCTTTCTGAGACTCCTTCAGGAGTCTCTGTGCTCCTCCCTGAAGGGAGTGTCTCACTGCACAGGAAGATGCTCAGAGCATCAAGTCAGGTCATGGACATCATACACCCTTCTCCTGGGTGTCGACCTCAGAGCACACTCACTGAGTTATAACAGGAAGACTGGTGTCTGTAGGTGCTGTTCAAAGTAGCCTCTACTTCCAAAGTGGTCCCATCCCAACACACTGTTGACTTTAGTTCAGCAAAAGTGTTTATTAGATTTTTTTCCCTGACTTTAAGCTGCAGTAGTCATTGTTCTTAGTGAAATACTGTGTATCGCAGCTATTACTCTTTGGTGACTACAGAGTACCGGGAGTGCCATCTATCCTGTGAGCATTGGGAGGAAATCCTGCCATCCATTGTTCATTACTTCCGCTCGCTGGAGACCCTGGTCACCCCGCTGGAGCGATCGATTCTTTCCTCATCACTTCATGGTAGGCTCCCTGCCCACTCCTACACCTCTCAGACATCCATTCTCATGGTCTCTGGTGGGCTTCTGAGAATGAAACACCTTGAAGAAAAGAAAAAAAAAACAAAGAATAAGAAAAATCTGTGCTGGACTTTCAGTCTTCACAAGTCCCGTGCTTTGCAAAAAATAAAGTTACATATATATCACAACTTCAGTAGCCCCCCAAATGGTCCAGATTGGTGTGCCTGCCGTGTATTTCTGTGTGTGTGTGTGTGTGTGTGTGTGTGTGTGCGCGCGCGCGTGCGCATGTGAATAGTGTCTGTGTCTGTCTGCATGTGTAGTTGTGTATAGTGTGTGGGTATGTTTGTGTGTATACATGTGTTTGTATGTATATGTGTGTATGTTGAGTTTGCATGTGTGTGGTTATATGTATATGTGTGTGTGTTGTGTGTTTCTTTGTGTACATGTGCATAGGCATGTGTGTCTCTGTGTGTTATGTACATGTGCATGTACATGCATATATGCATTTGTATCTGCTTGTGGGTATACATGTATATATGTGTGTGCATGTGTGTGTTCGTGTAGGTGTATTACCACTCTGAGGATCAGTACTCTCAGAATGGTGCTGTCTGTACCATCACAGCGCTGCATCATGGGTAATGATGCACTTGCCACTGCACCACTGGCTGAAAACAGGGAACCTACTAAGTCTAAAGCAACCAAATTAAAGCCCTGCTGTGTCTCCCCGTCTCTGCCATCAATCCACACACTTTTGCAGAAATGTGGGATGTTCCTGGGGTGAGGAAAATGTGCACAGGAAGTCCACACTCCTCCCCAGGAGCACAAGTTTATGTTTACCTCTAAGACTCCAAGGGAAAAACAGACACTGGCTTTATAGAGAGGAAAAGATTGTCAGTATTTTGAGCTGAACAGAAAGAGTATTGCAGTGTGCCTGCTTGACCGCACTGCCTAAGCAGAACAGGGGGAGGCTATAGGGTTGGCCCTGCCGAATGTAGTGCACTAGAAGACTCTGCTTTCCTAGAGGCCTGGGTGGCTGAGTCTCTAACAGCAGGGAGGCCAGATGGAGCTATAGACCTAGGTTCACCATGCTTCTCGGAAAACAGAAATTACACACAGGACACCTGACTACAAAGCTGTGGACAGGTACCTACATTAGTCACCGGCCTCCGACAGGCCCTTTCCTAAGGCGCAATAATGATGGTTAAGTGGAAATTCATTCATTCATCATCTCTCTCCTCTGTTTCTTCTCTCTTCTGTCTCTCCCCTTCTGTAGCTCTCTGCCTTTCTCTGACATTCTTCCTCCTCTATCTCCTCTCTCACTCTGACTCTCCTTCTTCTCTCTCCTCCTTCCCTCCCTATCCCTGGCAATCAAAATAGACAATATTTCAAACCAGGACAAGACACTGAAATACCACACAGTGTGTGTAGGAAGGCTCTGAGCATCGCACGTGCGGGCGGCACCTGGTTGGCTGCCAACACTGAGGGAGAAAGGGAGATCGGATTGGACTGGAGGACTTTCCTGCGGGTGTCACTTTCCTACCTCTCTTGTTTCTCCAACAGGGTCCCTGAGTGAACCTAACGACAGAGAATGAGCCTCTCAGGCGTGACGTGCGGCTGCTGCAGACAGAGGGATGGGGCGTGGCCATCTGAGCTGGGGGAAAGAGAAGCAAGGGGATTCCTTGAGGTCAGCATAGACTCTCAGCTGTCCACACAGAGTACGGTGCTTTCGGATAAAAGGTTTTCCAGGGAAAGACTGACGGACAGAAATTAATATGGCTGCTGCAAGGTCAGCCTCTGGGGGAAAGGGGGGACCCGTTCTTGACTGGATGAGTATTCCTGCTACCATCGTTGTTTCCAGAACGTCAGCCTCATTGTTGTTGCCAGTGGCTTCCATCACCTCAGGGAAGATGTCTGCTCATCAGCTAGCATTTCTCTGCAGCCACCAGTGTGTGTGTGTGTGTGTGTATGTCTGCTAGATGAGGGTGTCGGTTCCTTTATTGTTCTCTGGATTATTCCTTTAAAGCAGGGTCTCTCCCAGAGCAGGAGCACTTGCTGCTCTTGTGGAGGGCCCAAGTTTGAATCCTAGCACCCATGTTGGGAAGCTCACAACCACCAGTGTCTCTGGTTCTATTTCCATTACAATTCATAAAAGTAGCAAAATTGCAGTTTATGAAGTAGCAGTGAAAATAATTTTATGGTTGCGGGGGAGATCACCACAACGTGAGGGTCTGAGCATTAGGAAGGTTGAGAACCACTGCTCTAGAGGAATGTAATGCCCTCTTCTGGCCTCCTCAGGTACTGCACTCACATAGTACAAACATGGAGATACACATACACACATAAAATAAAAATTTTTAAATCAAAATATCTTTTAGAGAAGAGGGTATTTTTTTCTTCTCTATTTGCTTTTTAAACTGTAGGTTCAGGACCCTTCACCCATTCACCCACCCAAACTTTTTTCCAGACTATAAACTATTTAGGACAAAGGTGTTCTCTCTCTCTCTCTCTCTCTCTCTCTCTCTCTCTCTCTCTCTCTCATTTTTGCAGAGTTCTTGTTCTTGCAGCATGACACAACTGTGGGCAGACAAACAAAATCAATATCTATATTCCAAAATGAAGAAATTGTTTATTGAACTGCTTCAACACTCTATTTTTGTAATAGAACAAAATAGAGCCAAGCCAACTATTTCTCTGCCCCTGGATCCTGTGTCTTCCCTCCAGGACTCAAGTTCCGACAACTTTCAGTCTGAGTCACAAGGTGACCCCAGATTACCTTCCGATCTCATCTCCTATCCTCCACTTGCAACGTATGCCTGACTCTTCCTCCTGATTCAACTGTTTTCCCGTCCTGAAAGTCCTGCTGTATTTAGATAATGGCCCCGTCCTTTCTCTCCAGATTCCTTTGAATCCCTGGAAGCCCCATTTCTAGGCCTGACTCATCAAGACACCAATTCTGCTCATCATAATCACATCATGGGAACTAGAGGCCAGCTTGTGCTGTGGGCAGCCTTCCTTCAGTATTACATGGCCATCACAAGATTGGTTCTATTAATATTCCCTCATGGAGTGGAGGAAGGCTCACAGGCAGATCATGTGGTCCTTTCCCCATCCTTCCAGATAACAATTACTGGAGGGGCAAGATCATTTCTGTTAGTGGCTTAAATGTGAAATGACCCCCCCCTTGTACTTGGATTATTTTTTCCTAAAGTTTTATTTTATTTTATTTCATGCATATACTTGTTTTGCCTGCTTGTATTTTTCTGTACCACTTAAGTGCCTGGTACCTAACAGTTGTTCGTTTTTAAAGATACTATTTTTATTATTTTTAATTACATATATTTCATGTATGTGAATGTGCATACGGAGTCCTAGTTAAGATTTCTATTGCTGTGATGAAACACCATGACCAAAAGCAACTTGAGGAGAAAACAGTTTATTCGGCTCACACTTCCACATCACAGTTCATCATCAAGGGAAGTCAGGACAGAAATTCAAACAGGGTAGGAACCTGGAGGCAGCAGCTGATGGAGAAGCCATGGAAGGGTGCTGTTTACTAGCTTGTCCTTCATGGCTTGCTCAGCCTGCTTTCTTATAGAACTCAGGACCACCAGCCTAGGGATTGCCCCACCCATAGTGGGCTGGGCCTCCCTCCATTAATCCTTAATTAAGAAAATGCCTTACAGCCAGGCATCTTATTGACTCATTTTTCTCAATTGAGATTCCCTCCTTTCAAATGACTCTAGCTTGTATCAAGATGACCTAAAACTAGCCAGCATAGACAGAGAATCCAGAAAAGAGTGTCAGAACCCCTAGAGAGGAAATTACTGAAGTTGTGAGCCACAGCTGAACTCAGGGCCTCTGAAAGAACAGTATACGCTCTCAACCAATGAGCCATTTCTCTAGCCCAGCACTGTTCATTTTGAACCAATCACAGCCACATATTCTCACTGCTGCTCTGCCCCTTAGCCCCAGCCACAGCAGTCCCTCCAACTAGGGGAACTGTGTCCCCTTCTAGCCAACGTGGAAATGACTCACAGAGGCTTGTGACCCTGGAAAGGCTGGTTGAGCTTCAACAGCCCAATTGAGGCTGTAATTCCAGCATCCAGCTCCTGCCTTTGCACAGCTGCTGGAGGTGTCTGCGGTGTGTTCTGGTGCTGGCAGTAGTAGTGCTCCTGGTTGGTAGACTGATAATCCTTGAGTCTCAAGGCAGCCCAGATAGCAGCAGCTACCAATTAGAGAGACGGATCACCCCATATCCTGTATTTTTGCTTAACAAGAAAACAAAGGTATAGCTACAATATAAATGTTTTTTGAAGACCTTGTAGTAAACACTAATGACAATTCAATAGATTTTGACAATGCTTCCACAATTCCTGACACCTGCTCAATGCCCAATGGTGGGGAGGGTCCTCTCATCTGTCTAAGGGAGACAGTGAAGCCAATGCTGAAGACAATGGCTTGGGGTTTTGTTTTTTTTTCCATACACATAGGACTTGGGGTGAGTCACCTGCAACCAGGGGAGTCCTGATGGCTACCGTCTTCTCTCAAGCTGCCTCCATCTGCATCTGCATCATCCTTTCCCTGTTCACACTCTCTCTTGTACCTGCATTTGTACAACGCACAACTGCATTGTACATGCACCACCCCTATCACAGGAAGGTGAATTTCCACGCATTCTTCAGGTCAAATGTTTGCTTTGCCACCGGTCCCCATTGAGGTCAGCAGATCCCACTCCTAGGATCCCAGGTCCTCAGCAGACGCCAATGGATTATAAGCAGTGGAACTTGCCAGTGTCACATTCGTGACTGCAGCCCCCCCACCACGGTCTTTGACTCAACATAGATTTACTAAATTGTGCAGCTGCCATGTCACTTTCTTTGGGGACTTTGCATCCTTCCAAGGCCCAGAATGTCTGTAAGACATGCTCTGCATCCCACCCCACCTCTGCTCCTGGCTTTTTCCTTTGTGGCTCTGAACTATGAATTTGTCAAGGGATGGGCAGAGTTCCCCTCTCTACTGCCAGACCTGTGGGAAGATGAGCAGCAGGAAGATGAGCCTTGGCAGTAGGAGAGAGAGAGAGAGAGAGAGAGAGAGAGAGAGAGAGAGGGCGAGAGAGAGAACTCTACCAAAGCTCTGTCTGCTCTGACTTCACCGTGCTGTAATTTTAAGAGCCCCCATGTGACCTTCCTGGGTCTTTGAGGGCAGCCATAGCTAAGGGGAAATTGAGAGGCACTCTTACATTTGAAAACACTTCCCATCACTCCTGGCCTGGAAGCACGGCATGTTTGCGAGTATCATCAATATCCAAACAAACCACTAGGAAGAGAAAGAAAAGGAGGTCTGGAGACTACCTGTCCTTCACAGGAAGCAGCTGATGTGGTCCTCAATGAAGTCATGTTGGTCAGACTGGCGGTCAGGAAGGTTGTAAATATTGCTGTCAGATGACCCTTTGATGCCGATGCTACATTGTCTCTTGTGTGGGGGGAAATTAAGGAGCCTGCTAGCTAGATACAGAGAAAAGCCTGGAAGGAAATTAGAATAAATAAAGAAACAAACAAAGAAACAAACAAACAAGAAACAGGGGCTAGAGAGATGACTAAGTTGTTAGAGTGCTGGCTGCGTCTGCAGAGGACCCGGCTCCTATTCCCAGAACCACATGGCACCTCACAACCATGGATCACTCCAGCCAGTTCCAGAGGATTCAGTGACCTCCATGGGCACCAGGCATGCTCATGGTGCATATGCATGCGTGCAGGCAAAAATAGAGTGTGGCCACAGCCATGTTTCAATCCTGGTTCTTACTGACATACAATGATAATGAAGTAGTTTCCCATTCTCAGTGAAGGATGCTCTCCAACACCCCTACTGCTGAAACCACAGAGAGTACCGAACACACATGCACTGTGTCTTTTCCTGTGTACATGTACCTGTTTAACCACAAATCCCTACAATATGAGATTAAGAATAGCAACTAGTGCTTGCAATACCAAGCTAATGTTTTTTTCTTACTGAGTTGATAATTTTTTTTTCTTTTACAATTTTACTTAAAGGAAGCATTATGCAGATGCCATGCATGAGTCGCTTTTGGACTTTTGGGATTCCTATTAAGTAAAATGAGTTACCTTAGCCCAGCAATGTGATAAAAACCACTTTAATGATCCCCAAGATGGCTGCCAGCC
This sequence comes from Cricetomys ansorgei, assembly GCA_026225945.1. Classification (NCBI taxonomy): domain Eukaryota; kingdom Metazoa; phylum Chordata; class Mammalia; order Rodentia; family Nesomyidae; genus Cricetomys; species Cricetomys ansorgei. The sequence continues at coordinate 8,739,533 of JAMJFZ010001012.1, forward strand.
AAGTAATGGGAGATTAACATACACTGATCCTAGGTTCTGATTGAGGTGAAGAAAGGCAGTGTGGAATTACATCACACAACCAAGAACAGTGCACTGTTTAAAACGTAGAAAGTAGTTTTTCTGGAATTTTTTATTTCATAGTTTCAAATTTGGAGTAAGTATAAGCAAAGTTGAGAAGAAAAAGCTGAGCACTACAAGAAGAAACCATGTAGGTTGTATTATACAGGAACTTGCTGCATGATACAGAGTTAAAGGAGCCTGTCCCGGGGATCCTCCAAATGACCTTGGGTAAGCTCCAGTTGCTCCTGATCTCTGGGTCTGAAACATCAATAGGTCACCTCCGACTGTCTTAGGGAAATATGACATACATCAAGGTGTTCTCAGATGGCTTCTGCTGGGCTATTATTGCCCAAGCCCAAAAAAGGATTGCAAAGTTTTCTTTCTGAAAATGACCATTATATTTGGGGTTTCTTTTAATCGGTGTTGTGACAATATATCTGACAAGACACATATTAAGGGAGGAAGGATTTGTGTTGGCTTATAATCCAAGGGCACACACAGGCCATCATGGCTGGGAAGGCACGGAAGCAGGAGCTTGAGGCGGCTGGTCACATTGCGATCACAGTCAAGAAGCAGAGAGAGACGGATGCTGGGGCTCAGCTCACTGTCTCCTTTCACGCAGTCTGGGGCCCCAGCCTGTGGGATAGTGCTGCTCATATTCAGCATGGGTCTTCCTTTTTCAACTAACCTGGTCTAGAAAACCCCCTCTCAGACGCATCTAGAGGTGTGCATGCTGGGTGATATTACATCCTATAAAATTGACAATGAAGAGTAACCATCATGACCATATAGCAAATATTTACATTTTTAATAACAATATGTCTGTCATCGGTGCCCAACTCTGCCCATATACTGCAGCCATTAAGAATGCATGGCTGTGTCCCACTTGAATTTTATTTACAAAAACAGTAAGTAGCCCATATTTGGCCTGCAGATCAGAATTTTCTGATCCTCTACACCAGAATACTGGTGTTCAGTACCAGCTTTTAGAAACTGATGATTTGGAGGCTGGAGAGATGGCTCAGTGGTTAAGAGCACTAGCTGCTCTTGCAGAGGACCTGCATTCAATTCCCATCAACCGCATCTCACGCCCTCTTCTGGCCTCCTCGGACACTGCACACATTTAGTGTATAGACATACATGCAGGTAAAACACCCATACACATAAATAAAAGCAAGCAACTCTTTTAATTTTGGCAATCATCTCTCTAAACATGATTTAATTTCTCACGAGAGTAGCCTGAACATACGATTTCTAAAATTCTCCAACAGAAGTCTAGTGTATGTGCGTTCACAGCTGAGAATCACATGGCCTTTAGAAAGGATTCAAGGGAATTTTTTAGGTGTGGTTTAAGGAAAGTAACTGAAGGTTAGCTGAGGAGATTTTTCCTGTGGGTGAAATGAAAATAGAGTTGGGATGCTGAGCACCCTAAAAAAAGAATTGTGTCTTTTCACATGTCCTCCCTCCATTACTCAAGGCAAAAACCTGCCAGTTCTAAAAACTTAAAAGGGATTCTATTCTAGGATCAGTTGCACAAGTCCCCAAGGGGACAAAAACCTGTAGTATGTGTCACTGCCTTTGAATGTGAGTTGGGATGTTCACAGGTGTTAGGATCTGAACATCTGTAGATTACCGTATCCACTGTACTTCCTAAGTTACAGCATTTTTTTATTTTTGCAATGTTCCTGTCAGGCTTCCATGTTTATCTTCTTTTTATTAATAATTTTATATTTATTTTAGGTTTTTAAGATCCTGCTTTAGTTCTTCTGTAGTTAATAATCTCTATAGTACAAGTCTTTAGAAGGAGAACAAGGAGGAGGAGCAGGAGGAGGAGGAGGAGATGAAGAAGAAGAAGAAGAAGAAGAAGAAGGAGGAGGAGGAGGAGGAGGAGGAGGAGGAGGAGGAGGAGGAGGAGGAGGAGAAGGAGAAGAAGAAGAAGAAGAAGAAGAAGAAGAAGAAGAAGGAGAAGGAGAAGGAGAAGAAGAAGAAGGAGAAGAAGAAGAAGGAGAAGAAGAGGAAGCAGCCCAGTGGTGGTGGTGGTGGTGTTTGCATGTATATATGTGCACCACATGCATGCAGAACCCATGGAGGCCAGAAGGGGGCATCAGATTCTTTGAAACTGAGGTTACAATGCTTGTGAGCCATCATGTGGATACTAAGAACTGAACTCAGATCCTCTAGAGGAGTATAGTCAGTTGGTCTTAGCAGCTGGCAGCTCCACTGCATGGGTTGAGGTCTTGGATTTTGTGAAAGGGGGAAACTGAGCTACCCTGAAGATCCCGACACTAGGGTTTCCACACCATAATGGACTACACTCTTTATGCAATGTTAGCTACTATGATTTATCATGAGGCCGTAGCTGTTTCCCTATCACATAAAGGGGTGGTGACCTTGTCTTTACACAGCAAACTCTTTTCTCCTAGTTCCAGAGAGATAACTTAACAAAGCATCCCTGAGCCACAGAGTTCAGGCTTCCTGTTGTCATCAGAGAGATGTGAGGTGCCACAAGCTGGTGGCTTCCGGCTTAGACACTGAACAGGGAACATTTCCAACCTGCCACCGCTCAGGAAAATGTCAGACAGGAGAGTACTTTGTGGGATTTCTGAAACAGAAAACGTCACCTGAGAGGTGATGTCACCAAAATCTGCAACTTCCTTGTGACAGAAGTAGAAATGTATGTATACCTCGTGAGAAATATTTAGCATCCAGCTTCAGTTCCAACCTAGGGGCAGAACTCAGAAAGCTGTGTTTGATTTTACTGAGGCGAGTGCATGGGATGTCTGTCTTGCTATTGGCCCAGTTCCTACTGCATTCACAGACAGGCAATCCTTCTGAGATCATCCTGCAGAATTAGCTCCACTCTCAGAGAGCATTTAATCCAGACCAAAGCCGTAACGATTTTAACACCCCCCCCCCAATACTAAACACAAGCTCCTAATCCTGTGATTTGCCTTTGCTAACACTTTCATCTTAAGAAAAACTTGTGGAGCCCCATGCCCTGTGTTCTCTCTAGTTTGCTATAAGTCAATAAACTCCAACCTGTTCAATAACACTGATCAAAGACTGACTGCCCTCTCCTGATCTTCAGGCTTTGTTCCTGGTGATTAAATAAATCGGAAGCTCATTTCTGGTTTTTATTTAGTTAGCCAGGCTGCAAATATTAAGTCGTGTACATCTTTTCATTATTTAGCTGCACTCCAAGGGATCCTGGGTAAAGACCCTAGTGAGCAGGGGCTCTCATCATCATCATAACCTCTCACAGAACACAGGCAGTAACTACTCTGCACAAACAAGGACTCGCCTACACCCACAACAGAAGAAATATGAGCAGAGATTGGTTTCTGAGGCTTTTCAATGCTGAGACGTGTAGGACATACAGTTGGGGGGGGCTGTAAAGGTATCTCAGTGATTAAGAGCGCTTACTGTTCTTAGACCAGAAGTTCCCAACACTCCTATCAGGCTTGACACGCCACCTGTAACTCCAGCTCCAGGGTATCCGGCACCCTCTTCCAGCCTCTGCAGGTACCCACACTCGCACACACATACACATATGCCTATAAATTAAAAACAAAGATAAAATTAAAAGTTAGCAGTTGGAGGGATGGATGAAGAGCCGAGAAGCCACGATGGAAACCAACTGATGTCACAGAGTGACGATTTTAAGAAAAGCGAGCACCTGCCGAGTTTCTTCTAGGAGATCAAACAGTAGGAATCGTTGAGCCACACTGCCCTGTAGTCCACCCACAGAGGACCACTATGCCCAGCCTTGTTAAGGAAGTGGGATCCTCCTCAGTCTCCATCAACAAGCCCAGACACCAGCGCATCACCAGCCTCCTGAGATCTTCCCACAGGAACATTCCAGGTGACCGAACAGCCATGTCATTTCTTTTAACTGAGATGGAAGTCTGTCATGCACAAAATAGAGGTGAGAATATGACCCTGACACTGAATTTGAATCTTCAGGACCAACTGAGGCAGCACTGAGGAAATCCCATATACAGTCTTGGTCCAGGTCTCAGTCCCTGGCTGAACCATTCTATCCTAGCTTCACAGCCTCAAGGTCCAACGTACTAGGATTTACCAGTGGTCTTCAACCTACCTAACATTGCACCCCTTTAATACAGTTCTTCAAGTTGTAGTGACCCTCAACTGCAAAATTATTTTTGTTGCTACTTTATAACTGTAATTTTGATACTGTTATGAGTCATACTGTAAATATCTGATATGCAAATGGTCTCAGGTGACCCCTGTGAAAGGGTCATTTGACCCCCAGGTTGAGAACCACTAGAGTCCAATGAAGAAGCAAGCTATAATTCGTTTGTAAGAAAATGAAGAATTCTGAGACCCAAGCCTGGTCTCTGGGTATCAATTTCAGCTCAGAACATAGCCTTAGGCCCAGAAGCTCTTATTTGTAAGCAAAATTGAGACCTAGTAGATTTCAAAATAATTATCAACTTTTGAAATGACTTAAATCTCAGGGGATATCACATGATCAGCAATGGCATTGTGGGACGATCCAGGCTGGAAGTTTTTCTTTTCCTTGGAAAGTCTTCCTTCATGGGAGAGTTCATGGATCATTCTTCCAGCAAAAGCTAAACCTCTCCTACAGGCGAGTAAGGAACAGGGTTGACCAGCATCAGAAAGCACCCAAGCACACACATGGACACACAGAGACAAATGTGCACATATACACACGTGTTGTGCATTTTGGATTCTGATGAAGATGAGTTTTAATGCTCATATTACTTTTCCATTGGGGAATGGAGGTGACGGGAGACAAGTGGTCACGTGTGAAATGCATGCTTAACATGATCAGAACCAGTCAGGTCATTTCCCTCAGTGACTGTCTCATGATGTATACCTGACTATTCACGTGCCACCTTCTCTTTGGTTGCCCCTGCTGCTGTCCCTTATTTTCTGTCTCCTCTCTGAAGCAGGGTCTCCCTTGTAGCCTAAGCTTATTTCAAACTAATGATTCTGGCTCGACCTCCTGAGTGCTGGGTGACAGACATACACCACCATGACTGACGTTTGGCTTTTGGCTTTTCTGTTGGCTTTTTGCTGCATGTGTTATGTGTGTTGGATGCATGCCCATGTGTGTGCATGTTTGCACGGATGTGGGTGTACATATGGGGAGTGGGTTTGTGCATGTCTGTGCTGGTGAAGGTCAAGGATGCTGGGCCTCGGCTACCACTCCTCACCTTATTCACTAAAGCAAGGTCTCCCAGTTGAACCCAGAGCTTACTGATTCAACCAGGGTAGCTAGACAGTTTCCTCTGTAGATCCCCCATCTCAGCCTCTTAAGGGCTGAGGAGAGCCACATGTGGCCAACACCATCCCACAGGCTAGGGTCCTGGACTGAATTAGAAAGAGAATGTGAGTTGAACACCAGCACTCATCTCTCTCTCTCTCTGCTTCCTGATGGCAGACATGATGTTCATATCTTTTTGGTGAAGAATCTATTCAAATGTCTTCCCCACTTAAAAATATTGTATTGCTTCTTTTGAGAATTTTATACAATGTATTCTTATCATAATTACCCCTCAGTTCTCCCCCAAGTCCTCCAGGATCCACCTGCACCTCCCTCCCCAACAACAAGCGCCAAATTCATGTCCTCATTTTTTTATAAATGCCATCCATACACTCCTGGGGGTGGAGCCATCCTCTAGAGCGTGATGGATATACCAGGGCCACAACCTTAAAGAAAGATAACTCCTTCTCCCAGAAGTCATCAACTGTCCACAGCTGGTCAGGTAGAGGTGGGGACTCAGGAACCCCTTCACGCTGGAATGCTGACCCGCATGACCATGTACCGCAGCCACAGCCGCTGTGACTTCACCAGTACTTCCTGTCATGTCCAGAAGACACTGTTTCCCTCTGGTCCTCTTTGACCTCTGACTCTGACAGTCTTTCCACCATGTATTCCAAGATGGCCCCTGAGCCTTGAGGGTGTGATATAAATGACCTATTTCAGCCTCCATCTGGAACATCAAAGCGAGAGACTATCTAGTCTGCCTGGAGCCTGGGAGCATAGGTCTCTCATCCTTCTGCTGAAGCTGCAAATGAGCTGGAGATTTTGAAGCTGTTTTGAAAGTAACTATAGAAAGTCTAAAGTGCATGTTAATCGATTCTCATGCAACTTGCACGTCTCACGAGCAACCAAACCTCTTCACACAGGTCACTTAATGCTGAGTTATTTGGAGGTAATACACTGGAGCCCCTGCTCAGAGACAGAAGCATCGGGAGGTGGGTATCCACCTGTGTCGTCACTACAGCCCCATCACCCATCTAGCCAGATCCATCTGAGGATGCAGGACAACTCCTGTCACCTGAGTGACTTCGCTGCATAAGACCTTACAGCTGACCTCGTGCTGGGGGGGACGAGGCTAATCGGAAAGATGCACTCGGGAGTTTTTCAGGTAGATGTGCATGCTACAGAAGGAGTTGAAGAGTGACATGAAGCCCAGCCTGGGGGTGCAGATCTACTTGCTATGCTAACTTGAAAGGCTGAGGGAGGAGGATGGCAAGTTTTAGGCTTGAATGGGCTACAGAGAGAATCCAGTGAGACCCTGCCTCAAATAAAAAGGTAAAAAAAAAAACAAGGGGTGTTTATCTGGGGATATCCCAATGACAGAGTGCTCACCTAGCACGTACAAGGCTTGGGTTCAATCAACTCCCACAGTCATGTGGTAGAAAGCAACCGTGTGGCCACTCTAGAACAGACGGCTGCGTAAGAGGGCGTCAACCTGATGCTGAGACAAAGCCGCCGTGCAACTATCTGAGGAAAGGCGGGATCCAGATACAGACAACAAAACAGATGCAAAAATCTCAAGGCAAGAGAGACAGAAAGGGACCAGAACGACTGAGCACTACAGAGCCGAGAGGACTACAGCCAGTGTCGAGGTTTAACAAAGCATGTCTCCACAGAAGCAGTTGGGTGGGAGAAGTCATCTAGATGTCAGGAGAGACCAGACCACAATCCACAAGGCTGCAGAAGGCCGGTGCACAGGGCCTCCTCAACGTCAGATGACCGACCACGGGACCATTACACCGTGATAAACGTGGAGGGCAGGATGACCAGCCTGCTTAGCCCCGCACTGTTGGAGGGCAAAGGAGAGGGTGTCTGACCCCCTTAGCCTTTTCTGACCTTTACCACATCACTGGAATGTGACTTTTCCAAATGTCACCAGTGTCCCCAGAAGCCTCCTAGAGCTCGGACAGACCCTCCCTGATTTGTTTATTGGCCTTTCAGTTATAATCCTCGGGGCCCAAGGAAAACAAAATAATGATGGTTTATGCGTGACCTTTAGCCTGCGTTGTACTTTTTCTCCTTTTGAGATGTTACAGTCCCGGCAGTGAGCGGATTCCTCCACTCCCAATTTAAGGAGCGGTGAGAGGGGAAAGGCATAGGGAGAGGTCCATGAAGGATACCGTCTTCAGTTTTCGACCACAAACACCTTTGCCTCTCTGAGTCCTGAGCTCTTCCTAACCTTCCCGGAGATGCAAAATAAAATGATGTCCACAGGCAAGGGGTTCCAAAACACAACATAGGCATGATGGTGCAGGACCGGCTCCACACATGACCTCTGTGTCAGAGACATTGTAGGGAGTCCCTGTGAAAAACAGGACATGTGATGCTCTACTCAGAACCTTTCAGGGTCTCTTACCCTACTCAGAGCAAACGCAGCCACACTCCTTGCAAAGGGTCCTCGAGACCCAGCTACTCCATCCCCTGTACAGCCTGACTTCTCTGGCTTCCTCCTCCTGCCCCAGGATGAGCCTGAAACATCTCCAGCAAGAATCACCTGTCACATTTGCTCTTGTTGGGTATGAGGCTCTTCCTGGTGAACCAAGACACACGTCTACTCACACTACATAGGAAACCCACCCATGACATACCAAAGCATGGACTCTATCAAAGTTCAACTTGGTTAACCTGCAAGTCTGAGGTTTAGTGTGTGTGTGTGTGTGTGTGTGTGTGTGTGTGTGTGTGTGTGTGTGAATGCAGTACCTGTACATGCCAGAAGAGGGCGTCAGATTCCCCTGAGGCTGGAGTGACAGGCAGTTAAGAGCCACTATGTGGGTGCTGGAAACCAAACCCAGGTCCTCTGCATGAACAGTAAGCATTCTAATCTACTGAGCCATCTCTCCAGCCCCTCAATGAGTTTTATTGGGGTTACTAATGGCATCATGGGTGAGAGATTACTTATAGGAGGAGGGATGACTCAAAGACAGTTGCATCACCAAAACCCCAACACAGGTACTAGCTCATGAAAGCTTCACCCCCTGAGCTCTCTACTCGACTTGCAGACAGCTGGACAGGTGAGCGAGTCTCCCCTCAGCAATTCAGCTCATCCGTCCCCTACCACAGTGGGTGGTGGTTGCTTCCATAACCTTGAGGAGGGACACTGACAAATCTAGCAAGTTTGGGCCTTCCCAGGCCTGTGAAGTTTGCTTAATCCTCCCTACCTTGAGTATCCTGAATGCTGCCCCCAACTTGTTCCTGGAGGGGGTGTCTCCAACTGCTGTTTGCAGCTCTTGGTGTCTCCCATGACAGCCACCGGCTCCAACCGATAGTACCTTCTGGTCTTTGCATGGAATGCCAGGTGCACCCTGGGATTTTCTGTCCCCTACAAATTGCTCCATCTTATAAATTACCAGCGACTGAGTCATACTTAATCCCTGTATCTATTTCCTGTCCCCTCTAGAATGGAAACTTTCTGGGGACAAGGACATCTAATGTTCTCTAGGAACTAGGCCAGTTTCTGTCACTTGAGAAAGATCTGCTGACTGTTGGGGGGAAGCAGTTTGAATCGAATGAACGAAGCACAGAGGCGTGAATGGAGAAGAGCAAAACTGCTTCAAGGGGCCCCGAGGGCTCGCGTGCAGCTCAAGAGAAACAAAGCAGAAGGATGAGAGGGCAGCCCAAGGGCAGCCACTTTGCGATACTGACGCTGTCTTTTTAATGAGACAATTAATTAATTAATCAGTGCCCACGAACTCCTGTGCCCGGACCTGGCTGAGTGACACTTGTGTTGAAGAAGACAGCAGGAACAAAAATGCGCAAAGCCCTCGGAAGCCAAGGTCAAGCCTCCGAAGAGCTCGCCCTGCTCACACGTGCCATGAGGAAGGAGGACAGATTAAGACAGTGAGAGGTGGTCCTACGCCTCCTGTAGCATCTGTGTGTGCAGGTGCACATACACACGTGTGTGGAGGCCAGTGACATCCTCAGGTGCTGTCCTTGGTTTGGTTTTGTTTTGTTGGTTTTTTTGTTTTTTTAAGAGGTCTTTCTTTGGCCTGGATCCTGCCTAGTAAGCAAGGCTGACTAGTGAGACACAAGGATCTGCCTGTCTCTGCATCCTTACCACTAGGATTAAAAGAGTATGCTCCCCCTCCCCCTCCCCCTCCCAGATTTCTTTCACACATCTGGGAGTAGGGGATCAAACTCAGGCCCTTGAACTTAAAGGACACGCTCTTCATTGACAGAGGCGTCTCCAGGACCCTCTGAGAATCGTTTGAATTGGAGATAGACATCCATAGGCACACCTTGGAGCACACGGAGTGGTTGGGATGCAAAGAACTCAAGATTCCACCAGACTGGAAAACAATACCATCAAGTTCTGCCCTACACAGACACATGTGCATGGGTGCACACACAGACACACACACAGAGACATGCATACACATATACAAACATACACACACAGACACACACACACAGAGACATACACACGCATATATACACATAAACACACACAAACAAACATACACACACAGACACACATAGACATACACACAGACATACACATAAACAGAGAGACATACACACACAGACACACACACACACAGACATACACACACAGACACACACACACACAGACACACACAGACATACACACATAAACACACACCCAGACACACATGCACACAGAGAAAGAGAGACATACACAGAGAGAGAGATATACACACACAGACATACACACACACAAAGAGAGAGAGACATACACACACAGAAAGAGAGAGACATACACACAGAGAGAGACATACACAGAGAGAGAGAGACATACACAGAGAGAGAGAGACATACACACACACACACACACACACAGTTAAAACAATAAATTAAAACTTGGAGAGTTCACACTGAGCTGTCCATCAGCGGAGCTGGGATCAGGAATGATTACACGTGGATGGCAGGCAGGGAGGCTTTTGTATCAGATAAAGGTTATGAAAACATAATTACCTAGAGGGATGGAGAGGCCCCAAACTTCGGACGTCCTTTAGGTACGGGCCTACATGTGATAGCCAGTTATAAAGCTAGCTTGCAGCCCAGATACCTTCATAAAAGGCTGGAAACGTCATTGTTCAAATCCCCTTACTTTTAAGTTGCCCGCTGTCTGTGAATGAGAATTTCAAATCGGCTTAACAGCACGCCATACATGTTCATTGATTCCAGGGACATATCGAGCCAAATTCCCTACTTAATTGCACTCTAATCTTATGGAATCCACTTTTAAAGATTACTGGGTTGGCCTTGGTCATATAAGGAGATTACAGAGACTCTGAGGCAGGGTAACAAGAAGATGAACTTGCAACTCAAGGACCAAGACGGATATTACACAGCTGTCATCTACATGAGAAGCCATGCCATCCTTCCCGAGTTTGGGGGCTCAGTTTCAGGAAGGATAAAAGTCAGTTAAGGCTGTCGGGTTTAGAGAGAGGGAAAGAGTGTGTGAGAGTCTGGGGGAGGAAACAGACTAGAGGCTTGGATTTCAGCACTCGGAAGCTGACAGGGACCCAGCCCAGGATGCTGACGTGTCTGCTATACTTTGGATCTGGGAGTCTGTTATAAAACATGGTCCTCTTCATCAGGTCAGCAGCGTCTGCTTGCAAGTGACCATCGTGTCAGGACTCGTTGACTGCTGATATTCCCTTGTAGAAGGATGTGATGGGGAAGGCCATTGGCCCCTCACCCAAGATTCCAGCTGTGTCTCCCAGCCGTTTGTATGCAGCTCTGCCCTGACTGCAAGTGCTCCGGGGTCTCTGGAGTGTTAGTGTGCATAGGTTGGGGGTAGACAATTGAAGGGGTTTATCTGTGCTGCTACCATGCTGCATGCAGATCTCCTAGTGCAGATGCACAGGGGTCACTCATACTCCTGACAGTAACACCCATACTCTGCAAACAAGCCCAATAAACTCACCGGTTCCCCAGGGTGGACTCTGATAGACTCATACTTGGGTTTGTCGTTGGAGCCCAATGAAGACGACATGATATTGTTTAAGTCTCCCTGGGGGAGGAATTCTTACTGTAGCCCTCCAATAGCATGTGTGTTAGATGTATGTTCCTCGGCTTGGTATACCATAAGAGGCTTGGAACCTTTAAGATGTGGAGCCTAGAGGGAGGTGACTGGTCATCGTGGGTTTGTCCTTTAAGAGGGTAGGGTCAGTTTCTTCCCCTCTCTCTTTGCTTTCTTGCTACCACAAGGTGAACAGCTCTTTCCACCATAGACTCCTGCCACACTGGGCCTCACCACAAACCTGAAAGCAACCAGACTGAAACCTCTGGGACACTAAGCCAAAACAAACCTTTCCCAGGTTAAGTAGACACTCTCTGGCATTTTGTTATAGTAACAGAAGGCTAGCACATTAAGTGTCCTTACCTATTAAAATCTAAGAAAGTGAGAGAGATGATCTTTGGTTGACAGCAGTGATTATTCTTCCAGAGGACACAGGATCCATTCCCTGACACACATGGTGGCTCACAACTGTAACTCCAGTTCTGGGGGATCTGATGCCCTCTTCTGGCCTCTGTGGACACTGCATGCATGTGATGCACAGACACATGCAGACAAAACACCCATACACATATAATATAAATAAATAGATATTTTTAAGATCTAAGAAAGCTAACAAAACATACAGTCTTTTATATTGTGAGATTTAACAAATTGGTATTCTTAAATATACACTCCCAAATATATCAATAGTGTTCTGAGATTGACAATTACCCTGAGTTCTTACATGTTCCAGGCCTAGCATAATGTCACCTCTCTCATTTTCCTCCCCACTCCCATAACACACTCAGGACACTTGAATTATACATCTAAGCCAAAGGTGGTTTATTTCCACCAACTATATTTCATTTAAAAATTGATCATTGACAAGCCAGGCATGATGGCGCATACCTTTAATCCCAGCACTATGGAGGCAGAAGCAGGTGGATGGATCTCTGTAAGTTCATGGCCAGCCTGGTATATACACAGCAAGTTTCAGGCTAGCAAGGACTACATAATGAAGTCCTGCTTCAAAAATAAAAATACAAATACTGAGTTAAAAAAAAATAAGTTGAAGATGCTTATTGAAACCATAACCTAAATTAAATGAATCATCATTAAATTAAAACCACAGCATCCTTACCTAGAGCGTGAAGGCTACAGAGCACGCTGTTTGTTCTATTAGGCATCTGCCCTTGGCGGATTCATGGGTGACTCAAACACTGTTTGGTCCCACTCTTCATAATAACCAACAGGGCAAGATGGTAATAAACAGCCGCCATGTTATCACTCTCCATTGAACCCATGAAAAGCCAGGTCTGCTGATGCATGGTTAAGTTGGGGAGGTGGAGGTGGCTACCTGGGGTTCCTGGGCAGCTAGCCTCACCTAGCTGATGCGTCCAATCCAGCGAGAGACCTGGTCCCTGGTCCCAAAAGAGAGAAAAGGATGGATAGCACCGGAGGTATGACACTTGAGGTCGTCCTCAGCTGTCCACAGGGGTGGGGAGGATGGGGAGAGTCTATTCACCATTTCTTTAAGTTATATTTTAAAAAAATTTACGCACATGCACACTCATACGGCAGGAGTCGTGTGGAAATCATAGAACAACTAGAGAAGTCAGTTCTCTCCTCCAACCATGTGGCCCCTGAGACTCGAACTCAGATCATCTGTCTTGCAGCAAGGGCCTTTACCTTTTGAGCCATCTCGTCTGTTCCTATTCAGCATGTCTTACCCCCAAGTTCCCTCTTCCAGACCCAATGTGACACAACACAATAGAGAGTGTTCTTAGGATACAACGCTCAGTCATTTAGCAGTTGGCAGAGTGTGGTCAGGACCCCTCACACTGGTGTGCATCTGCTAGGAGCCATGAAAAGGAACGCCAAAGGAGGCAGCTTAGCACCTGTCCTCAAAGTATCCTTATATTGCCTGACAGCTTCAGGCAAATGACAGACACCCCCACACACACACCCATCTCCTGGTTATTTGATGGTGGTGTTGACTGCATCTCCCTTCAAACATCATCAATTATTAACAAATCTTCTCAGCATCTCCCTACCCACCTCCTCTGTGAGCTGAATCGAGGAGAAACTCAACAACTCCAACTTCTCCAGCTTCCCTGGAGATTTGCAACCTTGGACAGCCATATGCATTTCCCAGAAAGATTCAAACACATGTTCACATCATGGACCGTTCTGTTGCCCCTCTCTCCTGACCCCCCCACTTGCCAATCTCCACTGCAGATGCCTCCACCATCAACACAAAGATGGGAAGCCAGCTCTTGGCTCCATCCTCGGTGTGGACACAGAATGCTGTCAGTCAACGTCACGTGCTCAAGCTCTCGAGCTTCCTATATGTTCTGTCTGGGATGTTCATCCACCCAGCATCTGGAGGGTTCCCTGTCCCCTCTTCACGAACCTGCTCTGATACTCCTGTTTATGTTCCCCTCCGGGTTCTAGCCACCCAACCCACCTCTCCATACGTAAGCTTTTGTTTACTCTCTCACTCCTTCCTTTGCAACTTAAGTCCAAAGGCAGCAGGAACTGTAGCACTGCTGTGATCCTGAGTCACTTTACAACCTCGCAGACCTTGAACTTTGGCAGCTATCAGAAGCTTTGGTAAAACAGAGCTTCCTGGGAGATTGTTCTGGAAGCTGTAGGTCTGGGTGGTATCCAGGAGTTTACATTTCTAGTAAGTTCTTGGGGGATGCTGATGTTGTCGGCCTAGGAACCACATCACGAGCCACCATCTGGCACACAGGATGCGTTCAGAAAATAATGGGAAAGTGAAAGAATGGAGGAAGGCACCATGGTGTCTCCTGCTTCTTGGCGGATACTCTTTCACCTGGCAGGTCCTCACCTTGGTCATCTCCTGTGGACTTGAGTGCCATGAGCATCTTTCATAGACTCCAGTGCCATGAGCATCTTTCATAGACGTGGTATCAGGAGCATCTCCACATAGATTTCAGCACAGCTCACACCCAACTTCAAGGTACAGGTTTGCATTCCCAGCACCCATCAAACTCTTCCCCACAAAGCGCATGCCGTAACCGCAACCATACCGCAGATGGCACGGCTGTGTTTAGTCTTTTAACGCCACCATCAAGGTTCCTCTCCAGCAGGCCTTTCTTGTTCATATTCAAAGAGGAACAGCACCGCCCTGTTCATAATAACAGAAAGCAAGAAACATCCTAAGCACTCGGTGATGGGAAACAGTCAAGTCAATGACAGTGCAGCGTATGCTGGAATATCTTCCTGCCGTAAAAAATCATGTTTACACAGATTGTTTTAATGGCTTCAATAAAATGGTTTTTATCTAATCCTATAAAGAATAATGCCAGAGTAACGTTCTCTTTGGAACTCGCTCCAGCTGGGGTACTCAGAGGAAACCTTGCTCTTGAGACGCTCACGTGGCAGCTGACAGGAATGGCAACCCTGTGCCGGTTAATAGGCGTGCCTGATGAGTTTGCTTTAATGGAGGGGGGAGGGAGACTCTGTTTGGTTGGATGCATGAGAATGGGAACATGTGATAGAAATAGCCTGACAAGAGCTTCCCACCAGGCCCCCAGACTGGATTTAGCTTCTCTATTTAGAGAAGACGGCAACAACTTTATAATAATACGGGGATAACAGTTAGCACTCTGGAGCAGTAACTACGCCCAGGGTACGTATTCTAAGCTGTATGTGCATGAGTTACATTTCATTTATTCAGGAATCCAATTACTTCAAAAAAAAAAAAACCAAATGGAACAATTTCCATGACTCAATGTGTGCAGTCCCAGGAGGAATTAGGACTGCTGTCCCTAGAGTGGCCTTTATAGAAACATGCCAGCTAAAAACCAAATCCCTCTCTTGTGAAATTAATAGTCTCTTTTTTGTTGTGCTTTAATTGTGTGCTTGCGTGCGTCTGTTCTATGTGTCTGCGTGTGTGAGTGCTGGTGTCTGCCGAGGTCAGAGGGGTTGTTGGATGCCCTGGAGTTACAGGTGGTTGTGAGCCTTCCGGTGTGAGTGCTAGGAACTGAACCCGGGTCCTCTGTAAGAGTTACAAGCGTTTTAAAACATCCGAGCCCCCTCTCTAACCCCAGAAATGAATGTGTTAATATGGGGGAGATGAGTGAGCAGATTTTAACAGCTATTCCGAATGGATGAGCCCGACAAAAAGAGGAAGCAAGGGGCAGTAACCGTTTGATAAGCGCTTAGGTGGTTTTGATTAGCGGATGGCAAGAACCCTGCCTGAAGGGTGGACTTCTGAGACCAAGTTTGAGTTGTCGTGACCCTGGAACACAAAGCCAGGTTACCCCAAATTCTGTGTTCCGATGGGACAGCAGTTTCATGAAGCTCTGTGACAGCAAAACAAAAGACATTCATAAATCCAAATTGATTTTATGGGCCTTTGTATAAACAATGCTCAACTCTAGTAAAACTACCATTGGTAGCCAGTCTTTACAATCTCCCCTGTTTTTATTATGATGCAACTCCCCTTCCCAATAGTCTAGACCATGAGGTTTCTCACTGTAAGACCTCTAAGGATTTGAGATACCGTGCTAGTCTTTCTGAAGAAGAGGCTACTATTACCTTTGTTATTTAATCTCTCTCCTTTCTTGTTAGCTCTAATTCTTAGGTTCCTATCTTCTGGTTGAATTGGAGTTTATAATATACTTACAGTCATCTGCAACCGCAGGTCTGAGGGAATCTGACTCCCTCTTCTGGCCTCCATGGGCAGTGCACACACACGGTACACAGACGCACATACACAAAACACTCATGCACATTAAATAGACAAATATTTAAAAATAAGATCAAGAATGATTAAGGAAGACTTCTAATGTCAACCTCTGGTCCTGATGTGAATATGCACAAACATACACTGAACGTGTGAGTCTGCATGTGCACATGCTTACACAAGCACGTATACAAGTCACACACAGACACACACACACACACACACACACAAATAAAGACACGAGCACACTCACATGACATTCTACAGACAAAAACATTAATATGAAATTCTTCCAGCCTATAAATGCAAGTTTGCATGCCTATAGTACATCTTGCCTCCTTTTCCATTTCTCTACATGTTGTGCACACAAGTATGTGTGTGTACTAGACAATGTAGAGAACGACTGGTTTGAAGCTTTCGGTCCTGAGTGGAGTGTCTTCATCAAATCCTTCCCTCGGGGCGCAGGGGTCAATGCAGAAGAGGAATTAGAAAAACTCTAAGAGCCAGAAGTAATGAGTGAGTCCAAGGAAGCAATGTCTTCCAGACAGCACAGGACTGGCACGCGTACAAACTCACAGAGGCTGTGGCAGCACGCAAAGCGTCTGCACAGGTTCAAGTCAGGCAGGGTCCCAGTGCTGAGAGGGAGAAGTGGCCACCAGCTCCCACCCCTAAGCAGGAAGCTATCTGCAATGGGAACCTGCATGCAAAGGGAAAATTATTCTTCCCCGATGGAGTCTCACTGCGTATATTAACCACACTTCGAGTGGCCAATGCCCGGGAGTAGATAGTTGACACAGAAGAAATGCAGTGATGTTTCTGTCGACTTTTATCTCGTAGAACGAAGTTCGAACATTTGTGTGTATTACGTGTCTTTTGCTTGTGTATTTTGGTTTCCAATTTTGTGTTTTTGTGAGTTTATGTGTGTTTCTTGTTTTTTTATTTTTTTAAAGAGAGAGAGACAGAAGAAAGGACATAAAATTGGATGGGTAATGAGGTGAAAAGGATCCAGGAGGAGTTTGGGGAAAGCATGATCAGAATATATTGTGTGAAAACAATTTTTTTTCAATTAAGAACAAGTCTGTGTGTGTGCAAAGAAAGACAATGTTCAACTTCCTGCAACTGATTTTTGTCTCGGCGAGGAGGCTGTCAACACTTGAAGTTTAATCTTAGCCAGACTCAACCTGACAGTTTGTGCTTAAGATTGCAATGAAGAGAAATTTATGGAAAATCAATAGTCGTGGCAAAGCTGCTTCTGAGCTTTGAACCAAAATTGAGATGTGATCATCCAACCTCCAGCGAGGCCGATGTTGAAGACAATGGGAGGAGAGAGAGGCCAAGACGCCTCTGACTTCCTCTCCACCCAGGAGTGATTGAAGGTCCATTATGCAAATAACAGCTATCTCTCAGAGACTATGTACTTTGAGCTGAAAGTAAAGATAAAAGAATTAGACCTCACAGTTCAGGCTTTCTTGCAAATTTATTTCTTTTTGTGGTTCCTAACACCTGTTCATCTTTCCCTAGTTTTTCTCCTAAATGTCCAATTTCTTCACTTAAAAGGTGAAATACACCACGACCCACTGAAACTACTGTTCTTCAAATGGTCTGACATTCACTAGCGTACACGGCTTCTACTGTGTGCATTTACCACTCTCCGTGTAACTGATTCAAAGACAGGCCCCATAGTGTTTATGTGTGCCATGGTCTCTACTCAGAAAGTACACACGCACCCTGGAGAGAGAAATAGGGAAGCCACACAAAATTGAAGGGAGCTTGTTTCATAATTATTTTATATTTATTTTTACTTATGTGTGTTGAGTACACCCAAGTGCAGTTTCTCATGGAGGCCAGAAGACGGCATCGATCAGATTCCCTAGAGCTGGGGTTATAGGTGGTTGGGAACCAACTAACGTAAGTGCTGGGAACTGAACCCAGGTCCTCTGCGAGGGCAGTGAATACTCTTAACTCTTGAGCCCTCTCTCCAGCCCAGCGTTTCATAATTCTTAAATGACATTGTTCCAGGTCTGTATCATTTCAGTTGTGAAATGTCTTACCAACCATGTGTCTTGTAATATCTAGGGTTTGTTTCTTAACACTGTATAAAACAACATTTGTTGGGGAAGTTTATTTTTAGTGATGTTTAAAATGTTTTTATACACTGTTGGGTGAAGGGCTGCCTAGGTTTTTGGCATTTTGTATTGTTTGCAGGTGTTGGATTTTTGTGGGGGACGTTTGATTACTTATGATCTGCACCTGAGGAGTTCTGAATCAATAAAAACACCTGAGCTCAGAGTTCGGGGTTCGACTATACAGTATGACGCTGGCCAGGATAGTGGTTCCCTCTGCTGAGGTCTGGCAGGGTTTGCAATTATGAAATATGCCTCCTTGTCTTCCGTGGTGAGCCCGCACAGTGGCTGTCTACTGCACACGCTGTCTTCTGCCTCGTGCTGGTTTTTGCTGCTTTGCCTGCAGAATTAAGTTAAGCTGCTTGGCACAGACTATTAAAGTTCTGTGTGAGTGGAAGGACATGGTGGGGTGGGGTGCTCCAATGCAGAGAAGAGGGGCGTGGCTCTAACTCCCTCCAATCGCTGTCTCTGCTCGTCTCCGCTCTGCAGCATGTGCCTTCTGTGAAGCCGACAGCTTTCTGCGCAGCCTGGGCTGACAACACTCTCAGCCTCCATCAGGTCCTGCTCTCTGCCCCAGGGAATCATCCTGAGAGAACCCCACTCCCTGATGAAATTTCTCCAGGTTTCATTAGAACCTCAGGCTAAAGCTCCAAACTCCTGATTGGGAAACAAGATCAGCCGTCAATCACTGTCTGACATCAGGTCCCTGTTAAAATAAAGTTATGGCACTTAATGGAGAATCCAGCGTTGAATTTTCCAATGCTCTTTATTAATCACCAACCATGTCAAATCTCAGGGAATTCTATACCCGGGCAGCTAGGCAGAGAGCTCACTCCAAGGCTTCTTCACCCATCTTCTGCTTCGTTCAGCTCCTACTCCTCCTTCAACTCCTACTCCCCCTCCCTCCTTGCTCCACCCCTCAATCCCCAGGTGTTTTCTTCCTGTTTTCATACAGACTCTCAATCAACAAATAACAGGAACCTCCTGTGGGGGGTGGAAGCTGGGGATGGCACAGAGGTGTAAACAAGTAAGAGACGAATCTTAACTAAAATATTAACCACAGCTAAACATACCACAACAGGTCCCACCCATCATGACTGACATTCAGCCCACCCACACATCTCTTCTTGTATATGTCAATGATTATATTGGATTAGAGGGCGAGCACACTTCGGTGTGACTCTGTTTTAGCTAGTTATATCTACAGTGACTCTACTTCCAAAGGAGATCACAGCGTGGACATCCAGGAATTAGACCTTAGGATGAGCGAGGCCAAACACTCACCCTCTCTGGATTATTGACTTACTTTATTTGCTTTATGACAAAAAAATAGAAAAATAGAAAAGATTGCCCCTGGGGGTAGATGAGCACTTCTGTGTCTATAATCCCCTCACATGGTTCATCTCTACGTGAGCACCGACTACCTCCAGAACTCAGATAAGCAAGAATTGATTCCCCATTTCCACACTAGATAAAGCACACACATAATCCCTGTTGAAAAGTGTCCAGGTGAGCTGTCAGGAGACCTGCTAGATTCATCAGTTCTGGAAGTCAGATTCCCCAGCCAAGACCTTCCATACAGAGCTTCACAGAGGTGGCAGATCTGGAAAGAAGACAAGGTCGAAGGCATGATGCTTTTCTCACTAACAAAAGAACTGAAGGTCAGAAGAGAAGAGAGTCTCAAAAGATGAGCCTTCAAGCACTTCTCCCTGGCAGTGCTCCTGTGGGGATTGGTGGGAAGGGAGCATTTCAGCCTCAGGTGCCTGAGATGCTGAGGCTCTGGGACTTAGGAAACCTGTCCCAACAGGAGTCACCTGCTTCTTCAATTCAATTAGAGCAAGGAAAGGTACTTTACTCTGTCTCCCTGCATTGGAAAGACACCTCCACTCATGTCATTCATGCATGAGGCTTCCTATGGCCCTCGTGCATTTGTTTATTATTCCGCTTAGGTGCAGCACACCTCGTTTTAAGAGAGAGCAAATGGAAGTTCATTTCTTTAAGTAAGCATTAAACATGTACCCCACTTTGCACACCCCATTGTTCTAATGGAGAGATTTTTCTTTCCTTCCGCTGGGAATTTAACTTGATTTTTTTTTCTTTAACAAAACATGAGCAAGAAGTGGATTTCTCAAATGACTAATACTCGCAGTCCTCTGAGGTCTACGCCCAGGTAAAGGAAATGAATAATGAACAGTATCTCACGCGCATAGATCTCTATGCCTATTTTCTTGGCTGCTGCTGATGTTTAAAATGTGAATGTTTTTGGAAGAGAAAAACACACCAAAACATCAATAATGACCCATCATGTGTTTCTGTTAAGGTTTGTTTTGCTTGAAATGATAAGTGTTCCTCCATGAGTCTATATTTAAGGAAATAAAGGGATGAGGAAGGTCCATAAAACAATGCTCCTGGGACCTGAGAGTGAACTGTCTTCCCCAGTTCGTCCTTCAAATTTATCTTGTGACCACTGATTGTTCAAGAATGGAGTGTCTAGCTACAGGCCAAGCAGCTGTCTAAAACAATAAACAAAATGCAGAATATCCAAACATCACTAAATATGGGGTAAAGTGCAAGCTGGGGAGATGGCTCAGTGTGTAGAGCTGTAAAAGCAAGAGACCCTGACTTCAGATCCCCGGCATCCAAATAAAAGCTGAACGCAGCGGTACATGCCTGCAACCCACCATTGGAAGGACAGAGGCAGGCGGACCCCAGAGTTCACTAGCTGCCAAGGATATCCAAAATAATGAGCTTTGGGTTCAGTAAGAGATCTTGTCTCAAAAACTGAAGAAGACAAGGGATAAAAGAAGACACTCAGGGTCCCCCTCTGTCCCCCTTACGTGCACACACAGAATGTACACCTGCATGCACACACATACTCACAAACTCAGAGTCAAGTCTGTTGGCCCCACCCACTCCCCCTCCCTAGGTGAGAGTGTTCCAGGCAGCCTTGCTGTGCCGCCTCAGCCTTTGGGGTTCTGCAGCTCTAAGTGTCTTCACCCCAGCATTGCATATGTGGTGTAGATATGAAATAGCATACCCCATTTCTTCAAAAGGCAAGGCACAGGGGCTCCACAATTGAGACGCCTTGTCCCCATTTCCCCTTGCTATTCAAAAATTCAAAATTTATTTTAAGAAAATGTTCATTTTACCTCAGAATTAGAGTTTATTTAGCAGAACCAGAAGTCAGTATAAGCCCTTTGAGCCACAGGTGGCTGGGCCCCTCCCACGAGACTATTCAAAAGGGGTGGGGAAAAAAACAAACCTCCAATCACTGAGCAATCACTGAGCTGGAAAACCCACCAATTCCTGAACTCAAAATCCCACCAATCTCAGGCTACCCTGGAAATCTCCATCCTGCCCAAGAAGCCTTATATAAAGAACAACATTCTGCTCAGTTCTCAGCACACTGCAGCTACTGTCTTCCTCCCAAGTGGAGACAGTCATGCCCCTGGGATTTTCCCTCCAAATAAATCTCTTTTGTCAGATTTGCTGCGTGAAGCTGTATTTGTGGTGAAGCAGAGCAAGGAACACCTCATCTTAGCAGGGGATAGCCTCCCCTCAGAGCTGCAACTTCAGGAAAGAGAGTAGAGCCATTACACTGGAACACTCCAGCTCCACTGGGGACACTTTCTCCATGGCAGAGCTGAGCAGTTTCCTGGCTCCTGCCATGAAACCTTTCTATCTCTGTCCAAGCTGAAAAACACTTAACGATGTTAGGATAAATACTCAGAGTTTGGTTTTGGGTTTCCTTTTTGGCATATGTATCTCCCCCTTTTCTTCCGTAAGTCTCCTTTTGAAAGTTATATCGAAGGCAAACACATCAGGTGCATTTTCCATAGCGTGAGATGATTTTTCTTCAGAACCCATAGCTTCTTCACCTTGTGATAGACGTTCCCTTCTGCCTTAGTCACTGTTCTATTGCTGTGATTAGACGCGACCATGGCAACTCTTTCAAGGAAAGCGTTTATTAGGGCTTGCTTGCAGGTTCAGAGGTTTACTCTATTGTCACCGTGGCAGGAAGCATGGCAGGCAGATGTGGTGCTAGAGAGGAAACTGAAAATTCTACATCCAGATTGGCAGGCAGCAGGAAGAGAGAGACACTGGGTCTGACAAGCATTTGAAACCTCAAAGCCCCATTCCCCCAGTGATACACTTCCGCCAACAAGGCCACACCTACTCTGACAAGGCCACACCTCCTAGTCCTTCTCAAGTAGTGCCACTCCCTGATGAACACACATTCAAATCTAGGAGCCTATGGGGGCCATTCCAATCAAACCACCATACCCATCTAAGATACAGCTATACCTGGAAGGAAGAGTTGAACCACTGAGCTAAGAACTCATATTCCAATGCTGAGACCTGTGATGTCACAAAGCACAGAAAGTATTCCATAGAACTGAGGCTTGTACGTTGCCTCAGACTCTCCCTGTATCCCGACAAGGGACAGAAGAAAATACGTGTAATGCAGACGTTACAACGGCTGTATGAGACTCTCCTTAATTTTTCCACTGATGGACACCACGATGCTTAGTTTCTCACAAAGAGAGTAGGTCATCAAGAGGCTATGTTGACAGTGGCCACACCAAGTCTGCTTGAAGGCCTCTGCTATTTCAAGGCCCTGTGCATGGAGCCAGGAGAATCCTGCAAGGCCTACAGAGATTCTGACTCTGTTCATATAACACTGATAAGAAAGAGTGTCTTGTTGTTGCTGCTGCTGCTGCTGCTACTGCTGCTATCTCCTTTTTTTTTTTTTAAATCTGTCTTTCCTTGTTTTTTTCCTTGGTTTTCCTTGTTTTTTTTTTCCATTCCTGCTAGTTTGAGCTAGTATCAGAATCAGTTACAGATGCTTAATTCAGTCAGCTTTTTAGAAGGGATGTGGGTCGAGCAAGATAAAGGGGGAAATTATTGGAGAGAAGTCACTGGGATTTTGCTGCTAAATAGAAGTTCTTTATTGACTTTTCAGTCACATAGAACAGCTGAACCAGTCTGACTCATGCTAAAACTCTGAGTCCAACAGTTTGACCAAAGGATAAAAGAGCTTTAATACAAAACAGATCCAAAAAACTATACCCTGAGGTGTGATGATTGACACTCTAGAAAGATAGCCAGTTAGTCAAACTTTCAAAAGCTTTATTTTTATCTTTTTGTTATTGTTTGATAGTTTCATGCATTTATGGAATGCACTTTAGGGAATTTCCATTCTCTCCCCTTCCCTCATTCCTTCCCTCAATCCCTCCATTCCCCCCACATCCCCTTCCTCTCCTGTTGGTACTATTATTCTCCATAAGTTCTCCTCTGGTTGGTGTGTGACCTCTGAGTTTAATTAATTATGTGAGTACAAAGTTATTCAATGAAGAAAGAGCAACTTACTTGTGGATACACCACTGAAGAGGATAGAATTCCTCCCCAACAAACGTTGATTGCCAATAGTTCCTCTGGGGGAGGAGAGGGTTCATAGATCTCACCCATCCATGATGAAATGTTGAGGGCCCAACAATGTGCAGGTCTTGTGAATATGACCATAGATACCATGAGTTCATGAGCACCGTGTTTCCATCACATTCAGAAGACATCTCTTTGCTGTCCATTTCCCACATCTTCTGTCTTTTACACTTTCTTCTTTTTCCGTGATGTTCTCTGAGCCTCGGAAGAGGTGAATGAACTGTCCCATTTGGTCTGAGCACTCCATCATCACTGATTCCTGGCACCTTGCCAGCTGTAGGTCTCCCTGGCATCTTGTCCAGTTGTGGGTCTCTGCCCATGGCAGTCAGAAGCCTCTCCAACAAAGGCTGAGTAGAGCACTAATATATAGGTATAAGGTCAACGTAACCATTTAGCAAACTAATAGTAATAGGTTCTTGCATAGGGCCTATACCTCCCTAGGCACAAGCTCTTGACCAGGTTTATGAAACCAAACATGTATTCCCCCTTCTGGAGCAGGCCTGAGATCCAATTGGAAAGTCACTGGTTACCTTTATGACCATCATGCCACTATTGCACTAGAGGACACATCTTGTCGGACAATATAGCTTGAAAGGTTCACAGCTGAGTAAGACTGTAGATGATTTTCTCCCATGTCAGCCTATACAGCACCTCCTGGGGCCATGAAAGCTAGCTGTTATGGAGGCTGCTTCCAGCTCAGCTTCAGATTGATTGATCCTTATGTGACCTGTGACCAGAGTATTCAGTGTCTTCAGCCAAAGAGTCTTACCACAAAGTTCTGGTAGTCAACCAAGAACAAGGGCAATATCCTGTATTGTTTGGGGAGCCTTTGGGATCTACCTGGCCAATTTGTAGGAAGGTATCACACATCTAGCACTGGGATTTTTGTTCAATTACTTCTCCAGCTTGCTTTTCTTTTGTTATAATAAAAGCATTTGCCAAAAATCAATCTGGCAAGGAAAAGATTTATTTTATCTTACAAGTTACAGCTCATCATCGAGGAAAGCCAAGACAGGAGACTGAAGCAGCAACCACAGAAAAACACTGCTCACTGGCTTGCTTCTAAGCTCACACCCAGCTAACTTTATACAGCCCAGGCCCACCTGCATAGGTGATGGTGCTGCCCATGGTGAATTGGGCCCTTCTATCAATTAACAATCAAGAAAATGCCCCATAGACACAGCCAATGCCAGTACAAGGGAGGCAGCTCCTCAATGGAGGTTCCTTCTTCCAAGGTGTGTCAAGTTGACGACCAAGATTAGGTATCATTAGAAACTAATGGCTTCCAGGGAGAGCATGACCCATCCATCGAGTGTACCTCCATTTGAATTCAACAGTTAATCTTATAGGTATTTTCTGTGACACGACATCTTATGAGCCCTCTCTCCAAACCTCGCCCTAGCCTTCCTAAGAGGGAGATACTTTAGAAAGGAAATAAAAGAGAATTGGAGCAGAAAGGAACACTTATCAGAAATAAAACAAGAGGGAGGCATTACTGTATCCTAGATTCTTTCCTCATTGTCTGTGTAATGATAATAAAACCATTATGCTCTGGGCATGGTAATTTTCAGTGCTACCACTAATATAAATAATACTGCTTATCATTCATAAAACACATTTGCACTAATCATTCAATGTATTTCTCTACCTCGCTCCTAATGAAAAACTGATTGGACTGGAATTGTTCATTTGCTCATTTACACATTGAGGGAAGTGAGGTTTAGAAGTTGAGCCAATTTCCCAATACTCTAAGCTACTACGTGGCAGAGCAAGAAAGCCACACTTCTCCCTGATTTTGTGGCATGGGCTCATGAGAAATGTAATGCAGAGCACTTAGCAGAGACCCCAATGTACAGTACACCACAGTTAATCATTGTCTTGGATCCAAGATTGGGAATAAGGCTCAACCCAGCCAAACCCCAGCTCAAGATCCCTGAAACAGATCAGCAGAGTGTTAGAGAGTGGGGAAACAGCGCTAGCCTTCTGTGAGTCCTCAGTAGACTGTAGCGCTGATGGTACCAATTCAGGGTGGAGGTTTCATAAGCATGTTGGGTTTTGGTGGGCAGAGGGATGACAATTATTTAGATGTCTATCTCATGGCCTCATGCCATGTGCAACTACATTGAGGGCAGTGCCTGCAGGTCCCTTTGAAGTCCAAGGTTTTTTTTTATTCTACTCTGTGTGTGTGTGTGTGTGTGTGTGTGTGTGTGTGTGTGTGTGTGTGTGATGCATAATGTAGGGACTCATCCATTTACTCTCCCACCTTCTCCACGGAAGTAGCATCTCTCAGTGAAACCCAGAGCTCACCAACATGACTAGTCTTGCCAGCCAGCTTGCTGTGAGCAGCCCTTGTCTACACCTCCCAGGACTGGAGGCCATTTACTTGGGATATGGGGATCCAAAATCAGATATTCTCACACTTACACAGGAAGTGGGCCATCTCCCCAGTACCTAAGGTCCAAGTCTTGATGCTGTGGGGCCTCTCTCCTTTTTGTTTTCTCTTATTCTTTTTTTTTGGGGGGGTCATGATATCATAACCAGGTTAAGATATAATCAGTTCAAACAACCACACAAATCACCCCATTCTTGTAGAGTCTGAGGAGAAGGGAGACTCTGCTGAATCCCTGTTCAGTAAAGTAAATGTCTTGACAGATGAGCTGAAGGACATGCTTTATCTCAGAGTGTGGTTGCTGCTGCTGAATGTTGGTGTGAATGAGGCTGGCAAGTGAGGGGCCACGGCAGAGAGTCACCTATTATAACAGATACTAAGCAGGGCAGTTGTGGAGCATACCTTTAATCCCAGCACTTGGGAGGCAGAGGTAAGTGCATCTCTGGGAGTTTCGAGGCCAGTCTGGTCTACAGAGTGAGTTCTAGGCCAGCCAGAGTTACAACAGAGAATTCTGTCTGGAGGAAGAAAGAAAGAAAAGAAAGGAAAGAAAGAAAGAAAGAAAGAAAGAAAGAAAGAAAGAAAGAAAGAAAGAAAGAAAGAAAGAAAGAAGGAAGGAAGGAAGGAAGGAAGGAAGGAAGGAAGGAAGGAAGGAAGGAAGGAAGAAAGAAAGGGAATAGATACAAAGCCGGGTGTGGTGTTGCATGCCTGTAGCCTCAATACTTGGGAAGTAAAGGCAAAAAGATCACTAGTTCAAATTCAGCCTGGACTACAGAGTAAGTGCTAGGCCAGCCTGGACTACATAGTTAGTGCTAGGCCAGCTTGGACTACATGCACAGCTCTTCTCCAAACAACAGTGGCTTTTTTTGGCTTCTTTTGGCTTCTGTCTGTCCTTCTTCCTCTAAATGGACATTGGTGCTCCAGTTTGGGTCTGGTGACTGGAGGGACTTTCGCTGTGTTTACTGGTCCAGGATCTCCAAGCAGCTTGTCAAGCACACCAGTGGGGCAGACAGTTCTGTTTTGATTCTTGCAGATAAATAAGACACGTCTGAGGCAAGACAAAGACTCTAAGATGGGACAACGCTCGGAGACACGATAAAAGGCTCGGATCCCCTGTGCCACTCAAGCTAGTTTTCTTATGATTCAAACAATGATGTTCTCAACCCGGGTCTGTGTTGGGAATAAAACGCTTTGTTTCCATTTCAACATTGCATGATTTCCATATGGCAACGTTGGAAATCTTGTCTGATATTAAACAGATTACAGCAGTGACAAGTCAAGAGCAAACACTGCCATTAACAAGGGTTTGAATGATGAATAATTTTAAAATGTTTTTGTCTAGGTTTAGTGTTCTGCACGAACTGCAAAACACAGTGATTTCTTTTCTAAATCACCAAACAGAATGGATCCCATTTTTCTTGATCTTGGTCTAACCAAAGCTACAAAATATCATTGTTTGTTTAAAAAAAAATTAATATATGTTTCATTGAATTTTTTTATTAATCCCTTATCCTTACTTTTATTTTTTGGGGCTCATTTTTAAAATTATTTTCTTTCATTGAATTAATTCTTTTCCTATTTTCTAATGTAGATAAGAACTTGGGTTGTTGGTCTGCGACCACCCTTTTGTTTCTAATATAAAAATTAATGTTGTTACAAAAACATTTCTTCTTAGCATCTTTATAGCTGTGCCCCACAACTGTTAATGTTATGTTTCCCCTCTTATTCAATGCCACATGTTTTATTTGTTTCCTTCTTTACCTAAGTGCTGTTCATGAATGTGCAGATTAATGTCTACGGATTTGGAGATTTCCTGCTGTCTTCTGTTAATGACTTCTGTTTTTATTTTGCTGTATTAGCAAAACACAGCCTAAGGGGCTGGAGATACAGCTCAGGGGACAAGAGTGGTCACGTAGCATGCACAAAGCCCTGGGATCCATTCCTAGCACTGCATAAATCGGGGATAGTGGTACATGCCTGTAACCCCAGCACCAAGAGGTAAAAGCAGGCAGATCAGGAGTTCAAGACCATCCTCATCTGTATAGTGAGTTTGAGGCCATCCTGGGCTACATGAAACCTGTATACATAGGTAAACAAACTAACATATCACGAAAGACGTTGTTTCTGTGGTGTCTGCCACACTTTGTTCTGTGGTCCCTGTGGTCTGCCTTGCTGAACAGTCCATGAGTACTTGAGGAAAACGTGAACATCCTGGTGTTATAGGAAAGCGTCAGTCAGAGATGTTGGCTGGTGGAGCCCTTCACATCCTCGCTGGTTGTCTGCCTCCTTCTGCGGTTGGTGAACTGACGATCTATGCCCCCAACAGTCATTGCTTTCCTTTTCAACTCTATCTGTTCTTGATCCATGCTGCAGCTGTGGCGGGCAGTGCTACAAAGGACTGGGATGGGGTCTCCTCCAAGTCCATTAGTACTCGCAGTGCTATATTATATTCCTCTTTCTCTGTAGAAATAATTACTATGGAGTCTACTTCACCAGAAATTAATATAACACTCTTTCTTTATGCTTTGCTTTGACACAGATTTCATTACGTGTCTATGGTTGCCCTGTAACTAACTATATACAGACCATGCAGGCATTGAATTCACAGAAATCAACCTGCTTCTGAATGCTGGGATGAAAGGCATGCAGCAACATCCCTGGCTCCTTATTTTTTTATTTTTTAAAGATTTTTTTTTTATTTTCTTGTGTGTGTGTGTGTGTGTGTGTGTGTGTACATGCACACATGGACCACATGCAAGTGTGGTGCCCAAAGAGGCCATCAGATCCACTGGAATTGGCGTTGCAGGTGGTTATGAGCCACCATGTAGGTGCTAGGAACTGAACCCTGGTCCTTTGCAAGAGCAGCCAGTGCTTTTGACCATTGATACATCTCTCTAGCTCTCCTGCTCTCTCTAATCTCCACTTCACTGTTGAACTCATTCAGGCAATTTTTCTTTAATGGCCATTCTTACTATCTGTTCTAATTCAGTAATTCCTATTTGGTTCTTTCTTGTTTCTTCTACCATTTCACTGAAACTGCATATTCTCTTTTCTTTCTTGAAGTTTCTCATTGACTCTTGAATCCTGGCATTAGGACAGATGTTTAAAAATCCTCTCTGGCAATTCTGATACCCGTGTCATCTTGGTGTCGCCATCAGGGAAATGGCTTTCTCCGTCTGCTTCTGATTTGGGAGGAGAGGGGGGTCGTGGTGTAACAGTGGCTTCCATCTCAGCCTTTATAATTTGTCTGAGACATCAGCAGCCGTGGCCTTTTCCATGTCTTCTCTGTTACCCTGCTGGGGTTTAGCATGTCTTGGCTTGCTTATAGAATGTGGGTCCAATGGCAGTTTAACTTTCATAACTTTATGGTGTTGTTTTGATTTTCCTGGGTTTGCCTAACTGAATAAAAGATATTATTCCTCCAGGTCAGACCAGCAGGCATGCTTTAGAAGGTCTGCATGTAGTAGGGTGCCCTTACCAGTATAGATGGGTTGACTAGTGTTGAGCAGAAGAAGAGAGTCCCCCGCTCTTGCAGGCAAAGGGTCTTCCGAGATCAGCCTTCTGCCTGAGTCCCTCACGTGTGTCCACACCTTTACACTGTGTCAGTTGACTGTCACTGCCATATTAAATGACCCCAAACTTTCTAGATTTGTAAATTAGAGTTTTCTTTTATACCCCTGAAAGCAGGGATTCTGAAAGAGTTCCACTAGCTAAAAGCAATGGCTGGAGCTCTTCCTAGGGACCCTCGTTTACCTGCTTTATTGCCTCTCCCCATACCCAGTGGCTCCTTCCATTGGCCAGATGCTGAGTCTCTCCCAGGCTGCACCTCTCTGCTACTTTCACTCCCTTATAGCCCTCATGATAACACTAAGCCCATCTCATCTCCAGGCAGCAATAGCAATATAATTTTCTCTGCCAGCTTTGCCTTCCCTTGACATACGACCTGGCTGTTCACTGATTCTGAGTGAATTTTCATTTTCATCCATGTTGTACGGATAAAACAGAATGACACTGATTGGGTAGCCTAGAATGAAGCAGATTCTCTGTGGTTCCTGGTTCAAGAGTCTGGAAGTCCAACATCAAGGGACCATCAGCAGAGGAAGACATTCTTATTGGGTGTGGTTATTGTGAAAGGCATCCAATGGACTAGAAAGACAATAAAGGGAGCCAAACTCCCTTTCACAATTAAACCTATTCCACTCTAGTAGCAATGTTTGATTTTTTTTTTCAGATCAAAGCTCTGTTGACCTAATCACTTCCTTCCAAATACAGTTCCACTGGGGATTAATCTTCAGAAAATTACTTTTGAGGAAACACATTCAAACCACAGATAAGAGTGAAGATCTGGATATCTATAGCAATGGGGGCATTGTTCTTCCTACCACAGGTACTGCTGGCATTACCAGCTACTTGCTCCCCTACGGTAGCCTAACATCTCACTGAGTGATGCAAGTTCTAGATAGTTAACAATGTACAAAGGCTGCACTAACTTGCCATATCGTGTCACCTGTATCCAGTTCAAAATAGCAACAGCCATCCATGGGAATAAAAATACAAATAAAATGTATAGTATCTCTAAACTCCAAATCCCCATTTTAATCAAAACATTATTTAGATTCTATTCCTTTATATTAATGTACATTAAATGCACAAGTCGATGGACTTTGTTGTGATATTTTTGTACAGATACATAATATAGTATAATCATCTTCATCCTCCCCATTACCTCCATGTCCAACTGCACACCCATTCCTCTGTCCCCTTCCTCTTCCTAAATATCTCTTTAATTTAATGTCCTTTATAAAAATCTAAATTTCATTAATGTCTTTTTTTACGTTGACGTTTTTCACTTAACATAATATACTTTCCAATCCCATCCATTTTCCTGAGAATAAAACCCTTCATTCCTATCCATAGATGAAAAATACACCATTGTGGATATACCACATTTTCTTTAGCCATCCATCCAATGATTGACAGCCAAGGTTATTCCAAAGCTTATCTATTGTGGACAGTGT
Source organism: Cricetomys ansorgei (assembly GCA_026225945.1). NCBI lineage: Eukaryota > Metazoa > Chordata > Mammalia > Rodentia > Nesomyidae > Cricetomys > Cricetomys ansorgei. Next base: position 8,770,555 of record JAMJFZ010001012.1, read on the forward strand.
GACAATCGACATTGATGTGCAGGGGTCTTGTTTAGTTTTTATTGTCAACTTGACACAACCTACAGTCACCAAGGAAGAAGGAACCTCAACTGAATTTAAGAACTGCCTCCATCAGAGTGTCCTTTGGCCACATCTGTGAGAAATTACCTTTTTTGATGGTCAAAGTGGTAGGGGTCTAGCCCACTATGGGTAGTGTCACCCCCTAGGTAGTTAGCCCTGAGTTGTAGGAGAAGGAAAAAATATTAGTGAGCCATGGAGAGCAAGCCAATAAGCACCATTCGTGAGTGGACTCTACCTCAGTTCCTGCCTCTAGGTTCCTGACTTGAGTTCCTGCCATGACTTCCCTCAATAACAGACTGGTACCTAGATGTATAAAGTAAAATAAATTCTTTCTTCCATGCGTTGGTGGCTGTGATGTGGCAATGATGATTCATTGGCTATTTCTGCTTCATCTTTTGAAAAACAATCTAAGTTTGTTTATTGTTCTTAGAAAGACAATATCACGTTTTCTCTCATAGTGTGGTGTGTGTGTGTGTGTGTGTGTGTGTGTGTGTGTATGTGTGTGTGTGTTCTCCAGGACAATTTTATTAGCCTTTAAAAGAAAATTCCCAGTCCTGTAAATCTCAGCAGGTGCCTGGAGGAGGAAGATAAAGGGAAGAAAGAGAAAAAATATCATTTGAGTTAAACCAACATTGAGCACAAGTGGCTACATGGTAGACCAGCAGTCACATAATGGCAGGGGGGTCGCATAAGAACAGAGAAAGACTAAAACTAAAAATATTAGGGAAAACAAGGTTAGAACAGAGATAGAACAAAGAAAAGGAGAAGTTACACTCAGAAAAGTGGCAGACTTACAAAGTTGCCTTAAGTCAGTAAGCTCTGAATATATATATATATATATATATATATATATATATATATATATATATATATATATATATACACACACACACACACATATATGTATATATACTTATGTATGCATAATATTTTAAGATATTAAGTAGAAGGGAATATTTTGGGGAGAGGAAAAAGGATGGACAGGGTGTAGTGAGGACAGGAGAGGACATGAGAAAACTTCATTGAAGTTCTGAAGAACTACATAGCATGAGCAATTGAAGCGTCCTCTATAATTCACAAGTAAGTTTCATATTTACCTGTATCCAGTATTCTATTTCAAAAATAAAATGACCTCATCTATTTCATCTTGTTTTACTGCATTCGATCTAATAAATTCCTTGTAGCCAGAAATGCTGGTAAATTTTAAAGGCATTTAAAATATTATTGGTCGATATCAGATTTGTCATAAGTTTACCCCAACTTTGGAAGCAGGCCCAAGAGCTAATTTTTCCTCGCTCTTTGCAAAGGATCCATAATTCATGATTGCCATTGACTTCAATACAAGGTATTTAATCCTGTCAAATTCCAGCTTCGTTTGAATAAAAATGGCCCTCCTCTAATTATGGGTTTTGATAAAGCTAATTTTGGTGTGTTATCCAGTGGGTTGCCTCAGCGAGGCTGGCAACATTTCTGAAACAGAGAACAGCTTAAAGATAACCACGGGAAAGATGGGAGCTAGAAAAATAACTCGGGTACATTGATGAGTCAGGAACCGGAGACTTTTTCAACAGCAACAGCAAAAAGACACCGAGAGAGAGCTGCTTGGGTAGAATGTGACTCAAGTCATCAGAACATTTGGGTAGTGACTTTATTTTGAGTCTCTAGGTGTCTGTATGAGACGGGAGCCTGAATGCTGGATGTTTCTGGGTGTAACTAGGGAAGGAACGCGCCTGTGAGGGTTTCTATGATGTAAGCAGAGCCACGGTGATGTCACAGAGCAGATGGCAGAGGTTGCGCATCTGTTTCACTAGGGGGCGCTAGACTCCCTGGAAGGTGGGTTCACTATATTGCCCCGGTGTGTGGAAGCCAGTTCAGCTCCTGAACCCTACAATTGCTCAACAAGCTTTGGGTACCTGAATCTTTTCAGAAGACAGAATCTGGACAACTAGGACATTTTCAGGACATTTTTTCTGGGTAGATATGTTTATGAAGTAATTGAGACCTCTGTAGTCCCAGAAAGTTTTAAGTTTTTCTTCAAAACTCTGAGTTTACCTTGTATGTTGATACTGCCTCTCCCATTTGGGAGCTAGAGAAATGATTTAGGCCAGTCGTTCTTCTGAGTTTATTACCCTTGTTAACAATATCAAATGTGTCATGCCATTAATATGCCAAAGCTTCTCTTTGCCCATGTGTGCTTTAGAAAGAAAATATTATTTCTAAAAGGCTCCTGTTGCCTAGAAAAATGAGCCTTTCCAGTTACAGTGGGGTTCACAGTACTGACTACTCTAATGGGAGGTGCTGAGTGGCAAACTGCCTCAAGGCAGAAGAAATGTCTTCTCTGATTATGTTATTCCAAGCTATAGCGATCGTTTGTTAATTTTCCTATTCATTTCTTATTATGACTTAGGCTTATTATGACTTACACTTACACATTTCTTATTATGACTTAGATAAAATTACACTTAGATACCCAAACCTGTTCTGTTTGGCACTACCTTCATTACTTGCCCCAAAGACCTCCTGGGCAAGAGCCCTGGCCCAGCGCCCTCCTTGACTTCTGTGTTTGTGTTTAAGCAGGCTAATTCTTCAAGCCCCGACAGTGGGAAGGTGTGAAGACGAAGCACAGAAAGACAACCTCAAGACTGTGGACCGGAAGTGCCGTGGTCTTCCACAGCCATGAAGAAGAAGACATCTCTGAAGCGGAAGAGGGGCAGGGCATCTCTCCGGAAGCGAAAGAGAAGCAGGCCTTCCCAGACCCTGAGGAACATTGTCGGCTGCAGAATTTCTCACGGATGGAAGGAAGGCGATGGGCCTGTCACCCAATGGGAGGCCACCGTTCTAGATCAACTGCCGACGAACCCCTCTCTCTATTTGGTGAAGTATGATGGGATTGACTGTGTCTACGGACTGGAGCTTCACAGCGATAAAAGGATTTTAAAGCTTAAGATCCTACCTCATAAGGTGTCATCCCCTCAAGTAAGAAACCACCACCTCGCAAGCGCCATCGTTGGCAGAGCAGTGGAACACAAATTTGAGGGCCAACATGGCTCTAAGGACAAATGGAGGGGCGTGGTCCTAGCCCAGGTGCCGGTCATGAAGGCCTGGTTTTACATCACTTACGAGAAAGATCCGGTCTTATACATGTACCAGCTCCTGGATGATTACACAGAAGGTGACCTCCGCATCATGCCGGAGTCTCCTCCGGCACAAGTGAAGTCGGAAATGGACGATGATGACGACGACGATGTCTTGATAGGTAAATGTGTGGAATACACCAATGGCAACGGATCCAAAAAGACCGGCAAGGTCATTTACCAAGTTCTAACCAACCCTTCTGTGTATTTCATCAAGTTTGATGACGACTTCCATATCTACGTCTATGATTTCGTGAAAAGGATCCGTCAGGGTGGAATTCGAAATGTGTGACGGGGTAGATATTTGACTTATAGAATCGGGGGAGGGGGGAGGAGGTGTTCATTGTTCAATGTGTCAGGCACTTAAGGATCTCTGATACCTCCAGTATCTTTGCCAATGGAATTTGTTTTGCTCTCAAAATAAAAATGTGTGAACGTGACATGTGTGTGAACACGGTGTTTGGTGGAGGAGAACGGGGTGTGTCTTGTTTACAGGACATCAAAGGAAGAAACCAGGTGTCAACTCCGTCTGTGAACAGTACATCTAGTATCATGGTAGGCTAAAAACGGAACAGGACTTAGCTGGCAGGAACTGGAGATGGGGCTTGGTTGGGGGATTGGGAAGAAGATGGCTGTTTATGAAGCAATGGAGAGGGACCAGAGAGAGGGAGGCTTTCTGGGAGATGGGTGAAGTTTGAGGGAGAAGCACACAATTAGGAAAGGGGTGCAAAGCAGGGAGTGAAGTCTTGGGACTTAAAGGGAAGCAGAATCAACTGAGCAGAGAGGGAGCTGAACATAGACTGGAAATCAGAGAACGTTAGGTTGCGTTTGACTACTAATTACAATGTAAATCATCTTGTCTCTTTTTTTTGAAAGATTTACTTTATTTTTAATTATGTGGATGGGACTAGGGCGTGTGCATGTGAGTACAGGTGGCCACAGAGAAGACAGATTCTCTAGAGCTGGAGTCACAGATGGTTGTGAGCCATGGGGCATGCAGACAGGGAGCCAACCAAGGTCAGGTCCTCTGGAAGAACAGAAAGTGCTCTTAACCACTGAGCCATTTTCCCAGCTCACTAAGGCCATCTTTTAAATAAATCCAATAGTCACATGCAGAGAAGAGGCCAGAATAAAGGTAAGAGCAAGGCCTGGAGAGAGACTAAGGGACTCATAAGGAGAAGAAGAGAGTAGAGGACACTGAGAACAAATGAATTCCAAGATAAAATGAATGAAACAGAGGACCTTGGAGGAATAGGAAGGTTCTGGAAAGAGTTGAACTTGGGCCATATTCACATTGGCTTTCTTGGCTCTTTAACAGAGAACCTGTCCATCACTACAGAAAGTAGGTGCATGGCAGGGGCTACCCAGAACAACATTTTGACCAGGATGACTGACAAGTGGATCCCAAGCTAAGTTCATATGTTGAGAGTCCTAAAAACATCATAAAAACCATTATTTTGTATGATAACTAAGAAATAAGAGGTAAATAGAATACCTATGAGCTATTTTCAGATGTTAAGCATAGCTTCCCTGAGCACCATTTGCCTCTGTTGTAGCCTGCGATCTTTTCAGGGGGTCTCCTGGATGCCCCAGGTGACCACCAAGAGGCTCCCACGCCAGCCAGTTCAGCCTCACACCCTTCCAACTGAGTGACTTCCGACATATCCATGGCCCTTTTTAGTTCCAGTGAGTTCCCGTCTACTATGCACGTGTGACCTTGGTCTCGGCAAACACTGATCTTCCCTCTAATGCAGGTGTGCGGAGCTCTTTCCTCTTCCAATTTTCATGACTTTAAAATCCCTTGAGGTCCCCAACGTGCATCAATCTCCTCCCAAGAAGCCCCTGTGCCCCACAACAACTCCTTGGACCCACATCGGCACTCCAGGAATCGCTTTTGAGAGACAGCCTTGTCGTGTCTGGAATGTCTCACCGCTGTCCCTTCTCTATAGAATCAGTTTCTACATTGAATGGAAAATAGAATGGAAAATCCTTTATTTTTATTGTTGATTAATTTTGTTATTTAAAGGGCTTTCTTATAGGAAAAAAATGCTCAGTAGAATCACTGTTGTTCACCCCACAGCCACAAATAGAAATCTTCTAGACACTTTATTTTAACTTAAAGGTAAGATGTGCTCATGTTCCTGAGTGCGATGTAATTGTTCTAGCTTGCTTCTTTCTCACTGTGATGAACATCATGACCAGAGATAACTTGAGGAGGGGAGGGTTTATTTGGTTTACAAAGTTACAGTCCATCACTGAGAGAAGCTAAGGCAAGAGCTTGAACTAGTAACCACAAGGAACATTGCTTGTGGGCTTTCTCCCTGTCATAGTCACTGTTCTATTGCTGTGAAGAGATGCTACGATCAAGGTAACTATTATTTTTTAAAAAGCATGTAATTGGGGTCTTGTTTACAGTTTCAGAGGTTTGGTCCATCATCATCATGACGGGGAGCATGGCACACAAGGCTTTGGAGCAGTAACAGAAAACTACAGAGTACATCCTGATCCGTAGGCAGAGACAAAGGCTCTGTGCTTGGAATGGGCTTTTGAAACCTCAAAGCTCATGCCCAGGGACACACTTCCTCTTAATCCTTGAAAATAGTACCACTCCTTGATTGACTAAGCATTCAAATATACAAGTCTGGGAGAGCGTTCCTTACTCAAACCACCAACCTCTCATGGCTTGCTCAGCTATTTTCTCACACGGCCTAGGGCTACCTGACTAGAGAGGCAACTCTTCATTTGAGGTTCTGTCTTCTCTGGTGACTCTAGACTGTCAAGCTGACAAAAAAAAAAAAAAAAAACCAACCAGAACAATAATGTTTATCTTACTCCATTGTCACATATTTTTGCAGAGCCTTCACACAAACGTACCCACCAGCCCCTCTATTCTAGCTCTGCATAGGCCCACCTCCCCGCACGGCAGAAGGGAGGGTACCTACTGTCACCAACACGAATAACCAATGGTATGTGATAGGGAATTAGTAAGTTCTACAAGCTCCCATCCCCCAGGGAAAAACATTCCAGTATTTTCTACACTTCCTGGGAGAGACCCCAACACAACTAACTCCCATTGGCCACTGGGTATTTAGCAGATCACAGAAGCAAAGGCTACAACCTATCTCATCTTCTTTCCAGTAGAAGACAGCCCTTTCCCAAAGCCTGTGAATCGGTCCCTGACTCACACTCAGCCATGACCGCACAAAACGCAGAAAGTGAGTCTGGCACAGGTCCTGTGGCTCCGCTTCCTAAGTCTGTGCAGCTTCTGCAATTGCACTTTGTGAAACTCAACCCCTACCAGGAACACAACCTTCAGTTGTCTCAGTTAACACTGAGAACTACACACGCCACCCTTGTCCTCAGCCAATAACTGTCCAACTGCCCGTCAACTCGGCTATGACAAGCAAGCCCTCATGGAGAAATCCAAAGCATTTGACTTTATTTTTATGGGACGGAGTGTCCTCCCTGCATGGTTATGCTGGAGTCTGACTCATCTGTAATAAAACCCCCTACTATTAAGAGCAACATTACAGGAGCAATGACAAATACCGAGTCACATGACCACCACCGCAGCTGGCCAAGTCTTCTCAGCAGCATTTTATTGAAGCATGATTTACATACTAAAAAAAAAAAAAATCCATTTATTTTAAGTGTGTAATTTAATGATTTTTTAAAGCAAATTTACAGCTTCCTTCCTTTTTATACTCATTTTCCACTAATTCATATGATATTGAAATCTATTAAAATATAGAAGTAAAGTGAAAGGAAGGACCAGAGTAGGAAGCAGAAAGTCTCTTGATTCACTAAGACAACAGATTTATTGGCAGACTCTCCCGGATGTAACCACATGGGAACACTGAGTCTGCTCTTAGCTTGCAGCTTTCAGAGAAAAAACTTAAAAAGATTAGACCATGATTCCTCCTACATACTAGAGGACCTGGTGTGGATCAGCATCTATAAAGGTTTTTGTTTTAAAATGGATGTATACTGTTTTCTGCCACTTAGGTATGGGCTCTTAAAGGTTTCAGCCATTTCTAAATGCTATTATCTAAGCTTTGAAGCCTTTGTAACTATCACTTATTCACTCATAACTGCATTCATCTGGTTTAGCTCCTCCCAGCAGTTTCTGAGAAATAGCTAACTTGTAACATTTTTCTTAAAACGTCAGTTAGTTCCACTTTGAGCCTTATTTCTTCATCAGTTTTTCCTGTCACCATCCAGCCAACTCTGGTGCTCACTCTTACCCTGTCTCTACCCCAACTAATGTTTCCAACGGACATTCTCTCTCTTATATACCTCCCTCCGAGCTGTTCCCAGAAGTCCGTGTGGCATGTAACCATAAGGAAAGCTGCACAGCACAAAAGCCTCTTGGCAAAGCGTTCCTTCACAAGCATCACTGATGGCCACATCTGTGTCAGTCAGCCTTTCATCAGTATAAGAAAATACCTGGCAACTTAAAAAGAAGATGGATTTATTTTGGTTCGTGGTTTCAGAGAGTTTGGTCCATGGTCAAACGGACCATGGAAGGGGGCATGATGGAATGCATCTACTCACCTGACCAGCAGCCAGGAAGCATAAATACAGGAAAGTACCAAGGACAAGAAATACCCTCCAAAGATGTGCCTCAAGTGACCAACACTCTCAACAAGGCCTTATCTCCTAGTTTCCTTCCACCTCCAAACACCATTGTATCATGGCTCCATCAGTAGATTAACTCATTGATTAAAGTCCTCAGGGCCCAGTCATTTTTCAGAGTCCCACCTTTAAACATTGCACTGGGGATAAAAACCTTCAAAACATGAGCCTTTGGAGGACATTTCATGCTTCAGGTCCAGCCCAAGCTAGGGATTCAGAGACCCATGAGGGAGGGGTAGAGTTGGCCAAACAATAAGAATAAAACCACACCTCTTATGGATGGTACAAACTTCTCTCTTTATTCCAACAGTTCCTACCTACTTCTACTCCTACTTTTATTCATATATATATATATATATATATATATATATATATATAGCCCCTCATGGGGAAAGATCAACATTACATCTGAATCATAAACTTAAACTTTACATAATGATTATAGGTTTTACATTTCAGTGATCACAAGTTCCATTTTTTTTTTAAAAAAAACAACTTATCTTAAAACACACACCTGAACACCTAGTTTTCCATATTTTTTTTTTCCTGTGACACATCTATATCCTAGTATCAATAGTTTTTCCATTATAAATTCACAGAGTTTTAGCAAGCTAACTAATCTCACAGCCAACTCCTATTGTAGCTGGCAGGTTGCTAGGGAATGAATTCCCATCATAGTATCCTAACGTACACAATTCTTAGTCAGTTAACACAACGAAGCAAGTTTATTATAACTAGAAAATTTTAAGTCAGGGGTCTTTTTGCTCTTCTTAGGTAAAAGGAAAGTCTGCTTCATAGCTCTTTATCCCCAAGGTATACCCCAAACTCATCAGTAGATTTTTAGTATAGAGACCAGGAAAGAGTCAACTTTATTTGTGGTTGAGGAAGTTCAAGCCTAACAATGCACTGAAACTCATTTGTTGTTACTTGACCATTGGTCTGTTTTTCGTAGGTGAAATTCATGGGCCCTAGCAATTAAGTTTTGTTTTTTGTTTTGTTTTGGTTGTTGCTGTTGTTGTTAGTTATTGCTGTTGTTCTAACCTTCTTAACCCTGACCAAACAAGTCCCTAAGCAAAAATATATGTTTTCTTCTTAAGTTACTGATTCTAAGGCAGCTGGCAAAACATCCTAATTTGACCCTGTAACTATATGTGAAAAACACCTAATATTTTTAACTATACATGTTTTTTAGTTCTTCTTTCTGGAGTTTCAGCAGAGTCACCAATTCAACTGAGTGGCACTGCCTTGCCTAAGTGCCATTGCTCATTGCTTGAGGAAAAATAATCACCATTGTTATGTGTGCCAGCAGCACTGCCCATTGAGGGGTTAGAGACCCCCATAGAACTTTTATACCACAAGAGATATAGGGAGACCATGGTAGCAACAAGCATGAATAAGGCCCAGCAGTATCATAGCGCATCAGGACACAATCTCCCAGAAGGCCAAGGTAAAAACCTACTGTCGCCTTGCTAAACAGTAGACTGCCTTCCTGATACTCCACTGTTGGCTGCTGTTCCCCTGCACTGCTCCCAGCAATTTCAAATCCAGATCACAGCAGCGTCCTTCATGTCAGACTAAGAGATAGGACCCCCTGATCTCTGCAAGCGTGTCTCTGTCCAGCAGTTCTAAAAGGACAGTCTCCAGGCCAGCAACATAAGCACCACCCAGGAGCTTTCGGAGAAACAAGTTCAGAGAGTTGACCCACCTCCATCCTTGCATCTGAAAACCCTAGGGTGGGGACCAGCATGTTGGGTCACAGATCTAAACTTTGCTACACTCTAGAAATAGCTGGGAAGATTTCTCACAATCTTCTGTCTCTGGTGCTAAGTCACATCATGTCAGCATATTGTCTGCGGGGGTCACTGTCAGTAGTCAATTGTAAAGACTCCTATGTGTTTGTTTGAATGTCAAATGGGACATCTCTCCCTACCTCCCCCACACACACACAGGAAGGGGGAGGAGCTTAGTCTTAGGAACCATCACAGACGAGGGAGTAGATAGATTGTAAGATCCAGAGGCCAGTGAAAACTGGAGCAAAGCAGCGTCTTCTGGGTAGGACCACAGTGCTCGTGAACTCACGGCAGGCAGCTGTGTTTGCCTGCACAAAATCAAACCAGTCAACCTTCCATTATGGAGTGGGGAGGGCCTCACCATCCCTCACCCCAAGATGGAGGGCTATGGACAGTTGATGGGAGAGTGAGAGTCAGTTTTCTTCTTCAAAGATGTGGCTGATGGTAGGTTGATCATGCGCCGTGAGTTTACAGGCAACACAAATTCCTCAGTGGGTCATTGCGGAAGAGGGGAATGGAGGCATGAAGTGGGAGGGGGTAGGTAGGAGGGGACCGGGATGGGAGGAGTTAGGAGGAGAAGTAGGGAGTGCATGTGATCAAAACGTTGCATGAAGTTCTCAAAGAATTCATCAAAATAGTCTTTAAAATACTACATCTGTACTGAACATACACAGACCATTCTTCTTGTCGCTTCTTAAATAACGGCTCCTTGCATAGTAGTTGCAGTGCATTAAGTACAAAAGTAATCTAGAGATGATTTAAAATGTAGGAGGGTCTAGAAAGATGGTGCAGCGGTAAAGTGTTTGTTGCCCAAGCATGAGGTCATGAGTTAATATCCCTAGCCCCGACATACAAAGCCAAGTGTGTGGTCTCATGTGCAACAGTAACTCCAGCGCTAAGAGAGGTAGAGACAGGAGAACCACTGGGGATTGCTGGCAGCCCACCCAGCTCCAGGTTCAGAAAGAGACCTTGTCATAGGGGAATTCAAATGGAGAGTGAAGGGGCAGGTACATTATGTCCACCTCTGACACTGCCTCTGCCTCTGCCTCTGCCTCTGCCTCTGCACTTACATATAGAGGTAGCATGCGGAGGGAGAGGCAGAGGCACACATGAATAGATATAATAAAGTATGCAAGAGGATTATGTAAGTTGTGTCCAAATACAATGCCATCTTAGCGAAGGGACCTAAAGTCTTTTGGATCATTTGGGGCCCAGGAGCCAACCCTCCAGGGATACCAGAGGACAAGTGTATCTTCTTCCTGTACAGACAAAAACCTCAGTCGGCTGTGTGTCTCGGGGCTCCACACAGCTCTCCTCCTCCAGACTCCTGTTCACAACAGAGAACGCTCTGAAAATGCCGAAAGAAGGAAAACCAAAGGCTTCGTCGTGGTTTCTGGGCTTGCATTGAAATCATATTTATCACATTTTATTAAATGGGAAGGAAATCTTCAGCTCCCAGCAACAATTGACTCAATCATGTTGGCTTCTGTTTCATCCCAGCATGAATAGCAATTAATTGCACATCAATAGTTTCTGCGCTTTGAACTAAACCGGGATAAAGGGATATGTTTCGGTATAGACAAGTAATGCCAATGTGGATAATCATGTAGAGGAGGAGGAGGTGTTAAGGTTCCTTTGGCTTGTGCAAGAGTGATAGCTGATTGGAACCTTGTTATGCAAATAACCCTAACCCCTGAGAGAGAAAATATAACAGTAAGAATGTACGACCAAATGAGGAGGGCAGTTGCAACTTGAATTCTTTTTTTACATACTGTGGTTGTTTGAATGAAAGCGGTCCCTTGGGCTAATCCATCTGAATGTTTGGCTCCCAGTTGGTGGACTGTTTAGTAAGGATCAAGAGGCATGGTCTTGGTGGAGAAGGTGTGTGACTCAGGGTGAGCCTTGAGGTTTCAAAAGCCCACAGCAGGCCCGGTCTCACTCTGTTCCTGCCTGCTGTCCTCAGATCAGGATGTGAGCTCTCAGCTACTGCTCCAGCACCATGTCTGCCTGCCTGCTGTCATGCTGTCCTCCATGAACGTCACAGACTAACCATCTGAAACTGGAAGCTAGTCTCCAATTAAGCGTTTTCTTTTAGAAGTTGGCTTTGTTCACGGTGTCTCATCACAGCAATAGAACAGTAACTATGACACACACCTTCCTGTTTATTTTTCGAATAGCTCTATATTTATTTGACTAAAGTTACCTTTACCCATTAAACAGTTCTAGGAATAAGTTCATACAGGCTGGAGAGACAGCTCAGAGGTTTAGAGAACCTGCTGCTCTTGCAGTGAACCAGAGTTCAGTTCCCAGCTATAACTCCAACTCCAGAGGGGTCTGACATCCTTTTCTAACCTCTGTAGGCACCTGCACTCATGTACACACACACACACACACACTCACACTCCCATGCACACACACACACACACACACACACATATATACACCTTCACACTCACATATACATACACACACACATATACATAGATATATACTCACAAACACACACACACATATACACACACCAACAGACACACACATATTCACATATACATATACACTCACAGACACACACTGTATATATACACTCATACACACATTCACACTCACATATACATACACACATACATATATATATGTATATATATACACAACAACAAACACACCCTTAGTCACATGTATATATACATATACAGTCACTGACATACACTGTACATATATACTCATACATATACACTCATTCACACTCACACATACATACACATGCACATACATATATATATACACACCAACAGACACACACATATTCACATATACATATACACTCACAGACACACAGTGTACATATACACTCATACACATACACACATTTGTACTCACATATACATACACACACAGACATATATATATGTATATATGTATACATATGTATATACACACACACACACACACACACCCCAACAGACACACACATATTCACATACACACACACAGAGACACACACACAAATAAATCCTTACTTACCAGGATTACAGACTTACCCAGGGGCCCTGCAGTTTCATTTGGTCCATCTGATACCTGTGCTCACAACACACTCCTCTTCCTATTCTTGTCTGGAAAACGCGTATACAACCTCTGCTGACTCGCTGCATCTCATTTTTTTCTCTTCTTCCTCTTTAGGAATCTCAATTGGCAGAGAGTCCGACATGGGGAACTTGTTTTAAGCAATTCCTTTAGTATGTGGGTCACTTGCACCTCCGATCACAAAGGTAAACAACATCAACAACTAAATGTATGACCAAATGCCATATGCATTTCCCTTAATAAACACCAGCTTTGAGAATTAGAACTCAAGAGGAGATGAGACTTTTGAAGAACTCTTATTCTCAGGCAGGATTTGATATTTTCAGTCTCCTGAAATGGAACACCCATAGAAAAGACAGGGGGTAGATTGTTTTCGTCCACAAGTTGAATCAGAAGCATTTGATAATGACGGGCATAAAGGGACTCACCCCAGTCTACAAAAGAATGCAGGAATGTGGCTCAAGGAGACATTTGAGCAGTCTGCCCCTTATTAGTATTAAAAAATTCCTGAAGTCAGGAACTGACATTCAACAAAAGAAATAACTAGATTTTTTTTTATTAGGCAGAGCTGTTTTTAAAATAGCCTTCCTTTTAGCCATGAAAACGAGGGGATTTGAACCTGCAGGGTCAGTACGTGGACAACTAAAGACATTCCTGTCAAAAATTTCAGAATAATGTGGGTTTTTTTTTTCAAACTGAATTGAATAAAATTAGAAATTTTACCCGTTGAAGGGGAAAGCAGTGCCCCAGAGAGAGGCTAAAGAGAGTCAGAATTCATACTTGATTCTTTCAACAAATACCACGTGTCTGTTGGTATCAGGAAAGAAAAAAAAAAAGTAAGTTGGAGTTCTCGGTTTAGAGAGATTTTAATGTGTGTGAATAGCTGCCAATGGAAAGAATGGTCCTCAGATTTTCAAAAGATGCGAAAAAGCCACCGCGGAGTTCTTGCAGTTTGTTTCAAAAGCCTTGGTTCCCATCTGCAGGCACACAAAGCCTCAAGGGAAGGGCCTGGGACCTCCCAAAGATAACCTCCTACCACTTCTGAAACCACGCCCACGGGAGAAAGCGGTTTTCTCAGAAGATGGAGCAGGGAGAGCTGAAAGTGAAGGCCATGTATTGATCAATGCTGTAATAGAACAGCAGCTGGCTCACAGAGCGAGGGAGCCCCTCAGCGAGGCAGCCAAGAACTAAGAGGATTTGAAAAGATAATAATAACACAGACTTCAGCGAGGCCAATAGAGACTCATGGGAGTCTGCAAATTTAATCTCATGCACTTAGGGCAGAAAAAAAAAATCAAAACCAGGGGTCCCTCTGCTCGGCCCTATGGAACTCTGGGCCATGCTGCAGAGGGTCCAGGTCAAAGCCTCGATATTGATGATGGAATCCTGCGAGGAACCGGAACTAGATCATGTTAGTGCTGTGAGAAAGAACAGAATGGCATCCGAAATGGCTCAAGTCAGTGCAATCTTTGGGTGCCGGGGGTGGGGGGTAAGGGGGCATGGGGGGTAGGGGGCGTGTAAAGAAACAGGACGACAAGAAGACACCAAGAGTCACGTTTGGCCAAACGAAGCAACTGGAGAACGCAAACCAACGTGCTGGCGCCACGACCAGGAGAAGATGGCAAAGACGAAGAGCAGGCACACAGGCCCTTTTAAGGGAGACAGGCAGCGGTGGGGATCTTTCTGATTGGACAGGACCTGGACACGGGTCCTTACTGGATTGGCTCCTTACATCTCGGGAAAGTGAGGAGTGAGTGGCGTGTGGGAACATGAGAAACCTGATGGAGTTCTATAGCACAGTTCAGATTGGCCAGCAGCTGCCTTAGGGACTTTCTGAGAGTTACCGGAGATTTCTGAAGAGCTGAGGTCAGAGCCGGTCCACCATGATAGAATGGAGCCTGCGATAAAGTAGAGTCGCCCTGGTCCTCTCATTAAATACAATTTCTGTTCATTTAAATAGCTTCAAGTGGCTAATGGCTGTTATTAGCACAAGCCTCCAGATTATGTGGTTTCTCAGGCAGAAGAACACCCCACAGGAAGTGTGTTTGAAACCTTGGGGATTGTTAGTACATCCTCCACACAGCCCCAAGATGGTGATAGGACACAAAAAGACAGCCAGATGTAACAAGTCCCAGGCTCACACAGACAGGCCTGTCTCCCAGAAATCTCTCCTCAACAACCTTCCCTCCTCTCTCCAAAAATTCCACATTTCCTCTTCTTTGTTCTCCCCCCAGCCAATCAGAAACAGCCACCCCAACTCTTCTCTGACTATACCTCCCCCCTTTCCTCTTCCCACCTAGGACCCCATATAACCCACCATTTGCCTTAGAGCCTTGTCTTTCCCTACTCTAGTCAGACGCAGTACTTTGTCCTCTGAGACAGATATCCCTCTCCGCTTATTTCCTCCTCTTGTCCCCCGCCTTTTGTCCCTCGGGGAGCAAGTACATCTCCTTTGTACTAAGAATCTGGTGTCTGAATGTGTTCTGTGCCAACTCTGATGTCCTTTCAGGGATTCCCACAGCACGAAGGCAATCTAAGAGAGGAAAAGCATGGAAGTGGGTAAGGTAAGACAAACAAGAGGAAATCTGTGAAACAGAAGAGGAAAAAGACTTCTCTGTAAAAGGCAAAACATGTAAGGAAATGGCTCCAGAAAACATCGTTGTTTTCAGAGTTCATCGTAGCAAAATCGACAGTGACCTGTGGACAAGCTCTGAAAATGTCATACACACATACACACACACACACACACACACACACACAGCTTAATAACAGGATTTATGGAAAGGTACCATTAAATGACTTGAAGATTCTGTATTAAATTAAATGAGCTTTGTGTAGGAACAAGTTTCAACTAGATTTCCCAAGTCCTACCCCTGTTGGGGTATCAAATAGATACTTCTACCTTCCTTTTATTTTTACTGTGAAGTCCTTCCCCTTTCAATGTGGTCAGTGGCTTCCATGTGGAAGGGTTTTGCAGTGCATTTGTGTCTGGTGAGGAAGACTCAGTGCTATATAAAACAGTAAAAACAAAGCATGCTTAAGCTCCACAGGCAGGGATCAAAGAACACAAGGACTCCCCTGGCAGACACACAGATCCAAGCTTACAAAGTTTGGGCCCACAGCATCATTGGGAACTAGTCAACATCCTTCCTCAGTCCATCGTGTTCCTGGGATCATTCCCATCTCTTGAGGCCAGGGGATGATGCATTTGGAATATCCTCTCCCTGAGTGTGATGCTTGTACTGAAGCTCTCCACAAAATTTCAAATAGGAAAACAGAGAGACAGAGACAGAGAGAGACCTAAGGATTTGGTCCCAGGAAAAGATGGGAAAAGGTCAGAGTTCCGCTAGCAAACCTCGGTCAATGACCCCCATCCGGAAGCTGAAGACAGTGGCTTATTTCTAGGAACAAATCATTATTTACCTCATGGAACCTTTATGGGAAACAAAAATGGTTCAGTCTAGAACGAGTTAAATGGAAACCCTTTAAAGTCTATTGAGGAGTTTGGGAGCCAAACTCCATATACAATTTTGGCATAGAATGTGACCCACGAGTGCAGTTTGCACAATAGCATTTAACTTTCTGCAATATCTCTTACTCACCTAAAAGTCATGAAAGCAGGAAGGAACAAAGGAGGCCAACAGAGCACACTTCAATTTCCATATAAAAAGTGCACTTTTCAACCAAACATACACATAAATGGCTGGTCTGCAGCTCACCAGCCCTGGTCATGAGGGTATTGACAAAAGTACGTAGATATCCCACATGGTAGAGCCACTGTCCCTGGTACCTGACTTCTGGAGGCTCTAGAGTCATCTCACCCTTAACCTATCTCCATCCTGTGATATATCATCCTCTTATCTTTGACTTAGGAATATTTTCTTTAGTCATTTGGATTTTTCTTTTCTCTCTCTCTCCCTCTCTCTCAATAAACATTGTAGAAGTAAGAAAAAAAATATCTGGTTCCAGCAAAATCTAAAACAAGAGTACTTAAGAAAGTAATTTAGTGATGGAGCGTGATGGAGATGCTCCATTTAGGGCTGAGGACTCAGTCTCTTTTAACTGGGATGCAGGGGAAATCTTGGAAGAGTCAGAGGCTGGGAGGAGGCCTGTGAAATGTTGCCTTCTGACATGACATAAATGTTGCACTCATGGGCTCACAGCAGCTGTGGTCACCTGCATACGGTCTCCACACTGTCACCAGCCAACATTCCAGCACAAAGAGAAGTGTTCTCCAGGCCCCACCCCTTACTGAGGAGCTGTGATGGCTGCCGTGGTAAGAGAATCATTTTTCTTTGGAGGTGTGGTTGCTGGTAGAATTCCCATGCTCCCGTAGGTGGCCCCATACCCACACATACATAAGCAATGCTTACTGAACTGGGTGGTTATTGGTGTGGAAAAGAGGACATGAATTTTGAATGGAGACTTGTTGGAGGGAGATTTGGGGAGAGCAGGAGGTTGGAATGGAAATGGTTATGATCATGTTTCATTGGATACATGTGTGGAGTTCTCAAGAATAAGGATGATTTATTATTTAAAAAGAAAATTTGGACTATTAGCTTCAGTATGTAATGAAATGCTACATGACTTTTTAAAAAATTAAATATAAAATTAAACCCAGTGACTGCCTTATGATTCAAGGGGTAAATTATATACACTTAATATAATGTGCTCTCCCATGCGTGTTCGCGCTCTCTCTTTCTCTCTCTCTCTCTCTCCCTGTCTTTGTATATGTTTCTGTCTCCCTCTGTCTCTGACTCTTCCTCTCTGTGTGTATATCTGTCTCTTCTCTCTCTCCCTCTTTCTGTCTCTCTCTCTCTCTTTCTCTCTCTCTCTCTCTCTCTCTCACAGACACACACACACACAATCACCACCACCACCATCACCACCACAAATGTGTGTTCAGCTACTTTTATGTCAAAGTATCAAAATTCCTGACACAATTGATGTTAAGGAAGAGGAGTTTGTTTGAGGGCACAGAGTCACCAGGAACAGGTCACCATGGCAGGGACAGCATGACAGAGTATGTTGATCTGTGGTATTGAGAGCCTACAAAGAGCCTGTTCACATTTGGGTGGATCTGGAAGCCTCACCCTCAGTGACCTACTTCTGCTAGGGGACAGTCCCAAAGGTTTCCCAGCTTTCCTGGACAGTGCCACCAGCTGGGGACAAAGTGTTCACACAGCTGAGCCTGTGGGGAAATCTCACATCCAAACTTAATGATGCTGAACCAGTCAACTGAGAAATACTTTTTGAAAATAGTTTAATTTCAATTTCGTAAACAGAAAACATCCTTAGGGATGGATTGATTTTGTCTTTGACTTGCAAAATGTACCCTGAATGCTACATAGTATAGAAAATACATAGTTTCCTACAGAGTGAATGGCGCTGAAAACAGCCATCAAGGTAATGAAGATAAAATGCAAATAACTCAGGTATACAGTAATAATTGCAATTGTCAATGTGAAAGGCTCTTTTATTTATATATGTAAGCTGTCATTATTATTTCCCTATCGGGTTGATTTTATAAGGAAAAAAATGCAGGCTCTGCCTATCCTATTGACCACAGTGTGATTCATCATGGTGTTATGGGGCTGCAATCTAGGGATTAATCATCAGGGTTTGACATCAAAATCCATCGGTTCAATGCATGAGGCTTTAACAGGGAAAGTAAAGTTACAAATACTTGATGCCCCTTGGCATCTTCTCTGTGAGTCCGTTATGTGAACGCCCGGCTGTTGCTGCTGTTGTTGTTTTAAATCTGAAATACTGAATGCAAAAGCAAGTGGTGAGGGGCTGATAGATCTTTTTACTCTCACTTCCTCCTTCCCTTCTTTCTCTAATTCTCCCAGTCCTGGGCTTTCATTCAAATAAACCGAAATAAAGTGGAAGCAAATAGGTTCATCACCTCTGATTCCAGTTTGTTGACTGCAATTGTCTAGTAGGCATCAAACACCAGATGACGGGGCTGAGGAAGAAGGGTCGGTGGGTAAAAGTGCTGGCCACATAGGCTTACGGACCTGAGTTCAAATCCCAGCAGTCATGAAAGAAGCTGGGAGCCTGGGACCTCGATGACTGGGAAGGGGAGCAGTATTGTTGGGGCTTTCTGGCTTCCAGCCTGCGCACACACACACACACACACACACACACACACACACACACAAAAGAGTTCATGATCAGGCAAAGACCCTGCCTCAAAGGAACATGGCAGAGAGTTATAGAGAAAGATACTGTATGATTGCCTCCTTAAACCACAGGGTGCTGCATACCTGCACACACATGCATATGAGCATGCATGCACACACACTCACACATGAGTGCGTGTACACACATACACAATTATTTATTTTCACTTTGTTTTAAATTTTTTGTTTAAGTATTTCATACATGCATATAATGTGTTTTGACCAAATCCACTCCCCTCCCCTACCTGAGAATTCCTCCTCTTCCCTCCCTCCCATCACTTTTCCTTCCTAATTATGTGTGCATTAAAAAAAAAATCAGTCCACTTAGTGCTGATTGTATGTGAATGATTATAGGACCATCTACTTGAGCCCAGGCAGGCTCTCAGGGGCCAAGAGGAAAACTGACCCTCTCCCCCAGCAGCCATCAGTGGCCAACAGCTCCTCAGACAGGGATGGGACTTCATGAGTCCCTCCCCCCTCCATTCTGGGATTTGTCTGTGCAGATCTTGTAGATGGAGTCCTAGCCACTGGGAGCTTCCTCACACACAGAGGCACAATTTTACAACCAGAGAATGGTTTTTAAAAGGCTACACAAAGTCCCAAGTTGAATTCATTAATGTTAAAAAATTTGCATTTTGTACCAGATTATAATACTATCTATATAAAATTAAATTATTCAAATGAATATTTAAATGTCCAGTGAATCTTTATCTGTTAAAGGTCACAGATTGAACAAAATCAGTTAGTGACAACTTTTCCTACAGCCGCACCAGAAGTGGAAATCGGTGTCCAAAGGCAACAAAGACAAAGGGCTCCTCAGAGATCAAGGACGGACAGGATAGGGTTAAGGAGCCAGGTGGACCAAGAAAGGCTGATCGTTAGCAAAGAGCCCAGAAAATCAGGAATCAGCCATTCAGACCTTAAAAAACCTTCAAAGACTAGGGAAAATTAGGGTATAGGTACTCCCAAAAGTGGGAGTAAAAACCTGTAATCTACTACAGGTCACTTGCCTACTAAATACAGCGTGGATTGGACTCTAAAATATATCCATTTTTCTCCTTGCTGTGACAAAATTGTGTCGTTTAGGGGCTGGAGCAATGATTCAGCAATTAAGAACTGCAGCATCTGCCTCACGTGATCCTGCTTTAGAAAACCTGCCTCCCTCTTCTGGTCTTTGTTGGTACTGCACCCACATGGCATACACAAAAAGACCTAGCAACCAAAGCTAAAATAAAATTTTAAATGTGTCAGTTAGTTGATACTAATGCACCAAGGTTAATTTCTTCTGACTATTGTCATATGATTATGCAAAATGTTAATATATGGAAATCATGTGTAGGATGTATGAGAAATTGTAGCTATTCTAGAAAATTCTAAAATAAGTATTTTTTTTAATGCAAAGTCAGTAATGGTATTTTTTTCCATTTCCATTTTTTTTAGTTCTGTATATTCTAAAATATATCTATTTGTTACATCTACGGTAGAAAATGTCCTTGTGTTATAATGAAATGTTAGAGAGCCTCACTAAACTGCTTTCTGGAACTCAGTTAACTCCTAGGTACCGAGAGCCGTGATTTAAAGATGGACCCCAAAATGTTTGCAGAGTTACAAACTGTTCACCTTCTACATTTCAAGGTTTTCAAAGAATATTTGTTATTTATTTTTCTTCTTATTTATTCTTTGAAAATTTAGCATTCATGCAATGTATCTGGATCCTACCACCCCCATGCCTTCCTCTGACTCCCCTCAAGACTCCTCACCTCACCTCTCTCCAAACTTTGTGCTCTCCTTTATAATATTCTTTAAACCCCCCGAGTGCAATTATTGCTGCCAAATCAGCATGGGCGTGAGATAATCCAATGGGGCATGTGGCCACATTCACTCTAGAAAGTGACTAGAGAGAGAGAGAGAAAGAGAGAGAGAGAGAGATGATAGATAGATAGATGATAGATAGGTAGATAATAGATAGATAGATAGATAGATGATAGATAGATGGATGGATGGATGATAGATGGATGGATGATAGATAGATGATAGATAGATAGATGATAGATAGATAGATAGATAGATGATAGATAGATAGATAGATAGATAGATAGATGATAGATAGATGATAGATAGATAGATGATAGATAGATAGATGGATAGATAGATAGATAGATAGATAGATAGATGATAGATAGATAGATGGATGGATAGATAGATAGATAGGAAGGAACAGCTGTCAATTACCAATGGCACCTCAGCTAGAGCTATGGTTCCAGTAGTCTCTCTGCACTTCACACTAGAATTTTTAACTAGCTTGATCTTGTGCAGATCTTGTACAGGTAACCACAGCTGCTGTGAATTCAGGCATTCAACAGTCATGTCATATTCAGAAAACAGTATCTCACAGTGTCTCTCTTCCCCATGCTCTTATAGCCTTCCTCTACCCTCTACCCTCTTCCCCAGTGTTTCTGAGCCTTGCTGGAGGAATGGTTATAAATGATGTGTCGGTTTGAATGAAAATGGCCCCTGTTGGTTCATAGGAAGCGGCACAATTAAGAGATGTGATCTTATTGGAGGAAGTGTGTGATTGAAGAGGGCTTTCAGGTTTCAGAAGCTCAAGCCTAACCCAATGAGTAGATCACTCTCTGCTTCCTGCTGCCTCCAGATCCAGATGTAGAATTCTCAGTTCCTTCTTCAGCACCGTGTCTGCATGCCTGCCACCGTGCTTCCCGCCATGATGACAATGGACTAACTCTGAACTTTAAGCTATCCCCAGTTGGTGTTTTCTATTATGAGGTCACGGTGTCTTCACAACAATAAAACCCTAACTAAGGCAAATGACATTTCGACATGTCTGAAAAGGGGATGAAGCATCTCATTGTGACATAAAACTGCACCTGGTCCATTCTTACATAGTGTACAGGACACTAGGAGAGCACTGACCATTGAGAGAGTTCTAGTTTCCTTGAAAACGCTGATAAAAGGCTGAATTGTTTAACCCTGTCCCTAAGACCCCAGGTGAGGTGTGGCAGGAAGAGAGGAGAGATTCTGAAGGAGGCAAAACTGGGTTTATGTCTCTTTATGCTTTGGTGTGAGAAGACAGATACACTCCTAACTCTCCCTCTGGTCCACCTCTCCCTCCACAGTGAGCTCCAACACAACTTTTTATGATTTTTATCCATTGTGTCTGGGCTTCCCTCTTCCAGTCTGTGTGTGTGTGCGTGTGTGTGCGTGTGTGTGCGTGTGTGTGTGTGTGTGTGTGCGTGTGTGTGTGTGTGTGTTGTGTGATGTGTGTATGAATGCTTTTCCAATACATGCACATACACACATGTGCAGGTACACACATGTGAAAGCCAGAGGTTGCTGTCAGGAAGCATCTCTCATCCATCTTGTTCACTGAGGCAGGGTCCCTCAATCAGAGGTAAGAC
Organism: Cricetomys ansorgei; assembly: GCA_026225945.1. Lineage (NCBI taxonomy): Eukaryota > Metazoa > Chordata > Mammalia > Rodentia > Nesomyidae > Cricetomys > Cricetomys ansorgei. The sequence continues at coordinate 8,792,856 of JAMJFZ010001012.1, forward strand.
TGTCTTTCTAGGCAGCTTGTTCTGGGCATCCTGTCTCCACCTTCTGAGGTAGAATTACATGATGGTCTCCACATCCACCTGGTATTTATGTAAGTTTCTGGGGAGTGCTTAACCACTAGGCTGTCTCCCTATAGCCCCATTCTTCTAGAACTTTCCATCCCAACTGTTCTCTACCTTTGAACCCTATTGGTAAAGCATTTCTAAGATTTATTGAGTGTGATTGACAAATGGAAGCTGGATACATTTGAGGAACAGTGTATGGTGCAGTGTTATGATCAAATTATACATTGCAGAGTCATTTCTAAGATCAAGTTCCTCCATCACCTCATCTTCTCCCCACCCCCACCACCCTCTTTCATAGGGAGATCCACTCCTTTGGTGTATTCCACATACACAAAGCCTCAGTGATAACCACAGTTATTTTGATTTCTCCGAACTCTGGTATGGGTTCATTTTGTAACTGAATGATGCTTATATGTTCTGACCAATCTATTTCTTTAATAGAAAACTAAGGGCATCAGTCCCAGGTTAAATGTTCAAATGAATCCTTCTCATACTGAGGGCAAATTGAAAAGTCCCTCTGCGGAGAGAAAGGTGCTGTTCTAGAATGACCAGAAGTTGTGACACACCTTCCTTAGCCTCGGGAATCATCAGTTTAGCTTCTTTTTCGTTTTCCAAGACAATAAAAATGTAAAATTTTGTGTTGCTAGAATACTCAGGGTCATATAGACTACAGATCTGCTGAACTCAGGGTTTCACTGGGATGTAGTTGTGGGGGTCATGTATAAGTATGAGGGAGCAGACACCTGTTCATGAGTGTTAGGGTACACGCACCCCTGTGCATGTATGCAGACAGGAGCAGAATGTCCAGCATATTCATCTCTCACTCAACCAGAGCCCACCATTTTGACAAATCCTTCTGACCAATGTCCCCTTGTGATCCACTACCTCTACCCTACAGTGTTGCAGATATGAGCAGCCATTCCTGGTTTTTTACAAAGGAACAGAGAATTTGAACTCTTCATTCTGGCAGAGCAAAGGCTCTTATCCTCTGAGCCATTTTCCCAGCCCCACCAGGTTACGGTTGATTGTAACCTTGCCCTGCTTTCCGCCGTGTGTTTCTCCCTGTCAGATGGGATTTTCTCTCATGGAAGCAGCGCTAGCCCCACACACCTCTGTGTTTACACCCAGAGTGGATCTCATACCAGGAGATCTTATTCAGAGGTGAGCATGTTCTTATTGCAGCCTCTGAAGTATAGAGGAGCCTGCCTGCTCTTTCAAGACTCCGGCCTTCTTAGGCTTTGAACTAAGAGTTGGTGTCCCTCTCTGGAGGGAGGGAGAAAGGGAGAGAGGGAAGGATGGGAGGGAGGAGAGAAAGGCAGGGAGGGGAAGAGTGGAAAGTCACATTAAAAGTTCCAAATGAGAAAGTGAATGGGTAGAAAGTGATGGTGTTACCACAACACACACACACACACACACACACACACACACACACACACACAGTGTCTGCTATATACCAGGTGCATTACCCATGAAATAAAATGGTCTATTAGGCTTATCTGCCCCTCTCATGAGTAGCCTGTAATTAAATAACTGCCTTTTAAAATCCTGCTATTTTGAAAGAAAGCCATTTGAGCGTTTCCCTTAGCTGATGAATTACACGGACCAGTGATCTTTGATAAACAGGCCTGTTCTAAACTGATGCACGAGAAAAACCACTTGTGAAACAATTGATGTGGGATTGAATTCCAAGCCTCGAGCCCTGCTCAGTGACCAAGAGGGAGGATGGGCTTTATCCCAGCACAGAGACTGACAACTTGGACCAGCAGCAGCCTAGCTGCAAGACTGGCCTTCCAGAGGCGGTAAGATCCAATGGGTTCACCTCGGGGAAATCTGTTAACTTTGCTTTTCCCAGGATATGTGCTGTTGCTACATGTGCTGAGACACATAAGCCAAAAGAGCGAAGACATAACTGCTCACTGAGGCAGCCACCACTCCTAAGGAAGTTCCTGTCAGGCCCAGAGGCTTCCTCTCCTGCTCCTGGGCCTGATCATGGCTGTAATGATCATAATGCTGACTTTCCTAATGAAGTTCTCTCCAAGGGATAACTCATCTCTGCTTCCTTTCCATGGATCCTATCATACCATTTCTATAACAGATGTCAATGAATCTTTTTTGGAGAGAACACAATTCAATCCAAGTCTACCCTCTGGCACCCAAAACACTTGTCATTTCCATAGCCAAATACTTCAGAGTGCTGACTCACTCCCGAATCAAAAATCTCATCTAAATTGGTTCCTGGTGATCCAAGAGTATGATTCACTATGGGACAAATCTCTTCTCTGTTTGTGAGTCTATAGAATCAAGAGAGCAAGATGACTGCTGTTGTTAGCATTAGCTATGACCTTTGATCAGCTCAGCATTACCTGAAGAGAGAGAGAGATCGCCAGTTAGCAATTGTCTTACTGTGTTGGTCTTTGGACATGTCTATGAGGAACTGCTTTGATTGTTCACTGACTTACCAGGGCAAAGTCCACTGTGGGCAGCACCATTACTTAGGCAAACAGTTCGGAGACGTATAAGAAAGCTATTCGAGCTGGAGCAAGCCAGCAGTGTCCCTCCATGGTTTCAGCTTCAAGACCTTGCTTGAGTCCCTGCCCTGACTTTTCTCTTTGACCTGGAAGTTGAAGTCAAATAAAACCTTTTTCTCCCCTGCACTGCTTTTCGTCAGAGTGTTTTATCACAGCAACAGAAAAGAAACTAGAACAGGTTCCATGAGGCAGCGGGGAAAACTGATGATGCTTCACAAGCTCACAGGTGCCTGAGCTTGCAGCTTCTGGCTCTACAGTCCTCTTAAGCCACAGAGTCCTGGGCAGGCACTGGAGAAGGAATGTAGATGGTCTGCATTGTCTGAAAAGTGACACAGGTCACTTCTGTCTTTATTCCATTTGCAAGAAATAGTGCTAAAGACCCAGTGGGTTATAAAGGAATTCAGCAGTGGGAACGTAAAAAGAGGGGAAACGTAATACTTATGAGAATTAGCAGCTTCCCACAGGGACAAGAAAACAGGAAGGCAGAGGTGAAGCTGGACTCTGCAGCCCATTCCCTGTGCAGGCTCCCTTCCCCCACCTAGCAACCAAACAGAAGGTTCTAATTCAAGAAGAAAGGACAGAGCCACAAGATGAAAGAAATCTTGGTACCTCACTCCATCTGCTCCCCATCAGAGGAAGACCCCTGAGTACAGACAATGTTTGGTAGACTTTAAGATTGGGGGATTATCCGCTGCTCCTGTGGTGGCTTTTTAAATGACAAGGCAGCCTGCAGTGACACCCCCAAGGAAGCACTGAGCCTGCTACACAAAATTCAAGTTCTTACTGTAAAAGAAGAAAACTCCAGACCTCATTAAAAGGATAATGGTCGTGCCTCCACGGATCTCCAACGTCAAGTCATTAAGGGATTTGAACATTTCTGGTGTCTCATCTTAATCACAGTATCACACTCTGATATTTATAGGATTGTTGGCACTCAAGCCTCAAGAGTCACCAGACAAACTGGGGACAGAGGTAACAGAACAAATGTCAGACCCAAGCACCAACCCAAATTCTTGCAGAAGCCTTGCAAACCTTCAGACAAAACAGGCCCCAAATTCATTTAACTTGCCCTGTTAATTGTCAAAACATTTGCATACGTAAGTCCTCTCTTGTTAAAGAAGGGAAAAAAAAACCTTTTTCTTTCTTCTTAAGGGACATTTATTGTAGTGTTGTTAAGCCAATAAGAGGAAAACCCAGCTGACATTTATTCTAATATGTGACTTAACACCATGAAGTCCCAACTATTTCTCCTGTAATTGTAAACCTAGGGGGTCCCTCTCTCGTTGTTAAGGAGCTTCTCTACTTCAGCTGTTCTCATGATCACTCAGGTATCCACACCTGACCATATACAGCAACCAAAATGAATGTATAGAAAGATCACAAAGCGTGGCCACAAACACGCAGGTAAGAGCCAGACCCTCTCAGGGCTGGAGAGATGGCTCAGTAGTTAAGAGCATTTGTTGCTCTTGAAGAGAATTCAGGTTCGATTCCCAGCACCCACGTGGCAGCTCACAACCATCTGTGACTCCAAGAGGAGGAAGAGGAGAAAGAGGAAGAAGAAAAGGAGGAGGAAGAGGAGGAAGAGGAGGAGGAAGAAGAGGAAGAGAACCTATGGAAATAATAAAACCACTGCATTTGATTTTCCTTGACTTTCTACTCAATGAGCATTTGTTTTGAAGGAGATGCCATGTTGTGTGTGTGCGTGTGTGTGTGTGTGTGTGTGTGTGTGTGCGCGCGTGCACATACTATATATTTTTAAATATTAACAAATTAATAAACCAGGGCTGGAGAGAGTCAGCAAAGTACTTGCTTTGCAGGCACAAAGACCTGAGTTTAATCCCAGCAGTCATATAACATGCTGGGCATGGCAGCCTGTGCTTGTAACCCAGTGCAGGGTGTGAATAGACAGGTGGCCCCAGGACTTAAAGGCCAGCCGATTTAGCCTAATTAGTGAATTCCAAGCCAGGGGGAGATCCTGTCTCAAATTAAGTGGACAGCGTTCCTGAAAATGTCCTTCAGTCTTCACACACATGTGTGCACAACTGTGCATACACACATGCATGCATTAAAAAATAAAGAAAAATAAAATTTGGAAATTAAATAAAGAACCCCCCCTTTCCAGATAAGGGGGTATTCCTTCTCCAGAGAACAGCTGGCTCTGAAGAGAAAGTGAACAAACAGTTCAGCTGAGAGCCTTCAAAATACAAACTGCCAGCCCAGGGTCAGACCTCCTCTCCGGCCAAACTCATCTTCTTAACATGGTTCCATGTTGTCCCTCAGGACCTGGGCTTTCCCCTCATCAGATCCCTGTCATCCTCTAGACCTAAAAACTCAAACATCTGGCAATGAGATGAGGGGAAAAAAGGACATGGGGGCTAGACAGGAGGCTGCCAGTGAGCTAGTCATATACACAGACCATTCCGTTGGCCAGGACTCAGGCCATGGATACCAGACAATATCACTGCGTTAGATGTCCGGAGGCAAAAGCAGTGTTCCATTGCCAAGCAGCAGTCTTTACCACAGTAAGTTCAGCCATCAGTGAGCACTGTCAGTACATGGAGGAAGACACCTGTCTGTGAACTACGCACTCCTGAGTGTGTGTGCATGCTTGTATAGAAGGGTGTGTGTGTGTTGGTACTAGTAACCCTTTTATTTAAGCTGGGTTTCTTTCTTTTATTCTCATACATTATTCCAGATGTCTTAGTTCTGGGTCTGGTTTATGATTTAAAGAACATTACCAATATTCCATCTGATGTGACGATTAGCTCTGAGAAACCTATCAGCTGCCCACTGGTGTGCTTATCCTGCCATTATTTTAGAGAACTCGTAGGTGAGCTGCTTTCTATGATGCCTGAGAGACAAAAGGACAATGAAAGCCTCCCCTAAATGAAAGAAATAGGGTACAAGTTGTCTAAAGTGATTTGGGTGTGGGGGGAGCTTGTGGATAAGAAAACATGAAGTGAAAACTGAGCGCAGGCTGAACACACAGTGAGGACACCCGTCTTCCTACAAACCCTAAAACCATTCCTGCAGATGTAGGCTTGAAAGTACCCTTATATAAAGAGGTAAAAAAAAAATCAATCCAGAGTCTGTTGGGACATTGGAGGGAATGGAAAGTCTTTGTCTCTGCTCTTGGTGGAGAAGACAGAGGTAAGATGGGCTATGGATGTGTAGGGCTATGGGCAGAAACAGATTTAAAGAAAAAAAAAAAAACTTGATTCATCAGCTTTGATCTGAAATCGTTACTATGGCAAATGGTGGTTACTGGACAAAGATGCCGCCTGCATCCTCTGTGCAGTCACAATGGTGCTTCCAACCCATTTCGGTTGGTTACATGTTCATGGGTTAAAAGCCTTTGAATAATATCTACTAAAAAGATATTCTCTTCCAAGGCATGGTAGTAGCAAAACTTGCTGCGTGCCTGTTATCTGAAGCTTGGACCATAGAGATAATGGCCCCAGCTTTATAAGGTGGGTAGGAGTGTTCAATTATGCTTCCAATAACCGATAGCATAGCTCTGGTCCATGATCAGCAGGAGTGCTGGCGTTAACCTGGAATTCAGGGCCAGCAGACACAAGCTCAGCCCACTGGCTTGTCCAGGAGCAATTTTGTCTCTTGTGACAACAGGCAGGGTCCCATCAAGGTCTCCGATGAGCACCATGAGGCCACTTCATGGAAACCAGGGCCTGAGAGACAAGAGGAAGAGTGTGCTTCTCTGACTCAGGCAGGAGATCAGAGACCAAAGCACCTGCTTCTAGGGAAGTCAAGATCGGCTCCCATGATGAGCATATGAACTTTGCTGGGGTCTCTAGTCGATGATCATATTCACTTTCTGTCCATCATTTCCTACCAGAATCAGAAGACACTCAGCTCCATATAGAGTGGCACATGAAAAGCTGGCCAGGTACCAGGTGGAGGACAAGACTCAGTAGCATCAACGCATATATCCAAATGTGTGCAACTGTACATGCACACACATATGTGCATTCACATGCATACACACATGCACACACAAAAACACATGTGCACACAGGCACACACACATGAATGCATGCATGCATGAACATTAACACATATGTATGTGTACACATGGAACACACTCATAATTTCATAAATACACATACACATGCAGACATACATGCACATATGCGTATTACATACATATCACATGTGTTTGCATATATGTATAAATCTGAGCCTGTGTGACAATGGTTTTCATCCCAACATCTGATTTCTCTCAGTAGTCACCCTAAAAAGAGGCAATCATTTGGTGACTATCCCTGAAGCTTTTCTTCTGAAACACTGGGTAGGAAGTAAGGAGGTAGCTAGATCAGTAAGCTTCTGCCTCACATGCTTGTTCCCTTCTCTACTGCTGTGATAAAACACTCTAGCCGAAAACAACTCGGGGAGGAAAGGTTTTCTGTGGCTCACACTCCCAGGTCAGTCCAGCTTTAAGGGCTGTCAGACAGGAACTCAAGGTTAGAACTACAGAGGAACGCTGCTTACTGGCTTGTTCACTGGCCCATGCTTAATCAGCTTTCTTATACAGCCAAGACCCACCAGCCTAGGAATGGTGACACCCACAGTGGGTTGGACCCACCATCATCAATCAATTAAGACGATCTCTCACAGACTTGGCCACAATCTGATGAAGAATAAACCTGTGTTACAAGGGGGTCGCACACCACATAACCTGTTTTACAAGGGGGTCTCATACCTTCCCCACAGGACACAAGCATCCCATTCCACAGAGAGGTTGAAACAGATGTTCATGTTTTCCGTGTGCCTTCACAGGTCAGAGATGTATATCACATGATAGAAAATGTGCCACCATAATGAAGTGTTAATTTCATTATGGTAGAAAATAAAAGAGCAACGCTTTAGTTAGCACAGAAGGCAGTACGAAATGTGGGTCCCAGGAACCCTGAGCTCCTCAAGGCTCCTGGAGAGTGAAAATCTCCTCTCCCCATTCTAGTGATTTTTTTTTTTAATTTTAAGACTGGAAGCAATATTCTGTGCTTGCTGTGGTCTCCCTCCAACTAGTGAGGTCCTTACAGCATGGGTTTCTGTCCAAAGCTTACCTATATAGCTGGATTGTAGGATGACCGCCTGCCTGCTGATGTGCAAACCAGCATACAGGTGCAGGGGTGAGGATCAAGGAGAAGGAGCACCCCTTTTCTCCACTGTCCTCAGGCCTTAGGTTCAACACCCAGTATCAGCTTTGCTCTGTTAGTATGGGAGCCAACATTGCTTCTGTCAGTAGCTACCTCATTCCGGTTGTTAAGCGACTTCCGTTATTTTGAACCCACATAAATATCTTGCAGCTTGTGTTATGGGACTTCTCCTGGGTAGAGCTGAGCAATATGCGTTCACCTCCCAGATACACCAACAACAACAACAGAGAAAACAATTCCAGCCACGTCCTCTGCGTCAGGGTTACTTACCTGAGTATGAGTGGCTCAGATAGCTGCGTGCGTGGAAAACATACCCAGCATGGGTGACACTCAAGAAAGCTACATCCTTTGAAACTCTCATCCGAACTTGCAGGCAGCTCCATGCAAGAGACCCCGTTCATCATGTCTGCCCCACCTCCACCCCCATCCCACTGCAGCCTCCGGGACAAATGTTCTCTGCTTATATAAGTTTGGAGAGGGACCTGTGGGTCAAAATCCTCTGAGCATCCTAAAACTTGTAAGTTTCCTGAACTTCCTGTATCTTCTGAGTTTCCTTCTTTCCTCCATCAGGGAATACTTCAATTCAGATGGAATCCTAACACAGCCCATGAATAAATAAGTGTCCAGAGGTCCCAAAACAGCATTCACTCAGTCAATGAAACTAAAGCCAGGGCAAAACTGTTCTTGCTGCGCTCTGTACTTTGTGGAGTGAATGTCTCCAAAGGCCCCTGTGCTGAGGGAGGGGGTGCTGCTGGGAATGGCCTTTGTTTCCTCAGCACCACATCTTAAGGCCAAAGGCAACTCTGTGTGAAGCAGCCAGGAACTCTGTCCAACTCCCCCATCTTGAAGGAGGAGATACAAGAAGTCCAGAGAGGAGACAGGCTAAGCCTGCACAGGAGAGCAGAGGAGTCTCACCATGGTCAACTTAGAAAGTTGTGGTTTATTTGCCCAAGAAACTAGGTCTCCCAGATCCACTCTTGCCCAGAGATACTGCAGCATTTGTTCAAGATTGTAAACCACAAGCAAAGGGAGCTCCAGAGTGCCGCTAACCAAAACTGAGGGCACACTGTGTGAAGAAGGTGCCCCGGTGGAAAAGGCAGGCTGGAGTGGGCTAGGCTCAGCTCCAAGCCTCAGGCTGCAGCCTCCTCCCTCCTCCATGGAGTGGGCTCACCTTCACATGCAGAAGTCCACCAGCTCTACCCCTTTAAGCAGCCCCGACAAGTTCCCAAACAGTCGTTGACGGACTGCCTACACCAACAGCCATTTTTCCCCTATACTGAAATAAACAAGACACAGGAAGCTTTGGAGATGGGAAGAGAGAGAGGCTCACCTGGCTGGGGAGAGTAATCAGAGCTCTCTGCACACAAAGACTGGCACGGAATTCTCAGGCAGTGATGAACAGAGAGAAGAGATGGAAGAGAACCCCACAGCGAGCAGTGTTGCGGCTCGGCAGATTTACCTTTTGTCTAATGTAAGGACAGAGGGATAGTCACGTGTTACCATGCCACCGTCCCACTAAGAGATGGCAACTGCTTGTCACATCGAAGCTAGCATCTACATGAAGATGAGGTCTTTCCTACAAGCGGGCACTGGGAAGTATTACCATTTAACTCAGAAAGCTGGAAGCTACGAGAGCCCTACATGGGGCATCTCAGGACAGGCATCTCACCTCTATGTGGCCATGTCTTCCTCCTGGACTTTGGCCAAGTTGAGAGCATCAAGGGATCCAGCACGAGTACCCTAAAGTAGGTACCACACATGCCCACACCTGGGAGGCTCCCACAACAGCTGATCAATTCTCTCAGCACTCTGGAGGGCACATGTGTAAAATCAAAGTGTCAGTAGGGTAGTGGCCCCCTCTGACAGCTCTCTGCACCTCACCTTACTTCTGCTGGTTGCCACCATCCGTGGTGTCCCTTGGCATGTGGACACATCCTCCATCTCTGCCTCCATTGTGAGAGAGTGGTCTCTGCTTCCCATTCTTCATGTGGGCTCTGAGTCACCAGCAATGAGCAGGAACCAACTCCAGTCCAAATGGACTCAGCTTCATTCAGCTCCAATGCCTAAGAGCCTACTTCCAAATGACGTCACCCATAGTCACTTGGATCTAAGATCTCAATTTACCATTCTGAAAGGAGGCAATGGGGTCCTAACCAACTCCTTCCCCAAGCACAAAGCCAGGAATCATATGGTAGGCTCTCAAGACTGCTTCTAGCTGAACTGCTATTAATTGTGCTAATCAATTTCCTCGTTGGTATAACAAAATTGCTAACAGACCTAACAGACGCATCCTAAGGAAAGAGGGGCTGGTTTGGGCTCATAGGACAAGCCTTCGGCATCGATACACAGTGCTTCCAGGAGATAGAGAAGCAGGCTGGAGTCAGAGCCAGGCTATGAACCTCACACCCCAGCCTGTGACTCTACGTCTGCCAGCTAGTCTCCATGTCCAAAATGTTCCACAATCCTGCTACAGAATGGTGCAAGCAACTGGAGTCTGGCTGTTTAAACACATGTGCCTTTAAATGAGAATTCCTGGGAAGAAGATGTGTCTGCAAAGTTTGACTGGCTGATTAGAACTGCAGTAAGGTGGAGAGGTTGCAATGTTGCAGGTCCAGAGGCTAATCACATGACCTCGGGCTGGTTTTAGCCCCCAAGAGTTCTTTGCCTACCCGTGTGTCAAAACTAGCATCCTATGTCTTAGATAAAAAGCCTTTTGGAATCTACGAACTTAGCAGACCCCCACATACCACCAACCGAAAAGCTAAGAATGTCATCAGATAGCACCTAGGACCACTAGAAAAGCCCCCATCCTGCAGTAACCGCCTTCCGACGTACCCACCTGCGTATTTTTAAACTTGCTTTGATTTGTGACGTTCTTTGTTCTGTAAAACTATAAAAATTCTTCACGGAACTGCTTCCGCATTGGAACGTGGAATTTGGGGTAACCTAAAAATCTGTGTTCCTGAGCTGTGGTCATTCATTCAAAATTACTCCAGAATAAATTATCTCTATTCCTTTCAGGTAGAAGCTCTGTTTTGGTGTTTACAGCCTCCAGGGGGCGTTTCACATTCAAACTATAACAGACACAATAAGAGGGAAGGTGGGGGCTGGGAGCTGCCTCTGCTGTCTGGAATGTTGAGTGTCTTTGTGTCCTGGGTGAAACCCCGTGGCCACAAGGTTCCAGTGACTTATATATGTCTTTGCCTTTGTTAAAAAGATGCTATGAAACAATTGTTTTCATCATGGAAAATGAGTGGGGAAGGAGAGAGGGCAGAAAGGGAGAGGTAAGGAATGGAGGGGGCTGGAGGGGTGGGGACAAAAACCTCAGAGAAGACAAATCAAGGAAACGCAGCCCTGTGGCTGTCCCAAGTTCACACTCCGCCTTGACTGGGGGAGGGGGGAGTGCCATTCTCCTGCTTCTTATTAACACCTGCTCTCTGCCCCACCCTAGACTAAAGACAAGGAGAGAGGCTGAAGGGCAGACCTTGGAGGTTAGACTCTAGACCTGTGAGAGGGTAATGAGCCAGGAGTAGTAATCAGACGCTAATGGGAATGCCAATAGCTGCTCTGACACCCTGTCGAACAAGTCTGCAGAGAAAAAGACTAGAGTTCTTTCACCGTGAAATCCAGAAAAGCCAGAAGCCGCACTTTCTGAATCACAGCCCCCACGATCATCCTGTGTCCTCACACAAATACAGAAATGCCTAACATCACACCTCACCTCAAATGGTCCTCACCAAAGTTAAGAGCTGTCTGGGCTGGGCACTGGGCTGGGCACAGGTGTTGGGGGCATGGAAGACTTTTCTGAAATGATCCATTTGTCCCTCTGTATCCTGTGGGGCTTATTTAGACATTTAAAAAGGAAATAATGGGACGTTTTCCACCCGCTAAGTGGCTAATGATCCCGCTAATCACCAGGTCTCCTTGGAAGCTTTTTGTTGATGGCTGGTGTGAGCAACTCAGATCAGACTTAGTGCTTCCAAATCAACACTTCTTTAGATATTTTCTATAACTCAAATTTATCAAAAAGGGAATCAGAGCAGAGGCAATGGGGGGCTGGATTTGATCAACATGTGTATGCATGTATAAAATTCTCAAACAATAATAAAAGATATATATATATAAAATAAAAACCTCAAAGTGGCCCATTGCCTCCTTTGGTCAAATGTCTTGCTCCAGGCTGGTGGTCAGCAGGTCACAGCCCTTGTTGCCAAGTCTGAGGACCTGAGTTATTCCAGGTTCAAGATCACAAGAGTGAGCTAACTCCCAAAAGTTGTCTACCCTTCGCACATGTGCCCTCTCTTTCTCCCTCTCTCTCTCATACACACACACACACACACACACACACACACACATACACATGTGCAAAATAAATAATATCCTTTCTTAATAAATAAAACATGCAAGCTGCCAATAAAAAGGTCTCATCCCCGTCTCCTTCTCTTACACAGGCTCACCAGCGGGTGGGGACCATGTGTGACTCGGTCAACAACCTGTGCTTTGCACCTGGGGAGACTCTGAATGTGCACCCATCAGAGGAATGAGGGGCAGCCTGAATGCCTGGGTGCACATGTGCAAGACCGAAATTCAAATATGTTTGTAAGAAACCGTGAAATAACACACAGTTCGAGTTTCCAAACATGACTTTCCCAGAAGTAAATTTTGCATGACTCTGTCATTTTCCCGGAGGACCAGCAACCAGTTCTGGTTGCATTCACCTTCTTTCTTACTTTATTTCTAATTCGTTGTTTGTTTTTTAAAAATCCGATCTATTGGATGAATGCACAATTAGCAAACAGGAATAAACAGATGTCTCTCATTAGAGCAAGATGGCTTTAATCTTTCTCAGTACTTCAGTCCTGTTTTTCAGCTCAGCGCTCATCACTGCGTCCTGGGGAACAAAGACTTGGGGAAAGTGCTGCTGTTTTGGAGTTAGCACTTGAGATGCCCTACAGAATTAGGCAGAGGACACTCTTGGTTATCGTCTCATTTGTTCTGGTGAGAGGAAAGAAGTGAGCTTTCTGGGGTGCTTGCAATACCTGCTTTTCTTTAATACATTTGTCCTGATTTCTACTCTCCCTGACTCAGACACAAAGGTCCTGCATTGGAATTAAATAAATAAATACATATGTGTGAGCATGTATATGTGTGGGTTTGTGTGTGGGTGCATGGCGTGGGAGGTCAGATGTCAGTCCTAGGTGTCATCCCTGGTCCCTGGCACAGCTAGCTAGCTCCAGTTGTCAAGTTGCCTTGTTTTGTCTTCCTGAGACAAGGTCTCACACTTCTACCTCAAACGCGCCAATCTGGCAGGCCAGAGAGCCCCAGGGACCCCCTTCCACATCCCCAGCACCAGGATCCCAGCCCACCACACATGACTATTGCGTCTTAATGTGGCTCAAGCTCAGACCCTCATTCCAGCATGGCAAACCCTTCACTTGCCGAGCCATCTCTCCAGCCCAAGAATCTTCTCAAATAAGAACCTCTGAAAACCATTCCTTCACCAGGTCACCTTCTCCCCTTCCAGCACATGAGCTGTGAGCTGCCTTCTATGTTTCCTTCTGCGTTGATGACTAGTCAAGGGATGGGAGGCCATGTTGAGTTATATAATATACGGGAAGATGTGTACATTTTCTCTCATGTTCCATGATTTCTCAATTAGGCGGCATTTTGCATTTGTAGAGTACAAAGATGCTATCAGAAACTCGTCTGTCTTGTGCTCCGGAAGGAACAAAACATACCTCTAGGCCATGAAGTGTAGCTTAGCACCCATAGTGATCATGAAGATGGGGAAGGTGGGTGTCTATCTTGTGTGATCCCGAAAACGGACAGGTAATTAGCAGATAATTAGCGAACAGTTAACAGATGGCGGAAATAAGGGAATAATGTGACTTTAAAATTATATTGACTTCCCTCTTCTTTTTAATAAGAGACATTTCAATAAGATCCTGTTGTGCTTACTGGTGTGCGTTTTAAGTGTCCCATCACAACCACCTCCTAGGAGACCGATGCTCTCAGAAACTGACCCTGAATCAAGGGTGTGGGAGCTAGACTGGGATTAGTCAAGGGACAGGGGTCAAGGGCGAGGGGAGCATAAGATGGCAGGGCACAGATGAGTTCAAATAGGAGGCTGGCAATACCTCTGGCCTTAAAGGGGTAAACAGGATAAATATATGTCCTGGGACATATATTTGGTCACAGTAATTTTTTGAAAAATTGAAAAAGAGATGACCCTGAGGCTATGGTGTACTTGGAAAGAAACATTGAATCACATGCAGAATTGGCTCAACATCCCAGCAATGCCACCGGGCTCCCGGCTCACCCTTCTCTCTCACCCTACACCCTCAGCAGTAGGCTTCTGCCTCACAGTCCCAAGATAGCTGCCGTGTATCCAGACAGCACAGCACACCCACCCTCCCCCTCCTACAGAACTCAAACACAGGATGGGAGGAAAAGCGACAGGGACAGGACTGACTTGCATAGCTTCTACTTCTGACAGATCCAAAAGAAAAATCTTTCTGCATAAGATTTTTGATGTGTCTCGGTGAGTCCGTGTGGTCCAACCTAACGCCAGCGACAGCCACAGAGGAACGAAGCTTCCACGACTGATTCAAGCTAACCAAGATACCCGCCCTGGATTGAGGGATAGATGACAGTCACACCTAATATCCAAACAAAACTGGCTCTTGAGCAAAGGTCAGTCATGAGCCACAAAATACGGGGTGCATGCATCTGGCGACAACAGAAACAGTTTTAGGTAACAAGGCAAATGGACGCTGACATTATCTAAATGGAGCTTAGATAACATTAGGCAGCTCAGCAAGTAAGTATCTTCCTTTCCCAGTCATTCGGGGACACGCTACCCTTCAAGGGGACGTCCCTGTTTGTCTCTCAGTCTCTCCCCGCCACTCTTCACACTCTGGTGTCTGGTGTCCCCATGCAAAGAAGAGGTGCCAGGCTCGTTCCCCGACAACTGGCATTCCGCTGCATCTGTTTTCACAACTATCTCCTATTTAAAGAAAACGCTTTGGGTTTTTATGAAGAAAATCTGCTACACGCATGGATATTTAATAACGTGCTTTTCTCGTTTGTGTGTATGTGTATATGTATATGTATATGCATGTGTGCATGTATGTGTTCACGTGTGTGATGTGGAGACAAGAGGGCCACCTCAGAGGTGGTTCCTCAAGTTCCATTCACACTCATTGGCGTGGATCTCATCGGTTAGGCCGGACTGGCTGGCAGTAAACCCCAGGGATTCTCCTGCCCCCGCCTCCCCACAGATCCCCAGTGCACACATTCATGCTCAGTTTCTTCATGTGGTTTCCAGGCTTACATTCAGGTCCTCGGCTTGCACACTGAAGTATCTCTGCCACCCCAAGCAGTGTGTTTGAAAAGAAAATTTTAAGTAAATAACAAGGCGAATGGCCTGAGTCGTGTGATTTAAACATCATAAGAGTGTTACACAAAGAGTGGGTATTTGGAGCTTTGAGAGGAGAATGTTTAAAAAAGGATGTCTGACAGCTTTTAAAACCTTTAGGACAACCCAGAACCTATGAGAGAAAGCCGGAAACTGTGTCTCCATTAATTCAAGGCAAAAGTCAACAGAAATCCAAGCTTATGTCAGCTTATTTTCTAAGAAACACTCTTAGCTTGATTCTCGTTTAGGAAACCTAAGCTTATTTCCCTCTGAAGCCATCTCTGCCACTCCAGATGAAGTTGAAAATGGTTGCCCGCGGCTGTGGATTTGTGTGTAGACAGGCACCGGGTTACCGATCACCCTCCAATGCCACATGGGTGGTTCCCGTTGACACCCGCAGCAACGGCTATCACTTCTGAAGACAAGCAGGAACGTGCGAGGTCATAGTGCAGAATGTATTGATTTTCATCCTGAAATTTGGACCCATAGTGATCGGAAAAGCCGTGCGCTGACATGGCTCTGTCAGCACAGGGCTGACAAATGGACTTAAAAGGTTGTAGAGGTGGTTTCTGGGTGGCTGGAATCAGAGAAGCTGAGCTCTTCTGGTGCACACCAAGGAAGCTGGTGCAGAGTGAGGGATGAGGGTTACGCTCCAAGAGACATAAGTGGGCCGTGCTTTGGATTTACCCTGCCTGTTCTGCCTCCACATAGAGGTCTGGTGTGCCCATGTAAGCTGGAGGAGAACCATCTCCACTGATAGAGGTTATTGTGGTCTGTTTGTTTCTCATCCCAAGTAAGAGGCTGAGATTATGATACCTAATCCGACAGCATTGGGAGGCAGATCCTTGTTGGGTCATGAGGATTGAGTTCTCCTGAATGTAATTGGTGCCTTTATATGAGAGACTCCCAGGAGAGCTTGCTAAACCTTCCCACCACAGGGCAATACAGGGAGAATGCTCCATTTTCAAGCCAGGTAGCAGCCTTCAGTAAATCTGCCAGGGCCTTCATCTTGAACCCCCAGCCTCAGAGCCGTGAGCACGTATCAGCCATCCAGTGACAGCAGGCTGGCTGGTTCCTGGGTGAGAGAGGGCACAGATAGGAGTGGGGTGAATATTTAATATGCTTCTGTTTTTTAATCAGAACAGAACGAGGAAGAACGCTTCTCAGACCAAGCAGTATGACATGGTTTTGTTCATCTCAGGCTCAAAATTTAAAGCATAAGAAAAAGATTTTTTTTTTGGAAGAACTGACAGATATGATCATTAATCTTGGTTACCAACTAGACTGGCTCTGAAGTCAATTAAAATGCAAGCCTCTGGGCACTCCTACGAGGGATTTTCTTGATCAGATTATTTGAATCTGAAGACCCAGCCTAAATATGGTTGGTACCCTCTGGTGACAGCCTAGATGAAAGGAGATAGAAGAAGCAAGTTTGCTCTGTTGCCTGTTTGCCCTCACTGACAAGTTCATCGATCCTGTGGCTGCTGCATTCTTTTGCTAATATTAGAACTATCTTCTTAGAAATCCCAATGTAGACCAACATCCTCTGGAAACTCTCAGGCCTTCAGTACCACGGTGGGAAAACTGAGCCATCGCGCAACATGGACTGAGCAGCCATGGGGTTCCCAGCTCACCTGTGAGACAGCCATTGTCATACCATCCAGACTGTCCTGTAAGCCAATCTAGTAAATGCCCTTTGAATACATCTCCATTCTATCAGTCCTGTTCCTCCAGAGACCCCTGAATAACAAAACAAGTCTCAGGATAGAATAACAATTACCCATCAGTCGATACAAATTCCGGTTTGCTTTCTGGTGAATACGAACTTGTTGGGTTATTTTTTTAAATATGAATTTGTTGTTCCTTTTTTGTTTGTTTGCTTGGGTTTTTTTGTTTTGTTTTTTTAAGAGTAGAAACACATTAAACCTCTTCATCCCTGGCTGTATGGCAAACTCCGAGCCCACACCAGCTAAATATAAAGTTATTCCTGTCAAATTCAGATCAGAGACAACATCAGCCATGTGGGGAAACCTGGAGCCTCAAACATTTAACACAGATAAATCAGGATGAGCTGTCCGCAGCTTCTCGGGTCAGCATAGACGGGGGCCTGAGAGTCGTGTTATTTTCTTTTATGAATTTGCAATAACCCTGCTCATTAATTGTGTTTATAATGTTAACTCTGGCACTTTTCTTGGCTCATCAAATATTTTCTTAATGAACTGTCAGCTCACCCCCATCTCAATTGTAACGACTTTCAAAATTAAGTTCATCTGAACTACTGGGGTTTGCAGAATTCTATGCTGATGGAAAACACAGTAAAAGAACCTTTTTCATTATATGTGGAAGAAGACATCGTCATTCACCTGGCTGCCTTCCCCCAGTGCTGACTGCGTCCAAGCTCAGTGCTGAGACCTTTGCCTGCATTTACCTGTGTGCCATCAGATCTGCGAGACGAATGCTTTCAAGTTAGGGTGCACTGTACTGAAGAAATCATGTGGTTCTCCCTTCCCTGCAGCTGCCATGTCTCAGGCTCCTGGTGTCTTTCTTCCTCCTAAAGAGAGCTGCTGGGATTAACACCCAGCATCACCCAGAGTTCAAAACCCAAAGCCTGTATAGTATTTTTTGTCAGATTAATATATATTATTTAATGTGTACGAGTGTTATGGCTGCATATATGGATGTGCGCTATGTGAATGCCTGGTGTCTAAAGAGGCTGGCAGATGGCATTAGATCACCTGAAATTGGTTGACAGATGATTGTGAGCCAACATGTGGGTGCTGGGAATAGAACCCGGGTCTTCTGTGAGAGTAGCAAGTGCTCTTAATGGCTGAGCCATCTCTCTAGGCTTCAAAATGCATGTGCAGTCCCTGAAGATGCTTAGCTGTTCTACAAAGCTACATGGGGGACTTGATGCTGATCCTCAAGGACAGATTCCAACCTATCAATGGAGAGGACACAACGGTGAGTGTACAGACACTCAGACGCTGAAAGTTCCTTGGTTGAGGAAGGTCCTGTGGAGAGCAGAATTGGAAGAGCAGGCCCAGGGGGTTCTGGACTGGATAAGAGATGGGTTGGACCCTTGCATCGGGTAAAGCTGTGATGGGGCTGAGGACATCTGAGCAATCACATGATCTGTCCGGTTTGGCGATTTTTCATGTATATGATAATTACACCATTGTTTTACAGTCTTACTTATGAGGGTTGCATGAAGAACACTAGTTGAGACTGAGTGGGCTCCAAACACTCAAGAATATGAAGTCCTGAGTTCTGAGTGTGTCTCTGAAGTATGAAATTGGCGTGTGTGCACAGCTACACCCATTCTGTGCAACATCCTAATGCTACAGTGTGCAGCTCCAATATGAGGCCTTGTGAGTGCTGATGTGTGTGCATTCCTGAGAGACACACTCACAGAATCAGGCCTGAGCCTCCAGTGCTTTTGCGTATGGCTCAGAGCTCTGGCCTGGATTGATGGGCAAGCAGTCTCAAGAAGGAAGATTACTGGATACAGCCAAAGGCATGGAGGTGTGTGACTTAATTACAGAGCTGGGGAACCTGGCTCCTTTTCCCCCATCCCATGTAAGAGATGCAGATGCTCTGCACAGCCACTTGCGGAAACTCAAAGGGAAAAGGGGCATGGGACATTTGTCTTCCTCGGTCTGGATCGTGCCCCCCCCACCCCCCCCACCCCCGGTCAGACTCAAATACCCACAGCTACCGGGGAACAGCAGTAATTTCTTTAAAGTTCCAAGACACCCATGCTTTCTAAGCACCCAGGAGGACATCAGGAAGGTGTAGGTGTTTTGGGTCAGAGTATCTCTCCCCCCACCCCGTGGAGTTCCCTCCTGAGCAGTGAGGTGGCCACAGGATCACAAGTTTATCATTCTGGTTGGCCCCGTGGCAGTCCAAGAACACGTGACCGGGAGAGATGAGATGCACAGATTTTCAGCTGTCTCTTATGCACAGCAAAGAGCGGTGTTGAGAGGCATGAGAAGATGCTGGCTGACCCGACCCCAGGGCCCTTTTCTCACAGGAACAGCTGACAGCCGTCCCACAGTGTTCCAGCTATGGGTGTTCCCTGCAATAACAGGGAGTTTAAAATAGCATCCTTGCCTCCCCCTTCCTCCCCCGGGTGATGGGCGGCAGGCCCACAGGCCACCAGGCTTCCTGCAGGAGAAACCTTGTTGCTATCCTCAGAGCAGCTCCCCAAGCAAATAAATAGCATGTGTTCATTATTCAAATGAGACTTAATTAATGCAAAACTCGCCCCCAAACTTTCCAAGATGCCCATGGTAATGAGCTCCCGGCTCCCCCCACCCCCACTCCCACCCCCCTCCAGCTTGTGATGTCAAACTGAAAAGCTCAATGTAACAATGATGCTGGGATGAAAGGTCCTGAGGGCTGGACTGTGGTTTGACTTTGTGGGTTTTACAGTTTGCTGAAGTCTCTCAACCCTAAAGCCTATCCTCCGCTCTCCTTGCAGGGGCGAAGTTGGTAGAGTTGGAAGCTTGCTTGCAAGAAAGCTTCCTGGGTTACAGGAGAGGCTCAGCTCAAAAGAAATTTGAGGCTGTCTCTAATTTACATGCTTGAACTAGCTCCAGCTCTTATCCCAGCCAAAACATTTCAAAAATGATACAGCAAGGGACACCGAGTCACCCCTGTCCTTCACCCATGGCCTCAGAGCTGTGCTCTCTAGACCAAGGACCAAATGAGGGCAGGCTCCGGAGTCCTGGAGGGAGCAGCATCGTGCCTGGGGTTAGAGCAAGGCAGGATGGAAATATGGGAAAGTTAGAGCTGACACTGCAAGGGAACGAAGCCTGCCCTCTGAGGTCTAGCCCATGTCTTCTGATGGCTGGGCGTCAGAAGCGTCAATGCAACCGATACGGCCAACATTGCCTACAGAGACTGTGCGTGCTTTCCTAAAATATCTTAAGCGAGAGTGAGAAAAGAAACAGTTAAGAGCACAAACCAATCTCTTACCAAGCTCAGGGAACCCAAGTCCTATTCCCGGGACCCACTTTAGGCAGCTCACAGGTGCCTGTAACTCAAGCTCCCAGGAATCTAACGCCCTTTTCAGGCCTCCAAGGGCACCTGAACTGTTGTAAATCATCCCAGGTGGCTTCCCAGACCTGTGAGGTAGCCCCACCACCCGCCGGCCAGCAGCGGTGGCCAGCTCCCGGGTGGGAAGCCGCAAGGTGGGTCGTGGCTCCACTGCATACCTATTGGTCTTGGATTGGAGATCTGTGAGCCAACGAGAATAGACAGGATTCTCGGGGGTCAGCGGCAGAGGGCTTGAATTCGACTTTATTGTCTGGACATGTTACATATATCCAGAGGAATGGTCCCTGGATCCCAGGAGCGTCAGTGGTTATTGGTTAGGCAGGCAATCCCACTTACAAATTGGGGGACGTAAGTATTTTTCTGGGGACCAGAGGGATAAACCTTATATAGCTATGTTGGAAGTTATAGTTGCAAATCTAGATAAACTATTCCGCCAGCTCACTGCGCCTTTGGAGGGGGCGGTGCTTTGCTGTGGCTTTTGGCCTATCAGCTGTTGTGGAGGGGAGGGGCCAAATGTCCCCCGCTCTTTCAAATGAGAATTTGGGGTTCTAAGTGCCCTCGACCCACTTTAACTGTGAGACAGTCCCACACTGCACAACACACACACACACACACACACACACACCACACACACACGCACACACACAATGGAAGCTGCTTACTAAGGGTCAGGAAGTACAGGACCTTGAGTTCCACGCTTGCTCCTCTCTCATCCCTAAAACCCAAACAGTGCAACTCATAAAACCATCTTAGAACTTTATTTACAAAAAGGAAATCCCTTAAGAGAAACAAGTAAGAGCTGAGGAGGTGGCTCAGCTGTTAAAAGCGCTGGCTGCTCTTGCAGAGGACAGGAGTTCTATTCCCAGCTCTCATAGGGCAGCTCACAAACATGTAGCTCCAGCTCCAAGGGATCAGATGCCCTCTTCTGATCTCTAAGTGTACTGCATGCATGTAGTGTACATAATACATGCAGGCAAAACACTCATACATATAAAATAATAGAATAAATCTAAGAATTTTTAAAGAGAAGCAGGTAAACTAGCTCACTATATTTTTATCTCATTTTTAAACTTTGTTTCATCCTTCACGCTTGCTGTAAATTATACCTTTTGAGCAATGGTGCCCGAAAAGCCACAGAATTGTGTATAAAACTCTCTCTAAATGTTCATGTTCAAATAAGAAACATTGACAGTCACCTTCTCTATGTAATAACCTCACTGTTTTGCCTCACTCTGATTCATCCTGATTTTCCTCCCTGTGGTTTATACAGCTTTCCCTGAGTGGAGGGTCCCGGAGCGGGAAGGGAACTTCTCAGGCTCTCAGTGCAGTGTTCAGTCTGCCCACCACAAGAGAGTCTTCCCAGGGCTCCCATAGACTCCAGGTGCTGGCACAACAATCTGGTCTCTTAATTTCCCTACCTGTGAAGTAAAGGGAAGGTACCCATTCACCTGCTACAAAGAACCTGCAAAAAAGCAGGCTAAGCATGGTAGACAGTCAGAAGCGTCCTGCAAAGTGAGACATCCTCTCTGGCCCTCTCTGGGGTCCTAAGAACATCCACAGACCCCAGTCCATGGAGAAGATGAGTCCAGCCTGGCATTGCCACAGCCTCACTGGGAACAAAGAGGGCAGACAGAGGAGGCAAACACTATCTTCCAGTCCCAGGTCCCCACATTTCTTACATATTAAACACACGATTTGAAGATCCATCAAATATAACATCAGGGGCTGGAGAGATGACTCATCACATTAGGGACCAGAGGAACAGAGTTTAAATCCCCAGCTCCCTGGCAGAATCTCTGCC
Source organism: Cricetomys ansorgei (assembly GCA_026225945.1). Classification (NCBI taxonomy): domain Eukaryota; kingdom Metazoa; phylum Chordata; class Mammalia; order Rodentia; family Nesomyidae; genus Cricetomys; species Cricetomys ansorgei. The sequence goes on from JAMJFZ010001012.1 coordinate 8,814,897, forward strand.
TTGGTGCCTGGGTCCTTCCAATGTGGGTTCTGCCACATTGGAAAGGCTTCTGTTGTCTGCTGTCTTCCAGTCACTTCACACAGGGCAAAAATTCAGCCCCTGCCCCCTTTCTGTCTCAATGACAGAAATCCAGGCTCAATGCAGAGGACACTGGCTTGGAAAAGAGCATGAGAATACGGGGTGTGTACAGATCTGGGCTGACCACATGATATTTCAGTGATGTCAGAGCCATGGCCTCCAGGACTGCACCTGAGTCCATCGTCTCTGATGTAACACCTTAACTGGACAGGACAGAATGGGAAGGCTCAGGAGAGGGTGGTCATCAGGGACGGGCAGAGTCCTGCCAGTTCCCCAGCAGGGAAGTGGTCCCCCTGCCACAATCCCTTTCACTCCTCCGTCCACTCAAGCCTGTGACTCATGAATGAAATTAATAGGAACCAACCAGGCATGGCCGTGCCTACAGTGCTGTGTCCAACAACAGATGTTTCCCACAGTGATTGTGTTAGAGTAACCATAACCTGAAACACATCCGGCTCATCAGCGCTGGATCACCTGTATTAACAAGCTACTGGTGACACTGGAAAGCCACCAGATAAGGATGCTGAGATGCAGGCAGCTGGGACGAGGGCTATGCCTAAAGCTGACCCTGCTACATATCTCAGAGTCAGTCATTGATCTGTTTCCCCCATGGGGAAACTGAGAAAAGTCTCTTATTTTTGATGTGACTCAGCTCTGATATTTATGGCTCTGTTAGTATCTCAGATGGCCCAGAGGTCCTGAGGAATGTGGCCTGGGACAGGGGAGACGCTTTTCATCCTAGACACACCATGGTTCCCCCAAGTTTTGGCAGCTTAATGTAGTTTGCTTGATGCTGTCCTGGTCAGTCTCCTGGCTGACAGAGGGGCAGCATCTCTTCTGCATCCAGTGAGGTCTTTGCTTCCCCCTCCTTCCTCCCCTGTATCTCCTTATCCCATGTCATATGCATATAAAGAATTCGAGGAGCCCAAATGAGAGAAAACATGTGGTATTTGTCAATTTACCTTGGGATGGGCTCTCCCATGCCAAATCCTTCACTACTTAAAGGAACAGATACAAAACAACTCCACACAGCCCTATCTGCACCCAGGAGCCCAAGATAATACCCAAATTCCCAGTCCTTAGGGACTCCTGGATGTTCAGCTAACTCTATCCTCTTTCTTGCTGTGACCTACCACATGAACATACTCTCTCTTTCCCTCTCTCTCTCTCTTTCTCTCTCTCTCTCTCTCTGTCTCACACACACACACACACACACACACACACACACACACCACATACTCACTGCCTGACTCTTCTAGACCTGTAGGTAGCAATGTCTGCTTTCCATCTTCCCCAGGATCTCCATGCTATGATGGTGTCTCACCATCAGTGGACCCTTGATGTTGTGGAAGTTTATTTTTAGTTATGTATAAAATAATTGTTTTGTGCACTGCTGGGAAAAGGACAGCCTAGACCTTGGTGTTTTGTATTGTCTGCAGGTATTGGATTTATGTGGGTGATGTTTGATTGCTAATGATCTGCACGTGCTATCAGTAGAACACCTGAGGAGTTCTGTATCAGTAAAAACACCTGAGCTGGGATACTCTGGGTTCCACTGTCCAGAATGGTTCCTGCAATGATGGTGGTTCCCTCTGCTGAGCACAAGCACCTCCTTGTCCTATTTGCTGAGCTGCCACAGCAACATAACAACTATACCTTGAGTCTTAGGAAAGATGACCCGCCCGAGCTCTGGCTCTAGGCATGGAGACGGGCACATTGACCAGCCTTACTGTCCCCAGTACCTAACTGGTTTGCTCCTAGTTTCCTTGTACAGAATCAGACAGCCAGTGGTCATTCCTAGCCTAGCAACCCATGCTCATACCAGCACCTCTGCACTCCTCTTTCTCTTCCTTCAAGGAAAGGAGTTATTGGTATGTGGAAGGCTGTGGCAGGGGGATCGCTACAAGTTTGAGACCAGCCTAGGCTACATAGTGAGACATTGTCTCAAAAAAAAGAGGAGAGAGAGAAAGAAGGAGGGAAGGAAGGAAGGAAGGAAGGAAGGAAGGAAGGAAGGAAGGAAGAAGGGGATGGAAGGGGATGGAAGGGGAAGGGAGGGGATGGGAGGGGAAGGGAGGAGGTGGGGTGCCCTTTCTATTTCAGTGGGTGCTGTCAGCACCTATCTCCAATGCTCACTAACACAGCTATAGTCTTCATAATTGCTATGAAGATTCTCAATGTGGGGTCACATGGCCATTCGCTGCGCACGCACGCTCACACACACACACACACACACACACACACACCTCACCCTATGCACAACCCCCATCAGAAGAGACGGCAGGCAGCTTGGGCTCAGAGCCACACAGCGAACAGTAGTCAGTGTTGGGGCACTGTGTCCAAAGGGCTTGAAAGCAAGGCATCAGAGGACACCTGCACACCGCCTGCGTTTACTGCGGCTCCATTCACAGTAGCCAAGACGTAGAATCAGCCTGAGCACCCACCATCAGACTGGTGAAGTCAGATGCGGGATACACACACAATGGAGCTTTATTCAGCCATAAAAGGAATTATGTCATTTGTAGGGAAAAAGATACAACTGGAGACCACCCTATTAAGTAAAATGAACCAGACAGAGTAGCAAATGCTGCATTTTTGTCTCATTTGTGGAGCCTGGAATTCTTAACCGAAGGTTTATGGATTCTTTTCCCTCCCTCTCTCTCTCTCTCTCACTCTCTCTCCCTCTCTCTCTCTCTCTTTCTCTCTCTCTCTCTCTCTCTCTCTCTCTCTCTCTCTATATATATATATATATATATATATATATATATATCCATATGCCATGAAAGCAGGCAAAGGCTTGGGGAAGGAACAAGACTAGGGACAGAACAGGTGTGGTGGACAGGGCCATAGCACACAAGATATTTAAGGGAAGTTCTCTTATGCAGCCCAGTACTGTGGGTAATGAGCAGACACACCTATATAAACGGGAAAGGTAGAAAATGCTACAGCTCCAGAGTCAGAGCCACGCTGATGTAGCTGAGGAAAGTGGACCTTCCCCAGCGCTGACCACCACTGAGCAAATTCCCTAACTGCCCCAAGAGCAGAGTTCCCTGTGCCCGCCCCCTCAGCTGCCCAAAGTGGCTTAGGGAAGCCTAAGCCACTAAGCCACTCCTTTGCAATTTAAATAGATTTGCTCAATCAAATATGAGCATTTGGAATACACTACAGAGGCCAGAGAGACAGCTCAGCAGTTGAAGCACTTTCCATAGAAGCATGAAGACCTAGGTTCAGCTCCCCAGAAACCCACATAAATGCGAGGTGGGTGTGGAGGCTGTCTATAATCAAAGCCTGGGAAGGCAGAGCAAAGTGGCTAGCAAAACTATCGATGAGCTCTGGGTTTGATTGAAAGTCCTTGCTTCAGTGACTATGGCAGAAGACCAATGAAAATTCCTGACGTCACAAGAACACACTTGCATGAACAACAACACGCATTCAAATACATGAGTACACATACACGCCACACATTTAAAAATGGAAAAATAAAATACGTAAGTAGATACTGCAATTAGGCTTTACTTATCCATTTATATTAAGAGAAACAGGTGTCTGTGCAGTGGGGGCACACGCCTTCAATCCCAGCACGTGGGAAGCAGAGGCAGGCAGATCTCTGTGAGTTCGAGGCCAGCCTGATCTATAGCGTGAGTTCCAGGACAGCCAGAGTTACAACAGAGAAACCCTGTCTCGAAGAAAAAAAAGGGGGGGAGGAGGGGAGATGGATACAAAGAAACACGTTGATCTAAATTCCCTGTTTATTTTTAAGTGGCATCCAGGGAGTTTTGCAGCCAGGCACTCTCTCTGAAGCCCAATTGGGAACCCACTGAACTACAAAAGGGCAGGCGATCCTCTCAAATTGAAGGGACTTGGCTGGATGGATGCAGGTCAGGGCAGGTTGTGGCTCCCACAGGTAAGGACTCACCGAGGCACCTTCGCCCTGGGCGGCGCTAGAGGGCGCTGGTGGCCTGGAGCCCCTCTGTGTATTCCTCATTCTCCACTGGTCTAGGCAGCCCCACCCCCAACCCCAGCTCTAACAGGCCTGCAACCTGTCAGGGTGAAGGGACCCACTCTGCCTGCTCCCTCCCCTGCCACCTCAGAGCTGGTGGGAGAAGCTGGAGGAAGGTTTTCTTTGTGCATACTGGAAGAATTATAGAAAGTTTTACTCTGTGCTCAGTGGAAGAGAAGTGAAGTCTTAGAGATCTTGATGGTAACTTTTGAGGACAATGGCTAGGAATGGGGGCTGTTACAGCAGCATCTCTGAGGATGTCTTAAGTGTCAGACACCCCTGAAGGCGAGTTCCTTGCTTTGTCCTTGGCTGTGTGGGTTTGAACAACAACTCCAGTTCCCTCCAGCAGCTCTCAGATAACACAAGTACCTCTAAACTGCAGGCTTGGGGCAAGGATTGTACATTATTGAACACCTGCAGGAGGCTCACAGACTACCTGGAGAGAGACAGGCCTGCACCCACGCATGCACAGATCCAGTGTGGGGTATCCGCTCATGGAGAGAAATGTTTACTTCTTCATTGATCCACATAATGGCTTTGTACAGCTATTCACCCTGAACTCTGCTCTATTGTTTGTCTGCAGTTAGATCTAACTGTTGATCTAATTACCTAGATCTAGAATTAGACTCTCACCCTGAGCTGGGAGAACTGCTCTAACAATCCACCTCCCTCTAAAGGAAAGCCTTCTGAGACTTCAAGAGTTCTCCCAGCAGCCTCAAGGTTACCATGAGCTAAAATGGCAGGTAGCAAAGGAAATCTTATTTTCCCCCAAGCCCTTACTAATTATGGAATGTCATCACAGCCCGATTAGTATTTACCCAACAATGTGCTGATTCCTGATCCAGCCAAAAGCTTAACTGCCATTTAAATGGAGCATGATATTTAAATCTTAATTTCATTACCTCCTGGTAATAATCTTACAATTATAAATCTAAAGTATCACTAGGAATACATTTGCATGTGTAAAGACTCCGTCCTCATTGTTTCTCCACGGCACGCATGGCTGCTGGTTTGGTTTGACTTCAGGAACCAGATCTGAGTATCCTTTATATGGAGAAAGAAGTGATACAATGTGCTCCCTCATGGCAGCCTGATCAGTGTGGAAGGGAAACACGACATGGTCCATGAAAGGGCAGCTGGACAAGCAGGAATGCTACATCCGTCACCCGTGAGGTATGCACCACCTCTGTGTGATTTAACGATGCTCACGCTCTCTGCTGCCGAGTCAGTCAATATAACAACAGCAAAAATCTTATCAGAATTTCCCGAAGTTCAACACTGATTGCCACAGAGGGGGCAGTAGAGAGTGTCACCCACTGCAAAACCCTCAGGACACCGTGGCCTCGATGGATATATTCTGACTGTGTTATTTCTCTAGGACAGCGTGAGTAGAGATTGTACAGGCTTATCATTAAGAGTGTGTACACACGTGCAGAACATAGTGATCTCAGTGCTGGGAGTCCTGCTGACAGTGTGTTTCCATATCACCCCTTCACTGGAAACACGCTAAGATTATAGCTTTGGGGCCCTTCAGTTCCAGCAAGTCTGATGACTAACCCTGAACAAAAAGCAGAAGGTGACATTCTGAGGAGAACCTGTGATAGATAGGCAGACAACTTCCAGCACTGTCTATAGCTCCATAACAGAGCAAATCCTAGCTGGCTGGAACCCCCTACCTTGTTGCCCCTTGAGTGCTCCTTGGGCAGCTCAGAGTGTCTCCTGTGTATCAGCCCTGAAATCCCTAGAGCATTTGCCCATCCTCTTCTCTTTCAGGAACATCTTCCCCCAGATATTCCCTACCCTGCCCACTCTATTCTGCTCACACGTCAGTCTATCGATGGCTATTCAAAACCCGTCTCTACCAGGAGCTGACTCCACCTCTCTGCTGTTTAGCTTTTCTCCTTACCCTCTACAGGTCTTTGTTAATTGTCTCTCTTCCATGCTCTCCGCCCTTAGTGCTTAGAACACCGATCGTCACACAGCAATACTTAGTGAATGCCTGTTGAACCAGACATGCTGCCACAGATCTGTAATACCAGCTCTTGGTATTCTGGGACAGGGAAATTGTGAGTTCTAGGACAGTGTGGGCTCCAGATAGTGACTCTGCCTTAAAAAAATTATTAAATAATATTTTTGGGAGAAAAAAATGAATAAGCATCACCAACAATATCACTTCCTTCATCATCAGCATCATCACCGTCACCATCATCAATACCATCACCACCACTACCATCATCAACACCACCATTACCACCATCATCATCATCACAACTACCACCACCATCAACACCACAATCACCACCACCAAACATCACCATCATCATTGCCAACATCACCACCACCATTACTATCATCATTTCCAGATGGAGGTGCCAACAGAGTGCCTGAGGCAAAAATAATGGCATACAAAGAAGAGTACTTTCCTTGAGTTCATAAACAAAGGCGCCATGAATTATTACCACCAATGAACTGACTCCATACATTCGTAAGGCAGATGCAAAACTTCTGAGTGTCTGTAAGCCCAGTGTACTGATGAACTCATTGTGAGGAAACACTGGGCAGCACGATGTGCCCACTGCAGGGAATCTCTCTCTTAAACAGGAAAGCATTCATGCTAGGCCAGATAAAAATACCCACATGAGTGGATCATAACCACCTGGAACTCCAGCTGCAGGGATTCAGTGCCCACTTCTGGCCCTGTAGGCACTTGTACACACATGCCATACACACACACACACACACACACACACACACACACACACACACACACACAGAGTGCTATAACAGTATGTATTGCTCATAACATCTTGTGTCCACCAAGGGGCCAAAGTCCAATTGAGAACAGAGAGAAGTAAGAAATGACACTCATCTTCTCACATTCCAGACAAAATCTGCTCCTACTGTGTGCTGCCCTGAAGCCTGCCCCAACGGACATGGCTAGCTGAACTGTGTAGGCTTGACTGTTCTCTATACTGTGCAGTTAAGACAAGGTATTTCAGCCTAAGAAGGGTCTGAGGCTGGGGACTGATGGCAGGGACACAAACTTAAATCCAAGATGTCAAGGCTTTTATACACACATAAGCAATTGTGACCCTAGTTTTCCAAAGAAACAAGGATCGGCCAAATATGTCTCAGTGTGTAAATGTAACTGTCTCTCTCAGTCACTTCCTTTCCTATGGGTTTCACCATTTCTTCCTTTATTTTTCTTCTTTAGCTCTTTTGTTTCCTGTGATGGGAATTTAGCACGGGGGTACAAGGAATCTATCACTGAGCTATGCTCCCAGCCCTCTTTTACCTTCTATGTTGAGACAGAGTCTCACTAAATTGCCCTAGATTAACCTTGAATTCGCTCAGCATACCATATGGCCCTTGAGCTTGAGATCCTCCTGTCTTAGCTGCCTAAGTCACAGGGATAACAGTCTTGAACCAACAGGCAGGCCTGGATTGGTCACTTCCGTATTTACTTAATTCTCACTCATCTTTCTTTTTTAAAATGTATTGCGTATGTGTGTAGTATATGCAATGTATGTGTTCTCACATGCACGCATGCATGTATGTGTGTGTGTGTGCAAGCATGTGTGTGTACAAGCACCCATGGAGGCCAGAAGTCAATATCAGGTGTCTTCCTCTAGCACCCACAGCCTTATTTATTGAGATAGGGCCTCCCAGAACCTGGAGCTCACCAGTGCAGTTATAGATGCTGGTCCTCATGATCCTCCTGTCTCTGCCTCCCCACACTAAGATTTGGGGTGAGCAATGAGGCTTCTGACTCTTTATGTGGGTGCTAGTGATCTGAATTCAATTCCTCATGCTTGTGTGACAAGTATTTGGCCAACTGAGCTATCTCCCCATCTCTCATTCTTGCTCCACAGCTTTGACTTTTTCTTAATCCCACAATGGGGTGTGTGTGTTATGTCTAGACTATCACCTGGTGTGATGGCTATTCTTGGTTGCCATTTGACCACACCTGGAATTAACTAAAGCCCAAGAGGCTGGGGACAGCTGTAAAATACTTTTCCTTACTTAAATCATTTAAAGTAAGAAGACCCACTTTTAATCCAGATCTTTAAGGTGGGAAGATCCAACTTTAATCTGGGCCGCACCTTCTGCTGGCAGTCTATATAAAGGACATAGAAGAAAGAAGCTTGCTCTCTTTCCCTGCTTGATCTTGCTAACAAGTCCATTCCTTCACTGTAATTAGAGGCAGCTTCTTCAGGATTCTGGTGTATACTGAAGACCATCCAGCCTTGTGGACCAAACAACTATCTGGATTCTTGGTCCTTCTGTTGGTACACAGCCATTGTTGGACCAGTTAGATCACAGCTTGTAAGCCATTCTAATAAATTCCAGAAGATAGATAGATAGATAGATAGATAGATAGATAGATAGATAGATAGATGATAGATTCATTCTATAAATTCTGTTTCTCTGGAGAACCCTGACTTAAAACCTGGAATGGAGGTTGGTTCTTAGAATTCATGTTGAATTTTAAGTATTGATCCTTGCTAAAAGCCCACAAACAAGGCACCCCCCTGAAGGTCAGTTACAGAATAGCAGGTGTGTAAGCTATGATGAGTGCTCACCTTGATTCCCCATCTGCTGGACCTGCCACTTCTTGATGGCCATGAAACAATCCATAGAGCTATTGAGATGGTGGTATGACCTGGGAATATTTATAGCTGTTCCCTGTAGAAAATGGTCCCAGCCAGGATATTAAATAAACTGAGAGCCAGGAGGACTAAGCTTATTGGTGCCTAAGGCAGATTCCTTGTCAACCCAAAAGGAAGATGTTTTTACCATGATGGTCAGTTTTAGCTGTCAAGTCAAAACAATCTAAAATCATCTTCAAAGAACGTCTCAGTGAAGGACTCTCCAGATCATGTTGTCCTTATGTCCTTATTGGTTCTGGAGGGGCAAGGTCTTTATTGTGTTAACTGATGTGGGAAAACTCAAGCCATTGTGGGTGACACCATTCCCTAGGTTGAGGTCCTGTAGTGTAAGAGGAAAAGGTGAGCTGAGTACTAAGCATACATGCATTCACTTCTCTATGCTTTTAGTTGTGGAAGTGACCAGCTGCTCCAGGTTCCTGCTCTGACTTCCCCGTGATGACAGATCATAACCTAGGATTATGACCTCAAATAAACCCTTTCTCACCTACACTGATTTTTGTCAGGGTGTCTTAATCACAGCAACAGAAGTGAGACTACAACAACTGCATTGGAATTCCCATGGAGACACACAGGTGGCTGTAATGGGTAGGGAAGGCACATGTCCAGGGAAACACATCAAAGGGAAGCGACCACAGCCTGTGCTGTCTCCCCTCTGGCTACGTTACTGCCTTCTGAGAGCCAGCTTCCAACAGAGGAAGGCCCATTAAAGTAACAGGTGAATCCTGAATAAAAAAAGACAAAGTTCCATTGGTTCTGTCAGCCAAAGGAAATTGGGGAAGTGAAGGAGAAATGTCAGACCAAAAGTAAGTTAAGCCAACACAAAAACCACAGGTCTTCCGCATCTAGAATCCAAATCCATGTCCTCAACCAGCCACAGATCAGAAATAGTCAGGAAGAAGAAATCTGTACAAAGCATCATAGATTTTCCTCACCAAACAAGATGGCGCAGCAGCCATTGATGGCATGTTAACATTCTATTGTGTATAGTAATGTAGAGGTGATCACAAACATGCAAGAAGACACACATACACACACACACATATATATATACACACACACACACACATGTATATATACACACACACACACACACACACACACACACACACAAATCCTCCTGGGATCTTCATCTCCTCAGAGGTGCTGAAACCACACCCCCCCAAAAGATAATGACCTATAAATGTGATATTATCGAGAGGGCAGAAAATCACCATCACCCAGCCCTGAATTCTGAATAGCATCCACCTGTGTGTTTGCAGAGCACTTTATTATGACAGGCAACCTCAAGATCTGAAAAGCCACCCTCTTTGTGTCTCTGAATCTGAGAACAGTTCAGTCCTCAACAGGAAATGACTGTTGTAAGATACAACCCACCAAGAACCACAATGAAAGCCTAAGATGTATTAGAGGTTTTTCATACAACATGAAGACTGCCCACAGATATAAGTTGACACCATGATTGCTTCTTTGAACTGGTAAAAATGATTTCCCTAAGGGAATCATTATTTCCCATCTAAAATGCGGTAGATTCCTGTCTGCTGGAGCCGCAGAGGAGTCTATAATTGCCAGAGTCCAGGTAGAATATCCCTGTACTCCCATTTTCCTTCTAGAAATATGTTTTTTTTTAAAAAGAAAATCAAGAACACTGTATCACCTGCCATAATTGCACAAAACCATCAAGAAATGAGATGTACTAAAGATTTCAGCACCGCAAGAATCTGAGTAACGGTATTTGTGTTTTGCCCTTATGCATGGAAAAGAATCTGAACATAAAGGTCTGTTCTTTGACCCATCTCACTTCATGCTTTCTTCCTTTCCATTTTGGGGATGATTTTTACCAAACTGTGTACACCGTCTCTGAGGTCTGAGTAGCACACTGTTCTGTGACTCACCCTTCCTCGAAAGCTGCTAGTGGGAAGCAATTACCCCAAATGGACCTGTGCACCTGGGAGAGCGGTGGAGCTCATTTGTTGCCAGCAGTTTAGAAACAAGAAAAGCAACTCTGACTCCTCACAAGCCAGCGTCTGTGCCCAGTTTCTTAACTGATGTCTCCGGGGCACAAGGAAAGATCAGACAGAGTATGAAGCATTTCCAGGGCTTTACCAGGAGACACCCCCATTCATCCTGAAGGAAATGGGGTGGTTTCAAGATCCTTGTGGCCTTTAGACACCAAATAGCTTACTTGAAAGAGCTGTAGACTAAAGAATGATGCCCAGCAACAGACATCTCTCAAGCCCTAAAAGTTTTTAGGTTTGGGTTTGGGATTTTTTTTTTTTTTTACATTTTTTTAATTAAAATGTTCTTGTTTTCCATACAATACATCCTGACCACAGTTTCCCCTCTCTCCACTCCTCCCAGTCCTTCCCCACACCCCATCTCCCCTAGATACACTCCTCCTCCGTTTCCCATCAGAAAAATTAGCAGGCCTCCCAGGGACATCAACTAAACACTGCACAAGAAGATGCAATAAGACTAGGCACGAACTCTCACATCAAGGCTGGATGATGTAACCCAGCAGGAGGAAAAGGGTCCAAGGAGCAGGCAAAAGAGTCAGAGCCACCCCCACCCCCACTTCTAGGAGTCCCACAAAAACACCAAGCTAAGAACCAAAACATAGATGCCGAGGACCTGGCACAGACCCTTGCAGGCTCCGTGATCGCTGCTTCAGTCTCTCTTAGGCCCTGTGAGCCCTGCTTAGTCGATTCTGTAGGTCACATTCTCTCGGTGTCTTCAATCCCTCTGGCTCCTGCAATCCCCACTTCCCTTCTTCCTCAGAGTTCCCTGAGATCTGAGGGGAGGGATGACAGTTTAGGGGTTGGAGAGATGGTCCAGCAGTTAAAAGCACTTTCAGCTCTTGCTGAGGACATGGGTTCAGTTCCCAGCATCTACTCTGGGTAGCTCATAACCACCTATAACACCAGCTTTAGTGGATTTAATGCCCCCTTCTGGCCTCCACAGGAACTCATGTGTACTCATGTGCACAAACCCACACAGAGACAGACACATACACATAACTTTAAAAATAAAATGTTTTTAAGTAAGGACTTTCCATACTTCCCAGGGAACATTTTCTTTCCATATCCATGTAGTGCTGTATCAAGACTGTTAAACTCTCTGGCTGAAAAGAAAAACAAATCTATAAATATAACCCATGACATGAGCGATAATACTCAACAGAGAACACATAGTCAAAATGATACAACGATTGCAGAATGTTCAAATGTTTATTTCCATGTTAAAAATGATGAGTTACCCTGTGGTTAGAATATACCTTTATGCTGAAAAATGAAGTCATTTTATTTCTGAAATATTTCCAGTGTTGGGGGGGGCAGGGAGGAAGAAATTCAGAAAGTAATGAAGAGTAAGATCCAAATGTTCTGGAAGTTTCCATCAACAATCTCAGCATGAGCCACAATGTCCTTTCCAGGTCAGAATTCCTAACTGGGTGTATTTTTCAATGTCAGGCCCCAATGCTTTTCCCATCATCCATTTAAATATTGTTGAGCTGGATGTCTGTACACTTGAAAACTACGGTTTCACATGCTTTGATTATTAAATGTATTTATTCCAATACACCGTTCACAGTTTCATTATATTGCCTATATTACATACAAAAATATCTGCTGTTTTTTTTTTCAGCAAAGCTTTGTCCCACCAACCACCCTCTACGAGACAAGTGAGATGCATTACATTGTACAAATACAGTTTTGATGGAGGAGAAAGGTGTAGTTTATAAACCATCTATGGTGTCATTTACAGAGACCTGAATGGGGAAGTGTGAGCCTTATTAAGAGAAAGAGTAAAAAAATCCAATGGGGTGAAGATAGGATTCGGAAACACTGCCTGTGGTCACTGCTAGAGACTGAGGGAACTCCTCACTGATGGACTCAGTCTCACTGCTGTCTCAACGCTCATTGAAAACATTTTAATTCTGTGTGTGTGTGTGTGTGTGTGTGTGTGTGTGTGTGTGTGTGTGTAGGCCAGAAGTCAACCTCAGGTGACATTCTTCAGGAAGGCACCATCCTCCTTTGCTTTGAGACAGGGTCTCTCACTGGGACCTAGAACTTGCCAACCAGGCAAGGCTGGCAGGAAAGGAAGTCCCAGGCGTCCACTTGTGCTAGGAGGCCCTCCGAGCCTGGATTTTTATGTGGGTTCTGGGAGTCGAAATGCAGTCTACAGGCTTATGCAGCAAACTTTACCAACTGAGCTCTCTTTCCAGCCCCGAAAAGAGTGAAACAAAAAAATGTTGAGCAGAACACACAAACATTGCTTCCCTAACCCCTAAACAAGTGAGGTACAAATTAATTCAATCCATAGGTGTGGCCAGGGGGATAAAATAAAAATATTTCATGTTTTGGCTGTATTATGTCTATAGAAAGAAATTTTCTGCCTAGATAGCAATGTCTTGCCGTAGTCTAGGAATGTGCCCCGGTCAATGTGTCAGACCGTTTTCTGACATTGGTTAGATGCTGCTCTTCTGGGCAAAGCTCCCACTGTATTTCTGAGTCTCTCAAATCCAGCACACCATTCGGCTCCAGTTCTTTGGTGTGGCACCTGCCTCCTTGAGTCCCTGTATCCTGACCCCAAAAGCTACCCCAGGCAAATCCTGAAGACAGTGATTGCATTGTCTCTGAATGTCCCAGGTCACACTACCTTTGTCTGTCTCATGTCTCAACTTCCCTCTGAGTGCTCAAAGAACTCACAGCCTGCTGCCTCCTCCTACCCCACCCCAGGAGGAATCCAAGCCACAGATATCACTCTTGTGGCAGAGGAAGGGACCAGATAATGTGAGTCTGGTTCAGGTCATTTATCAAGAGTCATAGTTTGGATATCTCGGCCATGAAAACTGAAAGACAGGCAAATGCACGGCCCTGGGAAATTGGATTTTAAGGCTTGACAGTTTATGTCATTTCCCCCATTCTAGTTCCCATGTTTTAGGGGCTAGCACAAAAATCATAGCTGACTTGGTGAAAAAATCAAGTGAGATAGCCATATTTTGTAATCTGCAGGAGAAATTTAGAGCAAAAAATGCTTCCATGACACTGGGATGCTAAGTCATGTCTGAGCTGAATCTAAATGACTGAGTCTGTGACTCCCTGGTATTCGCACACACTGATGCGGATGCCCTGCATATGGGTGTCTGTATGTAACTACATGTCACATGTTAAAAGGGTCATTTCCCGGAGGACCTTCCACCTGACTTCGATTTGAACTGACGGTGTCCTAACACAAAGACCCAACAAAATGTGCATGGGGGCCAATTCACTGACTGTGTGTAAGCAGCCCATGGAGGTATCTTCAAGACCGTGATTAGCTCCTCCCTGCCTACTTCAAGAGTATCACAGGAAATGCTTACTCCCGCTGCTGATTTCCTGCTAAGTTACAAGAGAGCCCAAGGCCTCACTGAACCACCAGGAGGCAGTCTGCTTTGTGTGTCCCTGTTTCCAGGGAGGTGCCTCACTTTCAGAAATGAATTCCCATCATTTTGGTGATGGGAGATAGGATTTAAAATGGCTTGTAAAAAGAGCCAGACTTATCTCAAACTCTGCTGCCCTGCACGGGTGGTTTGGGGGTCACCTGCCCTGCCCCAACCTTTCCAGAAACAGATGACTGACTAGAGAGCAGATGTCAGCCAAGCTCATGCAGTGCCTGCATCCTCTGGCTTCATGCTCCAGTCAAATGCAAAGGTTCTGGTATCCCAGTTGCTTCAGGGGTCATGCTAAACACAGAAACAAGTGAACTTCCTTCTGGAGGTTGAAACACATGGATGTCTTAGCTATCCTGTCATGGCTACAGGAGGGTCAGCTGCCATTTTTCCAGCCTGAAAATATACAAAATGAGAGCAGAGGGAGGAGGAAAAAAGACTCTTCTGAGAGGCTCAGATATCAGCCCTTTGAGACGGGTGACCTCCTGCACGTAACATCCCGTTTTGGGCCTTTAAAAATCCCATTTAACGGGACAGATAATGGCTCAGCTAATTCACACTGAGGCATATTAGTCCTGTCTGCTTTTCTAGTTATGTCATCATGATAAACAAAACGTCACAGTTTACTAAGTCAAAATTCCTGCCTTCCTTGAGACCATTATGATGATTTTAAATAGCATTTTTTTTAATTATGTAAAAATCTTTTCTCTTGCAACTTTGATTTTTTTAAATACCATAGTTTGTTTGTAACAGCTGACCTCAAACTCTGGGACAATCATTTATTGTTATGAATTTGGGGAAAACATTACTTTCTCTACCAAAAGATGCCGGAGTTGGTTTCTTCTCTGTCTGAATGATAATTGAGGGTTTGTTTTTTTTTTCAGTCATTGTATGGATGAATTCTATATATTGCTAACTTGAAGCACTATTTTTTTTTAAAAAAATCTCTGCAAAGTGAAGAGTTTAATATGAAGCTGTTTCTCTTTTGTGTAGGTCGATGCAGCTTTTTAAAAGATTTTTTTTTTTAGTTCTGTGTATGTGTGTCTGTGTGTGTGCCCATGACTGCAGTACCCACAGAGGCCAGAAGAGGGCATGGAGCTGGAGTTACAGAAGGTTGAGAGCCACCATGTGGGTGCCCTGATCTGAACTCCAGGGCTTCTACAAGAGCAGCAAGCACTCTTGCCTACCAAGCCATCTCTCCAGCCTCTCAATTCTGGTTTTGTTTTTGTTTTTTTTTTTTTTTTTTTATTTCAGTTTGAATAATACATTGTGTTGAGCACAAAGGACTTACATCCATACTGTGATGTTGGATTCTCTCTGACCTCAGAACTGTACCCCAGGAGATCTGCAGAATAACTGACAAGAATATGGTGAAGACAGATGTTTGTGACACAACTTTTCTCCAAGTTTGTTAAACTTCATGTGGAAAATGATTAAAAAACAAAACAAAACAAAACTTCTGGCTCTCCAGTGAGACCCCTATCAGCAAGATAGATAAGAAAGTCCAACAGCAAGAGGAAGAAGACAAAGCATGAGAATGTGTTTCTTAAACACCATCCCCAGCAACAAACTTAAAAAAAAAAAGTGACATCCTGTGTGGAGACCCAGAAGTGGCAGAACATGATGAACCCTGGGGAACAAAACTCATAGTATCATCTAATGTGCCTCTTCTTTATGTGTTCCTGAAACAACTCCTCCCCCTCAAAAAAATATGGTCAAAAGAACAGGTGCAGGTCCAAATGTATATAAAAATAATGAGCCTCACTCCTGGACAACTAAGGGAGCTACATTCAGTCATCTTCCACCACGGAGATCCGAACTCAGGCCACGCGCAATGAGTGTCCACTGTGCTTTAAAAAGGGTTAGGAATAGAAAAATCGCCATCCGGAACTTTCCTAATTACACACGGCCATTGGTCATGAGGTGACTAACGGTGTCTGTGGGCTTGTGTCTACCGCTAGGCGGCTGCCTCTGAATGTCTCCCATCCTCGGGAGCCACTGTTTTATACACTGCCCATCTTGAGCCCGAGCTCTCCAGACTGCTGGTTACCCACTCAGAGAGGGATCCCTCCAGACTCCCATCTTGACACTTTGTTGAGTCACCCCCTATTGCTGATCAGACTCACTGCTCCACCAATCAGAAAACAGAAGGCATAAAGGTGAATACAAACTTAAGAAAGGACTTTACATCTGGTCCTGTAGTCTTTCCATATAGTCTCTGAAGTCCTGCGAGTCCCCCAGACCCATATCCTGGCAGACCCACTTGATACTGTCATCACTGTCAAACAGGATGGAGTTGGTGTACGGGCCCCCATCCTCGGGAAGGATGGTGGTGTAGGAAGTAAACTTGACTCTCTTCCTCTTTGGGCCGGAGGAACTCATAGGTTCGTTTTTCAGCTCTTTCTCATACACATAGTCAGGAGGTCTAAGCAACTGACTATGGAAAGTCTTCTGGGAACTGCCATTCAGCAGGAAGTTCCTCTCCTCGAACTGCAGACCCCTGTCAATCATGGTCGTGCACTCCTCTGAGGGGAGAGTGATGTCCACGGGGTTCTCCAGAAGTTCTACCTCATTCCCAAGCCAAACCCAGTCATGGGAATGGGGGATGTTGCCTTGCTCACTCACTGCAAACCTTTTGTGTCTATACTTCCAAGCAAATGCCACGCAGTTGATCAGGAAGACCAAGATAGCCAGACAGAAGACGCAGAGCAGGGCATACATGCCGATCTCCAAATCCGTCAACCCCCTGGAGGTCATCGTGAGGTCACCAGGGTTATTGGGTTCTGGTAACTTCCCTTGTGTGGGGAAGCTTGTGAAGGCATCCGCTCCACCTTTGAGTAGCTTTCCTCCCATGGGAGACTGTGGGGTTGTGCTTTTATTGGTCCTGTCCTCGTGGCCAACGGATGCGCCATGTTGGAACCATTCCTGGGCTGCTCGCTCCTGGCTTCCCTCACGCTCTATGGAATTGCTGAGGTGGCCTTTGTATTCCCGGTTCACGCCCCCGATGTCATTGCCTCCTCCTTGCTGCTGGTGCACCCCAGGTTCAAATCTGACCTTGACGTTTCCTTTACCCACAGCAAGAGTACTCTTCCTCTTGTTCTTCTGACAAGATTCGCTGATTGACATTTCTAGCTTGATCAGGGGCCCCTGTCCTTCACCCTCGGCAACCACAACTGGCCATCTGGTCTGAAGGTGCGGTTGGACAGACACCACCATTTCATCCAATGAGGAAACGGTCACGGAGAAATCCTTGGGATCATAAATGTCTAAAGGTGTCGCTGAGCCATCACTAAACAAAATCCAAGAGCTGACGACGGCTTCCTAAGGAAAACAAAAACCAGAGCACAGCGTCACACCTAGGTTCTTCAAATTTACAAACACAATTGCCTCAGGACATTATCGGCATCTGCAGATAGAGGTGAATTTCTGTATGTGATGGACTTAGCTCTTGTTGTGCCTTGACCTTGCATCATTAGCATGCTATAGCCCCACTGACATGCGGTGCCAAGAACGCACTTTGATAAATACATTAAAGTATAAATTAGTTTATTGCATGCCCTCCCATGGAGTACGATTTTGATGATCATGGAGACACTCAGAAATATCAGGTGATTTATCTGAATCAATCTCAAATGTAACAAGTTAGGTTACCATTCAAGATGATGCCACTTTGAACACCCTTTATCAGGAAGTCCGTGCTGACACAGCAAAAACCACATCTGGAGGACGTGCTAGGAAACGAGGTGGTTGAGGTTGGCTCTCTTGAATGGCACCGTGCCCCTGCCTCTTTTATAAATGTTTTGTGTGCATTTAAAGACACAGGGGAGCTTTGGAGTTGACGATCCCTGCCATCAACAGGACGAACCATTATCAATTACCCATTTTTGCTCAAGTAGCTGAAATGGAGTCTCCAGGCCTCAAAAATCACCTTCTCTGTTTAGCAAGGGTGAAACAGGGGATCCCTTGACTATGGTCCAGTAGAGAGCCATGCCTAGCACGAATCAACCCGTGAGAAAGCACAGGGCATGTGAAGATGTGGCTAAGCCCTGAGTCTTTTTCTCAGAGACAGCGAGAAACTAGGGAAGAATCGGGAAGGTCTGGCTGTGATACTCTGCTAGCCTCCCGTGCGAGGAGCCATAACTGAGGGCAGAGACAATCATGCACAGAACACAGGACCCCCGGGGTTTCACCTGCTGTGGAGCTTGGAGAACATCCTGAGCAGCCACTGTGGAGACGATGGCCCTCTTGTCTGCCTTGTGAGGCTGCAGGGAAAGGGACAGGCCAGCCACCAGTTGCACACCCAGTTCTGTGATGGTGACACGGTCATCCAGGACAATCACTGTCTTCTCAGCCAGGATGGAGTCAGAGAGAGGCGAGAGGACCTGAGGAGCGAGGAGAAAGCTTGTGACTTTGCCCCACAGTCACCGCAGAGGGGGCCGTTGGTGACCTGTCTAGTGGTGTGGTAAAGGAGCACAGCGTCAGGTGTTTAAGTGAGTCTGTAGTTGTTCAATAGTGCAGACTGAATATGACTGAGAAAGATCACCTTGGTTCGTGCCTTTTGATTCCTCTATGACAATGACTAGAATATATTCTAAGGGAAAAGAGGGTTCAGGATAGGAATCCTTGCTGAAGTTGCCCACCTCGGTGTAGTTATAAAGGAAGTGGAGCTTTTCAGCAGCTACTAAGCAGTTTCTGAGTGTGCTAGGTCCTTGGCACAGTCTCTGAGGACGTGGCACTCAGCCCGGCTCCCTGTGCACATCCCTTCCAGTGGGCAGGCAGGTGTTTCTCACTGAGCACCAGCAATCATTCTATGGGCCACTAAGTCATCACTGGATAAACTAGTTCAAGCAGAAAGGGGAAACAGTATTCCCTAAACAGCTATCCCTCCTAATACACCACCTGGCTTACAACCGGGAGCATAGTCTAAATCCCAGGTATAATGCCTATTAGGTAGAATTATTTCTAAAATCTTCCCACAAAAGACATCCTGCCCTCATCCTTTACACCTGTGAAATGAAGAAAACTCATTCCCTGACTTCACAATGCCACATGACACAGCCACCTGGAAAGCCAGATAGATCTGAATCACACAGGGCATCCAGTATGGTCACCAGAATCCTTTGCGGTGGAGGTGGAGAGGTTGTGTTCCCAGCTGGTGACACAAGGATGTCAGGAAGTTCCTACTGACAATGGAGGGACTCCATGAGAAGGAATACATAGGGTTTCCGGTTGACAGACAGCCAGGAAACGGGGGCATTGGTGCAAGAAGCAGAAAGAAGCATTCTCCCAAATAGATGAGTGAGATCACAAGTCAGTTGGGTCCCCAAATTCCCAGGTCAGAGGCTACAAATACACTGATTCCAGCACTGAGGTGTCATACAGAACCCCATCAAGCTCACCTGCTGTCCCAGCCTATAGAGACACCATTGAAGAGACGAGATATAAATCTGTGGTGTCTTGTGATATAGAAATAGAAAGCAAATGCAGAACATAACACACTTCATCCAATTGCACAAAAAATTAACTTTTGGGAGCACCTAAAACATGGCTTAACTGTGATCAATAGTATTTTTAATTGCTATTTTAAAAAACTATGTATAATTATCCTTCCAAAATTGGCAATACATTGTTTTTTGTTATAATGTAATAAAGACCCTTCAACTACAGACCCTCCTTTATCTCCTGTGAAAACTGTACTTTTGAATTTTATTTTGTCTACTATTCTGGGTATAACACAGCCAATGGTGAAATTGTGAAGCTGGAGATGGGTTTAGCTTTTACTGCTACTATATACTACACAGTATATACTGCTACTATATACTACATAGTCTATACCACTACTATATACTACACAGTCTATACCACTACTATATACTACACAGTCTATACCGCTACTATATACTACACAGTCTATACCGCTACTATATACTACACAGTCTATACCACTACTATATACTACACAGTATATACCGCTACTATATACTACACAGTCTATACCACTACTATATACTACATAGTCTATACCACTACTATATACTACACAGTCTATACCCCTACTATATACTACACAGTATATACCGCTACTATATACTACACAGTCTATACTACTACTACTGTATACTCTGCTATGCAAAAAACAAAGCACTGTGAACCAGTAAGATCAAGATGGCTCCATGGGTATAGGCACTTGCTGTGCAAGCCTGGTGACCTGGGTTCAATCCCCAGAACCCACATGAGGGTGGGACGGAAGAATCAACTCCGCAAAAGGTGTCGTATGACTTCCACACACTCACACACTGTGGTGCGCACACAGCCATTGCACCCACAAGCATAATATTAATAAATAAAAGTCCTTAAAAACTTTAAGCACTCTCGTTTTGAGAAGAATAATTTCTGACACTGTGTATTTAATGTAGCTTTCTCTGACAAAGATGGTATTTTCCTCTACACTCTAAAATGCAAAAGGAATTTAAAGTTTGTATAAGTTCATTAATAATTCCATGCGGTGTATTTTGATCATATTCAACCCCTTCCCCACCCTCCTCAATGCACTCCATCCACCCAACTTTGTGTCCTCTTTATTAGTTTATAAAAAACAACAACATCAAGTTTAATTTGTGCTGGCCATATATCACTGGGTATGCGACCTCCACCGAAGGACGGTTGACCTACCAGGGGCCACATGCTTAAAAAAAAAACTAGACTACCTCCCAGCAGCTACCAAGTGTCAATCGCTCCTCAGCGAGGGGTTGGACCTCATGCCCGCTTGCTCCCTCCAGGCTGGAATTTAGTCTGGTTTGAGCTTGCATGAGTCTTATGTGTACTAACGTAACCACTGTGAGTTCATATATGCCTCTGCCCTGTTATGTCTGAAAGATACTGCTTTCTTGTCATTGCCCATGGCCCCTGAGGATTGGGCTGTAAAATTGGTGAAATAGAATCCTGCACACAAGACTAAAGTAAAAATTGATGCACACTGGTGTGCGATGTGTGCGGAGCTATATGACATCAGTTAACTGGGGAATCACTGGTGTTAGGGAAAATGACGAAGCCCCACCCCCACCCCAATACCTGCACAGTGGTGATGCCCGGCTCCCGCCCTGCCAGGATCCTGCCATCCTGTAACTGGGCGATTCTCGGTTCCTCCACCTTCACAAACTCAGTCACAAGGTCGGTGATGTCAAACTGCCAGTCAGGTCCCAGCATGTAGGTCAGTTGACCCAGGTCAGGTGACTCGGCTACAAATTGGGTAAGGACACGCACCAGGGCATGCTGGTATTGCAGGGTGCACCCTCGTCCTTTCTTCTCTTCATCCTCCTCATCATCGCTCTCCCGGGTTGGCCTGGAGCACAAATAAAGCAAAAAGGACTGAGCCTCCTCCTTGGAGGGAAGCCTTGCTTGCCCGTGGCTCAGCCTGACTGTCGGAGGGAATGTGGCAGGTTTTCTTCTGCTAAGTCTCCCCATCCATTGATTCATTTACGTGTCTCCCGCTCTTTCTTCCTCTCCCTTCCAGAAACATGTTTTGGTGGTCCTACTTGGAGCACAGAACACACTGCAGTTCCCAGCTTCTCCAGACCTAGAGCTGAAGAGGTATTTGGGTCCCTCACAGGCAGAGATGGAGTCTCTGGACTGTGCTTTCTAGACAGAGATAGTTTAAACACTTGTGTACATGTGTGGAATACAGGACCTTGGCCTGTGTGGGAAACATGGACCTTCTTAAACCAGAAGGTCCACGGGGAGAACAGAGACCCACCACAAACTCAACTGGGGACTATGCAGACACCCAACTCTTCAATGACTGTAGTCCTTTGAGTCCCTACAGAAGGCACCTCCGAGCTTACGTCATTAAAGGTCACCAGAGAGTGCCCTGTCACTGCAGCCCGCCCTAACTTCCGCCAGCAGAGCCACAGTGATGTTGCAGGCACATCTAAGACCCGAGCTCCTCCGAGCACCCACCCGATCATTCCGTTTTCCACCGACCCCCAATTGTCAACAGCTCGCCCAGAGACGTTCTCTGACTCTTCAATTCTAGAATCTTCCCTTTGAGAAGAACTTGCCCTTTGACCTCCCCCAGAGGAGGATTTTGCTGTCTGCAGGCTGTTCTGTATATGGAGACCATATCTGGGAGGCTGGAACAGCTTCCACAACAACTTCTGCGTGCAGAGTTAGACAGACCAGAGCCTGTTCTGCGAGAGTGACAGCTGACATCCTGGCGCATTGAGTTAGACCCCCATGAGCTCTGCCCCCGTGACAGACAGACATCACAGTGACCACACATACTTAATTCATTGCCCATCACAGAACCCAGAGTCTGAGGAACGAAGATGGAGAGAGCAAACTCCTCACTCAAGGCTGTGTAGCTGGTTATCTGCGGAGGCGAATCCGGGGCCGAGCCAGCTGTCCCCACGTGGGTCCTCTCCCTTTCTGTGTCCATTTCATCCTTCCTTACAGTGGCTGTGGGCAAACCAAGCTTCATAGAGCTTACCAAGTGGCCCAGCCAGCTGCTAACTGCAGATGTGAACCCAACTGCCTTTGACTACTGAAACAAATCGCTGACCCCTTAAGGTCTGAGAACAACATGGGAAGGCATTTAAAAACAGAGTGCCATCCTTGCCATGATTGCATGTAAAATGTCCCCCATGGGTTTGCATATCTGAATACTTGATTCCTGGCCGGTCTGGGGAGGTTGTGGAACCTCTGAGCCTCAGAACCTAGCTGGTGGGAGTGGAGTTCCAGAGGACAAGCCTTCAGGATTCCAATGCATCTTTGCTGGTGGTCCCTGTTGCTTCCTGGTTTCTCTAGACGTGAGCGCGCAGCCTCCTGCTCCCGCTGTCACCCTTTCCCGTCGTGAGTGAAAATAAGCCCGTCCTCACCTGAATTGCTCCCGTCACATACTTGGTTACAGCTGCAAGAAAAGTCGCTAATAAGGGATAAAAGCCTATTATCTTTATATTTTCAGTCCTTCGGAATACATCGCAGAAACGGCATCTGTTTGGTGCACGAGTATCATGGATGATTCCCAGACACACGCTGATCTCTCTTGGAGAAGAAATCCACACAGCCCCAAAACAACACCGGCGGCTTTCAGTAACACGTGTCCGTGCTTTCTTTACATTGCTTTTTAGATTAAATGCATTTTATAATACATGATCCTACTTGGGAATTTGTGTTCGTGGTGTAAAGTTTCCCTTAACTGAATGGACAGAACGGAAAGGGTATCTTAAACACATCAGAAAGCCACACTATGATGGCTTATGGTAATCATCAGTGTGACTCTCTGACATGTTTAAAATTCCTCCTTTGTCTTTAAATCTCAGAAATGTCACTGTGAGATGTTGCCGGGCAGATTTCTTTAGGGTTTGTCCCGTCGGTTGGTTTCCTCAGCTGTTTCCCTCCGCATACTTAACTTACGTAGTTTGCCAAATCTGGTCTGTTTTCATCATGCACGCTCAGCCCTAAATCCACTGTACTCTCCCTGGATTCTGGGTACAGGAAGTTTAGACATCCTGTCACTGTCCCACAAGCCCACGGTGCTCTGCCCAGCTGATGTTCTGTTATTTAGACTGAGTCTGACCTTCCATCCCTGAGTTCTCTGGCCGTGTTCTGCCATTCCCTCCTGCACCATTGAGCCTACCCACTGGGGACCCCCCAGCTACTTATTACTGAGACTGCCTACGTTCTTGATGGCATCAGACTACTTATAATTCTGTAGCAAATGCCCCCACCATGATAACAAGTGATTTCAATATTACAATCCAAGTGTTTTAGATATTATGATATTTTAAAAAAAAGCCAAAGTAACTGATGCCGCTAGGAATCCACCTCAGTTAGATCTGTTCTGCTCTGGCACACAGGCTCTGGCTTCCGTGGTGTTCTGGAGTTTGAGGTCATCAACGGTGTTCTGGTCCCAGCCGTGCTTCCCCTGAATTCATGGCTCCCATTGCGTCTCTGCTGATTTTTCTGGAAGGGTAATGTGTACCTCCTTATTGGAGGGAGCAGGTGGAAGGTGTCAACCACGCAGGCAGTATCAGTTCACCGTGCTGACCCTTCATGTTTCAGAGATGGAGCCTGGGGTCTACTCCTGGGCCTTTGTGGTATCCTGAGCCTATGTTTCGGAGAGAGTCGAAGTTTTCCCAGCACTCATCATCCGGGAGAATCGAGTGTTCAACACCCCTGGGTCCCTGTTCCCTTCGGTTTCACAGCCCTCGCCTCCATTCATCTCTCCTCTCACATTTAACTGTAAAAAGCAAGGAAAATCCGAGGATTTTCATTCAACACTTCGCCTGGGAACCTCAGCTCCGTAGCCAGCTTTGTTTTCTTTCCAGGTAACTGCAGATCGCGGCACACTGGCATTCTATAGCCGCCAAATGAGGATCCATGCTCCCCACAGCCTCTGAACACTCACCAGTGGTGTTTTCCAACTTTGCTCTTGTTTAGGATGGCCTCTGCTTCTACCCGGGTGATGGGAGCTTTCCCACAATGCTTCATGCAGTCAAGCTTATTGTCAACACCTCTACCACTCATGAGTTGTCAAGAGTCTGCCGATGGCCACTATGTTCCTCCAGATACGTCCACCCTCCACCCACCGTCTGTTTCCAGAGACTCCCTCCCTGAAGTGTCACAGCTGCACTCCAACATGATATCTGGGTTACTTTTTCCATTGCGGTGTAACAAATGTCCACAAACTTCACAGTTTAAAAACACCATTCATTTACTTGCTTGCAGTTCTGTGAGTCATGGTCCAACCAGACTCAAACTGGGAGTTCTGCATAGAGACTCAGAAGGTGAAATCAAGATGTCAGCCAGGCTCCCACCTGTAGCTGCTGGAGAATCCTTCACATCTAGACAGTCAGGTTGGTACAGGATGCTGCAGTGATCGGTTCCTACAGTTAAACAGGGTGCCCACTAGCATGTTCATCATGAGGGTGGTTCCTAGAGGCTCCACCCACTTTCCCTGGTGCATGATTCAATCCATCTTCAGAGCCAGCATCATTCCGTCAAGTGGTCCTCACCCTCAGACCTCTCCAATGCCCTTTTCTCATCAGTTGAGGGGACACTCCAGTTTCAAGGGCCTCCTCTGATGGGTCTGGCCCTCCTGGATCATCCCCACATCCTAAGATAGATTGGTTGGCTGTAACTGCATCTGTGAAGTCTCCTTGGTACGGTGCCAGATGACTTCTGCTTGCTGTGATAAAATATCCTCAGAAAAATCAACTCTGGGAGGAAATGGTTGCTTTTATCTCACAGTTCCAGAGAGAAATAGTCCATCACAGTGAGGGAGACATGGCAGCCAGAGCGAAAAAAAAAAAAAAAAGACGTATCGGAAGCAGAGAGTAAGAGCAGAGAGTAAGAACAGGAAGTGGAGTGTACTCTCAAATCCCACCCTGCCCCTCCAGTGACATACTTCCTCCCCGCAAGGCTCCACCTCCTAAAGGTTCCATAACCTTCCCAAATAGTGCTGCCTGCTGGGGACCTGGTGTTCAAACACATGAGCCTGTGGGGACATTCTCATTCACGTGGGGGGCATTCCCACTCAAACCTCTACAGCTAAATAAGCAGCAGATGGGGATCCTGGAGAGTTTGACTTGAGGGCCACCCCTTGGCAGAATGCATCATGGATTCTTGGGACCTCTTGTACTAATACCGTTCCCAGTTTATAGTTGAGGGAACTGAAGAATAGGTAGGTGACATCACCAGGTCACACGGCTGTACACGGGAGAAACGAGGATTAAAACTCACGGAGTCTCATTTCTAACTATGTGGTCTTAACCACACGACACCTCACTCCATGACTGGCAGGCAGGAAAGAGAGAAATGAATGCTGGAACGAATGGACAGTAGTTGTAACAGACAGTGGGAAGCTGTTATGTTCTGAACGCAGGCTTTGTGTAGGTGCTTCTTAGATCTCACGTCACCGTCCCCGAATCCTAGAAACTGTTCTACGAGGCTGCCAGTACCACCACCGTTACTGCTAGCATTGTCTTTGATGTGATTTCCTCACGCCCGTTAGTAATTATCCAAGTCCTATCCACAGGAGCCCATCCAGAGCACCGCCACACACCGCTGAAAGCCAAACCCAGTCCACGGTGACACACCTCAAATGTTGCCTCCGGGAACCAGCTTGCCTCCCCACCTCTCCCCACAGCCCTTCCTCCTGTTCCTCACCTCCTGTTGGAGGCCACCGGGATCCTCCAGCCCTTGATCTGGCTCAGCTCTGTGTCTGAGATCTCTATCTGCAGCGGCAGGCGGGGTACCCAGACGGTGACCTCCACCTGGGAGGTGAAGTGCTGGTGGGTGAAGTTCACGATCGTGCCCACTTTGCTCTTCATCTCCTTCCCGTTCACAAAGATGGAATCGCAGGTGTTGGAGACCTTGGGGGAAAGGGTGAGAACACGGAGACTCATCAACAGGAGACACACCGCATGCACACAGATCTTGAAATCAGCGCAAGTTCATGAACCTGGACAGCTCTGATTTATAAGGCACCAGAAGAGCAAGATGGGTACAAAGAGTAATTTGTAGGCACTAATTAGTGACAAATAACTGATAGATAGACTCCAGGAAAGCCATTTTGTGTCACAAAATACTGACAAGTTAAACCATAAACATAATTTAACGGAGCTGCATAACCTCGGTTAGCTTTTGGGAGTGCGCTGTTTTCTTTGTCTTACCTTTTCTTATGTGCTCAAACTGCCACTAATCAAGTCCCAGGTGCATCTTATTCAACTCTTGTACCACATTTGAAGACGCATAAAAGGTTTTAATGTTACTAAAAAAATGTTTTGTTCTGGCCATAAAATGGAGGATCTGAAAAAAAAAAAATCAAGAGGGCCTCTGCACTAGATTAAAATCCTGGTAGGCTAAGTGCTCATGGCATGCACAAGAAACACCCGTGGAACTAATCCTGCAAAGAGGAAACTGCAATTTCAAAACCTGGAGAGGAGGCGGGGGCATTCCGCAGCCGTCTCTGGCTGGGCACTCAGAGGGACTCTAGTTCACCCCCTGCCACGGGGTCTCGCCGAACCTGGCAGCTCTCTGTTTCGCGTCTTGTCTCCTGGGCAAGCAAAGAAAATGGTGTAGTCTTGTCTCTATCAGGAAAATGTCTTTCTGTGATGTTTAAGGGGATGAGGAATGCAGGCTGGGGAATCACTAAATATGAGGGACCTGTGATTTCATTTTAGATACAAGAAGACTGAGGCTATAGCACAGAGCAACTGACTGCAGGTGCACTCGTGTGTGTGTGTGTGTGTGTGTGTGTGTGTGTGTGTGCTGCATACATGCAAGTTGAAGCCAAAGGTCAACTCCTTAAGGTTCCATTCCCCTTGTGTTTTGAGACAGGCTGTCTCAAGTCTCATGACACTGGAGAGCTCTCTGGTTTGGTGAGGCTGTCTAGCCAGTGAGCCCCTGGGATCTTCTCATCTCTGCCTAGCCGGAGTTGGGACCACAGGCATACACCACCATCCCTGGCTTTCTATATGGATGCTGAGGGCCTGAATTCAGGTCCTCGTGCTTATGGGGTTAGTACTTTACTGACTCAGCCATCTCCCTGGGCCCTTATTTGAAAACTACTAATTCGTTGAAGGAATGATATCTAGAATAGACAGGAAGTTTAAAACTTAAACTATAACAACACCGCCACAAGCAGCCTCCTATTTCCTGTTCACAGAATGAGGTCATGGGGAAAGGGACGCTTTAGATGGCTGTGGTCTAACTGAGTACTAAAGAAGCTACAGACCTGGCCTCAGTGTCTTGGGGGCAGGAATGATGGCAGGTTAGATATCGTGAGCCAGAACACATTCTGCTACAGAACTACCAAAGTACTATAGTTCAAATAACCTATTCTATATTTTACAAGTATCCAGAAGAGAGGACCTGGTCGGCTCCAACCACAGACCAATAATTAGTAGATACAGATGGAGCTATCTATTTGTATCCGGGTACCCAGGGTACCCTAACCCACCCCTACCCCCACACACAATCATTATGTGTAAATTAATTTTTTTAATGTTTAAGGAAGTGTAAAATCCAGAAGCCTTCATTTGACTATTACACATTTGTACACAAGTGTGGAATTATCATACACTCACCCATAAATCCATACAACAGAAAAGATCAGTTTTTTTAAAAGAACAATATCCCAAGAAGACAGCAATGACAGTGGAAGCTGATGTCTCTCTTGATGTTGTAATCCCAGCCCCAGCGAGGGGTTGAAATGGGGCCATTTCTCTTAACTTCTCAACTCTAGAAAAAGAATATTCCTTTCCATCCTTCTCTTTACTTTTTAAAAAGGGAGAAATTGCCGGAAGGTGGTGATGCAGACCTTTGATCCCAGCCCTCGGGAGGCAGAGGCAGGCGGATCTCTGTGAGTTCGAGGCCAGCCTGGTCTACGGAGCGAGTTCCAGGACAGCCGGAGTTACAACAGACAAACCCTGCCTCAAAAAAAGAGTAAAGAAAAGCAAATAAAAAGGGAGAGATAAAACAATGCACCACAAAAACCAGCTACCTTTCAGAGCACGCTGGAAGAACTTAAGAATGTGTTGTTGAGACCAAAATCATGAAGAGAACAATTGGAATGAGGCTTCTGCTCATGGGAATCAGAGGAGGATGGGGGACCATGCTCTTATATTCCATGATGCCCATGGTGCGGAACATGACTTCCATCCATTAGATTATCAGGAAGGGATATAAGCCTGTCACAGAAAAGCCCTCCCCTTCTGCGTGAGCACTGCGCTGGGAGAAACTGAGTTTCATGAGACCATGACCTCCTGTGGGACTCTGTCACTCTACTCCAGATAACATGGCTTCTACCCAAAGTAGAGCTAAAGCAGTCACCACAGACTTTAACTGTCACCTTCTTCCTGCCTCAAAGACTGGTCACCCATTTCTAGAACTTTCCCAATACCTCCTCCTAGAATACACACTTGCACTTTCCTACAGTTGTAAGGAATTCCTGACCTTCCTTGTCAGCTGCTACCTCCCCACACCAAGTCGACCTCAAATCACTCTGATTGCATCCGTCTGTCAGGAACACATTGGTTCTGGGAGCTTCTGTCTTAAGAATGTAAATCACTTGGTGAGGAGATGGGTCAGTCAGGAAAGCACTTGTATGGGAAGGGTGGAGACCCAGAACTACAGTTGACAACACAAAAGCAAAGGTGGGCTAAACAGATGGCTCAGTGGTTAAGAGCTCTGGCTGCTCTTCCAGAGGATCTGGATTCAGTTCCCAGCATCTATGTGGCAGATCACAACCATCTTTAATCCAGTCCAGGGAATCTGGTGCCCTCTTCCTGCCTCCATGGGCACTGCACACACATGGTGCATATACACACATGCAAGCAAAATATACAAACACATGAAACTAAATATAAATAAAGTTTTTTAAAAGTAAAAGAAAAAAGTTAGGTGTGTCGGCATGTACTCATAATCCCAGAGCTGTGGAGGGAGAGAAAGGTGCATTCCTGGGACTTGTTGACCAGCCAGCCCAGCCCACTTGTCAAGCCCCAGGCCAGTGAGAGATTCTATCCCAAACTGGGGCAGGGGTGACAGGATGGCTCAGAAGGTAAAGGTAACTACTGCCAAGCCTGAGTACCTGAGTTTACTACATTGTGATAAACTCTTTCAAAATGTCACTGGTAGTTTTGCTGGATACACACTCGCTGCTCCATGTCTGTCCTCAACACAGTACAGGATGCAGAGGACCCTCAAGGTATGACTATGTCACAGCTGTTCCCCTTAGCCTCCCTTCCAGCCAGTGTGCAGGACAAATACTGTGTGCCTAGGTAAGAAGGAATGGGACGGTGAGTCTGCAAGGTTCTCAGGCTAATGCACTGAGAAACTTGAAAGTCGGGCTGGGGAGTCAGCTCAGTCCTAGTGTGCTTGCTACACAAGGGTGAAGACCTGACTTTTATCACAGAACCTGCACTTTAAATTAGAATAAAATAAAATCACTGTGGCATATGCTGGTTATCCCAGTGCAGAGAAGGTAGAGACAGGAGGATCTGATAGCCAGCCTCATTGGTAAGTTCCAAGCCAATGAGAGTCCCTGACTCAGAAAAACGAGTCAGATGACACCTGAGGATGATACACATGCACCTGAACACACATATGCTTGACCACACAGACGCACACATGTGCTAAAAAAAATTAAGTTCATTACTTATATCGTGGATGGAAACAGACCAGGAAAAGACACAGAGCTTGAAGCATGGGGACCCAAAGCAGATGCACGTGTGTGACCTTGGAATCCCAGTTATCGATCTCACCCTTTGACTAGGAACTGAGATTACAACATGGAGCTTGTTCTTGGTAGGAAGAGAAGACATGACAATACATAATTCAAATTCCCACTCCCATCATTCATCTATCTAAACAAATATTATGTGTATGGGTGTTTTGCCTGCACATATGGGGTGCATCACATGGGTGCAGTGCCTGCATTGACCAGAAGAGGGCATCAGATTCCCTGGAGCTAGAGTTACAGGTGGTTGTGAGCTGCCATGTGAGTGCTAGGAACTGAACTCAAGTCCTCTGCAAGAGCAGCAATTGCTCTGAACTTCTCAGCCGTCTCTCCAGCCCCCATCATTTATCTAAATGATACCTTCAGGGGTCTCTGAGCCCCAAGAGGAGCATTGAAAATCAAATGCAATCCATCCTCATGTAAGAGCAGAAGCCAGAAGCCCGGAGATCGGTAAAAGACTGAGCTGTGTCATGTTCATCTTTCATTGTGTATAAAACAGCTTGCAAAATGTCATTTTGGGAAAGCTGCCTTCAGAGGTTAATATTTTTACTGTCAAGTTATTACACTTCTGCAACTCCATTATCCCAGGATGAAAGACACAAAGGGGAGCTCTGAGACATGGGGATGGCTCCTTGGGGGATCCTGGGAGATGTTCATTTCATTTTCCATTCCGAACACAGAAACTATGTAGCTGGAGTATACTATCCTGCATCTGGGCCACTACTGGCCCATCAGGTTGTGGACATGGGAAGGGCAGTGGATAGTCTGCTTTGATCTTTTCCAATCCAAAGATTGTGCCTATGCCATAGAATCAGAGAGTATGCGTCTCACAAATACAGAAAAATCCTGAGATCCCAGATTTAAGGAGGCAGAGGATCAGTTGTCATAGAAACCAAGCACTCTGTAGGTCTTACTGTGTGTCACAAAATGCAGACACAGCAGGGACATGGATAGCATTTGTTCATTTTTTATTTCAAGTTAGTGTGTGTGTGTGTGTGTGTGTGTGTGTGTGTGTCTGCAGATAGAGGTCAAAGGTCAACTTGTGTGGGTCAGCTCTCTCCTTCTACCATGTGGGTCCTGGGGGTTTTCAGGATTTGGCAGCAGGTAGCTTCACCATTATAGACTAGCTTTTACTTTCTAGAATATATAGATGGAATCAAGATATGTGCTCTGCTCTCTGCTTTCTTCTATCATGATTTCAAGTTTCATCTTTGTTTCTGCCTGGCTCTCTGTTGACCTCAGGCTTTCTTTGGCTCATTCTAGCCAGGGTCATAAAGGAGGCTCAATAAGTTACTCAGCTTCTCCCATGCATTACTATAGTTGTAAAGGTTCCCAAGGCAAGGTCCATCAAGGCAGGATGATAACCAGGGCTGCTCACTTCCCTCAAACAACTCTTGGTTTTGCTTGCTCCCGAGAATGTTTTTAAAGATTCTGTTCTGACAAGTCTGGTCTACATAGAGAATTCCAGACCATCAAGATCAACATTATATAAGACCTTGTCTCAGAAGTAAAATGTGTCCTGAGTTTATAGATATCACCATAGAAATATTGTCCGTTCTTTCCAATATTTAATCTTCTATGTCAGAACAAAACTCAACATACAATGCATCGCCTTAATAGTGTTTCAGATAAGCCTCACACCCAGGGATGGGCTGCTTTGAGAAGGTCAGTGCCACAGACTGAAGCCCAGAAGTCTATGTCTTAGCTGCTATTCCTCTCACTTTGTTGAACATGTCACCTCTGAGTCCCTGGGGCTAAGAACTTGCAAGAGCAACCCTGAGGGACCTAGGTTCTCTAGCTCTGATTTACACACATGCAGTCTCTCAGAAACCAAGTTAGGAATGCCAGTGTGTTCTGCTGCCATATAGCCTTTCTCTGCCTGCGGCTTCTCCTCTGTAAAATAAGAATAAGGAGTCCCTTTGTTTAACAAACACTTGTTTAATGTGATGGAGATCCAGGAGCTGTCCTAGGTGCTGAACACAGAGCTAAGGCCAGACGCAGTCCCCACCCTCCTGGGATTTAAAGTGTGACCTAGGAGAGATAAATAAAAAATACACTCACATAGTTACATAGTGAACTGCATGATTGGCAGTGAATGAGGCTTGAAAGAAAAAAAAATCAAACAAAGGAAAGCACAGAGAATGAAAACAGGGTGTGTTTGTAATTAGACTGAAAACCATGCATGCTGCAAAACGCTATCATCTCTGTGCTCAGGAGGAAAACGGTCTACCAATAATAAAACTTTTAAAGCTTTTTTTTTCCCAGACAAGAAGTAAATGGAATTTCTAACTAATTGAACTAATTGAAGAAATGTAAAAGGACCTGAGAGATGACATAGTAGTTAAGAATGCTTACCACTTTTACAGAAGACCTGAGTTTGGATTCAAGTTCCCATGTCAGGTGGCTCACAACTACCTGTTACTCCAGCTCCGGGAGATCTGACGCCCCCTTCTGGCTTCCTTGGGCACTACATGCAAATGTGAATACACACACACACACCAGTAATAAAAAATTAAAACAGAAAACTTGGAAAAAGAATGTGAAAGTTTCTTTAAGGAGAAGAAATAATGAGTCAGAAATTCGCATCTACACACAGAAATAAGAACACAAGGAATGGAATAATTTAAACAAGGCTAAAATTAACATTTTTTGTCAGAGTTGTAATTGCTCTTTAACATAAAAATAATAGTAATATATGTTCGACATCTAAAGTAAATATAAAATAGATGGCAAACTAGAGCAGATGGAAAGGAATAATTGGGAATATAAGATTTCATGGGCTATATATTAATACATATAAAGCAGTCTAATTTTACCTTAAGGTGAATTCAGATTCTTTGGCACATCTTGTAAATACCAGGTGTGGCGTAAACATATGAAACATATATAACAACATATAAACATATAAACATATAAAATAACAAGTGTTTTTTGAGAGGATGGGGGATGATGTGGAGGATGAAACCCAGTGATTTGCACGTGCCGAGCATGTATCCTTCCACTGAGCTACATCCACAGCATAAATATTTTATTTATGAAAAGATAAAAACAGTAACTTAATAAATGGAGACGAAATGTTCAACTGGCCAGGTTGGCAGCAGAAATGGGGGAGAGAAACCAAGAGCAGATGGGAAAACAGATAACAGCAGGACAGCACCTTCTAATCTAATCCTACCGATAATAATTCTAAATATGAGTGATTTACGTGCATAAACAAACACAGAGATTGCCAAGTTGTCTTCTAAAACCAAGATTCAAGTTTACACTCTGTACAAGAAACTTGTAAAAAAGCATGGGGACACAAAAGAGAGACGAGGAGAAAAAAAATGATTCTCCACGAAGACCGAATGAAGTTGAACTGGAGAGTCTGTATGAATCCCCAATGAGGGGAGTGCCACAGGAAGGACTGCTAGAGACAAGGAGAGATGCTACGTGAAGAATGAGGAGCTGGGGAGATGGCTCAGTCAGAAAAGTACCTGCCACACAAGCATGATGATTTGAGTTTAGGTTCCCAGATCCTCAAAGAAGCATGGCACATTTGTGATGCCAGCACTGGGGAGTGAGAGACAGGCAGACACCTAGGCTGTGCCAGCTAGCCAGTCTAGCCGAATCAGTGAGCTCCAG
The DNA here is from genome assembly GCA_026225945.1 of Cricetomys ansorgei. Classification (NCBI taxonomy): domain Eukaryota; kingdom Metazoa; phylum Chordata; class Mammalia; order Rodentia; family Nesomyidae; genus Cricetomys; species Cricetomys ansorgei. Next base: position 8,848,928 of record JAMJFZ010001012.1, read on the forward strand.
GTTCAGTGAGAGATCCTGCCTCAAAAGATACAGTGGAGAACTGCTGAAGAAAGCACCTGATACTGACCTCTACACTCATGCACATATGCTTGTATATGTAAGTGCACACACCCACGTGAAACATATATGTGCCACACACACAAGAAACATGGCTAATTTTTGCCAAATACATCAGCATGTATGGGAAGAATTTCCACATACAGGAAGACTAAAGTGAATGGAGCTGGAGAAATCAGTACTACCGCAGTTACAACACCGACTTTGACATTCAGCACACCTTTCCCAGTAATGAATATCGGTAAAGATGGAGAGGACCTTAATAGCATATCATCCCATGTGAACTCATCAGCATCTATAGAGAAGCAGGTTGTGCATCCTGTTCCAGTGACCATGGAGCAAGTGTCCACCAAGAAAGACTTTATTTTTACATGGCAGGCCATGAAAATCAAAGCTACAAATCCCCACAGCAAATCAGCTGTCACGGCCACCCAGCTCAGGCCATCTATCAGATTTGCTCTCTTTCAGCTTTGAACATCACATGCCTAGCTTAAACTTCGTGTTTTTCTTCTCTGTTGTGTATAGCCTCAAATTTGAAGGTTGGTATCTTTGTAATTCAGGCTATTTTTTTTTCAAATATTTCTTCAGCCTCATTATTCAGCTTTACACACACGCACAAAAACAGACTATTAAATAACACCTTACAGTTCTAAATGTTTCCCCCTCCTTCCCTGTTGGAGAAGTTTATTTCTAGTTATGTTTATAATAATTGTTTTGTACATTGTTGAGAGATGGGCTGTCTAAGCCTTGGCAGTTTCGTATTATCTACATGTGTTGGTTTTATGTAAATCTGTAAGATGGTTGCTTCCTCATGACCTGCACCTGCTCACTGCTCTCTGGCAGAGCCATTATAGAAAAGCAAAGTTACTGTGGAGGAATTTTTGTCCCTCTCCCACAGTTTAGGGCAGCAAGGAGAGAACACTCCCCTTAGGCCTTGAGTTCCCCCACTGTAAAAAGTTGTAGGATCCTCTTGGGCCTCAATCTGCCCACCATAAAGATGACATCACTTGGCTACTAAAGGATTGAGGGATGAGGCTAAGCTACAGGTTTCCTTCATTATGCAAACAGGCCTTTGAAGGAGTGGGCAGAGTTTTTGTATTAATGAAACACATGAGGAACTTCTGTATCAATAAAAAACCCTGAGATCAGACAATCAGGGTTCCACTGTCCAGTATGGTGCTTGCCATGACAGGTGGTTCCCTCTGCTGAGGTCTGGCAGGGTTTGCAACTATCAAAGTGCCTCCTAGTCTTCTTTGCTGGGCTGACACAGTAGGTACTGCTATAAGTGACACCACACATGAGGCGCCTCTTGTAGCAGGCTGCTACTGTGCTTTTTTACCCTCTAGCTCAGGAAAGAAAAAAGAAGGACAGAAAAAAAGGACAGAAAGAAAGAAGCCTTCACTGCTCTTGTAGACAGCCTGGAAAGAGAGAAAGGAAGGAAGAAATATTCGGTCCTTTTTGGCTGTCCAAAGCTTGGAGAGCAGGAGCTGATAGTGAACTGGACTAGTGTCACAGTACACTGTCTCCAAACCTAATTTCTCCAATTGAAGTTCCTCCAAGCAGTAACCAACCAACCAACAAACCAACCCACCAATGGCCAACAACCATTCAACCCCAGCTCTCTGGGTTTCAACCCTTATATACTCTAAGCAAAGTTCCCAGAAATCCAAGTGGCATGGAATCATAAGAACAAGGTACATGTGGTAAAATAGTTGCACATAACCAAATCATAGCCACTGGTAATGAACAGTGTAAATCAAGCTCATTATCATCCACTACACCTGGGATGGGAACAAAAACATAGTCCAAATGCCATTTTCTTTTAAAAATTAAAAAAAAAATCCTTCAAAGTGTCCCACTCCACCCCCTCTCCCCCACCCCTTGCTGAAGTGTTTCCCTTACACTATTACTCCCTTGGTGATTCAGCTCACGTAATTTCTCTTGACCTGTTCCACTTCACCGATTCTTCCCTTAGCTCTGACTACCCTGATGAGAAGTCCATCCAAACATCAAGATCTGGGAGTAGAGATGGCTCCACAGTTAGGAGTTCATGCTGCTCTTCCAGAAGACCTGACTTCAATTCCCAGCAACCATGCTGGATGACTCACAACCACCTGTAACTCCAGCTCTGTGGAACCTGATGCCCTCTACTGGCCTCCACAGGTACTACACTCATGTGCACATGCACATGTGTGCTCACTCACACACATATACCCGAATGAAAATGAAAATAAATCTTTTTTTAAATCAAGGTCGGTGGTGTTGTGCATTTTTACTTCTAGTATTTCTGTGTTATTTTTTCCTTATGACTTTAATCTCTGCTAATATTACCCATCCACTCATTTATGTTGTCTGTCATCTCCATTCTAACCTTCAGCATGTCAATCACAGCTATCCTAAATTCTAGCCTGAAAGTTCCATAACATGAGTCAGAACTTGTCTAATTACGAATCATTAATATTCTCCTCAGGGTATGTTTTTGTATCAATTTTTCATGCATTTTGGACTTTATTATTTAAAGATGGATATGTTGAAACTTGTCCAAAGGGTTCTGTGATGAATTCCTTTTGTGATTAGCAATGGGCATACCTGTCCCCTCAAGGCCTTTAATGATAGGTTTACTGATCTATCCAAAGACTGGGCTTGGTTTGAGGTGTTAAGCTAAGGCACCCAGGGCTTCAGGGACCTCTCTCTCCCTCACGTTTGAATATGAGACAGTCTCCCACAGCTTATTTAATATTGAGTCTCCTCCTCCTTGGCTTTGGATATTTCCAATGTTGTCCATCGAGTATCTGCCTGGTGGCTCTCCCAGCTGCAATCACTATTGTTTCTTCCTTATGTTTTTTCATTTAGTGGGAGCCTAGGGCTGCATTCTCTGGTGTTCTAGGCATCAGACTCAGGTTTGTACCCACACTGTAGAGAATGTGCCAGGAGAGGATGTGTCTACATCCATTGCTGCAATAAAATACCCTGACCAAAAGTGGTGTAGGGAAAGAAAGAGCTTATTTCAGCTCACAATTCCAGGCTATAGACCATTACTCTGGGAAGGTCATGATGGCTGGAGCTTGAGACGGCTGGTCACATCAGAGCCACAGAAGAGCAGAGACATGGGAATGCTCATGGGCTCGGTTGCTTGTTTCACTCTTGTACAGGCCAGGGGCCAAAGCATGAAATAGTGCTACTCAGCTCACATTCAAGTGGAGTCTGACAACCTCACAGAGACATGCCCACAGGTCAACCTGATCTGGACAACCCCTCACTGAGACTCTCTTCATAGGTGATTGTAACTTGTGGCAGGCTGACAGTTAAAGTTGACCAGCACACTGTCTCAGAGGCATGGAGAGTTCACAAGCACATCTGAAGCTAAAGTCCAGGGTCAGTTCAGGGTCAGCTATGCTATCAGGTGGGATCTTGGCAGACCTCTGGAGAAAGAGCAAGTACATGTTCTTGATGAGGTCCAGATGAGCCATAAAGGTGTCTGGTGCAATAGTAATGACACATGAATCTCACAGGCTTGGGCCTCACTAGATGTGCCCATTCCAGATGAAGGACAAGTTGGGGTTGCTGCTCACAATGACTTGAGACGCTCAAGACACCTTGCCGAGAGGACCCATCGCTCCCACCACCACCACACAGGAGAGACAGCTATTTCCATCACTCACCTCTAGGAAAATCACTGTTCACATCAAGCTCAGTAAGGTTCAACCCCTCTCTATTCACAAGCGTGATCCAAACGCTGCTGCCCCTTATGAAGACACCACGAGGCCTAAGCCTATGACCCTGTGCAAAGTGCTTTTCTGTGTGATTTTTCATTTGTGCACTAAATCCCAGGGAGATTCTGATAATAGGGAGATCTGAAAGCCGCCAGCACTTAAGAACTTAGGATAAGATCCTCCATCTGAACACTTCTTACTCATCAAAGAGTGCCCAGAGGGATGGCGAAGTGTCTCCCTGGTGAGTACCCAGCATGGAGTGCTGCCCATCTTCCTGCTTAAGTTTTTCTCAGCCCTGAGCCTGCTGGGAGAGGCTTGCTGAGCAGGGGTCATGAAGTTAAGGTGCTTGCGGTGTGTGCATAAATTGGTCACATGAAAGAAAAGTTTCTGAGTAGGTTAAGCATCTTCTAGAGGGACTGTCGGGAGCCAGACCAAGCCAAGACTTTCACAGAGGCCCTGACGAAAAGACAAAGGGAACTGAGTTCTGTGTCCTTGTCCAAGAGCAGACATGGCAAGGCTGGTCTGAAGACAGACCCAGTGCCTTGAGAGCGGTCATGGTTGCGGTTTCTGGGGTCCCAATTCTTCCCGCTGGGCTGTGATTATCCATCCTTAGGCAGCTGTGTCTGAAGTATCCCATGCTCTCCGGCCAACATTGGCTAGCTCTCTGCTGACCTTGGCCAGCTTCCAACCCCTACACCCCTGAAAATAGTGCATAAGATGCTGTACTTCTTAGTAAACTTGTCATCAGCTTTCACGAGGCCTCCTGGTCCCCGCTATTGCTTTTGTCTTCTCCATCCCTTATCCCCCTCCTCCCACTTCACACCTCCCATTCGGGACCCTTATTCCTGTGGGTTCAGGCCAAGGGATAAAGAGAGAACTGGGCCAGGCATGTGGCACATGCCTGTAATTCCTACACACTTAGGAAACTGAGGCAGGAGGATTGCCACACATTCGAGGGTGGCCTAGGCTACATAGTGAGACACTGGAGAATAGAGGGTGTGAAGAAAGAAGGGGTGGGGAGAAGAGGGAGAGGGGAGGAAGGAGAGAGAGAGGAAGAGGCAGGGAAGGAGGGAGGGAAAGTACCCTTCTCTGAGTTGGTATTTTTAAAACATTTAAAAAACAGCTTATGGTTTTTGTTATTGTATGGTTTTAGGAAAAGAAAGTTCTGGCCCAGCTAGATGGCTAGGTTGGTAATTTACTTGCATAAAATCAGGAGAATGTGAGAAATCCCTAGTGCCCATTTTTTTAAAAAGCCACGTGCAGGAACATACACATAGGACCGCAGCTCTGGAGAGGTGGAGACAGGCAGATAGATCCCTGGCCTCACGGGTCTGTCAGCCTAGTTGAATCACAGATCTCCAGGTTCTGTGAGAGACGCTGTCTCAAAGACAGACAAGCAAATCACAAGGTCTACAGCACCCGGGGAGGAATAACACCTGAGGCTGTCCTCTGGACTCCACATACACGCACACACATAACACACTGCACCTGCACACACATGAACACATACGTACACACACATAACACACTGCACCTGCACCATGAACACACACATAACACATGAACACATACGTACACACACATAACACACTGCACCTGCACACACATGAACACACACATACGCACTGCACCTGCACACACATGAACACATACGTACACACATATAACACACTGCACCCACACACACATGAACACATACACACACAATCGCACTGCACCTGCACACACATGAACACACACATACACACACAAAGAAAGAAAAAAGACTTGCCAAAAACTGCTATGAACTGTGAATGAAAGGAGTCATTCTCATCAGCGGAGAGTCTGAACCTTCAGACTTGAATGGGGAACGTGACACAAACAGCAGCCTCCGTGCCACCTGCTTCAGGGCACAGAAAGGTCCTGGCTGAAAGGGCCAAGGATGTCCACTGCTGCCAAGGGGAGGCTAGTCGCCCAGGGAAGATTTCCAGGGAGCTCTTTTGCTGAATTTTCCATTTGTAGCCCCTCATTCTACTGCACTTTTATGGTCTCTAAATATTCTCTCTGTCTCTGTGTGTGTGTGTGTGTGTGTGTGTGTGTGTGTGTGTGTGTGTGTGTGTGTGCCTACTCGCGAGCCCCCAGGGATCTGCCTGTACCTACCATCCAAGCAGCAGGACTACAAACGTAAGCAGCCACGCTGGCTTCCTTACATGGGCCCTAGGGACAGAACCCGGGTCCTTGTGCTTGCAAGGCAAACGTTTCACCACCCGATCCATCGCCCCACTCAGGCCTCTTTCATTACAAAGTACAGAACGTCAGCAAGGAGAAGAGAGCTTTTTCATGCTTACTGGATTCTGCTCAATCCACAGGCTTGAACTGGAGCCAGGAAACAGGAGGTCCCTGTCCCCCTGCCTCAGCTCTGTCCTCTTTGCATCTCTCCCCTCAATCTGTACCATGGCTAATTCTACCTTCCCATGTTCAAGCACAGACACCCTGGGATGGGCACTTTACCCATTACCAGTTGCGACCGATACTAACTGACCTCAAATCCTCCGAGAAAGGGATTGGCCAACTTCGCTGGCTCCAAGTGTAAACATGGCTGCCAGCAGCCCACTCACGTATGTGAGGGGAGGTGAGAGGAGGTAATTAGCAGAAAGAAAGAAAAATCTGAAAGAGGAGGATAATTATCCCAACCTGGGAAGACAGCCCGCAAGGTGTCCACCGTGTTGATATAATTAAGTGAGTGAGAGTCTCAACCCAGCTGCCTTCTCATTAGTGAGGACCCACACCACATTCCCCGGGTGCCAAGAGTCACAGCATGGCATTTCCTCATTCTGCTTCCCATCGTCCAAACTTCTACTCTCTCCTTCCCGTTAACAACCACCTCATCTCTTGCCCAAGCCCTTCTACGCACAAATTCTCCTTCTGTGTGCGGTAGAGTGGGTCAGACGGACTGCAGCTCTGTGGGTCATTTGATAGAGCCACCACTGTAGGCCCTGGGTATGGACTTACTCTAACTACACCAGCCATGATTTGGGGGCCAGAACCGGCCCTAGACATCATGTTTTGAGTTCCCTTCCCTGTCCTCAAGAGATGATCTCCGACAGTGTCTCTCCTTTCCACGCCTACAAAGAGGAAAGTCCTGTGACCAGAGGAGGTTGTTCTTAGCCAACCCAGCACATCACAGGGGCCCCCAACCTCCTGCCCCACAAGCCACCTGCACCTTGCAGGTCCACACAGCGTCCCTTCATATAACAAAGTGGACCGTGGAGTGAAAATCCTCAAACACCGAACCGTCGATTATTCCTTTCTTTGCTGAACATAATGGCCATTCACCGGGTGCTGCGTTAAAAGCTGGATCAATGAGTAAACAGACATTGTTCATCCTGTTAATGCACCCAGGACGAGATGCTATGGGAGCAGATGTCAGTGATTGAGATGGGGTCCCTACCTTCACTGGGCTCGTTCTACTGTGAGAAACACAAATACAGACGAGCAGCAAATAGGCCAACAGGTAAGTATGGTATCATCAGATGATGACAAAGGTCCAGAATGCAGAGAGGAACTGGAGAGGAGGTGGGTGAGGCTGGATGGCAGGCAGAGCAGACAGTGGGCTCCCACAGTGGTATGAGCTCCTGCATGTGGCATGGTTCTGGTTAGCTTGAATCCTTCAGCAACACGTTCCGTCACCTCTTGTGGGTTTCCCTTAATTTCTCAGGGGTTTTTGGTATTGACTAGATGGGGGGGGCTCTCTCTAATCCACCCCTCACACTTGCCAAAGTCACACTCCTTCTCAGTCAATGTCTTCAGTTTCTCAGTAAGGTAGCATCTCCCAGTAGTGGAAGAAGAGGACAAGCTGCCCGCCATGGTTAAGTCCCAATCTGCCCTTCCCACCTCACCCTGATTCACTTCTTCCTCCCAGTGCTCCTTGACCACGGTGCTGAGTTTTTCTGGCTTCTCCAAACATGTGGAGGACGCTCTGTGGCTTTATCTCCATGGTGATCTGTCCCACAGTCCTCAGGATCAAAGTTAAGTTGGAAGCTGCCTGTGTTCAACCCACTTTCCCCCCATACCTGCCGTCTTATAGGAAAACCTAGGTATGCACAAGCAGGGCCTCTCTTTTCAGTCCTCCAAGACTCAATGGTTAACCCAGAAACACATTAACATCTCTAACACCTAAAGCAGAAACCTTCCCAATGGGGATTTTGTCTGGCAAGATTTAACCCTTTCTTTGTCTTAAACTCTGCTCTATAACAGGTTATAGCAATCCATGTATGCTCTCCAGTTTCCACAGCATGCACCAAATCACTCACCCTCCCCTGACCACCTGATGCCAAACACAGATCACATCACCAAGGTTGGCCCATGCCAATCAATTCTGGGCTCTTCATCAAGAGGCTTTTTAAAATAAAGAAAATGGGAAAGATAGATCCTCTCTTCCGTCCTCACAGGGACACCTAGCCATGATGAGGAGATGTCACGGCTGGGAGAAGAGAGAGGGAAGTGAATGCAGGGATACAAAAAGCTGGCAGCATCCGGGTACAGATCAGCCCTCTAGCCTCTGGCATCCCCCCACCCCAGCCTTCCTACACTTGGTTTATGAAAATCACATTCTCCCTTGTGTACGGGGAGAATTTAAGGGTTCAGTCTCCCCGCCTAAAACAGGGAGACATGCAGAATATATCTCCCCACTCAGGCTTCTGAATCTCAGAGCTCACAGGAGACAGTTCTATGCCAAGTCCACAAGCCAACCCTGAACGTTATCCTTTAAGGATGAATAAAACTCCATCATGTAAGGGCCGGGGGTGTGGCTCAATGGTGAAGCGTGTGCCTAACCTGAGCAAAGCCATGAGTTGATCATCCAGCATCAAAACATCTCCATTGCCTGAGCCTGTGTACATTTCTTTACCCTTTTGTCTGTTGATGGACACCTCGGCTGATGCCACACCCGCCTCCTGAACGCTAAGACGTGTACCACACTATGGCCGGTTTATGTGGTGCTGGAGATAGAAACCGGAGCTCCATTCATGCTAGGCAAATGCTTTCCCAACTAAGCCGCAGTGAGGATGGATGAGCAGGTGTTTCTGCGCTGTGATGATGTACGTTCACTTGGGTATGCACCCAGGAGTTCTCTATCTGGGCCGCTCTGGGCTCCTTCAGGGTCCATCAGCCCTGACTCACTGTAGTGTTGCAACAAAAAGTCCGTGCTGAAGACGTGGACCTGAAAGCGCCTTCCCCTGCATCGCTGCAGCCACCTGACAGACCTGGCTTCCTGAGCTTTCATGTGTGGAGTCAGATCACTGCCTCTTCAGTGAATCCACAGTCTTATTTCAGAGAACGTGTGTCATCGCCTTGGACTAAGGGACACTGCTATTGGCAGTAAAATACATTGTCCTATCTCCCAGCTTGGGTCTTGATTTTACTTGGGGTTTTTTTTTTTTTTTTTTTTTTTCCAGACAAGGCCCCAGGTACTCCAGGCTGGTCTCAAACTCACTATGTAGCTGAGGATGACCTTGAACTTCTGATCCTCCTGCCTCCACCTCCTGAGTGCTGGGATTAGAGGCGTGCACCACCACACCTGGTTTCTGTGGTGCTGGGGTGGAACCCAGGGCCCCATACACGCAAAGTAAGCGTTCTACCAACCAAGCTACATCCCTGGCCCTCAACCATGATGCTTTGGGTGCTTCCTTCATCTTTTACAGAAGAACAGCAATGTGAACCATCAATAGATGATTCCATTCTGCTCACTCTGTCGACCGTTCTGTATGTTCGCTGCTGCAGATGTTTCTAGATCAGAGTTTCCTTCTACAGCTCCAATTAGCCCCAACATCCTTCATCACAATGGTCATCTCAACTTACCCATCCATGTGATGGGACCCTCAAAAAGGTCCTACCAACCTCCGTCACTCTGCACACCACACAGACACTGGCCTGATTATAATGACCTGCTAGGTCCTCAGAACCTATCAATGACTACTAAACTCTACAGGTCACATCTACACAGAAAGATGATTCTCTCTGAACCTCAACCTCTTCCTCTCTGCAGTGGGGGTGACCCCTGCTACTGTCTGAAGGGACAATATGAACCTTAGGCAAAGCAGTCAGTGCAAAGGAACCAGGTGGAGAATGGTAGACAGGTATGGGTTCTCCATTCCTTTTGTAAAGTTGCTGAAAGGGGAAAGAAAACCTATGGGACGTTACGAGTCTGTTCAAAAGCAAAGGGAAGATAGTCGTAGATTTAATGACTATTTCTGAAACGGGGGTGTGCCCGGTGCCTGCCTGGTGCTGCTGAGGTGCTGCTTCGTGATTCACAGGCTTGGGAAGGGTGCCTCCTCGAAGTCCTAAGACAGTCAGAAATCACAAATAACAGAAGGCCAGCCTCGCCCCCCAAAGCATCTCAGAGACAGGCGACTCAAAGCCAGATTTGCGATAGTCTCGATACCCTTTTCAAAACATGAAAGTGCGAGGCAGGGCCTGCAGCAGTCTTAGGAGGAATGCATGGTTTGGGGCTCTGTTTCACTTTCATTTTTGACCTTCTGTTGGAAACATGATATACTTTGTATAAAAGTGGTCGGAAGATAGTTCATGGATAAGGAGAAACCATAATGGCGTCAACAATTATCAACTGTGTATTCTATGCCAGACACTGGACCCAGCGCTTTATTTCCAAAGACATTTCTAAGTGTGTGTATGCATGTGTGTGTGCACGCGTGCGTGTGTATGCATATGTGTGTGTGTGTTGCAGTGCCCACAGAGGCCAGACAGAAGAGGGCATCAGATCTCCTCATGCTGGAGAAGCAGATGATTGTGCACTGCCATGCAGGAGCTGGGAACCCAACTCAGGTCCTCTTCCTGAGCAGACAGTGCTGTTAACCACTGAGCCATCTCTCCGTCCCCTCTACTAGGTATTTTAAATATGGGTTTTATTTATGCTGTGTTATCCTTTGTGTTTGGCTGGGGTTTTGTTTGTTTGAAATGAGGTCTCACGTAGGCCAAACTGGCCTAGTGCTCACTGTGTAGAATGACCCTGTGGACAAAAGCAGAAGATGGCATTTGAGGAACGTCGACTCTGTTTCCAAGCCATGGCCGCTCATATTTGGCTCCAGAAAAAAAAAAAAAACAAACAACTATCTTTTATTCTCTTTGATCTTAAGGCCAAAATTGTGTTTCTGCACCAACAACTTGAACTTCTGACTCTGCAGAACCCACCTCGATGGCTGGGATGGCGGATAGGATTATAGAGAAGTGTCCATTACCACTCCCAATTGGTGCTATGCTGAGAATCAAAGCCAGGGCTTCGTGCTTGTTGTGGGAGCCCTCCACCGACTGAGCCTCATTCTCCAGCCCTAAACCGTATTATCTTTGCTAAAATGTTCTCTCCAGTGGGCCAGGCTCTCCTCGCTGAGCAGAGCCATCACATAGCTCTGAAGTCAGAGCCAGTACATTCTGTAGGACCCTCAGCACCGCTCTGTCCCCGTTGGCTCAGTCAATGAAACCTCTTGGAAGTCTGCCATCCCCGAGTGGGCTTTAAATGTAGCCATCTCAGCATGCGGTTATCCAAGGCTGTTTCCCCCTGTGCCCATGGGGAAGGAAGCCTGACTGTCTCATCCATGTGTTAATTGATGGTTAGACCCAGGACTGTCAGAAAATCTCTGATAGATTTATTAGCCTTCATGCGCTCATGTGCCATTGGTGGTGACACTTTGGAAAACTGTGAAGACAGGAAGTGTTCTCCATCCCATACCATCCGAGGTGACTCCCATCGGGGCAGTCACTTTGGACTGAGGTCTTTGCGTTTTTTAAAAAGGCTTAATAGAACCAGTGAGATGGGTTCAGAGAGTAAAAGTGCTGGCTGCCAAGCCCGATGACTTGAGTTTGATCGCCAGGACACACAGGGTGGAAGGAGCAAACCAACTCCTGCAAGTTGTCCTCTGGCCTCCGTGTGTGCACCAGGGTGCATGTGCATGTACACACACACAATGAAAAGAGAAAGCCAAAGGTGAATGGCACCTGAGAAATGACACATGAAGTTGACCTCTGGCCTCTACACACATAGGCAAGCATGCACAAGCACAATCCTGCACACACACGCCAGAACATATAAGCTGATAGTAGAAAAATGTGATCTTTTACTGCTGGAGGGGAAGCATCATCTGCCCAGTAGGAGGCTGTGGAACCCACCGCTCTGCTCTCTGAAGACCCTCCTCCCGATGCGCTCAGCTGAGACAGAATTTATATTCCCACCAGCTGCACAAGGCAGATCCATTTCTAAAACCCATATCAGTCTGCCGATATGCATCAATAAGGCACTGAGTTGCTGGCGGTGAGTCCCCCGAGTGTCTGGGGGAGACTTGCACGTCTCCCCGCCTCCTGTTTAAGTCATCGCCTCTCTGTGCAGAGAGAGCTCTTGTCAGCCATTGGTTCCTAATATCTTTGGTTTCCCTGTAGACATTTGAGATATTTAAGAGAAAAGGGACACATTTTCATCTGGGAAAGACAGTGTAACCTCTCAGGGTAAGCTTGGCAGAAATCAGTTTGAGGACAGTCCAAGTGCAGGGAATGGTTAAAAGCCCAGACTCAGCATCACAAGCCTTTGCATTCCCTGTGAAACTGGGACACCCTCTTTAATGCAGTGGTCAGGGCTCCAACGCGCAAATCCCAGCCCTGCACCTCACAGCTGTCAGGACTAACTGCCCTGCCCCACTTCTCATCGGCAGAGTGTGGAGTCTAACAGCCAAGCCCCCAAGGAGTTTGCAATACCTCAGGAATAGAGAGGCTGTACAATAGGCGCTATTTCTTATCTCATGCAAAGTCAGAGCCTCGGGGGCTGGGCACACGGTTCAGTGGGTAAAATGCTTGCTGGGCCCATGTGAACACCACCATTCTGATTCCACCGAAACCCGCATAAACTCAGGTGTGCTGGCCACATTGTTGAGGGTTGGATTTGATTGAGAGGCCCTGCTTTAATGAATGAAGGTGGAAACGACTGAGGTTGATTCCCAACATCCATCTCTCTGTCTCTAAATGCATGTGCACACATATGCATGTGAACCCACACACATACAAAAGCATAAACACACACACACACCACTAGAATAGTACACAAGTGGGGGAAGTGCCTGAGGCTCAGTTTGAAAAGCAGATTTACCACACACACACCCCCCTCAAGAATAATGGTTGGGGTAAATTCAGAAACCCTTGTCCACTGAAATCCAAAGAATCTCTGTCTTCCCTGAGCAGGGACGTCATCTTCCAGCACCTGTAGCTCCCTCACCAGACCACACTAGGGATCTATCCACAGAATCCTTTGCACAATGTCAGCCATGGTGACAGGTGACCCAGATACACTGAGAGGCAGCGAGGTCCCCGCCTTATCACAGAGCTGCTAGGCTAAGGGAAAGCGCTCACAAGGACAATAAGCCAGGCTGTTCGAGCACTCCCTCCTGACATCAAACACTACCTCATAGTCACATTTGCTTGTGCACACTCATGGGAGAAAAGCAGAGAGGAGGCGGTGACTCTAAGATCCAGCCACAGCGCAGTACCCCTGGGTCTCCCTGCTGGCTTTGGTGATATCAGAGCTTAATCTTCCCCACCATCCCCGCATTTACTGAGAACCCTGCCAAGCACCATGGGAGAAGCTGGGACTGGGAGGTGACAATTGAGATGTGTCTGTGGCCCACAGGGAACTCATCCGTCATTCCAAAAGAGCTGTCAGATGGAACATTTTGTCCTAGATACTGTGAAATCACCAGAGTCAGCTCTGATTTTGGCTGAAGCTGATACACAAAAACCACCTGCCTTACTGATGGTACTGATGAGAATCTGACATTTGATTTGAGGTGCTGGTACCCCTGGCTCCCTAAGAATTCTCTTGAGAACTGGAGCTAATCCCAGAGTGTCCCCCAAACAACATCTACTTTAAACTACTACTTCAAAGCTTGAAATCCTCCAATAAGGTACGCTTGGCTAACACAGCCACGCTATTTTAGACACCACCTACATCCTAAAGAGTTCTTCTCCCCCAAGAAGAACAAGAGGACTTAGAAGGGGACAGCAGCTCACCTCTGTCACTTGGGGTGTTACTCGTAGATGTTTTTGCAGTTTGTGCTTTCAACGAATACTTAAAAGAGACTGCTGTCCACCAGGTCTGCCTAAGCAGGAGAAAAATCAGCATTGAGTAAAACAGATAGGGTACCCTACCCTCCTACAGGGCCCAGTGTGGCAGATATAAAACCAGGCTGGTCACTGACACCCATGTCATCTAGGTGCTGTCTGGGTTTGGCACCAACTTCTGACTCTTCCCTGTTTGCACTTAGTGACTGTCTGTGACATCAGGACAGATGAAGGATGAGTCATGCTCACTCCAAGACCAGACAAACATCCCTGTGAATTTAACAAAAGTCAACGGAGCTTAGCAGAGTGAGACACTACCAAGGGAAAATGGTTCAGCTCTTACTATTGTTTTGTCCCCGGCAGACTCTGTACTGACACCAGGACAGACCCCAGAGGGAAGGCCACACATCCCCCTCCCTGCTATACTAGAGAGCATATCTTACACTTGATGCTCACTGGACTGTTGATTCAAATACAGAACCAATCTGTGTGTACTGTTTAAGTAATTCTTTAAGATACCAGCAGCCCCTGCAGCAGAAAGCACAGAGGATGCCACTTGCTGGCTGCTTGAAGACTCATGCTCAGCTAGCTTTCATGCACAGTTCAGGACCACTTGCCTAGGGAATAATGCCACCCACAGTGGGCTGGGCCCTCCTACGTCAGTTAACAGTTAAGATATCCCTCACAAACACAACCCACAGACCAACTTGATGAGGCAATTCCTCAATTTAGACTCGTATTGCTGGGAGTGGTGTAGGGAAACAGCAGCCAGGATTGGAGCTTCAGGAGTCAGCCTACTGTTTAGCAAGGCAACAGTAGGTTTTTTACCTTGGCCTCCCAGGGGATTGGCTCCTGAATGCCCTTTGCTTCTGCTGGGCCTTATCATGCTTGTTGCTACCATGGTCTCCTTATCTCTCTTGTGGTATGAAAGTTCTATGGGGGTCTCTAACTCCTCACTAGGCAGTGTTACTGGCATACATAATAATGGTGATGATTTTCCCTCGAACAATGCCACCTGGGCAAGGCAGTGCCACTCAGTTGAATTGATGACTCTACTGAAACTCCAGAAAGAAGAACTAAAAATCATGAATACCTAAAAACAGGAAGTGTTTTTCCCATATAGTTACAGGATTAAATTAGGATGTTTTGCCGGCTGAATTAGATTTACTAACTTAAGAAGAAAACATATTTTTGCTATGGACTTGTTTGGTCAGGGTTAGGAAAGCTAGAACAAAGAAAGCTTAATTGCTAGGGCCCACACATTTCACCTATGAAAAACAGACCCATGATCAAGTAATAACAAATGAGCTTCAGTGCCCATTGTTAGGCCTGAACTTCCTCGACCACAAATAAAATTGATTCTTTCCTGGTTTCTATAATTAAAAATTTGCTGATGGGTTTGGAGTGCACCTTAAGAATATAAAGCAGTGTGGCAGATTCTCATTTTACCTAAGAAAAACAATAAGACCATGACTTAAAGTTTTCCAGTTAATAACAAATTTGTGTCATGTGTTAACTAAATAAGAATTGTGTATGTTAGGATACTGTGATGTGTACTTGTTTCCTAGTAACTGCAATAGAAGCTGGCTGTGAGAATATTTGGCTTGTTTAAACTCTGTTACTCTATAATATTGTTTCTGGAATATCGGTGCATTGTGGGGGAAAGTGCATGTAAAACTGGGTGTTTGTGCGTAATCAGGTGTGGGAATTGAAAATAACCTGGTTTTTTTAATATGCAATTTGTGATCATTCACTGGGAAAAATAGGACTCATGATTATGATATGATTTCTTCTTACACAAAGGGTATTGTTCTAACGGTATATAGGTGTGTGGGAATAAGAAGAAGGCACAGAAAGGAGAAAAAAAGCTGATAAGATGTATGAGTGAGATGTATGTGTCCTGGCCCTACAGGAGAAGGGAAGAAGGAAGCTTGGAAGATGTGTGGGTAAGATCTATGTGTATTGAAGCTTTGCTTCTTCCACAAGATGTGTGTGAGAGTGGTGTGTGTGTGTGTGTGTGTGTGTGTGTGTGTGTGTGTGTGTGTGTGTGTCTTGAAGCTTTGCTTCACCCATAAGATGTGTGTGAATGTTTAGGTGTGTGATTTTTATGAAAAGATACAATAGAGAATAAGTTTAAATAAGAGAAATAAAACCAAAAACAGACAGGAGAGAGAGAAGGGAAAATAAGGAGAACAGAAAAGTAAGAAGGAACAGAAGAAATAAAGAGAGAAGTTTGTCCCATTCATAAGAGGTGTGGTTCTATTCTTATTGTTTCACTCACGGGTCGATGAACTCTCTGCTGCAGCTGAACCATGGCATCTTATCTTTTAGAAGCATTGGGTCAGGTTGATAGACAGTGGTGGTTACTAACTTAGATAACAGCAATACATTGCTGTGATACCCATCACCTAACATAAAACCTATCAGATTTTCCATTTAAAGATGCACAGTTAGTGGTATGTTAATAACTGCTCTGAAGTTATTAGGAAAAAAATGCCAGCAGCTAACATCAGCCTTGCCACGTAACCCTTGTACCTAGATCCATTCATACCTGGGACTGGCTCTTACACGTATGTGACCTGGCTGAACTCAGTTTGTTTCAATCGTCTGAGGCCCTTGAAGATGCCAGTGGACCCCAGGGTAAAACTGATAGCTCTGCCAACCCGTCTAACCCATGCTCAGGACATCAAGTACCCAGAAGCACTGTTTCCTCCCCTCCCACTGAACACTGAAGAAACACATGTCTAGGAGACGGTGAACGTATCCACAGAAGTCATAGGTACCAGCAACCATAATCTGCCCAGATCTCTGTCTATGGAAGGACCCAGAAGGAGAGCAGCAGATATTCGTCTGCCAGGACAGACTGGAGAGGAAGCACAGGTGCAGACCTCCTGGGATGAGCTGGGAGGTATGCAGGTTCGAGTTGGCTCACTCCAAGACCTCCCCCAAATTATGCAAAAGCGATTCCAGGATGTTTAGTTCTTAATTAGAGATGCCAAAGACAGAAAGGAACAAATGATCTAATTGATATTGGAAGCGTAATGAAGTTGACAGAACAAAAGGTTGAGAATACAGCAGTGGTGTAGCCCCAGCCAACAAGAAATACATGACACATCTCCAACTAGAAACGCAACAATAAAAGTCCAAATTACTAGCATAAAGAAGGACAGAATTAGGCAATAACAGCCAAACTGCCTGACAACTTATTCTTAGCTGCGTGGCTCCTGGCAATAAGGGGAAGGAAGGAAATTCACGCCCAGAAATAGACTAACAGTGGGGATTTTTTTATATGGAACTTTTTCATGTTGAAGCATTGCAAGAGGGAAGAAAAATGGCTTTAAACCTCTTTTGATTTTTTTCCTTTCTTCTCTCCATGTTCTTTCAAGCAAAATTCACATCAGTCTGAGACAGGAGGGTTTGGGTTTCTATGACTTGAAACAACAAGGAAAATAACAGCTGCTTGTGTAGGAACTCAGCCTTATTTTGCCAAATTCCCCACCACCACCTCTGCCACCTCCCACCCCCATCTCTCACATCTGGCCAGCTCCTGCTGTCTGAAGGGTGATGTCAACTCAAGTGTGTCTCCCTAAGGAGCTCACTCAGAACACACCCGCCTTCCATTTAATCCTCTCTGTGAGCCCAGCTACTTAGGAGAACTTTGATCACACAGCCTGCTGTAGGTGGCACACACTGACCCAGGTAAAGCTGCCACTGTGGAGCACGCCGTCATCTCCCACAGGCTTCAGTAACCAGCTCCCCACACAGCTCGGCAAGCAGCAGAACACTGTAGCCTTTTCTCTGGCATTCACTTCCTCCTCTCTTCCTTTCCCATAGTCCAACTTCTTCAGAAGCAGGACCCTTCCCTGGGGTAGAGGAAGCTTTACAATGTTAATGGGTTTTGATTAGCCTTTCAAGGTCTCATTATTGGGAATCCACCTGACACCTGTTGGCTGGAAATGAAATTATGGCAGCCAAAAGTTACAGGAGTCATCCTCAAGAGCCACGTGAGTTTCTATCTACCTCTCCACGCGTGTGAGAATCTGTCCACTGTGGACGATGATGGGCTTCTCTGGTTAGCTCTGAAAGCTACTGGCATATAACATGCTGTGGTTTGAATGAGAAATGTTCCTCACAGGGTCACATATTTGAACACTTTATGGCCAGTAGGTGACGCTATTTGGAGAGGTCGAGAAACCTTTAGGAAATGGAGACTTGCTGAGCAAGTGTCACTGGGGGTGGGATTTAAGAATTTATACATTTGCCTCACTTCCTGTTTTCTCTCTGCTTCCTGATTGCTAATGCAGAGTGACCACCCAGTATGGTGCTCCTGCCATTATGCCTTTCCTGCTATGATTGAACTTATCTCTCTGAAACTGTGAGCCAAAATAAACCCTTTCTCCCTTAAGTTGCTATTTCCAGGGTGTTTCGTCACAGCAACAGGAAAGTTGTGAGACGCTATACAACTGCGGGTGCGTAATAACTATGAAAACAGTACTCAGAGAGGTAGATGCCCAGTGATTAAATCATAGTTATGATATGGAGATTGCACTTCACGTCCATTCTCTAAAGAGACTCTTCAACAAAGGAAAAGCAAAAGCATACAGGATAGGCTGAAGAGCAGGGCCTCTTCCTGAGTAGCCTGAGTCCTAATCCTGAGCACCTGTAATGTATTCTGTTACACAGTACAGCAGGAAACCAGGGCCTTAGTGTAGTCTCTACCTCAGGTACAGTGGGATAAGGTAGTTTCAGGAAGAGCAGACAAATACCTACTAAAGCACCAGTTCTCAACCTGTGCACCGTGACACCTTTTGTTGTCAAATAACCCTTTCACAGGGGTCACCTAAGACCATCTGCTTACCAGATACTTATGTATGATTCATAACAGTAGCAAAACCACAGTCATAAAGTACCAATGGAAATAATCTTATGGTTGGGGTCACCACAACCTGAGGAACTGTGTATTAGGGGTCACAGCATTAGGAAGGTTGAAAACCACTGACCTACAGCATCCAGCCTGAGGGCTACCTACTAGCCACAGCCACAACCACAGCAGCAGCAGCAGCAGCAAGGAGACAGATGTAGAACTCTGCACATCACTGGAACCCAAGGACCCAATACCCAAACTTAAGAGGCATAACACCAGGTAGGGGCTTCAGAGATCTAGAGAGTGAATAAAGGCAGAGTCTGTGAGAACCTACAACTAAAAACAGAGACTGAACTATTGAGAAGGTGGAGAAACTGAAACAGTGGGTGACAAGAGGCTGTAAAGTGCCAAAGGTGGTCACTGAGGAAACATGGACCCAATTCCCAGCCACAGGAAGAGACTGAGAACCTTGCAGAGAGGCAAAGAGCCAAGGGTCCTAACAACCAGAATTCAGGAAATGGAACTCCAGCCCAAGACCCAAGTAATGAGCCTCTGGCTTTAAAGGCTCAGAACCTAAGTCTCTCATTCTCAAGACTTAAAGCTATGAGCCTCTGCACCAGCCTAGGAGCCTCTGGAACTCAGGGCCATCAATGCTAAGGGAGCTGCTTCCTGTCCATTGGGGTCTGTGGATCAACACATGCCTATCAGGTGATGTGGATGAGAACAAAAGTCTTTTGCAATTTCTAAGCAAATTACAAATGCACTCCTTGGCGGGTACCCCACGCATTCTGCAATGACTCCATGGTCTTGGACACTGACATTCACGATGGAATGAGGACGACATCACAAACTCTGGACCCCACCTCCCAGAGACAGATCTCTGACCCCTGTGTTGACTAGCAGTTAAGTGGGCAACTTGGTGTGTCTATACACCATGCTTTCATGTGTAAACCTCAGGTATAGCGTTTTCTACCACAAATTTTGCTGAGTATAGAGTAATAGGTGGTTCTTGACATTGTATTTTGCAGATGATAAATGCTCAACAAGCATTACTAATTGATCTTCTTTCATAGTAAGTAACTCCAAAGGGAGCTGAGGAGATGGCTCAGTTGGTAAAGTGCTTACTGCTGAAGCATGAGGACCTGAGTTCAAATCCCTGGCACCCCATGTAAAAAGCCAGGCATGGAAACATATACCTTTGACCCCAGTGTTGGGTAGTAGAGACAGGTGGATGCTCGAGACTTGCTAGACCAGCCAGTCTAGGTAAAACAGTGAGCTCCAGCTTCAGTGTGAAACCCTATCTCCAAATCCTAAAGTGGAGAGCCAGTAAGGAAGCCATTCCAATGTCAGCCTTGGGCCTCCACACTCAACTTCACCAGCAAGCTTACCCATGCACACATGTGCACGCACACACACGCACACACACGCACACACCTGCATCACATACACACTATGATGGCCCCCTCTCCACTGTGATGGCACCCTCCTCCTCTCCACCTCACCGCCTAGCTGGCCTCCCACTTCCTCCAGTCTGTTCTCCCGTGATTTGATTTCCAGAACCTTCCATCCCCTCTCATTCTTCCTCAAATCACAGATTCCCAATGCCCCCCTTTCCTATTCTATAAAGACAGAATTTGCCATCAGTGTGATGCAGTGAACTGTAGTATGTGTTGCGTTGTTTTTAAGGGAGAGAGGCCAGAGTGTAAGAAATCTAAAATCAGAAAATCAGCACACACACACACAAAAAAATAAATCAATGTTATGTGACCTGAACTCTCCACGGCCTCCACAGAGAGTTGAAAAGCAAAGGTGCAGATTACAGTGAGCAGGACAGACTTTCTACAAAGGAACAGCCTCTGCTCAACTTCAGAAAAGTCTCACAGGAAGCGACATGGGCCTGGGGCCACTCAACCTTGGAAGTTCCCATAGACTAGAAATACAGATTGCTACAGAATTTACCAAACTTTTCATAATGGTGTGATGGCTGTTCTTGATTGCGAACTTGACTACATCTGAAATTAACTAAAACCCGAATGGCTGGGCACACCTGTGAGAGATTATTTTTCGTAATTAAATCATTTGAAGTGGGGAGACCCACTTCTAATCTGGATCTTTGAGATGCGGAGACACACTTTTACGCCAGATCTTTAGATGTAGGAAGATCCACCTTTACTCTGAACCACACTGTCTGCTGGCAGCCTGTATAAAGGGCACGGAAGAAGGAGCTCTTTCTCTTTGCCTGCTCACTCTTTCCCTCACTAGTGAGTCCATTCCTTCACTGGCATTAGAATCTACATCTTTGGGATTCCAGTGTATACTAAAGACCAGCTGAGACATCCAGTCTTCAGGACTGAACAAAGACTGGATTCTTGGACTTTCCCTTCACAGCCAGCCATTGTTGGATTAGCCAGGCCACAGCCCCTATGTTATTCTAATAAATCCCCTTTCTATATAGAAAGGTTCGTTCTGTGAGCTCTGTTACTCTAGACAACTCTGACTAATCCAAATGGCAATATATTAAATAATAGTAACAATAAGTAAATCATGGACTGGGAGGGTGGCTCAGTAGTAAAAGTGTTTGTCACAGAGGTGTAAGGACCTGAGTTCAAATCTCCAGAATCCACTTAAAATCTGGACGGGTGGTACGAGTATCTGCAACCCCGGTGTTCTTACCAGGAGATGGGAGGTGGAGACAAGAGAATCCTCAGAAGCTAGCCAGCCAGCCCAAAATAAACAATGAAAAACAACGGAGACCCTGTCTCGAACAAAACGGAAGGGGAAGACTGTCCTCTGACCTCCATATGCATACTGTGAATGCTTACCTACATTCACACACATGACTGTACACACACACACACGTTAAAAAAAGAGAGAGAGAGAAACAAATTGCATGTGTATGAGCACACACATACATCCCTACACCCGTGTGGGCCAGACTGGCTCTGTGGCTGCCTTTCTGTTGCTCTACAGTGAACCACAGATGCATTCTCCCACGCCAGTGAAAACACCTGTGGACAGCAACCCTGGCAGCTAGCAGGGTTCTTACAGACACAGAGAGAGAGAGAGAGAGAGAGAGAGAGAGAGAAACAGACATACACAGACACATATAGACACACTCACACAGACACACAGATACATACACACATAGAAACAGAGAGAAAGAGAGAGAGAGAGAGAGAGAGAGAGACATACACAGACACATATAGACACACTCACACAGACACACAGATACATACACACATAGAAACAGAGAGAAAGAGAGAGAGAGAGAGAGAGAGAGACTCACACAGCCACAAGTTAAGGCTGTCTTTTGCTTTCTTTAGTTTGTTAGTTCCTCCTCTCTCACCAGATCCAGAGGGCATCTGGCCCTTTCCAGCTGTTTATACCCTCGGCCTCTGTTCTCCTAAAGTCACGAGATCCCCAGGACATGGAGCGAGCCCGTTTGCCTCCACAAGTCCCATCTCCCCAAACCCAACACCTGACTCACTCCCCTGATTCCCAGACCCGATGAGCAGAAATGGCTGAGTGACAGATGCGCGGACCTCTCCGGTGGTGCTAATGACTACGGCGATGTCACAGCAGCCCCTGGGGTGACTCTGAGGCCGGCACACAGCCCTGTAGACAACTCCATTCATACTCAAGCTGCAGCAAAATGCATTACAAACACAGACAGAGAAGCCATAGCAGATGCATCATAGCCACTTAATTAAATCCCTGGGTCGCCAGCAAAGTCTGTCTGAACACAGCCCTGGGCTTGGTGATCTGACAGCTCACTCTATTTGGCTCTTCTAAAGAGTGGACCCTTCTTCATGAGGCTCCCACAATGACAACCAAGAAAAAAATTGTCATCTTCCAAAATATCATATCCTTCAGGAAGGGCAGAGGGTGCTCTTAGC
This sequence comes from Cricetomys ansorgei, assembly GCA_026225945.1. NCBI lineage: Eukaryota > Metazoa > Chordata > Mammalia > Rodentia > Nesomyidae > Cricetomys > Cricetomys ansorgei. The sequence goes on from JAMJFZ010001012.1 coordinate 8,871,553, forward strand.
GCGTTTCTGTGCAGTGCGAACAACTATGAATATGATAGCAATGGACTCGTGAACTTGGACACACCTATCTGCAGCAGAATTCTCCGGAACCAAACAAGTATTCCATCCTGCAGGGCTCCACAAGGCTCCTGGGAGAGACTGAAAGGCTTGGGGAGGGGAGAGCGGGGGAGGAGGGGGACAGAGAAAGTCATTTGTTTGAGCCCATGTCAGCATAAGCATTCAGACAACACCTGCCTAAGCCACCGTCGATGTCTCCTTCTTCTTGGACGACATGGAGCCAGAAAAACAAATGTACTGGGCTTGGGACATGGCTACGTTGGTAAAGTACTTAGAGTGTAAATATGAGGACCTGAGTTCAGATCCCCAACACCAACATCAATAACCAGGCGTGTGGTGTGTGCTTGTGATTCAGGCTCGGGAAAGTGGAGACAGGAGGATTCCTAGGGCTCGCTGGCCAACTGGTCTACCTTCAGTGAGTGTCTGGTTAAATGCATGCGCACACATGTGTGTACATGTGTATGTGTGTGTGCGTGTGTACACATATGCACTGTCAGTACGTCTCATGTGTACCTACCTCCTGTAACTGGACTCGGGTCTTTCTAGACTCTTAATGTGGAAGGCCTTGGGTTTGTTTATAATCTGGCTCACCCACAGAACACAAGGATTGCCAGGAGACCTGGGGTGAGGCCATATTGCAGGTTTTAAACTAGCCTGCCTTTGTCTTTGAGAAAAATCCATGTCCTATGCCCAGGAAACAAGTTCTGCTACACTGGAGGCTCCTGCAGATTCACGTCTGTTCAATTAGACTTTCTTTAACAGACACACTCTGGACCAAAGCACAGCCTCATGCAGGCCCACAAATAAGACACCAGCCTTTGCCACACTTTCCCTTGCTAGCCACCAGGAAGTGTCTAAGACTGACACCATGGTCTGGTGAGATGAATCAGCAGGCAAAGGCTCCCCACCTCCAAGCCTGATGACCTGAGTTCAAGTCCAGGGACCCACCCGGTGGAAGGAGAGAAATCACTCCAGAAAGCTGACCTCTGACCTCCACATGCACACATGGCATCTGCTTGCATATGCACACATTAAGAAATTAAATTCATTAATATAAGTTTGAAAGGCTAAGGCCAAGTGCCATTTCACCTCTGAATAGAAGCAGACATGGTATGAAAGACAGGACTCCATGTGTTGGATTTCCCTAAATTATCTGAGCAGATTGGAACTGGGAGCTCTCTTAGAGACTCAGAGATGGACTCCTTTCTCTGTGTGATCTTTGCTGCAAAAGCAATGAGCAATCAATGTGCTATGGAGGGAGAAAAAGAAAAAAAACCAAAAAACCAAACAGAAACACTAAATCTTAAAGCTTCCACACAAACAGCAAGGACAATTAAACCTCCAGTAAACTCTGGAAGAATTTAGAACCAAGATATTCACTGATCGGAAATGAAAATAATCCAGCAGAAATACCCCGTGTCCAGATTTCTCTACTGCGAGCTGTGTCCCTTTGGTTGTATTCAAATTAAGTCAGGCGGTGTGTGATGAGGTTTTTTATTATTATTTTAATAGTCATTTACTTTAACGTATATTAACAAAAATTTAACACACCAAGCGCGTGGGTTTTATTATCTTATAATGACCCTAAATTAGTTTTTAAGCTTGAGAAAGGGGGGCGCTTATTAGCACCAGACTTCAACCAGCTGAGGCAAACAGCTGCTCCAGGAGAGCAGGACATGTGAGGGAAATATACTCGGTAGATAACCCGACTGGGCATAGACAGGTGGTAAAAATTGAAATGAGGTAGGAATCTCTGGAGTAAAGGAAGTTAAGTGCTTATGGGAAAGACAGAGAGGAAAGAGGGGAAGTAGGAACAGATTTCCACTCAAGAACAAGGGACAGAGAAGGAAACTGCAGCTTCTTCCCAACCCAAGCATTTCCCTGCTGACATTGACCTCCTCAGCGAGGCCATTCCTTCTCCTTTCAAATGAGAGGCATTCAGACAGAACATGCTAGAGATAAAAGGAGAGAGGAAAAAATGGAACACGCGTGAGCATGGCATTCGAGTGCCTCCCCTACCTTCACGACATCTTCATCAGCCGACTTGCATTCCACAGACTCCAACACATCCACCACAGACCCGTCTTCTTGAACCCCCACGACCTTGACGGGAATGGAGACAGTCTTCCCGGTGAGAATGGCAGTGTTCAAAACTTCTGTGTCCTGAGCAAGAGATAAGACGGCACAGGTGAGTGAACAGATGTAAGAGTGAGCCATGGGGGGAGTGGGACTGATCAAGCTCCCTGGACTCCTGTCAGGAATATGAACTGTGCCCCACAGGTTCATGTGCCTGAACATTCGGTCCCTGTTAGAACACAGGCCTGTCCCCTTTAAGATAACTTTAAAGCCACTGCGGTCTGGAGAGGAGAGGAGTGCAGGGTAGAAATGCCTCTAAGTCTTTTGGTTTCATTTGTTCTTAAAAAGCCAAGATTCTGTATTTCTTGAATAAATGCTGTCCTGGCCGCACATGCATTTGAAATGGTTGAATTTGATGGCATTCCTCAGCTCTCTTGTTGCTTTCACAGAGCAGAGAATCTTCCGCTGGTCTTCCTCTGCCATTTTCCCTGACAGCACTCTGTGTTCAACACCAATGGAAATGCATTTCCAGAAGGGCTGTAAATACACTTCAATGTGAACTCTAAACCTTCCACAGAGAAGCCAGCAGTGTGGACACTCCTGGAGGGAGGGACAGGGCTGGAGACCTTCCAAAACCTCAAGACATTGCTCCTGGATTGTCTGCTGGTTCCCACGTGACCTGAGTCTGGGATCACCAGCGGGGAAAAGCCTTCCTCTCAGAGATGCTTGTCAAACAGAATTATGAGCTATATAAGGCCATGGTCAGCACTTGATCAGAAACCTTATGGAGAATTTGGTGACTGTAGGTGCCTATAGGCTATAACTGACTCCTGGGATGTGGACAAAGTGACAGATACATAGAAAGATATATATATTTATATATATATATATATATACATATACATTGATAGAGTAATAGAATCATAGACAACAGTCTATAGACTGATAGATACATAGCTATATACACAGACAAATAGATAGACAAAATAATAGAAACATAAACAAAAGACAAATGATAGGTTGAGTGATAGAGATCTAGCTACATCACAGATATAGATATAAATACATAGATACATAGATAAATAGACATGATAAATTGATAGAGGGATAGATGAGTAGTTAACAAATGATAGAGAGACTGATAGATACATAAATAGATGACAGGGATAAATGAATACATAGATGGCAGATGAAAGACTATGATAGATGATTGGTGATTGGCAGATTTATTAGTTGATAGGAGATAGATAGATAGACAGACAGACAGACAAACAGATAGAAGGTAGATGACAGAGAAATGACAGACCAATAGAAAAACAGATAAATGGATAAATGGATAAATGATCAATTAAGGACTGATGGATGAGAGAGAGATTGAGCCCCTGTGAGCCAGGCCCCAGGAGAGGACCGAGAAGAGCCCTGCCACCTCTCTGTGCCTTGACGTGCAGCATGAGCAACACACCTCCAATGCACAAAGCTATTAACAATAGCTTCCTGACACAGGACTCTAACCTCCCAGAGTGAAGATTCAAGTTTGCTGCAGACACACACTGAACCCTGGTTAGGTTTGTCTTCCACAGCCTGGCAGACAGGTTAGCTGCCGAAACCACTTCAGTGCACTGGGTAATGAGGGCCACGGTTCTTAGCACGCCAAGAGTGAATCTTAAAATGGAAAGGGGATGCCACAGGAGCTCTGAGCGTGAGGTAGAAGGGGGAGAAGCAGTGAGAACTTGTGCCCTGGGCTGTGTGATTGTGTGTACTCAGTAGGTAGTGTGTAAGTGTGTGTATACATGAGGCCTTTCCTCACTTCGGTTCTCTGAGAGGACTTAGATGCAAATGCCAGATTCATTCAGCAATCAACACACCAAGTGGTGAGGTTTAAACTCTAAAACCATTCTTAGAATAAGAAGATAACAGAACTCTGTGGAGAAACGGCAGGTAGACAGGCAGAGGGAAGCAGAGAGCAGGAGCCTAAAATAACTCATGCAGCCAGGAGGTAACGAAGTACTCAAACAACAGAAATGTCAAGAAGGACACAGGAGACGGTGTGAAGGGTTGTCTGTTGCCAATGTGGGACAATTTAGCGTCTCAGTAAACAATCCCAGCAGCCAATTATAATCTGTGGAATAAAACGAGTTTCTGAGTCTATATCACTATAATTAAACAAACAGGGAAGAAGGGAGCAGAGTCCTTAGGGTGGCATTCCAACTCACAAATGCACAAGGAATCATGAAATTAGAACCCTACCACCTGGTAGCCACCACTTATTTGCACCTTCATCGTCTCAGGTGAGAATCAATAATGGATCCTGCAGCTTGTAGCAGTACACTGCTGTGGCAGCTCAGCAAGGAAGACAAGGAGGCATATTTTATAACTGCAAACCCTGCCAGACCTCAGCAGAGGGAACCAGCGTCATAACCAGCGCCATACTCACAGTGGAACCCCAAGCATCTGAGCTCGGGTGTTTTTATTCTTCCAGAACTCCACAAGTATTCTACTGATAGCAGATGCAGATCATTACCAATCAACAACCCCACAGAAATCCAACCCCTGCAGACAATACAAAACACCCTAGACGGCCCCTCACCCAACTGTGCATGAAACAATTGCTTCTACATATCACTAAAAATAAACTTCTGCCACAGCGGCTGAGCCGGAGAATAAGACACTGGTTGTCTGCTTAGTGTCACAGTGTCTCAACAGCTGCAGCTTTGTGGTGCGAATCCTGGCACATCCCACCTCATCCTGGTGATCAAAGACGCTCTCACCCATGAGGGAATGGGCACTGGGTCTTGAAAAGGACATGGATCCACTTTTGAAGAATGAAGACATGTGGGACAAACCCAGCTAGGAGGCACGAGGCCGAGCGAGCGGACTTTCCAAGTGTGTCACAGTCCGAGACGAAGGGTGGGAAAGTGCTATCGATTAGGGACTGAACACGTGCAGCGCGTCCTGGACTAGGGTCTCAGACTGGAAAAACAATTTGTCTGCGATGGACACAAACGGACAAATGGTGAAATGTGGGGAACACTTGGGGCTGAGATAACTGTGCACTGAGATGTCTTTGTGCATGCAGGAGCTCCAGGGACAATCTGTGAATGAGTCACTTTTTTGTTGTTGTCGTGATAAAATACCCCAAGAGAAAGCAACCCAGGAGAAAACGGGGTTATTTCAGATTTTAATACCAGAGGGGAAGGCAAGGCACTGGGCAAGTTAGGTGAGTCGGGCAACCAGAAAGAACCGTTAAAGCCCATCCCCAGTGATGTACTTCCTCCAGCAAGGCTCTACCTCCTAAAGGTTCCGTAACCTCTCCCAAATGGCACCACCTACTGGGGACCAAGTGTTCACACACAAGATCCTGTGTGGGACATTTCTCATTCAAACCACCACAACATCATTAAAGTAGTATTGTTATTCTTGTTCTTGTTTATTGTTTACTATTATTAAAATACTATTCATTTGTGTTGAGAGAGAACACGAACACTTGGGAGCCTCAAGAGAAAGAATTTGAGGAAGACACTTTTTCAGGCTCATGGATCTCATCAGAAGAACCAAAAGAACAGGAGCAAGGGAGAATCAGGGAACAAATGCGCATATAGAGGAGTTAAGCGCCTACTGAACATAACTAAAGACAGTTAATGCTTCTTAAATATTAGATTAAATCCAGGCACTGGGGCAAGGAATGTCTGTCATTCATAGAAATCATTTTCTATAGATAATATTAATTGATTTTATTAGCAGGTTATTTAATCCTGAGATAACCCCCACTGGAGGGCGACTATCTGTGTTCCCATTGCACAAATGATGAAACAGAAACTGAGAAGAGTTCTGGGAGTTGGCCAGAATCATGGTGTTGCTAAGCAACAGGGCCAGGATGGGGACAGAAGTTCTTGGATGCCACAGCTCCCATCCTGGGTGCTAAGCTGCTCTTCTCAGATCACCTGCACAATGGACTCTCAGTCCCATTCTATCTCCTAACTCAAAATGAAGCTTTAAGGATAAGAGAGAGATTTATAGACGGTGATTTCAAAAGCCCCCGCAAATGTGTTATGTGGGGACCAGAGAGATGGCTCGGTGATCAAAGTGATTGTCACACAAGCATAAGGACTGGAGTGCAGATCCCCAGAAGTCCACAAAGATGCTAGGTGGGCATGGAGGACAGCCAGTAATTCCAGCCTCAGAAAGCACAGATGGGGGTCCCCAGAACAAGCTGGCTAATGAGACTAGTCATACTGTTGAGCTCTTGTTTGATTGACAGACCTCTGCCTCCATGAATAAGATGGGAGAGACGTAGAGGGTGATTCCCAACATTGACCTCAAGGCTCCACATGTATGTCCTCACATGCATACGCACCTTCACACATGCAAACGCACATGCATATGCACATATGCCTACACCACATCTCCATGACAAATGGAAAAATTAAAATGTTATATAACGTTTAATTTTTGTTAAAACAGCTGAGTAGTCTCAAAGCTGCAGATGATGAGCACATGTGGCTTCTGGAATGCTCTATTCTAGCTTCTACCCCAGCCCATCAGGTTCTGGATTGCCATTCTGAGACCTGGCCTCCTGTGTAGTTCTCTCGTCCCTGGATTCTGAGTGGGAATCTAATTCTAACCACATTTTGCTCCCAGACACCATGATTTCTCATTTTTGAAGCCACAGGGCAGTTATAAATTTCACTCAGAAACTAGCAAGGACACAGGCTCTAATTTAGATAACAATGTTCAACCCAGTGTTGTATTTCATGTAAGTCTGAAATCAGTCCAGCTCCCCCACTCTCTGTGCCTATTTTTAGACTGTGGTAATTTATTATCCACAAGGCATTAAGAGATGTCAGAAGTCATCTTTTTGTGAGTTCTTGAACAACACCAATGAGATTGTTCCAAACAGGACAGACTTCAGAAAGTCAAGCTGGCCTCAAGTGAAAGGACTGTTATCCCCAGGGTGAGTATGTGCCCTGGGAAGAGGGGAAGGCTGTTCAGAGTAGAGACCACCTCCACCCAGTGTCCAGGCCCTTCATACCGGAAACTGAGAGCAGGAGAGTGACAAAAACTGGCTCATGACACTAAAGATTGCCCACAGGGAAGCTGGAGGTCTACCCCAGCAAGGTCCAAAGGAAGGAATGCAGCCAGCTCCCTACACATGCAGACGTTCTGCAGGGAGTAGGAACTGCAGCATGAAAAGCCACAGGAGCAGAATCCGTGGCCCCATCTTTGCCATGGCTTCCCATGCTTCCTGGAGTATACTGAGATCTCAAAGACTGTGGAGTGATGGTAAAGCCATCCAATATGATGTAAGGACTATCCGTAGAAACCCTCCCCCTCTGCTCCCTATCACCATGACAACAGTGACATGGCACCAAGTCAGCATTTTATAGTCACTGTTGACTGGTGAACAATGGTCCATGCTGAGCCAACGAGCTGTCTCCTGAAAAACAATTTAGAACCAAGACTAAGAGACTCTGACCTCTGCACAGCTTCTTTCCAGAAAGGAAAATCTGAACTGAGAAGCAGTTTCTGGGCATTTCTGCCAACAGAGTGGAAGGGAGGAAGAGGCAGAGGTGAGGGGTGGAGGCTTCCTGCAGAGCTTCAGTCGTTACTCGCATTCCACACCTTCCTGTTTCTCATATCCCAGGACGCGCCATGTCCTTGCGAAGAATCCCCACATTGGGCTCCCACTGGTGGGATTCTGTCACTTGCTATTTGCCATGGTCAGCTTCAGCTGTCAACCAGACATAAACCTAGAGTCACCTGGGAAGAGGGAACCTCAATTGAGAATGTCTTTCACCAGATTGGACTGTGGCACGTCCGTTTGTAGGGCTTTTTTTTTTTTTTTTGCTAACCGAATCCACACCACTGTGGGTGGTACCATCCCTAGGCAGGTGAGCCTGTGCTATTTTTAAAAAGGTAGCTGAACGTGAGACTGGAAGAAACCAAGAAGGCAATGTTCCTCTACGGCCTCTGCTTCAGTTCCTGCCTCCAGGTTCCTGCCTTGAGTTCCTGCCCTGATTTTCCTTTATGATGGATTGTAAGCTATAAACCAAATAAACCCTTTCCTCCCCAATGTACTTCTAGATATTATTTTATCACAGCAACAGAAAAGCAAACTAGGACACTACACTAAAGGAGTTGTACCCAAAGATCCATAAGGATATGAATGTCCTTTGTATCTTGGGTCCTACAGGGAATACAGATGAGCTGCCAGCATTAACAGTTTTCACTTTTCTTTTGTGTGTGCATTCACGTGCACATGTGTGCACATGTGTGTGAAAGCCAGAGAGTAACACTTGAGTTCATTCCTCAGGTGCTGTCCGCCTTGTTTGTTGAGACAGAATCTCTCATAGACCTGAAGATTACTGAACAGGCTGGCTGGCCAGTGAGCCCCAGGAAGCTCCTATGTCAGTCTGTCTCCTCAGAGCTGGGACAGCAAGCACACATTACCATGACTGGCTTTCTGATGTCCATCCCAGTGATCTAACTCAGGCCCTCATGCTTGCTTGTGTGGCAAACACTTACCCAAACTGAGCCACCTCCTCAGCCTCTGCTTTTCAAAGTAACACCAAAACAGCAGACGTGCTCAGTCCCACAAAGTTTCACTTCATTAACTAGAACTGAGCAGAAGCCAGCATCCTTCCCTGAAGGATCCTATGTCTGAGTGGTAGGTGGGTGAAACAGGCCAATACAAGAGACCCTGAACTAACAGTCAAGAGGCCTGGCTGCTGCAACCAGCTTCTTTAACGACCCCAAGCCAACAATAATCTCTTCTGTAAAGTTAAGCAATAAGAGCCAACCTGTCAGCTTCCCGGGGCTCAGAATATGCCTGGGTAAGAGTACACGTGTTAAAGGAAAAGAACTGTGACAATGCTGAGTGATGGGGCAGGATGAGCCTCAGTAGAAGAAAAACAAATGGCCAGGCCTGGTGGTACACACCATTAATCCCAGCACCTGAGAGGCAGGGGCAGAGGCAGGCAGATCTCTGGGAATTTGAGGCTAAACTGGTCTACATAGTGAGTTATAGGCCAGCCATGACTACATATAAAAACCTTATCTCAAGAGAAAGAAGAGTTGGTGGGGGTGGGGGGGCAGGAGGGCAGGCCCATAGAGTCCAGGAGATGTTTAGAAGCAGAGTATCCCATACAGTCAGCAAAACAAGAAGAATAACGCCAGCAGAGGGTGCCAAGAAGAGGCACTACTGGTGCCACTATTCCAAAGACAGGTAAGGGCTTTCCCAAAGTCACCACCAGGCTGGTCACTGAAATAGAATCTACCCAGCTCCAAGGCACAGGCTCTTTCCCATGCTGCAGAGCACGTGGTAGGAAGCCGACATCAGAGGGGGTGGCGCTGGAGGCACTGTGGTGATCGTCATTCTGTCGGTGTCTGAGTAGAGATGGACCACAACACAGAAGAGTACAGGACCCTTGAGTCAATGCTACCCATGGCTCTGGCTCCGTATGTGGTAGAGGAATAGAAAGAGGCCACATTAAACTGTGATGTTCTGTTGGCACCCTGAGCCCTCCACTGCCCCCTCCAGAGGAGGATGGGGTGGAAGTTTGAGAACAGGAGTCTATAAAACACCACTTGGGGTTCTGAGACTCGGGTGTGGATCTGGGGATCCCAGGGACATGGTCCTTCTTACGATAGGGTGTCAGGCAGAGCTGGGCACTGGCCAACAGAAATGAGCAGTGTTCACAGAACACAGAAAAATGGGCCCAAGATAGGGGAAACACAAAGGCTTAAAGAAAGCTACGTGAGATGGATGCTCCAGAGAGGACCCCAACCCTTAGACAGTCATAGTCATCAGGAGAAAGAGTCACAGGAGGAATGAGCCAGCCTGGCTTCCAGGGGAGCTCTTTCCTGTGCTCCTCATGCACATCCCCCCCACCTGTTTATCCACACAGCAGGTTCCTGCACTGTGTAATAATTACATGCATTTTATCTAATCCCCTTCTACCCGTTAGCACTCCCTTAATTACATCTGTAACCTCTTAAGAGTGTTTCTTCATTGTCTTGGGTGGAGGGGGGAATCTCAGTCTGTTCGAGCTAAATTAAAATCTAACCCAGCTTCCAGTAGCCACAGGACTAGCAAGCAAAGGCATCTGTCTGATTAAAATCCAAAACAGGCTGATGGCAGCACTGAGGACAGCAGTACTGAAACCTGAACACACAGTGACAACTTCATTTAAACACAAATACACCTTCTGGGATAGTTACTGTGAACTACCTAAAGCTCAGTGATCACTGAGCATGAGGAAAGGCGCCTGTTAACCAGCTCTACAGTCAGACCACTGGACAGAGGGACAGACAGTGTGTGGACAAAGAAATAGATGTGTGGGTGGATATGTGATAGACAAAAAGATGACCAGATAGGTGGATGCATGGATGGACAATAGGTGGATGGGTGGAAGGACAAATGGATGGACAAACAATAGACAGGTGGATAATTGTGTCAATGTGTGTATGGATGGACACAGAAATGGATGGGTGGTGGACAGATGATAGACAGATAATGAATGGATAAGTGGATAGAAGGATGGACAGATAGATGGTTGGATGGGTAGATGGGTGGGTGAACAGATAGTTAAATGGGTAGGTGGATGGATAATGAACTAATGAACAATTGGATGGATGGATGGATGGACGGACGGACGGACCAATGGATAGATGAGAAGATGGAGAGACTGAGAAATGGATTGGTAGATAGAAGACAGATAAACCAATAGTTGAACATATAGGTAGATGAATATATGGACAAGGGATGGATGGATAGGTGGATAGATGGATGGATGGATGGACAGATGGTTGAGTAGACAGATTGATAGTTGGATGGATACATGCACTGCCCCACACACATGCACATACAAACCCTCATGCCCATGTGCACATATACCCCACACAAACAAAACTAAATCACCTCAGAAGGATTCTCTATTATAATTTTAAAAAAGCTTCCTTTTTTAAAAAAAAAAAAAATCTGTCTGTAAGGAAGAGGAAATTGAACCTTTCTGGGCAAACCTGAGAGAAAGCATTTGAGAATTTACATCTTGGGATGCCAAAAGAAGGTAGCAGGAAGCAGAATTCTGAAAATTACACCCGAGTCTGTTGTTTCATGGGTTTGCTTTTGCTTTTCCATGGCGAACCTGCCAAGGCCAAATGTGTGGTACCAGAACTGCAGCCCTTCTCCCAGCTTGCCGGATGAACCATCTTCCCTTCCTAGTCAAAAGTACTGAAACTAATAAATACAATAAGCACTTTGCTCCCGGATTGTAACTCCTGGTAAGGGCTGTGCCGCTTGTGAAACGTGTTTCAACAACCGCCGTGATGAAAGTGCTGGCTGCAAACCTGCCCTTGTCTTCTCTGCTCCCCTACATTTAAACCTCATCATATCCTTCCCTGGCCTGCGTAGTGAAACGCATGAGTGAGCCCAGACAAGCCTCCCAGGGCTGCCAGGACAAACTACCACAAGCCTAACTTAAAACAACAGAGACGTACTCTTTCAGAGGCTGGGAGTCTAGGATCTAGTCAAACCACACTCGCCCAGGGGACGAAAGCTTGCCTCTCACAGTGCCCAACACCTCTGGGTGTCGCCTGGCTCCAGGAGGGCCCTCTTCATCTCCAGCCCTTCTTCATGTGGCTCCATGCTCCAGCTTGTCTTCTGTGTGTCTCCAAGCTCCCTTTCTTCATAAGAACCGTGGCTGGTGGATTTAGGCACCACCGTGGGTTCCAGATGGATCCCCTCAATGTATTACTACCTAGAAGCTCCATTTCAAGGTCAAAGTTCCATACCCACAGGTGCTAGCGGCTTGGAAACTGAGTAAATCTTTTTAAACCAGGGCTTGCTTCTATAGGTTTAAGATCTGTTTTATCTTTAACCGTGTGTCTTTGTGTGGGCAAGCGCACACGAGCACAAGTGTCCACAGGGCTCTGAGATATCAGCTCCCTCTAGCAATTAGAGTCAGAGGCAGTTAGTAGCTGCCCAGTGTGGGTTCTGGGAATCGAACTCGGGTCCTCTGCAAGAGAAGTAACTATTTTTAACCACTGAGCCAACTCTCTAAATAGGGTCTGTATTTCAGGAGAGTATAAAATAAGACATAAAACTAGCATTTCCCTTTATGTCAAAACAATAACAACAACAGCAAATTGTTCTTTCCTCTCACCTATATTCACAGAGAAGCTCATTTCAAGCATTGTTTTAAAACCAAAAGGCTGGGGATGTAGCTCAGTAGCGGAATGTGTGCCTGGCATCCCACTAAGACTGGACCCCAGGAAAAGAAAGGTCGGGGGATATAAACTGACGGTCCCACCGTTCCCGCCTGGTGACATTCAGGAGTCAGAGGAGCGAGGCTTCAGAGGGCATAGAGAGACCCTGTCTCAAAAGTTCAAGTGAATTAGGTAAAAATAAATAAATATACCCATCTTTACTTCGAGGAAATTAATGTATATGTTCCCCTTTTCCAAATAAAGTCAGCTTGCCAAGCAAACAAAGACAACTGAATGTTGCGATCTACACACTGAAAGACTAGCGGTTTTACTTTCTGCTTTCAAAGAATTGACCCAGACATACAATGGTTGTCCACTTCCAGAATAAAAGGCTCGTGACAGAGCACACTTTTCTACAAAGAGCCACTGCCTTTAAGTGGATTCAGAATCTGGGCATCAGCTCTTCAAAACTGCTCAGGCCTTGCCTGGGTAGAGGATTGATTGACAGTAGGGTGCCACAGACATGCAACAACCAATCAGCACTTGGCATTCCTCTGGCTCCTCTGATTGGCTCAAAGTCCTACACATGATTCTAACTGGTCCAATGGGATCTGGCTTCCTGCAATCTGTGACTGAAAGCATCCTCCTTGCCGCTGAACCCTTCACCGGGGAAGAGGTTTACCCTAAGGGGTATATATGATTTAGGACTTGTGTCCTGGGGCTGTGGTTATGCAGCTATAGTCCAGAAAGCTGTGGCTAGAGATCAGACTGAAGATAGTAGGTCTCCGGAACCCCTCAGGCAAGGCAGCAACCGACCTGCCCCCCTCAGGCTGGGAAACAACTCTTAAAAAGGGACTGGGCTGAATTTAGTTATTGGTAAGAAAAGAGGAAATGCTGCTCATAGGAACATTTGAGACACGCCCCTCTCCCCAAGCTCAAAGAGAAAAGTTCTAAGCTCCCTAGTATGGCTCTTTTTGCAGCTGGAGACTTTAAGAAGAAATTAAGGTTAAATAAGATCATCAGGTCGAGCCCTGGAAAGGAAGACACACCAACAGACAGGCATGTCTAACCCTCAGACCTCAGGCCACCGGACAAGACAGCTATGAATGTCACCCACACCCAAGACAGCTACGAATGTAACTCACTTAAGACCCCATAGGGGAAGGAGCGGGTCTTCTGTAACTCTCAACTGTGCAGTCCTTGAGAATTGAACTTTGTAGATAACAATGCTACCTCATGATGTCCAAAGGGCAGATGTGCCTTCTGGAGGGGAGCCCCCTTCTGTAGTTGTTAACTACAATCTTTTACCCTCGATTTAGGGAAAGAGAAAGGAAGGATAGAAATTTTCACTGCTTTTGTAAGCGGTCTTGATATAGAATGAGAGAAAGGTAGAAATGTTGACAGCCTTTTTTAGGCTGTCCTAAGCTTGAAGAGGACTAGCTGACAGTGAGACTAGCGTCTCAGCTCATGATCTGTAAACTCAGTCTCTCCAACCCTTGTTCTTTTAAGTAAGAATTAGCACACTAAAAATGGACAGCCCAACCAATAAACCACCAACCAACACCCACCCTGGCTCTCGGGGCTTCAGACCTTTTATACCCTAAGCAAAACATTCCCATAAACTCAAGTGGCACACAATCCCAAGAACAAGCTACACGTGCCAGAATGACGTAACCTAACCAAATTATAGGCACCTGCACCAAGCATTCCAAATCCAACTCAAACATCTACCACAGCTGGGATGGAAACATAAACCTAGTCCAGATACCATTTTGTGTCTTTAAAGAAACCGAAATAACAAAAGCTTCTTCCAGGTGTTCCGCTACAACCTTCGGCACAGAAAGGCTGGTGGGTGCCTTGTGGTGTCATCCAGCAGCTAAGAAAAGAACCATCAAAAAGAAGCACCTCTCCAGTACTTTGGATTGAACTGCTCATCCTTCAGAAAGGTGAGGAATAAAAATCCTGTTGTTTAAGCCCCTTGTCTGTGGCATTTTGTTACAGCCTAATACAGGATGTCAGTCTCAATTATAGATAAACCCAAGGCTCCCAGCCATAACAGAACCCCGGGGCCACCACATCTGTTTGCAAAACAGATGGTAATAATTTTCTCTCCTAATTACACCTGCCAGCACCTGCTCTCTTCGCCCTCAGCTGGATGTAGCTGTGATTCCTTTGCACAGTAACACCACACCATTCCTATCACCCTCCTGTCAAGAGCTTCGCAGCATCCCTGGGAGGGAGGCAGGCAGGGAAGGAATGGACTTTCCCATCACTCTGGAGGAAGCTGCTGTGACTCCCAGGTCATCCTGCTCACTCAAGGTCACAGACAGGGTTACAAAATATTCCCTGGGAAAAGAGTCTGCACCGTCTATCTGCTGAATAAATATTCCTATGGGGACATATTCCTTATTGCTTATTTTAATAAGAGGCTGGGGGTGTTTTCTGCTCAACTTCTGCTCCTGCAGCAATGCATTGTGGGAGAGTCTGGGTCATTCTTGATCTAAAATCCTGAGCCTTTCACTAAGCAAGTGGACTTGGATAAGGAACATTTTCTAGAAGACTTAACATTTAAGACTCACCATTTAAAAACAGGATCGAGGGCCTGTGAGATGGTTCAGCAGGTGAAGGTGCTTGCTGTCAAGACTTACAACCTGAGTTCAATCCCCCAGACCCACACGGTATAGAGAACCAACCCCCTGGGTCATCCTCTGGCCTCCGAGACAGGTACACTGTGGCACTTACAATGCCCTCCAAATAAATAAACAAATGTAGAAGCAGGATTGTCTCTGCCCATATTCTTGGCACTCTCTCCAAAATCCTGACACTCTCCACCACATGACTCTGATTTTTTTTTTCCTCTGTCAGTCACGTATCATTTTCTGAAGTTAATAGTTATTTCTATTCTTTCAGGATCTCCTGGTGGGGGTGGGGTGGTGAGGCAGGAAGCGTATGTCTGGCGCATTTTCCCTGTTGCCTCGGAACAAGTAGGTGCTCGAGAGAGGTTTGGCGGGTGAGTGGGTGGGTGCTTGACTAGTAACAGCTGACTAGACTCTTCTTGATTTATAATGCCTGGAGGCTAACCCCACTGGCTTCTCATGCCAACGGCCTCTACAGCCAAGCACTGGCTCTTCTGCAAATTGTTCCTGTAAGCACTTTAGCATGTTTTAAAGCCTTTTGTGATGTCATAGACTCTGATCTGCATTCTTTCGACGTTTGGTCTCTGTTGCTAACATGTCCTTTGCCATAAAAGTCATTTAAGAAATTCGCCCATACCACGAATTCCAACCAACCATGAGGGTCGGAAGAATCCCTAAACTTTGGTGCCTAACATTCCTGTGCTGGTTTTCGCTACACCAGACTCTCCTGACAAGAGTTAGTAAAGTCTGTAAAAGCACAAATCATACTGAGGGTATGAATATCTAATTTACTTCAAGTTAAATGCTCTGGGTTTTCCCTTCAACTTTATAGGCTTCTTATGAAAACTCTGTGAGATTAAATTTAAGGTCCGCTTCACGAGACAGAACTCATGCCTGGTTAGCAGGACCAAGAACCGATGGCTGGCTAAGTCACAGGCCCTAGGGGAGAACCTACTACTATTACTCTGCTAAATGGACACATATTAAATAGCTCCCCACACTCTTATCTTTTCCCGATTAGTGCATCTTTCCATTCGCATTAAAAAGCTACTTTTCATAGTAGACAGAGAGTAACACAGAGTCCCAAAAGTGGCCAATGAGGACAGAATAAGTGACTGGATTGTTGCTCAGCCATAACGAGACATCTATACCATGCTCCCTTCCCAACGTGGATCGAGAAGAATTGTGGAGTCCGAGACAGAAAAGCTGTAAGTGCCAGCGGCTCTAGGTGACTGTGGTGGACTTCGTGGTTATGACAGCACACACAAGACCTGCACAAGCTCAAACCAGACAAAATCCTCACACGGGTGGGTTAGGGAGGGACTCATAAGGTCTCACTGCTAGCTGAGGAGTTGTTAGCAAATTCCGGCTGCTGGAGGAGGAAAGTCAATTTCCTTCAGGGATACAGTCCCTGAGAGGTTATTCATGTCAGGTAGATGGTCCTATGCCTGGTCACAGAGGCAACATTACATAGATTCTGTGGTTTAGAAAAAAACAAAAGGAGCATGTGAGATTGGGAGGGGAGAGTAGAGAAAGAAGGGGTGGATTTGGAGGGAGGAGAGAGGCTTAATCAAACCACATTAGATGCACATGTGACAATCCCAAGAAGTGAAGAAACATCTGAGTTTTGTAATGTAGAATGTTCTTGCCCCTGCTTGGGTAACAGAGAGGACATTACTGTCCAATTATCATACTGACAGAAGATCGGAGTAAACCGGCATCAAAAACAACCCCCACGTCACCAAGCAGGTCCACACATCCATGTCATGCAAGGGTGGAAGGATGGAATGTATGAAAGCAAATGAAGGCACCTATGTGTGTGCATAAGGCTAAATGTCTGTGGCTTAAAAACATGTCTACGGAAAACTAAAGTATGTCCCAGGCACTGTTCTAAGCAGCTAATGTATATAATGTACTTAAGTCATCTCTTGAGATTTATTTTACTCTTGTTGCATCTTATTATGCCCTGTTTGATTGATAACCCTGGGAGCCTGCTCTTTTCTAAGGAGAAGCAGAGGCTGGGGTGGATATGAGGGGAAAGGGAAGCTTGGAGGAATGAAGGGAGGGGAAGGCTGTAGTCAGGGTGTATTATATGAGAGAAGAAAAGTAAATTATTAAAAATGAATAAATAAAAGAAGATGAAAATATTAAATGTCCTGCCAGAAAAAAAAAGATAGATTTTGTTACTTATGTGTATATGTATATGTCTGTGTGGAGGCATATACACCATATGCATGCAGTACCCACATAGGCCAGAAGAGGGCTCAAGATCCCCTTGAGCTGGAATAACAGGAGGTTGTGAGCTGCCCAAAGTGGGTGCTGGGAGTTGAACCCAGGTCCTCTGTAAAAGCGGCAAGCACTCTTAACCTCTGAGCTATCTATCCAGCTCCCTAATTCAACTCTTGATAAAGACAAGGTCTTTATCTTTTTGCTGTTCTTCTATCCAGGAAAAGAGATGTACATCTACAGACACAACAGCCCTTCTGTGATTATGAGGCTATACTATAAAGAAAGGGCCCAGAGTAGCCGGAGAACTTGTCCCCGGTGCCATAAAACCACTGAAGCGAGGTCAGCATCTACCCAGTGCCAGGCAGATCCTCCGATTAGCTGCTTGGTTTTGAACCAAAACACTGAGAAAGTAAGTACTAGCTACAGACCCTGCAAAACTTCCGTATGAACAATCAAAGAATGTAGGACCAATTGGACATTAGCAAACACAAGCTAAAGAACGGTGGGAGAAGGAGTAGGGACACGGAGCAAAGAGAAGACACCAAGGGACAACAGTGGCTACTGACAGCACGACAACACCAACCTGAAGGAGGATTCTGCACTGATGGCCTCTTTCTACCAAGATGGGATTTCTTTGGTGAACAAAACACGTGTTCGACTCAGTCTTCAATTCAGGAAGGGCACAGCTGTAATCTGACAGCAGACATCCACTGTACTCTGCTGTTGTGTCTGTAAACGCTCCCAATTTCCAAAGTCTGGTGACAGCTCCTCGTCCCGGTGCCTCCCTTGTCGATTTTAACCGCCCACGCACACATGCAGTCTCCCTTGTCATTCCTTATTTTTGAATGAAGCAAGCATCAGAGGAGCCGTTGTCTTACCTTCTACCTTTGAAATCATCACTCTACCCCAACTCCACCTGCTTGGCAGCCAGGGCGAGAGGCTGCACACAGCCTCCTGCCGGTCACCTAGCTGACATCATCCCTACGCAGACAGCCTCGGAGGATGGCATAGCTGGCTTGTTTTTTGTTTCTCTGCCCTTTTTCTAAGACGAGAGGATGGCTTTGCAATAACGGTAGTGTGCCGGCTAGTCTTCTGTCAACGTGAAACACAAACTAGAGCTATCTGGAAGGGGAGAACCTTAACTTGAGAAAAAATGTCTCCATAAGATCCAGCTGTAAGGCATTTTCTTAATTAGCCATCAATGGGTGAGGGCCCAGCCCATCCTGGGCTCTCTTCATGGTGCCAAGCCTCATCTTCTCTGCATGACCCCTTCAACTGGGCCTTCAACTGCCACTGAGGCTGCACCTTCACCAGGACTGGTGGTCCTGGGTTCTATAAGGAAGCAGGCTGAGCAAGCCATGAGGAGCAAGCCAGTAAACAGCACTCCTCGGTGGCCTCTGCATCAGCGCCATGATGTGGAAGTGTGACCTGAATAAACCCTTTCCTCCCTAGGTTGCTTTGGTCGTGGAGTCTCATCACAGCAATAGAAACCCTAACTAGGAAGGTAGCTCTTGAAGAGTGTCTCATGAGAATCCTTATGACTATGGGCCACCTTATTCACTGGTTCTTAAAGTGTGAGTTGTGGCCCCCATGTGGGGTCACAGCAAAAAAACTTACACTGACAACAGTAGAAGTTTTCCAAATAGGTCAACAGTTAATTCAAAACTAAATGTATAGTGAACAGAGATGTTTCTGGCTGGCAGTGCTGGCCCCTGCTGTGCCTTGACACTTCACTGAAGCTTGGTTCTGAATACACACACACACACACACACACACACACACACACACACACACACGCACTTTGCAGGAGCCATGCAACACCAACAAACGCTGCCTGGAACACCTCAGTTCAGATTCCAGAATATTCTATGTTATGACTAGTAGGGTTTTCACCACACACACAAAGTTTTCTACTCTTGTGGAAATGAATGGCTTTACCACCTCAGAGAGCAAAGGCTTCTGTATTTTCCTACTGTTGTTCCTCAGCATTTAACATTGAGTTAGCACATCTTTCCGTGGTATTGTGCAAGGATGGCTGATTTCAAGAATTGTTTGAGTGACCGACTTGGATTACATTTTTTTTTGAAGTTATTATGTGATTTTTTTTATGACTTGAGATTAAGACAAAATCTCGACAATTTGTAAAAGGACTTTTAACACACTTCTGCCACTGTGCACTAAGCATTTACATGAAGTGCGTTCTCAGCATTAAAAAAACTCTAAAATTCAAAATACTAATCAATGCTCAGATGCTCTTCGTCCTGTGCTATCAAATGCTCAGCTGAGATTTAAATTTGTGCATATGTGCACGTGTGCACATGGACGCATACATGCTCATATGTGCAGGAGCCAGAGGCCCATACTGTTGTCTTCCATATCATTTCTTTTGAGACATGTCTCTCATGGAACCTAGAGTTTACTGATTTGGCATGACTGGCTGGCCAGTGAGCTCTAGGAATCCCCCTGGCCCCACCTCCCTGGTGCTAGGATTACAAAGACACCCCACCACATCTAGCTTTTATGTGGGTGCTGGCGATGAAAGGACAAGTCCTTGTGCTTGCACATCAAACACGTTGCCCTTGAGCCATCCCCCCAAACCGTAATTCGTTATTTAAAATGAACAAGCACATCCATCTCTTATGTGTGTGAATTGGCCTTCATCTTTAACAGATGACAAAATTATATGTATACCAATGAATTGTTTTAAGATAAATTTCTTTATGGTTTTGTTTTATTAGTAAATGTGTGATTTGTATGCTTCTCTTATAGACCTATATAATTGGGGTCGCATAAAAGTTTCTTGGGCCAAAGAGGTCACAAGTGCAAAAGTTTAAGCAGCCTTGGCTGGACCCGCCTTGTCAGCCTTTTGCCTGCAACCAAAATGTCCTGTTGCATATTTTGCTATCAACCTTACTGGGTATAACTGCATACAAAAGACGCACTTCTTTTCAGGTTGTATCAGCTTACTGCTTCTTGACAAGTACAGGCACCTGGGTAAGGACTAGGACACCTGAATGGTGAACACAGCTGGTCCATTGTTTCTATAGTTTCTGTGTCCACACATCTGGATTCAACCAGTCATGGATCAAAAAAAATTTAACTGCCAAGCCACACATGGTGTTGCTTTTTAGAAGGTAGAGGCAGGCAGATCTCTAAATTCTACGCTAGTCTGGTCTATACGGAAAGTTCCCAGCCAACCAGGGCTGAGACCTAAAAAAGCCATGTGGCAGAAATCTGCTATCTCAGCTACTCAAGGAGGCTGAAACTGAAGGACCATAGGTTTGAGGGCTGCCTGGATTATGAAGTCAGATCAAGACCAGCCTTGGCAACTTTGTAAGACCTGTCTCAAAATAAAGAGAGGGTTGGGGACACACCTCAGTCTACTTTAGAGCACTTACCTAGCACATGAGAGGCTCTAGGTTCAACCCACAAGAAACAAACATATAAATAAATAAATAAAAGTGCACCTATATCAAACATGCATAAAGCTTTCTCTTGTGGTTGAATCCCAATGGGCCATGCCTGGATTAGCGCCTAATAGCTGCTTGTCCAACATTTGTTAAATGTTGTTAAATCACTGCTCAAGAGTTGCAGGAAATAGTGAGTTTCCTGAAGGGCTTTCAGTGTGGGGATGCTGCCATTGGTCCAGGAAGAACCCTGTGCAAATGTTAAAATGGCACCTCTTCCAGCCATGAGAAATTGGCCATAATATTTTTCGAAGAGCAAGGCCCTTGTGTCTGCAGTACACCTGGCCTAATAAATCTCCAGATGGGTGTCAGGAATGTGATTGGCACTGCCAACAGCATGACCTACTCAACCTTACGTGCCACCCTGTGTTCAAGCCCTGCTAGGCTGAAAAGCCACTCGGCAGGGACACAGCCTGACCCTGCCATGGCCAGACTTGTATCTGAACACGCACACCCTCTTCCCAAACTCTCACATGGGGATCTCCCCAACATTGTCTTGGTTGGGGTTACTATTGCTGTGATGAAACACTCTGACCAAAATTAACGTTGGGAGTAAAGGGTTTGGCTTACGTATACTGATCACAATCCATTGAGGGAAGCTAAGGCAGGAGCTCAAGCCAAGCAGGAACCTGGAGGCAGGAGTTTGTGCAGAGGCCATGGAGGAGGGCTGCTTATTGTATTGCTCATCATGGCTTGCTCAGCCTGCTTTCTTATAGAACTAAGAACCATCACTCCAAGGCTTGGCCACACCCACAGTGGGCTGGGCCCTCCCCCATCAATCACTAATCAAGAAAATGTCTTAAAAGCTTGCCTACAGCCCAATCCTATGGAGGCCCGTTCTCAATTGAGGTTCCCTCCTCTCTGACAACTCTACCTTGTGTCAGTGTGACATAAAAATTAGCCAGGACACTGTCCCTGCAATCCAGAAGTGAAATTGCAATCAAAGTATGGAGTACTTTTGTACAAAGTACTGCTGAGGAAGAAGTCTGTGTCCACTCTTCAGTTGAACCATTATCCAACAATCAAAGAAAACAAACCCTGCAGAGACAGGAGCTGGCAATATTTGGAGGAAGTAAGCTGAATGTGGGCGGAGCTCTGCCGGAGAGGAGGGCATGGTGAGGGGCAAGGTAGCCAAGCAGAGGCATCCTTTGATGGGTGGCTTCTGGTTTTCCATCAATGGACTACAACACACAAGCCCACCTGGGATGGTGGGCTTCATCACCACCAGGAAGTGGGTAAGCGTAGAGTGAGGATACGGGAAGATCTACCCTTCCCCTCACCGGCTGTCCATTTCTATGGAGAAAAACTAGGTGACCAGTGAACTTCCAGAACCATCTCGCTTTAGGGAATCCCGGGGGAGGGTGTAGCCTGGTTCGCTTGGTCATGCAATTCTGTGGGATGCAGAGATATATCTGTTCAGGAGCTCTAAGCCGGCAGCGCCAGGATCTAATAACACAATCGTTATTTTTTTTCCTCATAGTCATCAGGGAAGAAAATGATGCCGGAGACTTTAACAAATGGTATTTTAAATGAGCACCACTGTGCCCATGTAATACACAGTGACAGAGATATTGTAGAGAGACTTGTGAGAGAGACTGATGGGTTCTCTCTTCTTCACATGAAGGATGCCAGGGAAAGACACGCGAATTCAGATCGTTTGTGACAAAAAGACAGAAGAGGGGCTGGAGAGATGGCTCAGGGGTTAAGAGCATTTGTACTTGCAGAGGACACAAGTTCAGTTCCAGCACCCACATCATGGCTCACAAAAGCCTATAACTCCAGCTCCAGGGAATCTGACACCCTCTTCTTACCTCCATAGGTCCCACACTCTTGGTGTACATACCCCCACACATATACAAGTAATTTAAAAAATAAATCTTTAAAAGACAGAAAAGACTATTCCCAGCCTGGCCATAAAGGGGCCCCGTGCATTTCTGCCTTTGTTTCCACCAGGGTCACGGTCAGTCATGGCCCTCGAGGATGAGAGACATATCACACCAACAAACTGCCCCACAAACCTCCTGTCTTAATGGTTCCTGTGGCATCCCCTGCTTCTGTAGGACTTTATTGTGTAACTGTGGCAGACCCGTGTTGCTTTAAGCTGTGAACTGTGGGGACTTGCCTTGCAATATCACCAAGCCAGTAAAATAAACAATGGCTCAGTGGTGCCTGTAGTGCTTGAAGGCCTTAAATCCCAACTACTAGGGAAGCTGAAGCAGGGGGATCCCAAGGTTAAAGTCTTCCTGGGCTGCATGACAAGTTCAAAGCCAGCCAGCACAACTTAGTGGATCTTGTTTCAACATACAAAGTAAAAAATGGACTGAGAGTACAGCAAGATGGTGGATACTTGGCTAGCATTTGTGAGGCCCCAGGTTCAATCTCCAGGAAAAACACACACACACACACACACACACACACACACACACACACACACACACACACTGGGGGGCAGGGTAATAGGTGAAAATGGTAATCTACAATCCTCATCTTGTTTAAAACAAGCCAGATGCATAGAAAGGATCCGAAATAGATGTGTCAAAACTTGTCTCTTGGCAGTAGGAGGAAAGATTATTTTTATTTTCTATTTTTTGAGAGGCTATGTATAACAGCCCTTCTAGAACAAGAAGATGTTTTTGTGGGGGAAAAAATGAAATTATCTGACTGACTCGATTTCCTCATCACCTGTATTAAAGAAACAGCAAGACCTTACTGTCTTCAGGAGATGTCTCGGAGTTTAGTGGGAGGGAAGGAGGGAGTCGTGTTTGGTATCTGTGCCCACAGATGCCTGATGTGCCTGCAAGAGGCTTCTCTGAGCCACTGGGTGCAAGAAGGAGGTTAAAGGACCTGACAGTGTGGCTTTCTGATCTCTCGTGAGGAGAATGTAGACAAGAGAGTCCACTTCCTGATGAATTCCATCAGAATGACCCCACATCTGGGGATGGGGCCCAAGAACACACACTTCATCTATCCCCTGTCCCTGAGAGATACTCAGCCCTAAAGAACAAGACCATCACGAACAGTTACCAAGAGCTTCAGGGAGAAGTGATACGTTGCCTTTAATACCACAGCAAGCTGCAAGAACACCATTCCATTCACTAAGTCTCCCGGGAACAAATTGGTTGGTTGTTAGAAAGCCATACTGCTTAGAAGGCAGCCTTGCTACAGACATAAGCACATGTGGTAGCAGCCCCATCTGGTCAGGAGACAGGTACATCAGTAACTTCATAAGAAGTTTTTAAGATAGGAATAACTACCTTGTAAAACATAAATGCAGAAAGAAGAATGTGGAGGGGGGGCAGGAGGAAGAAGAGCAAGAGAGACTGATGACAAATACATGGCAGGAAAGGAGGGAGGGCCATTCATTGGAAGGAGGGGGAGGGGCAAGGGAGGAGAGGGAGAGGTAATGGGCTCAGAGAGTAAGAGCACTGGCTGCCCAGGATGAGGTTCAGACTTCATGGAGGTGAATCTGCAGCCCATTGCATAGTGCAGATGTGTGCTGGGTGAGACTGGATGGAGCTGGTCCGTGGCTAGTAAGTACAGGAAGTAACCCAGGGGCTGGATCTTGGAACTTTCTGAGCAGTAACAGTCTCTGTGTGTCTCATAGGCGCCCCTAGTGGGGAAGCCCAGGACTGCACACTGGTAGAAGAGCTAGGTGTAAAAGCAGATGATTGGAGCTAAAGGTGATCTGACAATGATCAGAGTGCATCTTAAATATTCTAGAGAATTTGTAAACAGGACTTCCCATCATGGTGCTCATTTTCTCTCTTCCATCAGCCTGAAACTTGGGAGGGTTGGCTAAGTGGGTGATGTTTCATTTCAATACAACTTAAGTTTTCAAGGAAGAAAATAAAGCAGCAGTTCAACTATGTGCCTGAGTGTCACACAGCCGATTAGAAATGCCAGGAATATCAAGTTGTCATCCCAGGCAGAGTGCTTTAGATCAAGGTAACCAGAGAGGGAATGTTCCTGAAAAGCCATGGAAGCTTTGTTCTGTGTTCTCCTAGAGCAGAGGAGGCAGGGATTGCTCTCAAGGCAGGGCTTGCCTGTCTTCCTCCTTCCTCCTCCACAGGAGATTATGAACAAGCACAACTGCCTCCCACATACGAAGCCTTGAATTATCAGAATCTCAAAAGGCCCCAGAGCAGGGGTCTGAAGGGAGGCTGGGCTCCTGAGCCTCCAGGTGTGGTGGTTAACACAGTCAGAGGGGCAGTCTCCCTCGGAGAAGCACCTGCCCCCAGGACCAGCGGGGATTAACTCCATAAATGTTTGGTAGCTGGCTTGACATGTTGTTTGGTCTCATGACAAGCGGTTTAGCTCCACGATGGGAAAAAAGAAACAATCACTCAATAGCAGCAAAGTCTGTTTGAGCAAATTGTTTTTCTGAGTAAGTTTCTTGGAGCCAACTGCTTCCTACAGCTTATGACTACTTCATGTCCGCTGTTCTTTCATATTTATTTTTTGTTTTTATGTGGTGTGCACATGTTTGTATGTGTATTTGTACATATGTGGGCACATGTGAGCACATATGTACATGTGTGCTCATGCACATAGAGGACAGAGGTTGATGGCAGGAATCATCCTGACTCTTCTACCTCGTTCACTGAGTCGAGATCTCTCTATCCAACCCAGAGTTCATCAATATGGCTGGTCTTGCTAGCTAACTCATTTTTGGGATCCCCTGTCTCTGCTTACCGAGGATGAAATTATAGGTGAGTCACCTCACCCACTTATGTTTATGTGGGTTTTAGGGAATCCAGACTCCTCGGGCTTGCATAGCAAGCGCTTTACCTACTGAGCCATCGCCACAGCACAGCCTCTGCCCACTTTGAAGGGGATTTTGATGGTGGTTATGAAACTCTGTTTCTAATTCATGGCTCAACATTTTTTTAACAAAAATTTAAAAGGCAAAATCAAGAGTTGAGTTCTGTGAACTGAATGCAAATGAAAATACAACATATAAGAATTCAGGAAAGAGGCTGGGGAGATGGCCCCAGCAGGTAAGAGTACTGGGTGAGTTCGGTTCCCACCACCCAGTAGTAGTTCACTGGTGTGTAAGCTCACCAATGAAGACATGGGGGCATTTTTCATAGATGCAAACCCTGCCAGACCTCAGCAGAGGGAACCACTATCATGGCATGCACCATACTGGACAGTGGAACCCTGAGCATCTGAGCTTAGGTGTTTGTACTGATACAGAATCCCTCAGGTGTTCTACTGATAGCACGTGCAGATCATGAGCAATCAAACATCCCCCACATAAATCCAACACCTGCAGACAATACAAAAAGCCAAGACCCAGGCAACCCCTCACCCAACAGTGCATAAAACAATTATTTTATAAATACCTAAAAATAAAATTCCATAACACCACCCACATCTGGCAGCTCACAATCACCTGTAACTCAAGTTCCAGGGGAGAATCTATCATCCTCTTCTGACCTCTGGAGGCACTGTACTCGTATGCACAAACACATAAAAATAAATCTTTTTTTTTTAATTCAAGAGGAAAATTCTAACATGAGCCACCTGTGGTGGAGAACAAAGTTGGGTATTTTTCAGAAGGATGTGCAGGCCTATTAAACTCAAATCAAGCAAACTGAGAGAAGCCGCAAATCCCAGACCAGGTGCCAATAAAACATGCAAAAATAGATAATAATCTACAAAAGCCAAAGCTGGTGTGTTCAATGATTGGTGATGTGGTGGTTTGAATGAGAATGGCCCCCATAGGCTCATATATTTGAATGTTTGGTCCCTAGTTGGTGGAACTGTTTGGGAAAAGGTCAGGAGGTGTGGCCTTGCTGGAGTAGGTGCATCACTGGGGATGGGCTTTGAGGTTTCAAAGGCCCACACCATTTCCAAGTTAGCCTTCTCTCCCTCTGCCTTGTGCTTGTGGATCATGACAAAAGCTCTCTGCTACTGCTCCACAGCCATGTCTGCCTGTCTGTGTCATGCTCCCTGCCGTGATGGCCTTAGACTCACCCTATGAAACACAAGCCCCCAAATTAAACTTTCTTTTATAAGTTACCTTGCTCATGGTGTCTCTTCACGGCAACAGAAAAATAACTAAGACCGTGAGATTGATAAAGTAACAGATTAGGAATAAAAAAATAAATAAAAAGATGATGGAGTTGAGCGGAGAGACACCACCTTAGATTACAGACCGATGGGGGAGCACCCTCTCAGGAAGGAGCGGAGCATCACTGCCAGCTGCCCATCAAAGGAATAAGGATGAAGGAGCCCTCACCCTCCCAGAGCCTACACTCCCACAGAGAGGGACCGCATCATCTGCCAAGCTCGGGTGGCCAGGTGGCTTTGGAGAGAACTGATTCTGTGAGGAGAGAGCAGAGCAGGACATCACAGAGGGCGGCTGGAGACTGCTGCTCCAAGGAGGGGATCACCAGCCCTATGACCCTCGTGAGCAGGAGCCGCCTTCTGGGACACAGTGAGTGGGTCTGTACCACAGCCTTGGGGCGAGCATAAGACTGGCCATCCCAGCAAACAGAGAGGCCAGGGTGACTGTGTTGTGGCTGGATTCTAATGTCCCCACAGATTCACACATTGGAGGCTTGGTCCACAGGAATATTTTCACAGGTTCTGGAAACTTTAAAAGGAGGAGCCCAACTGGAGGAAGCAGTTCCCCGAAGACAGGGCTGCTTTAAGGGTCACTGTCTTGTTTGCTTGTTTGCTTGTTTGCTTGTTTGTGTGTTTGTTTTAATTTGCTTACTTTTAGTCTTTGACAGTTTTATCTCCTGTATACAGTGAATTTTAGATGTTTTTACCCCTACTCCCTCACGCCCTCTTCTGCAAAAACCATTCTTCCTGACAAGTGGCCCTCATGCTTTCATATCTGTGGTGTGTGTGTGTGTGTGTGTGTGTAGTGGTATATGTGTGTGTGTGTGTGTGTGTGTGTGTAGTGGTGTTTCTGTGTGGTGGTGGTGGTGTGTGTGTAGTGGTGTTTGTATAGTTGTGTATGTGTATGTAGTGGGGTGTGTGTGTGTGTGTGTGTGTGTGTGTGTGTGTGTGTAGTCCACTGGGTTTAATTAGAATTGCATGAACACAGTTGGGAGGTTATTTACTAGAGTGTGGGCATGACAAGTTTATCAGTAGCAACACCAATGGAAGAGACACCCCTCCTCAGCATCCATTAATTGCCAATAATGTATTTTGAAGATTCTACAGCTCCTGCCCCTCCCTCTGTCTTTCTTTGCTTCCCGTTTGTCATGAGGTACATAGGTAACCTCTACTACACACTCCTGCTGCTATGTTCTGTCTCACCATGAGACCCAAATCCAAGGAGCCCAGCACAACGCACAATGGACTGAACCCTCTGCAACCATGAGCCAAGATGAATTCTCCCACGTGAAGTTATTTTGTCATGGCCATGACAGGCTGGGATATATTTGCATGGGAATGACAAGGGATGGGGGTGTGCAGAAGAGAAAGCATGCGGAGCTGTATGGACAGTGTGGGCAAATCGAGTGAGATATCAAACACAACAGGAAGCCTAGGGAAACTGTCAATCAAGGGTGTCTGTCATCTACTTCATGAATTAAACAGAGAGTCTGGCTGGGGGGTTGAGGGTGGACCAGAAGAGAATCAGAATAGAGCAGGAGGCCAGCGGGAGGCCATGACAGTCATCCGGGTAACAGATGGTGGTGTCTGCGTGCAGACACTGCAGTGGTTCCATTATGGACGTGTTGGGGAGGTTGGAAGCCACCAGGGCTCGGTGACAGCCTGGGTATGATGATGGATGAAAATGGATGCACACAGGGTGACTTATAGATTTTTATTCCCAGCAACTGAACAGATAGATGGGAGGGCCTCCTCCTGGCAGAGGGATGACATGGAGGAAAGTTCTGTCTGCAGACACTAAGCAAGACTCCTAGAATCTCTTCGACCCTCGAATTACCAAAAAAAGCATTGTCAATGCTTCCGAGAGTCAGTTTCCAAAACCAAATGTGCCTGGCAGAGTTAATTAACACAGGCTTCACTCCGTGAGAGGCTGGCTCTCGGTGCCCGTGATGCCCTTTGAACTGGACTTCAGGCAGAGTCACAGACTCAGCCAGGGACTGAGGCTTAATCAGCTGGCCATGAAATAAGAAGGAAGTCCCAGCGAGAGACACATGGCCCCTGTCCAAATGACTGCCTCACAGATAATTACTTAAGAAGTACTCACTTGTCTGCTACTAATGAAACGCTGTGTGACCTGCCTGAAATGGTGGTGTCTGACAGCACTGAGCACAGTGATGACCTCCTGGAAACAGCCATGGTCCTGTCCACAGGTGACAACCCCCTCCCACCCCCTCAATGGTTATTCCCCATCATGGGAAAGCAGTCACTCAGGAGACGTGGGTTCTTAGGTCAACTCAGCCCCTGCCTGATTAGGAACCATGAATAAATATTTTCTGAACCAAAGCAAGAACAAGACAAATGAGCTTGGGTTCCCATACCTCAGTTTTCCTAGGAAGATGACCTTGAAAGTCCCTTGTAAGGGAACTTTCATGGCTTTGCTGAAGTTGGATATAGTCTGTGGACTTTCTGTATTGAAACATGGTTGGTAGAAGCTAAGATGAACCATGTTAATGTCATATCATACATGCAGATGGTTCCTGAAGTGGACACAGGAGCTCAGAGACCTTCCCCGAAGACTTGGGAAAGCAGGGATTTGAACCCCTCTTGACCAAACCCAAGATCCAACTGCTCCTGACCGCTGTCCTTGAGCACTGCCATCTTCTGTCTCTCTAGTACTCCGCCTCTTAGATGTTCCTGCTCCTCTGTCACTGTCCCTCCTTCCTCCTTGCAGCTGATATCCAGAACAGGACTCCACAACCAGGGGAATGGAAAGTCACAACCAACAACAAACCTGCAAGGTCCTCAGAAAACCAACCTGAACCAAAGACAAAGGGGCCTTTATCTTTCTGCTCTCTGAAGCCTTGGGAAGTATTGGAATGTTGAGCTTTGGCCAGCTATACTTCCTAGAGTATTTTCTGCTGCAGTAACCTTATGGTGACTTGCTCAATGCTTGAACATTTTTTTAATGTATGTATCACTCTCTCTTCAAGAGAGAATGTAGCATCCATCTCTCTTGGTAATTGTATTTCTTACACTACATGTTAAAGGGTGCTTATGTTCCTACGGGTCTCTTGGGATGATGGCACACACCCTTAACTTACTAAGAGATTCGACATCAAAGAGAAATGCTAGCCTGGGAGCCAGAGATCAGGCTGTGGACATCTCAGGAGGCCACACCATTCTGCTTCCATGGTGGATATAGGGTTTTGCTCATGGGAAGAGTTGTTCTCTTTATTATTATGATTATTTGGGAACAAGCTGACACTAGAAAACTATAGTGAAGAAAAATAACTGATATTTACTGAGTGCAGACTGTGTGCCAGGTAATGTTGTAAGCTCTCATATGCATGTCTCTATAGATAGACAGATAATAAATGATAAAATGATAGACAGAAGCCAGGTAGTGGGAGTTGCACGCCTTTAATCCCAGCACCCAATAGGCAGAGGCAGGTGAATCTCTGAGTTTGAGGCTAGCCTAGTCTACAGAGAAAGTTCCAGGACAACCAGGACTACACAGGAGAGACTCTATCTCAAAAAAACTAAAGTGAAAAAGATAGATAGATGATAGACAAGAAAGATAGACGATTGATTGGGTTGATTGATTGTAAATACAGATAGAAAGATAAATACATGACAGATACATATGTGACAGATTTATGGTAGCTATATGGATAAATGATACATAGACACATAGATATGACATCTGTGTGCTAGGTGATGTTCTCAGCACTCATACATTAACTTATTTAATACGTGCTCCACAGTGTAAAGTGGGGACCACTGCTCCCTCCACACTCTGCAGAAGAGACACGTCATTCAGCGGATGACCTGCATCACAGAGCAAGTTTGCTGGACTTGAACTAAGGCTTTCTGATAGTGGAGACTGCCGTGTCACTGTGTAAGCTGTAAGAGGGCCATCAGCCACCTGGAAACTAAGAAAATTATCTTTTTGAACTTGAGGCAACAATTTAAAATATAACAATCCCATTTTGTAGTTGAAATAAGAAAATGGGGAAATGGGGGTGGGGAAATGGGTGAGTCTGAGGGAGGGTCAGCATCTACTTCATATAGGGAGCAAGCCGGACAGTCCCCCTGTTCCCACACCCTCTCTCCTCTGACACTTCACTCATCCACAGGAACCTGGTTCCCTGAGAAACCGAATGGCAAGGACGAGAATTCATTCAAAGCACAGCTATGGGCCACACAGACTTCTGGGAGCCTCTGCCTATGGTCCTACCCTCGGCAGGTTTCTTAAAGACAGGATGCTTACCGGTGGAGCTCCCAGGTCCTGCCAGGCCACTCCAGGACTTCCCATTGCATATTTCTGACTCTACACACTGGGGAAACTGACAGCCTCAGCCCTTAGAGACAGCACCTCCTCATACCAGATCTCCTGCTTTTCCCTGACTGGTACACACGACATGCCGCATCTGTAGCTGCCTTGCTGGCTCAGCAGCACCCTGCACGAGATGGATCTGGGCATCTGCATCCTTCATCCTCAGCAGGTCAGAGGCACAGCAGCATCAGGTTGGACTGGCATTCAGAGTGTTGGAAACAGCTTGTCCCTATTATTTCCAGGCACAACCCTTCCTTGGGAAGCCATCCTGGTTTTACCACACTGTCTTCCAAATAGGAACCCCCAAACAGGGCCTGGGAGCCGTTGCAAGAAAGACTGGTATGTGTTGGAGAAGTATATTTCTAGTCATGTTTACAATAATTGTTTTGTGCACTGTTGGAGGAAGGGCTGCCTAAGCCTTGGCCGTTTGTATTATCTGCAGGTGTAGGTTTTATGTAAAAGATGTCTGATTGCTCATGATCTGCACCTGCCCACTGCTCTCTGGCAGCGGAAGAGCAAAGTTGCTGTGGAGGAATTCTTGTGGCCCTCTCTCCCAAGGCAACAAGGAAAGAACACTTCCCTTAGGCCTTGAGTTCCCCCATGGTAAAGATGACATAGCTCAGCTGCTGAAGGACTGTGGGATGAGACTAAGCTACAGGTTTCCTTCGTTATGCATATAGGCCTTTGGATGAGAGGGCAGAGTTTCTGTATTTATGAAACACGTAAGGAACTTCTGTATCAATAAAAAACCCTGAGATCAGATAATTGGGGTTCTACCGTCCAGTATGGTCCTTGCCATGACAAGTGGTTCCCTTTGCTGAGGTCTGGCAGGGTTTGCAAGCTATGAAAATGCCTCCTTGTCTTTTGATGAGCCACACAGTAGTGAACCGCTACAGATATGGATATAAAATCTCTGGGTGAAACACAACCCTTAGATGGAGAAGTAGACTGCACTGTCTGTCTCTGTGAGCTTTTTGTGCCTGCACAGTCTGTGTACAGTGAGGGTGGATGAAAACCCCTCCTATGGTCCATCTCTGCACGTGCAGCTCCCCTTGCAGAAAGGATGGGACCTTGTAACCATCACAACCAAACCAACATTTTCCATAATCACAGTGGCTCTGGGGGAAAACAGAAAAGGTAGACAAGCTCATTGAAATCCATGGGGGTGCCTTTCTCGGCCTTTTCTAAACTTCCTAGTTCCTTTCCTGTCTCAGAAAAGAATCCAGCAGCTTCTCTGGCTTTATTCTGAGACACAGAGCTGCATCACTCCACCCAAGGAGGCTGTCCGAGTTTTAGGCTCCATCTTTAGCCCTGTGATAGAAATTCTTCCTCCCCTGTTACAGAAAAACTTTAGAATGTAGAATTCTGTTCCCTCCATCTCTGGACAGAGAACTTTGGTCACATCCCTGACGCCAGGGACAAAGGCTCCTCCATTCATAGGTGGCTAAAGCCCACTGGTGTACAAGATCCCATGTCACAGTGTGGGAAGGAAGGGCTGGGTACAGCTCTGGGGACCAGCCAGTCCTTCACAGCCCATCAAGCTTTTGAGGGTCAACAACTGGTGAGCAGGGCATCTGATTCTCCTCCCCCAAATTCTCATTAAAATGAGAGTAAAGGAATAAGGAATTAAAGAGGTCTCAACAAGAACGGGAGTTGGTGGCCAGAGGTCAGATCTTCCTGGAACAGGAATGCTAACTGGTAAAGTCAGCAGGACCCTGATGAGGAGGCAAGCTTCGATGACTAATATTGACTGTCAACTTGGCACAATCTAGAATCTCCATGGAAACAATCCTCTGGTGTGTCTCTGGGGGAATTTCTAGATTGAGTTAGCTGGCACTCTGAATGTGAACAGCACCATCCCACGGGCTGGGGTCCTGGATGGAATGAAAAGGAGAAAGTGAGCTGGGTACCACATTCATTTCTCTCTGCCTCCTGACTGTGGCCATGTGACCATCTGCCTCATGCTCCCATCTCCACGCCTTCGCCACCATGGTGGCCTGCGCTCTCAAAGAGTGAGCCGGAATAAACTCTTCCCCTTAAATTGCTTGTGTCAGGTACTTTGTCACAGAGAGGAGAAAAGTAACTAACACACTGAATAATACATTCATCTCAGAATTCTACCGCGGAGCATGAGCGTAATAAAACCCGACAGTGTAAATACACATACATAAATTATATAATAGTCATTTCAATATTTTATTAGTTATCTATGAAACTAATAAATTATCTAAGTGGAATGAAGTAGGATGAGCTTAAGGGTGCTATTTACCCCATGCTCACAATTCTGTCCAGCTGCTGTCTCCATTGCTGGCACGTTCTGGATCTGTACCGAGGAGAACAAAACCAGTCCCTTGTGTCCAGTAAGCACTTCAGAGTGGCCAGTGCAACCAAAGGGTTGAATATTTCTTTTTATTTGGTATTAATTTTAATTGAAATCACCCAAGGGTGCTGGCCAGGTTTCTAGGCTCCATCTTTAGCACTGGAGTAGAAACTCTTCCTCCCCTGTAGCGGCTACTGCGTTGACATTCAGATTCTAAGGTAAGAGTAACCAAGGGGCTGGAAGAAATAGACTCAGTGGGTTATAAATAAACAAGGAAGGCATTAAGTTCCTGGGTGCAGGGCAGATGGGGCGGGGGTCCTGAAGAAAGTCAGAGGGGAGAGCAATGGTGACTACCATCAAGATACACTGCATACATGTATTAAAAAAATGCTTAAAGGTGGACAGCCTCTAAAGATCGGCAGTTGAAGCATACTCTGGCCTTCACACTCATGCATGTTCACACACACACATACACACACACATGTGCACACACACACAAACACACATGTGTGCACACACATACACACACATACGCACACATGTGCACACACACATACACACAAACACGCACGTGTGTACACATACATATGCACATACACACACATATGCACACACACATACACACAAACACGTGTGTACACATACATATGCACATACACACACATATGCACACACATACACACACATACACACATGTGCATGCACACACATACACACATACACACACATGTGCACGCACATACACACATACATACACATGTGCACACAATACACACATACACACACATGTGCACACACACACACACACATACACACAAACACGTGTGCACACACAGAGAGACAGAATAAACAGTGACAGCTAGAGTGGATATAGCCATAATCGCCCTAATGCTGTCGGTAATAGTAAAATTAAGGTACTGGCCCCAGCCATTGATTTTTTTTTTAACCATAAGCACCCCCTCCCCATCACAGCAAGGGATTTTTTTTCAAGACCCAACATTACTTGTGGTGGCTAATGCTTTCTGTCGTGATTTTATTTATTTAATTATTTTTTGCATTGCACAGGCACATGCACAGGCAGAGGCTAGACATTTCACACTCGATTCCTTCACCTTGTTTTAAGTATAAATAAATGGGGAACTTGGCATTTTAACAATATAGGGGGAAAGCCCAGCAGGCAGAGGGCAGCCACATGGTGGTTATCAAGCGTGCTACCCATCTGCTGTCCAGTGATGGACAGTGTGGACCTAGCCTAGATCTGTAGTGTCCGTCCTAGATAGATGGTGGTCACACTGGACACACTTAGGCTTAGGCTTTTCCCTGTGCTGTTTGAACTTTTTTACTACAAGCACATGTTGTTTGAAATAAGGACAGCAAAGGCTTGGGGATGGGGGGCAGTTGCACAGGGCAGGGGTGTTGGCCAAGGAAGAAACAGTTTTCTAAGTAGCCAGGCGTTAGCAGCCAGGACTGTGCTGAGGCCTGGTGGGAAAGACGAAGCCTTCCTCTGCTGTTGATTGGGGACCTGGATCCCTAGAAAGGCTCCTGAGAAATGAGGTCATTGGAGAGAAGGGTGAGGGACTGGAGCAAGGCAGACACCTGTGGATACAATTTGATCTGCTAGCGCCACCTAGTGGGGACTTGGGGTCTGTTATTCGGGAGTCCTTCCTTAGGAGAAAGAGTAAAAGCCAAATGGGAAAAAATATCAGCCTGAGCATTTGTGATAGTAAAGCCATTTAGAAAGTGATTTCCTGTGGTGAGTGAGACAAACACTGTGCCTTAAGCGCCTCCGTACTGACTGGTCCCTGAGGGGCTGACACGTGCCCTGGGCTGAGAAATGATTCCACAATTCTACAAACTGCGTGGCTTCCAGTTTGTCAGTGACCATACCATCTGTTATCAAATATCTTCAATTTAGCTACCTTGCTTAAGTGTTCTAAGCAAAACCAAAGGGGCTGGAGAGATGGTTCAGTGGTTAAGAGCACTGGCTGCTCTTCCAGAGGACCTGGGTTCTATTCCCAGCACCATGTGGGGGCTCACAACCACCTGTAACTCCAGTTCTTGAGGATCTGACGCCCTCTTCTGGACACACCTAGCACACAAGTGGTGCACAGACACACAAGCAGGCAAAACGTCCACACACATAATATTCGTAATTAAAGGAATAACTATTGATGCTTACTGGCGACATACATGATGAGCACCAAGCATCACTGGCTTCCTTCCACCCCCATATTAAGGTACCAGAGGGATTTACACAACCCTTCCCACAGACGGGATAATGAGGCAAATCCTACTGAAAGGCACACAGCTTAAGGAAAGGGCAAGGTTAGATTTGAACTCAAGAGGCTAGGTGCCCACGCGCGCGCGTGCGCGCGCGCGCGCGTGTGTCTATGTGTGTGTGTGTGTGTGTGTGTGTGTGTGTGTGTGTGTGTGGTGCTGGTGCACATGTGTGAATGTAAAGGCCAAACACTTTGTCTGGTGTCTTCTGTTGTTCTATACTTTACTTTTGAGACATGGTCTCTCCCTAAACCTGGGACTCACAGATTCCGCTAGGCTGTCTGGCCAGTGAGCACCAGGGGTTGTTCTCTCGACTCCTCAGTGCTGAGATTGCACCACCTAGTGCACCGCCATGTCCAGCTTCCTAAGTCCACTCCGGAGATCTGAACTCAGACCCTCGTGCTTGTGGGGCAAACACTGCCCTGACTGAACCATCTCACCTGCCCCAACACACATCTCCATGTGCTCCCACTGACAGGAGAATGTCCTCCCTTCCTGCTCCAGCGCAAGGTCTGGCAAAGCCATTCGCTGGTAGACTGCCCTGGGCTGACTGTCAACAGAACTGCCAAGTCTGGGAAGCCGAGTGCTCACAGACGATTTACCTATTCATAGCTCAAGCCGTGATCAACAACCCGGCTCACCTGTCAACAGCCAAAGGCTTTTTTTGTTTCTCAAGAAAATTATTGTCTCGAAACACAGTTTCCTGATTAGTTTGCTGCCTTAGGGAGGGGGTTGGTGTGAGATGGGGGTGTGACCCGGCACATAATCGCTCTGGGTTCCATCATTCAGGACCCATCACCCAACCAAGCTGAACAATTCCAGAGCAGAAGCCTTTGAGGGATGTGCGGCTCCAGTGGCTGTGTCTGCAGGGTAGGTCATAAATATTAATGATATTGACAGAGCCTTTAAAGATTTGTCTTGTCGCATCCCTGCCAGCGAGGTGCGTGGATTCTGCCGTTTTGTGCCTCTGATTGACAGCTTGGTTTTGTCTCCGGAGCTTGCTTAGCTGGCTCAAACTTTTAATCCCATTTTACCTTTAGGAATTATACACTGCCAACACCAACAGCTCCCTCAGGAAGACAGAGGGGACTCCAGCAAACATCACAATGGGCTTTTGCCTTTGTTTCCACTGGGTAGCAGATACCCTTCCCAAAGCAATCCTCTCAGATTGTTGTATCTTTAATGTATGCCAGGAAGGGGTAACACCTCAGCCCAGTTGTGGGACCTCTATGGTGGGGGGCACGGTCTGAATCTCATTGGTGCCACGCCCTGGGACGATGCCCCACTGTGCATGTGCTGCATGCCCACTCTGCCATGTGCCTGCAGACCGCAGCATTCATAAGCACACGCCTTCTGTTTGTAAAGGGTATTTGCTGAGCACTCATTGTCCTTGACAACTGAAAACTGCTCATTTCGGCTGCGAGATCCTAGGATCAATCAGGTGAGAGTGTATGGGTGCGACTGGGGCTGTCACTGTGTGTTCAGATTCCCTCTGCTCTGCCTGGTGGAGGAGAACCTAGAAGACAGACCTGCCTGCAGGTCCTTTTAGGCACCAGCTGCCAACGTTGGGCGTGGTCTCCAGCAGCATCTCAGACAGGCTTGGTTTAGGGAAGGAAGAAAACATACAGAATATCTAAGAGGGCTTAGGATGTCGGGGTTCCAGAAAGGTGAGCCGCAAGGGACAGTGGGAGCTGCTGTTGTCTAGGTAGGCAGAGTGCAGTCCGCACCACTGCCTGGCTGCTTGGCAGCTGGGTCCAGCTGATGCCAGAGGAGCCTATAAGACTTGGTACCCAGAACCTCATTCCCTGCGGTCAGTGATGGTGCAGACTGGGCTGTTGCAGCGCTAAGCCCCAGGTTTGGAGCACAGGTATAGCCATCCGCTCCTGCAGGCTGTTAAATGGGTTTAATGAGGTGATAATCCAAAGTCACTGGAGTTGATAAAAAAAAAAAAAATGCCTCCTCCCCAAAAGATGTCTATGACCTAATCTCAGGACATGCAGAGGGGATCTTTGAAAATGTGACTAAGTCAGGTTGCAGAGGTAAGGAGCTGACCTTGTATCATCCAGGTGGCATAGATGTGACCACAGGGTCCTTACGAGAGAGACCCGGGAGGCTCTCAGTCTCAGAGATGGCACAGGAAGGATGCGGTTAGTGAAAGGGAACCACAACCAAAGGAATCTGGCAATCTCTGAGCCAGAAAGCACAGAACAGATTCTCCCAACTCATGCCCGCCCCCCCCCCAAAAAAAAGAGAAAACCAAGAAAGCATTCATCCCTGCCAAGACCTTGATCTTACTCCATAAGGGCCAGTTCCGACTTCCAGAGTTGCAAGGTCAGTTTGTACTGTGAAAGCCACTCTGCTGGAGATCACTGGTCACAGCAGTAACAGGAAACTGATCAAAAGAAGCCCCCTGAACTGGGATCCGGCACCGACCGACATCCACAGCCCCTCTCCTGCCTTCCTCATATCCTCTCTCTCAGTCCCTGACCTTCTCCCTGTGCCCTCCACACTCCAGCTGACTAGCCTTCTCTATCCTACTTAAATTCTACTTGAGGACACTACTGTTCCCTCTGCCTGGAATGCTCTTCCGCCACAGCTCACTGGGGCTGGCTATCTCCTTAGGAAGGTACCCTCCCCAGTCCCTCCAGCTCTGCCCAGCCTGTCCCCCTGTCTCCGCCTCGCTCATTGGAGTCTCCTGGGCATTCCTCACTTCTGAAAAGAAGGGTTATCTGCATCTGTAGACTGTCAGGCAGAGAGGAGCCAGGACCCTGCCTGTCTTATTCATCGCCATCCTCTGGGACAGTGCTTGGCACTGTCTGCACCCAAACGCTGTTGGAAATAAAGAGACATTTGTGCCCAGGCCGTGCCGGGGGTTCAGCCAGCGTGACTGAAAGGGGAGCTGATTATCTCGTTGCAGCCTACACTCAGCCCATGGTTCCAGTTGCCTAGAAACTCAACAAGCGTGTTTGTTTGTTTTATTTTTTTATTCCAATCTTTTTGAAAGATAATGTGTTTTTTATCTACATGTGCAGAGCTGGGCTTTTTTAGTTTTAAGAACTGGAGTTGAATGGTGGGTTTGCTGTCCTGAACTACAAACCACCCACAGGAACAAATCTCCATGTTCAGAGCTCAGTAGCTGGACAGGAAACCTCTCCCACTCACCAAAGAAAAAAAAGGAATATTGTGGAAGGAAAAGGGGAAATATGCTCATTTCCAAGCCATGGAGGAGGCAGAAAGTAACAATAGCTACAGAAGGTGTCAGTACCCAGGGCTGTGCCCGTCTCTCTGCGTGACCCCTAGTGAAGACTTCTACAGCTTGCTACAGCTGTGCTGATCTTCTAGAAGACGTTAGAAACAAATGGTTTCCAAGGCCTTGTGAATTCAACTCAAAATTCACAGCCACTCCATTTTCTCTCCGTCTACTGGAAAGTGATCAATTTAGCACACGGTGTATGCTTCATAAGTGTTTGCTGCATAATGATGAGTGAGCGGACAGATCAATAGATCGATGGATAGATGGATGGACAGATGGATAAATGAATGGGTTGATGGACAAATCAATATATGGGCTGATCAATAGCTGGATGGACAATGATGGGTGTGTGGATGGATCAATGGAGTGATAAAGGGTGAAGGTATAAGATGAATCAATGGAGAGATGCATGGCTTGATGGAGGAAGGATGTATCAATTGGTGGATTTATGGAGAGATGAATGGAGGGTGGATGATGGACCAGTGGATGAATGAATGGATGGATTGATGGGAGTGGGTGGATGGACAGTTAGGAGGATATGTGAGTAGATGGATCAACAAACAAAATGATGAATGCATTTATGGAGGGAGGGATGAATCATGAAGGAAAGGATAATCCAGTATAGGGATAGATATATCAGTCAGCTGATGGATTGATGGAGGGATGGATAGATATGTGGATTGATGTATTAATGGATGAATCAATGGGGGTGAATGGATGGATGAATGGATGAATGGATAGATGGATAGAGAGATGGGAAATGAATGAGTAAATTGTCAGAGCCACTGCCCTTGGCAAAAATCACTTCCACTGCACTATCCCCACACTGGCTTACCTACCTGGGTTCTCTTCTCAGACCTCTCACGGAAACCCCCAAAGCTATATATTTACCTCCATGAAGCCAAGGCTGAAACACAACAACAGGTATCCCAGCGTCCAACCCAATGCAGAACCACAGACCCCTGAGTTCTCATAAATAACCCTGGACTAAAGCCGGGGAATAACACCACCTTCTCAGAGGGTCCTGGGAGGGTTGAACAAGATAGCCCGTGTGTGGCAGATGCCACTGGCTGCTCATGCTGTCATAGACGAAGCCAGAGGCATTTCCCCATGAACCTGCACTGAGAGATGGGTATGCAGCCCAGACCTGAAAGCAACAGGAGAGAACCTCTGTTCCTCCATGACTGTGTGTGATGGCCCCTGAGTGAGAGGATGAGGACCAGATTGAGGGGCAGGTGTGGGATCATGGGAAGAAGTCCATGGAAGCCCTTCTTTGCAGCCTATGGCAAGTGTAGAATGGGGCATCTGTAGTCCCCAAGGCAAGGTGGCTGCAGCTGGGAGATCCCTGAGTAGCCGCAGCAGCTGGTAACACCAAGCTCTCTGTTATCCCAAAGTACCTGCAGCACCTCTCAAGAGGAAGTGGTTTCATCTCTCATGCCACTGTGCCAGATACAGAAGTCAGGGACATGCCTGACTTGTACCCAGTTGTTCATAGGGAGCAATCCCTTCCCTCTACTCCTCAGCAGACTTCTCTTGAGGTTTAATTAGTCAGAACAACACGATAAGATAGTCCCTACAATAATCACCAGCAAAAAGATGATGTCCCAGTGAGGGACTAGGCCAATCCACACACTAGCCTGGACTGGGAGGACTATGCTTAGCTAGTGAGCAGGTGGCCGTGGCCAGGCAGAGGGCAAAGACCATGCTGGGGTCCTGCTAGCAAAGAAGTTGGGAGGCAGGATGTGGGAACAGACTTCCCTACAATGTTCCAAAATGTTGACTAGATGGAAAACCTAGAACGTGGCAGGCATTACCTCCACTCCTGCTCCACCCGGGGCAGACATATATCAATGATCACAGAACTCTCTCAAGGAGTCTCTGAATCCATCACAGTGCAGTGAGCCAAACGGGCACAAACAGGAAAAAGGGAACATGAGGGTTGGCACTGGGAAGGTACCTGAGAATCTTCTTGATGACAGGAAACAATCTGGCTATATAAATTGATGTTTAATGATTGGTGATACTGTCTTAACATGGCCTAATATGAGACTCAGCGTACTGTAGGCGGCTTGGTTCATTTGTGCTGCTCTAACAAAATACCCGAGACTGAAGACCTTATAAAAACCCAAAGTTTCCTTCTACTTCTGGAGGCTGAGAAGATCAGGCTGTTACTGGGTTCGGTACCTGGGAAAGTCCAGTCTCTTTATTTCTGAGATGACGCATTGTGGCTGTGTCCTCTAGAAGAAATGAGAGACTGCATTCTCACATGATGGAAGGAATAAAAAGGCAAAGAGATGGAAGATACTTCCTTCAGGCCCTCTTATAAGGTAATAATCCTCCATAAAGGCAGAGAACGCAAAACTTAAAACTCTGATCAATTCTAGTGGGTCAATCAATTTATTGTGATCCAACTAAATTAGGCAAACAAATAAATGATGAGCCTAGACCAGAGTTCTGACACCACAGCATGGCAGGTGAACCAGCCGTGGCTGTCTCCTGCCCCCGCCCCCACCCCGTGTCACCTTCCCTGCGCTCAA
The DNA here is from genome assembly GCA_026225945.1 of Cricetomys ansorgei. Lineage (NCBI taxonomy): Eukaryota > Metazoa > Chordata > Mammalia > Rodentia > Nesomyidae > Cricetomys > Cricetomys ansorgei. Next base: position 8,913,016 of record JAMJFZ010001012.1, read on the forward strand.
GCCGCTGCTCTGCCACCTCACCTGCAGCCCTGGGCTGCCATGCACACATCTTCTGTGCTCCCCAGATACCTTGCTCTGCATCGAAGGCCTTCTGGTCCTCCAAGCCAATGTCCATCACCTGTACGAATCATAGAGACTGCCCGCCCCCAGTCTTCCTTGACTCTTCTTGACAGCAGATGAATCTTGGGGCACACTAGATCCCACCCATCCTGTGGCTGTGTCTAGCTCCGTAAGTGCTATGCTCTTGGAAGCTCCGGGAGGCTCATGAGACTCAGGAAGTAAACAAACATCCCGTGTCTGGGAAAGCAGAAATGTAAAGGATTCAAGAGGACTCCTACCCAAGCTTTAGAAGCTGTCGGCACTTGTAGGAAGAGCTGCCTGGGGGAAACTCTCCAAACCGTCCAGCTGCCTGCAGGTCCTGCAGAGAGCTCAAGGGTCTCAGCTTCTGTGAGTCATCCCTGCTCCTGCATGTAACCCCTCACCCATACTACTGTCAGTAAACCCAATAAACTTATCGGTTTCTATGGTGACAGGGATGAGAACACTCCCCATAAGATCATATGTTTGAATTCTTAGTCAGCAGGTGGTGGAACTGTTCGGGAAGGATCAGGAGGTGTGGCCTTGCTGGAGGAAGTGTGTCACTGGAGGTGGGCTTTGAGCTTCCAAAAGCCCATGTCAGCTCAGTCTCTCTCTCTCTCTCCCTCTCCCTCTCCCCCCACCCCCCCACCCCCGCCTGCTGCCTATGGATGAGGGTGTAGCTCTCGGCTACTGCTCCAGCATCAGGCCCACCCAAGTGCTGCCATGCCCCCTATCATAATGATAATGGACTAATCCTATGAAATCGTAATCAAACCCCCAATTAAAACACTTTCTTTTATAACAGTTGCCTTGGTCATGGCATCTCTTCACACCAGTAAAACAGGAACTAAGATGGAAGTTGTTAGCGGTTGCGGTGTATTGCTATGACAGGCCTGACCATGCTACTGTTTGTTGAAGAAATATGGAAGAGTTTGGGACTTTGGATTAGAAAATCTGTTAAATGCTTTCAGCAAGGCTAAATGGGCCATCCTACTAGGGGCATAGAAGACAATAACATTGGAGGCAATGTGGACTATTCAGGCCTGGCTCAAGAGGTTTCAGAGGGGAAGAACACGAGCACGTGGCCTAGAGACAGTTCCCCAATTTAGACTTCAGTGCAATCATTGCTTTTGTCTGTCGTGAATCCCCCAGTTTGGGTAAGGAAATGTCTGTTGAACACCACCCTCCCCGTACACACACACACACACACACACATACACAACAGGAAGTTGGGTGACTTAGATACCAATTTCTTCATTCATCACTGTAATAAAGTAACTGAAAGTAGTGGGTTGAAGGAGGAGGGACAGGAAGCAGGGCAGGGACATAAAGCTCAAGGTCCTCCCTCCCCAGAAACCTGCTTCCTCCAGCAAGGCCCCACCTCCTAAAGGTTCCATAGCCTTCTGAAACAGCGCCACCTGCTGGGGACCAGGTGTCCACACACCTGAGCCCGTGGGTAAATTTCAGATCCAAACCCTCAGGAGATGCACCACCTCCTAGCCTGAGATCCGTCACTGTTTGTTCTCACATGTGGCAGCTCTCCCTGTGTGGGCCAATTAACACACTGACAGTGATGGGAATAACAATCTTAACACTAATGAGTGCAGACACTCCACCTAACTCTACTGAGCAAGCTCAGCCATTGTCCACCTCTACCTGGAGTCATCCGGAGCCCCGTGGAAAGATGCAAATAGTCACAGCAGAGCAGGGTCCATGGGATGTAAACCGGTACCTCCAGGGGATGCGGGAGGCTAAGACTGCGCTAGAGAGAGGCACTGGAGACAGCGGAGGCGGAAAACAAGCCCCGTATGAGTCACATAGCATCCATCCACATGGGAAGCAGGCCATTCCGCCATCAGTGGCCATGGCAGGAAGGCTATGGAAAGGACCAGTGTCTGGTCAGGCATGCACCAGCCCGCTTTCCCCGTCTTTATTCACTTCGGGTTCAGCCATCTCCTTCTCCCCCTGTTCTGTTCTGTTCCTCCCTTGTAGTCCGATCGATGAATGACACACTAGCCTGGAGTTCAGGTTGCTTCATGAGAGAGGACAAGGAACCACTGGCCAAAGAGGATGGGGGAGTGGTTGGGTTTTTTGTTTGTTTGTTTGTTTGTTTGTTTGTTTTGGTTTTTTGGGGGGTTTTTTTGGTTTTTTGTTTTTGTTTCTCTTTGGTAAAGATCTCGGGAGATGAGCCCTGATGCAGGAGAGATTTCCCCAAAGCCTCTTATCAGCCCTGTTCTTGGGAATCATCTCCAAGTGCAACTCATTACAGGATGCTAAAATTAAACTGGAGCCAGAGATGCATTCCAGACTGCAAATACACAACCTCGTAACAGCACCCAAGTAGCCACAGGTGACTCATTCTAAGTGGGCTCATGTTTCTCATAATACTTTATTTGCTAAAAAAGGCATCAGCCTGGATTTGGCCAGAAGAACTGCACTTAGGCAATCCTGCTGTCCTGACCTGCTTCTACTTCCTAGCCACTGAGCACACGTCATTCCACAGCTCCCCTGGGAAGTGGCACGTGCCTTTGAAGACTGGGTGCACTCCTTCAGCATCCAGACCCGTCCCGTCCAGGCTTCAGAGCTTGTGGGGAATTGGGTGCTATCAATTATACATGGAACAAAACTGCAACGGCCCTGAGAAGAAATCAGCCACCCCAGCATCATATATGGTGAGCTAGATAACTGGCATATGAGTTCCCATGGAAAGGAGAGTCAGAGAAACCCTGCTTCCCCCTGGAGCTTGGGCCCACCCATCCCTGTCTCTTAACAAGCGATTTCCTACCAAGCTGTGGCTGCCTCGGAGCCAAATGGAGATCACTATGATGAGACCCTATCTTCAAAACCAAAGATGACTGGCAGCAGAGACGGAAGTCACATGATCAGCAGCCAGCCACAGGTGGCCTAGAATATCTGAATGTGGATTCCTCCACGTTCAGGTCCAATACAGGAATGTTCAAACAGTGCCAAAAATATTTAACATTTCTAACATGCACCCACCATCACCACGCTTTTGAGGTTCTGGAATTCTACCCACGACCCTGTTCTCAAGTATGGCTCCTGAGCCTGATGTGATCAGAGTCCCAGACAAGCTCAAAGGAAGAATTGCTGTCTCTGCCATGCCAACAGGGCAGACATGTGGGCAGTTTAACGGGCTCTGGGACAGTGTCCAGCTTCAGCCGGTCAATTCCCAACAAGGTTCTTTTAGTCCATCTGCATTTTAAACTTTGCCAATCCCAGGGCCACCTGGGGACTCTCAGAGCAGCACCAACTGACAAGGGCTGATTCCTGGGCATTTAGAGCCTCTGTCCCCAGGACACACTCCTGACACACTTCGCTGAAACCGTCTTCCACGAGCGTAGCACTTGGGCCTGATGTGAACACAGATGGAGACGATAAAAGACAAGAGGTCCCCAGGAGCCACTCGGCAACACCACAAATGAAAAGAGATTCATACAGTAGACCCTAAACAGCCTCCCAGAAGCCCTTGTGGAAAGCAGGTAAATACAACACTGTTTAAGTACATCTCCCTTGTTCAAATAAGGCACACCAAGTACGTGGAGAATCGCGGGCTCAGAGACGCTTCGTGTGTCTTTGAGTGATGTAAGTATTCAAAGGAGAAGCTGGGGCATGGTTAAAGTACTTGCCATTCAAGTGTATGGACTGGAGTTTGGATCCCCCAGAAGATGATCCCCCAAGTGTAATTCTAGCCTGGAAAGGCAGAGGCAGGGGATCCTCGGAGCAAGTTGGCCCAAGAGACTGGACAGTAAAGGTAAGTTCTGTGTTGGATTGGAAGACCCTGACTCTTTGAATAAGCTGGGAGAAGAGCAATGAAGGATGATTTCTGACATCACCCTAGGGCCTCCACATGCACACATGTGCACACATGTACTGCATACATCTGTGAATATGAAAAAGAAAATATTCGAAGTCTCTTCACTGTTCATCTTCATGAGCCCTGGTTTCTTACCATGGCTAGAGGGACGATGCCCACAAAGGTTGTCTGGCTGATGAAGATCTCAGAGACGAAGAGTTCACTCATGGAGTCCTCTGCTGGATATTCCACCTGCCATGTGATTTGCTGAGCCCCAGCCAGACCACTGCTGTTGTCAACTCCAAAGTCCACTTGAAGAATCTCATAGAAGGAGCCATTTGCCCTAGAAAACAGATGTACAGCAAGGTTTAATGTAAAGCACGCGATTCTGCAGAAAGCTAAGAGCAGAGTAAGCGGCCGCAGTCCTCTGTCAATCACGTTAGATTGACAGGTAGTGGGTGGAGACTTACTCACAGGCTACCCCATAGGTGGCAGCACCTCAGAGTAGGTGTGCCACCCACTTTGTTGAGTGAGGACCTGTCTTAGTTTGCTCTTTATTGCTGTGACAAGCACCATGACACAAAAACATGGGGAGGGAGAACTCTTAGAGCTCACAGTCTATCATGGTGGGAAGTCAGCGCAGGAACTTGAGACCATGGAGGAATGCTGCTTACTGGCTTGCCCAGCCTGCTTTGATATACACCCCAAGACCACCTGCCTAGGGATGACACTTTCCACAGTGGGCTAGACCCTCCCACATCAACCATTAACCAAGAAAATGCCCAGGCCACCTGATGGGGTCATTTTCTCAACAGGGGTTCCCTCTTCCTAGATGATCTTAGCTTGGGTTGACAAAAGAAAGTACAAGAGCCCAGGTTTGTCGCATCTCCAGGCATGCCCCCACCCAGCTCTGCCCTCTACACACCCCCACAGTACCATCAGGCCACACTCCGAAAAGAACCATGTGATACAGGAAGGGAAGCATAGCGCTCTGTCTACACCACTGTCTCTCTAACTCATGGAGCCCCTGGCTCAAACTCTCAAGGATTTGCAGGAAGATGATGATTCTGTGAGCTTGTGGGACTGATCTGAGATCAATGGTTAAAAAGGCTAACTCAGGTTACATGGATTACTACAGAAACTGAGTGACAGGGGGGTTATGCTAAACTTTACATTTCATTGCCCCAAAACTGGGTTAAATATACTATACAAAAACCCCACCTACATGTCTTAGTTCCTATCACTCACACATACATACTCATGTGCATGCCCACACACACCCATACAGACTCCCACACACATACATACACACTCCTGCACATGGAAAACAAAGGCTAGTTACTGCACTGGAAATACTTTATCAAGGACAGAGAAGAACAAAAGGCCATCATCACAGGTCAGTGAATGGATCCTATCCTGTGAGCCTCTTGCCGCCTTCCCGCATCTATCCTGACTGGGACTCCAGGAGAATGACAGCAGGGAAGTTGATTCCCCAACTCCCCATAGCCTGAGTTCTCCAGGTCAGCCTGTTCCCTCTCTGTGAATGAGACTGTTTGAACTAAGGGGGCTCAGAATCTCTGTTGTACCTCATGGAGCCCGGCAAGCTCTACATCTGGTGACCCGGTGTTCAGGGTGTGAGGAAAATATTAGGAAAAAGAACCTGCTGCCCACTGGTTCATCAAGAGCAATCTCTGACCATGGACAGCTCCCCACAGTTCTACAAAACAAGGAGTGGGTAACACTCAAGTCTAGGCTGACCTATTTCCAAAGAGATTCCAAAGATGGCATTTGGCCCTTGGATGTAGCAATGGCATTTACCAGTGTGTCTTCTATAAGGGATGCTCTATCCTAGAAAAAATGGAACTTTCCCTTTCTCTCAGAACCAAAGGGTTCTCTGCATTTGATAATGGTGGCTGCCTTTGAGGGAACAGCAATGAAGCAATGGGGAAGGCTCTGTGTGTCATCCCGCTAAAGTTGTGTGGGGTTCTTGGGTGAGCAAGGAGAAAAGCCAGTCCCGTTGGGTGGGCTCTGATAGAGGGTTTCCCTCTAAACCACGTACTTCCTGCTTCTTCTCCGACTCTCCAGTCTGTGAGCTGCTCCAGATGCGTGAGCTGCCCACCACCAGCAATGAATGGAAAAGCTGTCGCTACGGAGTCATTGCTAGGAGGGCTTTGTTTGATTTTCTTTTTTAGTATTTTCCATCGGATTTCCAGAAGGAAATCTTCTACTTCAGGCATCTGGGGTACTTTCTAATAAGTTCATTTATATGGATATAGACTCATAACTATTAATTTTACCTACTCCCGATCCACTCTTGATAAGCCTCGAAACTGAAAAAGAGAGCTCCGTGAGTCTCAGTTCAATAATGGCGGCTGCCTTTGAGGAATCAGCATCCATGTGCCAGCTTTGAGGTGGTCGCAAGACAACCAGCAAGTGCCCATGAAGTGATCCTGCGGTCATGTGCGGGAATGTGTATGTATGTGCGTAGGGAGAGGATATGGGTGTGGGTGGGCATGTGCAAGGGTGTGTGTGTTGGGTAGGCTCAGGCATATAGCACATCAGGCCGGAGCACAGGTCTCCTTGCAGAGGGGTTTTCTTCCTGAAGCAACATCTTTAGGGGGACGTATGACCTATAGTATAGGCTGGTCACCTCCTCTTAAGGTCCTAGGGACCCCTGAGGTGGGGTTGAGGTGCACAATGTGGCTGCATTTCAATCAGGTATGTAAGAAAAAGTCATGGAGAGAACCAACCCATCAGCTTGTCCTCAGGGACGTCCCCAACATCCAGACGCCGGTTCACTGCATCATTCACAGTGACAATGACGACGACCATGTATGGCAGGGGAGGGGGGAGGAAGGAGAGAAAGAGGAGGAAATAAAACTGGGGGAGGTGATCTCCTATCATTTACATAGACTGTTTTTATGTCCCCCACCAACTTCTAAATATTTCTGAGCTACCAAGCAGAGATGGTGGCAACTTCCCCAAATGAGATTTGCTAGAAATGAAACACCAGTGACTGTCTGTAGCCTTAGGTTTGCTTTTTCTTAGGACCCTTTTCCTGGGTATTAATATTAAAGGTAGGGAAGAATCAAAGACACGCTGAACGGTGATGGCTACAGTGAGCACTCCGAGGTGGAATCTGCTGATAAACCACAGCCTATGCAGTGTCAGCCTGGACCTCCACTGCTCCGACAACAGTCAAAATGGCAAACTCAGGCAGAGTTCGAGTTTCCTTTCTCCTTCTGTGATTAAAAACACCCTGGGAAAATGAGGGAGAAACGGTTTAATCAGCTCATGATCCCAGGTCCCGATCCATCGCTGTGGGGAAGTCGAGGTAGGAAATTCAAAGCAGCTGGCAGCAATCACAACCACAGTGAAGAGCAGAGATAACTGAGCCGGCGGAGATGGCCTGGGGAAAGCTGGAGGGGCGGGAAAGGCTGGATATGATCGGGATTCATTGAATATGTGTGTGAAATTCTCAGAACATAAATGCTTATTTTCAATCTTTAAAAATTGAAGGCGACAATTTACAGTCATTTTTAACTGTAATATAGACGTTGAATTATGACAGGAAATACCCAAGGTAGGTTTAGAAGGGTAGTTGACACTTGAGCCAAACACAACTGGAAGCCAAGCGTATCTTCAGCAAACATTTGTGGAATAAATGAGTGAATCTATTTTAAGCCAAAAAGAAAAACCATGGGAAAATATGTCCCAGGGATCAACCTGAACACGAGGTGCTATGTAAGAAGGAGCTGCCTTTGCTCAAGGCCGCCTTGATGAGAGGTCCCACCAGCTCTCACCTCTGCAGCTCTCTTGGCCTTCCCCAGATCTGGCTGCTCCGTGGCTTTTATTTCTGACATACTATTATTTATTGATGGTATTGTCACAGACAGACACATACTCAGAGGCACATAAGTGCCACGAGAGCAAGTTATTATTTTTTTGCCTGTTTTTCCCTCTAATGTGTCCCCAGAACATAGCCTGAGACACAGTGGGTGTTCATTAAATATGTATCAAAAAGGCTGACCCAATGAGTAGCCGTAAGTTTTCCGGTCTCTGAGGAACACGTGCTAAGTGGCTATGTCACAGGAGCTGGGAACAAACGGTCCACCGTGGGCTAACAGCGGAAGGATGATTTCCTGAGCAAGGCTGAACTGGGATATGGGCAGGCTTGACGTGCCGTACAATGGTCCACGCATGGCGTGAGTCTGGTGTTTGATGTGTCCACAGTAGGTAAATCCACCAGGCGAGAAGCAGGGGAGTGGTTGCCAAGCATCAGGGCAGGTGGGAAATAGGAACTGGCTGCTAATGGGTAGAATTTGCTTTGGGCCAATAAAAATGTCCCAAAATCGTATGATGATGATGATGATTCCAGAACTTTATGAATAAGCCAAAAACCACACTGAACGTTATACTTCAAGATGGCTCACACCTGTCATCCTGTCCTTGGAAGGCTGCAAAGAGTTTAAGACCAGCCTGGGCTAAAAAGTGACTTTCAGGACAGCTAGGGTTGCAGAGTAAGACCTTATTGGGAGGGGGTAAAGGGAAGAAGGGAGGGAGGGAGAAAGAAGAGAGGGGGAAGGGAGGGGGGAAGGGAGAGAAGGAGGGGGAAGGAGGAGGAAAAGAAAGGAAAATGAATATTTTGTTAAAAGTTTTTACTCTAAAAAAGAAAATCACTCTCCTCATCCTTCTTATCCAGCTTGTTCTGCATTGGATTAAAAATTACAACCGTTTCGCAGGCACAAACATCCCCCTAAACTCTCTATCCGCCTCGCAGATGAGCTGCAGCCAGCCAGTGGCTACCCCGCTGCCCCAGCTCTGGAGAAGGATGCTAGCGTCCTCGTTTGAGGCGCTGTTTCTGCTTACCAACATTTTCCCATCGCTGGAAACAATAAATCCCAGTAATGAGCAAGCTCTTTGGACACCTCCACCTCCTCGGCTGCCAGAGCCGGGCTGTTTCCCACACTAACAAGTCACCTCGCTTCCAGCTTATTTGATTTTATCGGCGTCACGACGACAAGCCCGGAGACAGCTAAGACAATGCCACAATTATTTTTTCCCCTCTCCGTCGCTATCTGACAACATTTCAAACCCTTCCAGGAAATGACGGCTCAGAGCCCTCTTACTCCGAGTTCCTGATACAACTTCCTAGAGGGATATCCCCCCTCCCTCCCTCCCTTCCTCCCCCCTCCCCCCTCTCTTTCTTCGTCTTATTACTGACCTGACAGAAAACATCTGTTGTATGAAGTAGTGGTCTTCCCAGTTGATCCTATTTCTATTTAGATTTTCCTCAGAGAAAAAGAAAAGCCCGGGCTGCTGAGTGACAGGAGAGATAACATGGCAGACTCAGGACAGCAGCATGGTAGATGGAGCCTCTAATCTAACTCTCCTAAAGAGACAGAGGAAATATCCATGGCTTCAGCCCATGGCTGGAGAGTGGGCTGAGGACCTGACTCCCATTTCCACTATCATTTTAATCAAGGGTGTGTTTCCAAGGGACAAAATCCCTAAGCGCTGGGGAGATGCAGGACACACCCTGCATGCATGAGGACCTGGGCCCATGACCCTCGGTGCCCACATAGAGATCACGCACTATGGCACACACCTGCGACCCCAGTGCTGAGAAGGCAGACACATAAGGATCCCTGGGGCTCACTGGCCAGCCAATCTAGAGTAACTAACAAGGGCAACTGTCCTGCAAGCCCAGTGCAGAAGTAAGTGGTGAGCAATCTTCACATCCAATGCCAAGCAAGGCCCTGGCAGAGGCAGGCACACCGCCACAGGTAGAGCCTCCCACCACGTCCAACTCCAGAGCTACACCGGAGACACTCTCAGATCGCTTGGGTACGGCTGTCGCAGATACATGTATTGAGGGTCTCATTGACCCCTGTGGCAGGTATATATGCAGATGGGGGGAGGTGGGGGACAGAGAGGGACACACCCACACTCAGGAGACAGAGACAGACAGACAGACAAAAAGAGAGAGAAACAGAGAGAGACTGCCCCCACATGGACTAGAAACCTTGGGAAAGCATGCTCTTCTCTCTCTGGGTAGGGAACAACCTCCATAAGTGCAGATTTTTTTTCTAATACCTAATAGTCTAGGTGGATCTCCAGGGGAGAGCACCTGCTAATGAGAATGGGGTCCTGGAGTCATGCCCTCTGCATGCTGGATACCTGTGGGGTTTTCCAAGTGGTCATGGAGGGCACCTGTAAGTCCAACACCCTTCAGGCTACCCTGGCCACCAGGGCACAGATGGCAGCCACAAAAGCAATCAACGGTAATTTATTCCCAGCCCTGGTGTTTTCCCTGCTGCGATGGGAGTGACACCGTGCAGCAAGGACTACACCGGGCTGTCCATCGAGGGGACTGTGACAATTAGATGGCCAGGGATCCTTCATGGCTGACTTACAAAGGTCAGGCCCAAGGTGAGCTGCCTGGGAGACAGAAGATCTGAAAAGGGCTCAGATACACCTAGAGAAGAATTTAAGGAGAGATACTAACTGCTCAGACAGAAGGCCAGACCTCCTGTAACCAGAATCCACCCACTAAGGTGTAGTTTTTAAAAATGGGGCTTCACAGCAGGGAGTGGGGGATGGGAGTATCAGGGAAGGAGAATGGGTAAGAACAAAGCATAATAACGTAGGTACAAAAACCATGCCATGACTTTGTATTTAAACCTAAAGTATTTATAATATCAAAGGGTGGAGCCAGGATATTCTGCCTTTCCTGTGTGCCTATGCTAAGGTATTCGATCAAGAGAAGACTGTTTCAGAACACCAAAGGCCAAGGAAGCTGGGATTCGAATCTCAAACTTGATCAATAAAGACTCTTCAACAAACCCTTCTTTAGCCCTTGTTCCTGACTCCCTATGGCCAGTCTGGCCACCAGTGAAGCATCACCTAGGTTCCTGGCTTGTTCATGTATGCATCCGTGTATCCACCACCCATGCATGTTTCTATGCTTCAAGCCACCCACTCCATTCATCCATTCATTCATCCACACATTCAAACATTCACTTATCCAGCCATTCATCTGACTCACCCATCCATCCACAACCCACCCATCCATTCATACACCCATCTGTTTTGTTGTTTTGAGGTGTCGAGGACTGAATTCAGGGCCTTGGGTGCACCACCAAATCAAGAGTTCTATCACTGAGCAAGGTACTTTCCCATGATTACCATTTTCAGTTAGCATACAAATAATGGGTCCATTATGACACGTTCATACCTCGTCCCCCACAACACACACTGTAGTGTCCTTCCTCCCCACAATAAGTCCTACGTCATAAATGTGTGTGTGTGCGTGCATGTGCATGTGGTGCATGTGTGCATGTATTGCATTTGTGCCTATGTGTGTGTGCACACATGTACCTGTATGTGTGTGTTCAACCATTTACCAGTTAACAAGTTTTTGGCTTCCTTTGGAGCTATGCAAACAAGGCTGTGAACCCTTTAGAAATCTTGGGGTGGACATTTTTTTTCACTTCTCCTATCTAAACACCTGGAAGTGTATGTGCCTGGTCAGCACACACACACCTTTCACTGAGTTGGGACGTTTGCAGCCATCATTTCTCCTCCAGTATTTTTCCTGTCCCCTTTCTCTTTCTTCTCCTTCAACTCCAATGTCACCTAGAAGGCCTGCTCTTGTCACACAAGGCCCTGAGGCTCTGTTAATTGTTTTGTCTTTTCCTGTTCTTTGGATAAGTTCCACTGGCCTACCTTCTGTCTTTTCCATCATCTGGAATCTTCTGGCCAGTCATTCAGTTTTGAAAACATATCTTTCAGATATTCTAAAGTTCAGCGCTAGAACTTCCACTTTATTCTTTCATAGTGTCTCTCCTGCTTCTACCCGTTGTGTTGGTTTGTTTTCTGTTACTCTGACGAAACAGATGAGTCCAGGTGATTGAAAAAGGCTAAAGGTTCAGAGGACTAGAGTGCAAGGTCAGGTGACCCCACAAGGTCAGGTGACCCCACAAGGTCAGGTGATTTCGCTGACCTGGCCTTGGTGGCGACCTCATGGCAAGTGACATGGCAGTGGGGTTGGGGTACGTGTGTAGGAGAGATCACATGATCTTTCATCACTATCTGCTAGTCCCGTGAGAACTACTTCAATCTCTTCTGAGGACTGTATTCCAATGACCTATGACCTCCCACTAGGCCCCACTTCTTAAGGGCCCCAACACCTCTCCCCACTGCTCCCCAGGAGACCAAAAAATGCTACCTCCCCCAACATCTGAACCCTAGGGAGCACACACCACAGCAGACACGGTTTCTTTAATGTTGGTAATTATTTTGACTTCTTTATAATCTTGGTCTCTATATCTGTTTCCATTGATTGTTACACTTTATTTTTTAGAACTGGATTTGGACTCAGACCTCTCAAGCATGCCAGGCAAGTGCTCTACCATGGAGCCCATCCCCACTGCCTGCTTTTCCTCCAGCATATGTGTTTCATTTTTTTTGGTTCTTATGTCAAATAATGTTAGGCTGTAATCTAGATAGTTGCATCGGAGAGACTCTGGGTTTGGGTATATTTCTCCATTTCCCCTGCCATTGTTTCTTTATTAACTGGACAGTTAATGGAAGCTTCTCAGAGTTTTCATGGTGTACAGTGGCTCCAGGGTCAGCCATAGACTTGGGCAGAGATTATCTATGAAGTCCTTACTCTTTTTTTTATTTTTGGTGTTGTGTGTATGTGTGATCATCCCCAAACTCTGGTTCTTCAAGCCAGCAAGACTGGATTTTCTGATTTGGCCTCCCCAAGCAGGGTCTTCCTTACACCCTAAGTCATTTAATGGGAACGTTATGGGGTGCTGTCCCTGTTCAAAGGGTCCACTGCTTCTTCTTGCCCCGTTCCCTTCAGGTGTCAAGAAGCAGGGACAGGGGTGGGTGTCACATCTTCTCCAAAGTTTATAGCTGCTACATGCACAGGTGTCGATCCACATGACAGTAGTCCTTCTGCTACCTTAGGACACAAAGTCACCAGCACTCACACAGTACAGGCACAGGGAGGACTGACTCAATACAACAGTAAGAACGATGAAGAGCTGGCAAGAGCTCAGTAGGTAAAGTGTTTGCAGCATGCATGTGGGGAACTGAGATCAGTTTCCCCCAGCAATCATGTAAAAAGTCAAACACGGTGGTGCACGCCTCTAATCCTCGTGCCAGGAAGGCAGAGACGTGAAGATTCCTGGAGCTCGGTGGCCGGCTGATCTCGTGGAATCGGTGAGCTCCAGAGTCATGAGAGACCCTGCACTGAACACCCAGAACCGACCTCTGTCCTCCACACACATATGCATATGATCCCATGTGCACCTACACACAGGTGCACACACACAGAGAGGACAGCAAAAGAAACCTTCCTGTGGGGTGCCACAAACAACAGTCATCAGCTTTCAATTCATCATTTCAGCTCTGCAAGAACAAAGAAAAAAAAATTAAAGGCAAGAGGGGGGAGCAGAACCCAATGGCAGCTCCTCAAGAGATGGAGACAGGAAGATTACAGGTTTGAGGTCAGCCTTGGCATCCCAGCAAGACCTTATCTCGAATACGTACACGTGAGTCCGTGTATTTAAGACTGGGATATAACCCATTAACAGAAAACCTGCCTAGAACAGGTGAAATCACAGGGACAGGAGATGGCATTCCTTCGTTTTCTACAGTAAACCCAATCAGAATTTCTAACCTTATTAACCTTATGCTTTACCAGCGATAAAAGAAGCCCCAAAATAGATTGACATTTTGAATGCCATCTGCATCAAATATCAGATCATCATTCCGCTAGCCTCCCATCTACCTGATGGCTTTTCAATAAACATCAGCTGAGCAGCAAGTGGGTGGGAAGCTGTGCGGGTTCCTCTCACCCCAAAGCATGTAAATCTCCCTGTGTGAGGAGCTGTCCCTTGAGAGACAGGAATTCTCCCATCAGCAATTAATTAGGACCTGCAACTCCATCCCATCTTCCATTTGGCCTATTCTGCTAATTTATAGCTGACTCTTTTTTTATTGTTTTTTTTTTTTTTTTAAAGACAGGGTTTCTCTGTAGCCTTGCCTGTCCTGGAACTCACTCTGTAGACCAGACTGGCCTTGAACTCAAAGATCCACCTGCCTCTGCCTTCCAAGTGCCAGGATTAAAGGCATGTGCCACCACACATGGTTCAAAATCCTTCTTACTGGTCACTCATTCTGCCATAATCAGATCTTAGGTCAACCTTGATTGGAAAGGACTTCACACATGTAAATGTCTCTCCCTCGTCTTTGCTGACTGTCTATTGGAAGACTCTTGAACTGGGGCCCATTCCTCTCCAGACACAGTTTGTTTGAGAAAAGAGTTTGTTTCCAGCATCAACATATGCCAGACTTAGGTGTGAAATAACAAGGAAATACACTAATAATGACCCAGATTTTTCTCCATTGTCTCTCAAGCCACTTGTAGACCCAATTACAGAGTCTAAAAATGCAGTATCCCAGGACAAGGAAGGAGTCTGTGCGCATATTTGAAGAGCTATTCCTATGACTGCAGGGAAGGAAGCCAGAGCTTATACGGGACTCAGGCCCAACGCCCACCCCTCATCCATTTTATTTTGGCAAATAGGCCCACCAGTGCATATCCTGGAGGAGAGGCAAGTAAGTGTTGACCACGATGAGATCTGGATGCTAGTAAATGCCAAGCCCTAGAGGAGAGGAATGCATTAATGGGCTTGAAACAAAAGAACGAACAGCAGGTGTCATCTGCCTTGGTGACCAAGCCAGGCTGCACTAACAAGGGGCTCAGTGACTGTGTGGTGACCCGTGCAGCTAGCTGAACCCTGACACCGGGAGCTTGTCCTCTGCACACCTGCCATCAGCAGGGAGGACCTGCTCTCCACGACAGAGGCTAGCCAGCTCACCCTAACAAGAGATGCCAGGAGCCTGGAGTCCACCCTTGCTGAACTCAGAATAAGAAGATGCAATTGGAGACAAGCAGGCTTTTATGGGAACCAAACAGTTGAGGTTAAGTGTGTCTCAGAACACCAAGGTCAGCACTCTCAAGAAGACAGAAGAAGCTAGAGACTCTCTGGCGCCTGCACTTGGCCTGTCCTTCTGCTGAGATTCACAAAAGTGCCGTCCTGGCTGGGGTCTGGCCTGAAGCTTACTCATGCAACATTCATGGAGATGTTTGAGCACTGTCTGGCATAGTTCAGAACGAAGCCCTTCTGGAACCTATGTTCTAGAGTGCAGAACCACAGCAGCAAGAGAAAGAGTAACCACTCAACTGTGGCAGATGCTGGAGACTTTCCTTAAGGACTTCTAGTTCTCAATTGCCTGTGGGAGGAGTGTGTTGGGGGGGTGGGGGTGCACATATGCAGATCAGAGGAGTTCATTGGGTGTCCAGCTCTACCACTCCCCTAGCTTATTCCCTCGTGACAGGGTCTCCCTCTGAAGCTGGCTTTAGACTGGCAGCCAGTGCCAGCCATCCCCATTTCCACCTCCCATGATAACGGGCTCACAGGAGTCACATGCGCTGACCACGCCTAACTTTGTATGCAGGTGCCAGAGATTAGAATTCGGGTCTCCAAGCTTGCACGAGTGCTCTGAACCACTGAGCTGCCTCCCACACCCTTTCAATTTTCTGTCCCCCTGAAGTTGGGAATTGAGTGGAGATGGACTATCTAGTTTGACCAATGTGTTTTTAAATCTCCTATTGGGAAAGAAGTATTTAACTGGGAGTGGGGAGTGTTTGATTACTAATAAGGAGGTCTATCTGCCTCGGGGTTTGGGACCACAGTGACCAGCTCCTATGGTAGACTTTCAAGGCTCCTTTCCAGCTAGCTCATGAGAGATGAAAATTAAGTTATTTCTTGATCCACACTCACACCCACAAAGAGAAACTCTTTACACATTTAGTGAAGCCTAGCTAAGAAACACACAGGTCTCCTGTCTCTACTAGAGCATCTGTCAGTCACCCCGGTGTAGACACCACCCACGGCTCAGCCCAACTCCTGAAGGTCTGCTGTGTAGCAGGATGCTTTGCCAAGAAGTTTTCCGTCATGTGCAGCCTTCCTTATGATTGGATGCCACTTGGACTTCTGGGAACTTTGCGTAGAACATAAAGGAGGCAGTGGGCAGTTGACAGTTGGTGGGTTGGTTTGATAGAGTCTAGTTTAGTTCAGTTCTCTCTAAGCTAAAGACAGTCATAAAGGGCCATGAAGATTTCTCCCTTTCTTTCTCTCTTTCAAGACTGCTACAAGGGCAGTGAAGATTGCTATCTTTCCTGAGCTAGAGGGTAGAAGGCACAGTGGAAATCTGTTACAGTAGCAATCAGTTTCAGGAATCAGAATCCTGGGCTGTTCCGGGACTCTGTTTTCAGATACACTGCAGTGTGGAATTCTTACTCGAAAAGGGGAATGCAGAGCCTCCATGTTGGATGGTAGCTTTTCAGAGAATGTGGTTAACACCTTAGAAACTGCTTAGGGCAGGAAAGCAGCTCATCCCTTTGAATGAAGAGACGGAAGGTGCTTGGCTGGGAAATCAAGGGCCCAGATGACTTAATAACCTAACAAAGAAACAGACGCAAGGCTAGAGAACTGGCTCCTGAGTGTCCAGCAGAAGTCACAGGTCTGTGGCCCAACACCCTCCTCAATTCCTTCCCAGCTCTCCTCTCAAATGTTCAAAAGTTCCTAGACAACCAAGTACTCTCTGATTGGACTTGACGTCCGCTTACAGGAGGGAACGAGAGGACTAATTTCTATCGTTGAGCTCAATTGCCATAGCATCAAAAAATCTTCTACCTATATCCATTTATACCCACAGGCCACTACCACTCAGCCATAATCAGAATGGACTCTCCCCGTGAACTGTGGTGACTTGCAGCTTGCACAAGGTGCCGAGAGTAAGTGACGCCCATCCCCCATCAAGGGCTTGTGGGGGTGAGGGGGGGGACTGTGAAAGAGGGCAGTGGAAGAATGTAAGAGTCAGGAGGTAGGGAGAAGAGCTAGGAAACGCCACTGAAATCACATGCTCAACAGCTATGGGTGCCTGCATCCGCTCTGCACGTTCAGGGCCACTGAGGAAAGCTGGGCAGCAGTCACTTGGGGAGGCAGACAGAAGCTGAGCTGCCTGCAGATGTTGCTGAACACCTCACAGCACAAATGGTCCAAACCCTGCCCCCACCCCAAGCTAGATTCCCCGGTCCTCTGAGCTGAGGAGGTAACTCTCAGAAACCCAGAGAAATCTGCATGCCTCTACTGTGGACCACTTTTCACTCCAAAGGATTACCCACCCTTCCTGATTAAATCCTTCCTCGTTTCTGGTAATATCCTGAAAATCCGATTTATTAACTCAGCTTAATTGCCACTCTGACAGCTGGCTGTGCAGGCTCCCCTTTCATCCTAACCGTGCTTCCCACAGGATGACAACTCTTCCGGGCTCCTCATGAAAGCCGGTGTGTCCATCAGCTCTCTCGTCATTGAGACAGAAGGCCTGAGGAACCCCAGAGGCAGAGAAATGTGGCTCATGGTTTCCAGATTTCCACATGGGGCAAGGGTGTGGAGCAGACTCTCTCACACTGAGGGAGCAGAGCAAGAGACAGCCATGCTAGCAGGCTCTCTCTCCTTTGGATCCTTCTATTCCATTCAGGCTCTCAGCCTGTGCAAGGGTGCTGCCTATATCCGGAGTATGCCCTCTTCTCCTAGTTAATTCTCTCTGGAAATGCCCTCACAGACACAGCGATGCCCATCTCCTAGATGACTCTGAATCCCAGCAAGCTGACAATTAAAGTTAATCAGGCCTGCCCCAAGACAACCTCACACATAATACCTCTGGTTCAACTGTAACACTTCCATCCCCAGCCCCCAAAACATTCGTGTCTGTGTCAGAACATAAAATGCATCTCGACCCTCTCCGAGTATCCTAGCTTGCTTTCTATTGCTGTGATAAAACACCATGCCTAAAAGCAACTTGGGAAGGAAAGGGTTTATTAGGCTCAGAGCTTACACTCCGTCAGGGAGGAGCGTCAAGGCATGAACCTTGAGGCAGGAATTGAAGCAGAGACCATGGAAGAGCAAGGCTTACTGACGTCGTCCCCATGGCTTGTTTGGCCTGCTTTCTTACAGTACCAGGACCGCCTGCCCAAGGGTAGCACTGCCCACGATGAGCTGGGTCCCCCCCCCTTCCATCATTAATCAAGGAAATGTCCCCCAGGGTTGCCTACAGGCCAATCTAATGGAAGCATCTTCTTCAACTTAGGTCCCCTCTCCCCAGATGACCCTGGCTTTTGTCAGGTTCACACACACACACAGCATGTGTTCAAGAATCCCCCACAGCCTCAGCCATCCCAACACTGTATAAAGCATCTACGCTTAAAATCTCCTCTGAGATGCAAGGGAAACTATCAATGATGAGCCCGTGCAAATCAGAAAGCATGTTATAGACCCCAAAATACAATGGTACAGAGGAAATATCCCATTAATAGAGAAGAAGGGGGAGACAGGAGGCGGGATGGGGGTGGCGAGGTTATCAGACCAGGCAGGACTGGAAGTCAGGAGGGTTGTCATACAACCCTGCAGCCCCGTGCCCGGCATCCAGAGTGAGCTTCCCAGGAGCTGGAGCACTCAGCCCTGGACTTGCCGTCTTTCACTAATGGGGCCAGTCTCTCCGGATGGCTGTGTTTATTACAGGTGGCTTTTCCCCTGTGGTCATTTCAAACTCCTGGCATCACCAGGATCCTACCATCTCCATGGAATGTTCCACTTTACCCTCACAGTTTCATAGTCTCCTTCTCAGGGAATGCCTACAGTGATCCTGACACTGCTACACCCAACCCACCCAACCCTGAGTCCTAAACATGCATAGGCCAGTAACAAGCAGAAGGATACCAGTAATACTGTAGGGTCCCAGACCTACAGCAGCCACATGGGAGAGATTAAAGGTCAGGTAAATGTTCTCAACCTTTTCTTTTTTATGTGTGTATTTGTGTCTATGTGTGTGTGTGTGTGTGTGTGTGTGTGTGTGTGTGTGTGTGTGTGTAGTGACCACAGAGGCCATAAGGTGGCAGCAGATCCCTCAGAACTGGAGTTACAGGTGGTTGTGAGCTGCCACGCACGTGCTGGGAACTGAACCCAGGTCTTCCGGAAGAGCAGCCAGTGCTCTTAACCACTGAGCCGTCTCTCCAGCCCCATCAATTCCTTAGGGAGTAATTTGAGACGCATACACTGAAGGTACAAGGGCAGCGTTATCTGAAATATGTGAGTCCTGCAGACTAAGCCTGGATAAGATGTGGCTCTGAGGGAACTTTGACCAGTGACAGCTCTACCGGCTTAAACACCTGTAGTCACTCACACGAGAGCTGTGGGTCAATCTTTACATTTCATATTAGCAATCCATTGCTGCTGAATACATTGTCCTAAATGTAGAAGATTCGAAAAACAGACGTGAACTGATCCCAGGTTTCAAAGACCTTCTGTGAGGTCTTTCATCCCGAGTCAAGGTATCGCACAGCCTTGGGCTCACCCCTGTGGCTGTGGGCAGGAGGCCTCTCTACTGAGCTGCAGCAGCCCTGTGACACAGCAGCTGGCTCCCAGGACTGATGACTGGGGCACGTGGGGGAAGAAGTCACACCTGTTTTGTGCTTTGTGGGTCACTCTGCACTACAGAGTGCAGAAGAGGGAGATGAAGCCCCACCTCCTATAGAAGGGAGTAACTGAAGAATCCAAAGACCTCTTTAAAGATGACTGCCAGCCTTCTGGCTCAGAACACTGAGACAAACTTGGGTGTGGATCCCTCTCCCTCATTACCTTGGACTTGGCTTCTTTGTGCTTCAGCTTCCCACCTGTAGGGGGCGATGACATGTCCCCTAGTTTTTGTATGCGTTTAATGAGATAATATATATATAAAATGCCCAACACATTGCCTGGTAAAATATACTTTATACTGGAAAAAGAAACAAACTCTTCGTGGTAAGTCTTTCAATTACAGAATCACAGAGGTGGGCTGGAGAGATGGCTCATCAGTTAAGAGCACTGGCTGCTCTTGCTGTGGACCCAGGTTTGATTCCCAGCACCCACAGGGCAGCTCACAACTGCCCATAACTCCACTTCCAGGGGGGATCTGAAGCCCTCTTCTGTCTCTGTGGGCACTCCATGCACATGGTACACAAACATACATGCAAGACACTCATGCACATAAAACTTAAAAAATCAAAATAAAATGCATGACTACTAAGCTTTGAGTGGAGTTCAACAGAAAAAGCAATATGGAGTCACTGGTGTCTCCAAGACGTCCCCACCAAATCATGACACAGTGTCTAAAACTCCTAGGCATACTCTGCCTGCCAAACATTCCAGGACCAGCTGAGAGTTATACTTCAGCCCTCTTGCGCCTGAGTTACAAACAACTCAAGCTGGCTCCCTCTTCCTTTTGTACATTATAGGGTAGTTAACTGTTGTTTGTCTGTTTGGTTGGTGCTGTGTAAGCAAAAAGACCAGCGTTTAGATCCTCACAATCCATATCAATACTAGTGGGCATGGCAGCCCACCTTAGGAAGGCTAAGACCAGCGAGAGCAAGCTATCCAGACTAGACACATGAGCAAGCTCTGGGTTTGATTGAGAGACCCTGCCTCAAAGTATAGTGTGGAAGAGCAACTGAAGGAGATTCCTGACATCAGCCTCAGGCCTACGCACACACCTGCACCGCACCTCCACGTACACATATGTGCCCCCGCCCAACACACACACAAACACATATACATATACAGAAACAGGGGCAGGGGAGACTCAGCTGCCAAATCATTCAGCAGAGGTGTGCACGTGTGGTGAGCCAAGCCCAGAGAAAGGGTGAGCCAAGCCCAGAGAAAGGGCTGTCAGCCCGGCCCAAATCACAGGCTCTTCTGCTGCTAACTCCTGTCTCCCACACCTTTCCTACGAGGTGATTCTCAACGCAGTAAAAACCGGCAAGAGATCTTAATAACCTTCTTCTCCCCAGTGTCTTAGGACCTCGGCTAGCCACCCAGCTGGAACAGCAGACCCACGGCACCCAGGCCCTTCCTGATCCTTCTCCTCACCTTGAATTTCTGTTACCTAGAATGTTTACTTCAGACTCCTAGGCGACGCTGTCTGTCAAGTTAAGAAAGTTTCTTCCTGTTTGCGCTCTGCTGAGAGTTTCTGCATAAATGATGAGTTAGAAGCTGTTTTCATTCTTAAAGCTCTGAGCAGCCTTCCCCACGCTGCTCTCAGAACATGCTGGTGGGCTGACAAAGGAGAAGAGAGAGGCAAGAAACCCGCCTGTGATAACTCAGGAAGAGTGTATGATGAGGGTCTGAACTCAAGGGCAACTGGAAGTCAGGATCGTGTGGCCTTAAAACTATATAATAAAGAAGAGGATTTAGAAAGCTGACATTTAAGCAAGGATGCCCTAAGAGAAAGTGTGCAGAAAGAAAACAGCAAGCTTGAAGTGGGGTTAGCTGTTCTCTGTGCTCCCCTAGACCTGTCTTCCTCCTCGGCTCCTAGGAGGACTGTGCCTCTGGACTCCCTCAGGGCCTCTTCTCTGTACGCTGACCGGTGGAACGCAGCTGAAGAAGATGCCAGCCACTTCCGGTGGCTGGCCTTTGAAAACTGCCTGCCAGCTCTTCTGGGGTTTCCATGGAGACAAAGATGGCATAGCAACAGGCAAAGATTCCGCATGACACGAGCAGAGGACAGAAGCAGCCAGGGTCTCTCGGAGAAGAAGCACCACTTGGACTTGGATGCAGTCACTTGGACGGAGCTCAGAAACGCCATCCAAGCCTCATCAGAATGTGAAGCCACTGAGACGGAGCCATTTGTTACAGCGGCTAACAGTAATTACCCTAACTAACACAAAAAGCCGAGTGGGGTGAGGTCAGAGTGGGTAATGATACTCGAATCCTGGTGGAGGTTTTAGTGGTCCCAGTCTTCTCTCTACTCATTGGCCCTCATCCTCAGTCCTAGAGAAGAAGGAGCATCCTTGATTTTCCTGTGAATAACTAAGAATCTTGTAATAGCCCAGCATCTGGGTTGGCAGGACAGCTCGGTGGGTAAAGGAGCTTGTTGCCAAGCCTAATGAACTGAGTTCAATCCCTGCGGCCCACAGGGCGAAAGGAGAGAACCCGCTCCTGCAAATTGTCCTCTGCTCTCTGTGCTGGCACCACACTGCACATGCCCACACACATACAGACACAGTCAATAAATGAATGTTAAAAAAGAAAAGAAAAGAAACCAACATTCACTAAAGCTGTGTAATAGAGTTCTGGGGGATGACTGGATAGAATTTCACAGTAGAAAGAGGAGAGTAATCAGGCCTGCAATTATAGGAACTAGAACACAGGCTCTCTATGACATCAGGGTAAATGTTAAAACCACCACCCTCCAGTGAGGGAAGAGAACAATGCTGATCAGACTCCTTGGGATCTGGGGTTGTTCATTTCCCACTCAGAACCCCCTTAGTGTCTGAACGGCGAACAGCACAAGCCTAATACCCATCAACAATGATACACAACAGCAAGGCCAAAGACATTAAGCCCAATGAAGCTATTAAGACAATCAAGAGGCTTTAGGGCAGCTGGCAAATGAACCCATTTGTCTTGTGACACCAGAACAGAAATCTTACAAACTCAGAGTCCTGAAAATTATTGTATTTAGGAGGCAAAATAACATTCACGGGGCAGGGGACCTGGAGCAACCGTACAGTCCTTAGAGACTCTGGCATGGCTTCTCAAAGCCTTTAGGTGCAGTGCAGATCCACAGCACACTAAGAAGCCATATGCTTTCTGGCCCAGAAGTTTGTGCAGCTACAGCCATGTCAGGTTATGTAAGACCAGTCTCCTCGCTCTGGTACAAATGTCAAAATAGATTCCTCAGTCACTCTCCCAGGTGACACAAAGTCACACAGCCAACAGATAGAAGAGTAAGGACTTGGCTTGGTTATTAAATGTTTGTTTGGTGTGTGTGTGTGTGTGTGTGTGTGTGTGTGTACTTTTGTTTATATGTGCCACATGTATGCAGGTTCCCTTGGAGGCCAGAAGAGGACATCAGATTCCTAGGGGTCTGGAGTTGTAGGCAGTTGTGAGCTGCACAATGTGGGTGCTGGGAACCAAATCTGGGTCCTCTGCAAGAGCAGCAAGTTATTTTAAAGGCTGAGCCATCTCTCCAGCCCCCAGGGGGAATGTTGACTCCCAGACAGTACAACCCCACGGCCTCATTGATGACCCCCATGACATAAGGCAGGATGGTGACATGCCAACATGCATCTTTAACTCAAGATGCGCTGAGGCCAGGATGCTGCAAAGACAGGAGGCAAAGGGAAGCACACGCTAATAAGCGGGGCTCACACCTGACATCACACTCAACTCTCTCCACTGAGAAACCATTCGAGATGTCTTTTGTCCAGGTTCTCCGTGTGTGTGTGTGTGTGTGTGTGTGTGTGTGTGTGTGTGTGTGTTGTGTGTGTGTTTAAACATGAGCAGGCCTCAGGAGTTGGAAGAATGAATAACCTATGTATAAATGATTCACCATGACTTGAATCTCCGCACTTGGGAGGCAGAGGCAGGCGGATCTCTGAGTTCGAGGCCAGCCTGGTCTACAGAGTGAGTTCCAGGACAGAACTGGCTAGAGATACAATAGAGAAACCCTGTCTCGAAAAAACAAAAAGAGAGAAAGAGAGAGAGAGGGAGGAGAGAGGTTACTCTTAGAGAAGAAAGTATGGTGGGTGAGATACCTCAGTGGATAAAGACACTTTATCCACAAGTTTGACTGAGTTCAATCCCCCAGACTCACACGGTGGAAGGAAAGACCCAGCTTCCACAGGCTGTCCTCTGATTTCCGCCTGTACACCGGGGCATGCATGTACCTGCACACGCGCACACATGCCCGCGTGCATAAGAACACAAATGAGTAAACAGAAACAATAAGTATTTGAGCAAGATACCTCAGCAAGTAAAGGTGCCTGCTACCAAGCCTGTTGACCTGAGTTCACTCCCTGGCACCACGTGATGGGAGGAGATTACTGACTCCCAAAAGGCGCCCTCTAGTGTCCACGCATATGTATACACACGTGAGCGCAAACACATGAGTAGATTTTTTTTTAAGCTTTAAGAAAAATTAGAATAACTTAAAATGCCTCAAACAACTGTGTTGAGACTTTACTTCAAAACCTCAAAAGTCGATCATTAGTTAAAGTTGAAAGAATCTAAGAATCCAATATGAAAAACATAATAATTTTGCCTCGAAGTAAGAAAAGACAATATTTTAGTTTCCTGAGGTGAGGGCCACTGAAAGAATGTCCTTAGGGGGAAAAAATGGGAGTGAAGGGATGGTTAACTATGTTAACTATAGGATTTCCCAGAATCCTCTCTCTTAAGAAAATGGTGAGCTGAATGGGACAGGGAAAATGTGCACCGTAAATCCTAACAATTGCATTGCTCAGCTGTCTGTATGGTTCAGTTTTCTTGCTGTGAATTTTTAAAACTATGGTAAGATATCTCTATTGACTTTGAATCTTTTCATGACCCATTCAGCACCTCCTGGTGAATGTAAAATATATAATGCCCTTTTTTAAAAGGAGGAATATGTATTTAGATTTTATTCAAAACCCAATGATAAATAGCAAAAAAAAAAATTAACGATCATATTCAGGGACTGATGGCTGCCTCAGTCTAACAGAGTTGATGTTTTAAACCAGGATCCCAGTGATGCTTTGCTGATCTGAAAGTACCCAGCATCCCCTTCTGGCATGTGCTCAACCCCCCATTCATGGAAGGCTGCATCCAGCAGCTGTATGTCTGTCTGGAGAGGAAGATAAGGCTTTGTGATGGTCCATACCCACCCGCTCACCACTGCAGCCTCAACAATGAACCTCAGAGTCTATTCTGATCTCCCTCGGGGCTGCACGTGTGGGAAGCACTGGGATTTGAGTTGGGGTTTACACCACTCTGATTCCAAGGAGACGCATCCCCCTTGTCATTCAGACTTGAGCCTTAAGGAGACTGTGCTGACCATTTGCAAAAGACAACCTTGGAAACAGTTTGAAGGATTCCTCAAAAAGTGAAACATAGGGCTGGGGGTGTGGCTCAGAGGTAAATCATCTGCCCAGAATCCCCCAGTGAAGGATTGGGGGTGTGGCTCAACAGCAGAGACAGGTGGATCCCTAGGGCTCATTGGACAGATAGCTTAGCCTAACTGGCTAGTTCCAGGTCAGTGAGAGTCATGGTCCCAAAAAAAAAGGCTGATGGCTCCTGAGGAATGATATTCAAGGTTTTCCTCTGACCTCCATATATATATGCACATACTCATGCACGCATGCTTACACACCCACGAACATCTTTGCACTTAGCCCAGCTATCATGGAGAAAGGCAAGCATGAGAGATAATGACAAAATTCTAAGAAATCTTGAATGGCAATATTTTAACCTCCTTCTATACACATTGCTGTCCACAGAGACTTCTCCATGGGTCAGACTCCTATTCTGAACTCTTGTTTCTGCCCAGACACCTGCATAAGGGTCAGGCAGACATCTCGAACTAGACACCACCAAAACAGTTCATATCACTAACCTGGACAACCAAGTGAGGAGTATAACAGTGGCTTTGGTGTTGATGCATCTCCAGAGGCCACTGAGAAGGAAACCATTCACATGGCACTGTGGGCTGACAGCAAGGCCAGTATTAGGACATAAACGCTAAGAGGGAACCAAGAAAATGTAATGAAAGAGAAATCGTTATATCAGGCCGGGAGAAACACTATTATAGTCTCAGCACTCTGGAGGCTGAGACAGGAGAATCACAAGCTGGAGGCCACCCTGAGTTATACAGAGAGAACTTGGAGAGAAGGTGGGGGCAGAAAGAGAGAGAGGTATTAATTGATTTGTGAAAAGACTTGACTGTTATGATTAATAGGTTTACCAGATGTCCCTCCACAGACTACAGTGATCAGACAGCCTAAGAAGTTAATGGCCCAGGTTTACAAGCTTATACAGAAACTAAGTTAAATATCACTGCAGACAGGTCTAGGAGCCAGAGCCTGCCCATCAGGTTGCTGGGAGGGCCTCAGGGTGGTGGGAGGCCAATCCAGTTCTCTGACAAGCATAGGCTAAGACTCTCTCTCATTCTTTGGAGGGTAGTTAAGTCAGTCAGGACATTGCCACTGAGCGTTCAAGTATGTTAAATGAATCCTGTGGTTTCAGATGAAAGGTGCTGAAATTATCCTTCATACAAGAGTTTTATTAGGAAGTGACAGCATCATGCCGTAGGCACTGGGACAGAGTCCTCAATAGGGAAAGAGCCTTATCCAAGGGAACCAAGGGAGATGCTCCTATGGGGTCTGTGTCATGTGTCCTAGCCAATGTGTTAGGACTCAGGAAGGTGACAGATAGGAATGGAGAGGCCTGAAGGACACTAGATAAGACTTAGATAAAACAACAAAGTTATCATTCAAGGGGGGTGAGGGGGGCAGAGAGTGGGCTAGACCTCCTCAAGGCTGTAGCACCTAGCCTCTTAAAGGGACAGCATCCTACAGCAGCATGTCTGTGGTCTTAAAATTTCTAGATACCAGAAAGACATGCAAGGCTTGATGTGGTCCTTAGAAGAGTCTATGACGTCACTTCTGAGGGCGCTCGTTGCCTAGTAACTACCGTGTTCTCCTCACTAATGTTATCAATTAGACAATAATCAATGTGTAAGCCGGAAGCACCATCCATTTTTCCCACTATGCCTCATTGAAAATTTTAGTTGTTAACTACAATCTTTTACCCTCAATTTAGGGAAAGAGAAAGGAAGAATAGAAAGAAATTTTCACTGCTTTTGTAGGCAGGCTTGATACAAAATAAAAGAAAGGTAGAAATCCTCACAGCCTTTTTTAGGCTGTCCTAAGGTTGGAGAAGGCCAGCTGACAGGGAGTCAGACTAGTGTCTCCACTCACTATCTGCAAGCCCAGTCTCTCCAACCTTTGTTCTTTTAAGTAAGAATCAACACACTAACAACCGACAAACCAACCCATGAACCACCAACTAACACTGACCCCGGCTCTCGGGGCTTCAGACCTTTTACACCCTAAGCAAAAGCTCCCATAAACCCAAGCAGCACCCAATCCCAAGAACAAGCTACACGTGCCAAAACACCTAACTGCACCTAACCAAATTATAGCCACCTGCATCAAACATTCCTAATCAAACTCACAGTCATCTCCCACACCTGGGATGGGAACATAAACCTAATCCAAACGCCACTGTGCGTTTTTTAAAGAAACCAAAACAAAAACTTCTTCCCAGCGTTCCGCTATGGAAAATATTAAGTGAACAGCAATCTTTGCTTTTTTTAAGGATTTTGTTTGTAACTGTGTCCGTGTGGATGGGATTGTGTGCTAGTAAGTGTGGGTGCCTGCAGTGGGAGGGGCCTCTGGCCCTCTGCAGCTGATGACACAGGCTGGTTGTGAGCACCACCTGACACAAGTACTGGGAACAAGATGCAAGTCCTCTGCAAAAAAAAAAAAAAAAACAGAATGTGCTCTCGACTGCGAAGCCGTCTCTCCAACCAGGTGAGGAACAAGTGAAGGAATATTCAAGGTGGAATTTTAATCTGTGAGAGTAAAAGGATATGAACCCATAGGGTTCCCTCCTTCCTCTACTGCAGGCAGTCCTCCTGTGCGGCAGGAGCAGGCAATGGGCAGGGACCCGACAGGCATGGGAGAGGACTTCCACTTGGAAGAAACATAGACTGCCCAGCAAAGGGGACTGAGGTGATGTGTAACCCACAGTAAGGCACTCAGAGCAAAGGCCACACCTCTGCGAGCTCCATAACAGGGACAAACAACCTGAGCTAACACTGGCTACCGGGGAGGAGCTTCAGGACATAGTCTGAAATGCCTGGTACAGATGCCTCTGGGTTTGAAGGCTGGATGGCACATTAAGAGACCAGTAGGGATCAGCAAGATGGCTCAGCAAGTAAAAGTACTCTCTCTCTCCCAAGCCAGACAACCAGAGTTTCTTCCCCGAGACCCACATGGTAGAAGGAGAGAACCAATTTCTGAAAGTTGTACCTCTGGCCTCTATATATATGCCGTGGCACACACAGACATGCACAAGAAAATAAATAAAACTTACAGAGGGGGAAAAAAAGGACGGGGGAAGGAGGGGGAGGAGAAGGAGGGAAGAAAAGACTCCCACCTGCTCAGATGAGCTGCCAGAGACCCAGCAGGAGAAAGCCCTAGGCCCATTCTGGTGGGTAGGCTGGCCTGGCTTCCTACCACCTTGAGGCGCACTGGCCTAGGGTAGCCTCCCTGATGGACTGATCTCCCCTCTGCCTGCGAAGCTCTCCTTTGTAGATAAGCTCCTTGTCTTTGAGCCGGTTCCCCTGGGTGTTGCATCTTCAGAGGAGATGTCTCTGAGCCTGCCTTACAAGCAGTCCCCCATTACCTGCTCTGTGTGTGTGTGTATGTGAAAGAGAGAGAGAGAGACAGAGAGAGACAGAGACAGAGAGAGAGAGAGAGACAAAGAGAGACAGAGAAAGAGAAAGAACACATGCCACAGTGTACAGCATGTGGAGATCAGAGGACAGCTGTCAGGAGCTGGTTCTCTCCTTCTACCTTGTTTTTTAAAGCAGAGTCTTTCCTGCTTCCACCATGCTACACCCTCCCTCTGGACTGGCAGACTCATGATCGTTTGGACAATTCCACTGCCTCTACATCCCATTTTGCCATATCCTGAGATTACAGGTGCATGCCACCATACCCGGCTTGCTTACATGGATTTCAGGGATCCAACTCAGGTCTTCAGAGTTACATAGCAAGCACTTTTACCCACTGAGCATATCGCAGGCCTTTGTCTGTTTGTTCTACCAAAATACAAACTCTTAAGCTGGACATGGTGGTGCACGCCTTTAATCACAGCACTCGGGAGACTGAGGCAGAAGGATCTGTGTGAGCTGGAGGCCAGCCTTGTCTGCATAGTGAATTCCAGCTAGGATTACACTGTAAGGCCCTGTCTAGGAGGAGGGGGGAGGGGAGAGAAAGAGGGGGAGAGGAGGAAGAAAAGGAGGGGGAGGAGAAGAGGGGAAAGAGGGAAGGAGGAGGGGGAGAGAGAGGGGGGAACAAGAACAACAAGAAGCCATCAGGAGTTCTGTCTAAACCTAGTTGTTATATACCTAGGACCAAGAACCATTTGACATTTGAATAAGAGAATAAATATAGCAGTTTCAGAAAATAAACGGAGGACCAGAAATATTCAAAAACATATCCAAGGGTCCCAGGTCCCAAGTAGCAGATCTAGACTGGGCCTCAGACAGTGGTGACTCTTGGGAGAAGAGGCTGGAGTTAAGCAGAATACAGCTGATTGAGAGATGGGTGAAGACAGTACAGATCTTCCCACAGTCATGTTGTAAAGCCCAGGAAGAGCTGGCCATCTCCAACCCTTTCCCAAGCATAGTGATTATACATCCCAGGGACAGTCTGGAAAGTCATTTCAAATCAAAGGTCACAGCAGAGCATGGCCAATAAGAGCAAGCAGGGCCTCATGAATGAGGCAGAACCACACAAAATAAGCCCCCTTCTCCATCAAAAAACTGCTGCAGTGAACCAGAGAGTAGTGTCCATGTTGCTCAGCAAAATAAACAACTGCCCCTTGCCATAAGGCTGATAGCTGGATGGAGTGTGGGCTAACTCCCTTGCAGGCTGATGTGGGATTCCATCCAAGAACCCATGTTCTGGTGCAGGCAGTGAAGGTGACCACTGGCCAATTTGACTGAGCTCAAGTAAAAGCACTTGTTGTCCTAACGGAGAACCTCAGTTCAAATCCCCAGCGTCCCACAGTAAGAAGCCGAGCATTGCCTGGAACCCCAGGGTTGTGGTGGGCAGAAACAGGAGGGTTTCTGAGGTTTCACTGGATGTGAACCAGGGTCAGGTTCAGTGAGAGACCTTGTCTCAAGGAACTAAGCAGAGAGTGACAGAACAGGGCTCCCAGTGTCCTCTTCCAGCAAAAGAGAAATTGGTTCCTTCTCAATGGTAGACATCTATCCATCTGTCTTCTATTAAGCCCATGAGCGGGAGGTGAGCATCCCCGAGTCCCTGTCCCTCTGTGGTAGCCATGGGCTGATCCAAGAGTGTCCCCAGCTAGGGGGACATAGCATGACGGGCTACCATAGCTCATGTTGCGGCATGGTGGCCTTCTGTCTTCTTGCCATCTGCCTGCCTACGGGGCGGGGGGGGGGGGGGGGGTGCCGATTTTGACCGAGAGAGGCTTCTTCCTCCATCAGACTCCCAGGCTTCAAATTTGTGTCTGAGTTTAGAGGAGAATGCCCAGCCCATTTGCAGGAGGCTGAAGAGCCTCCGGGCTTCCAATATCGTGGATGAGGCTGGTACCACCTCTGAGGACTCCGGTCCAATGCTGTTATTACTCCTCAATAAGATCACCTTCCTAGATGCCTTTATTATTCAAACATGTCAGAAAGCCTTTTGCTGTAAGTAGTCTCATAACTCAGATTATCCTATTGGGGGGGAGACACACCCCTTTTTGCACTGTTAATGAAAAATGCAGGAGTTAGATAAAAATAACTCTCTGAGAGGAACAGAATGTTAAGGAACCTTCAGAATGAAAATGACAAGCAGCAGGCTTCCTTGTCTTCAGAGGGAGGAATTTTAAAAATGTAAAGAACAGCCACCATCAGACTGTGAGAATTTCCCAGTGCTACCCGGTGAGTGACGAGCCTGGTCCTAGCCCTCACCAGAAATTGGTCTCTCTCAAATCCAGCGCCAACATTACATATGTGGATGCTGGAGTTGGTGGTCTCCAGTCGGCTCAGCTGTATCCTATCCTTGAGAGTCCAGACTACTAGCCAAGAGCTCTGGAAAGGTCATGGATACTCCAGTGGTTGGGCAACATCATTCAAGGTGAAGCAAATGACAGATATGATTTCATGACAAAGACGCTATCTCAGGAAGCCTTGGGAAAATAAGTGTTAGGGATGGGGCTGAAGAGATGGCTTTAGGGGGTTAGAGTGTCTGGCGTGCAAGGATGAGGACCTGAGTTTTGGATCTTAGCACCCACATAAAAAGTTGGGTGTGGCTGCAGATATACTCATGTAACTGCAAGGCCATGGGACTCAGGGACAGGAGGATCACTGAGACGAGTTTGCTGGCTGCCGGGCTTGCTCCAGGCTCGGTGAGAAACTATCTCAAAGGAACAAAGGCAGAGAGTGACAGGGCCATGTCTGCTTCTGGCCTCCATGCAACACATACACACACACACACACACACACACACACACACGTCAAAGTCAGCAAGTCCCAGGGATGAGAAGATGCGGCAACAGTGGAGACCACAGTGTCTACGGTACCACCATTCCAGGACAACCTCTGTCCACCCAGTGTCATCTCCCACACTGCTGCCCCCAACATAGACTTTAACTGAGTTCTAATGGTTCCAGCCATACATATCCCTTGACTCAGACCTCCTTATTCCACTGGCCCAACCTCACTAAAGCTGCCTCATGCAGCAGGCCTCTGCTTCTGGGTCCACACGTCACGAAGGACCTTCCTGACACACGCTCTGTGGATCCCCAGCCCCTCGGCAGAGCAACTCCTCATCCATACCTGCCGTCCGTACCCAGCTCCTGATGCTCCCATCAGACCTTGCTGGACAGATATACTTGCAAGGCTCTGCACCATCAAGCCCTTGACCCCCAGAAGGTCTTCTTCCAGCTTGCCAGGCATTCCCAGCCTGGGAACGGGGGAGGACAGGTTTCTGGGCATCTGTCTTTGCCCTTCAAGCTGTACACACTCAGAGCATCGTAACTGCATCTTCCATCTCTCCTGAGACCCTACAGCGATCCCTCTTGTACTAGTTGCTCACACTCTGGCTGAGCCAAATGGTGCCCAGATGCAAGAGCTGCTGTGACCAACACAGGCCTTATGGACCAGCCTGGAGAGCCACGTGATCCCCTATGTCCCCTGTGTCAGATAAATTAGCAATTTGAGTTGGGAACAGAACCTGAGCCAGGCACGACGGGGAGGAGATTAGTGCTGACTGGAAACTAGAGTCCCTGAGAACAGGAGGTGAGAGGTACAATCTCACCCATCAGCTCCTGCCACCCTCCCTCCACGCTTTGTCATCAGAAGGAGTGGATTACAAACCCCTGTGACCACAGAATGGCATGCTCGCCAGAAGGGCAAGCTGCCCTAAGGCAGACAGGCCTAGGGCTGACAACCAACACCCACTGCAAGCTGCGGTTGCAGCTCGGGCCCCAGATGCACACAGGAGGTTTGGGTATCTCCAGGGTGAGAGAGAGACAGACACAGAGATGGAATAATGACTACAGATAGGAGCTGCCTTCTGGGAGAGATTGGAGATTTTAAGTAAAAGCCAGAAAAAAATCGATAACTACTGCAGAAACCGTGAATGGAATCTACAAAATTCAAAGGTGAGGTTGAAGGGGCACAAGCTCATCTTATTTAATTATGTCTCACTCTCTCTCTCTCTCTCTCTCCCTCCCCGTGTGTGTGTGTGTGTGTGTGTGTGTGTGTGTGTGTGTGTGTGTGTGTGTGTGTGCAGTACCTACAGACGCCAGAAGAGGGCATCCAATCCCCTGGAGCAGGAGTTATAGGTGGTCATGAGTTGCCATGTGTGTGCTGGAAACTGAACCTAGGTCCTCTGCAAGAACAACCAGAGCACTTTCTGAAGCCCCTCCCCCTATGTGTCAGCCTTGGGGACACAAAGTCAAATGTATCACTTTCTGCCTTCAGGGAACACAGAGTGTACACAGGGCAGACTGAGAATTCATAGGATGCCAGGACCCATGGCAGGGTATGAATGAAGCAGGATGCGATGACTCATGGGGAGAGTATGAGCAAAGAGTAAGACCTCCATGTTCCCTGCAGGGCTGAAGTCTCTTCACACCATGGTAAAGCCCTGTGAGTGGGAGTATGGAGGGAGGCAGAGTAAAGCCTTCAAATACAAACTCCAGAACTGAGGTCCCTGACACCCCGTGTCCCCTATAGCCCATGCGCTAGCTTCTAGATTCTTTATGCAGGGAGACACATTTACAATGCTCCCTGGGACCAGTTAAAGGACCAGAAAAGTTCACAGTTAAGAGCGCACTGCTGGAGGTCAGTAGATACAGATGTAACTGAGTAGGTCTAGAGACTCATCCCGGCCTCCTTCCCCAAGACAGCGGCCTCCTTTAAAAACCAGAAGCACATTTGGCTCCTTTCCAGCTTGCAGAAGTCAAATGGATGCAGGTCTGCTAAGGTAATGACCAACTTTAAGTAAAAGTTGGGTCATCCAGACGGATCAGTGGGCAGGTGCATCTGCTGCCAGGCCTAATGGCCTGAGTTCAATCCCAGGTCCCGTGTGGTGGAAGGGGTCAACTGACCTCCCCAAGTTGTCATCTTACTCCCACATGTGCAACCCACACAGGTATACACACACACACACACACACACCTCACACAAAGAGGAGAGTTTTAATTAATTATTTAAAGTGGGAGAGGCCCGTGAGCTCCGGTCTGTAGCTGAGGAGTTGTTGGCAGCCGACGGCTACTAGGGGAGGGAGAGTTGGTGTTTCGCAGGGGTTTGGTCCCTGGTTGGTTGACCATGCTTGACTAGATGGCTCCACACTCATGCTTCCGTGGACAGCACTGACTGGATTCAGCAGATTATTAAAAAAAAAAAAAAAAAAAAAAAAAAAAAGCACATGAAGTAGGGAGAGAGATTCAGGGTGTGGGAAGGGGATCCAGGAGAAATTGAAAGGGGGAAAGTGGGGGGCTAATATGACTGAAATACATTATATGCATGTAAGCAACTCTCCAAGAATAAAGTAAATACTATATAAAAAGTAAAAATAAAAATTCATTCCTTATGTGCACATTACTGGTCCCACAGTGGTTTGTGGCTGCTCCAAGGAGCCACTAACTGTATCCGATGGACTAAACGTGGCTAATAATTTGGTGACTGAACATCTCTCCCTCCTCCTCCTCCTCCTCCTCCTCCTCCTCTTCTTCCTCTTTTCCTATCTCCTTCTCTTCTTCTTCTTCTTCTTCTTCTTCTTTCTTCTTCTTCTTCTTCTTCTTCGTCTTCTTCTTCTTCTTCTTCTTCTTCTTCTTCTTCTTCTTCTTCTTCTTCTCTCTCTCTCTCTCTCTCTCTCTCTCTCTCTCTCTCTCTCTCTCTCTGTCTCACATAACCCAGGCTGACCTGGAACTTCATATGTAACTGAGGATAGACTTGAACTGCTGATCCCCCTGCCTCCACCTCCTAAGTGCCGGGATTACAGGCATGCACCACCTTGCCTGGTTTGTGTGGTGCTGGTGCTGGGACCCAGGGCTTCGTACATTCTGGGTTAGCACCCTTCCAACCGAGTCACATCCCCAGCCTGTGACTTAAGCCCCTGCACAGCCAGGCTCACTTGCACACCCACTCCACACAGCTGAGGATCTGTGTGTGGTGAACAATGGCCGGCAAAGCCAAAGTACAGGTCACCTGGCCTTTCTCAGAAAATCATGTCGATCCCTGCTCTGAGTCTTGTCAATCCAATACCAATAGCCCTGGGGAGGGGTTCTAGAAAGTTCCAAAGCAGTTGATAATCGCTCTGACGTGGACGCAACACAAGCAGCAACCACTTACAACCCACTGGGCAGAACACGGGCACTGGAGTTGCAGCGGCTCCACAGCAAACTTAGCAGAGTGACTGTGCGCTTTCTCACACACCCGGGATCTTTGTATGTTAAGCACGGATGCATGTCTGTACATGTTCACATGTGTATGTGTGCATGTGTGCATTCGTATGCACATTCGTGCGGAGGCCACAAGCCGCCTTCGGATGTTCTTCAGATGCCGTCCGCCTGTGTCTCTGAGTCAGGGCCTCTCACTGTCCTGAACGGCACTGAGTAGGGTAGACTGACCGTCGAGCTGCAGGGTCCGTCTGTCTGTCGGTCTCAGCACTGGGATGACAAGTGAGCACAACGGTTCCCAAGGCTTTGTGGGTTTTGGTTCTTTTGTTTTGTTTTGCCTTCTGTGGGTTTGGGGCATCAGGTCCTCATTCACGACTAAGACATCTCCCCAGTACCGCACACCCTTTGCTTTTAAAACAAACAAAACCCAGGACCCTTGAAAATTATCTATCCTAGGAGATTCATGTATGAAAGGCATGATCTGGTCCAGTAAACCTGCTCAGGAAAAGTAAAGAAAGAATGAGCATGCTTGGTATGCACATGTATACACACACAGAGAGACAGAGATAGAGACAGAGAAATTACCCTGCACTTCCTTGCTTTGATGAAATTATTTTCTTATGCAAACCCCAGTCTCAGCCTAGCTGGCAAATCTCTCCACCCTTCAGTAGAGCCTCCTCACCCCCATTCCACCCTCCCTCACCCCCACTCTGCCCTCCCCCACCCCCTGTGCCTTCCTGGACTGGGCAGAATTACAAACCTGATTTCCTTTCGTCACTGAGCCCAAGCTGTGATTCCCACAAAAGTCCCCAAGTATCAGGCTCTCCCCAGTCAGCCTGCAAGTCTCAAGGTGGCTGCTACCCCTGTATTTGACTGGTTCTCGATTCTCAGGCCCACCCCCCTCATTCTCTCCCTCTGATCCCTGCTTTATTCTTCCCTCTCCACCTCCCGCACTGACATCCTCCTACCCCACTGTTCCCACTGCTCAAATGCAACCGTGGCCGCCCCCGCTTGGACCCCCCCCCCACCTCCCAATTAGGAATCACTCCAGAATTCCCTAGGACCATCAATGGTTGGCTGTTGCCTTTCTATTAAACTCAAAGTACTTATTTCTTTTAATACGTCAGGAGCCTCCTGTTCTGACTGCTAGGGGGGCTTGGATGGCGAGGTATAGTCTCCGTTTTTAATGAGCACAATTCAGCATCGAATCATTTCAACCTCTGTGTTGAAAGGTCTCTTGTTAGCTTCGCGGAGGAGAAGAAAAGCATCTGCACATGGCATTTTAAGACCTCACTTCTTAACCCAGAGCTGCCTCACAGTTTCGATCCTGATTTGAAACAAGCATCCAACAAGGCTCCAGATGGGCTCCATAAAGAAAGATGGAAGCAAGGGACCCGGATGCTCCCACACACAGCGCGGGGATGGCCTCCTTTTCTTCCTCCGTGTCACGTTTATAGACAGAAATGTTTTCTCTCTTAAGCTTGAAGCAACAACCTTGTTATCACAAACAGCCTGTATGAACGACCTGTGAATATCACCCAGGTTTCCAGTTCCTGATGGCAATCAATTGCAATCCCGAAGGACTACTCGCTCTTGGCAACTTGGCTGGCAGTGGAATAATGGGAATAAGAAATATCCCATGTGTGCACACACACACGTACACACACGTGCACATGCACACATCTGGTTTAGGCGGGTATCCCCTTCATCATCTCTCTGTGCAATTGCTGGCATATATAGACTCGCAATGGAGCACTCAGCTGACAAGAATTCAATGTCGGTGTTCATGTTTTACATTTACCACTCTATTCTATTCTAGATGCCGGACTTAAAAAAAAAAAAGACAGTCTGTCATTTTTTAATGGCAACTTGGCATTCATAACGAGGCATCGTCTACATAGGTGGGTCTGAGCCAGAGCCCCCCATCTCTGTTCAAACAAGCCCTACTTGAAAGCTCCATTCAACTCTCCAGGGCCATGTGCACGAGCAAAACAATAGTACATTGAGCAAGGACAAGGGCCGTCTTCTGTTGGGCCTGGCCCTGTTCCTGGGGCAGAACATGAAGACAACCTGCCCAAACAGTGATTAACAAGGCAGGGGCAACCCAAAGGGCACTGTGATTGGCCGTGGCATGGTGACAAGCAGAGTCAGCACGCACCATCCTAAGAATCCCTGCAACCTCTGGGCTTTGGTGACAGTCACCTGCCCCCACAAAAGGGCAGCATTCAGTGAGCTAATGTGCACTGGGAACCTCCCAGGGTAGAAAGTGAATGAAGAATGTAAAGCACGAGGTCTTGGGGAGGGAGAGACGGTTCTGTGACTAAGGGTGCTTGCTCTCCAAACATGAGGACCTGCTGAGGACCTGTTCGAATCTCTAGCATTCATAAAAAGGCAGACATGGTTACATAAGCCTGTAACCCCAGCATTAAGGGGTGGAGACCGGTGGACCCTGAGAGCACACTCACCATCCAGAGCAGTCTGAACACTGAGCTTCTGGATCAGTGAGAAATTCAAAGAGAGTGATGGAGAAGATACTCCCTATGTCCTCTGCCCTCCAAAGCCTTATGCATGAGCTCAGGAACCCACACACTCATGTGCATTCACCACGCACAAACGCGCGCGCACACACACACACACACACATGTGCATGCACACATACACACACACATGTGCACACACACACACACATATGTGTATGCACACATACACACACACGGAAAGAAATGCACAGTCCTCTTCAAATGCACGTGGTCACAGAGCCCCGATGTTTCAGGGGGCATCTCTGAGCCGCCATCTGGGAAACACCAGGATAGACCCTCTACTCTTCCCTGCGGTTTTCAATGTTTGATTTCCTCTCAGATGGAGGGTCTTGAGCAACACTGGAAACAATCCTGAAGATCCCTCTCGGGAGAGGAAAGCATTCAGGCTGAGAGTGGCCTTAAAGAGTACAGAGGAATGCCCTCATCTTGAGGACGAGGAAATCAAAGCTTAAAAAGACAGGCACACATGGCAGGCTGCTGGCAGCCATGAGCCAGGCTAGCTCCCCAGAACAGTGTCTCAAACTATGCTGAAGCTATCACCAATGGAGGGGAAAGAAAAGAACAAAAGAAGAGAAATGGTGGGAGACAGTCTCCTCTTTCACAAACTGACCATTGGTGTTAATCCCTTGAACATTCATATGCTACTGACACCTCATTAGCTGCTCATATTCCAACCAGGCCAATAAGACACCTCAAAGCATCCCTGACCCAATCCCTAAACTGTGAGCCAAAATTAATCCTTCCTCTCGCGAGCCATTTCTATCAGGTATTCTGCAGAGTTGGAAAAATAATAATAATAACCTAACTGGTCCACATGCACACCATACACATGTGTGCACATGCATGCATACCCATCTCTAAATATGCATGCATACATGCATGCACACCCACACATGTGCATAAACATGTGCACACATGTATACATACACAGGCACATCCGTAGGCTCATGCACACACATGAACACCCATATGTGTGTGCATACACACACACGTGCATGTACACTCACACAAATGTGCACACACACGTGCACACTTATATACCTAGGTGATTCTGGGTTGTTCCAGGTTATCATTTAAAACTAAGTATCGTAATGCCAGACATGTTTTTGCATCTCTGTGAAACTCTAGAAAAGAAGGCTGGGGGGAAGACTTAGTCAGAAAAGCGCTGCTGCTCAACCATGAGTTCGATCCCCAGCACTGGCACAAGAAAGCAGGACATAGCAGTGCAACCAATAGCCCCAGGGCTGCGGGGAAAGGAGGCAGGCAGATCTCTGAGATTTGCCGGCCATTTGTAAGATCCAGTGAGAGACCATGCCTCAAAAAATAAGTGTTGATCAACTGAGGAAGACACACCTGACATAGACCTCAGCCCCCACAGGCACCTGAGCATATGCATGCGCATGCACCAGCATGTACACAAACACACACCAAAAATTCCAGTGCATGAAGATAAAGACTGGGCCCACGGTACCTGAGAGCGAGCATGGGGAAGAATGCCCGGGACAAAGGTGAAAAAGGGCGTCAAGGCGTCACGGGATTCTTCCACGGGCTAGTCAGGTGACTGAATCTGTCAAAACTCGTCAACACGCACATTCACAAAGGATGTGTCTTATTGTATCAAAACTACATCTCAAAATTTTTCGTTTTTCAAAAAAAAAAAAAAAGCAATCACAGAAGAAAAATTACCTCAAGAGAGAGAAAAAGAGTTGGATTGACAGTAACTCCTCGACAGAAACACTATAAGCCAAGAGACAGCATAATGATATATTCAAAGCGCTGGAAGAAAATAACTGCCAGCTGAGATTTCTATTAAGCAAGAGAGATACCCTTCCTTCCAGGATAAAACCGAAGTAAAGGCATTTTCAGACAAACAAAAACGGATACAATTTACCTGCGGCAAACACCATTAAACAGAGCAGGGGAGGCACAGGAGAGGGAACTGGAGAGAGGCGTGTGGGGGCAGGAAGGGAGAGAGAGTGAAGAGGGCATACGTGTGGTGTGAGAACAGTACTAGCAACATCTTGTAGTCTAGTATCTATTTTTCCTTATGTGTGTATGTGTGACATGAGTGCAGTGTCCACTGAGGCCAAGAGAGGGCGTCAGATCCCCTGGAACTAGAGTTATAGGCAATTATGAGCCTCTAAGTTAGTGCTGGGAATTGAACCCAGGTCCGCTGCAGGAACAGCCAGTGCTCTAGCCACTGAGTCACCTGCCAGCCCCAATGCTGCTGATTTCCACCAGTTTCTTTTTGACTACTATTGACATAGCAGACATTTTTTTAAACTTGTACACACATACACATGTACAGGCACATGAATGCTTGCGCACACACACACACACACACACACACACACAAAGCTTTGTGATTCCATTGGTAAACACCCACGATAAAAACAAAGACCCCATAATATACACAAGGCAGGAGAGAAAACTACCCCAAACCGAAGGTAAGAAACGGGGAAACAGAGGACCAAGGTAACAGAAAAGCAGCAGATAAAGTGCTGTTCCCCTTCTGTTCCCTTCCCCAGCCTCAGTGTGACCTTGCAAGGCTTTCTAGATCATAGGGAGTGAAGTAATTAAGAACTCTTCGGGTGAACATTTAAAAAGTACAGTATCATTCAGATACAGAGGGGGTTTTCTTGGGCCACATTCCACAGCGTGCGTGAGATAGAGGCCTAACCCCATCTTCCACAGCAAGGAGAAGAATTGAGAATTAATAAAGAACTCCCCTTCTTTAATCCACAGACATCCCAGGCACACACAGCGCCCCGCAACCAAGTTAGGGCAAGCTGAACGCATTACCACAGAGGCTGGGAAATCCACCTACATCCTGCCTGCCCTTCCCAATCTGGCTCAATTTCACGGTACATGACTGCTACCTAGTTTATTGTCGCTAAGCCACCAGAGCAAACAAATAGAATAAAGTCTATCATTGT
This sequence comes from Cricetomys ansorgei, assembly GCA_026225945.1. Lineage (NCBI taxonomy): Eukaryota > Metazoa > Chordata > Mammalia > Rodentia > Nesomyidae > Cricetomys > Cricetomys ansorgei. Next base: position 8,953,031 of record JAMJFZ010001012.1, read on the forward strand.
TAACAGATTTTTAAGAGGGGAGAAATAACATCTTTCTTGTGGTTCCGATGGGCTATTTAGCTCTTGTGGCAGCTGCTGATAATTTTTTTTAATGCAAGCGCCGCCTGCTATAAGTCCACTTTGGTTATAAATGTTTAATCACAATGTTTCCATTTGAGCTGAAGGTAAACCCACGTCCTATCCAAAACCTTATAGGAAGGACATAGAAGACCAAAAGCCAACCCCATCACAGTGAATACCCCAATCCCTGATGTGATCTGAAGTTGCTTTCCCCCAGACCAAACAATGCGTAAGAGATGGACAGGAGTGCCAGCCAGTTTTGTATCACCTCGATGCAGGATAGAGTCGTCTGAGAAAAGGGAACCTCAATTGAGAAGATGCAAAGGCAAACATATGGAGCATTTTCTTAATGATTGATGGGGGATGCCCCAGCCCATTGTGGGTAGTGCCACCCCTAGGTTGGTGGTCCTGGTTTCCAAAAGAGAGCAGGCTGAGCAAGCCATGAGAAGTAAGACAGTAAGCAGCACCCCTCCACAGCCTCTGCATCAGCTTCTGCCTCCAGGTCCCTACCTACTTTGAGTGTCTAACTTGGTTTCCTTCGGTGGACTGTGATCCGGGAAATGTAAGCCAAATAAACCCTTTCCTCCTCAAGTTTCTTTGCTTATGGTGTTTCATCACAGCAACAGAAACATGCCCCAATTCCCTCCCCCAGGGTTTCTCTGATCTCAGAAATCAGCCTAGGATTTCGTTTCCAAAATGCAATGAAATAAAATAAAACAAGCATCCTTTAGGGACCTCTTGAATAATGGACCTTCAACAGAAACCCTAACATCAGGTAATCATGAAGAGGGCAGGTCAGAGGTGAGTCCCTAAGAGGATCATTGGCCCAGTAGCAACAACAGGAGACTGAGACACTGCCACCACTGATGAAAATCAGCAGTGTTGGGGCTGGAGAGGTGACTCAGTGGCTAGAGCACTGGCTGTTCCTGCAGCGGACCTGGGTTCAATTCCCAGCACTAACTTAGAGGCTCATAATTGCCTATAACTCTAGTTCCAGGGGATCTGACGCCCTCTCTTGGCCTCAGTGGACACTGCACTCATGTCACACATACACACATAAGGAAAAATAGACACTAGACTACAAGATGTTGCTAGTACTGTTCTCACACCGCCACATGTATGTCCCCTTCTTCACTCTCTCTCCCCACCATGCTCCTGAGGACAAAAGTAATGGAAGAACCTTGGTTATCATCACAGAGTCAGGGAGTGAAAGGCTGCTCAGAGATGTGTTGCTCTCAGCACCACACGCTCAGTAATGAAGATCCCCCAGGCCTTGAGGTACTGAATGAAAGGCCAGTGAGAAGACAGAAAAACAAGAGGAGGAAGAAAAACTGAGAAACACACCCACTACTTGACCAACTTTCTCACAACTGAGAGATGCTAACTAAAGACTAGGGATTCACTCAGACACCCAGATCTGCTTCGTTTGGGCCACTCAATATTTGTCACGACTAACATTCAAGCTGAGGCTATGGCTAAATCATAAAGCACTTGCCTGGCCTGCAAGTTCTTTCCCCCCAGCACCCAAAACTGGGTGTGGTGGCACACGCTTATAATCCCAGCACTTGGGAAGTGGAGGCAGTAGGATAGGAAGTTAAAAGTTATCCTCATCTACATAGGGAGTTCAAGGCCAACCTGGAGCACACAAAACCCTATCTAAATTTTATATATATGTGTGTGTGTGTGTGTGTGTGTGTGTGTGTGTGTGTGTAAAAGAGTCATACAAAAACAGGCTTTTCTACACATAAAAATCAACTCCATTCACAAGACAGACTATGATTAAGATGCGACTCAAAAAAAATAAAACACCTCCATGGGCATAACTTGAATTTCCTATCTCATTCTTTCCCTAATCTGTGACATAGATGAGAAACTGAGGCACAGAGGCAAAGTCAAAGTTCTGGGAACAGATGGTTAAATAAATTTTGACTACAAAGACTGTAAGTTTTAACAATGAGATTCTCCAGAAAATTCCAAAAAAGTCACAAAACTTTTCCAGTTCGTGGATAATGTTTAAACCCATGCCGCTATGTGCCCTGGATAGTTCAAAACCCAATCTCTCCACTGGCTCTCAATTTCCGAGACTACCTCTGTCCATCTTCCAGAGGCACAGATGGGGGGGACGCAGGCTTGTGGCAATTTCCTCTCCTCCCCTCTTCCGCAATAAGGCCCAGACCAGCATCCCCATAAAACATCTGGTTTAAATATTGTCATGGAGAAACATAGACTAGACCGTGAATCTTACTGAAGAGTCCAATTCTGTTTGTCTAATGGCTTGGTTTGAGGTTAGAAAAAAATATGCTCAGGAGAAAATTGTCTTTTAAAACTCCTGCATTTGTCTGAGTACCTGTGTGATGTCTGTGTGTCTGCAGGTTGGCCCAGTGCCTGTGGGAGGCCCTGGTGCTTTGGAATGTCAGGGTACCTGTAGGATGTCTATGTGTCTGCAGGTTGGCCCAGTGCCTGTGGGAGGCCCTGATGCTTCGGGATGTCAGGGTACCTGTGGGATGTCCGTGTGTCTGCAGGTTGTCCCAGTGCCTGTGGGAGGCCCTGATGCTTCGGGATGTCAGGGTACCTGTGGGATGTCCAGGTGCTTGCATGATGTCCAGGTGCCTTCAGGTTTGGGCAGTGAAGCTCAACTTCAAGTCAAACTTTGTCATACTTAATCTCAGGGTAATAAAGGCCACATGAATGTCCATGATCCAAAAACTATGGTGATGCCAATGATCCATGTTCCTGCCACATAAACTGGACTTAATTTTCTTTTATTTGTTTTTTTGGTTGTTTTTTGTTTGTTTGTTTTTGTTTGTTTGTTTGTTTGTTTTGAGAGCACAGAGATGGAAAACCAGGAAGGAATCGGAAGAGGAGGGTATTATGAAGATACAGTCTATGAAACTCAAGTTATTAATAAAAGTATATTTTTTAAATATATGCATTTGGATTGAAATGCTTGGGGGTACAAATCTATCTAGAGATGAAATTCCCTGGGACTTGCTCTGTAGATCAGGCTGGCCTTGAACTCACAGAAACCCACCTGCTTCTGCCTCATAGGTGCTGTGGTTAAAGGCTTGCACCACCAAACCCCATCGGCCTCATTTGATTTCCACCACTAGGTGCAAGGGACAGAATTCCCATTTGAGCCCCATTTCACCTGGACAGAGCCAGTTCCTTCCACATTACCCTGGGAAGCTTCAGTGGCCCCAACCTGGTGCCCTGAGGAACCATTCTTTCTCCTACCTATGCCCAGTTTCTAACAAAGGGGCTGTGGTTAGTTTCTAAGGCAGGTTTCCATTGTTTCTTTCTAAATGGAAACCTTTTATTTGCTTATCAATCAAGGGGACAGGTTTCATTGTTACAAAGAGAAGTGCTTTCCCATCTCTCTGGAAACCATCACTCTCCCTGCCCACCTGCCCGCCCCCTTTGGATACAGACGTGGATACTGATGATGTTAATTTCAGTGGTGCTCGAGGGACATTTATCTTATGCCAGACAATGTTGCAAATGCTTTTCATAGAAAAAAGGCATTCGTTGGATCTCACAGATTTTCTCCCTCCATTGAAGTTGAAGAAACTGATGCAAAAGCTAAAGTGACCTGTCCTAGGTGGGGTAACTAGAAATACAGCTCTCCTAGAAGGAAAGATTGGCTGATGCCCAGTCCAGGTTCCCTGGTTTGTTTGCTTTTGTTTCTTCATTTTATTTTGGAGGGTGGGGACAGTGGCAAACCAAATGCGGGGCCTCCTCTTAACAGCACAGCCAGAGTGCCGCCGTGCTCAAAGTCAAGCCTGACCCAACATCACCAGTTTTGAGTTTTTCCAGGAACCTTCGAGATTAGGCTTCCAATCGAGTCTGTTTTTAAAACTGTGTGTGTGAGTTCATGGGCCACAGGCCTCCTATGGACAGAGGTCAAAAAACAAGCTCTGAAGTTAGTCTTCACCCCCCACTTTGTTCTGAGATAGGGTCTCTCTCGTTGGCTCCTGTGAACGGCAGGGTAGCTATGAGCCCGTCTCCGCGGAAATGCTGAGATTGCAGGCAGGGATTCTGTGTCCAAAGTTGTGTAGGTTCTGGGGATGCAGATGCAGGTCCTTGTGCTCCTGTAACAAATGGGACCCACAGTAGGGCTGCACATTACAACAAATACACCAGCAGACATGGAGCCTCACAGGAGGCTGAGGCTGGAGGATCACCATGAGTTCAAGGCCAATCTGGGCTACAGGGTGAGAGTCCTATGACACCATGGGTTACACAAGACCCTGTCTCAAAAAAAAAAAAAAAAAGTAACAATCATAATCATGTCTTTTTTTTGTAGATTCTCAATCAAAAGTGAGACAAGGGTCCCTGGCTCCTTCGTTAAGGGAAAACAGTGGCCCTAATGAGTCACTCTGCACCAAAAGCTGTCAAATCCATCATCCTTGTTTTATTTTTTGAAAGTGATTAAATACCATTTTCTCCCCCTTTTGCAGCAAGATGCCAGCAACAGCCAATCTATCACAGCGTCTGATCTATCTCGGCATCCGCCAATGCTTAACCGTGGCATTTCGCATCGATCATTTCCTACCTGAATCGGTTTTTTTCGAGAAAGCAGAGAAATTTTAATTCCACCTCTCAGCAGCGGAGGAATTAAATAGCGTGAGCTTTTCTGCCACAAAACACTGGCAGTGGATCCATAAACCCAACCAGAAGCATGCACACCCAAACGAAGACTAGCAAGGATGGCCTTCGGGAAGGACTCCGCTTGTTTACAAAGGTGGCTCCCGATGGGTGTGGCTATATCTGGGAGTGACCCGAGAGATGCAAAGTTGAAGACCTTGAAACCCACAGAACCAGCAGATCTTGGCTTGGTGCTGGCCCAAGAGTCCCAACGTCGATATAAAAGAATCAAACTTGGGACTGGGCTCAGTCCAAGTGGCTCAGCCAGTAAGAGCTAATCACACAGCGTGAGAACCCTGAGTTCTCACAGGCCCAGTGATGGGCAAGTGGAGGTGGAGACAGGGGGATCTGCCAGGTCCCAGTTAAGCACTGTGTCCCAGACAATAACAAGGAAGGGAGACTGAGGAACGCAGCCGGTACCAACCTCTGACCTCCACACGCGCACATACATGTGCAAATACTAATAAAGAAGTTCTGATGTCAGCAACCAGAGAGAGAAAGGCCGATGTAGTGGAATGTTTGAATTAGATAATGTATAGTTGTATGCTCTGTCCCTTTTGGAATGAGGCTTCTGGGGGGGATGGGTGCTCCCTAAGGCTTTCTGCAGCTTACTTCACTCTGTAAGTCCTGCTTATAAGACTCTTGTAAGACTTGTGAACATGCGCAGGCAGGCTAAAACAATACACTCAGCTCCCTAAAATCTTCACGTAAAAGGCCATTTGTTTATCATAGTTCAAATGAATGGTCCTTCTCACCTCTGCAGCCTTCTGGGAAGACCCTGGGTTCCCCAGCTTTGAGACTCGCCTCTAGGGGCCACATGTCAGCTGGGAGACTGTGGGATTTGTGTAAATAAGACCCTTGTGAGTAGGACAGAGATTTTGAATCAATAAATGACCTAGAGGCCACACACTCAGGGTCAGTCCCTGAGAGTGGCTTGACTCTCTGCAATGGTTCCGGCTTACACGGCATGACTGTCTTCCGTTCCCTGAAGGAACCCATCACAGATATTAATATTTCCATCTACAGGACAATAATGGTTAATGACATAGTGCTTTTTTTTTGTGCTGTGGACTGTGGTTTTTAAGGTTTATTTTCGGGGTGTGTGTGCATGTGTGTGTGTGTACTCCCATACACGTGTGTGTGCATGCACACTTATACAGTACTGACGGAGGCCAAAAGAAGACATTGGAACCTCGAGAGTCAAAGCAACAGATGGTTTTGAGCTACCATGTGGGTTCTAGGAACACAACCTTGGTCCTCTGGAAAAACAGCCAGTGCTCTTAGCCACGGAATCAACTCTCCAGCCTGACTGTGAAGTTCCTATTCTACACTGATTTTATCAACTTCTCTCTCATAAGCTTGTTGTGACACACTGGTTAATGAGCTGTGACCTTCATCTTAAAAATGCCATCAACCAGAGGCGATACTTAATGTTAACCTAATATTTAAGAATTCATGTCCAGCGAGGGAGGGTGGAGCAGGGAGGAATGGGAAAATGATGTTACTGAGATACATTGTATGAAACTCAAATTATTAATAAGACTATTATTTTTTAAAAAGAACTCATATCCAAAAAAAAATGAGTGCTGGAATCTGTAAGATCAAAAGGTATCCATCCATTAAAAAAAACAAAACCAGTGATTAACTACTACATATTTACATTAGGGGTTATGACTAAGCAAAGGGGTGAAAACCAGAGTATGGGCTGATGAGAAGGCTCAGAGGTAAGGACGCTTGCTGCCAAGGTTGATGGATCTGAGTTCAATTCCCAAGACCCACACGATGGGAGGAGAGAACAGACTCCCACAGACTGTTCTCTGACCTCCACCTGTATACCACTGCCTGTGTGAGCATGCAGACACACAGATGAGCACATGGATGTGCACACGTAACTAAACACATGTAATAAACCAATAACACTAAACCAAGCTGTGAGACTTCTGTCAACCTACCATGTTTATTTGAATATGTTATGCCTCTTATGTTTTGTATTTCCAGAGCAATTTCCACTGTGCAATCTATTTAGATAAAGATTGGAAGTGTGCCAAACACACTGTCTAAAGGATGTAGTTACCTATACTGGGAAATTACATCATGGAACTCAGGAGTATGCCAAACTCTAAGGGGAAAAGGGGGAAAGTTCTAGAAAGAGCTTAAGTTTGGCTCACATTTTTTAAGCTCTCCAGGGAACTGGGGAAAACACTAACTGGTCACAAAGGTGGTTGGTAGTCAGGTAGATGTATGTCACGCATCCTCTGCCTTTTTAAGTGTGGTGGAAAGACTTCATGGGTTTCAAAAATGAAGCAAAGAAAAGAACTGTGCCCTTAGACAAAGGCGATCAGCTTCCTCGTGGCTGGCTGCGAGCCTGCCTGTGGAGCTCTGTGGACCTTGCCGTTCACTCCTCAGGCCAGTCTGAGGCTCCCTGACCTCAGGGCTGGCGGTAGGTAGCTCTCCTCTGTGGCCAGCCAGAACCTAGAGGGTAGTCTGTGGATTTGTCCCTAGTCTCCACAGGACCTGGGTGGTGTCCTTCCTTGGAGACTAACAACCCACGTGGAGTTGAAAGCTCTGAGCTGACTTTTTTTTAAACGTTTAAATTCAACACAGGAATGTGTCCTTCTCTTCTCTGTGCACCAAGACTTTTCAGGATGAAAATGTGTTCCTAAGAACCAGAGCTCATGCTGTTAATGTTCTTGTTGTTGTTTTGATTGCTTTTTCTTCTTGTGAAGCAAGGTCTTATGTTGCTGAGGCTAGCCTCAAACTCTCCACATAGCCCAGGCTGACCTTGAGTTCCTGACCCTCCTGTCTCCCTCCCAAGTGCTAGGAGGACAGCTGTGACCACCACACCCAGATTTTTTTTTTATTTGTGCGCATTCGTTATACAGAGCACTGATGTCATAATGACATTTGCCTTCGGGAGTATCAGGTTCTCTAACACATCCTCCACTCTCTCCTGATGGCTCCTGCTCACTGGGCCCCCTCCTTTTCTCAAGTAACTGCCCTTCACACTCATCTCTCTCTCTCTCTCTCTCTCTCTCTCTCTCACACACACACACACACACACACACCTGTATGTGTGTGCTCATACATATAAAACCTAGGCTCTGTATGTAAGAAAAAACATGTCTGTCTTTCTGAGCTTGATTTATCCTAACTGCCTCATCTCAAGTTCTTAGGAATATATTTCAATTTTGAAAAGTCTAGATGAAAAGGAGAAAAGGGTAGGTACATTCTTAGGTCAGGTTTGTTTGTTTTGTTTTGTTTTGTTTTGAATCACAGAAAGGCAAAGACTATATCAAAAAGAGCCTTTCACCATCCCGTGAGCCAACGGTTCTCGACTCTTGGGTCGTGAGCCCTTTGAGCCGTCTCTCCGGTCCCGTTGCCATTTTTCATCTTGGGAACATGTTCCCCATCTTAGCCATCATGATACATATGTGTCGCTGGCTTTAAGTACCTTCAGGGATATGCAACTTCAAGGATGTGCCTTTGCCCTGTACTGCTAGAACTTTCTCAACAGCCCAAAAGGAAACTCTCTTCCCATCCGCAGTCACTGCCCATCATCCCCCGCCTCATACCAACCTGGGCAGACACAACCATGAAGCTGCTTTCTGTCTCTGTGGATTTGCTTATTCTGGACATTGACGTGATTCTTTTAAATAGAATCACAGAATATGAAGACATTTGCCTCATTTGGCCCCTCATTCTTAGCATCCCCCTCACTGTGTGTGTGTGTGTGTGTGTGTGTGTGTGTGTGTGTGTGAGATGAGATGAGACCCAGGGCCTTACACCTGCTAGGTAGGTGATCTACCTCTGAGCTACACTCCCAGCCCCTTACTGGGGGATTCTAGGAAGGGGTTCACTGAGCCACGCCCTAGCTCTTTCTCCATCGTTTTCCAGATACCGTGCTATTTCTTTGCTCAGCATTTCATTCCTTTTCACATAGAGGCCATTATTTCCTTATCCACCCAGAGATGAGCAGGACGTGGATTCCTCTTCCACAGACGACAGGAATGTAAAATGAGGCCACGAGAGACGGTCTAATGCGTTAAGCAGAGCAAACAGCTCCACCTCTAGAGTAGAAAACAGGTGTTCAAACAGAAGTGTGCATGAGTTGCTTGTGACAACAGCACAGATATTGCTATGGGAAGACCGCCAAGCCCTGCCCTTGTACTTGAAGCGGCATCCTTGTGCCAAAGTCGGGTAACAGCAGAACTTCAGATCCACAGCACTGAGGACATCCCTACCATGGGCAGCCCAAGGAACGGAGTCCAAACAAAGAAGCAGAGTCACCGCCCTCCCATCTCTCTATCCTGAGTGAAGGACAGACAAAACCCTGGGCACTACATGAAGGTTATTTGTTGAGCTTCTTTCTAAGATGCTTTTGTTCAAATTCTCTCAACTGCCAGACAGAGCTTGGCGCTCAAAACCCACATCCGTCAACATTATAGAGCCAAACCTAGCTGCGCTCTAGGTGCGGACCTGACTCGAGGGTCAAAAGCAACCTGATACCCTGAGGGATACAGAGAATAACCTGTAGGTTGAGAAGAAACACACACAGCAGCATGGAGATATCTCACAAAGCTGAACAGAAAAAAGCAACTATGAGAGCCAGACTGTGTGAGTCCATTTACCTGTAAACGCAGGCAAAGAGATTCCTCTAGATCTTAGGAGAGACTGAGTGCATGGAAGGAGACACCGGGGGCCTTGTAGAAAAGAACCAGCACTCTCATCTTAATTTGGGTGATAGCCACCTTCTGCATTCAACTGTGGGACATTCTGTAAAATGGTACCTCGTGGCCCCTGTGTCTGGGGGCTGTGCTTTATCTCCTCTCACGAAACACTTAAAGTGTCTGAAAGGAGCTGGAGAAATGGCTTAGCAGTTAAGAGCGCTTGCTGCTATTTTCAAGCACCCAAGTTTGGTTTCCAACACCCATGTCATGTGGTTCACAACCATCTGTAACTCCTGTTCCAGGGAATCTAATACCCTCTTCCAGCCTCTTCTGGAATGTACATTCGTGTACACACACACACACACACACACACACACAGAGAGAGAGAGAGAGAGAGAGAGAGAGAGAAAATAAAATAAATCTTTAAAGGGAGATCCAGGCACAGTGGCTCATGCCTGCAATCCCAGCACTCAGGAGGTAGAGGCAGGAAGATAAGAATTTCAAGGCCAGCCTCAGCTACATAGTCAAAGCCAGCCTCAGCTACATGCGACCCTGTCTCAGGAAACCTACACAAACTAATTGAACTGAAGGACAAACCTGCTCTAAAGATGCAAGTCATGGGGACTGGTTCCGAAGTGGCCATGCAGGACCTTCCTGGGAGACCCTACCGCAATCTTATCCACGTCACCGACAGCATTCGTTTAAGACAAGATAAATACACTCCAACAGACACCTCTTCCCAGGTGCCCGGGGAGCAAATGACTTCTCACAGGAAGCATTTGTTTTGTTTGTAGGTCAGATGTACTGACTGTAAAAGCTACACGTGGAGTCTAGAGCAGATGGGGGTGATGGTTAATCTCAACTGACGACTTGACGAGATACAGAATCACCCAGAGACTGGCTGCTAGGTGTGCCTCTGGGAGATTATCTTGACGAGGGTGAAAAGACCCACCCTCTGTGGGCGGCACCATTCCCCAGGCTTAGATCCTGGGCTGTGTAAAAAGGAGAAAGTGAGTTAAACACCAGCATTGATCCTTCTCTTCTTCCTGACTGTGAATGCATTATGACCAGCTGCCTCACGCTCCTTCACTTGACTTCCCCGCTATGATGGACTGTACCCTTGCAACTGTGAGCCAGAATCAACCCTTTCCCCATTAAGTTGCTTTTGTCAGGGTGTTTTATCACTGCAACAGGAAAACAAACTGGGACAAGAAGGAGAAAAGACAATTCCCATGGATGTGAAGACGACTCTGAGCTAAGTTGGGTACCGGTGGCACCAATGAACATGGCAGAATTCTGTCTGGCCGATTATACTCCAGAGTGTCAATGAGAAGAGGTGTGACGCTATTGGGTTTAGACTAAGGCACATAAGTCTGTGCACCTTTAAAATACATTAGAAACGGAAGTGAGAGCCTGCCTCTATGTTGCAACATGGTACCAATGAGGCTCTCACACTCCTATGGCCCTTCCGCCACCAGGCAACAAGCTGGAAGATCACAGGCCACATTCAAACTCTAACACTTTTTTTAATTCCATACATTTCTTTGGTTCTTCTACTCTTTGTTGCCCTATAACAAAATAAAGCTTTCTCCTGGCTCCAACCTCCTCCACCTATGTGATTACAGTGGCTATCTTCTAATTAAAACCCAGCCCACACATGTGTCCCATCACAAGCTGGGACTGGAGCCAGCCTGGCTGAGCATGGAGATCACACCTCGCTCTGGTTCACGGGATTAGCAAAAGTAATTCCCCAAACAGCCTGTGCCCAGCCTACCCACATCACAGCCACCCACACCCCAGGCACTGCAGAGCAGAACACCGTGACCTGTGTTGCAGAGCCAGAGAAGCAACCCCCAGTCATGGCTGCACTCCAGTTCTCCACACAGAGCTATCAGGCACCACAATGAGATCCTAGACTTATCCAGAATGAGGCCAAGTCCTAAGAATCCCATGATATCAGCTATCCATCCTTCAACAAGCTCCTGAACCATAGTTTGTGTCTCAAGCCATTGTCCATACTAGTCAGTGATTGCCTCCCCACTAAGATGCTCTCTACAGGTAGTCACATGCAGGACAAGATGCTCCACCAGGGCAGCCAGCTGCTGATGCTTCTGGTACCCCAAAGCCACCATCCTAGAAGCCCCAATCTGTGATAGAGTCAGATAGAGGAGAAGACTGATAGACCATGTGACCACCAGGCTCATTACAGGGAGGACACGTACAAGCCTTCCTATCCTTTCCAGATTCTTCCCCATCCTTGGCCATACTTCCCAGAATTCCTGCCCAGAAGACTGATGTCTGTCTGACCAGATGCCCAGAGCTGGCCCACTTGTCCCTCTTCATGTTGGCCACCTGCTTGAGAATGGTTCCCCATAGCTCATATGCTTGAATGCTTGGTCCCCAGTTAGTGGAACTGTTTGGGAAGCTCCCGGTCTGAATAAAATCTCAGATCTTTTCAAAAGGCACAAAGCCCTGCAGAATGCCACCCTTGGCCACCTTGCCAGTAGGATATCCCCAACCCTTGCCCCCTGGACACCAGTGTCCCTGACCTCTCCAGTGATCCCTGAACATGCCTCAGTTGGCTGCCTGAGGACCAGAACTGAGTCTTCCCTTCACCTCTCCCTGACCCACCCCACACCTCTGGACTCCGTTCCTCAGAGAAGCCCTCCTCCACTAACCTATCTAAAGGAAACTTCCAGGTCCTATGCTGTTTCCCCTGCCTTGTTCTCCTGATGGCATTTATCACCTCCCAACACAAAAGTACACGATGCTTCCAACAGGAGTCTGTCTCAATGAGCCAATGGATAAGCCACAGAGAGCAGAGACTCACTGTCTCTGTGGCAGCTTATCCCCAGATCCCAAACCTGCCATCAGCAGGTGGCCAAAGTCTTTGGGACCTGCTAGTGTACACACAGGACACAGGAGGCAGAGAGGACCTTGGGAATTGGATCTGGTTTCAGAAACGTGTCCAGCCTGCACAGACACCACTCCAGTCCTTCACATCTGCTCTTCTCAGCCTGGAAAGTTCTTCTCCCACACCCCTGCATGGCCTATTCCCATTCTTCCCTTCACAGACCAACAGCACATCCCCAGACAGGCCTTCTCTCCTAGTGTGTCTCTAGGTACCCCATCCGTCCCCCATCCCCTCCATCACACAGTCCAGTTTCAATTCCACCCATCTCATGCCATGACCCGAAGGATCTGGGAGGAATTTCTGATCAGCAGTATGATATCAGAGCCTTCAATGTGTTAAAAGACCCTGGTCACATGCTTGCTCAACACCAACCCTGCAACTGGGTTCTGTCACTAGAGGATGAAAGGGCCTCTGGGAAGGTCAGGGGGCTCCTGACCCAAGCATCCATTGGCATTCATTTGCTCAGGTATGTGTATGCATGTGTGCATGTGTGCATGTGTGCAAATGTGTGCATGAGGGGAAGGCATGTGCTGGAATCGAACCCAGCACTTGCTCACTGGTAAGCATTCTACCACTGAGATCCACCCCGAGCCCTGGTTCCAGATTTTCAGAGAGATGCGCCTATGTCTTTGACTTTCATCCTGGTATGGTTACAATGGATATGAGGCTGTTTCTCTGAAGAAACCCGAGGTAGTGTTTGGTCTGCTCTGTCCTCGCTCCTGTGGACCTGGAGCTCTGCTCAGCTGAGTGGCAAGGCTTACATGAGAATGGGCCCTAGATGTGCTTTCTGGCCACAGAAAAAGCGGCATCTGGGCTGGGGAGGCAGCTCAGTCAGTAAAGTGCTTGCCATGCAATCATGACAACCGGAGTTCGATCCCCAGAACCTATGTAAAAAAGTCAGGCATGGTGACTCACACAATCCCAGTGCTCAGGAGACAGAGACAGGTCTCTGTGGCTGGCCAGCCAAACCTAGCCCATTCTACAAGCTCTAGCCAGTGAGAGGTCCTGTCTCAAAAAAGCAAAGTGGGATCCAGGTTGGCACACATCTTTAATCCTGAGATCAAGGCCAGACTGGTCTACAGAGGAAATCTCCATAGAATCTACATGGGTCTCAGTCATCTGGTTCCAGGACATCCAGAGCTACACAGAGAAACTCTGTCTTGAAATCCCAAAGGGAGGGTGGGGCAGGATGGGGCCTGGAGAGATGGCTCAATGGTTAATAGCACTGGCTGCTCTTCCAGAGGACCCAGGTTCGATTCCCAGCACCCATGGGGTAGCTCACAACTATCTGTAACTCTAGCCCCTGGGGCTCTGACGCCCTCTTCTGGCCTCCAAGGGCACCAGGCATGCACATGGTGCACAGACATGCATGCAAAACACTAGGATACATAAAATAAAAATAAATGAATCTTAAAAGAAATTTAAAACAAGGTATACATTGAGGAAGACTCTAAACATAGCCTCTAGCCTCCACATGCATGCACATGTGCGCATGCTCAGAAACACACACACACACACACACACACACACACACACACAGATGGCAGCTACTTGATGAGGTTTGAGTCCTACTGACCAAAGTCCCCCAGGGAGCTCACAGTCTCCGTGCCCACAGTCCCTCCCCTCCCTTTCAGTTCCTTGGGCTCCCTGGTATCTATTCAGAACACTTCCAAATTTGCTCCCTTTCTTAATCTCTCCTCTGCGGGCGACTCTGGTGTTTATCTCTTGCTCTGTGTCTCTGCAGCTCGTGTCTCCTCCCCGGGAGCCTTCATTAAAATATTTCAAATGAAGACCTTTACCGCCCCACTAACCGAACGTGCTGGGTCTTTCCCACACAACACATTTTTAATTCTTATCACAGAATTTCAGGCAGTTTGTACATTATATCCTATTAAAACCTCAATTCCACCGGAGGTTGTCACAATTCGGAGATTACAGCCTTCTGCGGGGTGTTCTGCTGGGGATATATGCATATATTCACTTTGTTCGCCGACGGGCTCAGTGCGTGAGCCTGTATTTCACACCTCATTTGATACCACAGCGCAACCGTCGTATAAAAAGAAGCAATTATTTATTTGATTATGGAACAGTTTCAGAGGGATATTCGATTATGTAATGGTTTCAGAAGGATATTCATAGGTATAAACTGTCACGCTGAAACGGGGCTCCCTGACATTCTGAAGCCCAGGGCAGTGGGGGAGGGGCGTGTCAAACGCTGAGTATGGAGGAGAGGCATAGAAAGAAGTCGCTGGGATGGGAGCCCCTCTCCTTTGCAAATGAGCCCCCTAGTTCCCTCCTTTCCAGGATCTAGATACTGCAGGGTGAGTCTGGGATGCCTGAAAGAGCAGCAACCATCTTGTGGCCATGAGGAAACAAGCTAGAAGATTCCCAAGAGGCCCCACGAAGTGTCTCTGTGTGAACCAACTGTGAGAAGAGCCACCTCTGCCATTTGCTGCGTGAGATGCTGAATCTCTTTACAGCAACCGCTTTGGGGAAATGACCTCCAACTTTGCAACTGGAAGCCCTTGAGTCAATATTAACAACACAGGACCCAGGGTGCCCAGCAGGCACATCCAGATATCTGGGGAAGCCCTGGTCATGTGACGTCACAGTCCACGCTCCATCCCTGACACCGTCTGCCCAAGGGTGTGATGGATGAGTTTAGACTGGGAGGCATCACAGCTGACATCAGACCACTCAGCCTGAGTCATTCTCCTCCAGGGAGACCTTCAAAGGCAGCACAATAAGGCCCCGGGGTGCTGGGGTCACATGAGAAGTGACAGCACATGCAGGTAAGTCCACAGAAAAAGCTCACCAGCACCACCCCTCAGCCTCTTCCTCTCACGTGACCCCACTCATGACCCATGCAGACTCATCCCCAAGGTCCACATGTCTCCTGGGCCTCAAAGGACCAAAAGCTAGAGAAAAAGAAGAGACCAGGACGATTTACAATATGTGACACAGCACCAGGGCGTCAAGTCAAGCTTTACCCTGGGGATCATCTGAGCTGGTGTCATGAGCAGCCACTTATCCTGCAACGGTCCTTAGACAGACAGACCCCCCACTCAGCCGGGGAAGAGAGAGGAGGCAGAGACTGGAGAGGGAGCTGTGGAGTCAGGGATCTTTCCACCAACAACAGGGCCTGCCCCCTGCTGCCCAGGTGGTGAGCACACCAACCTACCCCACCCCACCACCCACCTCCGGTGCACACCCACGCTGGATTCTGAGCTGCAGAAGTCTGCGAAGAAACTGGATTTGAGAATCTGGTACCACCCCACCCCACCCCTCAGGAGTGGGTTCAACGCAACAGGAAACAGCTCATTCAAGCAGCCCAGGGGCCAGATATAAAGGTGCTTGCCTCTTACGCCTGAGGGCTTGACTTGAACCCCAGGGGCCCACGGGAGAAGGGATGAACCAAGCCCTGAAATCTGTCCTCTGATCTCTACATGCACCACGACACACAGACTTAATAATAATAACAATAATAATAATAATAATTTTTCAAAAATAAGTAACAAGGGACAATTAGCTGATCGCTACAAGCACCCTGCTCGCTTATTAAAAAGTAATTTCCCACTGGCTCTTTAAGAGATTCCTCCCCCATTTCAGCCTTCATTTCTTCATGGAAACAATGACCAGTCATAACAATACGGTTCTCAGACTCTGGACCGTGATGGACGAAAGAGGGTACTTTTTGAGACCGGCAGTCTCACTCTGTGTTGTGCCTGAGAGGCTGCACGGGGTGACGAGGCGGAACCGCCATCCTGCTCCTGTGACTCCGTCACTCACTCTAGTTCCTCACGCACCGCGGTGCTCACCTGCTCTGTGTGTTCGGGTGGTGGCCCACGCAGGACAGGGTGGCCGTGGTCTGAGTGCCGTCCTGCTCGATGTCCTCCTGCACTGCCCACTGGTCCTCGTTGCTGACCCGCACCGCCGTTATCTTCACACCTGCGGCCGCCTTGATTCTGTGACAGGAGAAGAAAGTGGATGGGTAAGAAAACAGGCTTCGGCTGGACCAGGTCCGTGGGAGGCTCCCTCACACGGAGATTCCCTCCCGGGGGAAACAGGGAAGGGAGGCTGTGAACGGCTTTCCTCTAAGACTGATCTCAGGGGTGAAGGCACTTGCCACCAACCCTGGTGACCTGAGTTCAGCGCCCTGAACCCACATGGTGGAAGGGGGGGACCAGCTTCCTCAAGTTGTCCTCTGACCTCCACGCATGCACAGCCCTGGCACAGGTACCCACCTCCACACACCCAAAATAAAGAAATGTAAGGGAAAAGGTCATGCTGGTATGTCCTAAATCCTGTGCAGAGTATGAGTGTATGAGTAAACCCTGAACTTGGAAAGCTGAGACAGGAGAACTGCTACAAGTTCGAGGCCAACCTGAGGTACAGCGTGAGACCCTGTCTCAAGAATAAATAAGCAAATAAGTCCTGGTGATTTACAAGTGCCCCAGCATGTTATTATGCACCTCCATTTTCTACCCTGGCTCTGAAATTAATAATTTTTTGTGCAAATTTTATCTTAATAGTAAGAGGGAGGCAAGGGCCAGCAAGATTAGTGGGTCAAGGCACTTACCACCAATCCTGAAAGCCTGAGTTCAAGCCCCAGAACCCACATGGTGGAGGGAGAGAACGTATTCAAGCAATTTGTCTTCTGATCTCCATGTGTGTGCCATGGTACACACACACACCCAACACATAGCTACTAAACATATGAATAACCATAATTTTTTTTAAAATGATAATGAAGGGAGAGGAGACCCTCTCTCATAGGTAAATGACCCATACACCAGGGGTGGTTGAAACCTGAAAGTTGGGCTTATCTGCACTGAAGCACCTGGGAGACCCAGGGAAGGAAGAGAAAGGAAGCTTCCCCATGCAGGGTCTGCAGCAAGACTAATGTCTGGGCGAGAGACAGGTCCTGAAACTCTTGCTCTATCACCTGCCCTAAGGAACCTGAAGTGGACTCAGGGATGCCAACCCCTGTGTGTCCATCACATATACAAAGACAACACTCTCCCTCACTCTCCCTCCCTGTGGCCACTGCAGCTCTAGCCTGGGCAGCAAACTCCAGAGGCTCCAATGTTACCCCTCTGTCAACCCCACTCCTGGTACCTAATCATTCTTCCTGCTGCATTCTGATCTTCATCTTCTCTACCACAAAGCTTTCTTTCTTGACACTATGATGTTCTAGGAATTAATTTATGAATGCCATAAATTAACAGAGGCATCTTGTTCCATCCCTGCCTCCAGCCAAAGAGGCAAGGGAAGAGAATGTTCCAGAACCCAAAGTCCTTCTCACTGAAGCTACACCTCTGCCCTATGGGTCCTCGCTAGCCTAACAACTCACAGGGATCCTTCCAACACATATGACAGCTCAGAACCACTCCATCAAGCCCCTGGTGGTCAAAAAGGGGAGTGGAAATCAGTTGCAGGTTAGCCCACAGAGTCCCCTGTGAAACCTGAGCTACACCGTTGAGCTTGTGAGACTCAGTTTCTCCTGGAAGAGTCCCTCATCCACAGTAGTCTCTTGGGGATTATGTGTACCTGAGATGTTCTCAGGACAATGGGATGAAGGACCACCACTGATGGTTGAAGGATGAAGGACCATCACTGACAGTTAAATTCAAACATAAAAGTACCAGCTACAACTCTCTGGAGACCTGGCTGGGCTTCTGGGCCCCTCCTGCCAGACATCCTGAGTGCTACTCTGAGTCTCTAGGCAGAATCTAGCCACTCCCTCTAGAATCTAGAATCTAGAATCTAGAAGTCTAGATATTTCGTGGTCCTGATTCTGGGCAGAAATTTCTGCCTTCCTCCCAAGGCAAAACCAGTGTCTCCTCCTTTCACCACTGGGAATCTATTTGTCTCGTGAGGCTATTCTAGGAGACAACATATAACCAACCAATGCCCAGGTTATAGTAGTTGCAATTATGTCCTTTCTCTCCCCCCCCCCCGTCTGTCTGTCTGCCTGTCTCTGTGTCTCTAATTCTATCTCTGTCTCTGTCTTTATTTCACTCACACACAGACAAAAAGAA
This sequence comes from Cricetomys ansorgei, assembly GCA_026225945.1. Lineage (NCBI taxonomy): Eukaryota > Metazoa > Chordata > Mammalia > Rodentia > Nesomyidae > Cricetomys > Cricetomys ansorgei. The sequence continues at coordinate 8,971,357 of JAMJFZ010001012.1, forward strand.
AAAGAAAGAAAGAAAATTCTGGCACATGTTGCCAAGCTTTCGAAGGATGCCCCCACTCCTTCAGATGCCTGACCCTGTTCAACTCTCATACACAAGGCCTAGTCCCACAGTGACTTCTCCTCTCATGGCCACAGGGTGACTGCAACAGCTCCAGATCTCACACGCTCATCCTCAGTTTTAAATAAATAAATATATAAGATTCTCCTTCTGAGAACAAACATCTTAAAGCCAGTTTTTATAGGCTGAATTTTATGGGTTTGTTCGTAACGGGTGAGGTTAATTCCATATTGGGAGGGCTTAAAAAGAAGGGGATGCTGAGAGGAAATGCAAGTTATAGCGGAAGAAATGCATGCTGGGAATTAAAAGCACTTGTAAAGCCAAATTGTTGATACACTGCCCATCTCTTAAGCACAAGTTATGAAATTCTTCTTAAAGCTCAGTCTCCTGACTAAAATCCTACTTAACTTCAGGCTAAAATTGTTAAAGCGATTTAAGCTCAGAGAAATTCAGGTCTTAAATATTCACTAACCTTGTTTTAGAAAAAAAAAATATCTTCAGGCTTGGGGATATTCTTAGCACTTGGTATTTAAAAACCACAATATCCAAAGCTACATAGAAGAGATTAGTGGCCCCGCTGCTCTGGTGAGCTGGAGTATCCCGAGGCTAAGCAATAAAAGTTACCACCACAAAGTGTCCGGGACACAGAAGGAGCGCTAACCAAGTGACTCAGTGACAGGCTAGCACACAGGGGAAGTCCTCCAGGGAATGAAGCCATCAAAGAGCAGGGCTTGGGGGCTGGGGAAAGGGCTCAGTGGGTAAAGTACCTGATGTTCTTGCAGAGGACCCCAGTTGGGTTCCCAGAACCCACACCAGGAGGCTCACAACCACCTGTAACTCCAACTCCAGGGTATCTGACGCCCTCTTCTGGCCTCTGCAGACAATTGTACAGACAGGCACATAGACACAGACGCCCTCCTCTTCCACCAGGTGCCTGGATACTGGCGAAGGTAGCCCACGCTGAGAGCCCATTTTGAACGACTATTTAAACTTGAAAGATGGCAGAGAAGAGAGTCCAGATGAAGAGACCTCTGAGCACCCTCTTGGAGCACAAACATGGAGCCTGCCAGGACACCCACAGAGCAGGTGGGGGAGGGGGATCTCCCTCCTGCTCTCTCCCAAGTGGGTGCTGCAAACAAGTGTATTTTTGGCCTCTGAGTCAAAGAGAGAATGTGAGCCCCTTAAGGGACAAGCATATCTCTGGGAAGCATAAGGCTCAGCTCTGAGAAGAGGGGTGGGCTATGTACGAGTGTGAATATTCTCCATCAGCACATGCCCACTCAGGGGGGCCAAGCAAGACAAGCACTTCAGGGAGAAATCATCAAAGCGTCTGACCTTCCGTCTCAGCTAAAACTTATGTACTTGCTTACTCGATTGATTGATTGATTGATTGATTGATTGATTGATTGATTTGATACAGGATCTCACTATGTAGCTAGGGCTGTCCTGGAGCTGGCTATGTAGACCATGCTGGCCCAAAACTCACAGAGATCTGCCTGCCTCTGCCTCCCAAGTGCTGGGACTAAAGATGTGTGCCACCACACCTGGGTAACTAAAACTTCCTGTAGAAAACATCGTGGACAGCGACCCGCCCATCTGCCTTCTCTGCAATGTACGCTCATTTGTACTCATGACTTTTCTCATTGCTGTGACAAAACATCTCATAAAGGCTATTCACAGAAAGGAGGGCTTATTTTGGCTCATAGTTTCAGGGCTGTGCCCTTCACAGTGGGGAAGGCATGGCGGCAGGAGCCTGAGGCAGCTGGTCACATGGCATCCACAGTCAGGAAGCAGAGAGAGATGAACACCAGTGCTCAGCTCTTTCTCCTTTTTACTCAGTCCAGGAGCCCAGTCCTTGGGGTGGTACAGCACACGCAGGGTGTCTGTGTTTGTGTGTCTATATCTGTCTCTGTTTCTGTGTGTCTATGTCTGTATCTGTGTTTGTGTGTCTGTGTTTGTGTGTCTGTGTGTCTGTGTCTGTGTGTCTGTCTATGTCTGTGTGTCTGTGTCTATGTGTCTGTGTGTCTGTGACCATGTGTCTGTGTCTGTGTCTGTGTCTGTGTGTCTGTCTGTGTCTGTGTGTCTGTGTGTCTGTCTATGTTTGTGTGTCTGTGTCTGTGTGTCTGTCTATGTCTGTGTGTCTGTGTCTATGTGTCTGTTTGTCTGTGTCTATGTCTGTGTGCAGTGGCTCACAATGACACATAACTTGCTTGGAGAGCCAAAGCCACCTTCTACCTCCTTGGGCACCAGACACACAAGTGGTGAAGAGATATACAGGCAAAACACATATACACATAAAATAAACATAAAAATAAACCCTTTCCTCCACCAATCGTTTTGGCCATGGTGTTTCATGATAGTAATAGTAACCCTAACTAAGTGTCTAACATCTTCCTGAGAGTGAAAGCAGTGGCTATGCAAAGGCAATGGTTAGATGAAGATTGTTTTCCGGACATTTGAGCACCTAGATCCAGCAAGACCTGAAGTGATCGCTGAGCTGTCCAGTACCATAAACCAATGATTCCCCTCAAGCCGCTGAAACTGAATATTAACTAACAAAATCCATCCAGTCTCTGACATTTCTGCCATGCAGAGGACCAGCCAAAATCTGCCCCATGTTCACAGAATATACACAAAATGTTAGCCCTGAGATTCAAGGGCACGAGGAGGGGACGAGAAAAGGCTGTTTAATATTCTCTCCATCCTTGTGAGAAAAGAAAGCAAATATTAAATCAAGGAAATCTCTGGAAACAGTCAGAGAGCTTGCCTTTGTCACATCCAGCACTTTGGTAATAAATATTAATAAACAAACCTAAGACAAAAAAAATGCAATTCATAACTCAAAAGTAGCCTGACCTTTTATGGAATTAAACTCATTGAGCCTGCTATTTGTAGAATGTTTCTGGTGACATACATTTTCGCTGGTCTAGCAAAGCATCTACCGTTGGGGTCTTCAGAGCAGCTCTCATGAGCCACCATGAGATGTTTTCTTCTCTCTCTTAGACGCAATGCAGGGGCTTGTTCGCTCTGATGTGTGGGACATGTCCTACAACCAGAGTGCTCACAGCCGCCAAGACAGACGCAGAAGCAGATCCACCCTCAGAACCTAGCCTGCCATCACACTTACTCTTGCACCACAACTTCCTTTCGAGTTCTAGACCCACAGATGAATGAATACTTGAATTCGCCTCTTACGGGTCCCAAGGACGGGGCTGGAGAGATGGCTCCGTGGCTAAGAGCATTTGCTGCTCTCGCAGAGGATCAAGGTTTGATTCCTAGCACCCACGTGGGGGCTCACAACTGTCTGTAACTCCAGTCCCGGGGGGTGCAGTGCCCTCTCCCGGCCTCGGGAGACACTTCATGTATATGGTGCATACGCACACATGCAGGCAAATCATACATATAAAATAAAATAAATCGATCTAAAAGAAAGAAAAAAACAGTCCCAAGGACGATCATCCTTAAAATGTTCCTGGCTGAATTAAGCCTCTACCCACCAAAAAAAAAAAAAAGACAAACAAAGCCACCCTGTATCTACTGCCCCCTTTCAGAAAGGACTACCAGCCCTGGGAGGACCCGAGTCAGGAACCAGACATGCGCACCACATCTTGAATGGTGTTTAGAGGACAGCACCCAGGAGCCTGTTCCCTTCTTAAACAGTGGTGTCTGCGGACTGAGTCGTAGTATCCGACCTGTGCAGCAAGTGTTTTTAAATGCAGTCATCTTGCCAACCCTCGCTCTTTATTTTCTAATATTCAAATCTATTTCCATCCTCATTTGGCCAGACTAACATTTTCAACAGTAGCAAGTGATCCCTCCCAACTCCACCCCACTCCCATGCTGAGGTCTCCTGCGCTGGTTCAAGGACAGAGAGCTAGCTATCATCTTGGGGTTCTCTGTGTAAACAGAGGAGCAAAGGGCAGAAAGCAAACAGAACTTTCAACCGCCCACCTACACAGGTTGCCCCTGAATATCATCACGGTGACTCCCAGAATCCCTCGTGGTCAGCACTAGGATGTGGCGGGGCTCTGGTGCTTCTCCCAGGAGGCTTGAAGCCAAGAGAATTTTTAGAAGGCGACCCTCGTCCCATCTGCTCAGACCCATCTGCTCAGATCCAGTGAACTTAAGTGCTCCAGGGGTCAGGCACAGATGCACAGGGTGCTTGGCAGTGGATTCCCTGTAAGCTGATAAGAACTTCCATCTAAAGAGTGCCCCTGAGCAGGCCTGGCTCCTTCCAACCTAGAGAGGCAGCAGATGCCCAGTGAGTCTCCCGGGGCTCAGCCACTATCACCTCCCCAGGCTCTGTCACAGAGGCCTCCTGCTGGGATTTCTTTCTCCTTGTCCCCAGCATCTCCCCAACGACAACTTTTACCCTTTTCCTCAGGAACAACCACACTCTACAGCTGATCCAGTTAACCTTTTTTTTTTTTTTTTCTAATCAAGCAAGGTGAACAGTCTCCTGCCCCTGCCTCATCCCTCCCCTAAAAACCTTCCATACATTCCTAGAGCAGGTCCCCATCAGTGTGAAACAGTCACACTCTTTGGGACAATGGCTCACAAAATTCCCGTGCTCACCCATGAGTAGATGCTTGGAGCCCCAGAGGTGCACAGGGTAGCTCCCAAGCATGTATGTACCGTCACATTTAGAAGACACAGAATGCTGGCTCGTCTCTGGGAGAGTCTTAGGCCAGGGGCATGGATGTGGCTGAGGGAATCCTCATTTCACCAACCCAGTCATCCACAAGTGGGTTCTGTTACCCTCATCTCCAGATGAGGCTTAAAGAAAGAGGAACGGTAGACAACTGAGAAAGCTGGGCTTGATGACTAGTTTTATCTAATTATCTGGAAAGGGAGTCTCAGTGAGAGGTTGTCTAGATTAGATTGGCCTGTGGGCATTGTCTTGGTTAGTGGGGAAGATCCATGCCACTGTGAGTGGCACCATTCCCTAGGCAATGGGCTTCTGAGGGCCCATTGGCACTCAGAATGGAGAATGGAGAAATGGAACTGAATGCTAGGGTGCATGTGTTAATCCAAGGCCCTCTGCTTTTGACTGTGGGTATGGTGGGAACAGCTGTTTCAATGCTGTGTCAACTTCCCTACAATGATGGACGGTAACCTGGAATTGTGAACCAAATAAATTCTTCCTTCCTTAGGTTGCCTTTATCAGGGTGCTCTATCTCAGCAACAGAAAACAAAGCTAAGACACTGGGTCACTCAGGTTCCTTCCCCACTGCCTATGCTAGAGAAGTCAGCCTTGACATCTTGGTGATCCTTCTGTCCAACCTCCCAAATGTTGGGATAGTAAGAGTGTGCCATAAACACACCTACGTCAGCTTACCTAGATGCTCATGTGGAGGTGCACCTATGAGCATGCTCGCTCTCTGTAAACTGTGCCTGGGTGCATCTGAGAGTGTGTGCTAGCCACACTACAGATCATGCCAATGGGATCCTGGGATCCCTACAAGGACCTCTTGGTGTCCCCATTCGATGACAGACTTCCTTCAACCCTCAGTAGAAGAGAGGGCAAAGAATAAGCTGGCTTCCTGTGAACCTCTCCCTCAGCCTCAAGGTACGTTCTCCTCTTCAGGAAAATCCCTCTGATCATCACATACACCTTCAGGAAGTGGGCATAACCCCCATTTTACAGGGGAGAAAATTGCAACGAGGGAAGTCGAAATGGCCCCTGTCTCAGACAGCTGGCCAAATGTGAAGGCGGCTGAGCGAGGGGAAGCAGATGACCATCTCAGACACAGAAGAACAAACTCAAATGTAGCTTCATTCACCAATTAGAGCAGTGGTTCTCAACCTTCTAAATGCTGTGACCCTTTAATACAGTTCCTCATGTTGTGGTGACCCCAACCTAAAATTATTTTTGTTGCTACTTCATAGCTGTAATTTTGCTACTGTTCTGAATTGTAATGTATACAGGTATACATTATATACATGTATACCTGTGTACCTGATATACAGGTAATCTTAGGCAACCCCTGTGAAAGGGTCCTTTGACCTCCAGAGGGGTCGTGACCCACAGGCTGAGAAACACTGAGTTAGAGGGACACACACTGTCACTCAGCCTTCCCAATCCTGGAAATCCCTGGGTCATTCTGTAGCATTCCGCTTTGTCCCAGGTACCATCTGCATGATGACTTCCTGTTTTTCTCTCAAACCTGCTGGCTTTATGTTACCTTCTACCGGGAGAGAGCAACACATCGGTTCTTACAACAAAAACCAAAGCCGCCTCACCATCCTTAAAGAGAAGGAAACCCTAAAATAAGTACAATGAAAACAGAACAATGTTACTAAATCCCAGCCAGACGCTGCAGTCTGCCAAGGGCTCCCAGCCTGGGCTGTGGGATCCTGTTGTTCCCAACACACCGAAGCAACAGATGAGATTCACAGATGGCTATGGGCCACCGCAGACCATCTCCCTGACACACCTGGGCAGACAAACCACTTGTCCTCAGGACTCCCAACACCCTTGTGCACTCTGGGTATCATCTGCTCCCCACTTTCCCCTGGCTGGTGGTCCCCTCCCCCGGTGTGAGGCCATACTGGCTTGCAGACATTGTATATAGTAACTTTGTAACTGGTAACTTTGGGAAGGAGGCTGACCTAACAAAACAGCCCTCGAAAGAACGCAGGAATGCAGGAGCGATTCTGTGTTTGTCCTGGGTGTCACCCAATCGGGCCGTAGTTTCCTCTGGATGTCTATCCCATCACCATGGTAACACAAAGCAGCTTGCTCCAACAAAGTCAGTCAAACTTTCTACCCAGTGTTCCAGTGTGAAGTGGGCTCCTTCAGAAAGACCACAGCAGCCACCGGCTACAGAACAAGCCACCCAAGCTGATAATTACGTAACCTAGCGGGTGCAGCACACACCTGCGGCCTGCTTCCTCTGCTCCTGTGTCAGTGCACTTTCTTTTAGGATCAAAAGCAGAGGAGGGCATTGCTCTGTTCCTGGCTGCAATTAACTCCAAAAATATGTGACCTTTCACAATGAAATGAACCTCTATTCAAGTTACCTGGGGAGTCTCTAAGGAGGAGATTGACACTGGATCCAGAGAGCAGATAATAAGGTGAGGGGTGGGCACTTCTGACCCCTGGAGAGCTCAGCTCCCCCCTGCCATGTGTGTGTGTGTGTGTGTGTGTGTGTGTGCGCGCGCGCACACACACACATGCACAGGTGTGCATACACACCTGTGATCATACATGTGGAAGCCAGAGTTCACACTTCAAAGTCACTCTTCAGGTACCAACTACCTTATTTGTGAAAGTATGTGTGTGTGTGTGTATGTGTGTGTGTGTGTGTGTCCATCTCCTTGCGTGTGCCTGTCTCTCTGCGCCTCTGTCTCTCTCTGTCTATCTCTGTCTGGGTCTCTGTCTCTGTGTGGGTGACTCTGTGTGTGTGTGTGCATGTCTGTCTCTGTGTGTCTCTCTGTTTCTCTTTGTCTCTCTGTCTCTGTCTGAGTCTCTGTCTCTGTCTCTATGTGTGTCTCTGTCTGTCTCTCTGTCTCTCTGTCTCTCTCACTGGCCTGAAAGAATAAGCACCATGGCTAAACTTTGTTGTCAATATAACTGAACCTGAAATCAACTAAAACCCAAGCTTCCGGGCACTCCTGTGAGGGATTTTTTCGATCAGATTATTTAAAGTAGGAAGACCTACCCTAAACCTGGGTTGTACCTTCTGGTAGCAGCTCAGAGGAAAGAACACAAAGGAAGGAAACTTTGCTTTTTGCCTGCTCATTCTCACTCTCATTACAGGTTCATCTGCCCTGTTGCTGGAGCTAGTACTGAATCCAACTTCCGGAATCCAACATGAACTGAAGACCAGCAGTTCTCCCGGAATCCTCCAGGACTCCAGCACCAGAGACATCCAAACTTGTGAACTGAACAACTACTAGATTCTCAGCCTTCGGTCAGGAGACAGCCATTGTTGGGCCCCGACACCATCCTGTGAGTTACTCTAATAAATCCCCTTGTTCATCCTGTCAGTTTTGCCCCTACCGAGAAATCTGGCGAATCAGAGGAGACCATGGTTGACCAGTGAGTCCCACGGAGCCTTCTAGCTCTACCTCCCCAGTGCTGGGATTACAGTTTCACACAACCATGCCTGCCTTTTTCACGTGGGTTCTGGGAGTGGAACTCAGGTCCCCCTGCTTGCAAGGCAAGAAATGTACCCACTAAACCTTCCTCCAAGGCCACCTAGCATTTGAGTGAATGCTGTGTATTCAAATGAGCCATCCAGGATTGGATATTCAACTGAGCCACCCGGGCCTGCATACTCAAAGAAGCCATCCAGCACCGTGTATTCAAACGAGCATCCTCTTGACCACAGGTTAGCCCCAAGTATGAGGCTGGGTCTCACACTAATTTCCCACCCACACTTATACACAGACATGGCTTTTTTTTTTTTTTTTTTTTTTTTTTTTTAAATCTCAGCTCAACTATTCTAGGACATTGTGTCTTATCTGGATGCCATAAAATTTCCATAACAGCAGAATTTACATACAGATGGCAAATAGATAAAGGTTGCCTGTGGCTTGGTCTGCGGTTCTTATGGTCAGTGGGTCGGTCCTATTAGGGCTTTATGAACCTGCTCAGCGATGGAATGCTCTATCTGATCTTAGACATTGCTGTCGTGCAAGCCAGCCCTGCTCCAAAATGAAATTAATTCTCGACAGTTCTTCTCCTGCAATGTGAAGACACCAAAATTGAATTTCTTCTGTATGCAATGCTAGAAATATTTCTCATTTCTCATTCAAGCCACAAATCTCAATGCCTGCCTTCTCTCTCTCTCCGTGTCTCTCTCTCTCTCTCCGTGTGTGTGTCTCTCTCTCTCTCTCTCTCTCTCTCTCTCTCTCTCTGTCTTTCCTTAATACCATGCAATTGCAATTAGCCTATGGGGCACATACTGACCATCACGGAGAGTGCCACGTGGAAGGCAGTCCAAGCAAACAAGAAAGGGAGCAGTTTCTGCAATGCAAGCTGACCTGGAAAGGACAACTGCACCCCAGAGCTCTCATACCGCAAACTCTCATTCTGCCCCTGCAAGTCGAATCTCAGCAAGAAGCGCAGAGGATGCAGGGGACCACAGCGTTACTATTGAAACCAGCTGCCTCTGTGTCTACATGGGGAAGGCAGCGCTTGTGAATAAACTGGGTTTGGTTCTGCCCTGTACACACCCGTGGGAATCTAGAAGCCACAGATCGACTCCCCCCGGGGAGAATCTCAGTGGAGAAGTCACAGGTCCTAGAGAAACGGGCCTCTGTTAAGAGAGCACCACCAAGGCAGGTCTGGGCTCACCTTTCCAGCATATTCTCAAACCTCCATGTGCAAAGAGACTCCCTAAACAGGAAGCCCAGAGGGAGATGCCCGCGTGCTGTCCATCTACTGAGCAACACATCGGGCTACGAACAGAGCAGCAAACCCCACTCCTGAACGCTCAGTGTAATGAAGGAGAGGACAGGTGTTGGGGGAGGGGCGGTTAAAACAAAACTAAGTGCTGGGGGGGGGACAGGAACAGCAAATGCTTTACTACTGATGGAGCCATCTCTCCAGCCACAGATTCTTGCCCTTAATAGACCTGTGTGTTCCTTGCCTTCTGCTAAAGCTCTTTTTCTGTTTGGACTTACCTCCTTTGCCCACCTGAAAATTCCAACCAGCTCTAGATAACACTCTATTAGCCTATGGTATACAGAGAGAGAGAGAGAGAGAGAGAGAGAGAGAGAGGGAGAGAGAGGGAGAGAGAAAGGGAGAGACTGGGACTTCTGCTACTCCACACTCTGATCCTTCAGTGGAGGTCAAAAAATGCCTCTGCTTTTGTAAATGTTTTCCTGCAACCCGCCCCCTCACCCCGGCTGCTTTCAGACCACAAAAGCAGAGTAAGAAGGCATCAGGGAGACAAAAGATGGCACAAAGTGTTTTCCAGAATGTCCCCCCAACCCCAGCTGTCGTCTCACTTGGGTCTCTAGCCGGTGTGAGGGTCTCGCTGCACTGGGCTCGGGGCCTGCGGAGCTCACAGCCCGGGAAATCCCACTGTCCATGGACTGAGACATCACAGAACTCCAGAGTGACCCACAGAGACTGAGAGCTGTCACCGGGAGGGTCCCAGGGGGCTGAGAGGGTATACGGGAAGATTTGATGCTTACAGTACATAATGATGTGTGGCCCCCTAACTCTCTTTTCGAAAGCATTCACGGAAACGTCTCTCTTACAGCTCACAAGTGTCTCTCTCAAGGACCCAAGAGCCATTTCTTTGAAATAGAATCCTCTAGAAAGACAGCGCTCTGTCTCCCAGGCTCTGGGGAGGGCAGACCTCTAACTTAGAACCAGCCAGCAGATGAAGCTGGTGTCGCATTCACATTGCCAGCCCCCAACACGCTGTTCCTCTGCTTCAGTTCAGTCGTTCCTACCCTCTCCCTCTCTAAAATCACCCTCCATGCGTGCTCCCATGGGAATAGAGGTCAGCTCTATGCTGTCGGTAATTACTGGATAAAACCTGTCCTCACCACCTTAGCTAGAATCAGTTTCAAGAGCCTCTGACAAACACTGAATGATGATCAAGCGACCAGCCCCATTCTTGTAGCTGACAGCTCAGGGTTCGCCAAGAGCCAATTATCTTCCCAACTGACGCCACGTGACTACTTACCGAAGAGTGAACTGGTCTGCCACAAAGCCACTGGTCAGAGAAACCAAAAAGGTAGCTGTGTCCCCTTCCCGGATGAGGTTCAGAGGGATGGAGAGGGCAACATTGGCATCCAGGCTCACCAAGGACCACCGCAGGTCATCCTGGGTAGGGTAGACAACCACACTGCCGATCCTCTCCCGGGCAGGGAGCACCTGCTGAGTCTCCTCCTGTTCTGAGTGGATGTTATTTTCCCATTTGCCTTCCTCCTCCAGCGGGCACTGACCAGCCTCGTTGGCTGGATAAAGTGCGAAGAAGAGTTCCATGGCCGTGCCACCCAGCAGCGCCGGGATCTCCTCCTCGGGTTCCAGGTCCAGACCAGAGCTGAACCACTCAGGCAGCAACTCCAGCTCAGCCACGCACAGCCCAGGGGCTCCCTGTAGCCGGCAGCTAGCCGCCACCTCTCTGGCCTCTGGGAAGGCAAACATCTTGACACAGGGGAGATCGTCCCCAGGATCACTGGCATCCCAGCCCATGCCAGTAACATAGAACAGTGTCTGCACTTTGGGTCTGTTGGAAAAGATGGAGCTGTCGAGGATGTGGGATTTGAGCCTCCAGTTGAAAGGGAACCTCTCCATATTTCCAAAAGGGGTGGGGTTGAGCAGGAAGTCCCAGGGCACTGGTTTCTCTACAGAGAAGGGGCCGTAGCTGGCGTTGATGGCGGGAGGGCTCTGGGCTCGGTGGATGAAGAGCGTGGCAGACCGGGCCTGCAGGCTGGAGTTGCGCATGAGGTCCTGGTTAGCCTCCTTGAGGAAGAAAGACTCTTCTGCATCAGAGACGCGGAAGCTGGCTGGCAGATAGGCAGGCAGCGAGGAAAACCTCTGCAGGCTGTCTGCAACGCCTCGACCGGTGCTCTCTGTACAAGAAAGGAAAGAGTCAGAGTCAAGATCTGTTCTGACACGTGAGGAAGTGAGCATGCCATCTGCGCACACCGTCCCAGCAAGGTGCACCATAACCGGGAATCCCTTCTTCCCCACTCATCATGGAAAAAAAGTCAAAGAATCTTAAGAATCTTCTAGAAAAGCCCACGGTAGAATGCAAAGGAGCCCCCGCTGGCCAAAATCCCAACAGTCCTGAAGTTAAACAGTTGCTTCTCTAGAGAGGAAATATTAATTCTTTCCATCCAAGGCAGACAAGCATAGAGAATCAGTCAGAAGCCCAGGACTCCGCTTGGTTTGGGTTATACACATTCTGCTGTTCTAACCATGCATTCGGCAACTGCTTACTGCGCACACAGCTCTCTCTGAATGGTGCCCCCAGCAACCTTGGACCCCTATCTTCTTGGGCTACACACATCCCTATGAATAATGGAATATGGTTCTTCTCTCTAACAGTGACCAAACTTATTTCTTTTTATTATTTTATAATATACTTATTAATAATTTGAGTTCCATACAATGTATCTCAATAACACCCTCTTCCCATTCTTCCCTCTTCCACCTTCTTACCCCTGTGCCCTCAAAAAAAAAAAAAGAAAGAAAGAAAGAAAATTAAGGTCAAGCTTTTGTGGCAGGAGCATGGATGGCAGGCTTCACCGTGGTCTTTGGAGGCAGAAGGCTACTCTCTGATTGTGTACTTTGACCTGACCCATACTAGGCCCAGATGAAGCATGACAGAGTTCAATCTGAAGTTGGGTATCACTGCCCAAACCTAGACACCAAGCAGGATCCCTGGTATCTTGCAAGCACTGAGGCATCCACAGGCTTCCTAATATTGCACGGGGACCCAGGACTCCTGCAGGCAACTGTTCGTCCATCAGGAACCAGGACCTCACAAAGCCACTCAGTCATCTGGCAGTCAGCAGGACTTCCCACATGCATCAGTGCCTCCCACAGGCACCTGGATATTCCACAGGCACCCAGACATCTGCAGGCACCAGGACGTACCACAGGCACCAGGGCATCCCGCAGACACCCAGCAACCCTGAAGACACAAACTTATTTCTTATTCAAATGTCTTCCCAATTTATCCAGTTATGAAGCATAGAAAGGCCTATCTGGCCTGAACTGGTTTGGAGTGCATGCGCTGTAAGTCAAAATTGTGTCCTCAAGTGAATTCATAGGGAGACGCCCCAGATTGCCACCTTACGCCTATGCCCAACTAGGAGTACTTAAGATTAAAACCAGATGCATCATGGGAAGGGATACATACACACAAATAAACCTCTATTCTTTTTTTAATGTAGTATGTGATGTGTGTGATCATATGTGCCATGGCACACACATGTGGAGATCATATGACAACCTGCAGGAATCGGTTCTCTCACCAGATGGGTCCTGGGATCAAATTCAGGTCTTCAAGCTTAGCAGCAAGTGTCTTTACACACCAAGCCATCTCACCAGCCCTAAACCTCTTTACATGGTACCCAGTCTCAGGAATTCTGTTACAGAAACTGGAGCAGATTATCATATATGACCCTATTTGGATAAAACTAAGATTTAGATACACATATGTGTACATACATGTACTTATATCTGCGTATCTTTAAAACCAAAGGTTTTGTTTTGTTATTATTATTCACATTTCTACTTTCGGTATGTTTCAATAACCAAGTACTGTTCATTAGAATGTGCAACACACATGAAGAAACAGGTTGTGTTGTATTATGTATTGTATATGTATGTACACGCATATGTGTGTATGTGTATATGTATGTTTGTGTGTGTGGCATGTGCCATAGTCTGGGTAACATGGATCCCAACAATATGTGTTTTTGTGCATGTGTATGTAGGTATGTATGTGTATGCGTAAGTATATACTTATGTGTTTGAACCATGTAGGTGTATCTGTTACCTAGGCTCCACATACAGGTAAAAAAACATGACATTTTTCTTTCCAAGTCTGGCTTACTTCACCAGATAAAATTTAAATTAGAATTTGTTTGGGTGTGCTGATTTTCCTTGGACTCTCCAAAACAGAAAATTAAACTCCAGGTGAATTTGCTGATGGAGCAACTGCCCATCAGACCACAGTGAGCAGGAAAAGATGACACTCTTTGCAGTGGCTATGAGGGCGCCCAGCCCTCCTGTGGTTCCCGGTTCACTTTCTCCTAAAATGTTGGCAATGTCCAGAGCAGGGCTTCATTCTGGAATATTTGGAAATGCAGAAAAGAGAATCAGAATAAACACAGACTTCACATGCTCCGCCTTCTCTGAGGATTAGTTTTCTCCTTTATCTTTCTTGCGATTATGCTACGTCACTCAAAGTTTGATCCAGAAGGAATTTACGGTTATGCCTTCTCTCTTTGTCGTAAGCTAAGCCAAAGGTTCAAGGACACTACTGAGCACTGAGTAAGCACCGCGTATACACTCATAAAGTGAATAGTCAGGGCAGAGACAGCCAGCCCTGTGAGCCAGTCTCGAATCATAAACCAGCTTATAAGCCATTGAGTATTGGAGGTGAGCACGTATCATAGCAACAAAAACAAGATAAAATATAGAACACTAGAGGCAAACTGCAGTCACCATCATCTTCACCACCATCACCATCATCACCATCATCACCAACACCGTCACCACTATCATCATCACCATCATCGCCATCAACCATCACCCCCATCATTACCATCGTCACTATCATCACCATCATCATCACCATCATCATCACCATCGCTGTCATCCCATTATCATTCTCATCACCATAACCACCACCCATCATCACCATCATCGCCATCACTACCATCACTACCATCATCATCATCACCGTCATCACCATCATCCCGATCATCATCACCCTCAAGAAGTTAAACAGCTCACTGAAACTCATACAGATAGTAAACGCCCCGTATGGATCTAACGAAGCAATCAACTTTCAGGCAGAGTCTGGCCATTAACCACTCTTGTGCTGCCAGCAAGAAACTCCACCAGCCAATCCCACACTGAGTGAACTTGGGTGGTAACAAGTCCAGCTCTTAAATCCCACACTGTCCATGGTGTGAAAGCAAGAAGCTCGGTTCTTCCCATGGGACCCGGAGGGACACCACAGCACCCACACAGTGCACTGATTAGACCGAACTGGTCGCCATGGTGTGTCTTCATGCTAGGCAGGGCTGCCACAGAAGACAGTCCAAGGGAAGCGAATCTGCAGGGGACAAGGCAAAGGTCATTGGCCTTTCTGTCACCATGGCTCCCCAGCACGATAAGGTAGAATGTAGATTTACATCCACACTCACCCTGTGTCTGTGGACGGTGGTGTGCACACAGATGTGCAGATGAGTTCATCTGCATATTCGATTCTTGAACCTGGCTGGAATTTCTCTTCATGTATACTGTGAAGTAAGGATTCAACAGGAGGTGAAAATGGTGTGCACTGGATTCAGCAAGTGGGTGAACTGATTTGACTCTAGGCTTGTGGGGTTTTGCTTGCTTGACAGTTCCGTACACTTACATAATAAGTTTCAGTCACTTTCACACACACACTCGCTTCTTCTCTCTCACCCTCTCCTTTTCCCTTCTCAGTAAGCCCCCCTCACAATTTCATGTCTTCTTTCAATGTGTGACCCACTGAGTTTCGTGGGACTCCCCCTGGGGGACCCCCTCCCTGGAGGACTATTGGCAGTGAACAGTTGTTAGAGGGGGGGGAAGTCGTTTCACCAGTAGCCACAGGCTCGGTTTATTTTCATTGAATGTGAACGTTCTCTGTCAGAAAGCACACGCACCCTCCACTGCTCCCCAACTCCCTGACCACTAACACCCACTCTCCTCATTTATTCCTGGTAGGATCCTGGCCTGCATCAGGGAGACTTCTCCAAAATGACCACCTTCTCTAAACCATGCGTTCTGATTTCTCCTGGCCCTGGGCCTCTGGTGTTTGTTTCTCACTCATGCTTTATGTCCAAGGTCCACTTGGGGGCTAGTTTAGACCTTTCATGATGTAGACACACACCTGAAGATGCTCTGCAGCAGAAATCACTGTGTGTTTCCAATGTGGCTTAATATATGAGCTCCATTATGTTGCCTTAAATTGACTCTCAACAAGATCTAAAACCACCTAGGAGACAACCTCCTAAGCACGCCTGTGAGGGATTATCTTGATTGGGCAAAATGAGGTAGAAGACCATGCTTAATACAGGTGGTATCATCCCATGGGCTGGAGTCCTGGGTGGGATAAGAAGGAGAAAGCCAGCTAGCTGAGCACCAGCATTCACCTCTCCCTGCTTCCTGACTGTGGCATCCAGTGACCATCTGCCTCACATGCCTGCCACCAGGACACTTCTCAAACTGCGAACCAAAACAAACCCTTCTCCCTTAGGTTGTGTTTGCCACGGTGTTTCACCACAGTCATTGGGAAAGTAGCTAAGATGATCCTAGGCTGCAAATTCCAAACCCAAAGAGCCCCAGAATGTGTCTGTATCTGGGGAACGTGCCTTTGAAGAGGCAACTCAGTGGAAGTGAGGTCATCCGAATTAATCTTAACTCTATGTGATTGTTGTCCTTATGAGAGAGCAACAGAGACAGGGAGACGGAGAGAGAGACAGAGAGAGAAGGGGTGCTGGAGAGATGGCTCAGCGGTTAAGAGCACTAGCAGCTCTTCCAGGGGACCTGGGTTCAATTCCCAGGACCCAAAGGTAGCTCGCAACTGTCTGTAACTCCAGTTCCAGGGTATATGACACCCTCACACAGACATATAAGCAAGCAAATCACCAAAGCACATAATAAATAAAGGAATAAATAAATAAATAAATACTTTTTAAAAGAAAAAGGGGGGAAGGAGGGAATCAGGACACATACAAACACAGACGGGGACCCTGCAAGACATGGGGTGACAGCCGACACCAGTAAGCCAGGAAGAGGTTCCTCAGAAGAAGCCAAACCTGGTGACACTGTGACCTAAGACTTCCAGTCCAGGCTGTGGGAAAACTAAACTTCTGTCAAAGCTGCCTGCTCGTGACACTCTGTTCTGGCTACCATAGCAAAGCATAGTTAGCCAGGCTGGCTATCTTTATCAGCTTCCAACCTGACATCAGAATTACTCAACTCTCTCATCCCCAAGCCCGAACAGACTCCTTAGCAGGGTTCAGACTCCATGTGTGTTCACCCCAAGGTACCCCTCAACCTCCTTCTATATTCTTCTATGTAGATAATTTTCAAGTTCTCCAGAATGAACATGTGTTGCTTATTCAATCTACAAGAAATTTTGACAGTCTTCCTTTAAATAAAAAACAAAGATATGGAATCCAAATTTAAGTGGTAGGACTGATTGCACACGTTCCTTGGCGTCTCCATAGAGCCCAGGCAGAAACAGAAGGGTCAAAGGAGAAGAGGAACACACCTACCTGCAAGAGGGATGGAAAGGGGGATATCTGTGCATAAGATGAGGGGGGGATGTCTGCAGGGTATAAGTGAGAAGTCATTTGATGGTGTCGACCCTAGAGATGAGCCCCTGACAGGATTTGGAACACGTGGACACAATGCAAAAAGCTGACTCGAGCCCCTGCTGCCACGCCTTCCTCTCTGTGATGGACTTCACTAAGCCTTTCCTGCCGTAAATCGCTTCGGCCATTTATTTTGCCACAGCAATAAGAACAGTAAATAATCCATCAGCTAACACACCATCGGTGGCTCCTCGAAGTTTAGACAGCTGTAGCCCCACTCTTAGTGAGAACTCAAAAACACACACACACACACACACACACACACACACACGGCTGATACTTAATAGAAATC
Source organism: Cricetomys ansorgei (assembly GCA_026225945.1). NCBI lineage: Eukaryota > Metazoa > Chordata > Mammalia > Rodentia > Nesomyidae > Cricetomys > Cricetomys ansorgei. The sequence continues at coordinate 8,988,764 of JAMJFZ010001012.1, forward strand.
GCTGTCTTTAGCCAGGAGGAAATCAAGAGGGACGACAAAAGCAGGGGGCTGTTAAGCCCACGTGAAAGATTGCCATGGAGCAGCAGATGTAGAAAGGGCCTCATTAAATGGCTTCTATAGATCTCTTCATGACAGTAATTTTGACCTCCTATAGACACTGTCAGCTGCTAACCAGTAGGGTGTTCTCAGGACCTCGTCCTCATTTCCATTTATATTTATTCTAAAATTGGGCACCTTGGAGATGTTTAAGGAAGAAAGAGACACTAAGTGATCCTGACAGCCCTGCTGCTGTCTGATTAGACGGCAGATGAGGCCCACAGGGGGCAGAGAGGTTCCTAGGCAGGAGCCTCGGTGCTGCCGTCACCTCCATTCACATACCAAGACAGTCTCCCTCTGTATCAATTCGGTGCCACTTCCTCCCACCCACCAGTCATGAAGCGGCTCCATAATATCACTTGCCACCCTGCAAGTTTGTTTGTGGGAGTGTCACACAGGGAGACACTTGCTTTGGACTTCTCACTAACTGAAACAAGGCTTCCCCTTCATTTGTTCATTACTGAAATAAAAAGTGATTCTTTGAGGGCTGGAGAGATGTCTCAGTGGTTAAGAGCACTGGCTACTCTTGCAGAGGACCTAGGGTTCAGTTCCCAACTCCCACATGGCAGCTCACAGCTGTCTGTAACTCCAGTTCCAGGGGATCTGATGCCCTCTTCTGGCCTCCATGGGCACTGCATGCACACAGTGTAAATAAACTCACACAGGCACACATACATATACATAAAAATAATAAGTAAAGATATTAGTAAATTTTGAATGAAGGGTATGCATGAGTCTTTAAGTGCTTGTCACACAAGCATGAAGACTCAAGTTTGAATCCCCAACATTCACATAAGAAGCCTAGCAATCATGAAGCAGAGGTAGGAGGGCCTCTGGGGCTCATCCACAATCTCCAGGTTCAATGAGAGACTCTGTCTCAAAAATCAAGCTGGGGGGTGATTGAGGGAGATGTCTGATGTTGACCTCTGGCCTTCCATGCACATACACACATCATACAAAAAATGATTCTTTTACATTTCTTTACTTATTTAGCGTGTGCACATACCTGTGCACATGTATGTGCCCCAGCATGTGAGTGACTGTCACAGGCCAGCTCCTTCCGCCCTTACAGGCTGGGCCACTGCTCCAGCCCCACAGTTACATAGGTCTTCACAGAGTTAGAACTAAGGTCTGTCAAAGCTGCTACAGGCTTCAGCCTTCACAGCACAATCTCTCCACAGGTTCACGGACATCCTCAAATGGACAAGTAGGTAGATGGACTGTAGCAAGTATGTTGGGCTAGTCGGCGAAACAAATGGCAGGTACACACAGGGAAATCTGGTACACATCATGCTGTCGAGAGAGGCAGCCTCAAATAATAACCAACCACTTTGGCTGAAAATGAAATTATCAAAGATGGCAGAGGTGATGCCCTGGGGGACCCCTTCCCTCTAGCCCCTCTGGACTGGGCAGGAGGCTGAGGGAGATACTACAGATGGGGAGTGGACCTCTGTCTCTGTGTGTGAATACCAATTCCTTGTGCTTGAAGCCACCGATTCTGTGGTCATTTGGCACAAGGGGCTTAAGAAACGGACACATGACACACGAGTAAACAGCAAATCTCACTTGTCAGCTGGTTCAGGGACCCAAAGCCATTCACAGGACCTCTTTCAAAGGCACTCCACTGTTTGCCTGAGCAGACATAAGCAGGGGGAGGGAGCCAAACTGAAGCCGTGGTCGCTCCCCAGAGAAGCGGCTGCTGGGCTCTGTGGGATTTCTGCAAGGAGGCATTTAAACCATGTGACCTTGAGGTCTTCACCACCTTAATGGTCCTCCTTACAGGGTCCTCCTTACAGGGTCTATGTCTCTCTAGATGTCCTGGAACTCACTGTCAAGACCAGCCTGGCCTCAAACTTGTAGAGACCCTTTTCTGCCTCCACCTCCTGCACGCTGGGATTAAAGGCACGCACCACCAGGCTCAGCCCCACCCTGCCTCTGAGGGACTTCCAGTTGGAAAGAGAAGACAGATGTCCTTTTAAAAAAAAAAAAATTGGTGAGCACAATGAAAGAATGTACAATGTGAGTCTTTAAGGCACTGATATCATTCTGAGTGTTGCCAAGCCTCAGGAAAGGGGAGCACAGTATTGACTGGAGTTGATGCAACCTGGCCATTAGTAGCAGGTGGATAAGATTTGGTGTCAAGAGCCAGTGAAAGGGCTCAGCAGGTAAAGGCAATTGAGGCCAAGCCTGACAACTTGAGTTTGATCCTTGGGACCCACAAGGTAGGAAAGAACCAACTCCTGCAAGTTTTCCTCTGACCTCTATTTATGCATTATGGCATACATGCCGATACACACAAGTAAATAAATAAATAAATACATACATACATAAATAAATAAATAAATGCAAAAAACAGTAGTCATACTAATAGTATAGTAATAATAACTAGGGATTGTTGCAGACCTACTGTGTGCCGGTGCTGTTCTAACTGCATTAAAATGGTTCATATGTGTTCTAAATGTGTTTATAGGCACTGGGTTTCACACATTTATTCTTTGCACAACCCTATAAAATACTTACATTATTTTCAAATTACTAACACTGATATGCAATTGGCACATGAATTAGTGATATAATCCTAGCTGTTTATAGATGCCAAAGTGAAAGCACAAGGATATCAAGAAACTAGTCTCAGGTTACACACCAGGTAAGGGTTGGAGCAGCCCCCATAGCTTGTTCCAGATCCCACCAAAGCAAAGACAAATAGAGGCCAGAGAGATGCCTTTAACCTGTCCTATGATCTCAAAGTCTGCAGGGAAAGAACCTATAGGGGAGCAAGGGATGGACACAGGGGCCCAGGGACTCCGTGGGAGCCCCATCGTAAGTAACATTATTCACTGTGAAGAATCCCAGTGGGAAGAAAAATTATCCCCAAAAGCCCTCAGCCCCCTTTCCTGGAGCATCATCCAGAGCGTGTTCTGTGTGCAGCCATGAGCTGGGGAGGAGGCGGAGGCACAGCCCCAAGCAGGTGCAGGCCACAGGGGCAGCCTTGGCCCTAGCTGCCTGTCCTTGGCTGCCCCGACCTGGCTCGCAGGACAATACCGCCACCTGCTGGCCCCAACTGTCAACACAGAGGGAAGCAGGTGCTGGGCGGGGCTTTGGAGAGAATAAAGGACTTTGGGGTTATGAGGCTCACGCCACATTCCGCTGCTACCCTCCCACAGAAAGTCTTTGGGCGTAGCACAGCAGACATAGGAGTCCAGTCTCTCCAAGTCCCCAAAGTCACAACGTGGTGGGCTTCAGGCAGAAAGGGAGTTACCACCCCCACACTAGGGGGAAGGGACCAGCAAACAGTAACACAGGGTAGTTCTCTGCCCTGAAGACTAAAAATGTCACCCAGCATGGGAAACCATTTCCTTGATCTGGAGAGATGCCTGCATTTGCCACCAGACACAGGGCCCTGTGGTTTACGGAAGCCATGAACCTCATACCAGGCAGAGACATCAGGAATGGCAGGGATGCTGGCCTTAAAGGCCACTGTCTGCCTCCCTCTGTCCATGCCTCTCATCCCAAGAAGTCACAGGGCAGAGCAGGGGACACCTGCTGCCCATCACACTCCTCTGGTGAAATTCTGGCCAGTTAAAAGGGCAGCCATGTTGCTGATGTCTACTCTCTAGAGGCTTCGTTCCAGCCCCAGACTACAAATTGCCCCCTGGGCGCTGGAGAGATGGCTCTGTAGTTAAGAGCACTGGCTGCTGCTTTTCCAAAGGACTGGGTTTAATTCCCAGCACCCACATGGCAACTAACAACCATCTGCAACTCCAGTTCTACGTGATCTGGTGCCCTCTTCTGGTCTCTGTGGGAAATGCACACATGTGGTGCACAGACCTATACAGGCAGGTAGAACACCCACATATATAACATTTTTAAAAATTTTTTTTAATTAAAAAGATCCTTGATCTCCTAAGGGCCCCAATGGAAGAAAACCTTTATAGACTAGTATCAAGAGAGACAGGTATGGCGGTGCAGGCAACATGGGTGACTTGAACTAGAGTCACCAGAGCTCTGAGGGAGACAGAAGCTGTGTCCAGCCTGGACAGCACGGTGGTCATTTTACAGAGACCTTGGAGCTGAGGCTGGGGCATGAGTCTTGATCCCATTCATACCCCCAGTACTAATCCCCACGACCCACAGAGCAGCATCGAGCTGTTGCTTACCCACAGTTCCCAGGGTGACACAATGTCAGAGTAGGCTCATACCATCTTTACTGAAAACAGATCATTGAAGGGGAAGGGGGTCAGCCTCAGCAGCCAAACACGAAGTTCTGAAGTGGGAGATCTCTGAGCCAGAGACCTCGCCATCAAGGCAAGAGCAACTCTCACCAGTCCCAAGGCTGCAAGCAGAGCACTCATGGGCCCTGTGAAGTTCAAAGGTTGGGGGTTGGTGAGACAGGCTCCAGACCATCCTTTTCTTGTAAATTGTAAATTTACTTGTTTCTCTTCTCTCCCTTTAGGGAGGTCTTAGTAATAAAGGGGCACATGATCCCATTCAGAACATTTAAGGGACTTGAAGGCCAGCAAGATGGTTCAGTGGGTAAAGGTGCTTGCTGTCAAGCCTGATGATATGAGTTTGCTCCCCAGGGCCTCACAGAGTAGAAGAAAACCCACTCCTGCATGTTGTCCCCTGCTTTTTGTATTTGTGCTGTGGTATGGATGTCAACATTCACATGCACTAAAAGTGTAATAAAATTAAATATTAAGAGTCAAACCAGGCCAGGCATTGGTGGCACACACCTTTAATCCCAGCACTCAGGAGACAGAGGCAGGAAGATCTCTGTGAGTTCAAGGCCAGCCTGGCCTACAGAGTAAGTTCTGGGACAACCAGGGCTACACAGGAAAACCCTATTTCAAAAATTTAAGAAAAAAAAAAAGAAATGGAGAGGCGGGAAACGCCCCATGCCGTGTGCAGTGCTGCTCTGTCATTCCACCTGCCCTGGGGATGCAGCTCATGGCCACATCTCCTCAGCCTATCAGTTTGACTGACATAATGGCTTCCCATGGGCGGGGCGCAGGCTCCTCTCTGGCCTCCTGTTTTTGCGGTGCCCTCGCCCATGTGTTTCCGGGCTGTGGGGAGAGTGAGCAAGAGGCAGCTGTGTCCCCAGAATCCATCCTCGGGGCTCTGTGTGCCAGATAAGTGTGGGATGCAGACCCAAGATACAACGTCTACTGCTGATCACCAGCTCTCTCCACTGACATGACCTCTAAGAGGTGGTACCACTTCAAGCTGGTACCATCTACCCAATGGGCACATGGCAGGAACTGGCTCAGACGAATTCAGTCAGAACCCCAAACCAGCACATCTCCCCTTTCAGGCTGATGAAGATCCGAAGACCCTGCTGACTCCGTGTGGCACAGCTACAGGGATGTAATTTCATTTCTTGCTCAGGGGAGCAAAATGGAGAACTTGACAGTGACCACCTAAAATTAACACCTCTGCCCTTGGGCAGAGTGTTCCCACTTCTTGGGATGCTTGTGAATTTACCTGTCTAGGTGTGAAAGGCCACCCTCAAGGCTCCTCCTGGAAGGAACCTTTACACCAGCAGTCACTGAGATAGAGTGTCTACCGGGCTATGGTGGCGGGTGGGGGAGCTCTGACAGGTTCACCCTCACAACTGCCTAAGGAAGGCATGACAGATGGTTGGCACTACTGCAACACCAGGAGAAGCTAAGAGGCACAGTGGGGTTAAGAAGTGAAGGCAAGTTTTGGTTTCGTTTTTATTTTTATTTTCTGTATTAGCTAAAGACTAGAGCAATCATACATGTCACAGGCAAGTCATGCAGTGAATTGCACAACCATGTCACTTGTTAGAGAAAACTCTGAAAAACAGTGCAGGCTGCATGATAAAAACAATGTACAGAGGAGTATTATATGCTACTATTTGTTAGGGCAAAGCAAACTATATATAGAATATATGTGTGAATATATATATATGCATAGAAGGCATATGCATAGAGGCATAAAAATCCATTTATATGCTTTTCCATGTGTAAAATTCTCTAAACACAGAGGGAAGGAGGCTAATATTGGTTGACTATGAAAAAAAATGAGGCTAAGGTTGGATTGGATTCTCTTTTCTTTATGGATATCTGAATCAGAACCATGTGAGTGTATCATGGCTTTAAATATGTAAAAAGGCTTGCTGCCATATGCTTTACAGACTATAAAATGCATTCATGTGGTACATGGATACCATAGCACCACCTAGCCTAGACCCTGGTCAGCCTCCAACCTGGCTCCTCCCATCTGGCATGGTTATCTGTAAGTTCCTCTGTTCTCATGCCTTTTCTGTTGCTGTGATTAAACACCCTCATAAATTTGGCTCACAGTTCCAGGTTTACAGTACATCAGAGCAAGGAAGTCACACTGGCGGGAGCTTGAAGCTGATGGTCACATGACATCTACAGTCAGGAACACAGAGAAATGAATCCTGCCAACTGCTTGCTTATTCTCAGCTAGATTTCTTCTCTCTTGCACTATTCAGTGTCCCCTGCCTAGGGAATGAAGCCTCTCATGATGGGCTGGGTCTTCCCGCAGTAATTAACAATCAAGATAATCCCCAACAGACATTCCCACAGGCCAACCTGATCTAGATAATTCTTCATTAAGACTCTTAAGGAGGTGAATTAAGATTGCATTGACAGTTAAAACTAACCAGCACATACCACATTTACAGGCTCAGTAGATGTGCTCAAGTGCCCGTGCCTTCACCAACTGATACACAATTGTTTTATCTCAGTTTATCACTGTTTATTTTTAAGTCACTCCATCAGTTTCACAGTGGTATGCTAACCCTTGGTTTGAATTTGCGTTTCCCTGGTGACTAATGGTGCGGGGTTCTAAATGTAAACGTTTGATCAGTAACTATACTACAAATACAGAAAAACCGGATCATCAGTTTCTCTCCCCAGAATTAGACAGCCCTGAGTCAACATTCTGTGCACAAAGACCCTGCGTCTCCTCTCCAAGGTTCCTGATTCCTAGTTTGCAAAGCAGTACAGCATGGTGTACTGAGTGTCAGAGGCACCATCAGTGGGACCAACAGTGACAGCCCCAGAATCAGAGACACCAGTGGTTCCCAGCTGTGGTGGTTTGCATGAGAAACATCCCCCATAGGCTCATATATTTCAACACTTGATCTCCAGCAGGTGGCGCTGTTTCAAGACGTTATGGAACCTTTAGGAGGTGAAGCCTTGCTGAAGGAAATATGTCACGAGGGGTGGGCTTTGAGAATTTATGTCATCACCCTTCGTGTTCTTTCTCTCTACTTCGTGTGTGTCGTTAGAGATGAGATCTCCCAGTTTCCTGCCTTGATTGCCATGCCTTCCTCACCATGATGGACTCTAGCCCTCTGGAACTGTAAGCCCAAATAACCTCTTTCTTCTTCTATAAGTTGCTCTGGTCAGGGCGTTTTATCACAGCAACTGGAGAGCGCCCAGTCCAGGCAACTTGAACTTGCAACTGAGAGACTGTGGGTATCTTCCACATCCCCAGGGTCTCTAGATTTGTGCAAAGCCTGAGTTCTGAAGATAAGTCCCAGAGGGTCACAGCAGCAGTTTATGAAGTGTTTAAATGTATTCATCTCTATTTAAGTCACCCAAAGAGGCAGGGCTCTGCTGGCTCGCAGAGTTCTCCACTGCGCACAGGGACAGGAGGGGGGCCCGAGCACATTAACATGATAAACAAACCTCCTCCTCTTCTAGCTCAGTTCCCCCCACCGTCCCACTCCAGCCATTGCAGCAGACCCCTCTAATGCCCTCCACATCCTGCAGCAGGCTAGCTCCACCCGCTAATGAGAGCCAACTGTCTCAAAGCTGGCTGGTAAATCTTATTAAAGCAATCCCCTCCCTGAACCCAGATTATTACAGCCACCCTTATGGTAGAATAAAAATTAATTTTCTCAGCTATAATAAGAACGATAAGAATGAATCACTTGGGACCAAATAAAGATTACAATTAGCGCCAACAGAATAAATCGAAGTTTAACGTGGGCCAGCTGTGGATTTGCTCTGATTTTTCTCTCCACGGCCTGTGAAGGTATCTGCATAGACTGGCCTCCCTCCTGGGCCCTGTGGAGTCCCTGGAGGAAAGGGTGGGTTCTGAGGCAGCAGCCAGACGCCAAAGGTTCAGAGGGCGCAGAGGCCATGGGAGAATCCAGGGAAGGGAGAGCAGGTGCTGATGAGAGCAAATCATGCTATGGAGACAAGCGACCTCCGTCGGGTCCTGTGGACCTACGTGGTCCTGAGCCACTCGGCATAGGTGCCCTCCTGGGAGTGTCCCCTTGGGGACTTCCTCCTCTTCCTCCTCCCTGCTTCTTCTCCTCCCCTCTTCCTTTCCTCCCCTCTGTTGTAGTCATTGTCCTCCTCCTCCCCCTCCTCTTCCCCTTCCCTCCTCCTTCATCCTCATCCTTCCCCTCCTCTCCCTCCTCCTTCTCTCCCTCCTCTTCACCATCCTACTCTCCCTCCTCTCTCCCTCCCTCCCCTGTCTTCCTCCTCCCTCTCCCCCTCCTCCCCCTCCTCCTCCTCTTCTCCACACTTTAAATGAGTCTCACATCACTGACCCAGAGCTGGTCAGAGATGCAATGAGGCCAGTCACAACGCACAGCTGAGAATTTCTGTTTGAAATTCTCGTCCATCCGGGGCTAGGGAGATGGTTCAGTCTGTGCTAGCTACTTAAGCACAAAGACATGTGTTTGATCCTCAGGGCCTACAAGAAACAGGGTGTTGGAGCGCAAGCTAGGCATGGCTGGCAATCCTAGCGCTGGTAAGGGGGGTCTCTAGTGCTCACTGGCTGGCCAGCCTAGACTACCTGCCAACTTACAGATCTAGAGCAGCCCCACAGGAGCCTTTGAGGTCAATGCCTGAGAGGCTGGGAAGCTCTGGGTGACCAGAAGCAACTGTATCAGCCTACAGCACACACCCCTGTGCCAGATATAGCCCCAAGCGCTGTGTGTACTGACCCTAAGCCTCTCTGCAGCTCTAGGTGTAACTGGCATTTCTGCCCTATGTGGAAACCGAAGCATGGAGATGCACCATTCCCACAAAGTCACATGGCAAGGCTAAGCACAGTCTAAATCTGAACCCAGCCAGTCATGCTCCTGTCTCCACACTGCATTGCCCTCTTAGATGTGGTTCTCCAACCATCCCTGGGGACTCTCTGGAACTGGGTTAGTTGTAACAGGAGCCTGGGTAAGTGATCAGCTTGGGGGTGTGACTCTCCAAGCCCCTAAGCTTGTTCTGTCGTGTATATTCCCTGCCTCATTCCTGGAGTTGGTGAGTTCACAATCCCAGGGAGAGCCTTCCTGAGCCAATGCAAAGGACTCAACCCAAGTCACAGCCTACAGTAAACCCACCCTGGGAACCATACAGGAGCAGCCTGCAAGGACAGCGAGGCAGCCAGTGCCCACCCATACCTCGGTCCAGGCTCCCACAAGACAACAGGCACCTCGGCCTCACAGGCAGCAATGCCAACCAGAGCTGCAGTGCACAAAGGAGACATTTCTCAGCTAATTTTGATTCTAATCTCTGAAAGAAGTGAGCTGAAACCTGGGTAGTCATTAGCAGAGAAGAAAGGGCCTCTCGTCCCAGCTCCTAACCCCTGGTACCCGCTGGAAAATGACTGTCGCCCGTGGCAGCTTCACTAATTTGGGCTGGAAGAAAAGGTCTTTGTGATTCCCGTGCAAGGTTCACGACCTCACTCCCTGTTCCCAGCTTCCCTGTGTGAGCCTGCCTGTCTCTGGCTCTGGGAAGAAGCAGGAGCTGAGGCCCTCAGGAGCCTGTGTGCAGAAGGTGCTCATTCGGTGCACAGTAAGATGCCCTCAGGGGAAAACCCTGTACCACCTCTTAGGCGTGGGTATCACTTGTCCCTGTTCCTTGCCCTGGGCAGGTGGCTTGCAAATGAGGCTCTGAGCAGGAAAGAGAGAAAGGCCTCTCAGATTCTGTCTTTGTCTGTGGCTGATATCAAGCTCAGCAGAGTCCCCAATTACAGTGCATATAGCCTTCACTGTTGATTTCTGTCAAAATACCCACATCCCAGCAAGTAAGGCCTTGTGCACAGTTTCAGATGCTCACCTGGAAAGGCAGGCTGGGGGTTGGGGGGTGGGGGCTGGTGAGCTGGCTTAGCTGATAAAGGTACCTCACTGATGACCTAAATCTAATCCCTGGAACCTGCATGGTGGGAAAACCGACTTCCCAAAAGTTGCTCTCTGGCCTCCACATGCAAGCCCCTTTCTTCTCTGAGTGCACAGACTGGCCACTGACTTCAGCCTTTCCACCTGGACACAAAACCAGTGTCTCTGTGGGGCGTCTCAGAATATCACAGTGGTCCAAGGACTGCATAGGCATCCAGCTTCGGGGATGGGGAACCTGAGTCTCTCTGCCTCTCTGGTATGCAGATGGCCATTGTTGGCCTGCCTGGCTCCCATCTCTAGGGCAGGCCACTCGATCCCCTTCTGAGGAATACATGCAAACGTTGCTTCTGCCGCTCTAGGGAACTCCAAGGACAAGAGGGAAGGAGGAACGGGATTGGTGCCTGGAGCCATCCACACCTGAATCCTGACGGGCCTCCGGGATTCTGCTGTGTGTGTGGTGTGTGTTATACATGTCTGTATGTATGTGGGAACACGTGTGTGTGTGTGTGTGTGTGTGTGTGTGTGTGTGTGTGTGTGTGATGCACATACAATGTGAAGGCTGGGGTTGATGTCAGGAATCATCCTCCATTGCTCTTCTACCTCACTGATGGAGAAAGGGTCCCTCAGTCAAACTTAGAGCCAGCCAATATGGCTAGTCTGGCTAGCCAGCTTGCTCTGGAAATCCCTTGTCTCTGCCCTCCTTGAATTACAGGCAGGATGCCACACCCACCTGGCGTTTGTGTGGGTTCTCGGGATTCAAACTCTGGTCCTCGCTCTTGCCTGGAAAACACTTTCACCGCTGAGCCATACCCCAGCCCCTATCCTGCCATTTCTTGGACAGCCGCCCCAAAGTGGAAGTCAACCATCTTATCGGGCTTCATCAGCTGTGTCATCCATCAGCCTAGCATGCATGGAAAAGGCCAGCCTCCCCAAGATGTGACTCACCCTGGGCTCTGCACACGCTGCCGGCCCCACCCTACCAGCCCCAAGTGCCTTCCCGGTCCCAGGGCAGCCCTGCCCTCCACTGTCCAGGGAAGATCTTGCCAACCTTTAAGTATAAGGAGCTCAAACCATGCATCTCCTAGGAATGGCTCAGCCCAGGACGGGAACATGTAACACACCAGATGATTCCAGAACAACTCCCGCCAGGCAGCAGGAAAGTGTTCCAAAGCAGGTGGAGGACACAGCCACAGAGGTGAGGCCGCTAGAAGGAGCGGTTCCCACCCAAGGATGGGATGACTTTGAATACCTGACATCCAGTGACAAATGACTTGCTCACAGGAAGAAGCACATTAGATCCACAAGGAGGGGTCACAGAGCTGCCAGGCAGCCTGAGAGAGCTGCAAGCATCACCCAGGATTCAGGCAATGGACGGGGGCAGTCATATTTTACCGTGTTTTCCTCTTTGCAACACTCGTCAGGACTCCCTTTCGCCTATCCTGGAGACAGCACCTGCTTTCTCAGACTCGGCTCTTCTCCACCAGCAGCCTAGCACCCCATCTGAAGCATCTTCCCCTCTCAAGTCCTCACCCCTAGCAAGTAAAAGGACGGAGTTGCTGAACTGACTACCATGTGTGCTTTTCTTTTGTAAGATTTTCAGAAATTGGTTAAAATCCCAATTAAGCTCTGGGGAGTTAACTTAGTCAGTATCCTGCTTGCCTTGCAAGCAAGAGGACTTGAATTTCATCCCCAGAACCAATGTCAAAAGAGCCAGGCATAAGCTGGACTGGGTGGCACACACCTTTAATCCCGATACTTGGGAGGCACAGTCGGGCAGGTATCTGTGAGTTCAAGGCCAGCCTGGGCTATATAGTGAGTTGCAGGACAGCTAGGGCTACACCGTGAGACCCTGTCTCAAACAAACAAAAACAAAACAACAAAAACCAGGCCTGGTAGCACAAGTCCATAATCTCAGCACTGGGGAGGCAGAGACAGGAGGACCCCTGGGACTCACTAGCCAGCCTAGCTTAATCAGCGTGAGTCCCAGGCCAATGAGAGACTCTGTCTCATTCGAGATGGGTGGCACCTGAGGATGCTTGCTGGGACTACACACACACACACACACTCCCAAGTAGCTTAGATTTTAAATCACCATGCCTGAGCAGCAGACACCTTCTCTTCTAACCAGAAAGTCAAGCTGGCCACTTTTGTCAGGCTGGCCTGGATTCTCTGTGTATCGTGAACAGGGAAAGCGAATGGGGTGAGACAAAGATCGTGGAGCACCCTGGTTCAGATCCCCCATCCGAGGATGACTCGGGCAGAATTCTGCCAACTGCCGTGCACACCTGCCTTTTTCCATGTTCCATGCCTGAGAACACACAGCAGTGCTCAGCCTGCCTTCCCCAAACAGCAGGAACCATCCCACCCGAAAGGTCTTGATGGTAGTGACGGTGATGGGGGGTGGTAGTTCGTGTATGTATTTCGGCGTGTGTGTGTGTGTGTGTGTGTGTGTGTGTGTGTGTGTGTAATTCCTGGGTACACCTGTGTGGACAGGTACATAACTGGAGGCCAGAGGTTGCCATCATGTATCTTCTTCTATTGCTCTCCTCATTATTTTTTGAGACAGGTTCTCAGTAAACCCGAGGTTTGCTGACTCTGCTAGACTGGCTGGCCAGGGAGCTCCAAGGATCCCCACTGGGGTTACAGGCATGTACAACCATGCCCAGCTTTTAGAGGGGTGCTGGGGACCCAAACCTGGGTCCTTACACTTGCACGGGAAGCACTTTACCCACTGGGTCATCTCCCAGTCCCTACAGGGTCTTTTATTGGAGCTTCTGGAAGCTCTGAGAACAGGTATGCAGCACTGAATGGCCCCAGACTTGGGGACTCGTCACCCAGCTACAGCCATGACATCATCTTTCATTTTTTAAATTGCTCCACTCGCACCTGACTCATGGAGACACACGAGACCATTTCTCAAATCAACAAACCCATTAGCAGACAGACAAAAGGTGCCCTCAGAAGCCTCTGCTGTTAGATAAGACCCACAGCGGATACCGAGGGAGGGAGAAGGACAAGGTGCTTCTCTGTGCACTGGCTACTGTTGCCGTGGCAACAAGGGGCCACTGGGAGACAGCTCCATGGGCCACATGGCCACAGCCTCCGAAACGGAGGACTTGGCTCTCATCAGGGTGGGGCTTTCTGGATCCCAGGAGAGGAGTCACAGGTACCTGGAAGCAAACCTACCCTTCTTCAGAGCTCCCCCCAAAAGGCTCGGTGCCTCGGTTTCCTCATCTGTAAAATGTAATGTGAAAGGCAAGGCATGCGTGGGAGGTTAAGGAGATGATAAAGGGATCCAACACCGAGGAACTCCTAACCACTCTGCTGCAGCACATACACGATCCACAGAGCCACCTCCAGGCAGGTCTCTCACCAAGACATAAGGCTGAATACGCGCGTGAAACCAAAGACAGTTCGACATGAGTTCAAGTGGATGGCGCTGTCCACACGAAGATACCCTAGTAAGCGGTCCCAGGCTGCAGACCCTCTTCTATTAGACTTTACACTCCCCACGGAAGGCGGGCCAACATCCTATCCCTTGGAGTCTGGATGGCCCCAGGACTACAGCGGAAGAGACCCCTGGTGATGTGTGGCTGTTCCTGAAAGGCAGCTCAGTCCTCAGCCTGGTCGCTCAGGGCACTCTCCTTTGCTATGGTCCGCCATATTGTGAGGAAGCCAGAAGCCTGGGAGAGACACTAGGGGACTCCAGCACAGCTGAGGACCCACCAGACACTCAAGTACACCTGAGATGGCTCCCTTGAGTATTTCAGGGGACAGAGAAGGGAGCAGGGACACTGCCCCTGCCACACTCTGCCCTGGGGCAAGACTGTAACACGGCTCTGAATTAGAAAGTCAAGGAGCCAATCTGTGAGGCTGGAGAGATGGCTCAGGGATTAGAGCACTGGCTGCTCTTACAGAGGACCTGAGTTCAATTCCCAGCACCCACACAATAGCTCACAATCACCTGTAACTCCAGTTCCAAGGGACCTGATGCCGTCTTCTGGTCTTCAAGGGGACTGCACTTACACTGTGCACAGACACACATGCAGGCAAAACCACACACAAACATAACATATTTTTAAAAGGAAACAATCCATGCCTATCACAACATACAACACCTCTTCCCCAAGAATGGATATTTCAAGACAAAAGGCTATGTCTGAACTTTCCCATGTGGAACAGAGCCTGGCACACAGTAGGTGCTCCACAAACAATGGTAGCATGAATGACATGTGACACAGAAGGAATCAGATAACCAGGCATGGCAGAGCACGGGGCATTCTGTCCTGGCATGCCTTGGCAACATCAGAAATCAAACTCACATAGGAGCGGGCTGCCAGCAGACAGTCCTCCTGCCCTTGAAGGAACAAGACCAGAGAGGCAGAGGACGGCTTACTGGACGATACTTTCCTTCTTCTTAAGGCGCTTTCTATATCTAAGGAAAGACAGAGGGCTCTGATTCCGCAGAGTACACTCCTATCATCCCAGCACTCTGACGCTGAGGCAGGGGGATCACCAAGTTCAAAGATAGCCTAGGTTGCTTTGTCTCAAACAAACCAGAAAAAAAAAAAAAAAAAAGATGGGGTTGGAACTGGGGAGGTGGGTTACCACGGACCCATGTGAAATCACCTCTGGGGTGCATTGTTGGGGGAAGAAAAACCTTGCAACTTGCAGAGGTGCTCTGTGAGAAGCTTGTCCTTCAGGACGTGTTTATATCTGAGTGCCAAGAGAGGGTCTGCACTAACGGTCCGCTGTGATAACCGTGATTCCTCCTGGGGAAAGTGGGGGGTAGGAGGTGCTTGGGATGTTGAGCATCTGTGTGGTTTTGTGATTTTGTGTGGTTTTTTTTTTTTCATAAAGAATAGTAGTGGTTGTAGACCTCCCCATCATCACCCTGGTTGCCGGCCACCGTCCAAGGCTGCCCACACACCAACCGGTTAACTCTAGCAAGGTGAAGCTGAGAGCACAGTCAAGTTTCGCTTCATAAGAACGGTCTCAAGGCAGCTTAAGATCTTCAGAAACCCTGCTAAGTCAAAAACAGTTACTTGGCTGGATCTGGAGGTCCAGGCCTAGCATCCCAGCTACTCAAGAGGTTGAGGCAGGAAGATTTCAAGTTCTGGGCTAGCCTGAGCAACTTAGTGAGACCTTGTCTCAAAATAAAATACAATGTTTCTAAAGGATTTAGGGGTGGCTCAGTGTTAGAGTGCTTGCCTGGAATGCACAGGGTCCCGAGTTCAATCCCTACATGGAAAGAAATAAATGGTGACTACATTCAACTGTAACACAGCGAATCCACCCACAAGCATGGGTGATGCTTCATGAAGCCCAATCATCTGTTTAACAGGGAGCCCTCTCCACATGCCAGGGAGAAATTCCTGGCCTCCTAGAACCATGTTTCTAGGAAAAAGAAAAAACAACAGCTGAGAGCCAGTGGGAAGGCTCAGCAGGTAAAGTCGCTTGCTGCCAGGCCTGACGACCCGAGTTCAATCCCCAGGACAAACGTGGGGGAAGGAGAAAAATCAAAAAAAAAATTCTACTCCCTCAAGCTGTTCTCTGCCCTCCACATTTGGACTGCGGCATGTGCATGCCCCATCCACACACACACACACACACACACACACACACACACACGCGCGCGCGTGCGCGCGCTCAGGCACACATGTAATTTTGAAAAAGTACCACAGGATGAGGGACAGTCTCTAGAGCCCTGTAGGAAACAGAGATGGAGCTCCAAGTGTGACAGGAGTGGGGTGATCCCCAAGGACAGACGGGGCGACCGGGACATCAAGAGGCTCAAATAGGAAAGAAGTTTCAAGCAGGGGTACTGCAGATGCAAAGGCCCCATGGTACGACCAAGCTGGGGGTGCTCCAGGAACAAGAGGCTGGGGGCAGGTCATCAGACATGATGAGGGTGCCACTTATTTAGAGCATTCTGGTCCATTTCAGGTCACTGGCTTTTACATGGAAGAAGATGGAGCTGCGGGAAGGTTCTGAGCGTGGGTGGGGCCTGATGCAATTCGCACTTAGCAAAACTATGCTGGTTGTTGTCACAAACCAGGGTTTTGGGGTGAGTGGGCGTGTGGAGGGGTGACCAGTGAGGAGGCTACTGCAGCCAGCAAGTGACAGGGTTGACTGGAAGCAGGGTGGAGGTGAGGAGAGCGGTTGAGACACGCCATGCACTGCGAAGAACAGAGGATGGTTCTAAGTCTCTCCAGCTGAGTGCTTAGAAAGAAGCCATGACATCACCGAGCAGTCCCTGCTACCTGTCCCAGGTTACCCAAATGAAGATGGACGTGTCTAAGAAACTAAACTGCGTACAGCGTGCTAGTGCAAGCCTTAAAAACCATAAAACACTTCCTACCTCAGTCTTAGGAAAACGCAATAAAGAATTAATGGCCTGAAACTTGTGGAATCTCACTCAAGGTTTCCCTATATCTCAAGACTTCTTAGATCGTTAACTTCCAACAGAAACTCCCATTTCCCCAGCTCCGGGACACACGGGTTGCTGATACACACGGGCACGAGTAAGTCCTCCAGTTTGGACTCTCGTTTCCCATGCTACTTCTGTGATTCCCCTCCCCCTTGGTTTCTTTTCCCGTGCTGTGATAAAAACAGTCTGACAAAAGCGACTTGATGGAGGGGGGATGTGTTTTAGCTCACGGTTCGAGCCCATCGTGGAGAGAGTCGAGGTGGCAGGAGCTGGAAGCAGCTCACAAGTGACGTCGCATCCACTCACAAAACAGACACGAACGCAATCTAGCGCTCAGCTCGCTTTCTGCGTTTTACACATCCTGGAAGCCCTGCCTGGGAATGATCCAGCCCACAGCTAAGGTGGGTCTCCCCACGTCAACTAACATAATCCATGGAGTCCCCCACGGGCAAGCCCAGAGGCCCGCCATCCAGGTGATTCTGAATCCTGTTATGTTCACACTCAACACTAACCATCGCAGGCCCCAAGTGACCCACATCCTCACAGGCAAATCCAGGCACCCAAAGGACCTTTTCTAGATCCTGCTCACTCTTAAGACTCCCTACTAAATGTTACCATTACTCTCATCTTCCCCCATTTTAAAATGCAGTCTCAGAGGTCCAGAGAGGTTAAATAACTCACTCATGGTCACACAGCTAGGTCAAAGTAAAGACCTGAACTCCTGGCCAGCTGGTTTTGAGACCCACTATGGCCACTTCCCACAGGTGACACTGTGATGCTGGGACCAAATAGCTGATTGCTTAGTGTTACTTCATTTAATTAACACAACCTTAAGTCTGCAAACCAAGACTCAACTCCCTACCTGAAGCGGTGGGGGCATCATCAGATCTACTTTTTTTTGTTTGTTTGTTTTACATTTTCCTTCCTTTAGTGAAGGGGAGGGCTGCGCCACGACGTGTGTGGAGGTCAGAGGACAACCTGAAGGAGTTGGTTCTCTCCTTCTACCATGTGGCTGCCAGGGATCAAATCCAGCCATGAGTCGGGCATGGCAGCGAGGGCCTCTACCTGCTGAGCTACCCTGGCAGCACTGACTTAGCATTTTTTATTTTCTTATTGTATATATGATGCGAGGTCTGGGTGTGCCGTGGCACACCTGTGGGTGTCGGAGAACAACCTCTGTTTTGTTTTTGTTTTTCGAGACAGGGTTTCTCTGTTGTAGCTCTGGCTGTCCTGGAACTCACTCTGTAGACCAGGCTGGCCCGGAACTCACAGAGAGCCGCCTGCCTCTCTGCCTCCAGGGTGCTGAGATTTAAGGCGTGCGTGCCACGGCCCGGCAAGAGAGAACAGCTTTATAGAGTCCTTTTTCTCTCTCCCTGTTTATGTGGGTTCTGGGAATACAACTCAGATCCTCATGGTCGCGAGGCAAGCCCCTTTACCACCAGACTCCATGTACTCTTGTTTAGACAGAGATCAGGCCTCTGAAATGCTGGGGCAACCACTCTAAGCTTGAGATGGGGGGTACCATCCTCAGCCGTCCTCAGAGCATGAAAAAGAATGAGACGTCGGGGCTGGAGAGACTGCTCAGGGGTGTTAAGAGCACACGCTGCTTCGGCAGAGGACAATCGGTTCCCAGCACCAATGGGGTGGCTCACGACTGCCTGTAACTCCAGCTCCAGGGGACTCGATGCTTTCTTTCCTCTGGCCTCTGAGGGCACCTGCACACACATGCACATACACGCATGCATGCACACATGCACATACGTAAAATAAAATGAATTTTTTAATGAGAGAGCTTTATGCATATGCTGATCTCAGGCAAAAAAAAATAACAATTAAATATATTTGCTTAGCTAAAATACATTGCTTTTTTTAGGTTTTTAATGATTTATGTATTGTTTTTGTTTTATGTTTGAGAGCTTGCCTGCAGGTACATCTGTGCACTATGTGTGTGCAATGCCAGTAGAGGTCAGAAGAGGGCATCAGATCCCCTGGAACTAGAGTTCAAGTGGTTGTGAGCCACCTTGTGGGTGCTGGGAATTGAGCCCAGGTCCTCTGCAAGAGCAGTCAGTGCGCTTAACCACTGGACCATCTCTCCAGCCCCAATAAAATACATTATGCAAGTTCGCTTCACCTGCTTTTTCTTGCTTTGCTTTGTTTAGTTTTGAGATGATGGTCTTATACCATACCCAGAGCTAGCTTGAAATTCACAATCCTCCTGCCTCAGCCTCTGCATATTGGGATACAGGCATGAATCACTCTGCCTGGCTCCTTTTAGTTTTACTAACTGGCTTCTGGGAAAGCTTACACACGAGGCTCATGTGACACTTCCGATGGCACTGCCTCTGAGTGATTCTGGCCCCAGTGAGATGCATCTTGTTAGCCCGGGAGGAGGCCTCTTCCTCGCTCACACTTCACAGAAAGTAAAACCAAGGCCATCTTGTACATGCCTCAGGTGAAGAGTCGCAGCAGAGTCAGATTCAGGCTTTTTCATTTGAGATTACCTCCTTTGGGCAGAGTCCCCGGTGAAATCAGTAGATGCACAAGAAGCATTCGGTCACTCACCTCTGACTGCTCCTGTCACTACCGTCAACCTCAGGTTTACAGGTGGAAACCACAACCATCACGTATTAGAGCTCACAGGACCACAGCCATTGTACCTCAGCTCACAGCACCACGGCCACTGAGCCACAGCTCACAGCAGCACAGCCACTGTGCCTCAGCTCACAGCACCACGGCCACTGAGCACCACAGCCACAGCTCACAGCACCACGGCCACTGTACCTCAGCTCACAGGACCACAGCCACTGTGCCTCAGCTCACAGCACCACAGCCACTGTACCTCAGCTCACAGCAGCACAGCCACTGTGCCACAGCTCACAGCAGCACAGCCATTGTACCTCAGCTCACAGCACCACGGCCACTGTACCTCAGCTCACAGGACCACAGCCACTGAGCCTCAGCTCACAGGACCACAGCCACTGTGCCTCAGCTCACAGCACCACAGCCACTGTGCCTCAGCTCACAGCACCACAGCCACTGAGCCTCAGCTCACAGCACCACAGCCACTGTGCCACAGCTCACAGCACCACGGCCACTATACCTCAGCTCACAGCACCACGACCACTGTGCCACAGCTCACAGCACCACGGCCACTGAGCCTCAGCTCACAGCACCACGGCCACTGTGCCACAGCTCACAGCACCACGGCCACTATACCTCAGCTCACAGCACCACGACCACTGTGCCACAGCTCACAGCACCACGGCCACTGAGCCTCAGCTCACAGCAGCACGGCCACTGAGCCTCAGCTCACAGCAGCACGGCCATTGTACCTCAGCTCACAGCACCACGGCCATTGTACCTCAGCTCACAGCACCACGGCCACTGTGCCACAGCTCACAGCACCACGGCCACTGAGCCTCAGCTCACAGCAGCACGGCCACTGAGCCTCAGCTCACAGAATCTCCCCACTATATCATGGCTCAAGGAAACACAACAGTCAAAACTAAATAACAAAAGAACACCTGGCTCCATTAAGGACCAGACTTTCACACCCAGCACCCCTCATCCTGTTACCAATACCTCAGTTTTCCTGAGACATCACAGTTTGGCTGGTCATATGACCATACTTCTACCCATATCGGTGAGGTCTGAGGCAGGTGCATGGCACAAATAAACCCAGGGAGAGTCTCTGTCAGGCCAGCTGAAAGGACAGAGAGAAGAGAGCCTCATTTCTGTCACAAGCTGTAAGGATGCCACCAGTTTGGACTGCCCCTGGCCACTCCTTCAAAGGGCCGCCTCAGTACGAGGCCAACCAAGAGACAGAGACTGGAAGTGACTAAGCCCTGTTCTGTCTTTTGAGAACCCGGATCCAGCTGTGTTTAAAGCACGGCCACCCCAATTTTGTAGTCTGTTGGCTAATCTACTCTCTCAGAGCTGGTGCTGAGTTTCATGTTGGGTTTCAGTATTTGTAGAGGGAGGGGGTGTTACTTATGCTTTTTTTTTTTTTTTAGATTTATTTATTTTTATTTTATGTGTGTGGATGTTTTGCCTTGCATGTATGTATATGCACCATGCACATGCTGGATACCCTCAGAGGCCACAAGAAGGACGTTAGATCACCTAGAACAGGAATTACAGAGAGATACCAACGTGCGTGCTGGGAACCAAACCCGGGTCCTCCGCGAAAGCAGTAGATGCTCTTAACCACTAAGCCATCCCTCCAGGACCCAGTCCTGAGTGTCTGTCACATACAAACAAAAGAAACTGAGAGATAGTTTGGCTGCTAGTCATGCTTGCTGTGTAAGCCTAACAACCTAAGTTCCTCTGACCTTCACACGTATGCCACGGCACAGTGCATGAATCGCAGCGCGCGCACGCGCGCACACACACACACACACACACGTGGTCCAAAATAACGGTCCAAAATAATAAAACAATTTTAACCTCTCTTGCAGGAGGCCATAGCTATGAAACAGCTAAAAATGAACCACTCACTTCCCATTTGGCTCCAGTTCATAAAGCTTCAAGCTCCCACCGTCCATCCCTCTGTCACGGCCATTTCAAAAGCAAAGTGGGGACTCAAACTGTTCCCTAGGCAACAAATTACACACCTGGTGGGAGAGGGGGAAACTAGAGCACTGACTACAGATAGGAACCGGCACCATTTCTTCCTAGAGCCGAAGCTGCGTACAGTGTGGGGCCCCCACCAGGTCTCACGGACTGTAGGGCAGAGTCTGAGCAGTCAGCTTCCTCCCAGGCATGACACACGCAGTCTGGAAGTTCTTAAACTGTGACAGGCAACACAGACAAGATTTCTGCAAAGGGCGAGCAGTCCAGCTTCAGATATGACACTCATCCTGTATGGTTGGTTGGGCACAACAGTGATTGTGGGGCTGTCCCAGCTAAGTGGGTCAAGGATGCTCAAGACCCCAAGCTCTCATTCTGAGGAGCTGGCAGGAATCTGGCCCCTCCCCTCTGCAGTAGCTCACAGACCACAAACCACAGCAAAACACCGCCCCCTCCAAGGGCACAGGATCTGGAAGACTTGTTTATCTGTAGTTGCAACTAAACTCTTCCTTATAAGGTCTATCCCTCTGGTCCCCAGAAAATACCTAAGCTTACAACATAACCTCAATATACAAGTGGGACTGCCTGTCCTGACCAATGAGCTTCCACTGGCATGCCAGGGGTACAGGGACCATTCCTCTGGTTATAAACATGTAAGCCCTTCTCCCAATAAATGAGTGCAAGCTTTCTGCCCTTGGCTCCCAAGAATGGTTCGTTCATTCGGATCAGCTCACAGATCTAGGATCAGATGGGCCTGCAGTAGACCCAGGCCACCCCACCAACCTGATACCCCATGTAGCAGGTAGCAGAGCCGCCTCTCAGAACCTGGAAGCTGCAGCGGGATTTTTTACTTTTTCATCAAACAAGTGACCTCCTGACTGTGGGTGGGCTCTGGGGATGCTTCTCCCAGGTGGCGGTGGCCTGGCCGGGTCCCACAAGTGGAAAGGATGGGTGAACCATGCACCTGGCCTCCTCCCACAGGGGTGCGGATGTAACAGTCACCTGCTTTTAGAGCAACTAAATCTAGGGGTAGGGAGACGGTTCAGTGAAGTGATGGCCACTCATGCATGAGGACCTAAGTTCAAATCCCACCACCCACGTTAAAAAAGGAAAAACGCAATGATGGTGAAAGCCTACTATTCCAGCACTGGGAAAGCAGAGACAGGAGGATTCCAGGAGTTCTGTGATCACACAGACTAGCTGGATCTGTGAGGAAACTATGTCTCAAAACATAAGCTGGAGAGTGGATGAGAAAGACACCCAACATTGACCACTGGTCTGTGCGAGCGTGCGCGCGCATGTGCGCACACACACACACACACACACACACACACACACACACGGGTACACAATGATCTAAATCATCAGTTCTCAACCAGTGGGTCACGGTGACTGCTTTGGGGGAACAGCCCTTTCACAGGGGTCGCCGAAGACCATCTGTATATCAGATATATTTACATTACGATTCATAACAGTAGCAAAATTACAATAATGAAGTAGCAATGAAAATAATTGTATGGCTAGGCGTCACCACAGCATGGGAAACTATATTAGGGCCGCAGCCTTAGGAAGGTTGAGAACCACTGCTGTAGATGGAGAGGCTGCACCCTGGAACACATCAGCTCTTTTGGGAACCATCCTGGTCTCCTTGAGTCATAACTGACAGAATAACAACAGCTGGACCACCTTGCAGACCCAGAGCTGAGATGGTCACAGCCAGACTACTGAACCACATGTCCCTCCTGTCCTCCTGTGGAACACACCCTGACTTGAACCCCCATCCCTCTTCCTCCCACGCGCTCCTCCCTCCCTCTCTATGCTTACTAACTCCACTTTTGTCACCTTAGTTAGAGATTTGGGACAGGTTGACCAAGCACGGCCTTGGGGGGCTGGTGAGACCTGGGCTTGTGCTCCAAATCTCCAGTTACACTGAGGGCATCGGCGAGGCATTCCTCCACAATGCTATCGCCTCTACACACCATCACAGACGGCATGGGGCCTGAATCGGGGGAGCGAGGACATAATTACCCGGTCATGTAGTAGTTAGCTGCTGTGTTGCTCACCAAAGAGGACAAGGAGGCATAGACATAGGTGGAAGCCCTGCCAGACCTCTGCAGAGGGAACCACCATTGTGGAAAGTAACATCCTGGACAGTGGAACCCCGAGCATTTGAGCTCAGGTGTTTTTATTGACTCAGAACTCCTCAGGTGCAGATCATCAGCAATCAAACAGCTCCCCCTCCCCCATATCCAACACCTGCAGAGAATACAAAATGCCAGGACCTAGGATAGCCCTTCACCCAACAGTGTATAATAACATTTTATACATATCTAAAAGTAAACTTCTACAACACAGTCACACCCTCCCTGTCCTGAAACCAGCTGTGTGGTGTGACCCAACCCCTGGACTGACCTCCTTCATAGTCACAGCTCCATCTTCAGACCTGCCTACTTCTCATATCCAAGACGCCAGCAACTCCCACCCCAGGTTCAGGTTCTGGAGAGCTCTTGTCCTGGTACCCAGTGGAATGTTCCAGAATGCTTTCTGTAACATCACTTGTCAAGCGGCCACAGGAGATGGGCTGCATGGGGGTGAAGGGGAAGGAAGTGTGATATACACCCAGGATATTACACAGCGGAGAACCAGATGCCACATGCGCCCAGCATGGCTGAGCCTTGAGGACGCTGCAGACGAACACGCTGAAGAAGCTACCCCCTTCACAGAAAGTTTTAGACGTGGATGAAGCTTAATATGACAAGGTAACATACGTGGTCAACAAACTTAAGGAGACAGGCTAAGGAGCTAGAGAGATGGCTCAGTATCTCCAGTTCCAGGGGCTCCAGCATCCTCTTGTGGCCTCTGTGAGCACCACACACGAGGTACACATACAAACATGCGGGTAAAACACCCATATACATAAAATGTAATAATTATAAAAAAGAAAACAGGCTGAGTTCAAGCAATGATAACCCCCAGGCAAAAGAGAGGAGCATGAGGACAGGGGCCTAGAATATGTGGGTACATCCACTAACCCATGGGAATTGGCATGCTCTATGTCTATAGTCGGGTACTGGGTACTCAGATTTCTTCAAATCTGTTCTCTGCACCTCTGCATGCTGGGAGTGTTGCATAATGTTCAAGGTGGGCTCCATCGATCAACAAGGACCAAAAACTGAAGCTGGAGCTCCCAATTGCCTGCTCTGGGTTTGACTGAGAGACCCTGCCTTGAAGGATAAAGTAGAAAAGCAAAGGAGAATGATTCCTGACGTCAACCCAAGGCCTACACACACACACGAAAAATGAAGCGGGGGAGGGAATCCCAGCTTCATCACGTTTGAGTGGTGTGCCTTCGGGTACATCACACACCCTCCGGAGTGTCAGATGGCATCCCATGTAAAATGGGGGTGACAAAACGTTCCAGGCAGGCCACATGCATACATGTGGTACACAGACATACATACATGCAAAATACTCATGCATACAGGATTTAATAAACACTTTTTTAATTATAAAAAAATGAACATAATGCGAGAAGCATGGCTACAGTAACCAGAGCAACCAACAGCAAGCACACGGTAGGCACCATCCAGACCAGAAGAGCTGGGGCTCTTTAAAAGGGTAGGAAGTCTCTATGGACTGGGTTGAAAGTTCCGGAAGGAAACAAACTGCAGAATGCATGCACAGTAGGGCCCCAGGGCCTGGGTTTGTGCCGGCTTCCGTGTCATCTTTTCTAAAGCACGCTAAGGCTGTGAAGGCCGCAACTCTGAGCAGGGGTTGGAGGAAATTTACACTTTCCATTACATCTTCCAGAGCTGGGTTACATCCCTCTACCAACACCGCCTGCATTTTCTGTTTAAATGTCAAAGTGGGGAAGACTCGCCCCCTGGGATGAGCTAGGAGGCAGATTAAAGGCCTTTTCTGATTTCCTAAGTATATTGATCTACATATATTTTAAAAGCTTGGAAAATAGTACGTTATCACATAAGTGCCAGATGTTGAAATAAGATAAATTTTCTTACAGAGACTAAAGGAGATGGTGTCAAATTATGCTCCCCCAAAGATATCCACGCGCTCATCCCCAAGCCTGTGAGCCTATTGTTTCAGGCGGTTAAAAAATTTTCAAAGCTACTAGTGGTGGTGCACGCCTTGGGAAACTGAGGCAGCGAGGTGGCAAGTTCAATGCTAGCCTGGGCTGCATAGCTAGATTCTGTCCCAAAACAAGGAGAGGGGGTTTGTAGATGCCATTATGATATTAAAGGTCACAAGACGGGTGGGAAATTATCTGGCAAAACTCCTCAAGAGAATGTGTGCAAGGATCCTTCATTAGCAAAGAAAAAGAAGACTCTAGAAGCCAGTCTGGGAGGATGGCTCAGTCAGTAAAGTGTTTGCTTTGCAAGCATGAGGACTTGATTTTGTTCCCCAAAGCCCATGCAAAAAGCCAGGTGTTGTGGTACAAGCTTGTAATCTAGTGGCCAGGCAGCCTAGCCTATTAGAGAGCCCTAAGAGATCCCATCTTGAAAACAAGGTGGATGGTGGACTGGATGGAGAGAGGGTTCAGTGGCCAAGAGCACTGACTGTTCTTCCAGAGGACTGGGGTTCATTTCCAGAAACCACATGGTGGCTCAACTATAACTCATCTGTAACTCCAGCTCCAGGAGATCCAATGCTGTCTTCTGACTGCCACAGGCCCTGCATGCACATGGTAACGCGTACAGCAGCTGCTACACACACACACACACACACACAGCACAAACATCAGAGCATCTATCAGCAATCACTGGCTAATAAGTCAAGCTGTATCAACATTGTAGAAGGCACCATGGTCATTAGGAGGGAAGAATTAAGGCTCTGCCATCCAGAATAGAAAACTCTCAAGGTTCCAGAGAGGTTCACTCAGTGCCACAGTGTGCGCACACAGCCTTGCTGAACACCCTTCGCACCCAGAAACACCAGGCACACAGAAGACACTAAAATCGCCATGGAGGAGCAACTGAATCAGCAAACAGAAGTTCACACCTGCAAGCAGAGATAGCTTCCAGACACTGGAAGCATCTACAGGCCGCCTCTGGGGAGAGGCCAGGAGGCTAAGGAGGCTGACAGTAGAGGGGAGAGTCCTCTTTTTTTTTTTTTGTTTTATTTTTGTTTTTATATATTAATTGAACAGCATAGGAATTCCACCCTAGCATTTCAACACATGAACAAGATACCCACCGGCCACTCCCCCTCATTTATTACTCTTCCTTAGTCACTCAGCTGTCCCCGCTTTACCTTTCTGCATCCCAACAATCCTTTATTGTCCCCTCTGCTCTGCCCATACTTCCTCTAAGCACACACTATTTGCCTCTCTAAGTCTGATTCGTTTCGCTTAGAACTACGATGTCCAGTCTATCCATCTTCCTGGGGATCGCATCTTCTCTGTAGCAAGTCTAAGTCCCAGCTAACCCCTTCCAAAAGTTTGGATCACGTAAGTCTATTCAGGGTGGGGGGTGGGGGGGCCACGGGCTCCATGCTTGTCTCTGCCTATGAATGAGCACTGCATCCCTAGGCATCCCTAGAAAATGAGGATGGGGTGTACACAGCCTGGGTGTGCATGCATGGCGGGGGGGGGAGGGGCAGACACCAACTACAGGTTTAAGGAAGTTTAAGTCCCAGCTGAAATCACTGCCTCATCGGGAGGATCTGGAGACTCCGCTCTCTTCCCTGGGCCTTGGCTTCTCGTCAGCAAAATGTGTGGGTTATTATCAAATTCTGTTGTAAAACCCTAGAAACTTCCATCGGAGGTAAATGTTCAGCGTCTCCCTAGGCAGCACCACCCGGGTCCCATGTGTCCCCAGACCACATTGCCTGAGCTCCACAGCTCCAAGACAGGGCCTGGATACGCCACATTTCGGCACATACCAAGACACACACCAAACAGCTTGGGCACAGTCTGCCCTCACCCTTTCCCAGTAATGGATGGCCTGGACGTGGCCCTATCGACGCTTCATTACAAAGACTGACAGCCACGGTAATTACACCTTTCCACTACCAACTACTCATCAGCTGTATCTTTCTGGTTCCTATTACATCTGGTCCTTTGTCAAGGACAGCTGGGTATCTGCTGGTCATACCTCCGCTAATAGGCACAGAGCAGGAACCCAAGTCTAACAGAAGTTACTCTGGGTTTCTCGTTCAACTTTGACGCATTGGAAACACTTCTCTAGAACATAACATAATACCTACCCAATGGGTTGACATAGAACACAGACTTGGCTCCTGACATTCCCAAAGCTACATTGGCTACAGTCTGACCCCACCCCCTCCCTGGGTATGGGGTGGGGGTGGGGAATGCTGAGGAAACACCACTTGCTTTCGGAAAAGGGTAACCGTGCTCACATGTGACAGAAGAGTCTATCACCCAGGACGTCTAAAAAGAGGGCTTGTGGGAGAGATGACCAAACTGGAACCACACCTAGATCCCAGATGTTAAAGAATGCAGTGCTGCCCCAAGTGGGGGATGCTAGTGTTGGGGCTCCCCTGGACTCTGGGTTTTTTCAGGAATAGATGAACATGCTCTCACTCAGCAAGGAAGGGAAGAGAAGACAGAGAGAAGGGATATCAAAGTCTCCCAGCCAACCCCACTTCCACCTAGGGCCCCTCTCAGCCTTTCCTGAATCTTTGTTGTTGTTTTGCTTTGCTTTGCTTTGTTTGAGACGCGGGGGGGGGGGGGGGGGGGGGGGGGGGGGGGAGTCCTCTTGTAGCTCAGGCTAGCCTCAAACCCACTAGGTAGCTGATGGCGACCTTGAACTTCTACTCCTCCTGCCTCCACCTCCCAAGGGCTGTGTTTTAATTTCCCCTGCATTTTAATTCTACGGAACAACATTTCAAACTCCTTCAGACCTACCAAGCCTGTAGTGACTGAGCCAGCCACAGCAAGGGTGAACAGGTGTGGCTACCACGCACACTCTCCTGCCTCCGCCACTCCGCACCTCCCCGCTGCCACTCACTTTTCCTGGGGCTGGGAAGGCAAAAGCCTTCCCTTCAGGCGTGCTGGTTCCCCGTGGAGACTCTTTCTTTACTCTCTCCACCCCCAAATGCCTGGGGTCTCTGTAGCAGTGCTCCAGGTGTTCCCTCCCTCCCACAAGAGAACTGCCTTACTCTAATTGAACAGTTGTTATGGAAATCAC
Source organism: Cricetomys ansorgei (assembly GCA_026225945.1). Classification (NCBI taxonomy): domain Eukaryota; kingdom Metazoa; phylum Chordata; class Mammalia; order Rodentia; family Nesomyidae; genus Cricetomys; species Cricetomys ansorgei. Next base: position 9,017,151 of record JAMJFZ010001012.1, read on the forward strand.
TTCTTTTGCTCTGAAAAGATTTGAGGGTCCCGGACGTTTCTTCTCGTCGGCCTTAAAGCCTTTAAACAGTCACGGAACTCCTACCCGCTGGGTTCACACCCCTTCTCCTTCCCCTACCCAGCGCAGCTGGGAAGTGGAAACTCCTGGCCCAACTCTCCAAGAAGCACCCCCAACCCTCCAAGAAGCACCTCCGTTCCAGGTTTATCACAACAGTCCGAGCCGCAGCAGCTCTCAGGTAGGAGCCACTCCCTGGCTTCACGGTGCGTGGTGGGGTCATGTGACTTTTCTGGCCAATGAGATAGCAGCTCTCTGCCTAGGCGCATCCAGTGGCTGGTGCAGCCCCGCCTCTACAAGGACTGGAAGGCAGATGAGGATGGGGTGCTTAGGAGCCTGTGCTCCTGTAGTGGAACAAGGAGCACCCAACCAGCCTGGGATGGCCGAACAAGCTAGCCTGGGATGGATCTTGTCCCTTGCGACTGGAAATTCAATTCATTTATGATCACAGGTGGTCAAGCAGGAGAGACGGCTAGGCTTCCAAAGTATCAGCTGCTCTTCCAGAGGACCAGGGTCCAAGTCCCAGGACCTACATGGCAACTCACAACCATCTGTAACTCCAGGTTCAGGGGATCCAGTGCCCTCTATTGGCCTCCACAGGCACTAGGCACCTACATGGTGCACAGACATTCGTGTTACCAAAATACACATAAAAGTAAAGAAACCAGAAAAAAATAAAAAAAGCCATACTTCAGTCTACTATGGTTTCAAAGAAGGCTCAGCCCCAGTGTGAGGAGAGTCCTGGGTCTCACGTGGCCCAGGCCCTCTCAGATATGCCCTTTGCCTTAGTGTTTTTGTGCACTTGTTTTTCTCACCTGTCAAATGCGGGCAGAAGTGACCTCTAAGGGTGACTGAGGGTAACTGAGTAGAATCAGCCCATATAAACCAGGCATGGAGGTGCAGGCATCCCGGCTACTCAGAAAGCAGAGGCAAGAGGATGGCAAGTTCAAAGGCTGCCTGGACTACAGAGTGAGTTCAAGTCCAGCCTGGGAAAACTTCTCAAAATAAAAAGAAGGCTGGGATGTAACTGGATGGTAGAGGCCTGCCTATCATGTGTGAAGGCTTGTCTTCCATCCCTAGGATGGAGGAGGAGGAGGAGGAAGAGGACGAGGAGGAGGAGAAGGGGAAGGGGAAGAAGAAGAAGGAGAAGGAGAAGAAGGGTATAGGACAGCCACTCCACTGTCCCTCAATTCTGGGGCCTTAAAGTCCAAAGTCAAGGCACCAGCAGGACTGTGCTCATGCTGAAGTCCTAAAGACGATCTCCACCCCAGACCTCTGCCCTTCCTGTGAGCCGCCCGAGTGTCCCTTGACTGGTAGATACAGCACTCCACGCTGGATAAGGCCCTAAAGACTTTTGTAGACATTTATTCAGGTTCAACGGTAATTTATTCTTTTGCTAATTCAGTCTCCAGTCCTAGTACTGGAGCCCTGGAGTGTTTTGGTCTCCATACAATCTACTCTTAAGCCTAGAACTGGAAGGCTTCAGCCTCTGTACAATCTAGAATGTCTAAGCCTCCGAAACTTACTGCTGACTGAGCCACTCTGACTAGCCTTCTGAATTCAGAGCTGTATTAAACTCAACTGACTCTTCTGGTTCAACTCAACTCACTCGATGTTCTAGCTCAAACTCTTTTCCAAGCTGCTGGTCCAAACTGAACTTCTGATCCCACTTTCTGACTGAACTCTTCTGTCTCTGGAAGATTCTGGCTGAATCCCACAACTTCTCTGACTGAACTACTCTGCTCAGCTCCAAACTGACTTATTCTTTCTGTCTGATACCTACTTCTTCTGATAAACTGCTTCTGTGTCTCTGCCTCAGACTCCTCACAGTGCTTGCCTCTTACTGCCTCTGTGTCTTTTCCTCACTCTCTGGGCTGAGAGCCTGCTTTTCTATCCTGAGTGTTGGGCATGTCCTCACTCTGACTCACTTTGCTAACTCTTCCTCTGATTATTCACATTGCCTGCCCTTCGTTCTGAATCATCTCAGAAGTCACTTCCTTTCTGACACTGACTCCTTCTGAGTTCTGCTTCCTGTCTCCCAAATGCTGGGATTAAAGGTGTGTACCACCCCTGCCTTCTGAATACTGGGATTAAGGATGTGTACTACATTCTTTCTACATTCCATCCAGACCACACAGGCCTCTGAATGTAATCCCTTCATATAGACCCTTGGATGTGATCTCTTCATATAGACCCTTGGATATGATCCCTTCTTAGCTATCCTACAGCATTTCAATGTGATCCTTTCCTAGAGCAGCCATGTTGATGGATTAAATGATTTGCACCCCTGCCTGACTCCACACCCCACCCCTCCACCACCCTCTCATAGACTGAAGCCTTGGGCACATCTGTGGAAGGCCAGTGGCCTCTCAGCTCTAAAACCATCCCTATTGTGCCAGCTGTCAGTACAGATACCAGGGCCTCTGTCAATTTGACTAACAACAGCACCAACAAGGGTTGGGCCAAAGTCAAAGGTTTGCTTAACTGACAGGCCCCCAAGGACACAACCCACCACATCCATTCAAATCTCTCTCTCTCTTCCACCCACAGAGAAGCAACATCCTCCCCAGGCCTGTCACTCACCATCCATGATGGCAGAGCAGCCCAGCCCTGGGTCATTGCAACTGCTCCCTCTTTGGGCCATCAGGATGGAGCCAGATAGATAGCGAGTTACCCGCGCTTGCCTTGAATCAGCCACTGCCCACGGAGATCAGAACAGAGGTCTGAAAACAAGCTTGGCGAACAGCCCTAGGTGACAGCTCTCCTCACCCACTAGAGTTTCTGGACCCTGTGGAGGTGAGAGCAGAAGCCAGGGCAGCCGTGGTCAAGAAGGGTAAGGTGTGTGTTGCTTTATCTTTAGGTTTTATTCAAACATCTAAGCAACACAGACAATTACGCCGAATGGTCCCCACCGGCGCCTAATTCTCTTTTCCAACAGTTTAATTGCCAGAGCCATGTCCCGGTAAGTACTAGAAGGACATTTGTCAATTTCATTGACATTTGCCTCAAATTTTTTATCCCAAGTTTTCAAAATAACAGGCAATCCCTGAAACTAGGAAGCAGGGGATAATACCTACTCAACTCCTACTCATTCTTCAGAACCCACTTGAGAGTAACCATTCATGGAGGAAACTTTGCACACCTTCAGCAGAGAAAGAGCATCTCCTTAGTAACCTGAGAACCTACCCCATCGTGTCCCCTTCGTCACTCTGGTTTGCTCTGTTCCTTTCTCTTCAACAGCATATTCCAGGTGTGGCTGGAATTCCAGGGCCTCGGGAAACATGCCAGGGGGGATCTATAAGCAGAGCTCAGGTTAAGCAACAATTCAACCCCATAACAGCTAAAAGAGGTTGAAATAAAAGGGCTAGAACTGGGGAGATGGCCCAGTCAGTAAAGCACTGACCAGGCAAGCACGGTGGCCTGTGTTTGAGCCCCTGAACACAGAGGAACTCTGGGCATGGTGATTCACATCAGTGACTTCAGCACAGGGAGGTGGGGACAGGCAGATCCCTGGGGCTCGATGGCCGGCCAGGGATCATCACAGAGAGGGCTTAAAGGTAGAGAAGACACACAGCAATCATTCAAATAGGAGCCAGCTTTGTAAATGGCATTATTAAGGGTTATGCTAAGGCAGTGGTTCGCAACCTTCGTAGCACTGCAACTTTTAGCACAGTTCCTCATGTTGTGGTGATCCCCAGCTATAAAATTATTTTCATTGCTACCTCATTACTCTAATTTTGTTACTGTTATGAATCACAATGTAAATATCGGCTATGCAGACGGTCTTAGGCAACCCCTGGGAAAGGGCCATTTGATGCCCAGGGGAGTCCAGACCCACAGGTTGAGAACTGTTGGGCTAAGGGGGTGAACACAAGATGGTCACCATATGCAGGTCACCCTTTCACCATCAATTCCAGAGTCTCACTCTGTATTCTGGGCTGGTCTTTAACACACAGAGGTCTTCCTGCCTCTACCTCCTGAGTTCTGAGATTAAAAGTATGGGCCCGCACAGCTGTTTTTTTTTGTTTGTTTGTTTTTCTTAACTAAGGTGACAGTACCTGGCCCTCCTAGTAGAGTTGTAACCTGGATATAAAGATAATAGATATTCAAGCAAGTAAAATAAACTATACATTTATGTAAGCATCCATGCACAAATCAGCATCACGAAGAGCTTCCAGAACATTCTATGGTGAAGAACATCTCCCAGCTGTCCAGGAGACCCTCCCTGACCCTCCACATCTGGCTGCATTTGAAATAAGGACATTCAAATGCAAACAGATGAGCCGAGGTCTGTTTAGAACATTCTAGAAATGGAAGCACCATCAGCAGTAGCAGAGAGGGTAGTGACCTGCCTGGCAGGACTACAGTGCTCAGTCCTGTGTGTGTGTGTGTGTGTGTGTGTGTGTGTGTGTGTGTGTGTTTGGGGGAGGGAGGTGCTTTCTCCCTGTCACTGGGTCATTTACTAATGCAGGGACTCACTCCTTCCCTCCGCCTTCAGTGCACCCATCACCATGGAGACAGGAGTGACTCAGAGATCATAAATAAAAATAATTCAACTGCACACGCTGCCACATGCCACCTGGATGTGGTGCCAACCTATTTTGTTTCTTTCATTCTGAGAGCTCATGGGAGCTTAAATGACAGACACCTCCCAAGAAACAGAAGCCACTGGGCGGGGGCCCACTGAGAGCCGGAGTGACGCCCCAGGGACACGTGCGCTTCCCACTGCCTCGGACCAACCTCTGGGGGACAGGTAACCTGTTCGTGTGTGTGTGTGTGTGTGTGTGTGTGTGTGTGTGTGTCTGCACACGCATGAGTGTGCAATGCTGGATTGAGCCTAGGGACTCACGCACGCCAAGCAAGTGCCCTACCACTGAGCCACATTCTCCCCAGCCCTGTTTTTACTTTGTATTTCCAGAAGGGTCTCCCTAAGTTACATGGAGCAGCCTCAAACTCTCTCTGTAACCCAGAGAGGCCTCAAACTTACAGTCCCTACCTCTATCCCACACGGAGCTAGGACGACAGGCCTGCGCCACCAGGCTCGGTCTGCCAATATACTCTGCTCCAGGAACTTCTGAGGGAGAGTGTATACCCCACCTGCGACTATCTGAGTGGGCCCCTAACAAACACAGGAGCCCCTGGACTTAGCACGCAAGGCCTTCCCAGGTCTGCCCTTGCCACATGAACCCAGGTCCCAGTCAGTGTGGACACAGAGTATCCCAAGAACAGGAAGTCCCATAGTCAGAAGGTCCCTTGTCTCTTCACCCTGGGCCTACAGAGCAGAAGCTGAGTGTGTTGCAAGCAAAGAAGCAGAGTTGAGCTGGGGCCAGGGTCCACAGGCTTGCTGGAATTGGCTCTATTGAAGGTTTCTGGCTATGTGTGCTGCCACTGACTTCCATCTGTGGCATTAGTCTGCTTTTAAAGTAAATGCATCTAAGTAAAAGCAGGTGGGGGGCTGGAGATGGAACGAGGGCCTTGTGTGTGATAGATGGGCGCTCTATCGCTCAGCTATACTCCAACCCACTTTTCATTCTTATGTTGAGGTAGAGACTCCCTAAGTTGCCTGTACTGGTCTTAAATTTGTGATCCACCTGCCTAAGCCTCTTGAGTATTTGGGATGATGCCAGGCCTGGCTCTGCTCCATTTTTAAACACATTTTTTAAATTAAGATAGATAGATAGATAGATAGATAGATAGATAGATAGATAGATAGAGATATATAGATATGGTGTGTGTGTATGTGTGTGTGGTGTGTGTTCTGCCTGTGTATATGTCTGTGTATTACATGAATGCCTGCAGCAAGCAGAGGCCAGAAGAGGGCATCAGATCCCCTGGAGCAGGAGTTATAGGCAGTTGTGAGCTACCTGACAAAGAAACAAGAATCAGGTCCCCTGCAAGAGCAGCAAGCATTCTCAACCACTCAGCCATCTCTCCAGCCCCTAAATAGAAATTTTTAATAGCAGCAGAATACTTCAAATGAGACAAAATAATTAATAATAATACTACTAATAATAATGAATCATAAAGTCAACCCAGGGAGAGCCAATTGGTAGAGAATGTAGCTGACACCTCATGGTTCCTGAGAGCTGAGTGATAGCCTCAGTCATCTCTCTCCACCTCAGGTGAGCCACCAGCAGCTACCGCCTGTGAAATCCAAAGTCTTACTCTATTGTAATCACAAAGGCTGAAGACCCTCGAGCCCTCCACAAGTCCCTGGATCCTCCTGTCTCCATCTCCTCCTCCTGTCTCCATCTCCTCATTGAGGTAACCAATACTCAAGGAAGCTGACTCACAGTTTGAGAGGATGTAGTCCATCCTGGTGGGAAAGTTGTGGCAGCAGGAACTGAGACAAGGCAGTAACACTGGACCTGCAACCAGGGAGTAGCACACCCCCAATGACCCTCTTCCTCCAGCAGAGTTCCACTTCCCAAAGGTTCTACAACCTCCTGAAACAGCGCCACCTGCTGGAAAGCAAGTGTTCAAACATCTGAGCCTTTGGGGGACACCTCAAACCCAAACCCAATAGGTCACTAAAAGATCTTGGGCCAGGTTTTAAAATGACCCCAAACTCAGTTATTGGGTATTCTGTCTGTGATGGTTAGCCTTAACTGTCAATGTGACAGGGCTAGAAACACGTGGGAAGGGAATGCAATGAGGGATATCCAGATAAGGGCAGCTTGTGAGCATGTCTATAAGGGTCTCTCTTGTGTTAATTGATGTAGGAAGTTGGAGTTTGGGTTCCCAAAGAGCAGAAAGTGAGCTGACTGTAAGCAAGCATGCATTCATTCTCTCAGCTCTTAACTATGGATGCGATGTGCCCAGCCACTTCAAGTCCTGCCTTGACATCCCCACAGGTGATGGACTGTAACTAGGAATTGTGAGCTAAAGTAAAACACCTGAGTCTCCTCTGTGTCACTCTCGTTGGGATGTTTTGTCACAGCAACAGAAAGGAAACGAGGACACTGTTTTCATTTCACTCTGTCACTGTGATAAAACACTCTGAACAAAGTCAACTTAAGAGGGTCATAGGTTTATTTTAATTCACAATTATGAGTAACAGTCCATCACTGAGAGAAGTCAGAACAGAAAATCAAGCAAAAACTTAAAGCAGAAATCTTGGAGGATGTTGCTTGCTTGCTGGTTCACAGACACCTGTTCAGACAGCTTCCTTATACAGCCCATGGTCCCTTGCCCAGGGAATGGTGCTGCCCACAATGGGCTAGGCTCTCCTACATCCACTAACAATCAAGACAATCCCTCACAGACATGCCCACAAGCCAATCCCTCCTTTTCCAGGTGACCATTAGCTGTGTCCAGTTGACAATCAAAGCCAGGCATTTAATAGACAGGCATTATTCTAGGGCAAAATACAGAGGAGGCTGGAGTTTTTACAGGGATCTCTCAGCAGAGACACGTGACAGTGAACATCTCTAAAGAGCTCAGGAACCTGGTGTTGGCACTGATGTGTGGAAACGCTCGGGTGAAATGTCAAGTACAAACATCTGCTGTAGCTATGGCACCCAGATCTTTCTTTTCCCTGGGATGTGGTGGGAGTGAGTGGCAGATAAGCACTCGGGTGAGGAGGAGTGCTGCCTTCCTCACCCGACTCAGAGCTTCATTAACAGTCATGCAGCCACAGAAGTCAAGGAGGTAATTGGGAACTATCAACTTGACTTTTTTGAAATTATAATAATTACTACTACTGAAGGTGCAAAGAAAAAAAAATACTTGCATATTGTTGGAGGAGATGCCAACAGATAATCTTTCTGAAAGTGAATTTGGCAACAAGGATCAAAACACTGAAAAAATATTCATATCCTTAACCAAGAATTGTACTAACTTAAGAATTTATAGGAAATAGTAAAGTTCATTGCCACACACCTAAGGCATTGAGACCCAGCAATGGCCTAAATACTCAAAAACAGAGGACCAAACAAACTATACCCTTGAAATGAAGCACTACACAGCCTTTAAAAATCGTACTTGGAGAACATATAAAGGCAGGGATGTGGTCGAAACATCATGTAGAGTAAGAAGAAAAGATATGTGAACCTTTGGATAGGAAAATCATTGCAGGAGTGAGTGTGTGTGACCATCTGTGTGTGTGTGTGTGTGTGTGTGTGTGTGTGTGTGTGTGTGTGTGTGTGTACATGTGCACCTGCCTACAGGTGCCTACAGAGGCCAGAAGAGGGTGTCGGATCCCCCGGAGCTGGAGTTACAAGTGATTGTAAGCTGTCATGCAGCTGCTAGGAACCGAATTTTCATCCTTTGCAAGAGCAGCTAGTGCTCTTAACAGCTGAGCCATCTCTCCAGGCCCTATTTTCAGTCTTTGCATGTTTCCATATTTTCCAAATTCTCAACAGTTCTCTTAAAATCAGAGTCAGGGAGTCCTAAGTGTGAAGTTTATGAAAGGCCAATAGTTTGGCTTTTAACATTCTCTGAGTTTGTTTTGCATGCCAGGGAATAGCTCTGGCTTGTGGCTCCGCTGAAGTAAATAGTCAGCAGGGAGAATTGGAACCAAAACCAGCCAGACCAGCACCATAGAGTGTGGGCTTGCAATACCCCCACCATCCACCAGGAGGCAGTGTCCCAGCCCCACACGCCGCTCACCTGCTGGGCACCAGATTACCTCATTTTCTCTGTAGACCCCTGTTGATCCTAGGGTATCAGTGCTTATGAAGACTAAAGACAAGTCATTTTCAGGTCCTTGTTGGGTACTTTCCAGGGAGATATAAAGAAACATCTATTTGCTCCATGCCAAGAGGACACCAATAGACCAAAAAAAAAAAAAAATTCTGTTTATTAGATGAGTTTATTAGCATTCTTTACAGAAGCATGGGGGAACGCCGAGGCAGCTGCACCACCAGAAATCCCAACTCATCTGTTGTTCATCTCATTTGTGAGCTCTGGAGTGGAGAGGCCTGGCGAGGAGCCTTCTGTGGGTCTCAAGGGCCTGGGCGCTCCTCTCCTTCCACGTGAGAATCACGTGTAATCACAAAGGCTCTGATTTGAGATGGGATATTCATGCCCAAGCTCGAGGAAAGAGCCACAGTACAGTTCTCCAGCGACAAAGAGTGGGCTCCGAGCTGCCCGGGCAACAGAAGAGGCTTTGGCACTGTGTGTTCTCACCCAGGAACCGAGGGCACACACTGGCAAGGGGCCACCTGGGATGAGACAGTGTGTTTCCATCCATCAGTCCTCAGAGCCATGTTGGCACCCACCGTGTGCCAGGCCCCAGAAATACACAAAGGACAGGAAAGAGTACACAAGCCGAGCACCGAGCAAGGATACAATGAGCCCATCAGAACCCGAGAGGCAGGGCCATCCTGGCCTATCAATAAGCGGAAAAACAAAAGGATGTCCCTGAACCTTGAGGCAAGGTGATGCGGCTAGCACCAGTCTAAACAGATGTGCCAAGGGCACTGAGAGAACCAGACTGGATGGAACTGGAACTCAGTATTGAGTCTGGTTCTAGGGATCACCTTATTCCCTTGAGACAGCATCTCTCACTGAACCTAGAGCTAAACAGGCAGCCAGTAAGTCTCTCTACCAACCTACAGTTGTGCATACCCACACCAGACTTTTTTTCCCTGTGGGTGCTAGGGATTCAAACTTGGATCATCATGCTTGTGCTGCAAGCACTATTACCCACAGAGCCACCCCTCCAGCCTCCACATGTGCATTTTCAAAATGTTTATCTTTATTACACAGTCACGCCATGCATCATGACTGGCATGCATACTGAGACAAGTGTCCTTACAGGACATCGCAGAGGGTGTCTACACGAACTGAGGTGGCCGCTGCATGGGACCACTGTCACACATGCATTCCGGCCATCGTGGGCTGAAATGTCACCGCATGGAGCATGACTGGGTGTGGTTACAGTAGAATGTTGGGTTACCAGCTCCATCACATAGCCCTAAATTGGTTACTTTTCCTCCTTCCATTCCAAAACAAATTACCAGCTCACAAACAGGCTCCACTTGGGCAAGTTACCATAGCAGGCTCAAGAAAAGGGACCCCCCCACTCAGTGGGTAAAGTGTTCACCCCGAAACATGACGACCTGAGTTCAGTCTGGAATCCATCTTCCAGATGGGGCAGCAGCAGGCCAACCCTGGAGATGGGCAGATCTGTGGAGCTCGCTGCCGGCCAGTCTAGCCAATCAACAAGCTTCAGGTTCAGCTGAGAGACCCTGTTCAAAAAGTACAGCAGATGCTGGGTGGTGGTGACACACACCTTTAATCCCAGCACTCGGGAGGCCGAGGCAGGTGGATCCCTGTGAGTCTGAGGCCAGCCTGGTCGACAGAGTGAGTTCCAGGACAGCCAGAGTTACAACAGAGAAACCCTGTCTTGAAAACAAACAAACAAAACACCGCACAGCAAAACACTGCTGAGAGATAGCTCAGCAGTCAAGAGCACTTGTTTCTCTTCCAGAGCATCCAGGTTCCACACCCAGCACCCAAAAAGCAACTCACAACATGTATAACTCCAGTTCCAAGGGATCCAACGCCCTCGCCCGGCCTCTGCAGCCACCAGGCACACATGGTGCACAGATGGACGTGTAGGTAAAACACCCATACACATAAAATAAATAAATCTAAGGACAAAAATTTAAGTAAGGTGGAGCGTGGTAAAGAAAGACACCTGTAGTCAACCTGTGGCCTCCACAGCCATGCGCACACACATGCACACTCACATGTATATATATGTCATACATACACTTACATGTATGTAAGTGGGGCCTCAGGGGTTACTACTTCACACAATCTAATTTCTAGAACAAACACAGGCCTGGGAGTCAGGGAGAGCCAAGACTTACCTAATCGCCGCCTGCCATCTCCCTCTACTCACCCTCTAACCTAGAGGGTGAGAGAGAGAGAGAGCTCAGGACCCCTGACACCCTGATGAGACAGTGCCCCTTTAGGAATGGCGGAGCTAGAGGGAACTTGGTACTGGAATGGTGCTGCTAAGGTTCTATGTGCTTCTACCCCTTTCTAGAAGTTTACCATCCCTTGCTCAGACCACAGTTCCTGAAGCCCCCACCCCCACCCCTTCCCCTAACACCATGCCTGATGCTGGCTGTGTAGCCATTAGCTATTCCATGCTGGTCTACCCACTCTAGGGAAACTACGGTGACTGCCTAATTCCCAGATATCCACATTTCTCCTTTGGTCTAAGGCAGTGGTTCTCAACCTGTGGGTCATGACCCCTTTGGGAGGGGTCAAAGGACCCTTTCACAGGAGTTGCTTAAGGCCATCTGTATATCAAATACTTACATTACGATTCATAACAGTAACAACATTACAGTTACGAAGTAGCAACAAAAATAATTTTATGGTTGGGGGGTGGAGGTCACCACAACATGAGGAACTGTACTAAAGGGTCAGAACGTTAGGAAGGTTTAGAACCAATGCTCTAAGGAAAGAGATGGTTTTAATTCATCTTGGTTTAGGAAGCAGTGCATCCTCCCCCAGCTGTCTTGATGACCCACTGTGTGAGGATCCAGAGACACAGGTAAAGAACTAATCACCAGGCCCCGGGCCCCACAGAAGATCCAGCTCTCTCTCCCTCTCTAATCTTCAAGGAAGAAAAGGTCATTTAAATGCATCTGCGCCACAGAACTAGAAAGGCTGTCTGCCTGGCTCCACAAAGACCCTGAGTTAGTCAACCCGCTTTCTGTAGCCAAAGAAATCGTTATTTTTCCTGGCACCAACGAAGGGAGGTGAAGCCATGAGGAGACCTGGAAGCTACTGGGATTCCGTTCGGCAGTCCTGGGTAGCTGCACCTGGTCCAAGGCAGCTGCCGAGCTTATAAAACGCTAAGCGGTAGAGCCAACCCGAGGGAACCCACCAAGGAACAGTAAATAGTCTCAGAGGTAGATCTAGGAGCCCCGGGTCCTAAGAGGACAGGTCCAGATTCTAGGCTGCTGCCATCGAAGCAGGAGGAAACTGCAGGAGCCACAGAAAACCCAGTTAATTCCATCAGCTGGTAAAGCATTCCAGCTCGCTAGTTTAAAAGGTAGGGAGAGTTCAGAACAGCCTCTTCTAAGCAAACCCCCCAGCAGCGTAGGAAGATTGTCAGGGTAACAAAATAAACACAGTTCCATGAGATGCAACAAGGATGCTGATCTTAGCTCCCCAGTGCTGTGTGATGCCCACGAAACCCTTGCCCTCTCTGGGCCTTCTTCACTTTTCTCTTCAACTTAATTTTAAAGTTTTAAGTGTCGGATAAATGAAATGTTTCCATGTATAGAGAGCTTCAAAAGATAAAAGAGTCCAGAATGATCTTTCCCTTCCTCTTGTTACCTCCAATATATCAAAAATCAACCTATGTTATTGGATTGTTGCCTGTTTTGCTTTTAAGGTACAGTCTCATGTAGTCCAGGCTAGCCTCCAACTTCCTACATAGCTAAAGCTGACCTTGAACTCCTGATCATCCTCCTTTCACTGTTTTCTTCCTTGCTGGGGATGGAACCAGGTTTTGTGCATGTCTGGAGAGCACTCCCCCAACAAGCCATATCCCCATCCTAATGTCTATCTCTTAGCTCTTTCAAGGACTTGCCTCAGTGACCTGACTTCCTCCCATTAGGTCCCGCCCACAATAACCTCACTTCCTTCCACTAGACACCCCCTTCCAATGGCTTAACTTCCCCAAGGCTCTGCATCCAGTGGTCTAACCTCCTCTCACAAGGCCCTACCTGCAGAAGGTTCCTTGCCTAACTCTAACCACAGGCTGGGGACCAAGTCTTTCTCCACACAGAGACCTTTGTGGGACACCCAAGATCCAAACTGTAGTACGAATCCACAACGCCGTTGACATTCGTTTTCAAATTGAATGACTACTTGAGAGTCGGAAATGACAGAATGTGACAGTCATCTGCCTGACACCTCACCTTGCTTCAAACAAAGCAGTGTTGGGGTTCAGAAAGGGAGCCTGGGTCACTCTGATGCTTAGACAAACTCCAAATGCCAAACACATTGAAAGAAATCATAGATACGCAAAAAAAAAAAAAAAAAAAAAAAAAAAAAAAAAAAACCCACCTCTGATGCCTTTGTATTTCTTTCATTATGTGAAGTAGGAAGACCTTACCCCAACCCAGGCTGACCTTCAACCCCATCCAGGACAAATGGAGAAAAATCTCCAGGGGGAAAAAAAAAAGAAAAGAAAAATTTGAAGGGGCCTAGGCAAACAGCTCCATGTCACTGTTTTCTGGATGCTTCTACGAGCTCTTATTTTTACAAAGTTATACCCATTACACTCAGGGTAGGCAGAAGGTGCAGACGTTATATAAGGAGAGCTCGATCTGGGGAGATCACTGCCTTCCACCCCAATGTACAACTTGTGAGCCTGTGGCCCCCAAAGCCACAGGCTAATTCCTGAGAGCAAAGGCATTGTTTGGAAGAGAGAAGGAAAGAGTGATTTTAAGTGGAAAACTGCTGGGTAAAAGCCTCCCCTGCTGGGAGCTGCTCGATTCATTCATTAAGGATGAAACAGACTCCAATCTGGAGCATCCCACCGGGGTAGGGGTAGGAGGCTGGCTGACTGCATCTGGGAGCAGAGCCTCTCCCAGGTGCTCAGGCTGGCTCCTTCAGAAGCCCCTCCCCTAATCTTAGCAGGATCCTGGGTCAGAAAGACAAATGTCTGCAGGGACCAGACAGCAACAGCCAGCGAAGAGCAGCGACCAAGACACGACGCTTGAATATTAAATTCACGGGGTCACGTTTCCCATCCACAAAGATGGGTGTACTGCGGACGCCGTTCTGTAGAAATGCCTCCAGTCTTGGACAGAGTCTGGGGAACAGAGAATGGCTTATCTAGCTTGAGGGGAGCTACAGGGGAAGACTATTATAAATGGCAACTTAGGGGGAGCTTTGGCAAAGAAGGGATCTCATGATTTGCATAAAAGGATGCATACTAGCCCACTGTACCCCACACCTGTGGAAATGTGAGGCGTTATTTAGAATCTTTCCCTGCTTCCACACACACCCAAAATTGAAGTATTTGGGAGCAATTTCCAGTGTTTTCATGTTGGCCCAATTTGTTGTTTTTCCCCAGACAATCCTTGAGCAAGACAAAATGCAACTCTGGTCTGGTCGGAAGGACACCATTCTGTGTCTGATGCTGAACAGAGGAAGGAATGAGAATGACACATTACCAGAAAAGATGCTAAGAACATATCAACCTGCTCCCTGCCCTTCCTCCCATTTGAGAGGCGCTCCACAGCTCCTGCAGTGTTAAAATCCACCAGTGCCATGCTTGCCAAGTTCAATCCCCAGAACCCACGTGAAAAGCCAAGCAGGGTGCAGTGTGTTCTTAATCCTACTCCTGGAGAGACCGAGACGGGCACATCCCTGGGGTTCACTGACCACCCTCTACCTCACCCAATCAGCAAGTCCCCAGTCCCAATGAGACCCTCTCTCAAAAAGCAAGGTGGGGGCGGAGAGACGATACAGCAGTTAGGAGCTCCTGACACTATTGCAGAGGGCCCAGGTTCAGTATCTAGCTGGTGTATCACATGGCGACTTACAACCATCTATGACTTCGGTTCCTAGGGGATCTGACAACCCTCATCTGGCCTCCATAGCCTCCTCCACATTCGCAGTTCCCAGACATACATACAGGCAAACACTTACACACATAAATAATAAATACTTATAAAAGCAATGGCTCCAAAGGAAAGGCACCTAGGGTTTGCCTGGCCCCCCACATGTATGCGTAAATAATAATAGTTAATAATAATTGTAGTTGTACGTTGCTGTGATGGCTCAGCACAGAGACAAGGAGGCATTTTCATTTATAGGTGCCCTGCCAGACCTCAGCAGAGGGAACCACCGTCATGGCGAGTGCCATATTAAACAATGGAACCCTGAGCGTCTGAACTCAGGTGTTTTTATTGATTCAGAGCTCCTCAGGTGCAGATCATAAGGAATCAAACATCCCTCACAGAAATCCAACACCTGCAGACAATACAAAATGCCAAAGACCTGCAGCCCTTTACCCAACAATACAGGAAACAATTATTTTGTACATGACTAAAAATAAACTTCCACAACAACAAATAACAATATTAATAATAATAATTGATGAATTAAATAAAAACATTGTATAGTGGTGCAGCTAATTATGGTCTGATTTCCCTACACATGGGGAGGTAGCATGCTGGTGATTTAGGGACTACATTTAGTCTTCATGTCTAGGGTAGAAGGTCATGGAATATATGCGCCCACATCCCAAGAAATGCCACCAGTGGGCAGTGTAATGGCTAGTTTTATATCCACTTGATACATGTTAGAGTCATGTGAGAGGAGGGAACCCCAACTGAGAAAATGCCTCCCATAAGATAGGGCTATAGACAAGCCTGTAGAGCATTTTCTTAATTAGCGATTGATGGGGGAGGGCCCAGTCCATTGTGGACAGCGTCACCCCTGGGCTGGTGGTCTTGGCTGCTTGCTAAAAGAAAGCAAGGTAAGTAAGCCATAGGAGCAAGCTAGTAAGCGACAGTCCTCCATGGCTTCTGCATCAGTTCCTGCCTCCATGTTCCTACCCTTGAGTTCCTGCCCTGGCTTCCCTCGATGGACTGTGATTCAGGATACATAAGCCAAAGGAACCCTTGCCTCCTCAAGCTGCTTTTGGTCATGGTGTTTCATCCCATGAAATAGAAACCTAAGACAGACGGCTTGTCTGTATCTTTCAGCTAAATATTAAAGCCTGTTCCATCAGATATTTTATTGTTTTAGTGAGTATCCGTTGGGCCATAGGATGGGTTCCAGCTGATATTTTCATTCAAGTCTACATGTGCTTCGATTATGTTCACCTCCATTGTCCTCTCCTGTCTCCTACATCCCTCTCCCAAAGTTCCCCTTTTCTACTCTCATGTCATATGTGTGTGTGCACGCATGTGTGTGTGTGTGAAATCTAGGATCCACATAGGACAGCACATGATCTCTCCATCAGACCACAATGTTAGATCCACTGAGGCAGTGGTTCTCAACCTTCCTAACACTGTGACCCTTTAATACAGTCCCTCATGTTGTGGTGACCCCCAACCATAAAATCATTTCCATTGCTACTTCACAACTGTAATTTTGCTACTGTTATGAACAGTAATGTAAATATCTAATATGCAGATGGTCTTAGGTGACCCCTGTGAAAGGGTCGTTCCACCCTTCCCAAAGGTTGAGAACCACTGCACTAAGGCCATCTGGCATATAGTCCCACCCTGGGCAGCCAATGTAGCATTAGGTTTACACAAAAGAGGAACACGGGGACCCCATAAATGTTGCCCATGCCCAGTGTCAAATGAAGCAAAGAGCCTCAGGGTCCTCCCATGTCACCTTTCTGGGAGCTGGGATTACAAGCACATGCTACCAAGCCAGTTTTTTATTTTTATTTTTTTTCTTTAACATGGATTCTGAGGTTTGAATGCTTATAGAACAAACATTTTAGCTCATTCAGTTTCAAAAGGCCGCTTCAGGTGTAGTGGGCATTCTTTCCCTCCATGTGCAGCCATGTTGGTAAGCAGCAGTAGCCAGGAACTGGCCAGAACATTCTGTAGTGAACTCAGCCCGGTGCTGCTAGACAGCCAGTGATATCCTGTCTCTCAGCTCCTGGAGACAAGTGTGTCCACACATGAGAAAAACCATCAGTGCAGCACTGAGTCCATAAACAAGCAAGACTGATGATCTCTTCCCTGGGCCATTATCCAGCCTGCTCATCTTGGTTTCTCTGCCTGAGTAACGGGCAGATGTCATTGCCAACGGGTCCCAAGGGATTGATTACAGACACCATTTTCTAAGGGCTCCACAGATTCAGTTCCATGCCAGCTCTTGGAGCATTTTTCAAACTGAGGAAAGAGAATTTCACTTAAAAGACCAATGGCCATGAGTAACCTCACCGCTGGACTCCAGTTTGATCCCGCTGACAAACTCCAAGCATTCAGAAGGTTGATCACGTCACCAGCTTTTGTCTAATTACCTCACCTTGTGACAATTACTGCAGCAGCAGACATGAAAAACAGGAGCTGTCTGCCAAGCAGCCTGTGGCTCGCAGCTGGGGGCCCTCGGAGATGCATTATTACTCCATGGACATTATCAGGCGCCTATTGCATGCTTGCTGCACACTGAGAGTGAGGTTCGAGGCAGAAGCAGCACCTGTTCTCGTGGGAGACAAAGCACTGAGAACAGACAAATAAGATCATTCCAGGAAGTGGTAAGGGCAAAGAAAAGAGTTAAGCTGTGTGACAGGGTAAACCCGCAGACTGATGGGAAAGACACGCCCCCCCCTTTCCTGAACTTTGCGCTTGTCTTCTTCCCACAACACCACGTACGCTCAATCAGTATGATGCACAGCTGCCCCCCTTCTGATTGGCTGAGGTGTTGAGCATCCACTCTGAATGGCTGTGGAGTTGGGCATCCATTCTGATTGGCTGTGGAGCTAGGCATCCATTCTGATTGGCCAAGGTATCGAGTGTCCCTTCTTATTGACCAACACGTCAAGAAGTCAAGAGAGGGCATCAGATGCCCTCGAGCTGGAGTTACAAATGCTTGCCAGCCTCCATAAGAGATCTGGGAATAGAACCTGGGTCCTCTGAAAGAGCAGCCAGTGCTTTTAGCCACTGAGCCATCCTATCTCTCCAGCTCCTTCTGCATGTTTTTTAAACACGCAATCAGTTGGCTTTAGCCTCACGAATCAAGGTCAACGGCAGAAGCATGAACCCCATCCAGGAGAAGTTTCTAATTGTTCCTGTATCAAATGTGAGTTCTATCAAACCATGTGATTCAGGTGTTGTGACAACTTCCACAGGAACGTGTCCTTCCAGAGCTACCCTTCCGCGTCTCTCCTTGTTGAAAGATGATACTTCCCCGCAGACACTATGCCTCAAGAACACCTCACCTCACTTGTCTTCAAACCGCCCCATGAGACAAAGACTAATAAGAAATAAATAAATGAGGTGTAAACAGGAGGGAAAGGGAAGAGTAAAGACCAACCCTAAGGCCCCATTTCCTGTCCATCAAGCCCCAGACTCCAGTAGGCACCCTGGATGGGCTGTTTTGACTTCTTGCTGAACAAGGAGAGCTGCTTTGATATCAGGAGGCGGAACCTGAGGGAGCCGTTATCAACAGATAAAAAAGGCATCCCCTCGGTGCGCGAGAGGACTCGAGTGCACACTTTCCCATTCCATTAGGAGACTCTTCTGTGGGATTTTGACAGTCACCTTGAGCAGAATTAGACCGAGAACTGATCATTGCCTGCAGCTTATGGTACAACCGTGCCACCCCTGTGGGCAACAGTGGCTCTGCAGCCCACGCACCTACACACACACACAGGGGCCTGGGGGGAGCTGGCTCTGCAAGCTGCCTCCCCTCCCCATCCTACCGGAGCTGGGATGACAGATGACAAAGGTAGGGATGAGTCAGAGAGTTCCACAGCCCCCTCAGGGGTAGAGTGATGTGCTTACATGCCCCACCCCCATCACAGAGGAGGGGGCTCCCCATCAGCCTGCCTGTCACAATCCTCTGTGTTTAAGGCATGCTGCTAAGACCCAGTAGAGGGAAAAAAGGCATTTCAACAGGAGCAAGATTCCATCTCTGATCCTGAGTGCTCCAATCAAGGGACAGGAAAGGCACCCCCCCCTTCCCCTGGCAGAGCCACCAGCTCTCTGGTAGACAAGCAAACTCAGGAGCTAACCTTCAGGGAAGCTGGCCGGTGTCTCTGCTGCCTTCGAAAAGCCTTGGTTCCACTTCAACTTGACCCAGGCTCCTTTCTTGGCATCTTCCGAGCACATGCCTCTGGAAGCTGCAGCAGCTCTTAGAGTCTCAGCTGGCGCAGCCATCTAGCTCCTGTCTCTCCCCATTGATCACAGGCTCCCCTCGGGAGCCAGGCTCAGTGGAAACAGAGACGAGAACCTAGCAGCATAAAAGGGAGAGGCTACAAGACTTACTTATTTTATGTGGTGTCGGACAATGACGTAAAACACAAGTACAAATCCCATGACCACTGCTTCTGAGTGGGGTGACCCTCAACACCTTCCATCTTCCTGAAGTCCTGGCCCAGGATAAAATAGACAAGCTTCTGTGGTTATTGTGAGGGTAAGAAATGAAGGGGTGTAGGGGTGGGCTTCACCCCTACCCATGATATTACTGTGATACTGACATTGGATCATATACTTTGGACAGGACGGCACCAGTCAGGCTTCTTTCGCAGCATAGCCCAGCACGGACCAAAAGGGTCATGGGTTGGGTTTCCAGGACAAGAATGAGCTGGAAGAGAGGTCAAGGGCCTTATTAGCACATACACAAGTCAGCACCTTGGGAGAGACAACAGCAGAGACAGGGGAGACACAGCTGTAGTGCAGGCCTAACCCGGAATCCAACTTTGCCACCCCCTCCTCACCCCAGTCTCCCTCCTACCACAGACTGCAGTCCAAGGAATACACCAGCACATAAGCCAAGAGCCGGATCGACTGGTGCATCCCTCTAAATGGAATAGATAGATTGCTCTGTAATTTAGTAGCCTCCCACGGGGTGCGCTCAGACAAAGCCATGGGCACATCCAAACAGTGTTTTATGCATCTAGCGGTATAAGCGCTATCAAATGTTGTATAAATCCAGACCCAGGTAATAAAGTCAACGCCGTAAAAGACCCACACAACGTAGTAATTGATGCCCCTGGTAACCTCCCGAAAACACAGCAATAACTCAAGTCAGGTGCGGAGATCTCCTCCTCAGCCTCTCTCCCCAGATAAGGCTATGGCGAACCTTAGACCATGCAAACAAGATGACCGTTTGACACTCAGAAAGGGCCTCTGTGGGCTTCTGAGGTTCGACTCCATGGTACTGTTCCTACCAGTTCCTAATTACTCCTCAGAAGGAAGTAGGACCAATGGCCCTAGAACCACACAGCCACTGCTTGAACTCCCAGCCGGGGACATCGGCATGCCTGGGGCGACAGCCACAGATTTTCTTCCCTGGTCACCACCGCTGAGATCTGCATCCAGAATACAGACCACATCAGCTGGGAGTTTGTTTCCAGACTCCTGAGGAAGGATGCGCCCTGCAACACCAGTCCTTCCAAGCTCTAGGTAACAAATCACAGAAAACCAGCTCAAACTGGCTTAAAAGAGAAAGGCAGGTAGCTGATTGAGGAACATTCCCACATCGTCCTAGCCAAAAGTCTCTAATAGATTTGGTCTGATAAATCAGAGCCTTTCCGAAACCAAAAGAACGGCGATGCTGCGCTCTGATTGGGAACTGTGTGTTTTGTTCTGATCGGTGAGCAAAGAGGTTATGCTCTGATTGGCCATTGGAATGCTGTGTTCTCATTGGTCAGCAAGAATACTATGCTCTGGTTGGCCCAAGTGTTGTGTTTTCATTGGTCAAAGAGTTTGTTTTCTGACTGGATGCCATGTTCTGATTGGTCAGCAAGAAAGTGAGTCTCTGATCGACTATGGTCTTACCTCTGTCACCTGCTACCCTGGGATTAAAGTATGTCAGCCACCCCTGATCCAAACGTGATCACTGGGAGGGAGCCCAAAAAATGCGAGAAGGTTCCAATCAAAAGGAAAAATCTCACCAGGGTGGTATGGTACACGCCTCTAATCCTAGAACTCCGGAAGTGAGTGTGCTCTGTATTGGGCATGATGGCTTCTTCAGAGGGCTCTCGCCTCGTCATAAGTACCACGGTTTAATGGGAGCAGGAGAAAGGTAGGAGGTAAGGCTTAGCTGGAAGATGTAGGTCACCAGGGCTGTGTCCTTGAGGCTCTCTGTCTTACCCTGACTGCTTCCGGTATTCCCTCCTTATTTCCTGTCTGCCGACATGTGAGCCACCTCCTTGACCACAAGTTCGCACCGCCATGGTGTTCAGCCCAAGCCAATGGGTCTAGCGAGCCTCTGAAACCTTGAAGCACACTCCAGTCCTTTCCTGTAAGCTGACGTATCTTGTATTTTGATCATAGCAACACACAGTAATAGAACACCATCCCAAGCAAATGTTCATGAAACTAAAAACGGGATAGAGAATTTTTAGCCTGAAGATAAAAAGGTAACAGGCTTCAAACAAGTAAGACGTCTGACTCCTGAACAACTCCCTAATCTCAAAGGTGAATAGCTGGGACACAGACGGGAAAAAGAAAATTGCAATACTTAGACCTGTGCTATGGCAAAAGAGGTTGCCTTTTAGGGAGTGAGCACCTTGTTTCTGGGAGCAATCAAGCAGCAAAGGTGTGTCCGTGTTAAGAGAGAGAGACCCTTTCAAGTTCCCTTCACTCGCCTTGGTATGCCTAAAAATATCCACCCCAGACATAGTAATGACTTAGGTGATAAACCCTGTGCACTCCTGCTCATCCCAGCCTGCTACTCTGCTGCACCCCTGGATTGGGACTATGATAAAATACTGAAGCCCCAACCGGTGTCACAGCCAGCACGCCAGAGATGCCTAACAAGCAGATGATGTCACGGTGACAGATGCTGCCAGACAGTGAAATCCATCACATCTGTCCACGAGAACAAAGGGTGAGAGGGAGCACACTGCACAGGACAGGCGGCTCCCAGTTAAGAATCAAAGCATCCCTGAGATGAAGAAAAGAGCCCATAATGGGAAAATCAGTGCTGGCTCTGCCTGCAGGGCCGACGCTGGGATCTGGCTGCCTCTTTAAATGGCAGCACATATGAAGGTGTGAGCCCAATACCACGCCACATGTACTGTGTGTGCATCCATGCTAAAGAGAACGGGCTTGCTTCATAAGGGTTTGCAATGTCACTGCACAGATAACAGTGGAGATAGATCACAGAGAAATAGAAGCACAGTATTCGGAACTACGGCGTGAAAGCCCGTAGGGTGACAATGGGCAGGGCACAGGCTACACAACCTAGGACATGGCTTCCCTGAGTCTCTCAGAGTCAGATCACATTCACAGTCCTCTATGTTATTCACTCAGATCAGCAGGCACCTAGCTCTTGCTGCCCAGGTCACAGAAAACAGGAGGGAGAAGGGACCCATCTCAGTCACAATGACAGCTACACTGAGATGGCCACTTAAAAGGAGTGACATTGTGTCCCAGTCTCTGTCACCATCTACTGCCAACCATCATGGTCACAACACAGGAATCTGAGGGATGTAAGGAGCGCTCCGGGTACTGCCAGAGCCCGGGTCCCCACGGGTCAGCAGAATGGCTCTGCCTGCCTCACCCGTGATTATTATTGCTACCCCAGCCTGTGTCCAGCCACAGAGATGTTGGAGTGAACCGCTCAGCACCCCAAGGCAGACCCAGCCAGGAGAGCCTGGACCCAAACTGCAGCCCCGGACAGGGCAGTGGGCAGGAGCGTGGCACCAATAAGGACACAGTGTCTAAGAAGCCAGAAGCTGAGCTGGCCTGGGTCACCTACCCAACTCTCCCCACGTCTTCTACATGGGCCGTCTACACAGCAGGTGGCCAAACCCAAGTCACCAACACCTGTTGCCTAACTACCCAAAGAGCCCACAGCAGGACACAAACTAAGAAGGCCTGGCCTGTGCTGGGCAGGCTCATGCCTACCTCTGGGGCTCTGGAGGCCAGTCATTGCTTCCTGGGTCATGGGACCATGTGCTCAGCACAAGCTCTAGGTCAGCCATGGGACCTGGTGATATCCAGCTAGTGGGCACAGCAGATGTGTCCCTAAAAATCACCCTGACTATGCATCTCTGAGAATAGTAGAAACGCTGTTAGCCGCTTCCTCATTGTTGGGATGAAATACCTCACAGAAGCAACTGAAAGAAGCAAGGGCAGTTTGTCTTGGCCCACAGTATGAAGTGTATTCCCCTTCATGGTGGGGAAGCATGACAGTAGGAGACTGCAAGGTGACTCCTCACACCTCAGGGATCAGGAAGCAGAAAGCTGAGTCAGAAGCAGACCTAGCCTATAAGCCCCAAAAAGTTCACTCACCAGTAACCTACTTCCTCTTGCTAAACTCCGCCTCCTAAAGGTTCCACACCATCTCAACAGTGCCACCTGCTGGGCATCAAGTGTTCAAACACAGGGGCCTGTGAGGGATATTTTATACCCAAAGCATACCAAAACCCAGAGAAAAAGAAGGCTAACAGGGGCACCAGACCTGTTGTGGAAGAAAGTGGGGGCTCTGGAGAGCTGTGCTGAGCTTGACAGATCTGCATATGACTTAGCAGGAGCCAGACTTTCATGAGTATTCTAACTTTCCATGGCTGAGTCCATCACTCTTCCATGGGAATTTGGCAGGGCCAGTGAGATGCCCTTCTGAGCTCGGTAAGACATCAGGTCTGATCACAAGTTCTATCTCAAGCCAGCTGGTGCTTAAGGCTGGGGCACGTGTAGTCAGCCAAAGCAACATCTCTGTGGGGCACCTTCTGCCCCAGATGCCGTGGAACCCACAGATTTATTCCACTCCTGAGACTGGGTGTTTTGACAACCATAGCCTGGAGATACTAAACATGTTGGTCAGGATTTGGTTGCAAAGAATAGAGGCCACCTTGGGCCATCAGGGTCAGAAAAGGGCTTCTCAGAGAGGGCAGAGGGGAACAACACACACACACACCCCACACACTTCAGAAATCACCCTCATGCCACATAACAGATCCAGAGCACCAGAGAAGCCACTGTCCCCAACATGAGGAAGCCACCAGCCAAACCAGGGAGTTGCCACCATGAGCACTAGCTCAAAAATCATGCCACCAAAGCCACCATCTGAAGGCTATTACAACAGGGCCACAAGGGTAAACTGCCACCATGGCACCAGTACCCAGTACCATCCCTGCTAGGATCCACACAGCCTACCTCTCCACCCTTCAAATTCAGGCACAGGCAGTAGAGCCTCTGTTAAGGCTTCTTCCAGAAAGCAGCCCTGGCTTCTCCTCATCCCCACCAAGTACACCAAGTCCAAGATATGCTCAGTGGTGATGTTAACGCCATTGGGAAAGAGCAGGCTGTCCTCTTGAGCCTATGAGAGGCAAGTATGCTGGTTAACTTTAGTCATCAGCTTGATACCATCTAGAGTTATCTGAGAAGAGAGTCTCAAGGAGGGATTGTCTACCTCAGGTTGGCCTGCAGACATGTCTATGGGGCATTATCTTGATTACAGTAATTGATAAGCAAAGACTTAGCCCACTGTGGGCAGCACCATTCCCTAGTCAGGGGAACCTCAACTGTTTAAGAATGGAGAAATGGAGCTGAGCACAACCAAGCAAGTGAGCATGTGTGCCCTCTTTGCTCATTCTTTCTGACTATAGATGCATGGGTCAGCAATGTGACCAGCTGCCTCATGCTCCTGCCGCTATGCTTTCCCCATCATGGTGAACTCAGCGCTCTGGAACAAGAAGCCAAAACCAACCCTTTCTCCCGTGAGTTGCCTTTGTCCAGGTGTTTTATCACAGCAACAGAAGTGAAACTAATATAAACATATAAACTAAAACAAGTGACACTCATTGAAGGGAATTTTGCACGCTTTGGGGTCCTCCCTCCCAGACCTCAGATTATGCACAGAGCTCACCCAAACACCAATTTTCACTACAAAGAGATCTTTTATCAATCAGGAAATGTGAAGGTGGCTACTTCTGAGTTATACAGAAACAGCAAAGAGGAAACTTCGTCGGTGAACTTTTAACCAGGAGAAGAGGGAAGGACCAGTCAGGATAAGGTGGTGGGGTCATAGTTGGGCATGTTAATTAAGGTGTCCAGTGGAGAATTTCTGATTGCTGGACTTTGGCAGGTTAAGGAAGGGGCCTTGGTGTTTCAGTCTCAGAACTGAGTTAATGGCCAAATAAGGGAATTGACCTGGGTGGCTAGCTTAAGGAACGTGCTCTATTGGTTTACTAAGGGAGGGGAAAGGAGGACCTGCCAGTGCCATGATTGGGCCCCTCTGAGCCCTTTGTTCTGGCAAGTGGGGGGGGGGGGCAGATGCCAAGTCTTCCGGGCGTGGGCCTGTTAGAGCCCTACACCCACCCTCTCACTATGTGAGTACCTCATGTCTGAGAATGGGGATCACAGAGAGAAAAACAGAATTAAGAAATGAAAAACAGGGGCTGAGCCCCAGCTCCTAGAGCCAACCACGCCCTGTACCAGGATACTCAGCTTTTTCTTATGTCAATCAAAAGGGATTTTTTTTTTTCTTAGTTTCCTTTTCCTACAACCAAAAGAATTTTCAGACTACGACCCCAGGGCCAGAGAATCTGAATCCTAAATATGAGATCCTGGCCAGTGCAAATCAAAGAACATACGCGGTATCCCTAGGTAGGCTGAGTCAGCAACACAAAGAAATCTCACGTTTCAAGGGCTAGAGAGATGGCTCAGAGACTAAGAGCACTTGCTGCTCTTGTAGAAGAACGGGGTTCAGTTCCCAGCACCCTCATGGCAGCTCACACCATCTGTAACTCCAGTCCCAGGGATCAGAGCCCTCTTCTGGCCTCCTCACGGCTGCGCTCAAATGTGCGCGAGTATGCGTCCATGCACGAGTGCACACACACAAATACATAGAATTAATTTAAAATAATAAGTAAATATTAAAAAAAGAACGCAGACATCTCAACTCTGTTAGAATCCAAGCCCCAGACCTCCCTCTTCCCACCTCCCCTGTCAGTCATCCGAATATGCCCTCCCACTTCCCCTGTCAGTCATCCTACAGAGTCCTCCCACCCACTCTCAGGTTCCTTCCTGAGAAGGAAGTGGGCAGGTCACTTGAGGGTCTGTATTTTTCGTCTTCTATCCCAGCTCCTCCCGCACCCCTCCACTAACTTTTCTCATCTTTTTCCTTCTTTATATTTCTCAGGCTTCCAGAGTTTTCCTAACAAAATCTCTCTCAAGAATCAAGCCCAGAAACAGAACTAGCAGGCTTATAAAAATAGCTATTTGAATGCGCCGCAATAACAAATAAGAAATAACACAAAATCAACACCCAACACTCCCGGGAATTGGCGGTAGCAGAACAGCCCGGAGCTTGGAGAAGACGGAACGGGGAGAGAAAACTAAATTTCACCGCTCAGTGAGAGCTGAGCCTGCTTCGCTATTGTTTTCACAAATAGGCACCCGCGTGAGAGAAAACAGATAACACCCTCCCGAGTCCCCCAGGCCCTTCACCCTTAAGAAGGAGAGAGAAAAAGGCTGACACCCCAAAGCCAATGAAATCGAGCCTAGTTTGAAAAGCAAATATAAGCAGGTGCTCATCTCAGCATAGGTTGTGGGATGTTCTCAGGGGATTTGGTCCATGGGATGGCAGCACTTTGGAGCCAGGGTTCTTCAGGACTAGGGTGGGAGAGCTTAGGGCCCTGTGTTTACTCAGCAACTTCTATGCGGCCTCCACTGTGCCCATGAGGATGCTCAACCACAGGATGCAGAAAGCAGCACAGAGCAATGAGGGCTGCACTGCAGAGGTCCCCATCAGGGGAACATTGGTGCAAAATAAGTAGCCATCACTGGCTGGCAGGCTGAGAATGATGGCATGGCTTAGTGACAGAGCCCCTGCCTAGAATCTCCCAGTGAGGGGCTGGGGCATGGCTCAGTGACAGAGCCCCTGCCTAGAATCCCCCAGTGAGGGACTGGGGCATGGCTCAGTGGCAGAGCCCCTGCCTAGAATCCCCCATGAGGGACTGGGGCATGGCTCAGTGGCAGAGCCCCTGCCTAGAATCTCCCATGAGGGACTGGGGCATGGCTCAGTGACAGAGCCCCTGCCTAGAATCCCCCAGTGAGGGGCTGGGGCATGGCTCAGTGACAGAGCCCCTGCCTAGAATCCCCCAGTGAGGGGCTGGGGCATGGCTCAGTGGCAGAGCCCCTGCCTAGAATCCCCAAGTGAGAGGCTATGGGTGTGGCTCAGTGACAGAGCTCCTGCCTAGAATCCCTCCTCCCCCATGAGGGGCTGGGGCATAGTTCAATAGAAGAGCACCTAACTTGAATCCCTCAGTGAGGGACTGGGAATGTGGCTCAATAGTGAATGTTTGCCTAGCATGTACACAGCCCTAAGTTCATACCCAGCACCACAAAAAAGAAAAAGAGAAACTGAGATCACACCTATGAAAGAGAAGAACAGGACATGGGGGGGACAGACATCAGGCTCACTGAGTTTGAGTAGTCTGGATAGCCTGTCTGAAATGGCTACATCAAGGCATGGGCTGAAGGATCCAGGTCAGCTGGGAGCAACAGCCACATCAAATCCATTCAAAGCTCCCTGGAGGCCATCTGCAGCACTGGTCACAGATTCTGAACATAGTTCCCCACCAGGAGCGCTGCTGCTCTCTGTCTGGGTTCCTACCCAGAAGTGCACAGGTCTGGATGCAGGTGGTAACAGAGAGTTGATCCCACTCAGAAAAGCACCTCCTGGAGAAGCTGGGAGCTGGTGGGTCAGCTGCCCAGCATCCTCAGACCTCAGAAGCCATGACATTAGCCAGTTACTTAGGCATCCCAAGCCTCAACTGTTTCCTCCCTCCCCTTCTCCACTTTCTGTTCTTTGTCATGGTGCCTGCCATTACCCACAATGCACTACTGTATCTAAGTCTAATGTCTCAGCACGTGGAGACCCAAACTCAACAACCATGAAGAGATGATGAGGAAGGAAAGGGCTCTTTCTGAACCCCACCCCAAGGTCAAGATCCAGGCTTTCCAAAAGGCAGAAAGGCCATGCTGGGGCACAGGGCAGGTCACAGGATACATCAGCCAGGGACAGGCTGAACTGTACTTCTGTAGCTACCTACATAAGAGCGGGAATCTTCTGGAGACAACAGGTTGGATACACTGGTGTCACACACACATGGAAGACAGGGCCCAGCTTCCCCTTTGGGAGAACTTGGAAACCCCAAGCATCTACAGGACGAAGAGACAATCAGAACATGGCCCATGTTGCCATGGAGTACTATTCAACCCCTAAAAGGAAGGAAGGCCAGCTGTCTGGTACACAGAGATGGACCCCAAATGTTCCATTACGATTACACGCTCTACAACCACATTTGTAGGAGATGTCTCAAGTAGAAAGTAGGAGATGGGAGAAGCAGACAGCAGCCATCAAAGACTGGGGGTGGGGACTAAGGAATCAACTGTTTGTCAACTCCATAGGATCTGGATCTTCTTAAGAGATATGACTTCAGGAACACCTTTGAATGCTTATCTAGATCAGATAAACTAAGGAGGAAAGACACCCTCAATTGGACACAGGAGTCCCACGAGCTGGAGTCCTGGACTGAATAAAAAGGAGAAAATGAGCCAGGCACCGGCGTTCATCTCTCTGCTTCCTGACTGAGGATGCGACGTGACCGGCTGCCTCAGGGACCTCCACCATGGCTCTCCACCATGATGAGCTGTGCCCTTAAACCGTGAGCTGAAATAAAAGCCCTTCTTTCCCAAAGCTGCTTGTTTCAGATAGTTTATCACAGCAATGGGAACCGTGACTGACACAGGCGGTGTCCGCACAGCACAGCAACCACACACATAGCCACCCCTTTGGTGGTTCGAAGCCAGTATTTCTCATTCATCAAGTTCACCTCTGTGATAAGCAGCACCCGCCTCAGTGGGAGGCGGGGCAGCCAATGGAAACTTGGAGAGGTTAGGGGCTTGGCAAGGTCGGCAGAGATGGAGAGAAGGGGATAGGCTCAGGTGGCCCTAGAGGTTCACTGTCTGGCCCTGCCAGGCCCAAGCTTTGGCAGACCACTGTGTGCAAGGCAGACAGTCTCTTTCTCTGCTGCCTATTAACCTCCTTTAGCATAGGTAAGAAAGGAGACTCCCAGGCACCGGCACCCCAGGGCCAACTCTGCCACCACACACAGGAAGCTACAGCTTCTTGGGTCTGGGACCTGTTGTTGAGAATTAATCTGGCTTGGAGCACCTAAGGGGCATCCATCCACCCCATCTGTCCACAGGCTCTAGAAGCAGGCCACATCTTGGGAAGAGGCAGAGAGAGCATTGGAGAGAGAGGCATGTATCTGTCCACCCTCTCCTCACAGTCCCCACCCCCACCAGAGCCTCAGGTGACATGCAAGAGTTCATTCTGAGATATTTTCTGATAGCTTAGAAAACACACAGGACCCTCTTATGAACCATGCAAGGAACAGCTGACCCCTCTGGGGACTTAAGAGGCCCCTCGGATTGTGACTTCTGAGCCTCCCACACCAGCCACAGTCGACTCTTGGTCTCCCCTGAATGAGACTCCATTCCTAAATTAATACATTGACCAAACACAGTGACCATGAGAGACATCTGTCTGGGACCATCGGACCCTCCACACTCTGGAAGGGTCATGAAGAATCTGGGCCACCAACCCATGAGACAAATTAGGAGTCAGAGGCATCTAGCCTTCTCCAGACTAGAACTTGTCATACCAAAGTCATGTCCATCGGCAAGGTCTGCTCAGGACGGAGAGAAAGAACAAAACACAATGACATACACATAGAAGGCCGCCATCTGGCAAACTACCCCACCCCCCCCAACTCTGCTCTCTAACTTTAAAACTGAACACACACAAAGTTCTGTTCATGAGGCAGCAGAATCGAAAATAACACCTCTCCAGACCCAGACACAGAAAAGAACAACAGAACAATTTTACTGAATACTTCAATTAATTAATTGCCCAGAGAAGCCAAGCTTGTGTCCCTAGGAGCGGCTTAGGAGCTATTTATATATTTATGAAGGGGAAGCATGCAGGGTGCAGACTTTGAACGCTAACCCTGTCCCAATATTTACAGCGTGTTCCTGTCTGTCTTGGCGGACAGGTGTCAATTCTATATTTGTGACTAACTTTCTCCTGATGCCAGTTTGTAATTTGTCTAATCAGGAGGTGTTTATTGCTGAGAGCTCATCTGGAAAATTCCATGAGCCAGAGATGCTCTTCTGGGGATCATTTCTGGGGTTTGGGGAAAAGCAGAAATTTCAAAAAGTTAGTTGGTTCATTTCCAAAATAATCTCCTGGCTAGGCATGGTGGTACACACCTTTAATTCCAATACTCAGGAGGCAGAGGCAGGAGGATCTCTGTGGATTCAAGACCAGCCTGGTCTACGTAGCAAGTTCAAAGACAGTCAGGACTATGTAGAGAGACCCTGTCTCAAAAAAATATATATTAAAAAACAAAGACAAAGCATTCTCCTTTTAAGCCAAGCATGGTGGCTCACACCTGTAATCCCAGCACTTGGTAGGTAGAGGCTGAAGGATCAGAAGTTTGGGTCATTCTCAGCTATAGAGGGAGTTTGAGGCTAGTCTGGGCCACGTGAGACCTTGTCTCAAAATAAATAAGGACAGGTAGGAGGGTTTTAAGCTTTTCTTTCCTGTTTTACCTTTTGGTTCAGAGATTGTTTTCACATCATGCTCTGGACTGCTAAAGTTTAAATAGAGGGCATGGCAAGGAACTGGCAAAATACATCCTGATTCTCAGCACACGGGGGCCATGTTTTCCAGCCCCAATTCTACACAGTTTTTTCTTTGGGAAAAGAGGAAAGTCACACAGATAAAAAAAAAAAAAAAAAAAAAAAAAGAAAGGAAGAAAGGAAGGGAGGGAGAGAGAGAGAAAGAAAAAAGAAAAGGAAGGAAGGAAGGAAACAAAGGAAAGAAACGAAGGAAGGAAGGAAGAGAGAGAGAGAGAGAGGGAGGGAGGGAGGGAATTTCGTCCCTAATAAAAACAGGAGTCACATTGATTAGGTCCCTATGTTTTTTCACTGAAAACAGTGTGCCCAAGTTTTCTGACAGGGATTGTCCTGGTTCACCATCTGTTGCTGTGAGAAAACACTGACCAATGCAACTTGGGAAGGAGAGGGTTTATCCAGCTCACAGCTCACGGTCTATTATAAGGGAAGTCAGGACAGGAACTTGGAGGCAGGAACTGAAGCAGGGAGCCATGACAGCTGGATGGGAGCTAGCCAGAGCCACTAAGAATGTTCTAGCCCCCTCTCCTTGCACCGGGTACCTTGCACAGATATTTGGGGGTTTATTTACATATTTTTAAGACAAAGTCCCTCTGTGTAGCCTAAGCCAGACTCAAACTCACAATTCTCCTGCCTTAGCACCCTCCCCAGTATAGCAACAATGACTGTATCACCCATCTTCGGGCCACAGAAGTACCTCTCCACAGCCCGCAATCTGCTTCAGCTCTCCTGCCATTTCTGATAGACCCCAGTGGCTTCACAGGCAGGCAAGAAGCATCTGCAACCATTCGCGCACACAGGTCCCTGGACCTGAAGTGCTAATGATGATGGTGATGACGGCAGGCCCAGGATCTGAGCCCAAGAACGTTCTGGCCATTCCAAACCCAGCAAAGGCTTCACACTCCACCTTCCCGGGGCTCAGAGACCAAGGGACAGGGAGAGGGGCTCCAGGCCCCAGGATCTGTGGAGGTCAGACCCTGGTGTTTAGTCCCCCCTGGAGGCCCACTGCTCCTTCTGTCTGAGTTGGGGTCTCCCAGAAACAGATCTCAGAGGGGAATTTGATGGTGGGTAGTTAAATTGGGAAATGACCCCAATGTGATGGGGTGAGGAGAAGCGGGAAAGAAGCTGACACAGGGTAGCTCTGAACCTTGGTGGGCACAAGGGTCCTACCTCTGACAAGACAGCCATCTACCTAGGAACAGCACTCAGCACAACCGTGACTGGGAGAGCTCTGGCCCTGGGCATTCTTAAGGTCAGTAAATGGATGACCCCTGAAAAGGTCACTACTGTGGACCTTGAATACTCACAACTCTCCACAACTAGTTTGAACCACTGTAGACTACAACAGCCGGCTACTAAGCCTAAACCCAAGAGAGAAAAAAAGAGTACTAAAATGAAAATATATACTGACTGTCCATAGCAGGGTTGCAAGATGTCTCTGCAGGTCAAAGGGCTTGCTAATCAACCCGAGGGCCTGAGTTCAATCCCTGATACCCACATAATGGAAAAAGAGGACCAACTCACACACACGCACACACACGTACACAAGTACACACACACACAAACGTAATAATAATATAAATTTGCCCAGGGAAAGACATTTTTAAAATAAAAAGAATGTCCATGGAAATATTTTTCACAAGAGCCACAAGATGAAAACAATCTAAATGTTCGTTCATGAGCCCAAGCAGCCATATTTACAAGATGGATGGGTGAATAGCATATGGTACGCCATACAGTGGACTATTATTCAGCCATAAAAAGGGACAAAGTGCTGACAGCTGACGCTGACACATACTCAGACTCAGTGAAAGGCCCCAAACACAAGGAAAGTGTTAGATGGTTTCATTTCCTTGAAAAGTGTGGAAAAGTCAAACCATAAATGCAGAAAGTAGATTCGTGGTTGCTAAGGGCTGGGGAGGGAGGACGAGAGTGAATGGGTTTTTTGTTTGTTTGTTTTGATTTTGATTGAGTATTCTGTTTTGTTTTATTTTGGGTTTTTTTGGTTTTTTTTCGAGACAAGGTTTCTTTGTGTAGGCCTGGCTGACCAGGAAACTCGCTCTATAAACTAGGCTGGCCTCAAACTCAGAGATCTTTCTGCCTCTGCCTCCCAAGTTCTGGATTAAAGGCGTGTGCCACCATGCCTGGTGAGACTGAGTGCTAATGGAAACAGTTTTAATTTGGAGTAGTGAGAACATTCTGGAACTGTTCAGTGGTGAGGGCTGAACCACACTCGACATTCCAAACACCACTGAATTTACTTCCAAAGAAACAAATGACTATTAGGACTTTATCTTAAAAGACAAAAAAAGAAATGTATCTAATAAGACGAATAAGTCTGTAGTTTGCTGTTTGACAAAAATGGAAATTATAACCACAGCAGAAATAAGTTCAGTTATCTGATATGACTAAAACACTTAGTGCAGGAAGAAAACGAGGGAGAGGTGAAGAGTTACTGCAGTGTAGGGCAAGCCACAGCCAGAAATCCATGGTAAGAGACTAACTGTAAACTCAGTTCTGGGCATCCTGGCAGCCAAGGAGACAAAGGAAATACTCCCCAGACCTAGGCTTTTTTCATAAGTACAGGGACTCAATACGGCAATGCACGGGGTTCCCCACAATCTGAGATTTATTGGAACTGCTGTAAGATTCTAACTTGAAGGGAATCCTTTCATCCCATTCACAAAATCACTTCCACCGATGTGCGATGTCCTGACCTCTTCCTTGGACTTTCTTAAGACGATCAGCAGGGCACATGTTTTTATTTAACTATCTCAGAGCGCCATCAGTCTTCCCAAGGTCAGGGTGAATCCTTTAACATTGACATCATTCTATTTTAGACCATCCATTAAGTGGGCAGCAGGTCGATTTTCCACCCTTCAAGTGCTAACTGCTCCGGCCCTTTACGCCCTCCTGCATGGATGGGTTTGCTGTGGTTCCGGCCATTGGTCAACACTCCCTGCAAGTCTCCATTTCTCGCCACACTCAGCATCTTGCTTTCTGATCTGCACTGAGTTTAGTGCACTGAATTTTCGGGTCCTGCCGGTCCTTCCGGAGGGGTAGGGGGTGGACTATGGATAAGATGGAAGGGTGGGGGCAGATGTCACCTTCTGCCCTTGGTTGGAGAATCTCACAGGGACATGTGTCAGTTGCTTGCAATTTCTACTATCCTGTGGGAGGCGGGACAGTACCGCTGTTGACATCTAGTGGACAGAAGCACCCTACAGTGGCAAGCCAGCCCTGACAAAGGTTATCCAGCCCCAAACAGCTGTGCCCACCTCACCCCGAGCTGAGGACACTCTCAGAAACCCCCAGAGGCCCCTGTGTCTCAGCTACATTCTCATAGCGTATGTGGCTCCTTCCACCCAGCAGCGTGCTCTATGGGGTCATCCATCATGTAACCTGTCAGCACCTGTAGCAGTACGCTACGATCTTTTACCCTCTATTTAGGGAAGGAGAAAGGAAAGACAGAAATCTTCACCGCTTTTACAAGTGGCCTTGATACAGAATGAGAGAAAGGTAGAAATCTTCACAGCAGCCTTTTAGACTGCCGTAAGCTGAAGAGGACTAGCTGACAGCGAGTCAGACTAGCGTCTCAGCTCGCAGTCTATAAACTCAATCTCTCCAACCTTTGTTCTTTTAGGAATTATCACACTAAAGACAGCAACCCAACCAATGCCCACACCGACTCGCAGGGCTTCAGACTTTTTATATCCTAAACCAAAAGTTCCCATAAACCCACGTGGCACCCAATCCCAAAAACAAGCTACAGGTGCCAGAACGACTGCACCCAACAAGTCATAGCCACCTGCATCAAGCATTCCAAATCCAACTCTATACCTCAGCTGGGGAAGGAACGCAAACCTAATCCAAACGCCATTCTGCATTGTTAAAGAAACCAAAATAACAAAAAGCATCTTCCAACTGTTCCTCTACAAGCACCATTCCTTTTCAAAGCTATATTGTATTCCGCCATTTAGACGTACCACGTTTTGTTGACCCACTTATCAGTGGGTGGACATCTGGGGTGCCCCATCTTTTAGCTATCATAACCAGAGCTGCTGTGAGCATTTGTGAATAGTTTTTGTTTGGACATGTGCTTATAATTTTTTGCAGTGTAAACCCAGGCATGGCGTTACCGGCTAATTCTAAATTTTAAAAAAAAAAAAAAAACAGCTTTGCAAGATAGTGACAACACCCGACTCTGATTCTTTCCCCGGTGCAGATTGGAAAACATGGATTCCTCAGGCTTCACCAAGGGCCCAAGCCAGAACAGCTAGCTCACACTGACCTTTCTGTGGATTTATAGTCACGGTCTTGGTCCAAAACCAAACCTGAGACAGAGCTGAAAGTGAGGAGGATGGACAGGGGACGCCTTCCCCTCCCCAGCCCTGAATGTCAGGCTGTGGGTGTCCGAGGTGTTTAGGTTTCATTTCTGCACTAGAAACTGAGACATCATTTAGCAAACGCCACAGGTCTCCCCAGAAGGGAAATGGTTCTAAAAGCTAAATGGAAGGACCAAGTGGCAGGATCTCTGACAAACACTAAAATAGGCCCTTTTTCCCCTCTTGATGGGGAGGAGACCTGGGAAGTGCCCTCTTTTCCTTTTACAGTGTGTTTCAGTTATTTAAATAACAAATGTTCCAGGCCTGGTGCACAAGCCTTTAATCCCAGCACTCAGGAGGCAGAGGCAGGTCTCTGCGAGTTTGAGGTCAACCTGATCTGCACAGCAAGTTCCAGGACAGCCAGGACTACGTAGTAAGACCCTGCCCCCAACCCAAAAAAACATTTTAAATAACAAATGCACAGAGCACAAAGATTTTTTTTTAAGGACAGGGGATGTTAAGTCACCTCCTGTCCTTGCTCCACTCCTAAGAAGAATCTGCCATCGTCATCCTGGCAGGCACCCCAAGATCCCCCATGCATACACGTGTACCTGCCCTGTTCTCTGTGGCAGACATCCTCATTATCTAACCAGGATGGACTGCCCACAGACCTCTGCTCTCAGGACAGTTGCGCTACTGGGTCTACAAAGGGTGACGCTGTCTCAGTAGGATGCTGGGTTCCAGGGGCATATGTTTTGATAGACACTGTCCAGGGGTGTAACATAGAAGGAAATGGATCATAGACTTAAGAGAACCACACTGGGGATGGAGCTGGGCCTCACACATGGGGAAAGCGCCTACCACTGAGTGGCAGTTCTAAAAGGGTGGTTTCTATCAGGTTCCAGAACTCAAAAGTCTCAAAACTTAGCCTCATCTCATTTTTTTAAATAGGGAAACTGAGGCTCAGGGAGGTGAATGACCAGCCAGATCCCTGCTGGACTGCATCCATGCCCTTCTCACCAGTGGTTGGGGTTTGCCAACGGCTGGCCCTTTGCCTATCTCACCCTCGAACTCTGGGTACCTGGAATCAGCAATTTGGTGGTCCAGCTTTAGCATCCGAATCTGTCACTGTGACCTCACTGGAGCTGATCCAGAACCCTCGGCTGCTAATCAGGGTCCAATGGGAGCTCTCCCGACAGAAGCCAGGCTGTCTCACTTCATCACAGGGACAAGGCGTGTCTATGTCATAAGCTGGGGTGTGCTGGCAGTGTCTGAGGTACAGTGGCCCAGGTGACCTCCAGCTTGAAAAGGCCAGAATCACAGCCTGAGGCCACACACCCCACTACACAGAAGGAATGATCATGTCTCCACCAGCTCCCAACTACAGTGACCACATCCCTGGGGACAGCCCCACCCCTACCCTGGCCCAGAAAAGGATTCGTGACTCCTTTCCCTGAGGACTAATGGAAGTGAGTGAATGAGTGAGTGAGTAAATGAATTAATTAATCGAATAAATGAATGAATGGATGAGGAGGTAGCTAGGATGCTCCCAGGACAAGGCTGGAAGGACACGAGCAGATGACTGCCGTCACCCATAGAGTGCTGTTGGGACCAGCTTCGACTCCCACGGGGAGACGCTATATTCTCGTAGAACCTGTTACTTTTAATGAAATCAACACCATTTGCATCCAGGGCACAAAGCAGGGTGTATGGCCTCAGGTTGTGATTCTGACCTTCCCAAGCTGGAGGTACACAGAGCAGCCTGATGGGTGGCTGAGACTCTGCTCTGGGACAATGGCTACTGAGTCTCAGAGACAAGAATTGAGTGTCTCCAGGCTCCCAAGCATGACCACAGGATGCTCACTGGGAAGGCAAGTATGGAATGGGTGCTCCTCCTTCCCACCCTGCTGTCAGACCCTGGAGCAGCCACCTGTCCTCTGGGCCCTCCCAGCAGAGAGGACAGAGAAGGGCCCTGTCCCAAGCAGAGCACCATCCCTGGACCAGCCCACTGTGCTCTGTGCTCTCCAGGATAAGGACAAAGGTTTCCTCAAACCTGCTGTGCTGCACTGCCCAGCAGACAAACACCCTCATGTCCACCATGCTCAGACTCCTTTCCCACTCATTGACCTTCAGGTTCTCTCCAGGACTCTTTCCCAAACAGAAGTAGCGGTCTGTGAACACCCTTCTCCTCCACAGACCCCCACACACAATCTACTCTACTCGGCAAGCATTTGCTTTGTGTGGTTTGCTGACATGGATGCGTGAAGGGAACCCAGCTTCGACGCCCCTATGCACAGCCTGAATTAATCCAGAAAGAGGGTCCTCTGAACTCGGGGAAGGGTGTGGAGCCAGAGAAGATCCAGCCCTAGGACACAGGCTCCATTTAAGCCCTGGAAAGAATCCCTGCCCACAGGGGTATGGAAGGGGATTCCCCTCCCCCAACAGTGCCACCTGGAGTGGAGAACTTCCAAGGGCTTCAAAGCTTCATAACATCCAAGTCCCTAATACATAGTGGAATATGATTCAGCCCTGAAGAGGAGACCCTGACACCTTAAAGGGCATTGGGGGGGGGCCTGGCATCAGCCCACACTGCGTGGCTGCATGGCCAGCTTCTTACAGATTGTTACTTCATGAGTCCCCTTCTGCAGCCCTATGGATGCAGAGTCAGTTCAAGGCCAATCTGGGCAAATGATGGAGATCCTGCGGCCTACTTACATTTATGTTGCTACAATAAAACACCATGAACATAAAGCAACTATGGGGAGGAAAGAGTTCACTTGACTAAGGGTTCCAGGTCACAGTCCATCATTTCAGGGAAGTCGAGGCAGGAATTTAAGAAGCCAGTCACATCACCTCACATTCAAGAGCAGAGGGAATAAATACATCCTTGCTTACTTTTAACTAGCTTTCTCCCCTTACACTTCCTAGCAAATAGTGCCGCCCATGGTGGGCTGGGTCAGTTCAGACAATCCCCCACACACATGTGGACAGGTCAGCCTGATCTAGACTGTCCCTCACTGAGACTCTCGTCCCAGGTGATTCTAGGTTGTAGAAAATTAACAGTTAGTTTTAACAGTTAAAACTAACCAGCATACCATCACACACACACACACACACACACACAGACACAAACTGTGTGAGAGTGCATTCATGGGTATGCAGCCCACTGAGTGAAGCAGGGAATGCGTCTGGAGGGACGACCTCCAGTCCCACAGACCACAGTCACTCTGCGATGAATTCAGTGCTGCCTGCCTCCTCCTCTTGAGAGAAAAGCAGAAATTCTAGACTTTCACATTAAATCTTGGCTCAGAAATGATTAAAGCCCTGGGCTGGCTATCCTCCCGATGCCCCTGGGCTGTGCAGGCCCTGTGATACTGCTTTCCAATCCCAGAGCAGAAGGAGGCAAAGGTTCCCTTCCACGTGACCTGAAGACCTAAGACACCCATGGAGAAGTAGACAGGTCGCTGGGGCTTCAGAACCTCCCACTGTCCCCCAGGTACCTGCCAGGCAGCAGAGACGAGGCAGAACCGAGGCAGAGCCTGGCTCACCTCCCACTGTTAAGTGTGTGCTCAGCTCAGAAACAATGGGCCCAGGCCCCAGGTGAAATTCATATTCTAATTCAAGTTTCTCATATTGATGAAGGCTGCTGCTGCCACCTCGGAATGCTAACAGCTCAGAATGATGCCCTGGGGAGCAAGCGTGAATGAGGGTTTGTCTGAGAACCAAAGACACAAGACCACTGAAGCTGAGGCTGGCGACTCCGCCTAACTGGCTGAGCTCTGGAAGCATGCGGCGGGACATGAAATGTCCCACCCAGCGGGCGATCCACAGGTCAGCCCAGAGACTGACCGTGAAGGCTCCTGAGCTCCATCACAGGACCCATGGGCATGTGTGCTCTCAAGGAGCATCAGTGGATCCTCATTCCAGTAGGAAAAGGAAGCCGGCAGGGCAGTGATGGGGCAGGGCAGTCCCACCTCCATACCAGCCTTCCCAGCAACTCCAGAAGCCAAGAAATTCACCCTCTGACTCCACCCTTGGGGATCAGAGGAAGGTTTAAGGGATGCTCCGATGAGGCCCCGCCCAGCACCTATGAGGCCCCGCCCAGCACCATCGTCTCCACAGCATAGAAAGTGGAGTCAGGACAGGAATGCTGTGCTGAGTGGGCCCTGGGTTCCCTCCATATTATCACACGCGCGTGCACACCACACAACACACACACACACACACACACACACACACACACACACACACACACACAAACGCGCGCGCGCCAAGTTCACTTCCAGGCTGCCCATCCCACCAGATCCATCTGCCAATATACTGGCAGCCCTATCTTCTGTGTGGGAAGGTGGGTCACCACCGGGAGGCCACAAAGAGACTCCTCATGGGAGGAGGTCCAGCAGTCCCAGCCATCCCATTGACCACCCAACCAACCTCCCTGAGCCACACTCTGGCCAGCCCCACCTTCCCTGAGTGACGCCCTCTCTGACCCACACGCCCTGTAAGCCTGTTCTCTCTACTGGTTGAACTGTGATTGCTGAAGGGATAGAGTGAGACACCCCCACAGTCCTCCTCAGCAGAGAGAAGCTCAGTGAAGCCATCACTCCCTAGGAGGGCCAGCTCCTTGTCACTGACCCCTCAAGTTCCCTTCATTCATTATTTCCCAGGACCAGGGATGGAACCCAGGGCCTCCTGCGTGCTAGGCAAGCTCCCTGCCACTGAGCTACAAACACAACCCTTTCTTTACTTTTTAATATCGAGTAAGGGCACTCCAGGAATTGCCAAGGTTAGACTTGAACTAGCAGTCTTCTTGTCTCGGCCTCCTGAGCTGCCGGGTGACAGGCCTGGCCACCAGGCCAGAAAGGTTTTCTTTACTTACTGGTAATCAAAACCTGTCATTGACTCCAGCCCGGCACAGACCCAGTATCTGTTGCCAGATGCAAAACGCAGGTACAAAGGACAGGCGGAAACCAAGCAAGTCCCACCGTACAGCAGATACTCATGGCTCATGGAGGGAACAATGTTTTGTACATGTCTTCACCCATGGGCAACATAAATCCCGCAAGCCCAGTCTCCTGACCCTAAAAGTGACTACAAAATCCTGTCATTGAAAATGAACGTGCTGGGGTCAGCAATGTGTCTGCGGATGGCCAGGAATTGTAAAGATACTCGAATCTAAAATGAGGGAAAACCGGACAAGAGATGGCTCAGCAATTAAGAGCATTGGCTGTTCTTCCAGAGGACCTGGGTTCAATTTCCAGCACATACATGATGGCTCACAACCATCTCTAACTCTAGTTCTAGAAGATCTGACGCCCCCATCTGGCCCCTGAGGGCACTGCACACACATGATGAACATACACACATGCAGGCAGAACACCCATACATTTAAAATAAACCAATTATTTTTTTAAACATAAGAAAGGGAGGAACCTGGAGATTTTTAGGGACTCTGGAATGGCTTTTAATTCTTTTTTTATTTTTCTTAAAGATTCACCCAAATCGTGTCAGATGTCCAGGCACCAGGCAAGCTGAAGCAGGAAGATCTCAGGTTCAAAGCCAACCTTGGCTAAACTGTGAGGTTTGTCTCTAAATAAATATAAATACCCAGCAGTGCCACTGTGAGCCACTCGCCTGCTGAGGTTCCCATGAGCCTTGAGGTAGGAACATCAATAACATTTTCATCTTTGACATTCAGCGTTCCAACCACAAACAGGTGTGGGAGACAGAGCACTTCTAAAGCACTTTTGATTGGCAGGGGGAGGGAGGGGCACGAAGGAGACTCTCACATCAGTCATCACTGGCAGATGGCATCTACTTTGTCTGACGGTCTTCAAGGAGAGGGAATAGGCAAGGGGAACGGAACAGATAAAAATCCACACATGACATTGCCCTCTGTGAGCTCAGGCCCAGCTAGATCTGCTCTCAGTGAAGCACACGGGGCCACAGCCACGGTCAGGAGGAGAGGCCAAGGCCACTGGGAGGCAGAGAAGGCCATCCGAGACAGTCTATCTGAAATTTGTCAGGACTTTCCTGGTTGCGATGGAAACACAGTTCAAAATGATTCAAGGAAAAATAGGGCTAGAGAGATGTTTCAGAGGGTAGAGGCCAAGAGCCAGTTAGCTCTGTGTGTGTGTGTGTGTGTGTGTGTGTGTGTGTGTGTGTGTGTGTGTGTAGACAAATGTCAACCTGCTGGTCTCCAGGAGGAACTCTCTTAGAGGGTGTCTTATAGAACCTGATTAGAGAACCTGGAGATGCTCCTGTCTCTGCTTCTTCAGTACCAAGGATAACAAGCCACCATGCCAGCTTCTTACAAGGACCCTGGGGATCAAACTCAAGTCCTCATGCTTACACAGCAGGGACTTTCTGATGACTGAGCACCCCCCCGGCCCTGCCCATCTGTGGGAACTAAGCAGTCACAGCTGGCTGGGGCCTTCTCTTCATGTTCATTTGAGTCTAATATGACGGATGCCTACTGGCCACCAAGGCAGCACCAGTCCAGAATGGCAGCAAGCCTCCCAGAGCTGATATTCCTAAGCCCAACCAGGCTCCAGTCCCCAACCTTGACCCAATCCTTGAGACCCTAGAAATGGGGCCCTCTGATTGGTCAGGTACAAGTCATGAGCCCGCCCCATGAGAGGAGGAGAAAGTTAGCGACACAGAAACCACAGAGTTTTGGAACAGAGGGACTAGTGTTCCCAAATGGAAAATCAGCACAGGCTGGTTATGTAGTTCAATGGCAGAGCCCCTGGGGGGTTTATTCTAGAAGAAGGTATTAGTGGTAGACAACCCCACCTTGTCTCAGGCACTGGGGTGTCTCACTCCCTCTCTAGCCCTGTCCTTTCATTCCTTCACGGAGGTCAGCAATGCCAGACTCTGTCTGAGGCCACCCCACCTCCTCCACATTCACAAACAACACACACATACTCAGCCTCATGGGTTCCCTATCAGCACCCAGGGGTGCTTAAGAACCAAACAGCAGGAACCTGCAGGCTGCTGCCTGGGGAAGTACTCTTCTTCCAGTACCAGCTTCAGAGATCTGGCTGACCAGACACAGCATTCCACACCCTGGGCACAGTCCCTGATACTGGGACCAGAAGAGGACCCATTTAGTCCTATTAAATAAGCCCTGGCTTTCATGCTGAGCTGGCCCAGCATGACCTCTTTGACCTCTTACTGATCCTGGGACAGGCCAGAGCTATCATCAGAGAGAGCAAGCCTAGGTTTGAATTAAACCGGCAAAGATGAAAAGAGAACTTGCCGAGTGGCGGTGGCACACGCCTTTAATCCCAGCACTCAGGAGGCAGAGGCAGGGGAATCTCTGTAAGTTTGAGGCCAACCTGGTCTACAGAGTGAGTTCTAAGATAGCCAGGGCTATACAAAGAAACCCTGTCTTGAACCAAAAAGAAAAGATTCGGGGGGGGGGGGCAGTTAACACTAAAAGACCAAGGGAGAAAGAGAAAACGATGACTAGGTTAGTGTCAAGCGCCGGGATCCAGCCACGCCTGAATCCTGTCTTCCCACTACATACTTCCCACATCCCAGGACCAGAGCATTGTGGGTTTTGTAGAATCCAGACTGGAACGATGACATACTCCTGCATTTGGTGTGTCGTATCCAGGAGTATACCCAAAATCTCAGCATTGAAATTTCCAAATATTATAGGCATGCGTGTCTTTAAAGTAATCCAATTAGACACAAACAAACACGAGGTCAAAAGAGAGAAACAGAGACGGGGTCACTGTGATGAGGGTCTCTGCAGCAGCAGCAGCAGCCCCGTGAGGGGTCTTCTGAGCTGTGAGCCATCAGGCTGTGCCTGCAGAGTAAAAAATAGCTAGCCTACACATGTGCTACTATTTTTAAAATGTTACATAAATGCTACTGTAATTACCAGACCCGCCTTCAAAGGCTGCTGAATTGACAGCCACTTTCGATCAATATGTTGTTCTTTTTCAACCAAGAGACACCAAAGCAGACATTGTCCTCACTCCTGAGCTAGATAATTTCTTTGACATTAGAAAGGGCCCCTTGTTCTCCACAGTGGACGTGTCCCTGAACACACAGAGAATGCCCTGCTTGACCATGAAAGGCAAACTGTGTCTTTAAAAAGGACAGAGTATAGGTGGTTTACTGGGAGGTCACTGTAGTACCCCTATCACAACTGCTGGACTCCCATGGTGCTGAAACAGCCTGTAAACAGGAAGGGCCATGTCCCAATAAAACTTTATTTACAAACAGCAAGTGAAGGGCCAAGAGCAATCCATGGGGCCACTGTGTGCTAATGCCTGTTTTAATTTTTTTTTAATGTATCATTTATTTGCTGGGTATGAGTTCTGTGGTATATATGTACAGGTCAGAAAACAAATTTTGGGGCTCAGTTCTCTCCTTCCACCATGTGGGCTCTGAGGATTAAACTCAGGTTGTAGGGTTTGGTGGCACATACTCCA
Source organism: Cricetomys ansorgei (assembly GCA_026225945.1). NCBI lineage: Eukaryota > Metazoa > Chordata > Mammalia > Rodentia > Nesomyidae > Cricetomys > Cricetomys ansorgei. The sequence goes on from JAMJFZ010001012.1 coordinate 9,060,312, forward strand.
TCTGCTGAGCCATATCACTAGCCCAAATACCTGGCTTAAAGAGTACAGAAAATGAGAAGCAAGATCTAAATAGCCAAGGCCAGCAGAGGGTTGCATGGATGGCCTTAAACATCTCTAGAGGGTCACAGATTACGGGGGGAAAAAATCAAATTTGATTGGCATACCGCCTCATCTATGCAGCTACTAGGTGCCCTGAGAGCCTGTATCGGCTAGACCTCAGTGAGATGCTAGAATAACCACACCGACAACACCAGTAGAATCTGCCAGATCCCAGTTAAGGGCCAAACTATACCTTGCACCAGCTTGCTCTTTTTTTTGGATAAGAGAGTAGCTGTGCCTGGGTCCCCTCCACTTAGGATAATATGGCTGTCATCATGCCCTTATAACAGCAAGGACACTATCGTAGTTGATCCCATGTATTGAAAGCCAACACTGTGTGTGTCCCATCTCATAAATCATTTTTACTTTACCCTTCTTTCTGTTCTATGACTGATGGTTGTTTTTGTTTGTTGGTTTGCTTTTTTCTTTTTTTAGACTGGGTCTCATATAGCCCAGGATAACAGGAACTTACAAAGTAGCTGAGAATGACCTGGGATTGCAGTCTTGTACCACCACACCTGGCTTAGCTTTTATTAATTATCTGTGTGTGTGTGCGTGCACCATGTGAACGCAGGTGCCAGTGGAGGCCAGAAGAAGGCACCAGTTCCCCTGGAGCTGGAGTTACAGGCAGTTACAGAAAGCCATATGACCTGAGTGCCAGGAACCAAACTCAGTTCCTCTGCAAGAGCAGCCAGTACTCTTCACCACTGAGCTGTCTCTCCAGCCTCTGACTTGGCGTCACACACACAACTTTCTCTACGTGACTCTAGGGGGATATCTGAAAAAGCAAAAGCCAACTCACAGGTGAAAATCCCCTGCTGATTCTTTCATTTCACAAACATCAGGGTGTCCCCAGTTCCACCCACATCGACAGGCGTACACAGGGTGGATCCCAGGAAACACATTTGTGCAGGTGTGTGCACCCATATGTGCGCATGCCTGTAGAAGCCAGTGGCCAACCTCCGGTGTCATTCTCCAGGCGCCATCTTTCTCATTTTTTGACAAGCCATCCTCTCCCAGCATCCTTTATTGCAGTGTCTCCTGCAGAGTTTCCTGAGGAAGCCATGTTCCCAGCGACTGATGGTCTTAACACCTGTGGCCTTCATGCCATACCCTGGGTCAGGGGCCTCGGCCTGTGCTGTCACTGGTGTCACTAGTCTCAGGAAAGCGCAATGAAAATGTGTCAAGATTCATAGGAATGTGCATGAGGCAGACTGAAGGAAGGTTGTGAGGAAGAGGGTTGGCAGGACCCAGAGGTCAGGCCCACTTTATACACAGGGAAACTGAGTCACAGTTCAATGGAGGGGTTAGGTGAGTACTGCCCATACCTCCCAATTGCTCTGTGTGTGTGTGTGTGTGTGTGTGTGTGTGTGTGTGTGTGTCTTACTATATATGTCAGGATCTTACTGTGTAGCACAGGCTATCCTGAAACTACATAGTCTATGTAGCAGAAATTTATTTTTGGTTATATATAAAATAATTGTTTATGCACTGTTGGGTGAGGGGCTGTCTAGGGCGTTTTTGTATTGTCTGCAGGTGTTGGATTTCTGTGGGGGTTGTTTAATTGCTAATGATCTGCATGTGCTATCAGTAGAACACCTGAGGAGTTCTGAAAGAATAAATGCACCTGAGCTGAGACGCCAGGGTTCCACTGTCCAGGTTGGTGCTTGCCATGGCAGTGGTTCCCTCTGCTGAGGTCTGGCAGAGCTTGTACCTATGAAAATGACTCCTTGTCTTCTTGGTAAGCCACCACAGCAGATAACTACTACAAGCCAGGTTCTGCTCGAACTTGCAGTGATCCTCCTGCCTCTGTCTGCTGCATGCTGGGAATATAACCATGAGCCACCAGGCTAAACTTCAGATCTCAGTGTTTCTTGTGGGAACCCCAAACCTTCTATATTGACAGTACCTGATTTTTAAATGACAGTAGCTAAGAAACATCATAGATGGCCAGCAGAAACTATGACTGTCCCCACACCCCCAGTGACCTGGCTCTTTAGCAACCCCAGGAGCACCCACAGAGGATGGCACAGCACACAACGACCCCCATCTGGAGGACAGGAGTTCAGAGCTGCTCCTGGGGAGCAATGCTCATAAGTCACCCTTCCCCAGCTCAGGTGCCTGCACCAGCCACCAGAGTGAGTTCCCAGTGGGCTAATGCAGACTAAAGCTACAAGACTCCAGGCTCAGAGAGAAGCTCACACACACTCCATCACCCTCGGTCATAAAGCTTGATGAGCCCAACTGGACCCATCAATTTCTTATGTAACTATTTGGAGCCCAGAGCATGGGGAGGAAGGGGCATGGGGCATCTATCATCCAAGGAGTCCAACGACAGAGAATGAGTTTGGTTTCCAGCACCCCAAATGCAGAACCAGGTGGCTGGCCACAGAAAAGGCATTGGAATTAAACAGAAAGGACAGGGTTTCTCTCCCTAGGCAGGCGAGCATGCACCAAGCCTTGTGTGGGAGATGCAGAAGCAAGCGCTGGATAGGGAACACAAGGGAGCCCCAATCTTGCCTCTCCTGTGGCACCAAGCAGGTACATATCTCTCCCTTGCTTTGTTGTCTGATTCTGAGCTGACAGCCCCTCCCATGAGGCTGAAGCGGCTCCTTTGTCCCCCTGTGGCATCCCAAGTGCCCAGCGATCATGAATACCTGATTGTTGGGTGAGGAGCGAGCGAGTGAGTGGGTGAGCGGATGGACACAGCATCCGGAGTCCTTATGCTCCAGCAACTCTGTAGAGAGACCTAAGGGGCCCCATTCCTCTGCTAGGAGCCTCTCTCCAGAAGCTGGTACTTTCCAGTAATTTAAGTGGGGGGGGGGCATGTTGCCTCTCTAAACATGTGTGTGCATAAATAAGTAAATAAACAAATATCTCACAAAGGGGGTTAGGGAGACAGAGGGCAGCAAAATGGCTAAAAGAACTTGCTACAAAGTCTGATGATCTGAGTTCAGTTCCAGGGACTCACATGGCAGGAGAGAACCATCTCCTGCAAGTTGACCTTTGACCTCCACACCTGCCCTACAGCATCACACATAATGGATAGATAGATAGATAGATAGATAGATAGATAGATAGATAGATGATAGATAGATAGGTATAAAAAGTAAGAAAGAAAAGAATTTTAAGTATTGTCTTGCCAGCATGTGTGTTTGTGTACTACACATGTGCCTGGTGCCCACAGAGGCTAGGAAAGGGTATCAGATCTCCTGAAACTGCAGTCACAGATGGTTCTGAGCCACCGTGTGAGTGCTGGGAACCAAACCCAGATCCTCTGCAGGAGCAGCCAGTGTTCTTAAAACTGCATCGTCTCTCCAGCCCCAGGAACTTATTTTCAAGTGTTGTTTCTACCCAGAAGTTTCATCAGATTCATCACTGGCCACTCCCCATCAGACACCTCTGTTGGTGCATTTCTGGGCTCCCCGTCATCACCCAGCTATCCTGTATACCCCAAACTCACAGCGCTCTAAGACTGAGGTCAGGGAAAGGATCAGAAGTCTGCTTCAAGGGAGAGACGCCATTCTGCACACGAGGACCATGCATTCCACCTCTAGCCTTCTCTTTGCCTTAGTGTCCAACCTCCTCACCTTAAGAGCTGCTCAGGAATCCCAGTGAAATCTTGTAACAAAAAGCCCCTTAGTGAGCTGGGCATGGTGGTGCAAGTCTGTAACCCCAGTCCTCAAGTTCAAGGCCAGCCTCGGCTACCTTCAACGCCCAGTATTTTCTCTTAAGATTTTATTTTTATTTGTGTGTGTGTGTGTGTGTGTGTGTGTGTGTGTGTGTGTGTGTGTTGTGGGCGCACGCATGCGCACGAGCCTGCACATGTGAATGCCACAGCTGTGGAGGAAGTCCGAAGAAGGGGTTGGATTCTTGGAGCTGGAGCTGCAGGAGGTTGTGAGTCAGCATGGGTGCTGGGAACTGAACTGGGGTTCTCTAGGAGAGCAGGAAGTGCTTTTAAGGGCTCAGCCGTCTCTCTAGCCCTACCGTCCAGCATTTTTTAAGTTGTTTGGTGGATGGCTCCACCTGTGGAGACACCCCACTCATGTACACTTTTCACAAGACTGGTGCTTGCTGGGAGGTCCACCAGTTCCACAATCAGATCTCTAGGGAAGAGGTTCGGAGTCCACCTTCCAGGTCAGGGAGTGGTATCTTGGAGAGGTCAAGGGGCTAAACCAATTCTGTCTATATCTCAAACCTGAACTGAGACACTGACAGATCCAGTTGAGATGGAGGGTTTGTTGCTGCTGCTGCTGCTGCTGCTGCTGCTGCTGGTAGTGGAGGTATGTGTATGTGTGTGTATGCATATCTGTGTGTGTTTACACATGTTTGCACGTGCCAGAGGATGACTTTGGATGTCATTTCTCAGGTGCCATCTGCCTTGGGGGTTTTCGTTTGGTTTTTTGAGCGGTCTCTCATTGACCTGGAATTCACTAGGTAGACTAGACTGGCTGGCCACTGAGCCTCAAGCATCCTCCTGCCTCCACTCCCTAGTGCTGGGATTACAAGCACACACCACTACACCTGGCTCGTTGTGGTTCCTGAGGAACTCACCCAGGGCTCATGCTCACAAGCCAAGCCCATAACCAATTCAGCCTTTTTCATAATCCCTCAATTTGGGTGGATTTTGTTGTTTTCTTTGAGTCAGTGTCTCACTGTGTAGCCCTGGCTGTCCTGGAACTCATCACTCTGTAGACCAGGCTGACCCCAAACTCACAGAGATCCACCTGCTTCTGCCTCCTGAGTGCTGGGATTAAAGGTGTGTGCCACCATCACCCGGCTAAATTTCTTTTTTCAAAAAAAAAAAAAACTGGCACATATTTATTAAACACTGTCACAACTTCCACAGAATTTTCAAATAAGTACATCTGCACTCCGACCATATTTACATGCCTCCTCTGTCCACCGCTCCCTTCCCATCATGCCAGTTCCTTCCCCACAGTCTCCATTCGACATTCACATCCTTGACCATGTTTGACTTTACGTACCTATATAAAATCTAGGATCTACAAGTGAGAGAGAAATTGTAATATTTGACTCTCTGAATCTGACTTATTTCACTTTCTATGATTTTTTTTTCCATGAAAGCAAGTAAAAAAGAGAGAGACTTCCAAGCCAAATGTCCCCAAAGGTGGCAAGCGCCTCCACAGGTGGGCCTTCCTCTCCTGCTCTATCTTTCCAAACAGCAGGCACCTCTGTGACCAAGCAGCAGGAGCTTCCGCTGAGCAGACTTGAGAAAAGACAAAGTTCTCGCAAACAGAACAGTTCATGAGAGACACAGCTTTCCCCTCGAGCAGAGACATAACCTTATGTTCCCAGGTCCAAATTATCATCAAAGTCCAAAAAGAACAGGACCAGTAAGATGGCTCAGTGAGTGGAGGTGCTTGCTGCATAAACCAAGAGACCTGAGTTCAAGTCCTAGAACCCACATAAAGGGAAGAGAGAACCGACTCTTGCAAGTTGCCCTCTGACTTTCATATATGCAACATGGTGGCCAAGGCCATACACAAATCATCATCATACAAGTGAAAACTAAATAAATTATCCTGAATTAATGCTCAGAGAACACCGTAGATAAGAGAGTCAGGAATGCAAATACTACTGTTTACATCTGTGGTGCCCATACAGCCCTGCTCCTCTCCAGCCTCAATTTCCTCATCCGTAAAATGTGGCATCGATGTGTCTACCCCAAGAGGATTGTTGCAAATTAGCAAAGTCACGCCTGGAAAGGGCTTAGGATAGCTCACCAGCACAATCAGCCTCTGTCACTACTAACTCTGGGACAGCTCAAGAGGAAGAACCAGAGACTATGATGGTAGCTTTCAGAAGAGCTTGCAGGCAAGCATGAGGACCTAGTTCAACTCCTGCACCCATCTAAAAAAACCAGATGCAGAGGCACACTCCAGAACCCCAGTACCACTGGGGAGACAGAGGCAGGAGGAGCACTTGGGCTCACTCCATACCCTAAACTAATTGGTGAGCTCCAAGTTCGAGTGATTGAGGGGACCACCTGATGTTGACCTCTGGCCTCCATATGCATACACACACAAAAGGGGGTGGGGCAGAAGCATGAGACCACAAAGAACCAGGAAGCAGAAAGCAGGGTTGCATGCATGAGCCTGCCAATATCTTGTTCTTTCTTTTTTTTTTCAATAAGTATTATTTGGGAGGGTGCACATGCCATGGTATACAAATGGAAGTTAAGTTGCTTAGCCTCCCCTGTAAACATCCTCACTCATAAACGTAAATAGAGGCCCTCACCCACCTCCAGAGGAGCATGCTCTCTGATGCTCCTAGCAGAAAAGACTCGCAGAACCTGCCACTCAGGGCCGCCACCCACCAACTCCCATCAGCACCAGCACCCTTCAGACTCCTGTCCCTATTTTCAGGTTGCTACTTGGACCATGTCAAAGGGCTGTGACTGTCATCTCCTGAGACTTCTTAAGAGGAAAACCTTTAGCCAGCCAAGCTCCAGGTGTGAGGTTAGAAAGTCCAGGGCAGTAAGTTGAAAAGACTGCCGGTTAGCCGGTGGACAGGAGTTCCAATCAAACAGAAGTTCACACCTTCTTCCTGGTCTCAGCCTCCTAAGGTGCAAAGAGGCGCCTTCCCGCTCTGGACCACTAGCTCCCAAAGAGCTGCGGGCGGTACCTAAGCCCCTCCTCCTCCTCCTCCACACAGGCCTGAAGGCCGAATGCCACAGCTTTCAAAGTGAAATGGACTCTCTCCATCCCCCTTCAAACTGAGACCCGGGAGAAAAAGGGCTACCCAGAACTCGGGGCTCTCTGGGAAAGAAACCCTTAAGGGCTTTATTGCCCAAGACCACCCTCCCAGACTCTGAGCCAGCAAATGAGGGGCTTCTTTTTGTCCTTCGGATCATGGCAACCGCTGAGCTCTTTGTTGGCTCCAGTCACCGAAGCGGAGCTCCTGAGGAAGCCCCACGCCTCCTGGTCCCTGCTACCGGTGGGAGGAGAGGTGCCAAATGATTTACTCTGGGAAGGTCCCCGGTGCCATTAAATCACTGGAGGCTGCGATAGAATTAGCATTCCCCCCGCCCCCACTTCCCCACACCGCAGGGCCACCCCTTCCCAAGACACGGTGTAATGGGGAACAAATAGACCACTCGCCGCCGCTGCACGGGGGCCAGGCAGGGCTAAGCCCGGTGACTCGCACGCAAGCCAACAGCGCCTTCCCTTCCCTTGCAAACTTGTCATTAGCAAGGCTCTCTGTGGGAAGTGGGGGGCTGGGGTGGGAACCACCCACCCCATTCCACAGACACCCCCACCCCCCAAGGCATCAAGGGTCAACAAAGCAAGGCTTGTCAATTTTCCCCAGGGGCCGTGGGTTGTAACTGCATCACTAACTTCCAAAGCCACAGCATGCACAAGCACGGCCTGAATGATGGGGCCCCCTGGTCGCTAAGCCGGGGGATTTGTGCTGACTCCAACCAAGTACAATTCCGTATGCTTCTGCCCTCACGAGGTTCTAAGAAGTCCGCCCACCGCTCTCCTTCCCGGGGTAGCTGCCCACGCAGGAAGGGGGCACAGGCGACAGCGCGTGTGCGTTGGGAGAGCCTCCTCACAGCTGAACTCTCTTAGGCCCCTCTGCCAGAGCTCCAGCCAGTCCAAGGTTGGTCCAGAAATGATCTAGAAAACGCAGCCGGTTCTAGACGAAGATGGTTAACTCCCAGTCAACCAAGTGTAGGCAGCTCTCTTAGGAACATCACCCCTGCTTTTGAGCTAAATATAGACTTAGCAAACTGTGTTTCTCTTTATGTCCCTGGTGGGAACCGGTGGAAAGCATGGGCGACAGAGGACCCCAAGCACAGAAAACTCTCCCCTGGTGGCTGTGCTGACACCCTCCTCAGAGAGCCCAGCGATGGGATCCCAGGGATAGCACAGCCTCTCTCCATCACAAGCCTCCCAGAGCCATGCACAGGCTCTTCCGAGGCTGGGTGGGGCTGGGCAGGGTGAGAGAACTCATTCAGGCTCTAGGCAAGAGGCAGGCAGCTCCCTCCTCCAAGGTTGCCCAGAATCGCTCTTGGACACAGCCAGGCGAACGCTAACCCCCGTGGAGAGAGAAAATAGCCACAACACTGCAATTTTCAAGTCCGAGGGACTGTGCACTTTGGCAAGCGCGTTCCAGGGCTTCCGCTTTGAGGAAGCGGCCTGGACCCCGCCAGTGCCCCTCTCCAGGCCGCGGAGGAATGCCAAGAGCCAAACAGCCAGCGGCTGCTCATCCACCACGCCAAGGAAGAGCCCTCCACTTTAAGCCCAGAGCTACCCTCCTCTGGGCCCAGCCAAAGCCCGAGGCCAGCCACTATCTCTCCAAGGGGAAAGTCTTAGTAAATACTTGGGGAAGGGGGGGTCACTTGAGGGCATCTGGGAAGAAGGCAATATTTACTTTTTCCCATGCATAGTCATCCTTTAAAACAAGTTGGTATCTAGGCTTGCTCCTAAGAGCGACCTCACCCAGGCGGTAGGAGCCGCAAAGTTGAGGTTGCATTTTCCTTTTGCATTCTGGGTATCTGTGTAGTTGGTTGGTTGAAGGAACGGGAAGGGATGCTCTCGTGCTAAAGCTACCTGCTCCCAAAAACGTGGTTTTTAAAGGTCTGGAGAACAGAGCCCTTGAACGCACATGAACATGGCTCGTGACTGTCTCAGCCTTTGGGGTTGTCTCCACTTGCCTGCGGTGGGGGAGGGGGCGGTACTGTCATTTTAGGATAAGCTTCCTCTACAACCAACACGTAGCAACACCGAGGTGGCCAAGCTTAGCCAACGCCAGCCCAGGCTGCAAACAGCAAATACCTGGCTATTCTGACTTCCCCGCTCACGCTCACGGGGTTTGGGCGACAGCTGCGCAGGTGCTAGCCGGGAGCGGGGCTCCCCAATCCCGGGGCAAGGGCTCTGAACATCGCCACGTTAGACATCACCAGGTGCCTGAGCGACCCGGGTCCTGCCAGCCCAGGTCAGGGCGCTGGAGCGACTTGCGCTTCCAGAGGACGAGCGGCGGGGTCACCCGGATGCCTGAGGGAGACACTTGGGGGAACGGGTGGCTTTGGGAGGCTGGAGACGGGAAGGCAACCGAGCGCGGGAGGAACTGCGGCCAAGCCAGACGTCGCGGGCCGAGACGACCTCCAGGCCCCTCAGGTGTCCGGGCAACAGGACAGAGGTCCACGGACCCTTCGCTACGACATTCCCCGCAGACTCCGGGGCCAGGGTGCGGGGCAGAGTGAGGAGAGGGATTCCGGGGCACCCTGCCTGTGGCTCCTGGGACCGAAAAAGGATGCGAAGGGCAGCTGGGACTGGAGAGGAGGCAAAGGGGACGCGCGCGGGGCTCTGGCCGCCCGGGGCTCCCCAGCCCCGCCAAGAGCAGGAGGCGGCGGCAGCCCGGGGACTTGGGACCCAGGCGGCAACTTTGTGCGCGGGGTCGGGGAGGGGACGCGGCCGCGTTACCTGCGCAGCGGAGCGCGCTCAGCGCCAGCAGCAGCCCGAGCGACGCGGCCGGGGCCCGCATGGTCCTCCCGGGAGCCGGCGCCGGGCTCCGCTCGCTCCTGCGCCGCCGCCGCCGCCGCCGCCGCCGCCGCCGCCGCCGCCGCCCGCACCTCTCGGCTCCGCGCTCAGCCGCCGGCTGCAGACGGCGCCCGGGCTTAGCGCGCGCCCGCCCTGCACTTGGCCCGAGTTGCGCGGCCCCCGCCGGCGCCGCGGCTCCTGCGCCCCAGCGCGCGTCCCATCTCGCCGCCGCCTCGGCCAGCGCCAGCTGCCGGCCGCCCCTCCAGCCAGCGCGAGAGTGAGCGAGCCGAGCAGGGAGGAGGAGGGGAGGGAGGAGGGAGAAGGAGGAGGAGGGGAGCAGCCAGGAGGGAGGAGGAGGGAGGAGGACAGGAAAGGGGGAGGAGGGAGAAGGGGAAGGGAGGAGGGAGAGGAGGAATAGAGCTAGGAGAAGAGGGAGGAGGATGGAGTTGGGGAGGGGAGGAGAAGAGGAATGGGATATAGAAGAAGGGGGAGGAGGAACACACCCGGGAGTGGGAAAGGATGGAGAAAGTGGAAGCCGAGGAGAGGTGCCCTTCCTTCCCCCGGGGCCAAGACAACAGGCATCCACCCAGCGGTTAAGCCGCCAGAGGTCCCACTCACTCCCAGGGGAAGGCTCAGAGCCGCAGGCCTGTGGAGACCCGAGTAGGTCCCGACAGGGACAGAGAGAGCATGTAGAGTGAGGGGCCGAGTTCCCAGGGTATGCCGAGGGCACAACTAGGGGTGTCTCCGAGGGAGAGGCAAGGCGATTATAAGAGGGCCCGCAGAGGAGTCTGCGTCTGCGAGGGACAGGCAGAGTGCACCCCAGGGCACGTGATGAATGTGGACCCGCGAAAGTGTCTGCCAGCACCGGACAAACCAGGGCGCTGTTGGGTGCTGGGGTGTCTGCAGGGTGTTAAGCCGGGGTGTTAAGCGGGGGACTCCCCCACCACGAGGTGGGCCACGCTTCAGCCAGCGTGAGAAGGGAGTCCCAGGTCACAAGGGCACGGAAACTGTTGTGGCTCTGGACGCATAGACCCCAGCCTATACAGGTTGAAGCAAGGAAACTCTGAGGGGCTTCACTAGTCGCCCTGAGAGACCCTGAAGTTTCCCCCACCTGGGTTAGAGTCTCTGATCTATCCAATCTGGTCACACCTGCCACCAGCTTCTGGTGTCCAGGCTATGAAAAAAAAAATGGGTCAAACTTCAAATCGGTCAGCTGGGGTGATGCAGACTCCAGTCCTGCATCCTTGGCGGAGAACCCAGCTCCGCCTGTACAACCTAGGGTGGGTGAGGCTCATAAGCCTCAGTTTCCCTATCTGAAACATGAAGTCATGGCAGCCTCTAGCTGGTGTCCTCAGTCATCCCCTGGCCTGATCCCCCAAGGACAACAACCTTGGTCACTGCAGCCCTTATCACCGGGTGTCTGATTTCCCTGGCATCAGAACACTCCGGCCTTCCCAGCTGGTGAGGGGGCCTGGCAGACCTGCTTCATTAGTAGGGGCTCATTAGCCCAGGCAGCTCCAGGCTCTTCCACAGTAAAAGGACAAAGAGTAAGGAGCAGTTGCCTGGTCTTTGGCCAGGTTAGTTGCCAGGAAGGAATTGCAGACTATGCCTGCAGCCCTCCTTCCCAGGGAGCCCCCGCCCCCATCCTGGCCAAGGAGCTCCTGGAAAGGGTGTCAACAGCTAAACACTGGGATCTGGGCTTCCCCTTGAGTTTGAAGTGACTATCTGTCCCCTCTCAGTGACTGTGCCCGTGGGGGTGCTGTCCTGTCCAGTCTCAGGACCTTCTGTATGCTGCTCCAACCACCCCTCCTCTCCCTTTCATTTACCCAGAGTACCACTGAGCTAAGCACCTACTGTGTGCAAATCCTAGGCTGGATGGTGGTGACTCGGAAGGCAAACACAACAGGCCTGATACTCTTGGGGGAATAAGGGTAAACAGCAGCCCCATGATGCAGGTGCCCAAGGGTGCAGCCATAGCCAGAGGGAGGCCAGGGTGTACTTCACAAGATCAGCCTCCCTGTTTATCCAGGCTAGAGCTATACTGGGGTACCCTCTTCAACTTACTAGTGATGATCCACCTGCCTCCGCCTCCTGGGTGCTGGAGTTAAAGGTGTGTGCCACCAGATTGGGAATAATTTCCTTTTATATGCAGAAGGGATCGGAGTCCGTGTAAAGGTCACATAAGAAGGTAATGTAACTCCACAAATAAGAAAGAGGGATCAGTTTATGGGATGGTAGAGAGAGAGAGAGAGAGAGAGAGAGAGAGAGAGAGAGCTGCTGTGTGACTTTGTATAAACTCCTAACCCTTTCTGAGTCCCTTGGAGAGGTAGGAGCCCTGTTTTGGACTGCACCTTCACTGGATAAGGATATCTGCATGTTAAGCAAGCCTGTGTTTTCCCATGGAAATTCTAAGCCTTCTAAAGGACCCAGAAAGGCTGAGGAGCTGACAGTCTAACAGGAAGTCCCATATCTCCCTCAGCAGAATTCGCTTCTCACCCCTACCTCAACCTCAAACCATCCGTCTCACTTTCTGCCTGATGGCCTAGGCACCAGGCAAGACCCCCAAGGTTCTGTGCACATGAAGAGGCTGAGGCCAGAAATTACCCTCCCGCCCCCTCCGGATCTGTAGTGTGGGGAGGGAGACCTAGCCTGGCCCTGAGGTACAGAGCTCCCACCACCCCTACCTAGCAGGTTGCTGTCCCCACAGATCCTCCCAGGCCTCTCCCCTATAACGGAGCCCACTTGCCGCTGGGCTGTGGGTGAGGAGCAACATTGCCATCTTGTGGCAAAAGCTGGAACTGTACCCCAGAGCGGCTCAGGCCCTTGCCCTGGGAACCAAAATGCTGGGGGCAGAGGGACTCTCAAAATAGAAGTTCGTCTAACTTAAATAATAGGAATTAAGAATGCTCTAAGAGCCGGGTATTTCAGGACTTCCGTTACATGATAAGTGGGCCTCCAACTGAGGAAAGAGGCCCTCTTTCTGTTTCTGAGGTGTTCAAGCCTCTATGACAGGTTTGCACTAACTGGCGTATGCGGTCCTGGGGATTGAACCCTAGAGTGCTTAGCCAGCACTCTACATTCCCAGCCTCTTTCCTGGTCTTATTCTTCTACAAAGCACATTACCACCCTGGCTCTCCCCACTGGAATGTCACCTACTGTCCATCCCTGATAGCTGGGGACTCTGGCTGAACCATGCACCAGGCTTGACACAGGGAACCCCAACAACTATCTGGGGGAGAAGGAAAGAATTTTGCAGAAGTTTATTTTTAGTTGTGTTTTAAATGGTTGTTTTGTGCACTGTTGGATGAAGGGCAGCCTAGGCCTTGGCATTTTGTATTGTCTGCAGGTGATGGTTTTATGGAAAAGATGTTTGATTCCTCATGGTCTGCACGTGCTATCAATAGAACACCTGAGAAGCTTAGGTATCAATAGAAACTCCTGAGATGAGATGCTCGGGGTTCCACTGTCCAGTATGGCGCTTGCCATGATAGTGGTTCCCTCCACTGAGGTCTGGCAGAGTTTGCACCTATGAAAACACCTCCTTGTCTATCTTGATGAGCCACAGAGAAGCTATCTATTACAAAGGAAGAAAAGAAGGAAGGGAAGAAGCGAGGGAAGGGAGGGAAGGAGGAAAGAGGGGAAATGGAGGAAGGAAGGAAGCAAAGAAAAGGAGGGAGGGAGGGAGAAATCAAACTTGGGGTTAGACAACAGGTTAAGAGCTGAGCCCGACAAAGTAGCAGAAGCCCCCATAAGCCTGTGAATTGAGACCAGAAGGGAAGCGAAGGTCAGCAGGAAAAGGTGCTTGTTCCACATGTCTGACTTCAGTCCCTGGAATCCACATTAGAAGGAAAGAACTGACTGCCACACATGTGCTGTGGTACATATAAACCACCACTGCCCCCCCCAAAGGAATAATTGTCATACACAATAACAGCTTGTTGAAAATTGAGACAGGGTCTCACAATGTAGCCCTAGCTGGTCTGGAACTCACTATGTAGACTAAGCTAGCCTCAAATTCACAGATATCCACCTGCCTCTGCCTCCTGAGTGCTGGAATTAAAGATGTGTTTCACCACATTGGGAATAATTTCTTTTTATATTCAGAAGGATTTGGAGTCCATATAAGGTTACATAAGAAAGCAATGTAACCCCCACAGAGAGTTGGTTGGTAGGGCAAGGTGCTTAAGCAGGAAGTGCCTTGTGATCCCTCCACTGATCCTTGTGGAGAGAAACTGTCCCCTGGGTGCTCAGCAGCAAGGGCAGAGGTATAAGGAAGAGTGGGTCAGGAGGCTGGAGAAGTGGCTCAGAGGTTGAGAATATTGACCAGTTCCCCCAAAAGACCCAAGTTCAATTCTCAGCACCCATACCGTGGCTCACAACCATCTGTAACTCCAGTTTCAGGGGTTCCAATGCCCTCTGCTGGTCTCTGTGGGCACTGCACACATGTGGTGCACAGACATGCATGCAGACACTCATATACACAAAATAATGGTATAAAAATAATATTTTTAAAAAATCAGCTGTGAAGGCAGCAGCTGGTTGGGCCATCGGGGCAGATATAGTAGGAAGAGAGTGAAGCTGATAGTCGTGGGCGAGGCCAGCGCATGCTCACACACTCACAGTAGCAAAATCCACAGAGCCTGGACCGCTGGTGTGAGTTCAGTTTGGCAGCCTTTCGGATATCTGCAGCTCTCTGAGATCCTCGTCCAGACCACCCGGATGTCAACTAGAGACGAAGAAGATGAGTGAAGATTTCACTCCTTGACTGAATGAGAGGCAAGGGTTCTTGTTGCTCTCAACTCCTTTTCCTTCTTGGCAACTTGCCGAGTGCAGGTGTGACGGGAGGGTCTCCGGCAACCTCTTATGACCAGGAGGCACCGTGGTGACCGTCACCAGCTACGGGCGGTGGCGAGGACAGATTCGGACATCTTCAGCCATCATGTCATCCGCAGCAGGGCTGCTCGCACACAGACCGTCCTCTGAGACAGTGCACTGAGGCGCTTAAACTCTGCTGACTGGACAAGCATCCATGGCTCGTAGCCCAAAGCAGCCTGGGTGATGGATGCAGATTCTGAGAGCCCTAAATGGACAATCAGTCCTGTGTACTTGTCACTCAACAGAACAACTCAGAACATATGTCAAAAGGCAGAAGAAAAACATGCACAAGAAGTGCTTCTGGAATGGTAACTTATTGAGGGTTAAGAAGTTTCCCAAATTACGTTGTTCCTGACAGAGACTCAAGACACAGATACCGAGAAAGTATAACCTTGGCCCCCAGAGATACTTGGGGTGCCTTTCTATGAGTCCCATGCCATTCTCCCTGCACTCTGTATCCCCCAGCAAGTGAGGATGTCACGTAACAGCACCCCTTTTCTCGCTTCCCTCAGTGTTCTGTATTCAGAGCATCTCTCGTGCTGTGTATTTCTCTGCGGGACAGTTTGAAAGATGCATGCAGTCCCACCCTTAGAGTAATCCTTGTACTGTTTCATTGGTTTCCCAAGCCATCCCTTAGCTCTGAGCAGGCTGGGGAGACCTCTGGATTCCGATGGAGGAAAGGACAGCGCTGGACACCTGTGGTCCCACATGATCTTCTGAGATGACCCAGATGTAAGTAACTGTCTCCTCTCTTAACTACATTCAGCCAACGGGCAGCTGTGAGTTTCTCCCTGAACCACAGGGCTCAGCAATATCGTATTCATAATGGCAAAACCGTAAGTAAATAGGGACTGGTGGCTTGCAGAATCTGTGGCCTCAGGTCCATGAATCAGAATCTTCAGGGCTCACACTTGGCAGAAGACAAGCAGGAAATATTATTGGCAAGAAGGAAGGTCACAGTGGTGATAAAATGACCCAAAGACCTCCTCAAGGGTGTCTGGCTAAGAGAAGAGCCTGTGGAGCACAATTAAATCACTCTCGATGTCAATCATGAACCCAAGCTGCAAGTGCCCCTTTCGTGTTTATTTTTCCTTAAATTAAGCTAAGATATTGGAGTCTGCGATGACTATTGTACTGGCTAGTTTTGTGTCAACTTGACACATGCTGGAGGCCTCAGAGAGGAGGGATCCTCAGCTGAGAAAAAGCCTCCATGACATAGGGCTGTAGGCAAGCCCATAGGACATCTTCTTCATTAGTGATTGATGGCAGAGGGTCCAGCCCATTGTAGGTGGGGCCATGCCTGGGCTAGTGGCCCTGGGTTCTTTAAGAAAGCAGGCTGAGCAAGTCAGGAGAAACAAGCCAGTAAGCAGCACCCCTCCATGGCCTCTGCATCCGCTCCTGCCTCTAGCTTCCTGCCCTGCTTGAGCTCCTGTCCTGACCTCTTTTGATGATGAACAGTGATATGAAAGTGTGAGCCAAACAAACCCTTTTCTCCCCAAGTTGCTTTGGTCATGGAGTTTCATCACAGCAGCAATAAGACAAGTGTGCTCCCTAGTTAACAGCTGTTAGGCCTTCCCTGGTGCTCAGAGTTTTAAGATTTATGTTTATGTATGTGTATATATGTGTGTGTACGTGCACATGAGCACGGTGGCCACAGAGGCCAGAAGGGGGCGTCAGATCCCCTGGAGCTGGAGTTATAGGCAGTTGTGACCCACCTGACATGGGTGCCATTCTGGAATTTTCTAGTAAGTTCTTCCCAGCATGCCAGTCCCCATCATGAGCTTCGAGGAGAAAACACAGGCATGTGAGCTCATATCTGGCGGAGGGTCACCAAATATCTGGTCAGCTAAAAATGCCAACTCTGTCCTGCTGTTCCAATGTGACAAGCCACTTACCCATCCCTAAAAGATGGAATTTTTTTTTTTAACACATTTAACAGAGGAAGAAACTGGGGCTTGATTTGCCCCACAGCAACCAAATGGTACAGGTGGAGTCTGAACAGAGACCTGGACATCCTCAGGCTCTCCTGCAGGGTTTGACCACAGTAGGCCCTCTCTCAGCCCCTGACCACAGTAGGCCCTCTCTCAGCTCTCTCAGATCACCCCTGGCTCTCTCTCAGCCCAGTGGTCTTCCTCCATCTCAGGGAAACTTCAGTTTTGCCACTTTGGTTTGGTTTCTTTGGGTTGAGTTGGGTTTTCTAAGGCAAGCTGGCCTGGAACTCCTGATCCTCCCATGTGCTGGGGCGAAAGATGTGACTCCCGTGCCCATCTTGGACACACACACATAATTTCATACATGACTGCTTTGTTCACATCAGTTCTACCCCACCCTCTCTGCTTTTCAACTCCACCTGTCTCCCGACTGTTCTTCATGCCCACTGGAAAGAGCTTTGCCCACGGAGCCCTGGGGGATCTAAGGGCTGACGGTGGCTGTGACGACTCTCATGGGAGCCAGGGTCCCCTCATCAGTGATGAGGTCGCCCAGACAAGGCGTGACAGCCCCCACTTGATGGTGGGTGCTGTGGCGGAGTCGCTGGTTACTTCCTGCAATGGTTTTGAGACCTGTATGACATCTGTGAGCCAGTGTGGTGTCGCCCGGCACCTTGAGAAATTCTGGGACACCCAGGACACAGTGACACCTGATTCAGGAGAATCTGCCATCACCCAAAGGTAAGGTCTCACCACCGCCACCTACCCCGCCACCTTAGGGCTCTGCATGTCCAGTGTTTTCATGCTCAGCCTCAGGATGAAAAGGCACCTGGAGCTTCCCTCAGAAAGAGGGACAATGGCACTTTGCAGCACATGGCCGCTTTCCTGTCTAGACCCGCACGTGTGTCAGCGCTGATAGGCAAGTTCATTCCCACTGAGTAGAGCTCAAGGCACGGCGTTGAGCCTACATCTGTAAGAACAAAGAGGGACAATGGCCACGAGGCAGAGACTCAAAGACAAGGGGGCTCATAACAGAGCGAGATCTCTGTGTAGCGCTGTAACGGTGTCTGATCATGTCAGCAACAGCCAGCAAAGCTGCGTAACACACACACACTGTTTCAGTGACTTCAAGAGCACCTTACCTGTGCTGTTATACCCACCATCTGGTAAAGGATCAGCTGCCCTAGGTTGGTGCCAGCCAGATATTCCTGGCAGCTATGAGGATGCCAAGATCCCAGCATTTCCTACCATCCACCATAGCACAACAAAGCCAGTATGGCCACAACAGACATTCTCACAGTCTACCTGCCTCCTGTCCACTAAGGTCCCATTGGCTAAAGTATGTCAAGTAGCCAAGTGTCACGCAAGCAGAGGGGGCAGGGCTCTCACCCTCCGAGAGAGGAGCTGCAATGTTGGCCACAGACGGCATCTCTTGCAAGCCACTACCACAGCTGCTTTCAGCCAGGAGCCCCTTTATTCTTTTTCAGTTTTCAAGTTACATTTAGTGTGTGTGTGTATGTGTGTGTGTGTGTGGGCCACTGCACAAGAATGAAGGTCAGAGGACAACTTGAAGTCAGCTTCCTCCTTTCTACGTGTAGGTCTTAGGGATCGAACCCAGGTCATCAGCCCTGTCAGCAAGCACCTTTAACCTGCTTGCTGGGCCATCTTACAGGACTCCATGGATCATTATTCTGAATGGCCAGTTAAAATTAAATCAGAATTAAGTCCAAACAAAGGAGAGATATCTGAAGAAAATACCCATTTTTGTCACCAAGGCCAGTGACACGAGCTACCCACCACCACCACCACATCCCTCTCTACTCCCAGGACATAACGTGAATTGAAATGTTTCTATAAACAGGTATAAAAGAATCCCACTGAGGGCAGGCTGGGCAGAAAGAGCTTGCTGTTGTGTGAGCATACGGTAGCCTCAGCTGGAAGCCAGAACTCGCACTTTGCGAGAAACACAGGGTGGTTCTCTCGCTTTTCCTAAGACCTCTGAAGTTCCAGCCTTGTGCCCGGAGTGACTCCACTGAGTTCCTCAAAGCATGTTTGATTCATCCCAGCTCTACAGACAAGGATGATGAGGCCCAGAGAGGTCAAGCAAGTAGACTGAGATCACACAGCTAGGCACAGGCAAGTGTCCTTTGCTCTATCCACTTTGGCCCTTGCTTTCTCCTCCCCTTGTGATTGGCAGGACAAACCTCACCTCCCACACACCAGCGTGTGGGCTGCTCCTGAGCCAGGGCTGCTGGGCTGCAGCCAGGGTGGGTACCTCCAGGTCCTCGGGGCCTCTTGGACTACAGCAAGAGACTCATCTCCCTGCAGAAGCCAATCCTGGTTCCCCGAGCTCTCAGGAGAACTCAGGAGAAGAGAAAGGCTGTAAACGCCAAATGTAACCACTTGAGGAGCCGGTGCAGACAGCGCTGCAGACAGCCCGTTACATAAGCTGCGGAGGCTTCAGGTTTCGGAGAAGCCATGAGGCTCAGTGTAAGTCAGTCTTCCCTAAATGCTCACTCGCTCCTTTGGTCACACATCCTGTCCTGCCCCAGGGAGCCACCCAGGATCACAGTGACGTCCTTACAGATGTGAGAGCGGCGCCCTGGACAGGAGGCAGGTGGCCATGTGGATGAGGATGCTGTTAGAAGAAAATGAGGTAGAGAAGTCAATAATAAAGCTGGAGGAGGAGGGGTGTTTGTGGAGTGGGAGGGGCTTACGTAGGGGAGGGGCTGAAAGGGAGACATTAGAGCAAGTCATACAGAGAGCGAGGGAAAGAGCCTCACATCATAGGCTGCTAGGGGCAGCCCTGCCAGGGGCAGAGGCAGAATGTGCAAAGGCCCTGGGGTAGGGCTGTGCCAGCACTGAAGAGGCCCAGTGGAGATGCACAGCCAAGACAGAGGCTCTGCAGACACTGGGCGGAAGAGACTTGCTCCAAGAGTCAGAGAACCACTGTGACAAATGGGTCTGGGGGGAAGGGAGGTAGGCCTGGGGAGAACTATTGGAACTTACAGACTCCTGCCCCTTCACCCTCAGGACTGTCAGGATGAAATGCGGCCTCGAGTGGCCCAGGTGACCAGCCAGGAAAGCGGCTCCAGTGAGCTCTCACTGGGCGCCCTGGCTCACACCTGAAATCCTAGGACTTGGGAGGCTGGGGCTGGGGATAGCTGCGGGTTTGAGATCCTGAGACCCTAGCTCTAGAATCAAAAACAAAAATAAAGACTTCTCGCGCTTTCCAAAACCAGACGTGCGAGGGACTCAGAGGAAGGACAGCAGCTGCTGATGGCTTGGAGGACGGAGGGAACGATGTGACCAAGAAGCCCTCCAAGTCAAGATGCAGCCCAGTGGGCAGGCAGTGGGGAACAGGGCTAGATCCCCAGCCTTGGTCCCAGATGGCCCTCTACACCCTTTGCACCAACTGTCCCTCCCCTTCAGGTCACACAGGGTACTTTCCAGTACTTCGGGTTTCCCAGGTAACCGCCCAGCTGTGCTCCACTCTCCATGTTCCATTCTCCTCCTGTGCACTCTCATATATGTCCTGACTCACGTATAAATCGCTTGTTTTGCCACAAAGATGAAAGCTACACATCCCAGGAACTATCCTGGTGGCCATTCTCTGGTCCCGGAAGGGTCCTGGCCTGGAAAGATACTCCAAAACATAAAGATTGGAAAATTCCTCTGATGGGCTGCTGGGTGTTTTGATTTCTTCCACAGGGAAGGGGAGGGGGGAAAAATGAAAATGGAATAATTCGTGGAAAAATTAGAATCTTAAGACAAAGTGGGGTGTGCATTTGCATAACGACTAACTTCCGATTTTGAATGTCGCCCACCTCCACAGTGAAGATGGCAGCCACCCAGGTAGGGCGGAAGTGGCTCAGTCAGACATGTGCATGTCACAGGGGAGTCAGAACCCTCCCGAGGCAGCCTCACCAGCCCAAAGGAAAGCACTCTTGATGTTTGCCGTGTCACTTATGCACAGCTATGTTCAACCTGGCACAACTTCCCAGCTCCCTCCTCCTCTTTCATCCAGGTTAGGAACGCTAAACTGCTGATTTTCCCAGACTCTTCTGCAGATCTTATTTCTGGACCAGAGATTTTTCTGGGGGCCACCCCCCAAAAGAATACAGATGCCTAAACATGCCTCACCTCTTCTTGTTTAGACATAGCCTCCATGACTAAAACAACAGCAGTCATCTTGCGATTCTGGGAGGGCCAAGAGACTCAGAGATACCTACCTGGTCCTCAGTTGGTGGCCACTTGCCTAGCATGCACAGGCCCTGAATTCTGCCCCCAGTACTGCATAAAATAAAGTGTAGAAGCAAGAGGATCAGGAGTCCATGGTCACCCTCAGCTACATAGAGGCTACCCTGAGCTACACAAGATCACAAGACCACATCTCACACACACACAGCTAGCCATCGCCTGACTCCTTCAAAGCTAAGAATTGTCAGAGTTCCTTCTGATTAACGGAGGGGTCTGACAGAGCATCATTGTAGTAAGGATCTGAGATCTCTGACTGTCCTGGTCGGTCCTACTCCAGCTTGAAGGCTGAGAGCCAAGCCCAGAACTCTTGTGTGGCTCTACCTCAGAGAAGGCTACCCAAAAATAAACCCGGGCTCTGAAGACCTTTAAAACAACACCGTCGCTTTGACCAAGTGGCTGACAAAGTCACCATGAACAGTAGCCATCTACCACAGACCTCTGCGTTCCATGTGGGGACCTGAGACATCAGGAGTGAAGGGGTCAGGTGGATGGAACAAGATGGGAGCGGCTGCCTAGCCAAAAATCCTAGCTCCCAACTCCCAAGATCATGGCACCCAGTCAGGCCCCAGATTGCTGCCATGAAATCCAACAGTCAAGCAGAAGTGCCGACCCCCCCAAATTCAATTTGCAAGGTCAACCACGCAGGAAAGTAGGCCTAATAAGATTGTCACACCCTGAGTCCCTGCTGAATTAGAATAAGGAAGCAATGAATTATGGGACACAGACTTTACAAGAACCTGGGTTCCCACAGAGGTGAGAGAGGCACAGCTGGGTTATTTTTAAATGCGTTGGGTGTGCTGGAGAGATGGCTCAGCAGTTAAGTACATTAGCTGCTCTTGAAGAGGATTTAAGTTCAGTTCCCAGCTACTGGCATAGTAGCTCACAACCACCATGAACTCCAGTACCAAGAGATCTGATGCCCTCTTCTGGCCTTTGTGGGCATTGCATGCATGTGATTCATGTACATATGTGTAGGCAAAACACTCGTGCACATAAAGTAAGTCTCTTTAAAAAATGGGCCGGCAGAGGGTAGGTAGGGGGTGCAGGGGACGGAGGGAAGGAAGGAGAGGGTCGGGATGAGAGAAGAAAAATTGTTTAAATTGCTAATAAAACCAAAGACTAGCCAGGCAGTGGTGGCACATGCCTTTAATCCCAGCACTCAGGAAGCAGAGTTAGGCAGAGCTCTGTGAGTTTGAGGCCAGCCTGGTCTACAGAGTGAGTTCCAGGACAGCCAGAGTTACAACAGAGAAACCCTGCCTTGAAAATCCTAAATAAATAAATAAAAACCAAAGACTAATAAAAACTAAAAATATATGTGGAACTGTATGGTGTTGTCCATCCCAGAAAGTATAAACTCTTGTGATACAAAATAAAATAAAATAAAATAAAATAAAATAAAATAAAATAAAATAAAATTTAACGGAGCATATATACAGCTGTTTAAAAACAAACAGAGGGCTGGCATCTAGCTCAGTGGTATAGCACTAGCCTAGCACACATGAGACCCCAAGTCTCATCACCCATACCACCAAATAAATTTTAAAAAAAAAGAGAGAACCACAGACACACCATGGCAGAAACATAAAACTGTTAGCTCCCTAGAAATCACACAGGAAGTCTCAAAGTACCCACCTCTACGATGCTCCGACCTCCTCTGGGAACCTGTGGGGACGTATGTGACATATAAGCTGGGGGAATCCGGTGCTCACTAGCAGATAGTGAAGGAGAGAGAACCAGTGGCCAAGGATGGCCAGGGTCCAGGATGCAACCTCTGGGGGCTCAGGGCCCACCAAAGCTTTGTAGATGGCAGAGAGGCCCTGGCCGAGAAAGGAGACACCACTAACAACAGGAAGAGGCTGGGAGGGGGTCTCCCAGAACCTCTAGGAGCCAGCCCCAGACATACTGATGGAGTCACATCAGGCTCTGGCCCGTGAGCCATGAGTCATTGGTGGCTTCAAGCCCCTGTTGCAATGACCCACGGGTAACTGCAAAAGGGCCTCTCAGTGCCCAGGACCCCAAGCTCCCCTGCAGCACAGCCAGTGGGGCTCAGGCAGCTTGATCTGACACCTTCCAGGAAAGCCACCATTCTGCTGACAGAAGAGGCACACAAAGCCAGGCCTCCGTCACTTAGCTCTTCCCCCAGGGACACAGAGGGAAGGCTTGTGGTGGGAACAAGCTGGATGATACCACCAGGCACAGCACACAGAGGGGCTGGGTGCTCCTGTACACTGGAGATCAGGACTGCCACCTGCTCTCTGTGGTAGGAAGGCTATGTAGGGCTGAGCTGGGGTCTGTGGCTAGCTGACACAATCCAGAAAGAACCAGTGTGTGAGGAGAATTGAGACACCATCCGAACACAAACCAGGACCACTGCTAAACACCAGGAGCCAGACACCATCACACAACTTGTGCTGAACCACACAACTCCATGGCCTGGCAGTGGGCTGACAGCGGCACAGCCAGCCACGTAAGATCGTTGAATCACCTCAGAGAAACACAAGCATACTGCGCATGTTCAGGTGTGCATGGCGCAAGTTTATTCCATTAAATTCTTCATAGCACTTTTCCCTTATAGACTTAAAATCCAGGATATTTTCAAAAGGTTTCATGTTGTGCTCAGTTTAAAAAAAAAAATACAAAAAAAACGATCACCAGGATTTGTGACATACTCCACACAATGGACAAGAAGCACAGCCAAGTCCCAGATACCAAAACCTGAGACTCCATTTATAAGTGCAGAGGACATAGTTACGACGGAAGGAGCCCAGGAACGATTAGGAGGGAGCAGGGGGCTTCCCCGAGGCCGGGCAGTTCTATCCTTGAAGGATCCGGGATCACACTGCCCAGCACGCACCCAAGTGGAGGCACGGGGTAGACACCAGGGATTCAAGTGCCCCCAGACATTTGACCTGTTCAAAGACCCAGAGCTGGGTGAGGGCACTCACCAGCAGAGGGGATTTGCCACAGCAGAGAGCTCTCGGCTGGCTGGAGTGTCAGGCACAGTTCCCTAGAGTGGTGAGCAGTCAGCCCGGGGGGCCCAACAACCAGCTGTGAGGTGACATCTGTGCCAGGTGCCCGGGCTTCAGCCAGCTCGTGAGAGGACAGTCTGGCTGAGAGAGCCAGGCCAGTAAGGACAAGGAGTACAGGTGAGACTTCACCTTCATAGAGCGAGATGGGACAGTGGGCTCATGAGACCGAAGGCCACATCGCCCCTCCGGTGTGCTGTCACCAAACGTCACCAGCCCTGCACCTGCAAGGCTGTGTGCTGACCTACAGCGGCAGGGCCGAGACAAGCTTCAGTGAGCCCTTCTGGT
Organism: Cricetomys ansorgei; assembly: GCA_026225945.1. Classification (NCBI taxonomy): domain Eukaryota; kingdom Metazoa; phylum Chordata; class Mammalia; order Rodentia; family Nesomyidae; genus Cricetomys; species Cricetomys ansorgei. The sequence goes on from JAMJFZ010001012.1 coordinate 9,084,297, forward strand.
CTCTGAAGGCCAGGCACATCCTGGAGCACAGGAGACCTGGTCCCCACCGATGACTCCGAAACCGAGCCTGCGTGATGCACAGTGCCCAGGGCCATCTGGAGCAGCTGCTGTCTCTAAGGTGTCCCTCAGTGCCATCACAAGCACAGCTGGACGGCATGCAAGCCATTGGCTCAGAAGTCCCGCAGCTCAGGGATGTCCCGGTATAGGTCCAGGGCTTCAGGGTTGGAGAAGGCACCCCGGTGCTCCACAGCCCTCCCGGCCATCACCTGCTTCACGGCCACCTCTACTTTCTTACCGTTGAGTGTGTACTGTGGGAAGAGGCGGGAGACAAAGGGAAGAGTGTTTAAACCAGAGGCAACAGCGCGGCCTCTCCTCGGGCTTCTCCCCGCATTCTCTTCCATAAGCCCAGATGTGTGTACACGCAGGTGGGTGTAGCAGTAAGCACACAGCTGTCCCCAGAGGACGCTGCATCCTCAAACACATGCCACATCGCCCACAGACGCCTGTACAAGGACACCAGAGGCCAGCACCATCTGTGCAACTTGCCACGTGACCCCACGCCTGTGTCACATGAGAATACGGGTGCCTCCATCGCTGTGCGCTGCACCAGACCCGCATCGGGTCCCTGCAGTGGGCACACTGGGTACCACATGGCCAGAGTGACACCACATCTGTCTCAGGAGCCATGCCCTCTGACAGATTCGCTCCCGTCCCTCTGCTTTCTTCAGTGTGACATGAGTGTAAAGCTGTCCCCGCCCAGAAGGGTGTCAGGAGGACCGACTACTCACGCACTCACTCACTCACTCACCCACGCACCCACTCACTCTCACACAGGTGCACCTCAGGTTCTCTTCCTCCCTGCCCCTATAAAGCTATGAGGACACAGGCAAAACTCTTTTCCAGGCAGAGTGCAGGCCCCCAAGTTGTTCCTGGGACTCAAGGACAGTGGTCACTCTCAGCATGTTCAAGGAAGTCTCGCCCGGCTGAGTCCATCTCCAACCCCAGTCTGCACGTGCTTGCTCCACCTGCCCAGGGAATCCCCAAGCCAGAAGCCCAGGGTCCCCACCCAGGATCTGAGGAGCAGCAGCCTGCAGGCATGGAATGACATCCCCAGCAAGTATGGACAACTGCAGGTCCCACACACTATGCACGTGTGCCCCTATTCCCTGCTCCAAATGTGACTGAGCCAGGACAGGGAACCTTCTGAGGCCCTTTCCCCAGCCCCCTACACACACACACACACACACACACACACGCAGCTCCCTTCAGAGTTCACATTCCCACAACTGTCTGCAGGGCATACTCAGGCCACCAGCCCCAACATGGCATCCCACTGCTGCTGGAAAGGCTGTCATGAGGGAGAAGATGGTTGCTAGGCAACATGGTACCCATCTAGAGGCAAGAGCAAGCAGCAGCCACCCAGGCTCCCGTAGGCCCAGGTGAGAGACAACGTACTGGAATGCCTCGGGTCTCCAAGATGAGGCTGGGCACATGGCGAGCAGACAGGCCGAGGCGGATGGCATCGCGGATGCGCTTCACGAGGTCAGGCTGGAAGGTGTGCCCAGACGCCATCTTCAGAAACAGGACCACCCGCTCCTCGCCATCCCTGTTGTACTGGGGGACACACAGGCTGTCCTCCACCTCGTCGAAGGCTTCCACTGTGGAAGCAGAAAGGAACCAGCCTCTCATGAAGCTCTGCCCAGGCCACCTGGTCTGACAGGAAGGGAGCCTGTCTGTCCTCAGTCCTCGGCTCACAAGCAGAGCAACCTGGCTGAGCAAGAGACAGCCACCCTCTAGGCTGTACTATGCTGCGCCTGGACAGGGGATGCCCATGCAGGCGTACATCACACCTCTGTACTAAGATGCCACTGACAGGGACAAAGGGACCAGGCTCGGGAGGAGTGCATTCGTGTCGCTCACCTGGCTACACTACTACACTAACCTGGCACTATCTGGGGTCAGATCTCAGAATGACAAAGAAGGGTGGATCTGGGACCTGGGCCAAGACTAAGTCCCTAGGCCAGAAGCTTTGAGAGCCCCTCACAGGTGTATGTCTGGTGTCCTACATGGTGCTGTGTGACCTCCAGCACTCGCACACCCTCTCTGTGCCTCTGTTTCCTTGCCCAGATGGAAGAGATAGGCTTAACCATTGCTCTGAGCTTGCTGTGAAGAAACCTGAAGGAAGGCCGTGACCTTTACATTCCTGAGGTTTGGGGAGCTGCCACCATGTGGCCAGGCATGTTCTGGAAGAGAGGCTGTGTGCACGGAGACCTGCCCTCATCCCGCTACATATATGTCCACCCTCACCCAGCTCTCTGGTGGCTGTGGCACCACCCTGGACCCAAGAGTGGCAGGAGAGATGCACTAACCGATGTTGTAGATCTCCGAGCTGCCGAAGCGCACTCCATTGGGGTTGAGGGTGCCATCACTGCAGAGACAGGAAGCATGTGGCTAAGCAAGTGGCAGTGCCCCATCCCTCCCGGCAAGCACCATGCCCATCAATAAGGCTCCTCCCCCAGCACCCAGCTGCCACCTGCTGCCCTATCTCCTCTCACATCACAGGGTGTGCCCCCCCCCATGTCTCCAGAGGGCACAGCAGCAAAAGGGGACACCTCACCTCCGGCCCAACATGACAATGCCTCCTGTCTTGGGGTTGATCCTGCAGTAGTCGCCATGTGCCCAGATACCTGCAAGAAAGGCAGAGTAGAACGGTTACACTACCGGGACAGGGACCTGCTGGGGTACACCCAGACAGAATACTGAAGCAGGAACAGAAGGGAGGGCCATTGGCCTCAGATTTTGGTAAGTCGAAGAACAGGCAGTGTGTGGCTAGCAGAGGCCAGGGACAGTGAGATAGTGAACTGCATGAGTCAGGTGTGGTGGCTCACACCTATAACCTCAGCACAAGTGACCACACACATGCAGTTTACACAAAGCCAACAACCCCTGTGGAGACGGAGGATATAAGCAGCTTCAGTTCAAGACCTCAAGGCCACTTCTCCCAAGCAAGGCAGGAGGAACCAGGGCCTTGAAAAGGAAAGCCCTCTGCATGGTAGCCTGACAAGGTGAACTACAGGCAGTAGTGTGTAAGGGCAGCCAGACTCCTCTCCAACAGCCACTCCCACTGGAACCAGCAGACAAGCCTGGCCACCGGTCGCCCTCCACCCTCCACCCTCAACTCAGTGGCTCACATGGCTCTCAGCACAGCGCTGGTGGCTGGAGGCTTTGAGTGCAGGGGTTACAGATCTCGGGATGTTTTTCAAGCTCACACTGATGAGATATAGAGGCCCACTAGGAGCTGGAGGAGAACCCGTGTGAGCCAGGATGCCAAACCCCAGCCATGCAGGGCGTGTGGCCAGCCTGCTCCCACCTACCTGGGAATTTGGAGAAGTAAGCCTTCCTGTACTTGCTGCCGTTTTCGTCATTCCAGAAGTGCGTGGGCTGGCAGGGGATGGGCTTGGTGCATACCAGCTCGCCGCTCTCTCCCCAGACGGCCTTCCCTGGCAGATGGGGAGAAGACTGAGCCCGGCACGCTCATGACCACACTCTGGCACATGCCCTCTTCCTTACGTTCCTACTTGGGACACAGTTTTGCTATGCACAGGAAAAAGTGACTTGCCCCGGATGTGCACCATGGCCTCCCCCACACATCCGCATACAGCCCGGCTCTCATGGCACTGCATCTCAACACCTGCTTCTCCAAGGTTGGGATCAGGGAGCCTATAAGCTCAAACCTCACCCATGGTAAAGAAAGGGCATTGTTCCCCATGGGAGCGGTCACTCCCCTCTTAGGGAGATAGAGACTCATCACAGGCAATGAACACATCTGTGCACCTGCTTCTCCCTCCTCAGATCCCAGAATAGTCAGGGAGCCATTCACCTTCCTCGTCCCAGGCTTCCACGGCCATGGCAAGGTTCCGGGCTTGGATCTCACCCTTGTACACGGGGATAGATGAGTTCTGGCCCATGAAACAGGAGACGATGTCAGTGCCACCTGCGAGCAACAGCGGAGGACAGGTGACCCTTGGGGACAGGCAGCCTTCAGGATTCCCTGCCAGCAAGATGCAGACCTGCCTGGACAAGCACCACCCTTCCCGCAGACACTTGTGACAGCGAGGCAGCAGTGACCGAGACTGGCCTCAGCTCTATATCTGTCCCTGTGTCAGGTGACGTGTTCTCCGACTGAGCCTCCTTGCCTAAGGACTCAGAGCAAATGCCCTCAGCTGATCATGAGGAAGCCTAAGACTTAAGACATAAATACAAGTCTCGGCTGATGACACTCACACACCACACACTTCCCCACAGGCGCAGAGGCTCACCACACACACCTCACAGACACATTCACCCCGCACATGGAGACACACACAGCAAAGTCAGCCGGAGCTCAGCGGAGTTGTGGGTCCAATCCAAGTGTCCAGAAGGAGGTGCACAGAGTCCATGTATACACCCTGGTCCCCACATTTGGTATCTGGATGCCCCCCAAACCACGATAAAAAGAGAACACCTCCTCCTTCAGGTACAGGTATGTGTGGGAAGGGCTGGGCCGAGTGAGTGACCCCATGAAGGTGGAAGGGACAGGCGCAGCCTGGAGGCTCTGTGTGCTGCTTCTCCCCAGGCAGAAACCTCCGGACCTTTGTCTCCTTGGGTCCACCTTGTGTCCCATGCTCACCGCTGCCACGTCCAAGGCCTGCTTCAGACTCACAACAGGGATGGGGCGGGGCCCTCACCAAAAAGACACAGGCCAGGCTGTCTAAGAGACACTCAGACAGTACCCAGGACAATCCCAGAGACCGAGCCAAGGTGGGCAGGATACACTGCAGTCTCGGGAACAAATGGACCAGAAAGCCATGAGGTGCGAGAGCGGCTGGACAATAACGAGGCTGAGGGGGTGAGGAGGCCCGTGCAGAACCATGGGTGCCCTGGGAGAAATATGGAGATAAACCTAGCCAGCTCTAGAGGTGTCCAAACCTTCAGACAGAACCAAAGGAAATCGAGCAAAAGGGCAGGTGAGGGAGGGAGCGGAGCCAGCACCAGGGTGTGGTAGTATGAAGCTGTGGCAGCTCACCAAGGGAGACACGGAGGTGTATGCATTCATCGGCACAAACCCTGCCAGACCATAGCAGCAAACTACTACACCAGGGGCTTGTTCGAGTGCAGCCCCATGGGCTCCCCCTACAAAGGACAAATTTACAGAGAGAAAAGAGAAGTGATCTCCAGATTCCTATGGACTGAGACAGCATGACCTATTGGAGACACTGCTGAGGGAAGTGTCGTGTACCTGAAGCCATGCCTGAGGGAGCACTCACACACATGCACAAATGCCCACATGTTCATACCCTCACACACATGCACACATGCACACACATGTTCATACCCTCACACACATGCACACATGCCATATTCATACTCTCACACACATGCACACATGCCATGTTCATACTCTCACACACATGCACACATGCCCACATGTTCATACCCTCACACACATGCACACATGCCATGTTCATACTCTCACACACATGCACACATGCCCACACATGTCCATACTCTCACACACATGCACACATGCACACATGTTCATACCCTCACACACATGCACACATGCCCACATGTTCATACCCTCACACACATGCGCAAATGCCCACATGTCCATACTCTCACACACATGCACAAATGCCCACATGTTCATACCCTCACACACATGCACACATGCCATGTTCATACTCTCACACACATGCACACATGCCCACATGTTCATACTCTCACACACATGCACACATGCTCATACTCTCACACACATGCACACATGCACACATGTGTTCATACCCTCACACACATGCACACATGCCCACATGTGTTCATACCCTCACACACATGCACACATGCCCACATGTGTTCATACCCTCACACACATGCACACATGCGCACATGTGTTCATACCCTCACACACATGCACACATGCTCTCACATTCACCCACACAGAGAATATCTGACAGGAAATACTTCCGGAAAGGGAAAGGGGCAGTTTGCACCTTTCTTGTGAACCCTGAACTCTGTGTGTGTGTGTGTGTGTGTGTGTGTGTGTGTGTGTGAGAGAGAGAGAGAGAGAGAGAGAAACTAAAGAGAGAGATGGGGGTGCGGATGCCAGAAGAAACCGGAGCTTGAGCTACAGGTAGTTAAGTACCTATGCCCAGCATAGGTACTAGGAACCAAACTTGGGTCCTCTGCAAGAACAGCAAGTGCTTTTTAATCTTGCAACCTGCTGCTACTCAACATGCCACTGTTGTGATGCTCCTAATGACGACATCCCTCCATGGCTTCCAAGGGCCACCCACCACTCCCTTACCATTTCCCCCTTCCTCCTGCAGCCAGTCTTCGGCCCTACCTGAGATGGAGCCAAGAAGCACGCTGCTCTTGATGCATCTGTACACATACTCGTAGCTCTGGGCTTTCAGTGGCGAGCCAGTGGACAGGATCGTGTGGAGTGTGTGGAGGTTGTGAGTTTCCACTAGGGGCAGAAAGGACCAGAGATTAAACCAAACCCACTGCCTTCAGCCATGCTTACATGCAGAACACAGCCGGGATGAATGCCAATCCCAAAGGGGCGGTTCTGGGAATGTGGACTAAGGGGCCTCTCACCTGGCTTCATGTCCTTCTCCTCCAGCACTGACAGCCACTTGGCTCCTGTTCCCAGGATTGTGATACTATGATGCAGGGGGAGAGAAAGCACCTTCAGGCCTCCGGCAGGTCCCCAAAGCTTCAGTAACAGGCTTCAGTCACAGCTTCCCACCCCCTGCCTTCCCAGTTTAGCTCCAGGCCTGCTCTGACCTGTCACCCGCATGGCACCCAGGTCCACAGGGATCCACATGAACATATGCCTGGCACAAGCAGAGGCCTATGACAGTGAAAGTGGCCAACTCTCTCCAGGGGAAGAAAGGTCACTCAGTGTGGATCCCATGCAGGGCCGTCTAACTGCCACACACCCTCACAGACGGGGGGGGGGGGGGGGGGACCGCCCACGTCCCAAGATAGAGACCACAGAACTCTGGCCCCATCTTTAACCAGAATCTCTCTCTCTGGGCTCACCTCAGTAAGAAAAACCATCCTTAAAGGGTCTGGTCTGAGCCTGGGGGGTTAGAGTTGGTGACATGCTATGCTGTTGATAGGAGCTGATTCTACAGCCTAAAGATCTGTCACTAGTTTGTGGACATGTATGAACCATCATTCCTAGTTTACGAACATGTATGAACCACTCCTGGTTTAGAGACATGTATGGAAAAACTCAGAGGACCTAACGATGCTGCCAGTCTGCTGATCCTGGCCAGCGCCTCTGGCTACAAGACAAATGGGTTTCTTCTTTTCTTTCCTTTTTAATAATGTGTTTATTTATTTATTTTGTTGCAGGGAGAAGAGCACACATGTACAACTTGTAGGAGTCTGTTCTCCCCTTTTACCATGTAGGTCATGGGGACTGAACTCAGTTATCAGGTGTGGAGGCAGCAAGCATCTTTAGCAACAAGGACATCTTGTTGGTCCCAATAACAGGGCTTTTGTGAGCATACCTAACCTTGTTTTACCTCAGGACTGGCTGGGATGGAGCAACCTACCCACTACCCATCACCCTTCACCTATGCTTCTCACAGCCATCGACAGCCGAGCACGGACTTGAGGACTGCAGTCCCTGCCTAGGGACCAAGCTACACCTGCCGTGTTGGGCAATAAGGAGGTGCACTCCACCAGAGCACAGGCAGCACCTGGAAAGACCATGTCTTAAGTATTGGGGCACAGACTCAGTGTGTAACCATGCATGGAACCAGCTCACAGGTCTATGAGCATGCTGGCTTCACACATGTGCATGCACACATCTGCAGTTCACACTCGCGTACACACATGCATATGTGATCTCATGCACTGTGGTGTTTAGAATGAAAATGGCCCCCATAGGCCCATAAGGAGAGCACTATTAGGAAGTGTGGCCTTGTTGGAGGAAGTGTGTCCCTGAGGGAGGGCTTTGAGGTTTCAGATGCTCAAGCCAGGCCTAGTGTGACACTCCTTTGCAGCTGCCTGTGGATCCGGATACAGAACTCTCAGCCTCAGCTCCTTCTCCAGCACCGTGTCTGCCTGTGTGTCAATATGCTATTCACCATGCTGACAGTGGACTAATCCTCTGAACTGTGAGCCAGCCCCAGTTAAATGCTTTCCTGTATAAGAGTTGCAGTGGCCATGGTGTCTCTTCACAGCAATAAAACCCCAACTAGGACACACACACACACATATACACTTTCATCTGTGTACATGCACATATAAACCTAATCTCACACACATGTATCACACTCCGCATTGGAGTTCAAAGCCTCATTGACATCCAATTCCCTCTCCGCTCCCCTTCTGGTAACTTCCCCCACAGCACCAACCCCACACCAAAACCAGTTTCTCTTCCTGAAGCCTGGCTGGCAGGTACCAAGGGATAGGATTAACCTTTGGCCAACCGCAGTTCACTATGGAACAGTGTGAGCACATGTCAGGATTCCAACAGCATCACCCTGGCCAGGCAGTTTTATGTAAAATGTTAAAGGCCAGGATTTACAATTACTAATAGTGGGCCAGCTCGGTAAAGGTGCTTGCCGCCAAGCCTGACGGCCTGTACTCAAGTTCAATTCGCAGGACCCACACGGTAGAAGGAGAAAACCAACCCCAACAAGTTGTCCTTCGACCTCCGCCTGCAAACCATGTCATGCACGTACCCACACACAAAATGAATGTTAAAATGCTAATTTAAAAAAAACAGCCACTAGTAGCTCCTTCTGCTTCCACGTGGTGGTTCCCTAGCTGGTGACTGAGCATGGCCGAGCAGTACTGCTGGTGCCGCAAGTCTGAGCTTCCACCACTGGCGATGGGTTCATCCACCAAGAGCTGGCAGCACAGGCCTCTATGAACAATACTTTCATAATCCCCAGCCACCAGGTGGCGCTCAATGCTGTGTCCTGCCCCACTGTGGGCTCTGCACCTTAGAGCTCCCACTAGCATCCACCAAGGGAAGAGCAGTGGGCAAGGCCACAGGAAGGCAGCCACACCCTCCACACACAGAGCACCTGCAGTATAGCTCTGATTCCTTGAAGAAGACTACAAAGACAGCTGGCCATTTGGCCTGCCCCAAGGGACCACTAAGAACTGGCCAAACTTTTGAGTAAGGCGGTGGGAAGTGCAGTCTCAATTAGCTACTGGCCTCCCAGCCCACATCTGTGCCTCCCTGAACGTACCAGTCTTCTCTGGTTCACTCGAACCCAGGGACACCCTATAAACAGCTGCCTGTCCCTCAGCCCTGCTTGATCCGAGACTCCCTGGAATCTCACAGGCTTAGGAATAAGACCAACACCTTCTTCACAATGCTGCACCGACCGACCCTAAAGCCTGTGCTCTGACGTGTACACAGAAGAACAGTCTCCACTCAAGACCAGGGAGTGACATCAACTGATTGACAGCAGTTGCCACTTCACCACACACAGTCACTCAAAACATCACCTGAACCCCTTTAATACATGTCATTTCTACTAAAAAGAATTTAGAAATAAAAATGGTAAGGGAGGGATGAAGGGAGGAAAAGAAAGGCAGACACCTGGAGGCTGCCGCTCAGAGGCAGAGTGCTTGTCTCACACATGAGGTTCTGTTCCCATCCCCCCAGAGCAAAAATTGGCAAGAGCTAACCCACTCCTTTGACTTCTCAAAGTTCCCTCCCGGTCTGAGGACCAGTCCCCACTCCGTAAGCAAGGGTGCCGAGGGTGGGACCTGGCCTGGCCTGTCCTCTCTCCCCCATGGCTTTCAGCACCCTCCGTATCCTCTCAAGCAGAAAGACAGAGCACTCTGGGACAGAAGGGGAGTGTCAGCTCTGATGCTGAGCCTTCCTCCAGCTTGCCAACAGTGACAGCCTGTCATCCTGTCAGTCGAGCAGGACCTAGGGGACTCACCCTATCCTGTCCACCAGGTCCCACAACACATTGGGTGTCGGCACCAGTGGGGAGCCATCATACAGGACCAAGGATGCTCCCGTGGCCAGGGCTGACACCATCCAGTTCCACATCATCCAGCCAACCTGCCGCAAACGGGGACACCAGATGAGTCAGGCAAAGGTGCAGGGCTGGAATCCTAGCATGGGAGCAGTGGGGAGAGTCTGAAGGGCCGCAAGTAGGGGGGCCAGCCTTAATCATACTGTGAAACCCAGTCTAAAGAAAACAAAATGTTTTCAAAGACCCACTGACTACTCCATCTACACGCGGAAAAGCTGGGCAGATCTGGAACAAAATACAAAGCAGAATAGGCGAGGCAAGGTTCCAGCAGAAATCTCCAACCTGGAGGGCAAAAGAGGCGCCTGAGGGACAAAGGACACACCCCTCTGGGAAGCCTGGGCGGACTTGCTGGGGATCTGAGTGTCACCCAGCACCCAAGGTAAGTACTGGGAGGTGGGAACATACGGCTGGTGAGGAAGTTTCCTGGAAGTGGGGATGTCCATGCCTGTAATCCCAGCATTTGGGAGTCTGTGCCCGCCAGGAGTTCAAGGCCAGCCTGGGCTAGAAAGTTAAGCTCCGTCTAGCCGGGACAACTCGGCTAGATGCTATCTCAAAATGAATAAAATAAAGGACTAGGGATGTGGCTCAGTGGTAAAGCATTTGCCTAGCGTGCTAGAAGACCTGGGTTCAATCCAGGCACTGACTTGATAGGAACATCCCAACTCCCAACTCAAGCTCTGGGTTAGTGCCAGCACCCCACGCTGCTCTAGGCCATGTGGCAGGTAGAGACCACACACATCTGCCACCCCTTGTAGGAGAGGCAGGCCCAGGCCCAGGAGAGGCAGCAGGCCACAGGACGCACCGTGGTATAGTAAAGCAGGATGTCGCTGCTTGTCATGTTTCCGTGTAGTACGTGCTCCTTCAGGTGCTGGATGAGGGTGCCCTGCAGGACGGAGGGGGAGGGAGGAGGAGGGAGGGAGGGAAGAGACGGACATGAGTGAGATACACCATCCATCTCCCCTTACCTGAGGAAGCCAACTGGAGCTCCCTGACTCCAAGGGCCGGCTTCAGTGTCAACTCTGCCATCTGACCCCTGAGCATCAGGCAGGAAATCCCAGTACATCCCACCCCTATGAGCTCTCCAGGCCCATCCCATCAGGGACACCATCAGGGACACACTGACTTCACAAAGAAGAGAGGTGCCCCTCATTGAGAGAAAGCTCAAGGGCCAACAGCAGGTATGTTCCCACCCTTGGCATCCTCCTGACAGAAGACATGTCAACACAAGGACACCACGACAGTGGGGACCACAGGAGACACCTCCCACCCACGCTCCACTTTTAGTTTCAGTATGCAGTAGGCAATGTAGTCCCAGGCTCCAAATCTATAATGCACAGCATATGAAACGCCCTCCTCTCCTGGCCCTGCACACTGGTTCCTCCTGCTTCCACTGGGGCAGTTCAGCACTCCCTGCCCCACGTCTGGAGGCTGGCAAAGAGAAAAAGGGGGAGGGGAGGAGAAGCTTCCTTCTCAGAACTGAGTCCAGCTAGCACAGTAAGTGCCCACTGCCCATCACTTCATCCTCAACCTTGGTTTTTGTGCCTCTATACTGAGTCCCCTACGAGATCTTGAGGACAGGTGCCCCTGGAATGATCAGCTAACCGCCTGGGCCTGGGTGTGAGCACCAGGTTCACAGGGAGGCTCCCAGGTTATGGAAGAGCCATGGGACTGGCCCAAGACTTCGTATGTCATGCACAAGATTCACGTCACACACTTACACTCAAGAGAAGTCAAAGGAAAAGCCAATCGAAGGAGGGACTCCCATACAAGGCTCCTGCAGTTTGAATAAGAAATGCCCCCACAGACTCAGGTGTTTGAACTCTTGGTTCCCAACAGGTGGCGCTGTTAGGGAGGTTATGGGACCTTTCGGAGGTGGAGCCTTGTTGGAAGCATGTCTTTCAGGTTTTAAAGTCTGACCCCACTTCCTGTTCTCTACTTCCTGACTGTCACGCAGCCTTGTGCTCCTGTTACCAGGCCTTCCACACCTGATGGGACCTGTAGGCCAGAATGAGCCCCTTTCCCTCTAAGCTGCCTTTAGTTGGGGCATTTTATCACAGCCATACAAAGGTTCAGAACCACACAAGGTTCAGAAACCATCTCCCAGATGGGGCTATTCTCCTTTCAATCATGGTGGATCTGCAACAAGGTGAAAGTCTTCCCCCAAGGGATTACACCTGCCTGCCTGTCACACTCAGGTTCTCAGCATAAAACCCAGTGTGAGCCTCTAGTCTCACAGCATAGGAAGCTCTCAGTGAAACATACTTTTAGCATAACCTAGAAGCTTTTGAGTGGTTTTGACCACAACCTACAGTCTCCTATGTTTCAAAGGCCGTCCAGCTCCTGCTTGACTCCACACACAACACAGGCAGTTCCCTGAAGCCACACCCCTTCCACACCTGATGTGCTGACACAAACTGTCCTCTCTCCTGCTTTTGAAATGCTGGCAGCCCACCCTCTGAGCTCACAATTCCCTATGGACCTACAGCCTATGGACCTACAGCCTGGCTGGCTCACTGGGTGCATCCTGCCCAGGGTGCAGTGCACTCTACACCATCCTCAGCCTATCACCATGGTAATGGCTGCCAGAGCCCAAGACTGCAAAGCTCCATCTCCCTGGGCTGGCTTCAGGTCTCCTCGAAGAATCTCGCTTAGAGAAAAGCAGCATCCAGGGACTCTGCAGAAGGGACCTGGCTGATCACTGTTAGACCGACGTAGGCTGGACACCTACCCCAGCAGAGTGCACCATGCACTTGGGCGCTCCTGTTGTGCCTGAGGAGAACATGATGAACAGTGGGTGGCTGAAGGGCAGCTGTTCAAACTCCAGCTGCGGTGCCTGTGCGCCTGTCCCGCTTGCCAGGAAATCATCCAGGAACATGCTGTAGGCAGGAATAGGAGAAACCAACAGTGAATATTCCAGAATCCCAGAATAGGTCTGCGCCTGCCCCCCCCCCCACCAAGCCTAGATATGGCCCAAGTTCCCTCTACATCTACCATGATGGCCTGAAGGGCTCGAGGGACTGGTATCCAAGGACACTGATTGGGTATGGAAGCCATATGTCCCGGGAAGGGAAGAGTCAGTCTCTGAAATTCAAGATGGCTAAAGGGGAAGTCACTGAACGTGAAGACTAGGTACTGAAAGTTTCTTGGGTCAAGAAACTTGGCTGGCTCTTTAGACACACACTCTCTCACGCCACACACACACATACACACACCTGGGGCGGGGGGCCTGCTGTTGGAATGACTAGTTCACAGCAAGCCCATCCACTGCCCACAGACTCCAGGACTAGTGTGGACCAGTCCACCCCTTGTTCACACTTCACCTGCTGATGAGCAGCCCCAGACAGGAGCGCCTGTCCCACAGCTGAACCTGAAGGCTTCCTTCCCCACCCTAGCGCAGGGGCAGAAGGGCAGCATCAGGAAGGTAGGCAAACTATCCCAAAGCCACCACAAGCAAATACATGTCACCCTCATTTATTACATCCTGGGACCTACAGCAGCCATGTGTAAATATCTGGCCAGGAATAAATACAACTAGCTCAAGCTGTTAAGTCTGCCCTGCCTCAGCCCACAGCCAACAGAAGCCACCAGATGTGGGTGGCCCAGAACCACAGAACAAACAAGGACAGCAGGTCTCAATTTTCTGACAAATCAAGCTCTCTCTTTCAAGCAAGGAGGTGGGATGCCATTAAACTCAGCAATTTGCTGAGGCTAATGACACTGAAAGTTGACCCACCTGGCATGGGAAGACAGGCCTCAAGAGACCAGGGACAGGGGGTAGCTTTAAAAAAAGACATCCAAAATGATCCTGACATCCGCACCCCACACACTCCTCCTCCCAGACCCTGCTGTGTGAAGTGCCAGTCTAACGGACACGTCCCACAGAGAAAAGCCCTTTCTTTCAAAGGCTTCCTAAATCACAGTGACTAACCATTGCTTTTCTCTTCTGAAAATGAAAAGACCAGGGGTGGCTCTGCCCTGCGGTCTCTGGACCAGCAATCCTCTGTTTGGGTCTATCTGTGACAGCCATCAATCTTAAGAGAACAACAACAGTGCCTGGTGCCTGGGGTTTGATGAGGGGACCACTTCTAGTTATACACAGCAAAACCAAGTGGCGAATGTGACTCTCCTGGCTACCTCATTTTATACCAGTTACTGATAAACGCAGAGATGACCCCTGGCTTTCCTCCCCACCTCTGCATCACGGCCTCCATCAGACTCACCAGGACTAAATCTGAGGTTCTGTGACTAAGACTAGATCTCCACCATCTGGGTGTAATATACCAAGGTCAGCAGGTGCCTGGATCCACCGGAGCAAGCTCCTGGGTATGTTCAAGATGCATTCACACACAGCTGTGGTCGTGGCTGCACAGCACAGAATCCACTGGGACTCACGGGGACCCACTGTTACCACAGCTAACTACACCCTCGTCTCCGCACTGACCATCCACATTTTAAGGATGCCGAGAGCACAGACAGTGAATTACTCTCTCATGGGGCCAGCTGGCTGGGAGCAGAACCCAGGTGGGATTCTTTGGCAGGCCTTGCCAAACTGCACTTTTTCCTCAGCGCTCTTCTTACAAGGGCCCTGTGTAGGACAGACCTCAAGCCTGGGCAGTCAGAGGTATAAGGAATATCAAACACAAGTCTTTTCTACCAGACTATAAAACCTGTATTTAGTACAAAGAATTCAAATCTCTATGCCCCCCACACACCTAGTAAGACTTTTATGCAAATATTTTAATCCCCACTCACCCACTAAAACCTTTGTTTGCCCACAGGCTCCTACTGTATTCCAGGAATTTGATAACCTGGAGCAGTCACTCTTCACCACCTAAGTTAGAGTGCAAACCAAACCCACTGCAGTGTGTTTCCTATTCAGAGCACACCCTCTTGCTTAAGGGTAAAGTTTGCCCTGTCCAGACCCTTCAGTTGGAGAAATGTTCTCTTCCTTTGTGACCCTGACTTTATTTCTAACAGAAGCAACCTCTCAGGATCTCACAGAGAAGCAGCCAGGCAGCTCACAGCTCCGGGGTACCCATTGCCCTTGGTGGATGGACATGCTGTAACCCGTGGGCCTAGCAGTCAGCATTTCCCTGCCCACAGGTGTGTCTCATCCTCTGAAGCAGCCTGTACCTGCAGAGGAGGTCAGGACACATACTTCATCTCCTTCAGGGCCCGAGACAGCACCCTGCAAAAATCAGGGAGCCCCATCTGTCTTAGTAACTCAGCACCTGTCTTAACCCTCTCCCCTACAGAAGGCTCAGCCCCTGCTGTGTCCCCAAAGCCCCCCCTCACAGCTTCAGATAGTAGCCTCTTGGTTACCTGCCAGTAGCATGAGCTAAGGCTGAGGGAAAGATCCCTCCAAAGGTAACCAGATCCCTTCAACTGTCCCCAGCAGGTCAAGGATCTACAGCAGAAACAGAACCCTTTGGCCTAACCCAGTGACAAACTACCAATGCCAGAAAAACAAAGGAGGAGTCAGCAGCAACAGGGAACAAACAGCATTATACCCCAGTGTCCTGGGAGCAGAGGTTCAAGAACCTCATAGGGACTGGGGGTTCTTGGCCCACGTGCAAAAGGGGATGGTATCAGCACGTGCTCCCAGCCTTGCATGACCTCTAGAAGCACACAATAGGAATGCTTTGTAAACAGTGTCCCTGACCAGGTCTGCACATGCGCAGGGCAGATGCAGGTGTTTTCCGAATGTTTCCCATCTGTAGTTGGTCATATCCACAGATGGAGAACCCACAGACTCCGGTCAGCTGCATACACTACGCACAAACATGTCCATCCACACAGCATCCACATACAAGGGTGTACAAACCCGAGTATGCCACATGGGTGACACGTGGGGGTGTGCAGGTATGCAACACCAGGAAGCCGGGGCTAGTGCCCTCCTGGCCCACAGCAGGACAGGAAGCTGATGGTTCCTACTTCATTGTGTGTGGTCTGGAGACACTCCATTATGGGGCCTCCAGCACTCAATACCACAGCGACAGTTTCAGATAACGGCTTCCCCACCTCAAGATACACAGGACCTAGTATGGAGAGTGCTGGCGCCTCACCTGTTGGGGATCTTGGAAATGTCTATCTTCTCCCTTGGGAGGACATAGGGGATCAGCACCACTCTCTGCAGGTCAGGCAGTCCTGAAGGAGACGTGGGACAAAGTCAGGTCCAGCTGTTGTCTGCACATGCGCCCAGCACAATCTGGGGTGGGACTGGGGAGTGTGGCCCACAGGACTTCTGGTCAACCTCTTTCTCCATACACATGCTCATACATCCAGAACTCCTGGGGAGAACCCCATCTTCAAGTACACACATGCTTGCACACACACACTCAGGACTCCCAGGGACACACAAATCTCCGCACGTGCTTACACACACCGGAGCAGGATGCCAAGTACCTTTCACAACTCGCTGCAGCTTCTCCAGGTGGCCATGCTCCTTGCCGTTGTAGACAACGGCCTCCACTGAGAAGATAAGTTTCGGCTGAATTTGAGAGAACCGGTCCAGGACACCCTGAAAATGAGAGAATGGGTCACTGGAGACTAGAACGGCAGGAGAGAAGATGCTGTGTCAGTGCTCAGCTCTGCTGTGTGCCCTCAGCACTTGGAGCCAATGCAGGCAGTCCATCTAAACTCCACCCACATCTAGAAAGGCCTAGGCATCAAGAAGAAAAACCTGAAGACTCAGAAGCACGTCCTAAGACAGAAGGTTCTGACTGCCCCAGCAGAGGGTCCTCACCGCCCAGAACGCCTCTCTGGACCTCTGCCCAGTTCCGCTTCCCTGCTCCCCACTCCAGAACTCCCACCCCGCTGGCTAGTTTTCACCCTGAACACAGGTGGGCAGTGTTGGGCATCGTCTGAGCAGAAGCTTCAACAACTTTAAATCTGCCCCAGGCCACAGTTCACAGGGATCAGGTGTGGAGATGAGCAAACAGTGGACCTGCCAGAGGACACAGGGCCCTAGGCGGGGAGGGGCCAGCAGGCAAGGGACTGCCCCTGAAGCCCTTCATGAAGGTGCCATTCATCTGTCCCAAGCCAAAACCACAGATCCCCTGCCAGGCAGGGGAGAGGGCCAATGAAGGAGACCCTCCTTAGAGTCCAAAGCTGAGTGGCTACCACAGCATCTCCACAGGAAGGCAATGGCCTGGTGTCTGACCTGAGAGACAGCCAAAGCCGCAGGATGGAGGAGGCAGTGGAGCCCTGCTGCCCTCTAGTGTCCACAGCAGTAAACAAGCATTACACACCAGGCAAAGTCAGGGAAGCCTCCCTCTGGAAACCAGTCCCCTGGAATCACAGGCCTCTGGTGGCGACATCTGCCCAGAAGAGGGCAGTCCAGTCCACTAAAGGTGCTCCCTCCCCATCAGATGGCCAATTCTGCGGCTCTGCCTCAGGTCTGCAGCCCCCACACAGGCTACCCCTGCTCTGATGACAAAGTACCCTCTCCCTCCTAGTCGGCAAGAACCAATTCTTACTGACCCCCCACAGTTAAGGGGATCCCAGCCACACAGGCCTCCTTCGTCCTCTCAGCGTCCACAGTGCACTGTGGTCCTCTCCACTATCCCAGGACCCAGACCTCAGGAGCAGCCTCGTGACCTAAGGTCCCTCTGCTTCCTCACTCTTGGCCACCTGCTGAGGGACCCAAGCACAACAGCACCAGGACCACCTAGGAACCTCCCACGAGGACTCCATGGGCCCCAGTTAGCTCACACGACTCCACCACCCTGGGTCTTGGAGCCACCAGTGGAGTTTTAGTCTAGGCCAGCAGTTCTCAATCTGTGGGTTGTGACCCCTTTGGGGGTATAATGACCCTTTCACAGGGGTCACCTAAGGCCATCTGCATGTCAGATATTTACATTACAATTCATAACAGTAGCAAAATTACAGTTATCAAGTAGCAACGAAAACAATTTTATGGTTGGGGGGGTCACCACAGCATGAACTGTATTAAAGGGTTGCAGCATTAGGAAGGTTGAGAGCCATTGGTCTAGGCCAATCCTTGCTCATCACAGACAGCCTGGGGTATGGAAAAGCACACAGGAAGTGGGAAAGGACACATGGGCACCAGCCCAGCCCAGGAGGCCATGGATCAAAGTGAGGGGCTCTGAGCGATCCCACTCCTCCAAGTCTTGTCCTGCCCATCCCTGCTCCATGGAAAGATGAGAAGACACCTGAAAAGCCTTTCCCAAGAGAACACACCTCAGAGCAGACGTGAGTTTGCTCGTTCACCCCTGAAGAGTGAGCCAGGGAACACACCCCAAAATCAGCCCGCACTCTACAGCCCAGCACCCAGGCCAGCCCTCAACTGCTGGCCACACCAACTGACCCAGCCTGGGTCAGAAGCAGCTGGTGCCAGGAGAGCAGTCAGCATGACTATCACATGAGAGCAGATGGCATGAACACCACATGTCCTCCTGGCATTTGTGGTGAGTCCACGATGTCCAGAGCCCCGCTGATCCAGTAATTAGGACTAAAGCATGCCTTCCTCAGCTGCCATAGCACGTGTCAGCTGCCTGGGCCACCCTGGATACACCCTGATCACCACAGCTCTTCAGAGAGCCCAAACCAAGGTCAGGACAGACGTTCAGGAAACCTCATAGTCCCAAAGTCCCAGGCAGAGAAGGCAAGATGACTTCATGACACCAGACTGGCACCGACTGCTGCACACACCACTTGCTAACCACGCATGTCACCTGATAACCGCACACACTAACTGTACACAGTAATCGCATGCACCACCTGATAAGTGCACACACCACCTGACAACTGCACACACTAACCGCACACGTCACCTGATAACCACACACACTAACCACACACACCACCTGATAACCACACACACCACCTGACAACCACACACACTAACCACACATACCACCTGACAACCACACACACCACCTGACAACCGCACACACTAACCACACACACCACCTGACAACCGAACACACTAACCACACACACCACCTGACAAACAACCACACACACTAACCCCACACGCCACCTGACAACCACACACACTAACCCCACACGCCACCTGATAACCACACACATTAACGGCACACATCACCTAACAGCCGCACACACTAACCGCACACGCCACCTGATAACCACACTCATTAACCGCACGCACCATCTGCTACCCCAGAAGCAAGAACCAGCTGGCAGGTCTTTGAGGAAAGCAACAAGAATCGGCTTCTTTGTAAACTTAAAAACAAGGTTCAAGTCAGGTGAGGTGGCTTATACCTGTAATCCTAGAACTTGAAAGACTAAGGCAGGGGGATTACCTCAATCAAGCTCAAGGGCAGTCTGAACTAGAGTGTGACACTGTCTAAAAAAAAGAAAAAACTAAGTTAAATGAATCAAAACCAGATCCCTGTTCGTGCTGAGTGCGTCAGAGGCCCTGCGTCCAATCCCAGCACAGAATCCGGCTCCTTGCAGCCTTTCCCCTCCCTCTTATGGTTCCCCAGGGAGACACGAGCTGGAGACATCCTTACTCACAGCTGCTCAGACTGCCACAAGGCAGTGGGGTGTCCCACCCTACTGGGGACACTCTTTGACCCAGTGGCACCCCTCCAACAGGACCCCAACTCACATTCACACCGAAGTCTGGTGAAGTGGAACTCCAGATGGCTCCGATACTGGCCGAGGCCAGCATGGCCTCTACAGCATGCGCACTGTTGGGTAGATAACCTGTGGGAGGGAGGGGAGAAAGCCTTGTCTTGAGAGAGTCAAAGCAACAGACTCCCAGAAGTTTCCTGAGAAACTTTTCTCAGCCTAGAGTAGCTGAGAAACAGAAATGCCAGCTTGCCCACTCACCGTACAATGCTAGCCCATTCTCCACACTTGAACCGGGCTGACCCCTGTGCCCTCTGTAAGCAGCTCTACACTTCCTGCTCTTCTCCCTCTGCTCGCTTCAGTCCCTCAAGTGTTCTAAGATTCTCCTGCCTCAGTGCCTTCTCACAAGCTATTGTAAACACACCGGCACGCGCATCAGGGTCCACACTCCGTGCACACCTGTGCTTCAGCTCTTCCATCACATGGCGCTCCCTCAGGGAGGCCTTCCCTGAGCTGGGAACTAGAGAAACACAATGGCGCCTCCCCCTTGCTGGGAATACTGCACCTGCCTGACCATGTGTGCACCAGTAACATTATGCGGGTTCTCAGGCAAGGCCAGGGATGTCACCTGGCTTCGTCTTTGCCAAATGCTTTCAGCATGCCCCACCGTACTCTAAGAAATGTGATGGCTAGCAAATGGGTGGGCGGAACAAGAGAGGAGAGGTGAGCACCCATACACAGGGAGAGCTGTGACCCACTGGGGCAGAATGATGGAGGCCCCATCACCAGGGAGAAGGCACGATAATGGGGAGGCAGAGAACATGTACGGCCAGACAGATCACCACCAACAAGAGAGTTTTTGCCAGCACTCTGGAGGAGAGGACTTCAACAGAAGCCTTAAGGGCCATGGCCAAGTGCTTACCTGGGGCACCTAACGACCTTCTCCAAAGAGACACAGCAGCTTGTACTCTGCCTCTCTAAGCTCATGTGTCCCTTGCTAGTCCACAGGCACGCAGACAGCAGGGCTCGAGCACTGGCCACTGAACCCCACAGGAGTCCAGTGGTGCCTGGCAGGTGGCAAGGCCTGCTGCAGAAAGGCTCACTCGCCTGTGAGCAGAACTGAAGAGACTTATTGTTGTCACCCAAGGGAGGCTGGACTCACTGCCCAGGGGAGTGCGCAATCCAGAGACTCCCTGGCAGCTGCCCTCTTCCTAAGCCATCAGCCCTACCTTGGGATGCCAAGGTCACAAGCAAAAGAAAACAGCTGTGAACAGTTTAATGCGTCTCCTCAGCCCTGCAGGCCCCGGTGCCACCTGATACTTCACTCTTCACCCGGAGCTATGGTCAGGGCAGCAGGAAGCTGACTGGGAGCTGCCGAAGGGCAGGCCAAGAGCCAGCCTGACTGAAGAGCCCTGGCTGCTTGAGCAATCTCCCCAGGGAGAGCCCAGTCCCAGGAAGGGTCTCAGTGTCCCCAGGCACCCCAGTTCTGTGTTCCTTCCCTCAGAAACACCCACTGCAGACAGAGTTGAAGATATGCAAATGAAGGCTAGCCCCAGGCCCGGTGGTAAAACCTTGTGGAGCTTCAGCCCCACAAACAAACCGGAGGAAAGAAAACCAAAACAAGCAGAGGCTTCGAATCGCTTTGCTCGTCTTTAAAAAGCGATGGCTTACACAGGGCCAAGAAGGACACAAGAAAAGTGGGTTCCAACCTCAAAAGCCTGCACTGGCTGCACACAGTGACATGTGCAGAAGGACCAAAGTTCCAGGCCAGCCTGGGCCACATAGCAAGAGCCTGTCTGAAAATACAAACAAATGAAAACCTGAACAACTGGCTGCTGGCCCAGTCCTCACACGCATTCTCCTAACAGCTATTTATTAGATGCCAAATGTGTGCCTGGCCTTCCAGAGCAAGTGACAGGCCAGGAACAGAAACAGAGCCTATCTTCAGGGACAGGGACAGAGTCCATCCCGGGGGATTACAAGGCAAACAAACAACATAAAGATGACATCAGGGCCCTGATCTCACAAAGACAAGTCAAGCTGAAATTGGAGATCGCTGAGGAATCTGCCAAGGCATTACCGGGTGGCTCCTAGTCAGGCAGGATCTGTGCTACTGGTTGTGCCAGGTGCAGCAGAACACAGAACACAGGCGGCAGTGGGGCGAGTAGGCACACGCCTTTCCTATCAGCCAGCACAGGCCATCCTCCCCATGCCCTCCCCGCTGCTGAGAAGAAGCTGCAGGGCTCTGCGGCCAGCCCTGGACCTGGTCCCTGTGATGTGGCTGCAGACCCACCCTCTGCAAACACAAGCTAGTGCCTGCTGTTGGTCTGTCCCCTCCACAGAGGCTCTCCCCGACAGACGGGACACATTCAGACCACACCCTGGTACGTGGCCTTGTCCAGCAGTGTGTCAGGGACTGACCTGGAAGAGTGCTCTCGTGGGCACTCCCTGCCCACCATTAACTAACTGAAGTAGGTGGGTGAAGGGCAGCTCCCCACAGGCCTCCCGATGCTTGGAAATCAAGGTAATGGGACTGGAAAAGTGGCTGAGCTGCCCTTAGCAGGACGGGTGGTGCCACCCGAGGGAACCCTGGAGCGCAGGGACAGTTCAGGAGGGACATCCAGGCCTAGAGACTGCAGACTCCAGTGTGGCTCCTGAACTACAGTCCCCAAGAAGCTCCCGGACCCCAGTCCAGAGGCTCCTTCCGCCTTAGGGTTCTGCACATCCTTTTCCTACCTTGTGGTTAAAAGTGGGGAAGGGAGGGGAGGGGAGGGGAGGGCAGTAGAGGGAAGCAGTTAGAAGGAATAAGGCTCTGAGCAATGAGGGGTGGGACAGGCAGAGATGGAAAAGGCCACAATAGGTCGGTGTGGGCATCCATCACAGCGCCCTCATGCCTGCAGACGCCTCGCTCTCACCAGCCACAGGGCCTTTGCACAGACTATGTACGTCTGCTGCCTGGCTCCCTTGGCTCTCCACACTGCCCCATACATTCATATCTGTTAATCCAACTGCACAGACCGCACCTGAACATCCTGGCCCCTTTCCCCTCCAGAAACACAACAAAGAGAATTCCGGGCCTCACCGAACAGAAGAGTCTTGGGGGTTTTTTGTTTTGTTTTGCTTTCTTGCTGTTTCATGTTGTTCCTCATTTTGTTCTGAGACATGATGTCCCTGGGTAACCTGAGCTGGTCTGGAACTTCTAATCCTCCTGCCTCAGTCTCCCAAATTCTGGAATGATAGGGGCACCATCACACCCAGGGCTCTTTCTGGAATTCACCTTGTGTCAATCCTGACCCGTGTATATGGCTAGAGTCATACAGGGTGTGTTCTATACACAGCTAAACTTCTTTCCACCTTTTTGGGCCATTCTGTTAGTGGTTTGGTTTGATTTGGTTTGAGTTTTGGTACTAGGGATTGAACAACCACAGCACTAAAAGCCATTTACCAAAGAAAGGAAGGAAGAGAAGAGGAGGGGAGGGAAAAGGGAAAGGGAGAGAAAGAGAGAAGGAGGGAAGGAAAGAAGGAGGGAGGGAGGGAGAAGGCTCTTACCAACCACACGGTCCCCTCTCTTCACACCCATCTTCCTCATGGCCGCTGCAAACAGAGCCACCTGCTGCCGCAGCTCCTCAAAGGTCACCTTCACAATCTCCTCTCTGCCTTCCCCTGAGAAGAGAACAAGGACAGTCCAAGCACAGGCCACACAGGGAGGGACCTAAGTCAGCCACAGGATGGGGATCAACCCGTGACCAGGGAAAGAGAGCCACACATGGTAGAATGCAGAACAAGCCGCGGTGGTGACACTCCACAGGAGAGCCTGGCCAGGCAGAAGCCAGGCTCCAACCCCAAGGCAAGATCCCCAGGAAAAGACGCTGGAATAAATAAGCAGGCTGGCAGGAAGGTAGGGGAGGTTACATTATACAGAACAAGAGAACAGTATGGAAGCCGGGAAACCAATATGGAGACAGCATGTGCAGAGCTGTCACCTGTAACCGATCCCAGCTCTGCCACCACCACACGTCCATCACCACAGCCCCATTCTGTGGACACACACCCCTCACGGTCACCTCTGCCCCCAGAGGTTTCTATGGCCACATGGAAACACAGCAGCCATTCTGAGACTGGCTTTGGCTCTCTCCCTCAGGGTGGCACACTTAGGACTCGTCTGGCCTGTTGTAGCACCAGTAACTCCTTTTCACTAAGGAGTAGTCCGCCTTTGGCTGGGCTTTGATGGTTATCTTTTTACTGACTAGGTAATGCAAAAATTACACAACAGGAATAAAATAATTAAACGAGCTAGGGGTGGTGTACACACCTGTAATCCCAGCACTCAGGAAGCAGAGGCAGACGGACCTCTGAGTTTGAAGCCAACCTGCTCTACATAGCGAGTTCCAGGCTAGCGATGGCTACATAGTGAGGCCTTGTTAACCCCTTTCTTCCTCCAGAAAAGAAAAAGGAAATTAAATGATCAATGCTGCCTGTGGAAGCCTCGCCGTGAGGGCCTCTCCAAGGCTTGCAAGAGTCCTCACCAAAGAGATTATGTCAAAAACATCCATGCTCATTTCTACCTATCGATTAGTAAGAATTAAAAAGGCCAGTGGGGTGGGTGCTTCACACAGACTTTCTCAACTTCACAGGCCTGGCCCAGGTGGCCAGTGGGTCACTGTGGGAACCACAGAGTGAGCACAGAGCCTTAGTCATAAAAGGCCCTGCAGCAGCTGGGCTGGGCGCCTGGAGCCCATCATCCTAGATCCTCAGGAGGCTGAGGCCAGAGAATCACGTGTTCCAGGCCAGCCAGAGCCAGGGCCACTTAGTGAACACTGGTCAGAAGTAGAAGTAAAACCCGAGCTGCAGACACAGCTCAGCTGGAGAGCGCACGCCTACCCCAAAACAAAAACAGGATCCTGCATCTCCCTTGTGGCCCACTACATGGAGCCAGCTGCCTGCTGGGACTTTTGTGAGCCTTGCTGGGGCCCTCATGGTGAGACTAGTGGGGCAGCCTGTCAGCCAGCTAAGCCACAGATCACAGCAGCAGGTGACCTGTCACCACGCACAGCAACTGGATTGCACAGCAACTGGGTTGCGTTGCGGAGGAACTGAAGTCCTCCTTGAAGGAGAAATGATGGCCTCAGGGAGAAGCTAGCCCTCATCTCTGAGGCAGTGTTTTATTCCTGATTGCCAACAGCTTGGCAATTCAGAACCAGAAAGCGCCTCTCCACAGGTGAGTGCGCACCTCGCCCCTGGGGCACACATCTGACGCTTCACCATGTGCACAGGGTGGGTCAAGCCCAGCAGTCTCTCCTGACCCGGTTGGGGTGACCCTCAGCGGCTCCTGTGTCTACAACTCAGGCCATTTTTATCCCTGGTGACAATACTCAGTCTCCTGAAGTCGTCAGTGACAAAGTGCGCTGTAGGGACAGCTGTGCTAACAAGGCCAAGACGGGGCTGAGGGGGCTGCGGGCCTGCTCACTAGGGCATGAAGACTAAAGTGCCTTTGGCTCTAGAGAAGGAAGCCTGAGTGCTACAGAGCATGCCTGGGTGAGCAGGCAACGGCCAGGCGACATGGGGAATGCGAGGAGGAAAAAAGCAGAAAATGAAACACAATGGTCTTCAAGTCCCCAAGCTGCCCTATGGGCTAGCCTTGGGAAAGCCAACTCCGAGCCAGGGAGGAGTACAAGCTCTCAGTTCCTGACCATAGGCTGACAGAGCTCCTACTACTCTAAAGAGATGAGGAAGGGAAGCTGGCTCAGCAAAACTCCACCTTAAAGGGAAGGCACAGGAGAGAATGAGGCAGAGCCTCCTCCACCCATACCAGGCAGAGCTTGCAGAAGTGCCAGCCCAGCTGACCTGTATTCCTATGAGAGAGGGCCAGGGGGCCAGGGATGGGGGACACCCTTGGCTCAGTACCCATCCAGATGCCTGCACAAGAATGGAGAAGCAGTTCAGTCTCCCCTAACCATCAGGTATGCCACTTTTTTGTGGTTTGGGACTTAAGATTCACGACTGTCCCCATTTTGCAGTGAGAGAAACCGAATGCTTGTGAAGCATCTGAGTACTGAGTAAAGCACCCGGGCCTAGAGAGGAGGGTAAGGTGTCGTCACGCCAGAGGCCCAGGTCTGGAGCAGAGGGGCCTTCCCAAGCCTCTGATGCACATACAGACTTAGACATCCAGGTAATCGGGGCATCATGGGGGTGTTCAGGAAGGAAACACTGACAGGTACAACAACGAGACAGACCTTGAAAAACTGATGGGCACTCTGGGAGGTAGAGGGAGAGATAGGAGGATCTCTGAGTTCGAGGCCAGCCTGGTCTAGAGAGTTCCAGGACAGTCAGGGCTACACAGAGAAACTCTGTCTCGAAAAATCAAAAGAAAAAAAAAAGAGAGAGAGAAGAAAAGCTGACGCTGGGTACAAAGACCATGCAGCGTGACTGCAGGGACAGGGGCAGGGAACAGGTAACCTAACAGACAGAAAGCTGAAAGCAGAAAGCAGACCTTTGCCCAGCCCCCAGCAGTTTTGACTAAAACAACCCACCAGTTCCTTCCTCTTAGACTGTCTTATTTGTTCTTCTCAGCACTGAAGGTCTCCGGGAACATTCTTACATTCTTTCTTATCTATTCCTTCCCACCAGAACATCAACCTTATGAGCGGGGACTTGCCTGTACCTCCCAGGGCTGCAGTCCCAGCACCGGCCTGGGTCTGAGGAGTGGGTGAGTGAAGGGTGATGGAGATGCCAACGCCCCCAAGAGCAGGAGAGAGGCTGGCAGGCCCGAGCCAATGCTGTGGCCTGAACTGCACCATGGCTGGGAACTGAGGGGAGAAGAAACCAAAGGTGCCCCTCAGCCAGACCCAACATGAGCACCATGCTGGGCATATGTGTCCGAAGTGACACAGGTGATCTCGCGCCTGGCCCTACCAGGAAACTAGCATGGGAACTAGACAGCCATCATGTTGAGAGCTGCACAGATTTCCACCATAGAACCTGATGGAGGAGCCTACATATTTCCTTTGTGCCGAGGACTGTCTGAGACACACAGACACACATACACCCACACATCAAGATCCCAGCTCAACTCAACAACCCTGAAGTAGGCGCTATCATCTATTCCACTTGGCAGTGCAGAATCAGCTGGAGAGGCTGAGCAACTTACCTAAAGTCACACAGCAACCATGCGTGCCTGGGCCCTAACTAAAATCCTCACTCAAGTTCACTTAGTCTTTCACCAAGTCAATGATCTGACCCCTCTTCTACAGCACTTCTGACTAAATAGAAAAACTTGATAAAGATTAGCAAAGCTAGAGAGATCAGGGAACTGGCCAGTGTCAGAACAGGCACACTAGGCACATGACAGCAAAGAACAGGGCACACAAGGTCCTTTTCAAAAGCGCTAGAGCCAAGCACCTGACATAACTCCAATGGCTCTCACTGGTGTCGTCCAAAAAGACAGAATCTAGAGTTAAAAAAAGCTGATGGCTCCAGGAAGCTCCACCTACTCCACTACAGCAGCCTATGGGTCCTGACCCTTTGGGGGTCAAATGACCGTATCACAGGGGTCACCTAAGGCCATCTGCATATCAGATATTTACATTATAATTCATAACGATAGCAAAATTACAGTTTTGAAGTAGCAACGAAAACAGTTTTATGGTTGGGGGTCACCACACCATGAGGAATATTTTATTAAAGGGTCGCATCATCAGGAAGGCTGAGAGCCACCGCCCCACAGCGTGATCGAACCACCTAACTGAAGAGAAGCAAATGTTATTACTCAAAGGGGAGGGCGCGGCCCCGTGGAACACCCATCTGCACGCACTGCCTCCAACTCTAGTATGAGGGCCTGAGCTGTCCTCTGGTTTCCACGCGCACAGGCGTGCTCCTGCACACTCCTGGATGTGCACACGCGTGCCCCTGCACACTCCTGGATGTGCACACACGTGCACCTGCACTCACAAACGTGCACACGCGTGCCCCTGCACGCTCCTGAATGTGCACACACAAACGTGCACACGCATGCCCCTGCACGCTCCTGAATGTGCACACACAAACGTGCACCACATACACAAGAAGAAGGACAGAAACAAGCACCAGCCATCTCCATCTCTGACCGGCCTTCTCCCTCTCCCAGCAGGGGTGTCCGCTATTCCAGGAGGGTACAGACACCCAGCTGGAGACCTCCCTGCAGCCCCTCCACACCCACAGGGCCACACACATGCACCGCCCAGGACACCCGTGGGACTCACGGGCCACGTAAAGGGCGACTTTGTCGTTCTCCTTGTGCCGTAGGAGGTTCTCGGCGTAGTTGAGGCGGCTGCCTCTGAACCACTCGGGGATATCTGCGATTCCTTTAGATGTGTCCACAACCTGCAGAGGGACAGCAGAAGGGAGCCAGGGGCTCAGCCCAGAGCCTTATGACATCACCCACACACCAACCCCCGATCTGTGGAGGCAGCACAGCCCTGCACCCAGGGAAGCCGCCCCCGGAAATTCTTACAACAGAGTTTACTGAGCACCTATTTAAGACAGTTGACAAAGAGGAAGTAAAGGAAATGCCCCGGCCGGAAGTGGGGAGTTCAGGCCTGTTATCCCAGCACTAACGGCACCGAGGCAAGAGGTTTACCAGAGTTTGAGGCCAGCCTGGGCTGCATAAAACCCTGCCTCAAGAAGGAAGGGGAAGTGATGCCTAGAACTGGCATGTGGCTGGGTGGCAGAACACCCAGTCCAGCGTCCCAGAGACCCTGGGTTCATCCCCAGCACAAAAGTAAATTAAGAAAAGAAAATCAGTAGTAAAGAGCCCTGGTCTGCAGACACACCCAAAACAGGAGGCAAGCCCAAAGGCAAGCTCCACCAGCCCCTCAGTTCTCTGGACTCTGCCTTCTCCCAGTGCTGAGACCTTGGCTCCCTTCTCTGAGTGCCAACTCTTAGGCCACAAACAGGCAATGACATGTACTGCAGACACGTGACCCTCTACCGGGTATCACTGACCACAGAGAGGGGCTGGGGGTTCTCTGGAATTCAGATTAAAAGCAGCAAGTCTCCTAGAAGTCTAAATCACAACAACGTGGATGTGCTTAGGCCTCAGACTGCACACTTCAAATCCTCGCTTCCACTACATCTTGTGCTACATCTTATGGGGGGGGGGGGGGTGCGGCTATTCATACAGAGTTTCCTATGTAGCCCAGGCTGGCTCCAAGCTTGAGATCCTCCTGCTTCAGCCTCCTGTATGCTAGTTTTTAAATTCCCTTTTTTGCTTTTTCATTTTATGTGTGGGAGAGTTTTGCTAGCATGAATGTCTGTGTACCACATGTGTACAGTGCCTGTGGAAGCCAGAGAGGGCGCTGGGTCCCCTACAATGGGTTTGATTGTTGTGAGCTGCTGTATGGGTGCTGGAAACTGAACCCAGACTCTCTGGAAGAGCAGCCAATGTTCATAATCTCTGAGCCACCTCTCCAGCCGCCGCCGCCACCACGCACATTTTTAATGTGTGCATGTGTGCACGTGCATGTGTAAGGGGTGCTGCATGCACCACGGCACATGAGGAGGTCTGAGGACAACCTGCAGGAGTCAGTTCTCTCCTGCCATCATGTGGGTCCCAAGGATCAAACTCAGGTCATTGGGCTTGGCAGCAAGCACCTTTACCCACTGAGCCGTGATACTGGCCCATACATGAGATTTTTAAAAGCAGTCATGATTCAGCATTCCCCAGTCAACATTTCCCTCGGGAACAACCATGGAAGGAGACAAGAGTGTGCTCAGACCCACTTACCTCATCATACATTCGTGAGTAGACAATTCCACTGAACTTCCAGAACTCAGCCCAGAAGTCCGAATATGACCGGACAGACCAGTGGTACAAGTCATCATAATTCCCTAAAAAACAAGCAAAGCGGCACCTTTTCAGCCCAGCTTGGTGGGAAGCCAGAGGCCCAGGAACCCCACGTGCCAGTGACTCAGTGACTCTGACGCCCCTAAACGATTGGGAGGAGTTAACCCTCATGATACAAACACTTCATCCTCAGTCCCAAGAAACACAGTGCGTGTGTGCGCATATATACATAAATACGTATATATGGCCACAAACTTTTGATCCGCCATCCTCCATCCCTCTGGGATTACAGGAGTGCAGCACCACACCCAGCTTAGTGTTTCTGTGCGTTTGTGTGTGTTTACATGTAGAGGCCACAAGTCAACCTCAGGTGGCATTCCTCAGTCACCATCCATTTATTTGTCTGGGTTTTTAAAGATTTGTTTATTTTATGTATATGAGTGTTTTGCCTGGTTCTGTGTCTATGCATCATGTGTGTGCTTGGTCCCCACAGAGGCCAGAAGAGGGAGTCTGGTCCCCTGGAACCGGAGTTATAGACAATTATGAGTCACCATGTGAGTGCTAGGATCTGAATCCAGGTCCTCTGCAAGAACAGCACGTACTCTTAGCCACGAGCAATCTTTCCAGCCCCGAGCTTGTTTTGAGACAGGTCCCAGAAAGAGCTGGCTGGCCCGAGAACCCCAGCTATCCACCCACGTGTCCCCACCTCCCCAAAGCAAGGATGCAAGGGGTACAGAAACACCCAGCTCTTCTTATGTGGGTCTCAGGACCCAACTCAAGTCCTCATGCTTGCAGAGTATACACCTGAGCCATCTCCTTGGTCTCTCTGCTCAATATATTTATTTTTTTATTTATTGGGAGGGGGTACTAGTATACCTATCGCATGCGTGGAAGTCAGAGAACAACTTTCGGGAGCCTAGACTCTCCTTCCACTGTGTGGATTCCAAACTCAGGTCATCTCCCCTAGAAGCAGGTGTCCTTCCTTACTGAGCTATCTCTCCAGCCTCTATTCTGCAAGTTCATTCTGTGTGTCTGTCTGTCTGTCTCCTTCTCTCTAATTTTTTTTTAATTTCACGTGCATTTGTGTTTTGCCTGCATGTGTGTCTATATGAGGGTCAGATCCCCTAGAATTGGAGTTACAGATAGCTGTGAGCGGCCAGACAGGTGCTGGGAACTGAACCCGGGTCTTCTGGAAGAGAAGCCAGTGCTCTTAACCACTGAGCTATTTCTCCAGCTCCTCTTCTTCCCCCCCCCATCTCTTTCTCTCTCTCTCTCCCCTCTCCCCTCTCTGGTTCTTTCTTTCTCTCCCCCCACTCTCTCTACAGATCAGGCTGGCCTTGATCTCATAGAGATCTGACTGCCTCTGACTCCCAAGTGCTGAGATTAAACATGTGTGCCACCACACCAGGCTGTCTCCAAGTTTTAACAGGACATATGCTCACTCAGAAATGACACATGTGTCTGGCTTGGTGGCAAGAATTCAAGCTTCCCTGGAAGCTGAGGCTGGGAGATCATAATTTCAAGACCAGCTTGAGCTACAGAATGAGTTCAAGGTCTGCCTGGTCAACTTGATTGAGACCCCATCTCAAAATAAGAAGTAAAGAGGGGACTTGGGATGTAGCTCCGTGATAGAGAACTTGCTTAGCATTCACAAGGCCCTGGACTAATCATCAGGACCACAGAGGGGAAAAGTCAAATGGCAAAGTCTCCTCAGTCACGGGGCTCAGAGACAGGTGAGCAGGGCTGGAGAAGTTTCAACACAAATGGAGCCTGGTTTAGCCACTCCTAGAGTTTTCTAGTTTCACAGATGACATCCTACATGCAAATCGGTCTCCTTAGGCTCAGAAGAACCTACACACTCTCTCAACAAGGGTGGGGGCACCCCTGAAACCTGAAACTCACCCCGACTCCTGCCTCAGGGGATCCTGGGAGGGCCTGGTCTGAAACCAGCTATGCATAGCTGTCTAAATGGGCAACCCAAGTATGTGTGACTTGGCAGTAACCAAACTTCCTGAAACAATACTCAACACATGCACGTGAACCCAATGCTTCAGAGACCCTGTCAACCTCTACAAGACAGGTACATCTGGGGGCTGAAGGGAGAATGCAGCAGGTACTGGCGTGCTACAAGATACTCAAAGCCATCCTAGGGCTCCCCTCTGCAGATACTGCCCAGCTAAGTTAAAAAGGTGTGGAAGCTGGGGAGATGGCTCAGAGGTTAAGAAGCTTAGAGCACAAGAGCGCACAGCTGCAGAGAGCTGGCTGGAGGGGGGGAGGGGTTATGGGAGGGGATGGGAGGGGGTTGGGGGAGGGGAGACATATGGCAAGGGAAGTCACAGACAGCTAGCTCACAGGTGGGAAAACCACAGCAGGACCAGATGCAGGACTTTTCAGATCCAGGCTCTGAGCAGGGACCTGGGTCATGGCAACAAGATCCCAACCTCCTCCAGCCCCAGGCAGGATGTATACAAAGTAGATACAGCACGAGGAAAACCACAGGGTCAGTGAGTTTGTGAAGGCTGACCCCGTGCTGACCTAGTGACTTTGCTGGAGACCTGAGACAGGCCGCTCTTGCTTCTCCAGGACAGTTTCCCGCATGGGTCTCTTCAAACTGTTTGACAAGAGGCTACAGAACCTCCCACACCAGTGGAAGAATTCACTCTTGCTCTAGGTCAGGCTGGTGACTTGAATTAGCACCTACACAACACTTCTGAGCAAATGGTGAATGGGGTGGGGGGTGGGGGGGACGGGACAGGATGGGGATGTGGCTGTTGTGAAAACTAACAGGGCACACTGCTTAAGAGCACAAGCCCCCACATTCAACTGCCACCCTGAGTGACCTCAGGCATTACTGACCTCCTTGGAGCCTCAGTTTCTCCCTCCACAAGAAGAAACGGATGGCGCTTATCCTAGGGTCATTGTTAGGACCTAGGAAGTGCTCAGGAGTAAAGGCATCCTGCAGAATAAAGGCACCCAAAGGCATTCGCCATCAATGTCACCCCTTACATGAAGATCATACATGGCAACTCAGTGGCATATACAGAGCCCATCCACACAGGCCAGCCAGCACAAGAGTTAATATACAGTAGTGTGCGGCACCTCAAGAGGCAGTTGGAGGGCAGAGGACAGCACAGGGCGGCTCTCCTGGTGAGACAGCTTTATGCACCTGTGGGAAACAACACTAGTCAAACAGGCCCCACTGCTCAGCTCCCCTCCCTCCCTCAGGGTTAGGCACCTGGGTCCTCACAAACAGCAGACTCTGCATGCAAAATGCTTCCCAAGCTGCTGAGACTGGCTAGCTAGAAGTCCACTCTGGTCACAAAAGTGGATTCAGGCTGGGCCTGGTGGCTCAGGTCTGTAAGTCCAGGTACTCAGGAAGCTGAGGCAGGAGGATCAAAAAAGCCAAGACTTGCCAGGTCTTCAGAGCAAGTTTCAAGCTAGCCTGAACAATTTTTAAGACCTAACCCAGATATGTCAGGAGGCAGAGGCAGGTGGATCTCTTTAAGACAGAGGCCAGCCTGATCTACACAGTTGAGTTCCAAGACAGTCGGGGCTACATAGAGAAACCCTGTTAGTGTGGCTCACTGGTAGCGCCTGTTTAGCATGTGGGAGACCCTGGTTCAATCCCTAGGCCAGGGGTTCTCAACCTTCCTAATGCCGTGACCTAATGTGTGGTGACCAACCATCAAACTACTTTTACTGCTACTTTATCACTTCAATTTTGCTACTGTTACGAATCATAATGTAAATAACAGATATGCAGATGTTCTTAAGTGAACCCTGTGAAAGGGTTTTTCAACCCCCAAAGGGGTTACAATTCACAGGTTGAGGACCACTGCCCTAGCACCTCGAGAAAACTGAAGTGTACCCAGCAACAGCATCATTGAGGGGTGTGGCCAGCCCTACCAACCCAAGGAACAAGTGGTCACAAAGGCATCTCAGCACCCCGAGGCCTTGTGCAGAGACCACTGCTATCTCCTACCTCAGACATATCATAGGGTGAGCCAGGAATCTCTCAGGGGCTGCAATCCACTCAGAGGCCCAGTTGACCACTGCACATTCGGTTCAGTGTGTTTAACCCTCAACCAAGAGTCTGAACCAGAAGCTAGCATTTAAAAACCTTAGTTTTAAATAAAATACTGGGGTGTGATGATAATCTCAACAGTCTAGAGGCAGAGGCAGGAGGATCATGAGTTCAAGGTCAGCCAAGTGTGGTGGGACATACCTGCTTTTAATCCCAGCACTTGAGAGGCAGAGGTAAGTGGATCTCTGAGAGCTTGAGACTAACCAAGATTACATAGTGAGACCCTGTCTCAAAAAAAGAGAGAAAGAGAAAAAGAGAGGAGCGAGCCATTGTGTGGGGTTCTGATTCTACACAAGAATGTTTACCATACGTGAACCAGCCAGGCAGGAGCCCTACGAAAAAGCACACAGAGTGGGGAGAAAGGACACAATATTTAGAGGAAAGACAGCATTTGAGTTAGACCTGAAAGATCCTCAAACCTCAGGCCAGGCAGGTAAAAAGGAAGTTGACAAGAGGAGGTAGGGACAAAGGGAGGGGCCACGTAACTGCCAGCTGTGGCTGCCACGTGGGAACACTGCACAGATACAGGCTCTGGGTTTTCAAATCCAGCCCCTCAGCTTTATTTTGTTGCCACTGTTTCTCACTCTGAAGTCCAGGCTAGCCTTGAACTCATAGCAATTCTCCTGCCTAAGAACCTGAGTATGAGCCACCACGTCTGGCAAGCCTCCCAACTTTTAAGCCTAAGATAGTCAACAGAGCTTCTAATGATCAACCCTGGACCAGCCAACAGGCAGAGACTCGAAGGAGAGAAGAGATTAAGGGGTTACTCAGCAAACTTCCAGTGGCAGTGTGCAGCGGCCAGCGCTCAGTGCTGGGCCTGCCATCTCTCCACCAAGGTACACTGGTCATCTCATTATGCTCATTTTATAGATGAGGAAACCAAGGTCTGGGGCGACCAGATGACTTCCTGGTCACTCAGCTAGAAGTGGTGCAGCCAGGTCAGGGCAGGGTGTCAAGTTACAGCTCCCTATAGTGGCTTTAGCAGTGGAGAAAGGCTTGGCTGCCTTAGGTGGAGTGATGTTCTGAAGTGTCAGGCCAGTCAAGCACACACAAGCACCAGATCAGTACTTCATCGCTGCTGGCAGAGGAGACAGATGAAGTCTAGGCAGAGAGTTGAGGACAGGAAACAGATATGATCCTGACATTGATGGACTTGGGTTATGGTTCTTCTCCAATCCAACCGACACCCACGACCTAACCAAGCACAGCCTGCAAGCCCTGCAAGTGGCCAGGCAAACACCTGTCTCCAGGTGAGAGGGAAGGGGTGGAGCAGGGTTAGTGAAGAAAAGGGACCCTGAGGAGGCTCCACTTCCAATTCCAGGCTCTCCAGCTGCAGTCTGCAGCGAGCAGTCTGCAGTTCCACAGTCAACAAGGGACTGTAGAGAGCCAGGGAGAACAACAACAACAACAAAGTAAGAGCAGCACTTACAGATTACCCAAGCTGGCAAGCAGGGCCCACCATGCAGAGGGGAAAGAAGCAGGAAAGCCAAGTACTGCTCAGACACTAGGAAGGAAACCCAGAGGGCTGGTGCTCAGAGCAGGGAGGGGGGGACGATTCAGGAAAGACACCCCCCCCAATAGATCATGGGAGCAAGACAGACACTGATGCCAACAGAAACAAGGGGGTCCCTACAGTTGGGGAGGGTTAAAAAGAGGTGAAAATGAAGAAGAAAGTCACTGTGAGCTGAAAACTCCCTGCAGAGAAGAAAGACTAGACAAGTCCCATGGATCCCTGGGAAGGGTATATGGAAAGTGCCTCACTCCAGAGAGGAGCCTCTGCTCCACCCACAACCAGACAAACCAGGGTAGGGGCTGGAAGGATCTGGGGCTGGGAGTTTAAACATAAGAAAGGACTCTATCTCAATCTTAATCTTAAACATAGGAAAAGATTGTACCATAATCTTAAAGGAGGAAGGAGGAAGGAACTGAAATTTCAAGTTGGTCCCTAGCAAAGGCAGACCCAGGGAGCCTGTCACATGAATCCCATGAACTCAGAAAGAACTGCAAGTCCGACTAGAAGGAAGTCCCCACAGGCTGGAAGTCAAGACCCCAGGAACCACTTCCCAAGCAGGTAAGCCCAGCAAAAGACATGAGGAACCAGAGTGGGGTTTGTCACTTCCAAAGGGTGAGCCTCACCGGCAGGGAGGTGCTTCAGCCAGGAGGGGGGGCCTCTGTATACGGTGACACTCCCCAAAACAGTGAAGGATATCTCATCAGAAGATGAGCACCTCCTAGAGGACAGTCCAGAGCCTGGGGGCTCCCTTAACTCCAGGACAGGGATACTAACCATTCATCCATCAGAGGCCCATTCCAAAATTAGGAGGAACCTCCCTAGAAGGGAGCTCCAAGTCAGGGGTCTTCTCTGACCTCAAGGCAGGGACACTGCCATCCATCCATCAGAGGTCCATGGCAAAACCTAGGAGGGGCCTGCCTAGAGGGGAACCCCAAGACAAGGGGTTCTCCCAACTCCAGGGCATGGACACTGGGCATTCATCAAGGATCCCAGCAACTAAGAATGGGAAAAGAGGAACCTCCCTAGAGGGTACCCCCAAGCAAAAGGTATCCCCTACCGCAAGACAGGTACACTGGCCATCCATCCATCAGAGGCTTATCTCAGCAGCTATGAGGGACCTTCCTACAGCGGGCCTCCCTGGAGAGAACCGCTTCCGGGAAGGCCCGGGACGAAGGCGTGCTAGCCGCGTGCCCCGCACTCACCCAGCGCCAGGCCGCAGGCGGCACCCACGGCCGCCCGGAAGCGGTCCATCTGCGTGTCCTTCTTGCTGTCAGGCTCCCACATCACCTGGCACTCCATGATCTCCTCGCGCCCAAGCCGCGCCAGCTTGGACATGGTTGCGGAGCCTGTGACCGGGGCTGCCGGGCTAGGGCTGCGGAGGAGGAGAGAGCAAGGCGTGGAGAAGAGCAGCGCGGACCAACGACAGCGCGAGACTGAGCCAGCGCCGGCGCGGCCTGCGGGAAACCCGGCCTGGACACGCCCCCGCGCAGGCTTCGCCACGCCTCCAGAAGGCCACGCCTCTTGAGACCACGCCTTCTACAGTAACCCTCCGCCGTTCCGCGCCTGCTTAGAGAATGCTCACTGCCAAAAAAAAAAAAAAAAAAAGAGCGCTCGCCTACACAGGCGCAATGAGACTGGTCTGGTCTACGCCCTTACCTGTTGCAGAACTAGCTGGCGGGGAGTTGCTCTCTTTGCCTTCGTTCCTTCGTTCGTTCCTTCATTCATTCATTCATTTACCCAGGCTTAAGTTGCTCCTCCTACAGTCACTTAGCTGCGGAGGTGTCTCAGGCTGAAACGCATGCAGACAGATTGTGGAGAAGAGAAGTACTTTAAAAAGCGTGTGGTGTGCGCGCACCCACCGGGATGCTATAACGGGGATTCTTGGGTATATAGTATAACAAAAAATACAGACTGAGTGAGACCCTGGGTCCATCCT
This sequence comes from Cricetomys ansorgei, assembly GCA_026225945.1. NCBI lineage: Eukaryota > Metazoa > Chordata > Mammalia > Rodentia > Nesomyidae > Cricetomys > Cricetomys ansorgei. The sequence goes on from JAMJFZ010001012.1 coordinate 9,121,272, forward strand.
AAGGACCAAAAATAAAAGCGTCAAGCCCAGGAATATGCTGGGGCGATCTTGAAACCCAGCACTCTGGAGACTGAGGCAGGAGGATGACGGTGAGTTCCACTCCAGCCTGGGTCCCAAAGCAAGACACTGTGATCCCTGCACTTGGGAAGTAGAAGCAGTTGGGTCCGGGTTTCAAGGTCATGCTCACTAAGGAGTGAGTTCAAGACCAGGCTGGGCAACTTGAATAAAGCCTGGCCTCAAAACCAAAAGTAAAAAGAGGGCTGGAGATATGGCTCAGCGTGACTTCTCCCAGAAGCTTGAAGGTGGCAGGAGGGAGCTTTGGAGAATCTTGCAGAAGGTTTCCAAGCAGAGGGAGCAGCCAGTGTCCAGGTCTCCAGGCAGGGGCACTGTGTCCTGTGGGGTGTGCACAAACAACTTTCTAAGGAGACCCAGGTCTTTGGTACCAGAGCCCTGGGAAGAAGACAAGATCAGTGAAGGGAATGGTGGCAACCAACGCTGGGAGCATCAGAGACATTGGCTTTGACTCTGAATGAGAGGAGACCATCAGAAGGTTCCAGAAGTGGGTAGGCTTGCTAGGATTCTACTGTGGTGGGAACCTTCCAGATGCTACTAGTCTTGTCAGTCTGTTTTGTGTTTTGCTATCAGCTATCTAAAATACCTAAAAACATGTTTTCTTTCTTTCTCTCTTTCTTTCTTTGTGTATGTTCTTGGGGGTAAGTGCATGTGTATGGAGACTAGAGGTCAATCTTGGGCGTCACTCCTCAGTTGGCATCTACCTTGATTTTTATTTGTTTTTGTTTTTTGAGACAGTGCCCCGCTGTGTAACTTCAGCTGGCCTTGAATTCACTGCGTAGACCAGATTCTGCTGCCTCTGCCTTCCAAGTGCTGGGATTAAAGGTGTGTGACACATGCCCGCTTTCACCTTCTTTTAGGGGAGGGGTGAATGCTTCTTCGTTTTATGTGTATGGGTGTTTTGCCTGCATGTGTGCCTGTGTACCATGTTGCATGCTTGGTGCCCATGGAGGCCAGAAGAGGGTGTCCAATTTCCTGAGACTGGAGTGACAAGTGACTGTAAGCCTGGGTCCTCTGGAAGAGCAGCCCAGTGCTGTTAACCACCAAGCCATCTCCCCAGCCTCCCCCCCCACCCCCACTTTGTGTTTTAAGACAGGATCTCTCACAAGTCCAAGGCTCACCAGTAGGCTAGGGAGGCTGACCGACAAGCTCTAGGGATCCACCTATCTCTACTTCCCCTCTCCAGTCCAGGATTACAGGTATCTGCCACCACTCCTGGCTTTCTCCACACAGGTTCTGGGGCTCCAACGCAGCTCTTCTTGCTTCCTGCAGACATTAGCCTACCTAGCTGTTTTCCCAATCCCGGGGGTAGAACTGGGGTATAAAAAAGCTTCTCTAGTGTAGGTCTTCCTCCGGCCCCCCACACGTGTGCCCTCCAGCACTAGTGAGAACCTGGGCCATGAAGGAAGGAAGAAAACAAAGCCTGAACTGAAGCCTGCAGCCTCCTAAGAGTCAGCATTAATCTGTTCACATAGGTAGAGCCCTCAGGACCTAAACACCTTCAGCTTCACTTCCTAACAGGAGGTACTGCAGATTAAGCTTCCAACACATGAGCCTCAGGACAAGCAGCAAGTATTCCAGGAGTGAAGATGGATGATGTTACAAGAAAGAAATAATGATGCCTCCAAGACAGGCAGCTGGCTCCAGGCACTGGATATGGGAAGGAGAGAGCCGTTAAATGCACCCCTTCTGTGAGCTGCTTCTGGGTTGTTCTAGTTTGCTGGGATAATCCAAAAGCAACTTGGGGTGGAGAGGGTTTATTTGGCTTAGACTTCCAGGTCGCAATCCTTCACTGAGGGATGTCAGGGCAGGGACTCAAGCAAGAGCAGAGGTAAAACAAACCTACTCTCTGGCCTGTTCTCCATGGTATGCTCAGCCTACTTTCTTATACAAGTTAAGACTATCTTGATTGCTTAGGGGTGGCACCGCCCACAGTGGGCTGGACCCTTTTATCAGTGATCAAGCAATCAATCAGAAATCAAGAAAATCTCCCACAGACATGCTACAGGCCAACCTGGAGGCAGTTCCTCAGTTGAGGTTCCCTATTCCTAGCTGAGTCTACTCTGTGACACTTTGACAATAAAAACCAACCAGTATACAAGATCCGAGACCTTCCCTTCTCATATTTATTATCCAAATTTGATCTCTCAGCGATCCTATCAGCCTCATAGACACAGGTTTCAGCATCGCTGGAGTCCCACCAAGCAGTCTCTGCTTCCACCAAGGAATCTTCTTAAAGATTTGTGTATCCTTACGTGTTTGTGAAGACCACGTGTGTGGAGGCCAGAAGAGGGTGCCAGATTCCCTGGAGCTGGAGTTGCAGGTGGTTGGGGGCTGCTAGAAGCCAATGCTGGGAATCAGACTGAGGTCCTCTGGAACAAGAACAAGTGCTCTTAACCACTTAGCCACCTCTCTAGCTCTCATACCAGCAGATCTTTTGTTTGGTTGGTTGTTTGGTTGCTTGCTTGCTTGGTTTGGTTTTTTTTTTTTTTTTTTTTGAGATGGGGTGTCTCTGTTGTAACTCCGGCTGTCCTGGAACTCTGTAAACCAGGCTGGCCTTGAATTTACAGGAGATCCACCTGCCTCTGCCTCACTAGTGCTGGGATTAAGGTGTGCACCACCACCGCCCTGTTACATCAGCAGATCTTAACCAGCTTCCGTTTGTCCGTCATCACAGACACAGATTCCAACTCCTGTCTGGGTGCATGCTGCACACACGTGGCTTCCAATGTATCAACACACACACACACACATACACACACACTGCTAAGTCTGTGTGTCTGTGCTGTCTCCTGTGGGGATCTAGTGAGTATGTCTTCGCTCTGAAGTTGGTTCACCTTGAAGAGATCCTCATTCCTTCATCAGCAGAAGGCAGGTTCCATGAGAGCAAAACCCTGGTCCAGCTAGGTCAACACAACTGCAGTGGCTGGTCCACTGAAAGCCACAGTCTGAGAAACACTCATTCAAAAAGGGCCCAGTGGCTCCTGACTGTAGGGTGGCATGCAGGGACCTAAGGAAGCCTGGGTTGGCCAGGAGCTTTCCCAGGCTTCATGGGGTAAGATAATGGTGGCCACCTGACAGCCTCTTCGTTCTCTGTAACTCATCCATCTTGCCTACCCAGCCAGAGGTAGCTCCTGTGAGAGGATCCTAGAAGAAGCAAGCTACAACCAGAACAGCCAGCCAGTGTCCTACCCACTCCCCCTCTTTAACAAGCCCCAGACACATAGAGAACCCAGGACTACCTGCCCAGGAGTGGCACCACTTCTAGAGGAGCCTTTCAGGCCCTTCTTGCTCCGACCATATTCTTCCTAACAGAGAGAGAGGAAAGACAGTCATAAGGATTCAAATTGCCTCCAACCGTGGCTCAGTTGGTAGAGTGGTTGACTAGCATGCATGAAGTCCTGGGGCAGCCACTAAGGGATGTACATATCTGCTGTCTGCCCATAGCCTGTGAGCCAGTACACTGTGTGATGGATTAGAGGTCTTAAAGAGCTGGGCACTGAGCCATTTTGGAGGGCAGACTCAGCTGCTGTGCTTGGGGGCAAGCACAAAGCCTAGACTAGACAAGAACAAATCTCTAGCATAAAACCCATAAAAGCAACTTTACCTAAGGCACGGCACAGGAGGTTCTGATGCTGGGCCAAGGAGGAGCTGGAGCAGGATGTGATCTAGGCTCATTGCAGGAGAGTTGCCTTCACTTGCCTCCAAGATGGCCTCCCCCTCCCACTACACACCAGGGACTGTGGAAACAGGGCAGGCGCCAACTCCTTCAAGCCAGAGGCAAAGGCACAAAGCTCATCCTCTCACCTCCTCAGCACCAAGCAGGGCCACCAGGATTAGGAACAAGGCCATAACAGGCACAGTGGGAAACTCACTATGACTCTGGGCAGGCCAGATGATCTTAGGATGTTGAGCTCCAGACAGCCAGGTAGAGAAGTGTGGAGACTGAGTTTCCGTTACAGAAGGGCCCAAATGCAAGCAAAGCCCAGAATTTTCTTCTTGAAAACACACGCTTGAGGAGCTGGAAAAATGGATCAGAGGTTAAGAGTATTTACTTCTCATCCAAAGGACCCAGGTTCCGTTCCTGGGATCACCATATGAGGTGGCTCCACCTATATCTCTGAGGGCACCTGCACACATTATGGTAATCAGTACCCATAAATTCTATACAGGCAGACACAAACAGAACTTTTAAAATACATAAAATTGCCGGGCAGTGGTGGCACATGCCGTGAATCCCAGCACTCGGGAGACAGAGGCAGGGGGATCTCTGTGAGTTTGAAGCCAGCGTGGTCTACAGAGTGAGTTCCAGGACAGCTAGAATTACAACAGAGAAACCCTGTCTTGAAAAACCAAAAATAAATAAATAAATAAAATTAATAAACAAACATACTTGGAGCCTAGAGAGATGGCTTAACAGTTAAGAACACTGGCTGTTCCTGCAGAAGTCTCAATACCCACATGGTGGCTCACAACCACACACACGGTGTATATTCATACATGCAGGCAGAGGAATGGATAGCCAAGCATAGGGTGACATTATATAATGTCATTATATAATGACATCATGAGCTGATCAGTGTCAGCTCACAGATATCTGAGAGGTTTACTTTTAGCAAGATAATAACTGCAGAATGGCATATACAAATTGTAGGAATGTACAAAAACACTCAAGACACGATTTGGCCTTTTTGTTTGTTTGCCCTAGTGTATAGAACACTGTAGTCCCAGCACTCAGAAAGCTGAGGCAGAATGATCACTGGAGCCCAGGAGCTTGAAACCAGCCTGGGTTACAGAGCAAGAGAGACAGACTCATGGGTCCGAGGAGAATCTATTCGGTGTATTTTGTTTGAGGGGTGACTCTTTGCTTTATATCTATTACTATTGGATGTGAGAGCGGAGGAGGTTGGGGACGGAGGGGCACATGCTAAGACATGTGGGTGGAGCTCAGAGGATAACTTCCAGGAGTTAAGTCTCTCCTTCCACCATATGATCTGGGGATCGAACTCACGTCATCAGGTTTACAGAATGTGCCATCCCACCAGCCCTATCCTTTTGTTTGTTTTATTTTTTTTAATATTTTATTATTTTTTATGTGTGTATGTCTGCTTATGAGGAGGTCAGAGAGCATCAGATCCTCTGTAGCTAGAGTTACAATGGAGGTACTGGGAGTCAAATTCAGGTCCTCTGCAAGACCAATATGTGCTCTTCACCATTGAGCCATTATTTTATTTTTGCCACTGGATTCTATATAAATCACTACATGGCCAAGGGTGACACGGAACTCATGGTAATCCCACCTCCACCCCCTGAGCACTGGAATGACAGGTGAGCACAGGCCACACCTGGCTTACAATGTTGCTTCCTTATCTTCCATCTCCCCCCTTTCCAGCAGCGTCCTGTGACACACAGGCCATGGAACTGCACTCCTTCAAGCCCCCATCTGGAGCCCTTCCTTCTGACAGCATCCACAGCTAGGTTGCAGACCATAGAGATTCCTAGGCAGCACTCACCCTTGTTCTCAGTGCTGACACCAAGGCATAGGTCTTCCTGCCTCCGCTGACCCTCAAGACACTAAGCCAGCCAGCCAGAGCCAGCCAGCCAGCCAGCCAGGCCACTTAAAGCTTGCTCTAGATTGCTTACTTGCTCAGAGTAAGACAGGTGACCAGATGGGGTGAGCACACACCCTCTGACTTCACTTGGCTTTTTTCTCATCTTATGTAAGTTGGAAGTGCTCTTTGCTGCAGTTTCCAGAGAAAAGGTCCTTACCAACACAAAGTCTCCAGTGTCTTTGGCTGGCATCTGTAGTGAAAGAAAGGAAGGAGCAGCCAAGGTGTGCGATACATTTGCCCACACTGTGTGTCTGGGATAAGAGGTGTGCACCACCCCTCCTGGCCCTCCCACCCAGAATCTTTCACTGAACTTGGAGCTCACTAATTGGCTGTTCCCAGGAATTCCCTTGTCTCCATCTTCCCAGTGCTGGGATTATAGACTACTATACCCAGCATTCCACATGGGTTCTGAGAATCAGAACTCAAGTCCTCATGCTAAGCACTTATCCACGGAACAATCCCCCTAGCCTTCTGAAAATGTGTTAGCCAGGTGGTAGTGGCCTATACCTTTAATCCCAGGACTCTGAAAACAGGTGGATCTCCGAGTTCTAGGCCAGCCTGGTCTACAGAGTGAATTCTAGGACAGCCAGCCAGGGCTACACAGAAAACCCCTGTCTCACAAAGAAAAAGGAGGAGGAGGAAGAAAAGGAGGAAGAAGAAAAGAAGAAGAAGGGAGGGGGAAGGAGAGAGAGAAATGTAGGTGTATGTGGCTTCAGCAGTCTCTGGTAACTACTGATTTGTGTCTCTGAGATACACATTTATTTTGTGTGAGGGGCATGCATAACATTCCACAGCAGATATTAGAGAACAGGAGCCAGCTCCCTCCTTTCATCATATGGGTCATGGGGATTGAACTCTGGTCCTCGGGCTTGGCAGCAAGCACCTTTATCCGCTCAGCCATCTCTGGGGACCTCATTTTGTTCTGAAAAAATGTTGAGATAAGTTCAGCTGGTGGTTGCTGGTAGGATATGTTAAAGAGGTGGAGACAGGAGGAACAAGAGGAACAAATGACCTTCCTCAGTTGCTCAGGCTGGCCCTGAAGTAGCTACGTACCCCAAGCTAGCCTGGGACTTGTGCATCTCCTGCCTCAGCCTCCCAAGTAGGTAGGATGACAGGCCTGCTTGTGACACCACAACCCATTCCCATCTTTCTTTTATTGGCATCCTCTTGGGAAGGTCTTGGATTTGAGAGGCAATCTCATGTAACCCAGGCTGGCCTTGACTTGCAATGTAGACCAGGATAACCTTGAACTTCTGATTTTCCGTCCTCCAACTCCCCAGTTTCCAAGCATACACCATCGCTGGTGCAGTAGCTCGCTCGCTCGCTCACTCGCTCGCTCTTTTCTTTTAATTATTTATTTACCCGCTTGTTTTAGCGACTCCAGGGCTGGAACCCAGGGTTTCCCGCGAGCGATTCAGGTGCTTTGCCACAGTGCTATTGTGCAGCCCTATCGGCCTCGGGTAAGGTAGCTCGGCTGAGGCGGACATCACGAACTGCACCAGCCTCAAGGAACTTCTTTCTGGGCCGGGGTAGCCACGCCCCTCTCGCGTCCCCGCGGAGGGATTCTGAGCACAGGCACGCGCCACACGCTTCTCGCGCGTTGATTGGCTGGTGCTGGACTGGCCCCACATCAGCCCAGACCACGGCGCCGGGAAGGGCTGGCCAGAACGTCAGCCAATCACACGGCATTCCTGTGCGTGGGCTGGGACTTTAAACCAATCAGGAAGGGGATCCCGGAAAGGGCGTGCCCAATGAGAGCTGGACAGAAGGGCGGAGCCTCCGGAGACCCGGGATTTTGGGTGCGGCTGTCACCTTGACAACCTGACTGCCGGAAACTTAGAAACCCTGGACCTGAGCCTTGGGTTGACGTCAGGGTTTCTGGAAAAACGCTTTCCTTTTTCAAATTGTTTTTTTGAAAAATTGAGAAATTTCTTGTTTCTCCAAATTTGCTTTATGTACGAAAAAAATTTCCGTATATTTTGGACCATTTCCCCTCCCCCAAAATGTTTTTTTAAAATATATTTTTATTTATTTTGTGGCACAAGCTGGCCTGAAAATTGATATGTAGCCCAGGTTGGCCTTGAATTCCTGATCCTCCTGCCTCTACCTCCCACATGCTAGGAGGCATGTGTCACCTGCGTGCTAGGAGAGCACTGTACCCACTGATCTGCATCCCCAGAGCGAAAAGATTTTAGACATCTTTATGCTCTGATATGCATGGTGAGCTGAGATAAGGGTAGGCTTGTGCATGGCAGACCTGGGGATCCTAGAAGACTCACACAACCCAATGCTTTATTTACATAAAGGCCCAGGGGACAATGCACAGGACCTGCAGCACACAGTGGCTGGGTCACATGAGCAGGGAACTGCTTCTGATAGGACAGGGTGAGGTGACATTGGGGCTCTGTAGATTATGAATGGCAGCCTTTATGCTCTGTCCCCTCTGCATGGTACTTGGGTAAACAAAGACAGGAGTCCTTAAAGTCCACTAAGGCAGTGGGCCCCAGTGAGAGCAGGTGCCCTGGCTTTCTCCCTCTCCATCCCAGCTGGTCCAAACCAGGTGTATTGGCTTGACACAAGAGAGACCTTGAAGGGCTGGCTCTCTTGTTTATTTCTGAGACAGAGTATGTCCACTGAGGTCAATCTCCACACAATGAGTTCAAGGCCAGCTTTGGCTATCTAGTGAGACCTTATCAAAAATAAATAAGTAAAACCAACAAAAAGCCTCAAACGCCACACTTCACACTTTATCCTGGAGTGAAAGCCAAAAGTGTGGAATTTTGTCCTGCCTCCAGAAAGGTGGTGTGAATGAGAGCTATTGGGAGCCAGTTCCTGAAGGACCAGTTACTTTTTGTTGGAAGTTGTATCTCAACTTCCAGGAGCCCAAGCTTTCTCCTGTAGCGACAAACACAATCCCTTCTTAACAGAGCCTTGCAGTAGCTCAGCAACGGGGAGTGGAGGGAGACACTGGGACCCTCTGCCATCACTCAAGAAGACTACCTTGGCTGCCAGCCTGAGTTCTTGGAAACCCATTACTCTGGCATCTCTTCCTTCACCTACCCACACTTCCCCCAGGCAGGCAAGAACACCGGAAGCTCTCCACCCACAACAGGCAATGCTTTCCCACACCACGGCCCACATCTAGCCAGGACTGACTGGCTGTGAGGATAGTTTGACTTATTAGCATAGACTATGGCAGGATGAGGATATATCGAGATTCTGAAACGAGTACAGATGATCGTGTGGAAATGAATAACCGTCCAAGGTTCTGGGAGTCAGACCGCTGAGTCATTTCAGGCAGCAGACCCTTCAACACTACCAACTTAGAAGTCTGGGATAGTGAGGAGATACTTCTTGGTCTGGCAGTCCTCCTCCTTCCAGTGCTCAGGTCTGGGGGCCTAGGCCAGCTCATGGTAGGCAAACACGTTTGGAAGCTGAAGACTTACAGCCGGAGGCTCACAGGGGAGAGGCTGTTTCTTCCCACAAACTTTCACTATACTCTTTTGATAGCAGAAGGCAGTGGCAGCATGGTGGTGGTGGTGGTGGTGGTGGTAGTGGTTGTACAGCTATGCAGAGGTGGTATCTTTGAGGGCTTTAGCTTTCAAGGGCCTCAAGTGTCAGGTCCTTAGCTCTTGACAGCTAGTCACAGTGCAAAATCTGAGACAGATAAGAGGGACTCACCTCTCCATGGGGCCCTAGTAAGGTGTTAAGCAATTCAAGAATTGTTTAAAATCACTATTTTGGTGGTGGTGGTGGTGGTGGTGGTGGTGGTACACATCTTTTCTTCCAGCACTCAGGAGGCGACCCTGGCAGGTCTCTGAATTTGTGGCCAGCCAAGGTTACATAGTGAAATCCCGTCTCAAAAAAAAAAAAAAAAAAAAAAATCACTATTATTAATGGTAAGTTGTTTGAATTTGTTTGTAAGCATTCACGATGTTCATTTTATTTATTTATTGTTTGACAATTTGCTTTCACGCTTATTTTTATTACATTCACCTCCCGTGCGTGTGTGGGTAGGTAGGTGCTTGTATGCCCCGGCCCACGCGCAGAGGCGAGAAGACAGAGTGGGAGGAGTCAGTTCTCTCCTCCCACCGTGTGGGTCCTAGGGATCAAACTTAGATCAACTTGGCAGCAGGCACCTTTCCCTGGAGCCGTCTCACTGGCTCCATTTTTTATCTTATCTTATTTTTTTAAGGACATAACTGAAGGATACAAGGAAGTAAGAAGAAAATAGAGATCAGCTCCAGCTACTGAAAGCATTGCAGAGAGAGAGAGTCAAGCCTTCAGGGCCAAAGGTGTGACTCAAGGGTCTAAACCTGTGCTGGCAGCAGCGGATGTCAGGAGCTGAGGAACCCTAGCTTCACAGACCCGCAGGAGAGATGGCTCGCTGGCTACCGAGATGACCTGCAGAGTTTTCACATGTGGGAGCCTGGAAGGTCCGAGGCTAGGTACACCCAAGCCTGAGAAATCTCAGCTTCCTAGACTCACAAGCTTAGGAGCACATGTAGGGTCCTGAAACTGAGCCTTGTGACGCTAGAGGGCACCACCCACTTGCCTGAGGCCACAACTAGCTGAAACCAACCACTGGCAAAGCCCAGAGCTAGTGCTTAATAACCACCTCCACCATCCCGACCCAGGATTTTGGGCAAACCCGGGCTTAGTAGCTTCCAGAATACTTCCAGCTACAAGGACCCCAGCGGGTTGTTTTAATCTCTTCTCAGTGACCCTTGTCTTTGCTCCTGTGGTTTCTTATCCTGGCCTCTCTCTCCAACTCTTCAGTAGCCCTTTTGTTGCTATTGCTGTGGTCTGAGAGAGAGACAGACAGAGACATTCCATGGGCTCAAAAGATGGCTCAGTAGTTAAGAACACTTAACTATTATTCTTCCAGAGGACCCAAGTTTGGCTCCCATCACCCATGTGAGATGGCTCACAACCACCTGTAACTCCAGCTCAGGGGGATTTGATTCCCTCTTCTGAATTCTGCAGGCAACTACAAACACATTAAAATCTTAATTAAAAATAAAGCCCAGAGTAGTGGTGCACGTCTTTAATTCCAGCGCTGGGGAGGGCACGCAAAGGCAGGTGGGTCTCTGTAGTTCAAGGTCAGCCTGATCTACACAGTGAGACTCTGTCTCAAAAATAAAATAAATATAAATGACTGGGCTGGAGAGATGGCTCAGTGGTTAAGAGCACTGGCCGCTCTGCACCCAAGTTTGGTTTCTAGCATCCATGTGGCATCTCGAATTCACCTGTAACTCCAGGTCCAGAAGATTCAATGTCCTCTTCTAGGTTCTGAGGGTATTGCATGCACATGGTGCCTAATCAGATGCAGGCAAACACTCATACACATAAAAATAAATCTCTTTTAAAAATTAATGTTTGGGGCAGGAGAGATGGCTCAGTGGTTAAGAGCACTTGCTATTCTTGCAGAGGACCTAGGTTCGCTTCCCAGCCCTCCTATGGCAGTTCACAAGCAATTCCAGGAGCTCTGGCCCCCTCTTTTGACTCCTGAGGGCACCAGGAGCACACAAGGTGCACCATTTATTCAAGCAAGCAAAGCAGTCATACATATAAAATAAAAATAAAATCTGAAAAAACAAAACAAATCTCTAACTGGGGGAGGTACCACGGATGATCACTCACCAAAACGACGAAATCCACCCAAGAAGTTCAAACAACAAAATTACAGTAAACATTTATTAGGCTGCAATGTTCACAATGTTTGAATCCAGTTCCTAAGTCAATCTACAAAGACCTCTAACATCAAAGCTAGTGATTAATAAATAAGAGGAATGCATCCATCACTCTGCAAAAAAATAATAAGCCTGATGCTTTTTTTCTATATAAGGTATTCGTAGAATCAGCTTCCCAGCTAAGGTACGTGCACATGCATGTGTGCACACACCCCACTATGTTCACACGGAATGGCTTTCTATCGTGTCAAACTAAACACGCCATAAAATTCCTAAGCCGACACACAGAACAGGAACTCAACCTCGAAGACATCATTGGTTAAAAAAAAAAAAAAAAAAGAATATGATTTGCAGCTAAGAAGGGGGAAATAATTACCTCAATGGGGATTTAACTGCACACTAATCACTGTCACAAGAAATTAGCTTGATTATAGGGTATTCAGAGATTTATCACAGGTGTAGACAGGAAGCTGACACAATAGCAAAAGCTTGGAGCCTGCAGACGTGTGGGCAGAGTCAGTCATTCCGTCAGCTGCCGCAGCTGTCCGGGGGACCGTGTGCACAGTGTGCTTCTTGTGCTACCAGGACAGAAAAACAGGTTCTCCGTGTCTGTCCTAGCTATGGAGAGATCACCAAAGAGCAAGACACAGAAGGATGCCATGGGCTGAAGCTTGCTGATGCCAGTCAGGACACATCAATGGCAGCCGTCCGGTGTTAAGTGTATTGGGTTAGAACCCCCAAAATACATATACATACAAATATATATATATATATCCATGTGTGTGTGTGTGTATGTATAAATACATATATATATATGTATTTCTACAATTCACAGGTGAGGAGCCCAGGCCCAAGTACTTAAATGGTCATAGGTTGTTTAGAAAAGCAGCTTACATGCTGGGTGGGAGCAAAACTCACTTGCCAGGACCTGGAAGTAAAAAAGGCTGGGAAGGTGCCTTAGAAATTCCTTGTAGCTACAGGGGCACACCAGTGCTGGCTTTCTGGTTAAACTAGGCAATATGAATCCACTAGGAGACCAGGCATTGTGGTGTACTACCTTTAATCCCAGCACTTGGGAGGCAGAAGCAGACAGATCTCTTTTGAGTTCATGGCCAGCCTGGGCTAGAGTGAGACCCTATCTCAGAGCAAAACAAAGTAACAAGGGTACAGAACAAAAGCACTTGGGGCTGCCCACCAACCACAAGAATGTAAAACCTGCATCTTTAGATTCTGTACTGACTGATAAACAGTTGTATTTGCTTCTTGAGACAGGGTCTTTCCATGTAGCCCAGGATGGCTTTGAACTCACCACCTTCCTATCTATCTCCACATCTGGTTTCCAGGTTATATTATTTCCAAATCCTCTGTGAGCATGCCAGAGTGGCAGGACCATGCAAGCAAGTAAAGCTATTCACATTGGCCACTCATGGGTATGCCAAGGCTACATAACAATGCTTCCAACCATAGACCTTCCTTGGAGGTTCTAATAAGATACTTAAGAAGGAAATGCCCTACTGGCCACTTCTCTGACAGCCACAAAAGCCATCCATAGCCCCCATCTCTGTTCATAGTCCTGTGGCCTGCTGAGCCTCATTTCTAAGTCACCTCTCTGACTGTCCCTCGGCCACTTTTATGAATGAAGGCGTCACAAGGCCAGCAGTGAAAACATTCTCTTCTGTACTTTATTGCCTTTAAACTAGAGGGCCCAGGCTCAACAAAGGCCCCAAAGGGCCGGAGATGCTGGCAGTGATGCAAAGTGTTTTTGTGAAGGGTACCCGTGTGCTCCTGGCTAGAATAGGGAAGAAAGCACTGTATAAACACTGACCCCCCAGGCTGGGGCTTGGCCAATTTGGATAAAAGCTTATGTAGCATGTAGGAGGCCCCAGGTTCCATCTCCAGCACTGCATAAACCAGGTACAGTGGTATCTGTCTCATTTCCTCAGAGGGTGGAGACAGGATCAGTAGTTCAAGGTCATACTCAGCCACAGAGCCTGTTTGAAATCAGCTAGGACTACAAGAGAACCCATCTCAAAAAACCAATAGGGCTGGAGAGACGGCTGAGTGGTAGAGCACTGGCTGTTTTTCCAGAGGACCTGGGTTTGATTCCCAGAATCCACATGGCAGCTCACAACGGTTAACTCCCGTTCCAGGGGATCCGACGCCCTCTTCTGGCCTATGTGGTCTCCAGTCATGTCCATAGTGCACAGACACATGCAGACAAAACACCCAGATCCATAAAATAAAAAATTCAAAGTAAAACACCATTAAAAATCACCAACCCCCCAGTATGCTCACCTAAACCCAGTACTTCAGGAATAGCCAATCCAGCCTCAATCCTGTCCTTGGCAAGTACTTAATGTGAGAAAGACCCAGGGCTGGTGGTGGCACATGCCCTTAATCCCAGCTCTCAGGAGGAAGAGGAAGGGGTATCTTTGTGAGTTCAAGGCCAGTTTGGTCTACAGATCGAGTTCCAGAACAGTCAGGGTTATTCAAAGAAACCCTGTCTCAAAACAAAAACAAGAACAAAACAACAACAACAAATAAAACCAAAAAAGAAAGAAAAAATAAACTATCAGGGAATTAACACTGACTTTAAGAGAGTTAAAACCCTGGCCCTGCCTTCTTTTCTTTTAAAAAAACTATATACACATTTATTTGAGGGTAGAGGGGTGGCAACCCATGGCCCATGTGTAGAGGTCAGAGGAGAGCCTGTGGGGGCTGCCTGTCTTCTTTCATCAATGTGGGTCCCAGGAATCAAACCCAGGCTTGGTGGCAAGTACCTTTACCCACTGAGCCATATTGCCGGCCCCTGACTGTTAGTTATAACAGATCCAAAGTAGCTGCATTCAGAATATTCCTTTATCATATTATTCAGTGAGGAGGAGTTTACACAGCCCTGAAGATAAGGCATGAGAAATAAGGTACAAAAATACATCTTTCCACATACAAAAAAGATGACTGGGGAAGGGAGGCCAATAAGCTGGATACTTCCATGGAATGGATATTAAAAAAAAGAAAAATCTTTAACTATGTGGGGGTTAAGAATACATCCAAACGGCCAGGCATGGTGGCGCATGGCTTTAATTCCAGCACTCGAGAGGCAGAGGCAGGTGGATCTCTGAGTTCAAAACCAGCCTAGTCTACATAGAGTTCTAGGGCTAGGGTAGAGAGACCCTGCCTTAAAAACAAAACCAAAAAATAAAAATCCATACAAGGTAAAAATGCATGCATCAAATGCCATCTGAAGTTTTAAAACCTAACAAGAAACTACTACTAGAACCTCAAGCAACATTCTACCCTGACATGTACATTCTTCCATTTAGAATGAAGGCATGCTGGAGCTGGACTCTAGTGCTCCCTTGGCATGCACGCAGTCTAGGTTCCATTCCAAGTACACCTATCATCCCAGCACTCAGGAGGTGGTCGCAGAAGGATCAGAAGTTCAAGACCAGCCTAGGATACATGAGACCCTGCCTCAAAGAAATACTAATTAACTGAAAAAATTAAAATGAAAGCATCTTGTATTCATATATATCAAACTATAAAACTGGCTTTAGAGTCTACATTTGGTCAGGATGGAAAAAAATATTGCAAGTTTTTTACCTTTTCTGGTGTTATTGAGACATTGCGTAACTCTCTCTGGCCTGGCCTGGAACTCACTAAATAGACCAGACTGGCCTCAGACTCAGAGATCTGCCTGCCTCTGACTCTTGCGTACCATCATACCTGGCTTCTGGTCTTGATTTGTAACCCTGGATAGTCTGGAATATACTATTCAGACCTAGCTGGCCTCAAAGTAGCAGCAATCCCCCTGCCTCTGCCTCCTGAATACTGGGATTGCAGGTGCACAACCACACTCAGCTAAGGACTTCTAAGACCTGACCTGGGACACTTCTGTGGCCACCAAGAGGAGCCAAAGTAAGAGCAGAGAGGCTCAGTTTTACACCGAGGGCTAACTGCCCCCTGGCCAACATCCTTAACACAATCTTTTGGTATGACATGCCCAGATATTATGAAGGAAAAAGGACATTAGCCACTAATGTGCCCCCCCCAGCTACTTACACCCTGTGCTGCAAACACATTTACTTACAGTATCTGAACAATACAAATGGAATCTTTCACACCAGAAGTCATGTGCTTCCAATGTCCGTGGAGAGATTTCCCCAGTTTGGGTTCCATAAGAGATTAAAATTCAAGAAAGTTTTGAGTCCCATTTGATCACCTGGAAAACAGAGGCCTCAGAAAGACCTGAATCTGTGTTCCAGATACTTGCAACCAAAAACAGAACTTCAGATACAGAGCACCATAGCTAGGTCTCTCCACCAAGCTGAAGTTGGGACTAAGTGGCTCCCAGGGTACAATGAAGAACCACAGAGACAATGGCAATCCCAGCCATATCCTGCAAAAGCCAGCTTTCTTTCCATAGAATCCTGGCAGATGGGTGTTGCTCCAGCCTCTGACCCAATTCTCTGCTCCAGAGGCTGGCTAAAACAACACCCTGGACCCCAGAGAAAAAGCACCTAACATACATAAGTATAAAAATTTCAGGACAAACAATTCAGATCTCAAGGTTGCTTATGCCTAAGAATGTTCTAAAAGCAATGAAATGAAGGCTATTACCAGCCATAAACAGTTTCTTTTTCTTCTATGGTCCTGAGTCAATTGAAAGCAAATGAAACAAATAAGCAAATCCCATGAGGGTCAGCTGGCTATATGGACCCAGCTGGCCAATAGGGAATGTGAGATTCAGCTAGATTCTGGAATGATCTTCAGGGCCCACCCAGGAAGTTCTTAGCAAACTCCAAAGACATTTTGTAGCCCTATCCATGTACTTTTCCCTCTGGAAAGGCTGGAGGTTAGACTACATCAAAGTCCACGGAGGTGAAAAAGATGCCAGGATGTCTATGGGTAACCTTCACTTAGAAATATGGACAGGGTGGGGCAGGCTCAGCATCCCCAGCACCATAAAAACAGAAACAGTCACAAAGGAATAAAATGGATGGAGCTCACAGGGTCCCTAGGATCCCCGAAAGTGATCGAGTTCTGCTCTGAAGCCCAAGTGTCCACAGTAACAAGAGATAGCACTCATTAACCAGGTCGCCACCTACCCCAAAAGACATAAAATAGAGGTCACATTTGAGAATACGAAGATAATGCACACAGTGCTCACCCACCACCCAATTTAAACTTCCTTAAAAACATCAAGTGCTCCCTTGACTTGATCTGCCTTTATTTAAAAACCTTACAAAAGATGTATTTAAATGTTTGGGGGGAGGGGAGGAATCAACTTTATGTTCTATGCACAGATAAATTTCTCTGACTACACAGCTAATAGGGGTATATTCAGTGCTTAAAAAATATGTTTTCCCACTAGCAACACTTTAAGTTTACATAACATAAGATTACATAAGCTCTTTCTCCTCCAACAGGCCCTAAGGTGGGAAACACCAGGCGCAGCATTCTTGCTCAGTTTATTGGGAGAGTTTGGGGTTTGGTGGGCTGCCGGCTGTTTTCTTCTTCTGTTGTCTTTTGACATCACTGGCTGGCACCGAGGATGGCCAGGCAGCTGACCTTCACTTGTCCTTGGAGCGGTCGAGGCTTTCCAGCACCCTGTTGAGGCGGATGTTGAGCAATCTCACCTGGTTCTCCAGGTGTTCCAGCTTCTCTTCTATACTGGGGCTGCCAAGGCCACTGGAACTGCCACGCCAGTAGCCCATGGGCCCCGTCATGAAGTAGATGGCCACCACGAGGCACAGCGGCAGCACTGCGTGCTCAGGCTCACCCTCGTGCTTATGCAGGATGTACACACAGGACATGGAGAACAGGATGACACGTACAAGCCAGAAGAAGCGGCCGAACACCAGGTGCAGGAGGCTGAAGGTGAAGCCCAAGGTCAGAGACAAGAACCAGTAGGCCAGGAGGACCACACCGACCAACACCAGGGCCCGGGTAGGGCTGTTGGACACGGAGGCTGGGCTGAAGTACTGTGACAGGTTGGACACTGCAAAAACAGTACAGAGGGCAAGGCCAGTTATTCCCACGTGGCCAGGGCCTTCTCTGACAGCAGACGGGACAGCTGAGCTCAGGGGCTGGATCCGTGGGCTCTTACCACGACCCAGCACAACGAAAGCAAAATAAACCAAGCACTTGAGCCTCCAAACTAGCTGAGGAGGCACAGGTGGTCCCTCAGGACTGTCTGTCACATCATGAGTTTAAAATACCTTTCATGGGGCAGGAGATGGCTCAGCGGTTCCAAGCACTGGCTACTCTTGCAGAGCACCCAGTTCAATTACCAGCAACCATATGGTGGTTCACAACCATCTGTAACTCCAGTTCCAGGGAAACGTGAGGCAAATCATCAGGCATTGCATGCATGTGGTGCTCAGACATACATGCAGACAAAACACCCATATATATAAAAGTTTAAAAATAAAAAATTCTCAAAAAAACATTTTCACAAAAATGGTGCTGGGGTTCGAACTCAAGTTCTTGTGTTTGCAAGGGGCTATCTCCTCAGGCTGGCCACAGTGGCAACTATCTTGCCTCTGAGTACTGGGATTAAAGGTGAAAGCCACCACGCCAGGGTGTATTTCACCAACTTCTGTTCTCTGTAACATGACCAGTAGAAAACTTCTATATACCTCAAAGTTTACTTCTATCCCACTGACCTGTGTGGAAGAGTCTCCATTGTAACTAACACCCCGTGTTTTGCGAAGGGAGTGCTTGCAACTGAGAACAGCCACTTTGAAAATGCTTCC
The DNA here is from genome assembly GCA_026225945.1 of Cricetomys ansorgei. Classification (NCBI taxonomy): domain Eukaryota; kingdom Metazoa; phylum Chordata; class Mammalia; order Rodentia; family Nesomyidae; genus Cricetomys; species Cricetomys ansorgei. The sequence goes on from JAMJFZ010001012.1 coordinate 9,139,407, forward strand.
TGGCAAGGCAGTCCTCACACTTCTCGTTCTGAGCTTGGGGCACATTTCCCAAAAGCCTTAGGGTACTCTGCAGCTTATAAAGCCAAATGGGAAACCGACTCCACAGAAACAAGGTATTTCGCCGCCCCCGCCAGCTGCTGTCAGCTGATTGCAACAGGCCAAGGTTCCTCAGAGGTGCCTGGTGTCCTGTTAGCTGCCTCACTCTGCAGTTTCCCAGCCCAGGCTGCATGCAACTCCTTGCAATCAGGTTTATCTCTACAGGCTCGATGCCCAGGGATGGCAACCCAGAGTTGCACAATCCTGGTAGGTGATGGCTGAGGCGGCCTCACAGGATTGCACACAGTTGCAGTGTTTGGTGATGTGTTGACTCAGCTCAGTCCCAGGGAAGGCGGGTAACCGCCCTGGGAGCTGCATGCTTCACAGCATCCTCTGAGAGCCACACTTCTGCCTCCTGTTCCCTACCTGAGTAGCAAGGTAGAAGTGGGAGTCAGTGGTGGAGACCTGACAACAGTGGTGATGTGCGGGTCCCACCTGTGCACCTTGGCTCCACCATGAACACTGGTCCCAGATCTAAGAGGAGATGCCCGGGACTAACAAGAATTCTGAGAGGGTCCCGTTACAAGGCTGGGTCTTTTTCTGGGTGACTGACCCCCCCCCCATACGCCAGGTGGCTGATGGTCATAAGATGGTGAAATTCATCCTCTCTCCCAGTTCCAGAGGCCAAGCTCTAAGTCCAGAGCCACACTCCCAAAGCATGGTCTCCTCTGACTCCTCCACTCACTTTTGTCTCTACTGACTTTGTCTTTGGCTATGCTCAAACACAGCTCTGAGTGTACCCGGATGAGGACCCTCAGGAGCATCCTTCTGGCCTCCCTTGGCTTGCGGGGGCTGCAGTAGCCCATGGCCCATGGCCCATGGCCCATGGCATCAGCACTTCAAGCTCTGCCTCCATCATTTTCACAGCTTCTGAAGCTTCACGGACCACACGTTTGTGAAAAATGCTCCTTCCTCCCTGTGGTGCCCCACCCCCTCAGCCCTCTTGTGTACCCCCTGCTGGGGGCGTGGAGACTCATTACACAGCGAGACTGCACCTCGAAAACAAAAGCAAACCAAAGACGAAACAGGCCAGCACACAGCACTCTGCACAACCACCCCATACCTACCGTCAAGCCCGAGGACTTCTAAGAGCTCCATCCAGACTTTCCATAACGTCTCCAGGAACATGTCCACTCCCTGCACGAACCGCTCGGTCAGCCTGGACAGTAGCTGCAGGGAGGAGAAGACAGTGAGAGACTGACCAACAGTACTGTCTTCCCAATCCAGTCAAGCATTGACTCGTGAGCTGAGAGGACACCTCAACAGAAGAACCAGGAGTAGCCTCATGGGCAGTCTACAGCCAAGCAATGATGAACCTGAGCATCAGCTGGCCCACCACCATGAAGTACATGGAGAGTCCCTCCTCTACACACAAGGGCAACAACACTGGGGTGGAGGGAGGGGAGATATACCACAAAGTGGCTGCACTGCACTTGCCATTTCTCCTATAGTTCTGCTGGCTCTTGGTCAGAGAATCTGCTTCTTCTACCCGGGAGTTTCTTTCCTCAAGATGCTTCACAGGGTAGTTGGCTCTCCAAGGGACCAACTCTGAGACCATGGGGCAAGGGTCCCATGCCCTGCCTGTGGCCTCTGAGAGTTTCATTAGTTCTCCAGATAATTTGGAAAAACCAGTAGATCAGAAAATCAGAAATTCAAGCTACTGGCTGATTTCCCCTTATTTTCTTTTGAAGAAATGATCATGCTGGCAAGTTCCACGTAAATCTGACACAAGCTAGAATCAGAAAGGAGGGAGCTTCAGTTGAGAAAATGCCTCCATAAAATCATAAGATTGGGCTGTATGCAAGTCTGGGAGGAGAGGGCGATTGTGGGAGGCACACTACCCCTGGGCTGGTGGTCCTGGGTTCTGTAAGAAAGCAGGCTGAGCAAGCCATGGAAGCAAGCCAGCAAGCAGCACCCCGCCATGGCCTCGGCATCAGCTCCTGCCTCCAGGTTCCTGCCCTGTTTGAGTTCCTGTCCTGACTTTCTTTAATGATGAACAGTGATATGAAAGTATAAGGCGAACAAACCTAAATAAACACACACACCACAATTTAATAAAATGCACCTTAGGTAGAAAAAAAAACCCAACACAAAAACCCAGTGCACGAAGTGATGCACACCTTTGATCCCAGCATTCAGGGGGCAGGCAAATCTCTATGAGTTCGAAGCTGGCTTGATCTACACAGTGAGTTCCAGGACATCCAGGGCTACACAGGGAGACTCTGTTTCAAAAACAAAAAAAAAAAAAAAACAAAACAAAACAAAAAAAAAGGAGGAGGAAGAGGGAAGGAAGAAAGGAAAAGAGTAAAGAAAAGAAACCAGAAAGGAAGGAGGAAAGCAGGCACCAGCACCCGAGTAGTGTGTGGGAACTTTCAGGGTAAGCTACAGCCCAACTCATTCATGCTGGACCCTCCAGGCCTTGGTTTTCCAAGACGGTTCAACGTTGGAAGCTAAAGAGGCTCAATGCAGCAGGTCGCCTGGCCCACAGCAAGTAGTAGGAGCTCAGGGGCTGCTGCAGGGGTTCAGTCAGAACAGTGAGTGGCAGGGTGGCAAGTAGGGGCTCCGGGCCAAGACCGGGGATGGGGGTGAGTTGGGGAAGGGAAGCACAGCAGCAGGGCAAAGCAAGCAAGGTGCTCAAAACCCACCGCACAGGAGAACCCAGTGCATCCTGGTAGGATGGATCCAGACCACAGCTTCTTTCTCGGGCTGCAAACAAGCCAGAAGGGAGAGGACCCGCCAGGGCAGGTCCCCGTCTGTGCCCTTTCAGTCGCTCGGCTGGAGAACATGGTAGTCCCTTTGGCAAAGCTAGCTAAAGCTGCTTGCTCTCTAGTGGTGTGACTCCTGCCTGGCATAGAAGGACCCCGACTCTATGGAAATGATAGGATTCAGCAGCGTTCTACTAAATTTAAAGGCCTTAGTCCCCAGTGAGGGAAGTTTGAAGACAGGGTCCTGAAAAAAGGTGATTTGGCTACAATTAGGCCAAGTCTAATCGTTACAAGACAGTATGTCAGTGGGACAAGGCTTGTCATCCCAGCTACTCAGAAGGCTGAGGCAGGTGTGTGGGGGAGGAACGGGGGTCTCTTTACAAACACCAGGGTGGCCAGAGTAATGTTCCTCATGAGGCAAAAAAGAAGTCCAATTCAACATGACTTAATAGCCAGTGTTGGTTCAGACTAACACCAGGAAGTTCGTTTTTAGGCATAAGTACTGAACAATTTGGAAACGTTTCCTGGTATAATCCCACAGGAGGCATAATTACATTGAAACTCTTCTCAAAGTAGATGTCACTTCTTCCGTGAAGATGGTTGGTTTTACAGACAGATGTGTTATCTTAAGGGCCCAGGGGAGGATCTGGTGTGGTCACACAGATAGCAGAGGTAGGTCATCTGGTCTATCAACCACCTCTAGTCCTGTTTGTGGGAGCCTGGGGGAGCCCCTGGCCACATGGATGGCGCAGAAGTCATCTAGACTATAATAGCCACCTCCTCTGGTCCTGGTTGGGGGAGCTTGATGGTCTGGCCCTACAGATAGTGCAGGGGTTACCTAGACTATTAGCCACCTCCATTCCCAGCCCTCTGGGTGGAAAACAGGTTATACATCTTTTCCCTTGAAAAGACAACCCATAGTGTTTAATGTCCCTGGTTTCCCTAGTGTGTGAGCACAGGGACCTTTGTGCTCTCAAGCAGGCAGAGAGATTGCAAGTTCAAAGCCAGTCTTGGGTTAAAGAATAAGTTCCGGGCTAGCCAGAACATCTTAGTAAGACCCCCATCTCAAAATAAAAGGAATATAGCTCAGTGGTAGAATGTTTGTCCAGCATGTATACAAGGCCCTAGGTCTCATTGAAGAAAAAAAAAAAAAAGAGAGAACTAATATATCAGAAACACACAAAGAAAGGACAGCCACCAGAACAGAGGGCGAAGAGGGCCTGCAGGCCCAGACTGGGGTGCAGAGGAAGCCAGCCTACAACAACCCTGACCTCAGATTTCCGGCCCCAAGGTAATGGGAACTACATTCTCATGTTCCAACCATCCACTGGGGTACTGGGTTTCTGGTGAGTGACAGCAGAGTCCAGAGCCTGGAGGCAGAGCCAGCAGATACCAGGTGAGAGAGCTGTCTTACATCAGGATTCCAAATCTGTTAGTTCTGGGATCCCAGGGTAAAGGATATCAAAGAGAGTACAGTGACTATGCGGCTGGTCAACACAGGGGTGGGGCAGGCTGCCAGCAAATGGGATGTCACCACCGAGGAAAGCAGGCGGAAAGAAAATAAATAAAATAAAATCTGCTTATCATTGTGGGGAGGGATTCGCTCCTTCCATCTTTCTGTGGGTTTAGGGGATGGAACACAGGCTGCTAGGCTTGCACACCAAACACCTTTACCCGCAAGCCACCTCTCAAGGACAGCTTCCAAATCCTGATCTTCCTGCCTCTACATTCAGTGCTGAAATTACCCACCATGCTCATCTTTATTTTTAGAGATTAGGTCTCTCGCTGCTTCTCATCTTAGCCCCTCCCACCTCCCTATACTTTTCTTTCCAAGGATTCTAATGACCTCTTCCAGCATCTGTGGACATGTGCACTCACACGCACATGTCCACACGCAGACACACACATCGGAATTATTAAAAATAAAGCTGGGTGGTGGTGGTGGCAAATGCCTTTAATCCCCAGCACTCAGGAGGAAGAGGCAGGTGGATATCTGAGTTGGAGGCCAGCCTGGTCTACAGAATGAGTTCTAGGACAGCCAGGATAACCTTCACCGATAAAACTAAAAAAATAAAATAAAATAAAATAAAAAGGACCTGGAGAAATAGCTCAGTGGTTAAGAGCACTGTCTGCTCTTCCAGAGGACCCGGGTTCAATTCCCAGCACCCACAACCTTCTGTAACTAAAGTTCCAGGGACTCTGATGCTGTCACACCAATGGACATGAAGTAAAATAAATAAATTATAAGCATAAAATAAAAAATAAATCTTGTGCTTGAAGAGTGACAGCCATGGCTGACCTCAGACACACACACACACACACACACACACACACACACAAAGGAAATGTGAATATTGTAAAATATTATTAGAGTAAACGCAAGTTTCTCAGGTGGGATGATGCTTCTGGGCCATGTATTAGAAGATACGAAGATATCTCTGTCTTACTTCAAATGATTACAAAAAAGAAAATGTACAAAGTGTGGAGGGCTTGTAGAGAAAACAAAAAATATCAGCAACAGGCAAAGGCAGCCGAGGGCCTTTGCTCTCTATCCTTCCACATTTTCAATATTTTGAAATTGTATTTTAAAGACGAGGAGGAGAGCACCAGGGAGGAGGCTCAGTGGGCAAAGCACTTGCCACCATGCCCGACAACCCAAGATGGAAGATACCCCCCCACATGTCCTCTGACCTCCACACAAACACTGTGGCATACACACACACACACACACACACACACACACACACACACTAAATGAGTAAATACAAAAAGAAAAAACTTAAAAGAGGACGCATCCTTTCCGTTGGTGGCATCATCACAAGCGCCTAGGCCCTGTTTCTCAGCTCACCCCTTTGTGCCTTCTGTGGAGGCGTCAGCTCAATGATCTTCAATAAAGCTGCTCAAATGATTAAGGTGGGAGTAAAAGAACCAGGAAGTGTCAATTATTTTGCTCAAAATACTTCCCTGCAAGCAGCAACAGAGGAAAGGCTCTGCAAAAACAGACCAACTGTTCAACTGAAGACCAGCAAAGCAAACAAAGCAAAGGTCTCAGAATAGACAGGACCAGAGAGTATTCAGAGAGCATACATGGAGACATAGGACCAAAGTGTTTAACATGGTACAGCTCTTGGGACATCGAGGATGGAGTCTCACTCACCAGAGGGCAACTTGGTCACATCTTTCGACATTAACATTTCAAAAGAGGGTTTTTGGAGAGGTGATTCAGTGGTTAAAAGCACTTGCTGCTCTTGCAGAGGAGCTGAGCACCCACACCAAGCAGTTCACAACCCGCTCCAGGTGATCTAGCGCACCTCTTATGGCCTCTGTGGGCACCTGCACTCATGTGCGCATGCACAGGCACATGCACATGCATGCACACGCGTGCGCGCGCGCACACGCGCACACGCGCACACACACACACACACACACACACACACACCAAAATCCTTTTAAAAAGTTACTCCTTTATTTTTCTTTCCTTTTTTTTTTCTTCCCCCAAGAAAGGGTTTCTCTGTTGTAACTCTGGCTGTCCTGGAACTCTCTTTGTAGGCCAGGCTAGCCTGGAACCTAGTGATCTACCTGCCTCTGCCTCCTGAATGCTGGGGATTAAAGACCTATGCCACCAATACCCAGCCTTCTTTTGGCTTTTCGATACATGATGTCCCGTAGCCTAGGATGCTATCAGCTTACTGTGTAGCTGAAGCTGACCCTGAACTATTGATCCTCCTGCCTCAACTTCTCCAGTGCTAGGATCACAGGTGTGTGCTACAGGACGGGCCTGGCAACAGATCCACTTCTAACATCTACAGAGGAAGGAAGCTATTGGTGTTGCACACAAAATAGCTCACACAGAAAGATCCTGCTGTGGTTACATTTGGAGGGATACACTCCAGTGAACTACATCACACACAGCCTTTGCTCCCTGAAAACCTTTAAAAGCAGCAGAGCAAGCTGCCAGACTTGACTCAAAGGCCAAGCAGGGTCTGATTTCCTTGATGTGAAAACCCATACAGGAAAATCTGTAGAGACGGAGAGACTAACAGGTGCCTGGCTGAGGTGGAGAGAGAGACAAGATGGTCGTGCAACCCTGTGAACGTGTTTGTGGCTACCAAACTGAGTGGAAATGCTGAAATGTGGATCGATGTGAATTTTATTACCATAACTAGAAAAAAAAATTAAGGGTTAGAGCTATATTGCTCAGTTGGTAGTGTTCTTCCCTAGCATGCATGAATCCCAAGTATGCTGTGGGATGGGTATGCCGGAGGCATGGAGGGTCAAGAGTTCAAAATCGACATAGGATACAGGAGACTCTGCCTTTAAAAAAAAAAAAAAAAAAAAAAAAAGAGGGAAAGGCTCAGTGGATAAGAGAGCTTGCTGAGCAAGCATGATGACCTGAGTTCCAATCCTAGCCCCCACCTAAAAAGCCAGGTGTGGCCATGTGCTGGTATGTTCCTGTATCCACAGTGCTATAGGAGTGGAGACAGGAGGATTGCTATTGCCAGCCTAGCTCCAGGCTCAGTGAGACAAAGAGTAAGTAACTCAGCAGAACACTTGAAAGTCCTCCTTTGGCCTGTGTGAGCCTGAGCATACATAAACACCACACACATGCATGCTAATAAAGGGGGGAGGGGACTGGGCATGCTGGCCCAGAGTCACGTGATCCCAGCACTCTGGAGGCTGAGGCAGGAGGATGGTTCAAGGCCAGACTGACTACATAGCAAAAGTCTACCTCAGAAAACCAAAGAAAATGAAGGGGAAAACCTTAAGCACTGTACTACACGTGAAGTACAAGCAGACTTTCAAGAGCAGCAAAGAGAAAGATGAGTGAAGGTAAGATTAACTCACTGTTGGACAGGAAGAAAGTCACCCAGGGAATCTGGTGCGTGAGATTACTTTTTCTCTACGTATTTATTTAAAGTGTGTGTGCACATGAATGCATTGCCCCTGGAGTCCAGAAGAGGGTATCAGATCTCTTGGAATTGAAGTTACCAACTACTGAATGGAACCCCAGGTCCTCTGGAAGAGCAGCCAGTATTGTCAGATCCTAGGTGACCTCTCTAGCCCCTGTCTAAACGTCCTGATTCAATAAAATGAGCAGAAACTAAATTCTGCACCATTCCTACCCCCATCCTATGGGACTATGAGATGACTTTTGAAAAATTATTCATGAGTAGGGCGGTGGCGGCAGCGCATGCCTTTAATCCCAGCACTCGGGATGCAGAGGCAGGTAGATCTCTGAGTGAGTTCCAGCACAGCCAGAGTTACAACAGAGAAACCCTGTCTCAGGAAAAAAAAAAAAAAAATTATTTATGTGCATCCATGCACACCTTTGGTTGTAAGAGCAAAAGTTATGTTTTAAATTTTAATTACTATGCCTAATTACTATACTATAAAATAAGACAGACAGCTTCCTGGGATGCTGGGTGGGACTGTTTATGTGAGATACAAAGACATAATCCTGTAATCTCACTTGCTCAAGGACAGATAACCTCCTGGAATGTTGGGTGGGGGCTATGTAGATTCCATTCAGTTAATCCAACTGTACCAGATATGCCCCAAAAGCACAGGATATACTTAGGCACTTGTAGGTGGGAGAAAACCCAGACAGGAAGTCCATCAGGATAGATGCTTGCCCCTGACTGGACCTGGTGGGAAATATGTAACCTTATGGCTTCTGTCTTTATACACATCTGTTCCATTTTGTGGGAACTCCAGTGTAGCAGGACCTCTCTGTGGGAATCTCAAAATGGTCCTGTTCAGAGTCCATCTTCCTGACCAATATTTAATTAATTAAAGCTTGCTTCAAATTTGGCTCAATTGTGGTGATGGTCTTATTCTCTACCAGTAGGATTTACAGTGCTATGATCCACAGGTGGAGGTCAAAGGATAACCTGCAGGAGTTGGTCTTCTTCCATTAAGTGGGTCTATGGATTGAACTGAGGTCAGGCTTGGTCCTGGCAGCAAACAAATACCTGCTGAGCCCTGACTTGCCCTCATGGGTGTATGTACTTGACCTGTGAAGGTCAGAAGACAACTTGCAGGAGTTAGTTCTCTCCTTCCACCATTTAGCTGCTGGGGGAGGGAAGGAACTCAAGTCAGGCTTACTGGCAAGCACATTTGCACTTTCACCCGCTGAGCCATATTCTGGGCCCTTGGTTAATTTTAGCTAAAGGAAAAACCTGATAACAAGTGCAGTTTTAACTGGCCTAAGCTTACTAATTTGAATCAGACCTGCCTTGTGGGTAGGATTTTCTTTTTTTTAAAGTTTGTTTCCCAGGCATGATGGCCCATGTCTTTAAACCATGTCTTTGCCCTCCAGAGACAAAGACAGGCAGAGCGCTATGAATTTGAGGTTAGCCATGTCTATATAGTGAGTTTCCAGGCCAGCCAGGGATACACAGTGAGACCCGGTCTCAAAAAAATAAAAGGAACTCCACATTCCAATCAGAATTTGTCTGAAATAAGCCTTATATATGGCGATGTGGGTTAGATTGCCACTGGGCCTCCACAGTTCTGGGGCCTGACGCTGTGGATCTGACCACCTCAACATGTCTCACCTGGGCAGGAGAATCTGGGGAGTTGGATGTGACTGGGTTGTAGATACTACACACTGAACTTATCAATAGTGGGAAATATTTACATATGAAAGGGCTTTGGCTAAAAGAAGAATAATAACTCCTTTATTCACTAAAAGTTATTAAGGACCGAGTGGGACTCCAGGAGTAGCCTGAGTGCTTAGCATGCACTATGTTGTGAGTTCAGTCCCCAGCATTCAAAAATATTGATAGATAACTATTAAGCAGCTGGTACATGAATGTTTGTAATAACAGTAGCGCCCGGGGTGTTCTGGAACTTGCTTGGTAGAACAGGCCGGCCTCCAACTCACAAGGATCCACCTGCCTCTGCCTTCCACGTGATCCACCCCCTCTGGGCTGTAAGGACAGTTTTCAAAACAGCCATAAAGGAGGCTGGAAAGATGGCTCACCAGTTAAGGAATTGTACTTTTAAAGATTCATGCTATTACTGAAGACCCAGGTTCGGTTCATAGCACCCATGCAAGACGGCTCACGACTGACTGTAACTCACACTCCAGGGCATCCAGTGCTATCTTCTGGTTTCTATGGGAAACTGCATGCATGCACATAAACCCACGCAGCCATAAGAGTACACATAATTGTAAATAAAAATATAGCCAGGCAGAGGCCAGCCAGGTCTACAGAGTTCTAGGACAGCTAAGGTTAGAGAAATACAGAAAAACCTTGTCTTGAGGTGATAATAATAATAATTAATAATAATAATAATAATAATAATAATAATAAAAACAAAAATAAAAATACAGCCAGGCTTGGTTGCACACACCTTTAATCTCAGCACTGGAGAAACAGAGGCAGGCAGATCTCTTGTGAGTTAAAAGACCAGCCTTTTCTATATAGAGAGTTCCAGGCCAGACAGGGTTACAGAGAGACCCTGTCTCAAAAAAAAAAAAAAAAGTCAAAGCCAAGTCCATTTGAGTTCTTCTCCCTCAAGCTAAGGACCAATAAACTTTCATGTTTTAAACCTATAACTCACATACCCCCAGCAAGGCTAAGCAATGTTCAGTTGAATTGCCTCACAGCCAAGAAATACCAAGAACAAACTTTCAAGAGTTTCCTGGGACAGGAAAGAACCTGCTGCATGGACACATCATAACAAAGGAGCTATTGTTCCCATCCCCACTCGACAGACAGAGAAACTGAGGTTTGGACAAGTGAAGCCAGGGATAGGCAAGATGGCTCAGCAGGTGCTTGCCACCAGGCCTGATGATCAGATATGGATTCTCAGAACCCACATGGTGGAAGTAGACTACTTGAAAGCTGTCTTTCGACTTCCACATTTATATACGCACACAAAAGCATGCACACCGCACACAACCAACAAATAAACATAATAAAATATATTTAAAAGTGAAGCCACTCAGGGCTGTGGTGGCTGGGCCTTTAATCCCAGCACTCGGAGGCAGAGGCAGGCAGATCTCTGTGAGTTCAAGGCCAGCCTGGTCTACAGAGTGAGTTCCAGGACAGCCAGAGTTACAACAATGAAACCCTGTCTCGAAAAAAACCAAAAAATAAATAATAATAGTGAAGTCCCTGGGGGCTGGGGAAATGGTTCAGTCAAAAAAGGGGCATCCTGTGCAAGCATGAGGACCTGGGTTCAAGCAGAAAGCCCCGAGTTCAATCCCAAGAAGACTTGCAATCCCGGTGCTGGGGACGTGGAAGCAGGAGGATCCAGTGGTGGCCCACTGGCCAGCCAGGTTGGCCTAATCTTCGAACTTCAGGACAACAAGAGAACTTGTCTGAAAACACAAAGGTGGCTGCCGAGGTTGAAAGGTTGACCTCTGGACTCCACACTCACACACACCAAGTAAACCACTGGCCTACCCCATCCGGCTGGAAAAAGGGAGCGCCCCAACTTAGACCCAAAGTTCTTTGGACTCCACAACCCCCGGGGCCAGGGGTCAGAAACCAGGAAGGACACTCGAGGGAGATAAGGGAAACCGCGTGCATCTTGACTTTCTCAGCAGGTGCCACGGCGGAGGAGGGAGAGCTCTTTGGTGGAGGGGCTCATCTAAGTCCCGGAAATCCCAGGCTCCGAGGGAGCCACACCAAAGGCTCCAATGGAGAGGGTTCCCCACCCCAACACACAGTAGGCGCACAGGTCGCCAAAGCAATAGCTCAGACCCCATCACGCCCTAGAAAGGAGAACTTGGCCCAGATATCTCTGAGGCAAGGGATGGAAGGCATGAGGCCCATGAGGCCAGGACGCGCGGGGGACCCGGGCGTCCCCAGTGCCTGGCTCACAGTGGGCGACCATTGAGACGCGGCGGGTGAGCGCGCGGGCGTCACGCGCTCCCGGGGACCGCGCACGGCCGGGGCTGCAGCAGGCCGCGACCGTCCCCAGCCGCCCCTCCACCCCCCTCAACGGTCTCCCGGCCTCTGCAAGGTGACCGCGGGCGCACCGCCCACCTTCTGAGCCGCGCGCACGTTGTCCTCTCCAAACAGGCTGCTCACGCTCTGAGAGAAGCTGCTGGCCGCGCGCCGGTGGCTGTTCTTGTCCGCAGCTCCGCGACCCCGAGCCCCCAGCGCGCCGGGGGCCACCGCCGCCAGCAGCAGCATGGCCAGAAGCAGCAGCAGCAGCAGCACCCGCAGCCCGACCCGAGCCGGGGGCTCCTGGGACGCCTGCGTGCCCATGCTCGACCGCCAGCGGAGGGTCGCGGGACAGAGGGGAGGGGGGAGAGGGCGGAGCGCACAGCCACCAAGGGTTCCCGGCCACACCGCGTGGGCGCGCCGTCGCCCCGCCCTGCCTTAGAGCCCCGCCCCGCCCCGCGCACGAAGCCCCGCCTCCCGCCCGCAGCCCCCCTGGGGGCGCCTCCCCGGTACCCTTGGGGCTGACGATATCAAGTCTGCTGCACAGCGCAGCGCGTGCGGGGCTTGCAAAAGCTCCTGGTTCGGGCCGGGTCTTTGCAAACGAGTGGAAAACCGAAGGGCAGGTCTATGTCACCTCCCGGCACCCCAAAAAGTAGGCCGCGCGGAGCACGCGTTCATTCGTTCTCAGGTCCCTCCTACAAGGGTGGCATTTCCGAACCATAACGTGGTTGGAGAAGCGAAGTTGGTGATGCGACAGGGAAGGCGAGCTGATGAGCGAGAAGGGAGATTTGGCATCATCCAGCCCTTTATAAAGGTTGTGATGGGACCAGGGGGTGTTCATCAGGACTCAAGTCAAAAGACGTTGGAGAGGGGGTGTCTAGAGTTTGGTCCCCGTCAGTCAACTCTGGTGTCAGGAAGTACCCGCGCCACCTAGAGGGATTTCAGGCGCGAAGACGTAGAGTCCAAACTTACAAGAGGTGTAGGGATGAGAAGAATTTACAACACAAAATTCAGGGCTTCCAACAGGAAAAGCGACTGGGCTTCTTAATATATGAACCGAATGGCACGGCAGGCAAGAAAACCAAAGGACTATGGGTTTGAAAGATTTTGGAGCTACCATATCTCAAAGCATGTTGATGCGTATCTATTACAAAGTCCAACGCTAGTAGAACCCTTCTCAAAAAACAAAATGGGGTACACGGAAGAGGTTAGAGACAGGCAAGTTAGAGCAGAAATTATGTAATACATGAATTTAAAAACGATGGTCAGGCTGGTGGTGGTGGTGGTGGCGGCGGCGGCGGCGGCGGCGGCGCATGCCTTTAATCCCAGCACTCAGGAAGCAGAGGCAGATCTCTGAGTTCGAGGCCAGTCTGGTCTACAGAGTGAGTTCCAGGACAGCCCCAGTTACAACAAAGAAATCTTGTCTTGAAAAACCAAGAGAGAGAGAGAGGGAGAGAGAATGAGAGAGGAAGAGAGAAAGGGGGGGGACAGGGAGAGAGGGAGAGAGAGGATTTTAAAAGAGGAGTTATTGAGATGACTCATTAGGTAAAGATACTTGCTGCCAAGCCTGACAGCCTGAGTTCTATCCCTTGGACCTACATAGTGAAAAGCAGAAACTGAGAGGCACACCTTGTGGTCTGACTTCCATATGCAATAATTAATTTTAAATAATCTCCAGAGAGGAGCTGGAGAAACAGCTTGGTGGTTAAAAACACTTAGTACACTTGCAGAGAACTCAGGTTCAGTTCCCAGCACCCACATGGTGCACATAGCCATCTGTAACTCTAGCTCAAGGAGAACTGACACCTTCTTCTGACCTCAGTGGGCACTAGGCACCCATGTGGTGCATATGCATTCATGTAGGCAAAACACGCATACACATAAAAAAATAAAAATAAATACATCTTTGTGTTAAGGGGCTGTAGATATATCCTAGTTGCAGGACACTTGCTTTCCTAGTATGTGGAAGGCCTTATGTTCAATCTCCAGAACCAGAAAATAAATAAAAAGTCCAGGAAGTACCACCCCAGCAAGTGCAACTAATCACTCCAACAGAGACCTGTGGTACTTGGAAGGCAGGGAGGGGCTTCCTCCGAGCATTTTATCTAGCACTTGCCCATTCCCTTACATCTCCGGAGGGACTTTGCCACCGCCCACCCCCTATGCTGACAAGTCTTCCAGAGACTTCCAAGACCCATAGGAGCTTTATCTTCAGAAGACAACCTTTGCCCCAAGGCCTTCTCCGCAGCCTTGCATAGTTCTTCTTCCACCCCAATCAGCCCAGCCCATTCTTCAGTCTTATCTTGTGACCTCAAGAGCAGAAATCAAGTCATTGTTTTTTCTCCTGTGACCTGTCTACCCTCAATTTATTTCATAGAATCCGTGATGGAACCTTCAGAGGATAAATTTCCCCATTTCCTTCAACTCCAAATCAAACCAAGTCTAGTCAGACACTTTGAAGACAAACAGGAAAATAAAGTCTGATCCATTCTATCTGATCCAGGGTTACTGTGACTGCTGAAACACCATGACCAGAGCAAGCTGGGAAGGAAAGGGTTTATTTGACTTACACTTCTGCCTCGGACTGACCCAGCTGGGTCCCCTAAGTCCGGGGAGAATCAGGTGTCTGGTACTCACGTGGGCAAGGAGTCGGCGAGATGACAGACAAAATTTAGCTCAATTGTGGTGGTCTTATTCTCGCCTGAATTTGGGATTTACACTAACTAGTGAGTTCCAGGGCAGCCAGGGCTATGAAGAGAGACCCGATCTCAAAAAACCAAAAACAAACAAAAAAATCCAAAATTAAAATTGTATATGTGTGTGTGTGTGTGTGTGTGTGTGTGTGTGTGTGTGTGTGATGGTCAGGCTTAGGAATCAACTGTCTTACCTGCTAAGCCATCTTGCTGGACCCTGTAATTTGTTTTTCATAGACAAGGGCTATGTAACCCAAACCTTCCACCCCTACTCTTCCCATTTTCATTTTTCTTTTCCTTCTTTTTTGAGATAGGCAAGCCAGGCTGACCTTTAGTTTACTATATAGACAAAGCCAGCTTTGAACTTATCTTTATGCTTCCACCTCCCAAGAGCTGGGATTTCAGTGTGCTGCCACGCCCCATTCAAATTATTTCTTAAACAGAAAAAGCGTGGTACAATATAACTATTCTATTTGCAAGGTAATTACAGGGTTCAGAAATGCTTCTGAGTGCACCTCAAACAAAGTGACAGAGTGAGTTTTAAACCATTTAATAAGCTGCCTTCTTTTTACATATTCCATTCCTGCCATAGAAATATTTTACACTTTTTCCTGTGGAACTAATACACCTCACCTGTGAGGATATCAGAAAACAGAGATGAACAAAATGAGGCATGAGGAGACATTTCTGTGAGGGGCAGAGTTATATTTATATGTTTAGTCAATTTAATACTGCAAATTTATTTTATTTTGGTTTATTTATGTGTGAGTGATTTGCCTGCATGTCATGCATATGCACCACATGTGTTATCTAGTGCCCTCAAAATTCAGAAGAGGGCACTGGAGTGTGGAATGGCTGTGAGCCACTATGTGGGTGCTTGGAACTGAAATTAGTTCCTCTGCAAAAGCAAGTGCTCTTAACCATTGAGTCATCTCTCCCAGGACTTTATTTTTAAGACAAGGTCTATGTAGCTATGTAGACCAGTTTGGTCTCAAACTCATAGAAATCTGTTTACTTCTGACTTCCAGGAGCTGCCTGGTATTAAAGACACGTGTTTCCACACCTGGTGGTTTATAGTATTTTTACGTGTGTGTGTGTGTGTGTGTGTGTGTGTGTGTGTGTGTGTGTGTGTGTGTGTGTGTGGTGTCCCATGGGGGCCAGTAGACAGTTTGAGTTGGATCATCTGGAACTGGAGTTACAGGTGGTTATGAACTGCTGTGTGGGTGCTGGGAATCGAACACAGATTCTCTGCAAGAGCCGCCAGTGCTCTCAACCGCTGAGCCATCTCTTCAGCCCCAAATTAATATTATGCAATTCAAATATCCTCAGAATGTACCTCGTAGCACAGCTCAATCAGAAACTCAGACTACTCAGGCATTTCTACGGCGGACCCGCTTATTTACATAGGCTCCGCCCACATATAGAGTGCGGCCGGCCTGTTTCTCTACGGCCTCCCCTTCCGGCAGGTTGGGCCTCTAGCTCCGCCCCTCAGAGGCTCCTGCGCGTGCGCAACCCGGAAGTCTCGCGGCCTGGTTCTGGCTCTCAGAGAGCTTTGCCGAGGTAGCCGCGCGCGTGGTAGAGGCGCCATGGGGAAGCTGCGCCGCCGCTACAACGTGAAGGGGCGGCTGCAGGCGGAGCCGCGGCCCACCAAGGGCCCCGAACCGCCCCCTGTACGGCTGGAGCTCGAGGGTGAGGAGCCGGGGACCGGGCAGGTCGCTGGAGTGGGAGCCGGGTTCCACGTGACCCGAGCAGGGGGGCGTGACAGTCTGTCTACCTTGCCGCGTGGACTCTGTTCGGAGTTTGGTGCGCAGATGAGATCGTTGCCTTAATTCCCAGGCCTTCCATAATCATCTCCTTGCCTGAGAGACTCATAAATGTGTGTGTCAGTCCAGACCTGTGAGACATGCGCCAGACTGCTTGCAATGTTTGGATGCTGGGGCATGTGTGAGCCGCGGGGACACTGTTCCGGGTCCTGGGAGTAATGGCAACAAAATAGGAAATGGAAATCCTTGTCACTCCAGGCATGCCTGCTTACCCCGAGCACACAGGCCGAGAGAAACGATAGAATGCATAGAAGATGGCAGGCATGCAGGTAGGCACTAGACTCTAGTAGCTCTTCAGTAACTAGAGATAGCAGTGGGTGGTGTGCTGGGGAAGGCCTTCCATGGAAAGTGTGGTGTCAGGACTTTGAGGAGGTCTGAATTGGAGGAGAGGAAGGAAGCCCAGGCGGGAGGGGACATCCGGCCTTGTGGATGTGGAGATGCTTGGGACTTTAAAGAGAGGGGTGTCTGGGTATGGTGGCTCATTCCTGTAACTCCAGCTTTTAGGGGCTTGAGGCTGGAGAATCCCTACAAGTTTGAGGTCAGCCTGGGTTACACAGTGAGACTCTGTCTTAACCAAAAAGAAAAGAGTCTCTGTATGTGAGGGGAAGGGGGTAGGCAGACAGACCTGTAAACCTCACTCTAACCTAGAGACTAATGCAGGACTGATGTGAATCTGAGGCCAGCTAGGGCTACAAAGCAGTACCCTGTCTCAATCCCCAACCTTTAAAAGAAAGGAAGTGGGGAGCCTTGGAAGACTTAGCAGAAGAGGAACCAAACGTAGGATAATGTGTAACAATGGCATATTGGTTGTGGCATTAAAAAGAAAAGCTTTACAGGTTGAAGGGTTTTGGGGTAAGAGATTGGAGTCAATGCTTGGACCAGGGAAGTAGTGTTTGGTTTCTGGTGTATTCAGGAGAGCTGGCTGGATTTGCTGACTGACTAGGCATGTGTACAGAGGTGACAAGAATGAGTCCCAGGATGGGAGTTGGCCAGGCTGCTGGAGAAGGCATGTATGGGCTGTTCAGGGGAGTCATACATGAGCTTACTTTTGGGTGCGAGTGCTCGGAGCTCTTAGGATGTTAGAGTAGAAGGAAACCCAGCAGCTAGCAACTCAGCAGCTCAAGGAAGGCAAGTTCAGGGGACATAAACAATTTTGCATATAGATGGAATTTATTTAAGTCTGAAGACTAGAGTACTACTCACTGAGACAAGAGTCCAGCCCTGAAGGAGAGGGGCATGGAGGAGAGCTGGGAGCAGGGTGCTGACCCAGGGCTTCCTGCCATCTCAGATGCTGCGCAAGGTTGGAAAGGAGAACAGGAGCATTGGTTGGGGTACTAGAGGGCATGGCCACCAGGATCGGGCTGGTTTGGGAGGAGAGCTGAGCTGAAGCGATCCAGTAGATTGAAGCATGTCCTCCAGGCTCCTGAAACTAAACGTGTTCCCAGATTGAACTCAACCGTCTGTTAGAGAAAGTCTGCGAGGGTGTTCTTTCATCCCTAGGTTGGACCAGGAAGATGGTAAGTTTGTAGGAAATGACATTAGAGAAGAATCTGGAAACATGAGGTCCTTCATGGTTGTTAGGTTTGGAGATGCATCACTTCACATACTGGTACCATTGTTTTCATATCTATAAAATGGGACCTAACTTTTCCTCAGTGAAATCATACACCCTTTGGCTCTTAATTTAAAAGTAGATGTGGCACAGCCCACAGCCCAGTAGCCTAGTTCTGAACACTCTTCAGGGTCTCATGTATCCCAGGCTGGCCTGTGTAGTCCGGGATGACTGAACTTCTGGTCCTCTCACCTTCCCCTGTAAGTGATAGAATTAAGGGATACGCCGCCATACTTGTTTTTATTTGGTACTGGGGTTGGAACCCAGGGCTCTGAGCATGATGCTAGTCAGGTCCCGACCACCTGAGCCACAGCCCCAGCCCCTTTAGAATGTCATAGTGTGGTAATGAAACAGTTGTGACACACAGACCCTCATTCAGCACTCAGACACTCATAGGCAGTGCAGGCCACCTGCAGGAGGTGATGACCTGACTTGATACTTGTTGTATGTAAGTGTCCAGGACATTCCATGACATCCTCCCTGCCTCCTGGGTGAGACACACTGTCTTTTCAGAAAAGGATGTGTTGAAAGGAGTGGATGCAAGCAATGCACTGGTGCTACCGGGGAAGAAGAAGAAAAAGACCAAAGCACCGCCCCCGTCAAAGAAAGAGAGGAAGCCGCTGACAAAGAAAGAGAAGAAGGTGCTGCAGAAAATCTTAGAACAGAAGGAGAAGAAGAGCCAGGTATGCCTCGTCATGTCAAGTCTGCACCAGGCTCTCCAGATCAGAAGGCCCCAATGGAGTCTCTGGCCCCACCATGTACTCTCTGCAGCAGGATTGTCTTGTAGAACTTCCTGAAGGGAGGGAAGTGTTTTGTGTCTGTACAGTGACACATTAGCTTCTAGCTATGTGTGACATCATAGCCTCTGAGCATGCTGGTCTGATTTAAAAATCATGAAGAGGTGTGTGCCTAAAGCATGCCTGTACAATGTCAAAATCAATGAAGCCAAAACTGCCTCAGCTCACATGGGCTGGAACAAGTTATGTGGCATGTGGGTAGCTAGAGACCAAATGAGCAGTCATGTCCATCTATCCTGAGGATGACAATGGGTGCCTTGCTTTGTTCAGTCTGGTTGCTGGGCACTGGGACAGCTGATGGTTACATCACAGGATGCTACAGAGCTGTGTCCCATGACCCTTAATTCTGTAAGGGCTAAAGCCGAGGTAACCTGTCAGTCTAGAACAACTCATAGCTGTGGGGTGAAATCCTATCCTACATTTTAGAGTCTAGTTTTAACTGGGCTGAGACCCTTTTCAAGCCTGGCCTCCTCCACAGGAGAAGGCCTGGAACCTGGTCAGGGGTCAGTAGCTTATGCCCTTCATGCCTTTCCCAGCGAGCTGAGCTGCTCCAGAAACTGAGTGAAGTCCAAGTGTCAGAGGCTGAGATGAATCTCTTCTACACCACGGCCAAGCTAGGCACTGGGGACCGCATGTATCACACCAAAGAGTGAGTCACAGAGCCTCAGGGGGCTCACAGCTCATGGCAGCTTGGGTGGGTGGGTGGAGGGTTACCCATACTGAGTGCTCCTCTGGCCAAGACCATGCACCTGCCTTGCACCTTAGTATCACAATTTGGTCAGCAGTTCCTCACCAGTCATGACCTTGATCCTGCATCTCAAAGGCCCCACTTGCCCATGAGGCTGCCTCTTGATATTCTATGTGCCCCCTGTTCAACTCAGCATATATGACATCAAAAATTCAGAAGCTTCTCATCGAAAGCCCACTTCCCACCTGATCTTGAACATTGGAACTGTGAGGCCACTCCAGGCTGGCATTCCTGCAGGACAGCACACCCAGAGCAGCGAACACACACACACACACACTCTTTCTCTGTTCAGGGTACAGCTGTTAGCTGAATGTGCACTGCTACAGCCTCACTGGGCCTGAGGTAGAAGAAGGAGCAAACACTCCTTTCCCTTTGGAAGGTGCGGGTGCCTAATAGACAAATACTCATATACCCTGCACCTGGAAAACGAAACCAAAGATAAGGCAGAGACTAGGTGGCATCTAGGAAAGGGACAGTCATCTAGAACTGATTCTAGTGACACATGGTCTCCTTGGTAGGTGACTTTGAGCAGACACTTGAGTGTGGCAAGCTATAGGAAGGGTGTCTGAGGGAGTTGGAACAGCCAGTGCAAAGGTCCTGTGGTGGACGGGGTGTTGCCTCTGGCTCTGGCCTTGGCCCATAGTGAGGGACCCCATAGCCGTCTCAGATGTCCTAAGGTTCCTGCCTGAAATCTCTGCTCTCCCAGGAGGAAGCCTGACCAGCCAGCAGCCCAGGGCCAGGAGAAAGTCAGTAGCCTTGGGGGGGCCAACCGAAAGCGCCGCAGGTCATCAACAGAAGAAGAGTCTGAGTCTTCTGGAGATTCAGAGCCTGAGGAGGCCACAGCTGATCAAGCTGGGGGCAGCGCAGGAACAAACCCTGCTCATCTGCCACCAGCTCCTTCTGGGGCTGAGAACCCTGCACCCAACCCCCAGCCCACTCCATCTGGGACCTCTGCACCTTCAAAGGCACCAGTCTCTGCCCCACCTCAACCCCTGGCCAAGCCTGCCATCTTCATCCCTGTGAACCGCACCCCTGAAATGCAGGTATGTTCTTCTGTTTGTGGTTAGAGATACAGGTCAGTGGGACATCTTGATGGAGAGGAGCAGGAGCCTCAGTGTCCACTTGTAGGATCAGGGACGTGGTTGTGCCCACCTTATGGGCTTGTAGTGTGGGCTAGGTGGTACAGCAGTGTCTCTAGGGCCAGGCTGTTGCTTCTCACTAGCTACTCAGCACCAACTGTCTTTGACTTTTATTTTTTTATTTTTTAAATTTTTATTATTTTATGTATGTAAGTGATTGCCCGCATGCATGTCTGTGCACAATGTGTGTGCCTGGTGCCTGCAGAGGTGAGGAAAGTGCTTCAGATCCACCGGGACTGGCGTTGCAGACAGTTGTGAGCTGTCGTGTGGGTGTTAGGAATCAAACCTGGATCCTCTGGAAGAGCATCCAATGCTCTTAACTGTAGTTGTTAGCTGCTGTGACTGCTCAGCAAGGAGACAAGGAGAAGTTCTAATGTGTGCAAACTCTGCCAGACCTCAGCAAAGAGAACCACCAACCTGGTTAATGCCATACTCACAGTGGAACCTTGAGCCTCTGAGCTCAGGTGTTTTTATTCTTTCAAAACTCCTCAGGTATTCTAATAGCACGTGCAGATCATTAGCAATCAAACAACCCCACAGAAATCCAACTCCTGCAAACAATACAAAATGCCCTAGACAGCCCCTCACCAACAATGCATAAAACAATTATTTATATATAACTAAAAATAAACTTCTATAACACTTAACCACTGAGCCATTTCTTTAGACTCTTTATTTATTTATTTTTGGTTTTTTGAAGCAGGGTTTCTCTCTTGTAACTCTGGTTGTCCTAGAACTCACTCTGTAGACCAGGCTGGCCTCGAATTCACAGAGATCTGTCTCCTTCTGCCTCCCAAATGCAGGGATTAAAGGTGTGTGCCACCATTACCCGGCTTTATTTAATTTTTTGTTTATTTTTTTATTTTATACTTTTAAACTTACTTAATTTTATTTGCATTGGTGTAAGAGTGTCAGGTCCCCTAGAACAGGAGTTACAGACAGTTGTGAGCTGCCTTGTGGGTACTGGGAATTGAACCTGGGTCCTCAGAAGAGCATCCAGTGCTCTTAACCGCAGAGCCATTTCTCTAGACCCATTATTTTTTAAGAGACAATTTTTAAATCTTATTTTATATGTATGGGTGTTTTACATGCCTTTATGTATATGCACCACGTGTGCCCACCTGCAGAGGTCAGATGAGGACAGTGGTTCCCCCTGGAACTGGACTTACAAGTGGCTATGAGAACAGCCATATAGCTGCTGGAAATTGAACCCAGGTCCTCTGCAAGAGCATCCAGTTTTCTTAATCGCTAAGCCATCTCTTTAGCCCCTGGCTATGCCTTTTAGGCACTATGTCACCCTGTATGGCCTGTGTGTGAGTGGGTGCCCTCTCACCTGCTGTTCTGCAGCCATTCCTCTAATATTAACTTCTCCCCCCAGGAAGAGCGACTCAAGCTCCCAATCCTCGCTGAAGAGCAAGCCATCATGGAGGCGGTGGCTGAGCACCCCATTGTCATCGTGTGTGGTGAGACTGGCAGTGGGAAGACTACACAGGTGCCCCAGTTTCTCTACGAAGCAGGCTACAGCAGGTGGGGCTGGGCCACGGGTGTCCCTCTGCTCCTTGGACACATAGGTTCCAAGAGCTGCTAAAGGCCTGAGTTCCAGCAGACCCAATCCTGGCTCTGCTGTTTGTGCATTGTGTGACTTCAGACAAATTGCTGGCCTCTACGGGCCTGTCGTCATCTGTGAGATGGGGATGATGACACCAAGCTCAGTGGTCATGTGGGTTCGGTGGCTAAAGCACCACAATGTCAGGCACATGGAGTAATGTGTATCCTAGTGCCACCGTAGCGTCTCGTGGGCCTCTTGTTACCACTGTGTTGGCAGAAGGAATAGCGTGTAGGATGGCCAAGGGTCAGACTGTTAAGAGTGCAGTCCTGGTGAGCCACCCAAGCTGGAGGGAGTGCTCCCACGTGTGTGTTCAGCCTGTGCACGTGGAAGCTATTTTTGCTGGGTTTTGTGCACTCAGTGTGATTTTTCTGTACCCTGCCCGCTGCCTCAACTCGCTATGAACTTAATTCAGTTGGCAGAAAAGTTGCCAAGGTGATGGAGAGTTCTAGTATTCCCTTCACCTGGGCCCCCACTCTGTCAGCTTTATAGGGTGTATCTGTAGGTACCTTCCTGGTGTCTGAATTCAGGCTTTCTCTGGACTTACCAGTTTGCACAAGTGCCTCATCTACTCAGAATGCCATGCAGTCCAGACTCCCCCATAGATGAAACTCCCTCATCCTAATAGTAAGCCTTGGAGGTGTGTCCCAGCCGTATCCCAAGTTCTGCTAGTCCCATCAGTGCTACACAATGTGGGCTGCACCCTGGCTGTCCTGTGGCTATGCTGTACTGATACTGGGCAAGCAATGTTAGTACCCTGTGCTTTGCATTTCATCTTCTTCAGTCACTCATGACCCTGAAGTGTAGGTGGCTCTGGGACAGATGGTTAATGTGTCTTCTTCCCCAGTGAGGACAGCATCATTGGTGTCACAGAGCCCCGCCGAGTGGCTGCCGTAGCGATGTCTCAGCGGGTGGCCAAGGAGATGAACTTGTCACAGCGGTAAGGCCCTGATTCCTGGGTGTACAGCAGGACTTCGAAGTCTTGCTGGGAGGAAGGTGCAGGTGGGAGTCCTTTTTGCCTCACTCCCAGGGACCTCTTAATCTGCTAAGGCAGGGAAGCAGCCAGCCAGGTACCTAGCACTTAATAAGGGACAGACAGTGTGTCCGTGTAGGAGCTTGGCTGTAAGCAAGTGGCAGCCAGCTAATGAGCCAGCAGTATAAGGCCATGTACACCCAGAATTCCAATTGGAAAACCCTCTGCCAGGGACTTACATATCTTTACATTGTGGTGCTAGGGATGGAACTTAGGGCCTTGTATATACTCAGCAGTCACTCTGCCACCAAGTTCCTCCCCCAGCCCTAAAATTTTAACTTTTTATTGTAAAATGTTTACGTGTTCATAAATAGGATAATGAGCCCAGGTACCTGAGGGCCAGTGTCAGTAGCTGCCACCTGTGACCAGCCCTGTCCCATCTCCACCGTCTTGTCAGTGCATGGCTCTGGGAATGAAGGTCTGCTTGTTAGCTCAGCATGCTCTGTCCAAGATCTGCAGGGTGTCTTCCGACATGCCTCCTTACTCTGTCTATCGCCCAAGCTTCTCCCCACCCTTTGCCCCAGAGACCAGAGCATGAGGCGAGCATAGCTGAGGAGGGGCCTCCCTTTCACCCCTGAAGGGACCATGTAGCCAAAGCTCCACTTGCCTGTGACTCTAGGAAGGTTAGTAGCCCTGAGATTAATCTTGTACCCACAGGGTTGTCTCCTACCAGATCCGCTACGAAGGGAACGTAACAGAAGAAACAAGGATCAAGTTCATGACAGATGGTGTGCTGCTCAAAGAGATCCAGAAGGTCAGTTGCCTGTCCAGTTTCATTCGGGACATGGTGGGCTGGGGAGTAGAGCGATCACCACTGTGCCTGCCTGTGTGACGCTGGGCAGGTTCCCTCTCTGAACTTCAGTTAATTGATCAGTATGCTGATGCCTCATAGACTCATTTTCAAGCCGAAGTTACCAGTGACGGAAGTCACAGGGTCAGTGTGAGCAGAGAGGGCACAAGGTGATGGAGCTGTTACTTTGCATACTTATTTTTGCTAGAAGGACTGGGGAGAGCGGCCCAGTTGGTAGAGAGCTTGCCTTACATGCATGAAGCCCTGTGTTCCAGCCCTAGCACCACAGAAAGCCAGGTATGGGAGTGCACACCTGTCATCCCAGCACTTGGGTGGAGGCAGGAGAATAAGTTCAAGTCATTTTTGACCACATAGTTGAAAGTTAGCCTGGCATAAATGAGAGACTATCAGAAGGAAAGGAAGATAGACAGGATTTTTTTTTTTTTTAAAGAAAAGAGAGAATTTGAAGCATGCCTCAGAAGCCTTTCCTGGCCATGCACAGTGACTGCACACAGTCAGGATGCCCTGCTGTTGCCACCCCTGTGGGCCTCTAGGAGCTTCTGAGGGAGTGAGAGAAGTCTGAGACTCGGTTGTGTGGTTTAGTACTATGATTGTCAGGGCTTGGTGGCACTCTGATGTGACTCCCCTGTCCCCTCAGGACTTCCTGCTGCTGAAATACAAAGTGGTGATCATCGATGAAGCCCACGAGCGGAGCGTCTACACAGACATCCTCCTCGGCCTCCTATCCCGAATCGTGGCTCTCCGGGCCAAGGTGTGTGGAAAGTGCGCAGGGAGGGCGAACCAAGGCCACCATTGCTTTGTCTGGGACTTGGACAGGAGGGGTCCCAGAAGACACAGCCTCCCTGGGCATGAGTTATTGCCAGTGCCAGGGCTGCATCATTCTGGGCTGTCCCTGCTCACCCAAAGGCCTTGGTCCAATGTCATACCTAGTGAGTGACCCTCTCCATATCAAGAGGCTCAGGAAAAAAGCTTAAAGCTGAGCAGGCCTTGCTGGAGCCAGCTAAAGGGTCCCATCAGAGCTTCAGGTTCTGTGGGGTGTATAGGGCTGCTTGGTTTAGCCCCCTGCTCCCCAGGCCTACTCCTCCTTCCAGCTCCATGCTCAGACAGTGGATGTGAGGGGGCAGCTTTAGGGACATATTATCTGAAAGGAACTTGGTGACCGGCCCTGTTCTGTCCTTCAACAGACCAGCTCAGTGGAGAGGTGGGTGCTCTGGGGGTGCCATGTGCCCAGTCACATTCAAGGTACTGGATTGGACACTGAGCAGGAAGGGTGATCTACCATTCCTTTAGACAGGGTGGCAGGTAGGCAAACTCAGAAGCTGTGAGCTGGAGGTACATAAGGAGGCAGACAGTGAGTACCAAGGAGGCCTGGGGGCCAGTGACGGTCTCCCCAAAAGAGCTGAGAGTTGAAGGTGACTGCACAAACAGCATGGACAGTGGGTAAGGAGAGTTCTCGGCTCAGAGACATTTACCTGCCTCTGCATCCAGCCAGTTTTAGAGCATTTATGTCACTCCAGAAAGAAACTCTGGGACCCATGAGTGAGCCTTCCCCTGTCCCAGTGCTCACTGCATCCTTTATTTGTCTCATGACGGTGGAATCTTGCCATGCCCCCGTTAGCTGGCTTCATGTTCAGGGCTCTGACCTGTGTCTCCTGCAGAACCCCTGTGGACGGGCTCCCTGTGGGTGTTTCATTTCTCCTCAGGGTAACCAGAGGAGTGCAGTTGCTGGTTACATGTAGCCACAGGGCTGGAAGATGCATAATTCCATGTGCACAGTCTCTGTGCTGTGCCTCAGAGTCACCAGACTGTCTTCCACAGAGGCACCTGCCCCTCAAGCTGCTCATCATGTCTGCCACACTTCGGGTAGAGGACTTCACTCAGAACCAGCGGCTCTTCACCACACCTCCCCCGGTCATCAAGGTAAGATGCGGGTAAGCCCTGCCAGCCTCAGCTTGACCTTGACGTGTGAGAACTGGCAGTATTGGCTCAGAGAGGTCAGAGGGAGAAGGCCCTGGGCTACAGCATTCCCATGCCTTTTTGAACCTGTTGCAGGTAGACTCCAGGCAGTTCCCTGTGACAGTACATTTCAATAAGCGAACCCCATTGGATGGCTACAGTGATGAGTGCTTCCGGAAGGTCTGCAAAATTCACCGAATGTTGCCTGCAGGTGAGACCTGATGGTACTGGCTCATCCCTCCGTCACTGAAGACACAAATTGATTTCATCCCTCTGACAGCACAGAGCACACTCAAACCACAATAGCATGGTGACTGTTCCCGAGCCTCAGTCCCAGCCCTCCTGCCCCCATGCCCCTCACGTGTGAGGCAGAGGTGGAAGTGTGGTAGCATCCTCTCAAAAGGGGCAAGC
This sequence comes from Cricetomys ansorgei, assembly GCA_026225945.1. Lineage (NCBI taxonomy): Eukaryota > Metazoa > Chordata > Mammalia > Rodentia > Nesomyidae > Cricetomys > Cricetomys ansorgei. Next base: position 9,165,740 of record JAMJFZ010001012.1, read on the forward strand.
ATGATGGCCCCTGTCCTTCAGATTCTGAGCCCAGCAAGCTCTGTTAGGTTGCAGTTCATAAGGAGTCCCTCACCACTCTCCTGGCCTAGGGTAACTGACTCCCACCCACCCAGTACCCTTGTCCCTGGGTCCTGGCTCCCAGTTCTCCCAGCCTCTCAGCAGGTGCTCCTTAGAAGTATAAGTTTGCTGGGTGACTAGGCTGGGTTCTCCCTGCAGGTGGCATCCTGGTGTTCCTCACGGGACAGGCTGAGGTGCATGCACTGTGCCGCCGGCTTAGGAAGGCTTTCCCCATCCGCTGCTCCAGGCCACAAGGTAACTGACCCATAGCCCCCTGTCAAAGCACGCCCCCACCCAAACTCTGGGCCTAGCAACTGGTGCCCTGGTTGGAATGTCAGCCTCCACTTCAGTTTCCTTGGGGGAACCTGCAGTTTTATGTCCCCAAAATAATACGCTCATCTTTGCAGCAGTTTTGCTGTGGGTGAGTAGGTAGAGTACCAGCTGCCTGCATTGGCTGCAGGAATCTGTTTCCCCTTTCCAGAGAAGGAAGAGGAGAAGGACTCAGCAGAAGGGATGCGGAGGTTTAAGAAGTCCCGGACAAGGGCCAGGAAGGCCCAGGCCATGGTACGTGGAAGCTTGTGGAGCTCTGCTGTCTGGTTGCCAGCTTCATGTAGCTTTTTGGGTTGAAGTGTCACTAGAATGAAATGAACGTAAAAGTCCATTTCATCTAAGGTGGCTCCAGGGGCCACACTGATCCACCCCCATTCTGTGGAGTCCTAGTACAGCTGTGGATCTGTAAGGTGGGGGTGCATTGTGATTTTCAACTAGGGTCTGCCTGGGTGGATCCTGGAGCGCAAACAGAGCCATGGCACTTGCTGAAGTAGGGAGATCTGCTGTCTGAAGCTGGGGGGCAGGCCAGGGGAGGGGGCTCCCCAGGCACCCTGATAGCTGGATTCAATGTCATTGATGTGGCTACTTGATGGCCTCTACCCTCTTGTGCACTTAAGGTAGGCCAGGCAGCTTGTTAAACTCTGTGTCTGTAGCTCACAGCAGCCTTGTGGAATGAACCCATGTTCATATCTAATTATTTATTTACTTATTCAGACAGAATTTCACTGTGTAACCCTTGCAGGCCTAGACCAGACTGGCCTTGAACTCACAGAAATCCGTTTATCTCTGCCTCCTGAACACTGGGATTAAATGTGTGTACCTCCAAACCTAACATACCTAACTTAAAAAACATATTTCTTTATAGTCATATAAAATGACTATATTTTATTTTATTTTATGTGCATGAGTGTTTGCTCGTGAATGTATGTGTATGTGCACCATTTGCCTGCCTGGTGCATGTGGAGGTCAGAAGAGGGAGTCCGATCCTTTGGAACTGGAGTTAGAGATGGTTGTGAACTGTGTGAGCGCTGGAAACCAAACCCAGGTCCTCTGCAAGAACAGCTAGTGCTCTTAACCACCTAGCCAACCCTCCAACCCCTCGTACCTAATTTTTAATCTAGGAATCTGAGGCAGAGAAGTCGGGTCTCTGTGAGGAGGTCCTTGTGAGGAAGCTTTTCTTTTCCTTGTGTGTGACTTGGTTCACATCCAGCTTGCCTCAGCCTATGGTGTTGATGTCTCCTCATCCAGGTACTGCCCCAGATCAATCTGGACAATTACTCCGTGCTGCCAGCAGGTGAAGGTGATGAGGACAGGGAGGCAGAGATGGACGATGAAGAGGAGGCCCTGGGCTCTGACTTGGATCTGGACCTGGGTGACAGTGAGGCAAATGAAGGTGTGGCCCAGCAGAGCTCTGCTGTCGAGTTCATTCTTCCTAATTTCAGTATGGGTCTGCTGAGCCCGTGTTACATGATAGGCCCTGTTGGCCCTGGGACCAGAAGACTCTTAAGTCCCATTGTACATGTGCCCACGCACATCCTGGCTCCTGCTGTGTGTGAGCACGGAGGGTGGGCCTTTCTGGTGGCTTTGTCTGATAGCTTCTCCTGAAGTCCTGTTACTAGTCGTAGTAGTCAGGGGTCGCTGTCCCCAGGCTGCCTTTACTGGACTGACACAGATATCATGCAACAGGAAAGGTATCTAGATTCGCAGGGCTCTGCTGAGTATATCCAAGGGACAGCTTGTTGTCCAGCTCAGGCTGATTGTGGTAGCTCGCACGTGTGGTCCCAGCTGCTCAGAAGACTGGCTTAAGCCCAGCATAGACTGTGTGTCTTTAGAGAGGGAAACTTCTATGGGTTTTGTGTCCAGAAAGGGCTCCTTCCATACGAACACAGCCCGTCACACTGCCTGGACACATACAGGAACCAGGGCCAACTTACTTTTGGGATGCTGCTGTGTGGCAGGCATTGCAGGTTTGTTTTGGGTAGCAGTAGCAGCTTTCAAGGACTTCTAGATGAGGCCCACTCACAGTACTGTATCTGTTTGCTTTTGTTCTTTGAGACAGAGTTTCCCTGTTGTAACTCTGGCTGTCTTAGAACTCACTCTGTAGACCAGACTGGCCTCGAACTCACAGAGATACTCCTTCCTCTGCCTCCCGAGTACTGGGATTAAAGGCATGCACCACCACTGTGTTCAGATACACAGTACAGTTCAGATACATCTGAACATGAGACCTCTAGATTGGGGCTGAGGTGGAGCCTCTCACTGGACTGTGGGGGAGCTGCCAAACAGCTAGAAGCAGCCTTTGTCTGTGGCATCTGTCCAACCTAGACCCCATTATCCCATGCCTAACCCCAGGTGAGCAGCCCGATGCCTCCCTGCCCCTTCACGTGCTCCCACTCTACTCTTTGCTGGCCCCGGAGAAGCAGGCACAGGTAATGAGACCGCTCTTTAGGGCATTAAGATGGGGTGGGTCAAGGCTCAGGTGCTCTTCCATTTACTTACTGACCAGCCCCTGGTAGTGCGGGAAGCGGTAGAAATTATTCCTGACGTTTGTGCTTGAAGCTTGGTGGCCAGCAGTAGACCTTGCCTAGCTGAGAGCAATCTGTCCGCTGGCTCCATCTCAACAGATTTTCACCTGATTCTGATGTTATTTTGCCCACCCCTTTCCCAGGTCTTCAAACCTCCTCCAGAGGGGACGAGGCTCTGTGTCGTGGCCACCAACGTGGCCGAAACGTCCCTCACCATTCCTGGCATCAAATATGTGGTGGACTGTGGGAAAGTCAAAAAACGCTATTATGACCGTGTCACAGGCGTGTCCTCCTTTCGCATCACCTGGGTCTCCCAGGCATCCGCTGACCAGCGGGCTGGTCGTGCAGGCCGGACAGAGCCAGGCCACTGCTATAGGTAAGCCACTGTTCCTGCAACTCAGGCTAATTAATTAGCTAATCAACAGCTAATTCAGAAGTAATCCACTTTCTAAAGTACTTTCATAGTTGGGCCGCCGTAGCTACTGTCAAGGCTCCTATGGGTGGTCACTCCCTTTGGGCACCCCAATAAGATGTAACCTTTTTGTCTCAGGCTCCACCTCCCAGTATGATGAGTTTTGGGATCATCTTGATATGTTTCTCCTGGCGGCTGAGCCATTTTTCCACTGCCTTAACACACTGTCACTGTCCATCTGGCTGTACATCGAGGTTGTTGCTCTCTTTTCCTGTTGTGAGCACACATGTCCCTGTGTTAGTTTGGACATCTGTGCTCATCTTTGGCCCTGTGGAGCTCTAGGCTTAATAATGGAGGAAGGTTCTCATCTCACACCCTCACCCCATTGTCAGTGGTTTAGGGTCACGTTTTCCTCATGCAAGTGCCCTCCCTTAGCATCTGAGTGCACTGCCTGTCTCTGTGTGCCTTCTGGGAACTGTCTGTTCAGGCCTTTCCTCAGTTCTGTCTGCCTGCTGATGATTGGAGGGTTCTGAAGTCCAGGAGGTAGATCCTTATCAGTTACGTCACTGGTCAATATTTTCTCCTAATGATGTCACTTTGAACAGCTTTATTGCTGTTCTTCCAGCACCATTTTAGTTTACAGAAGGGGAAACTTATTAAAATACAAGGGGTAGCTGGAGATGGGAGTCCCTGCATCTGGTGAGGCGAAGGCCTGGCCCTGTGAGTGGCAGGCATGGTTGGGCCCAGTGGTCTGGCTGAGTTTCATCTTTCTGGTCCCTGCTTCTCTCCACTTAGGCTGTATTCCTCAGCTGTTTTCGGGGACTTCGAGCAGTTTCCTCCCCCAGAGATCACCCGCAGACCAGTGGAGGACTTGATCCTGCAAATGAAAGCCCTCAACATTGAGAAGGTCAGTCTCGGTCTGTAGCCTTCCTTTTGCTTTCGTTGTCAGCCTGCCCCAGCCTGTCAAAACAGAGCTGCATCTGCCCGAGAAACCAGGTAGAGTAGCATCCTGAGGACATTTTGTCGGAAGGTGCCTGGTGCCCTTTAGTCTCTAGTGGGGACAGCTTTCCTGTCTCCTGAGAGAGAGAGAGAGAGAGAGAGAGAGAGAGAGAGAGAGAGAGAGGTGTATGGACAGCCAGGTCCCATATTGCTCAGATGTCCTGCTGATCCCTGGCTGCTAATTTTACTGGCATGGTCCTCTGATGGAGTTTGGGGTTCCTGTTCCTACTCCAGGATTAGGTGGTACTGCCAAGAGGGTCTACCTATGCTGCGAGCTGTGCAGATTGACTCCTCTGTCCTCCAACCCTGTCACATGGCAACCAGATAACCACTTAACAGATAAGGAAACCAAAGCAGGGAAGGGACAGTCTCTGTTCAAAAACACATCCTAAGTGACAGAATCTAGATGACCGAAAGTGCATCTGTTCCTGATTCTGTCCCAGAACTGCAGAAGAAAAGTTAAAAATGCTTGTTCTAGGGAGATGACTCAGCAGGTAAAGGCACCTGCTGCCAAGCAGATAAACTTGAGTTTCAAGGACCCACATGATGGAAGGAGAGAACCAACTCCTTCATGTTGTCCTCTGACCTCCACAGTTGCTCCATGGCACATGTACACCACACCCATACAAACTAGATAAATTTAAAATAAAAGAACTTTTTATTTTATTTATTTTAAAAATAAAAATATACTTTGGGGATGTAGCTTAATTGGTTGAATGCTTTCCTCATACACACAGAGCCTCAGCACCACATAGACTGGGTGTGGGGTGCATACCTGGAACCCCAACACTCAGCAGGTAGAGACAGGAAGATCAGAAGTGCAAGGTTGAGTTAGGCATAGTGGCTCACATCTGTAGCCCCAACATTTGGAAGGCTGAGGCAGGAGAATTGCTGTGGCTTGAGGTCAGCCTGAAACATAATACATTTTGGCACAGAATGGAACATATCTTTGTCTCTTGTTCTGGCTATCTCTCTCTGTCTCTCTTTTTCTGTTTTGAGACAAGGTCTGACTTTGTAGCCTTATTTGGTCTGGATCTCCCTATGTAGACCAGGCTCAAACTCAGATCTCCCTGCTGCTGTCTCCCAAGTGCTAGGATAAAGGTGTGCAGTGCCATGCCTGGCAAGACCCTGTCTCTTCAAATAAAAAGACTATAACCTCACTGTGTGCTGTGGCACAGGCAGACCTGTGCCTTGAGATGAGTTCTAGTGAAGAAATCTCTCCCGTTAAGGAGGGTGGGGATCTCCAGTGGTTTTACTTTGTTACAAACATAACCAATTCAGAGTTAAGAAAAGTCACATATTTTAGGTCATCATTGAGAACTTGATGTTCATCCTTGTGGCCCCAGGTATGTTTTTTAAAGATAGTACCTTAATCGTCACACAGTTTTTCTAAATATTAGCATGATGATTTGTATGCTGTCGCTTATAAACTCATAGATTTTAATCCCCAAAGACAGCTGCTGGCACACAGGTTTAATTTGGGGTTATTCTAGCACATGGACTTGGAGAGTTCTCGGCAACTTCCCGAACATTCAGACCATGTCTTAGTTAGCATGACCCATGGCCTGGGGACAGGCTGGAGGGAAAGGGAAGCAGCACGTGCTGCATCCAGCGTGACCTCACAGGCTCTCTTCTCTGCATCACTCTGTCCCTCTCCCACCTTCCTGTGCCCAGGTCATCAACTTCCCGTTCCCCACACCTCCCTCCGTGGAGGCTCTTGTTGCCGCAGAGGAGCTGCTGATTGCACTGGGGGCCCTGCAGGCACCTAAGAAAGAGGAAAGGTAGGAGGGAGAGGGTGGACCCAAGCATGCACAGAGCCTCCACTGCAGACTCCTTGGCTCCTACCCACTGTGGCCCTTGTCCCCAGGATGAAGAAGCTGCAAATGTCACAACTAAGCTGCCCCATCACTGCGCTGGGACGGACCATGTCCACCTTCCCCGTGGCACCCCGATATGCCAAAATGCTGGCACTGAGCCAGCAGCATGGCTGTCTGCCCTACACTATTGCCATCGTGGCTGCCATGACTGTACGTGAGCTGTTTGAGGAGCTGGACAGGTGGGTTGGTGACACTCTGGTACCTTGGAGCCCTCCTTGCTCTCTCTGATACCAGTGGTGGCCTGGGGAGTCTGACTGCTGTATCTGAAAGAAGGGGTGAAGGAGTGATGTTCTGGAGACCCTGATGGTCAGAGGGTCCCTGAGGGCAGTGGGCTGAAGCCCAGTGGGCCATGTGTATGTTTACAGGCCAGCTGCCAGTGAAGAGGAGCTTACAGAGCTGAAGGGTCGTCGAGCCCATGTGGCCCAGATAAAGAGGACCTGGGCTGGGCAAGGGGCATCTCTGAAGCTTGGTGATCTCATGGTGCTACTGGGTTGGTGCCACCTCTGGGGTAGGAAGGAGGGTGATTGGCAGCTTGGAGTGGGTTGGAGCCAACAGTGAGAACACCTTACCCTGCCCCACAGGTGCTGTGGGAGCCTGTGAGTACGCTGGCTGCTCACCTCAGTTTTGCCAGGCTAACGGGCTGCGCTATAAGGCCATGCTGGAGATCCGGCGCCTGCGTGGCCAGCTGACCACTGCAGGTAAGCCCAGGTGACAGTGTGGGCGGATATCTGGCACCGGCTCTGCACGTGCTTGGGCCTGGTGTGATGAAGACTTCACACTTGCTTGTTTTCCTGCCCATTAAGATGGACTCCTAACCCCGAGTCAATACCCGGTGACCTTAGGTAGGCTCCCCTGTGCACTCAGCTCGAAGGCTGCCCTGCAGGCCCTCTGCCTTGTGGCTCACCCCTCTGGTCCTCTTTCTCAGTTCTGGCCAGGACCTTTCTTCCCTCCCACATGTCCCCAGAGTTCTGGCCCCATGACCAGAACAGGATTCACACTCATCTTAGCCACAGGTTCTCCTGTCAACAGCATCTAAGACTTGAGTGAGGAAGGTGGTCACTGGGTATAGGTGGCATCTGGACAGCTGCATCCCTCTCTGAGGCTAATCAGGAGCTCAGTGCTGTCCTAACAGCTCCAGGCTTCATGGCCAGGATCAGTGGCTGTTTTCCAGCCCGCAGTCCCCAGTAGCGTGGCATCACTGTGGCCTGCTGTCACATTCATGCAGCCTTCGCTCTGGGTGCAGTAATTGTGGACAGCCACCTGACACTAATGGCAGTAGATGGCCAGATGGGGCACAGGCCTTTCTAGGCCACCTTTAGCAGAAGGAACGGGCTGGGCTGAGGTTCCCTTAACTATCCTACCACCTGGGAGCCTTGGGTGGCTGTCTCTTGGCAGGGCTTTGCAGACATGGGAATACAGGCCCTGGGAAGGGCTCTGAGATGAGCACTCTTCACCTGTGTATCAGACTCAAGCTCTGTGTGGGTGGGACCCAAGTGCCGGGTGATTTCCTGAAGGTGTGACAGCCTTCCTCGGACCCAAGACTTCCCACATGGTTTTCTCACCTTCCAGTCAACTCAGTGTGCCCTGAAGCCGGGCTCTTCCTGGACCCCAAAATGCAGCCACCTACTGAAAGCCAGGTGACCTATCTGCGGCAGATCATGGCAGCTGGCCTGGGTGACCATCTGGCCCGCCGGGTTCAGAGTGAGGACCTGCTGGACCAAAAATGGAGGAATGCCTACAAGGTGGGACATGGTTCTGCCCTTGATGACTGGCCCCATGACCTCTGGAAAAACTTCCCCCGGAGAAACAGGTGGGGGCTGTTATTTGATGGAGGTCAGGATGCCACTCTCAGCTTCATAGTTACTTTCTAGAGATGCATTTTACAACCCCATCTTTAACTGTGTTCAGAGTGGCCAGCAGCAGCACGATTAACTTGAGAGGATTTCCTCCACTCTGGAGAAACCTGAGTTTTTTTCCTCCCCATCCCCCAGGGTTTCTGGCTTTTCCTGTACTAACCAGTTCACCAGGAGTACCCACATGGTGTTTGGTGTGCTAGGGCTACCTGTCTCTCCCAGCATTGTATTCTGAGGTCCATCCACACTGGGAAACAGTGTGATCCTCCTGCCTCACTCTCCCAAATGCTAGGGTTACAGGCCTGTGCCCCCACACGGAGACTGTGTTTTAGTTTGTGTGTTTGTGTGTGGGTGTGCTGCGGTACATGTATGGAAATCGGGATTTCAGAAATCTTTGCTCCTTCCACTCTGTGGGTCCCAGGGATAGAACTCACATTACCAAGCCTGGGGGCAGGTGCCTTTACCCGCTGAGCCATCTCACTGGGACCTAGCTCTCTATTTGAGTATACGGGGCACACATGCACAGGCAGACATCCAACAGGTCATCAGGCTTGCATGTCAAGTGTTTTATTCATTGAGCCATCTTCTCAGCCTCATGCTTCAGCTCTGTTGATGGCCAAGGAGCAATGTATCCTGGATAGTGCTTGGACATTGGCTCTCTGGCTTGATGGTTGGATCCTGAAGGTGGGACTTGAGAGCTCAGGTTTTTCTTGACCTGAGCCTCCATCCACCTTTCTCTGCAGACTCCTCTCCTAGATGACCCCGTCTTTATCCATCCCAGCTCTGTACTCTTCAGAGAGCTGCCTGAGTTCGTGGTCTACCAGGAAATCGTGGAGACCACCAAGATGTACATGAAAGGTATTGATAATGGCCAGGACTTGAGCCATAGGATGATACCAGTGGGCAGAGTAGAGCACCCTGTCAGTCTAGGCGAGCATGTGAGACCTGACTGTGCCCTCTGCTGGCTTCAGGTGTCTCCACTGTGGAAATCCAGTGGATCCCAGCCCTGTTGCCCTCCTACTGCCAATTCAACGCTCCCTTGGAGGATCCAGCCCCCACTTACTGTCCAGAGTCAGGACGGATACTGTGCCACCGGGCCAGCGTGTTTTGTGAGTGGGGCCACTTCCTGGGTAGTCTGGCCACCTGCAGCCATAGACTTCTTGGACTTAAATCAGCCCATGTTGTGCTCTTGGACATGTGCCTGAAGGTGTAACTGTAGCCTTTCTGCTCCTCTGATGGGCTTGGGAGGATGGATGCAACATGGGCCCTTTATCACCTATTCCCATCCTCCAGATCGTGTGGGCTGGCCACTCCCTGCCATCCAGGTGGACTTTCCTGAAGGCATTGACCGCTACAAGTACTTTGCACAGTTTCTGCTGGAGGGAAAGGTAGGTACTTGGGTTACCTATGGCATGTTTCCTATGTGTCATCTACTGCGGGCCCCACTCAACCATGGTTGTCCTCTCTTGCCAGGTCTTCCACAAGCTGGCTTCCTTTAAGAGTTGCCTGCTGTCTAACCCCAGCATCATGCTGAAGACTTGGGCCAGGTACAGCTTTCTAGAGTATTAAGGGCAGGCTGTGGCTGAGAGGCTCCTTTAGGGCTGCTGTGTCAATCATGTATGCTGGGGATGTGACAACCACAGGAGCCTCCTTCACCATTCTGGGGCTGTCAGTGGGCCTAGAGCATCTCACCCCTCTGAAAGATGGCAGTGGGCCCCTGTACCTCTACCCAGGACCTTCCCTACCCATCTCACTCTTGGTGGCTACATCATTCCAACCTTGCCTCTTCCTCCTTTCTGTGTCCCCTCCTATATAGGCTCCAGTCTTGACATTAGGGTCCAGCCTAATCCAGTGCACACCCTCATGATAAGTAACGTCTGCATGCCCCAAGGGGCTAATTGAACATGAGTGCGGGAGTGCTGGTGAACCCTACATGCCACCAGGGTGTACAGGAGCTTCCTGTGCCTGAGTGACAGGTCCCACAGCTGTCTACCCATCCCTCTGGGTCTAGTCTGCTACTCCCTTTCCACAGGCTGCAGCCAAGGACAGAGAACCTGTTGAAAGCCCTTGTGGCAGAGAAGGCTGACTCCCGTGATGCCCTGCTGGCTGTATGGAAAAAAAGCCCCAGATGTGAGTGTGACCGGGCTGCGGGGAGAGGAGGGGATATTGCTCGATAGAAGTACCTAACCATACAATGGGTCATAGTGACATGTCCAACCAAGCAAGCTCCTGGCATGGCACTCTAACCCTGGCCACCTCTTCCCTCAGACCTGCTGGCTGAATACTGTGAGTGGCTCCCAAAGGCTATGCACACCGATGTTGAGAAGAGCTGGCCCCCCTCCACTGACTGACTGATGGCACACCCAGCTGCATCATCAGCTGACTCCTAGGCTGTTACCAGGAGGCCCACTGTGACGCTGGAAGCCCTTTTTAACCTCGGCCCAATTCAGAGCTGAGCTCACCACTGCTCTGACCAGGAGTGCCTTCTTTGTAACTGTTATAAGACAGACATGGTTTGTCTCCCACAATCCTCCCTGTCTAAAATGGGTTCTTCAAGTGACATTAGTCCCTGTGGACGCACAGGGCTACACTGGGACAGGAAAATGGACCCTTCCCCCAGAGCATATGCCTGGCCTCATAGCATCTCCGCAGCAGGTGCACTGCAGACTTCTGTGCCCCTGGGACTTTCCCTGGAAGGCTGGCCTCAGGTGAGGGATGGATATCACCTCAGACCCTGTTCCACACAGGTGGAGAGTGGTTGCAAGGGTCCTGCTTTGGGCACAGCAGACAGCAAGTTCTGTGTTAAAAAGCTACTCTGGTTGGGGATGGTTGTGAACCTGTGGCCTCAGCTGGTAAGGATCACAAATGCAGGGCCAATCTGAGCTACATAACTGTCCCAACCTGAGTAAAACTGTCTCAAAAAACTTCATGACAGAAAATGCTCATGATGAGCTATTCATTCCAACCTGTGATCTGTTACGTGAAACATGTTCACATGCTGAACAGCTGTTACCCTGTCAGTTTCCAGAACATTCATCCTCCCGGACAGAAGCTGCCATTCAATGTGTCTGCTTTCTATCTCTGTTACAAATCTCACATCATATCACGTGATTTTTCAGAGTGTCTCCCTGATGCAAGTGTCAAACTATCTGTTCATTTTCTTGGCCAAATGTGCTCCATCGTGTGATAAGCTACATCTGTCCGTCTGCAGATAGAGTTGTTTTCTCCTCTGGCTAATGGTGCTTTGCCTCTCTTCTCTCTGTGGGCTGACTTCATGCTTTTGCTAATGTCCTTTCAACCATGTATCACCTTCTTTGTGTGGCCATACTTGTGGTAAGCAAGTCGTTTGCCACTGACCGAATCTTCCCCCACGCCCAGGCCATCTGATGTGTCTTTTCAGGTGTCATGTATGTAAGGTGAATAAGCTCCTGTAGCCACCTTTTTTATTGCTTCTCCCAGGACCTTGTTGAGTGAGCCAATCTTTGACAGATGTAGCTAGTGTGTTCCACAACATGTGTTTCTCTTGATAAGGTTTTAACCAGATCCAGGCATGGGCCCTTCCTGAAATGGCTGGTGTGAGCAGAGCTGTGGTGGTGTTCTCATGGCAGCTCACACCACACCTGCAAATAGCCACGAAGCAGGCACCTTGTCAAGTGTTTGTTTTGAGTGTGAGTGGGGAGTGAAAGGGTGGGCCCAGACCAGGCTCAGAGTGGCAGGGCGCTTACCTTGGTCCTCAGGACCAAGAACAAAAAGCATGGCTCTGTCCCTGGGTCACTCAAGCCCCTCCTCCAACAGCCCTTTCACAGATTCGGCTTCCTCTCCAGGCCTGTACCTTCCCTTGCTCTCTGCAGCTGTCCCGGGTCCTGAGCTTGGCTTGCCTGCTGTCCATCTTGGATACAAACAATAAAACTGAAAGGCTAAGCTTGAACTCGTGACCCTCTTGAGTGTTGGGATGATGGGTCTGTGTCACCATGCCTGGCTTTGAATCAAGAAAAGTGACAAGCTGGAAGACACGGGTTTGAAACCAAGCTTGGTGGCACATGGGAAGGCATGTGTCTGTCGGACAAGCTGTTGTAATTGTACAGAAAGACTCAAGACAAAGGCTGTGTGGCTCAGTACCCACAGCAGCATGGTTCGTAGCTGTGAAATTGGAAAACCCAAGTGAATCCTCACATTCCTAATTTTTACTCTCAAACTTTTGAGTCAATAAATAACTCAAACAAATGGCCAGTGAAACGGACAGTTTTCAAAAGATGAAGTGGCCAATAACAAAAATAATATTTAACCAAGACTTATGAGATGCCCAAATGGCACTGGCTATTCTCCCAGAGGACCTGGATTTGATTTCCAGTACCCTCATGGTGACTAACAACCATCTGCACCTCAAGTTCCAGAGACCCGATGCCCTCCCTGGCCAGGCACTGCACACATTGTGCACAGATATACACATAAATAATCAAAGTAACAAAAGCCAACCTTACTAGCCATCAGAGAAATGCTAATCAAAACTATCTGAGAGGCTGGGGAGATGGCTCAGCTGCTAAGAGCACTTGCTGCTTTTGCAGAGGACCTGAGTTTGATTCTCAGCTCCCATGAGGCTGCTCACAACCATCTGTAACTCCAGTTACAGGGATCCAATTGATTCCCTCTTCTGGCTCCTTAAGGCACCAGGCAGGAACATACATAAAATATAAAACAGCTGTGCAAGCAACCCAATGCCCATCAAGGTGAAAAATGGGTAAAGAAATGTGGTTTATGTAAGAAGGAGATTTCTTCAGCCGTAAGGAAAATAAGATTATCCTACTAAGCAGGTTCAGCCAACCACAGAAGGACAAATGCTATTATTTTCTCATATTCGTGGCCCCTAGACTTTAAAAATACGTAAAGCGATAACGCGGTGTGGGTGATGTGAAGCTGGGGAGCAAGGGGACTAATGGGAGGGAAAGTGGTGTAAGGGGAGCGGGTGTTCCCAGCACACAAGGCTATGCGAAAATTTCTCTATTTTAATTGTAATTTAAAAAATTAGGGAGTTCGGGCTTTGTTTTTTGAGACAGGGTCTCATTATGTAGCCCTGGCTGGCCTGGAACTCTAATGTAGGTCAGGCTGGCCTCAGATTTCCCAGAAGTTGGCTGCCTCTGTGTCCCAGGTCCTAGTAATTGAACTCGAGTCAGTTGTCATTAGTGGCGATTGCCTTTATCCAGTGAGCCGTCTCCAAGGCCATTGATTGTTTTGTATTTTGAGCAGGGTCTCATACAGCTCTGGCTAGTCTTGAACATACTGTGTAGCTGACCTTGAACTCATGATCCTCCTGCCTCCACCTCCCAAGAGCTGGGATGACAGGTGTGTGCCACCACACATGGGTCAGACAGCCTTGTGCTCCTGTCGTCCTGTCTCTGTCTTCTGAGTGGTAAGGGAACAGGTGTGAGCTAGCACTGCTGGCCTAGTGCCATCTTCCTTGGAAGAGCTTGAAGACTAACTCCTGGCCTACTGTTTACTGTAGTAGTTCATTGCTGTGGGACCTCAGCATCCACAAGGACAACACAGGAATATTCATAGATGTAAACCCTGCCAGACCTCAGCAGAGGGAGCCACTGTCACGACAAGCAGCATACTGGACAGTAGAACCCTGAGCATCTGCGCTCAGGTGTTTTTATTGATACCAAACTCCTCAGGTACAGATCATTAGCAATCAAACATCTCCCACAGAAATCAATACAGATCACCAAGACCTAGGCCAGCCCCTCACCCAACAGTACATAAAACATTTTAACCTTTTATTCATAACTAAACTTGTACAACATTGCCCCTTTTCTGTATAAGCCAATCAAAGAAATTGCTTTATCTCTACAGCACAATTTAACAGTACACCAGCAAAAAACCATTTACAAGAGGAATAATCACGAGGGTTGCTAAAGCACAGGACCAAAAGAAGCCAAACATCAAGCTTTTCACAATGTCTTTGTGGACAGCAGAAAAACATTATCAATGTCCAATAATCTGGAATTCACTCACGATCCTCTGGGCTCTTCCAAAGGTCACTTCTCTGGCTTTGTCCTCTGCAGCACACACAGCTTGTCCTCCAGGTTCTGGCTGGCTCCACTCCACTGCTGCTGCTGTTCTTGGTTGTCATCCTATGATACTGTCATCTCAAAAACTTCTGGGGGTCCCTTGCTGCAACTGGGCTGCACTTTCACCAATAGCCTCTCCTAGGCTCTTTTCTTAGTGTCAAGCTTTAACTTCTTTATATGACCCCTTCAATTTGGACCTTCAACTGCCACTAAGGCTGCACCTTCACTAATGACCTCTACTGGGCTCTCTTCATGGTGGCAGGCCTCAACTTCTTTACATGACTCCTTCAATCTAGGTCTTCAACTGCTACTGAGACTGGACCTTTCCAAAGGCTTCACCTGACCTCTCACGTACCAAGCCTCAGTTGCTCTCCATGACCCCTTCATGCCTTCAAAACCAGCAACACCTGGCTAAATCTTACAGTACCATGTTTGGCTTCGAGCACAAGATAAAACCTCGGCCAGTTCTGGAAGACAACTTTTGTGTGCTGACCCCGAGGAGGAAACACTTTCCAGATTTTAAGATAGAGTCTGGTTTGCTGGAAAAACAACTGGTCCCTTTGTATGCAGTAAGGGTCCCCTTGTGAACAGAGTTCTCATTACTATCACCAGTGCCTGGACCACTTGTAGTCAGGTTTGCAGGAGAAAAAACAAAAACAAAAAACAGTTCCGTTAAAGTGGCTTCTTGTCTCTAAGCTCAGGCTTCCACAACAGCATGGGGTCCTGGGCAGGTGGGAAGAATCTCCGGTTGAAACATTCTGGCAGTTTGGCATTCTTTCTCACCACCTGTAAGGGGAAACATACAACCCCTTCCATAGATCTCAAACACAACATCTTGAGCTTCACACACATACAGTGCAGGTATCAGAAAACTCAGTTTCTGAAACAGTACAGTACCACCAGCAGTTGGAGGGAGCAATCAAATGTCCCCCACAGAAATCAATACCTGCAGACAATACAGAACGCCAAGACCTAGGCTAGCCCTTCACCCAACAATGCATGAAACATTTTATATATAACTAAACTTTCACAACAGATTAAGTCACCACATTCACCCCTTAAACCACCCCGCTTTCTCCAGGGATGTTCCCAAGTTGTTGGGGAGGCAGCTGTGAGACTTGGTCCTCCCACTTCTGAAACTGGCATCTGTGAATAAACTATCTTTCCCCAAATTTGCCAGGTGGTTATACAGGCCTACCTTGGTAATAGTAGAGACACCCTCTTAATCAGGCAGGAAATGAAAAGCAATTGTTCTCAATACACTTAGAAATTAAGTATCAGGGGTTGGGGCTGTAGCCCAGGGTTCCATTCCCAGCGCCATCAAAGCTAGACAGGGCCGTACACAGGTGTAACCTCATCCTGGGTGAGAATAAATTTTAAGGACCAAGGCACACCCCGTAGCTGGTAAGCAGAAAGTGAGGAGCACTTCCATGAGTGCTAGTTTGATAGCCCAGGATAACCTCAAACCCCCTCTCAGTTGCTGACATGACACCGTGGCTGGCTTATGCAGTGCTAGCTATTGTGCATTCTAAGTAACCACTCTGCAAACTGAGCTACACCCCAGCCTTCAAATAATATGTTCAAGTAGACGTTTTTCAGTCCACTGGCGCTCCTCCGTTGTAGGCATCCAGGCCGTCAAAGTAGAGGACAGAAAGTCCGGGGGTCGTATGTGTGCTAACACGGTGGTGACAGGCCCCAGAGAGGCAGAACAAACCTACTGGGGAAATGTCCAAACAAAACCTGGGACCCATGAGTTAGGCAATATTACATAGCTCTGTACAGAATCTACCAGAACCACAAGCCCCCTTCCCCCGACAACCCCGCGCAGCACCTCCGGATGCCAGCCTGCAGAACTACGCGTGGCCGCCAGAAGGAGCTCTTAAAATCCTGGTGATGCTGCCAAGTTCCTACCATTTGGGTTTCCGGGGACTTTGAAACCTCAGTTCCACCCGATTCTGTCCCCATTCACTGAAGTCCAGGCACCGGGCTGCTTTCTGGCCATTTCTTCTCAAAGCTCCCACTCCGCGCTCTGAGCGTGTGTTCCCGCCGGCTCAGGTTCCTGCAGTGAATGTCACCGCATCCCCGGAGTTCTGTGCGTCATCATATCCCTGGAATTCCTAGTGTTAGCCTCGAGCTCCATGGAATTTGAGATCCAGAAAGGCTGAGACTCTTTGCGTGGGGTCTTGGCAAGGTTACTGGGTTATGTGACCATCTATTTGGACACACAGTGGGTGCGCAATGGGTACATATTACGCTGCAATAGGTGCTCAGAAGCCGCCCGTTATAGAGCGTCTCTGGAAATGCAATGTTTTTCTCTGGCTCCATTCACAAGTAACTAGGGGAGTTGGTTTACAAACGCAGATTCCTGCCACCCGCGCAAGTCCGGTTTGTCTCGCAAAGCAGAGAGAGGCAAGGTGGGAAGGCTCGTTGCTTTCTAATCTGATTTACTGGAGTGGAAAAAAAATTAGGAAGTGGAGATGCCGGGGATTGAACCCGGGACCTCATACATGCAAAGCATGCGCTCTACCACTGAGCTACATCCCCTGCTGCTGGAGCAGTTTTTCTGGAAGAGATGGTGGAGATCAAATGCCTGGTGTTCCAAGGATTTTTTTTTTTTGCTGTTGGTTAGTGAGATTGGCGCCGTGAGCTGGGGACTCCTAGAGAAAAACGGAGAGGGAAATAACCAGAGAGGAGAGAAGGAAGAGACCGGAAAGCAGGAACGTGAAAGAGTGACGAGAGCGCGTGACTGTCGCTTCGTTTGCTCGCATATAGTTGCTGTACTGGAGCGACCCCAGCATGCTTAATCCTCGTTAGTATAGTGGTGAGTATCCCCGCCTGTCACGCGGGAGACCGGGGTTCGATTCCCCGACGGGGAGGCGTGTAAATTACGTTTTGTATTTTGGGAGATCCTGGGCTTCTTTTACACGCCAGTGCGTGATCCTAAGGAATTCCCTGAAGAACCACTACTGTGGAGCGGGTCCTCACCCCACCCAATTCCCAACTGCTCCGTGTCCTACTTTCGCGTCTTTTATAGGGACCCCTTGACTTCACTGAATGACCTGGATATGGAGGGCATATAGCACCTCCTCGGCGTCGGTTAACGTGAACCCCGGACCCGCATCCCACTCCGCGGACAGAGCCGCCTCTGCCGGGGAGCCCCTCCGAATTTTCTTTCTCACCTTATTCGCTTTTTGTCCTGAAGATCGGTTTTTTTTTTTTTTTTTTAAGTAAAAGTAAAAGCACGCTCTAAGAAGCAAGCACTTCTCTCTGAGGGTTTTTTGTTTTGTTTTGCTTTGTTTTTTTAATTCCTGGTTGGCCAGTAACCCCTGGCAGACCTTCAACTCCAGGAGTAATCCTCCTGCCTCAGCTGCCCCAGTGCTTGGCTTACAGGACTTCATCTCCTCCACTCTCATTTGTTGTTGTTTTTTGTTTTATTTGAGACAAAACTTTATATACCCGAACTGATTTTTGTTCAGATTTATTTTATTTTATATGTAGGAGTGTTTTGCCGTGTGTGTGTGTGTGTGTGTGTGTGTGTGTGTGCATCACGGGCGTGCCCCGCTGCTCGTAGATGTCAGAAAAGGGATCAGATCCCCTGAAACTAGAATTGATAGTTATGAGCCACCATTTGGATTCTGGGAATCGAACCAGCCAGAACTACTAAGTGAGGTCAATGCTAGCCTCAGCAAGTTAGTAAGACTGTCTCAAACTAAAAATTTTAAAGGTCTAGGTGTAAAGTGTTTGCCTGGCATTCAGGATATGAGATGAGTTGCGGGCGGAAATAGGATTCCGGAAGGGAGTAAGCCCTCCAGTTTCTTCTATACCTGAACTCAGTCTTCGTCTTGTCCAGGAAAACCTAGTGTGCGGATGGGCAGGCATACTGTAATCTGACTGAGTTCCAGCTGCCAAGCCATGACAAAATCCCAAAGGCTGGCAGTGTTAGACATCAAAAAGGTATGCCCTCCAGGAAGGAGACTGCAAGCCCAAGGGAGTACGTGTGTGTGTGTGTGTGTGTGTGTGTGTGTGTGTGTGTGTGTGTGTGTGTTTCCTCTCCCAACCTCTTCTTCTCATATGAGATTCCCCAATGATGCCACACAGTTGCAGCCATTTATGTGAAGTCACATGCTGGCGTATTAGACATCGTCAGGGCCGAGACTTTTGGAGGGGACACCTGAGAGCCCTTGGTTTGTTAAACTGACTTTGAATGTGGAAAGGTGACCGTGCCTGTGGTCAAGACCTTCCAATTTCCACCCAACCATCATGCTAGCCCTTGGGCATCATTCTTAACCTCTTTTTTCTCCCAATCCCAGATCAAGGTCCCTTCCACCTCCTGAGCCCCGCTCAGTGTCCCTTTCCAGGCACCACCGGTCCAGGCTGGACCACCACACCAGTCCTCCCACTTCCTGGATGCAGCTGCCTCTCAAGCCCACCTTCCATGCTCTCTGCAGCCCCTGAATACCTGTAAGTCAATTCCCCGGGGTCTTACAGTTCTGCAGAGCATCTCATTCCTTCTCCAGGCCTTTCCTGCCCACCTCGGGGACCTCACTTCCTCTCCTTGCTCCCCAATACAAGCCTTCCTCTTTCTGCTCTCCCAAGGGGAGGAAGCAGCCAGGGCTCATTCCCATACCACCTGTTCGGTTTCCCCGAGCTTCGGGGCTGAGCAGGTGTGCACAGGTATGCAGACCTCGCTCCGAGCCGGATCTGAGTCAGAAGTGGCCCTGCCCGGATAGAGCCTCATCTGGGAAGTGTTTTTTTTTCCCGCCCAGCCAGCATCTGTTTACCCCTGGGCGCCTGGCAGCTACCTGCATTCCGAGGTGACCTTGCTCCTTATCCAAGAGTGGGGAACATGAGGTGCAGAGCTAGTGCGTTTATAACTCACTCAACGGACGTGTAGTAAGCACCTACTACGCGCTGCAGTACTGGGCCAGCGTGGGTGTGGCCTTCCAGCTAATAGACAGAGGAAAAGAAAAATTCACAGTGGACAATAAGGTCCCGAGTTCTCCGAAGGTGGCTTTGTGGAATGCGCAGAGCCCACAGCATGCCAGTGACCTAGGCAAGAGACGGTGGTGGGAATTTCCCTCAGATTTTTCGACCTTGAAAATGCCAAGAACGAAAGCTTTAGTAACAACAAAGAGGAGAGAAAAAAAAGAACTCACCCAGCAGCCGCCGAAATAGCTCAGTTGGGAGAGCGTTAGACTGAAGATCTAAAGGTCCCTGGTTCGATCCCGGGTTTCGGCAACTCCTTTTTCTCCTCCCACATTAATCTATGGAAATGTTCTCGCATTCTACAAAAAGTCTACAGCATTATGCACTGAAGCCGAAGGGGCTCCCCGCTGCTCCTCTTTTGGAGCGAATGGAAGTGTTCCCTAAAGCACCTGACGCTCAAGTGTGTTTTAGTTGCTGTAATGTTTGTTGTCGCTGGTGTATGTTTGGCGTCTATTTATTAATGTCTGCGGTCTGAATCCAGATGGCAAAATAAAAACCCGAGCAGGGAACGGAATTTCAAGGGTGCTATTTAATCAAATCAGATTTATATTTTACAAAAATTATGGCCCGGAATGCAGAGTATCTTAAAGGAGCTTCTGGCGACGCCGGCAAATAGCTCTCATCCTCGTTAGTATAGTGGTGAGTATCCCCGCCTGTCACGCGGGAGACCGGGGTTCGATTCCCCGACGGGGAGACTGCTGGTATTTTCGCTTACGTTTTTTCATTCTTTTATCTGTTTTCTACCCCTTTTAAAGTTTTCAACTCCCATGAACAGTCTCATTTTGTCCCAGAAAAATAAGCCCGACCTTCACATCTGGGTCCTCTCCTCTTGCACACGGGCTCATACGGGTGGCAGTTTTCTGGGAAGACACTTCCTGGCTGCCGTCCCTCTTTCCCTCTGTGCCCCTGGTGGCCTCTGTCACCAGACGGAGGCCCAGACCTGGCTCACCCCGAGGCCCCCACTGCGTCTGCCCCTCGCTCCACCTCCCACTCGGGGCCTTCTGACGTCTGTGGATTGGGATCGTTTTCTTCTCCCCACACAATTGCACATCTTCCCTAATTGTCAGCATCCTTCCGCTCACAGGGAGACCCGGGAACATCACTCCGGGTCGAGGGAACAGCGAGTGCAAAGGCTCGGTGGAGAGGAAGAGGAGCCGGGGAGGAATCTGGAGCGGCTCAGCTGAGCGCACCCTCGGCTTGTCCCGGAGCCTTGTTCAAAGTCGTGCGCGGGTTTCTCCGCCGGGTTCTGTTCAAACTCAGAGGAGGGAGAGCCGGCCGGGTTGCCCATAGACTGCTCTATACCCTGAAAGCAACGCAGGCTCCATCCCCCTGTGTTCCAGGGGCGAGATGGTGTGGGACTTCACACATGAGGCAGGGGCATGACGGTGTAGGGAGCGACAGCCCTTTGCCGCAGTCCACACCACCGACTACTATAGGCTCTGCCCTTGTTGACCGTCCCACAGTGAGCAGCCCGGGCTGGGTCTGTCGATGTCTCCAGAGGAGGCTCAGAGAAGTCAGGTAACGCCAGCTGCTATGCCCAGCATTCCTGCAGACCACGTCAGGCACCACCCGCTGGGACGCGCTGATGGGTTTGAGTGGCAGGTCATTTGAGGGTGCATACAGTATCCGCACCGGAAATGATAAGCAACCGAAGCCCGGTGTAGCCCGGAAGGCTTGAGGGTCTCACCTTACAGCTCCCAGCCAAAGAATCCCTCCACCCGGTTTTCCCTGAGATATTACAGAATTTGACTCGTTGCCCCAAGTTTGAGCCCTGATTGCGGGGCCTGAAACTGGTCGGCCATTTTTATAACCAGGAAATTCTTCAGGGGGTGGGAGTGTGGCGGGAGGGAGGGAGAGAAAGAGGAATGTATATATATATATATATATATATATATATATATATATATATATAGAGAGAGAGAGAGAGAGAGAGAGAGAGAGGGCTTCAAACAGGCTTGAGGGCTTCAAGCAGGCTTGTAAACTCAAGAGTCATCGAGGTTGCAAAAGCATCTCAAGGGTGAGGAAGCAGAGAATTCTGGGTGAGGAACATTGGGGTCAAGTCCTTATTTATTGAAGAATCTTGATTTTTTTTCCCCCTTTCTGCTTATTCCCTGAATTTGGGTAAATTTTTAGCTTATATCAAGGCAATAGCGAACATATTTATTTGGGAAATATAAGGCAATTTATTTTACTACACCCTTTAAAATCCTTTTAAATAGATACATACAATTTTGGAGATAGAAAAGTAACACAAACCGTTATTGATAGTATAGGGGAGATTCTCCCAAACGTGAGGAAAACAGCAAGGGGATGTAGCTCAGTGGTAGAGCGCATGCTTTGCATGTATGAGGCCCCGGGTTCGATCCCCGGCATCTCCACTTTTGAGACCCTTTTTGTCCGTTTCTGTTTTCTGAGTCTTTGCAACTACATAGTGCTAAGGAAAGACACTCTTGCAAAGACTCCTATTATGGTGAACTCAAGGTACTGAGAATTTTTTTTTTTTACCTTCGTTCTTATCCTAAAAGCTGTAAAATTTTAAATATGCCTCGCTGGTGGAAGCGTAAAGAGCGGGCAGCAGGGCAAAGTGAGAGCTGCACAGGTTTAATGATTGAATCGCTGCAAATCCAGAGGGAGGGTCATCTGGGGACTTTGCACGTCGCGGGTTGGTCCAGGACTCTCTAGGACACTGACCCCCAGGGAGCAGGAGTTCAGGGCACTCGAGGTCCCGCGGCCCCGGCCCAGACCTGGCTCTGAGCAGTAGCCGCGGTGCCTGACGAAGGTAAAAATGAACGACACATGCAATGGGCTTTGCATGCTCAGAGATGCCCAGTGCCTAAGTATTTCATCATTTAATTAATGGTGCACTTTAATAAAAAATGAAAGATTCCATATGTTCTACAGATCAGGTTGACAGCAGGGACGTAATGAGCCGTCACCGCATCCCTGTCATGTGACCGGCCTTCTCTAAAATGCTAAAGCAAACAAACAGTAAAATAAATCAAAACAGAATGGAAAGAGAATGAATAAAAACCTCATCTCAGATCTAAAGGAAAAAAGAGTTTCGTTTCTTTTTATTTTTTACTTTTAATTTACTTTTTGAGTCGGGGTCTCACTGTGTAGCCCTGGCTGTCCTAAACTCACTATATAGACCAGGCTGGCCTCGAACTCACAGAAATCACCTGCCTCTGTCCCCTTAATGTTGGGATTTGGCCCTTTCTTCTACAGTTTAGATTTTTTATTTTGCATTTTATTTTATGTGTATCGGTTTTTGTCTGCATGAGTCTGCGAACCTTGTGCGTGGAGGGTCCATGAAGTCCAGAAAAGGGTATGGATCCCCTGGAACTGAAGTTACAGATGGATGTGAGCAGCCATGTGGGTGCTGGGAACTGAACTAGGTCAAGAGCAGCCAGTGCTCCTAACCACTCGAGCCTCATACAATACATATATATATTCGCCCCTCACGTTGCCTCTCCAGTTCCTCCAGGACCACCCATTCCCCATATCCTCCCAAACTCATCCCCATGTATATACACGTAAACTCACTGAGGCTAATTTGTGCTCCCCATATACCCATAGGTGTGGCCATTCACTGGAGCACTGTCAACCTACCAGGGACCCACCCATTCTACCTGCCATCAACTATTCATGGTTCCTCAGCCCCCTTCTCCATCCATGCTGGACGGTTGCCTGGCTTTTGTTGTTGCTGTCAAACAGGGTTTCACAAGGTAGCTTTGGTTAGCTTGGAACTCACTATGTAGATTGGTTAGTCTTGAACTCAGAGATTCACCTGCCTCTGCCTCTCAAGTGCTCAGATAAAGGCGTGAGTCACCACTACCAGCGTATTTTATTCTATTTTATTTTATTTCTTGGTTTTTCGAGACAGGGTTTCTCTGTGTATCCCTGGGTGTCTTGGACCAGGATGGCCTCAAACTAATAGAGAGCTGCTTGCTTCTGTCTCCCCAGTGCTGGGATTAAAGGTCTGTACCACCACCACCTGGTTTATGTTTTAAAATATACACTTAGATGGGATCTGCCATGTGGGTGTTGGGAACCAAAGGTGCGTCTTTTGCAAGTAAATGCACTTAATTGATGAGTCTGTAACAGGGCCCCAGACCATAGCAGGCCCTCAGAACTTCGCACAACTGATTCCATGACAACTGTAAGACACCACATAGACAGCACCACCTATCAAAACTAACACAAAGGCCTAGTCCATCAAAGTCCCTATAGTTCTGGGGAAGTCTCAGAATGCACTAACTTTGCTTTTAAGCTTCTGCAGTTCAGCTTCTGGCTAACTGTTCTTGACAACTGAAGTATGTCAACCCAGAATATGTTTTTTTTGTGCTTAAAAGCTCACCCTGCGAAAGTCTCGGGGCTACACTGGGATCCTGAACACCCAGTGTAGTCTCTGGCCAGCTATTGGCTTAAACTCATGCCTGAACAGTCTTCTCTGGTGAATACCCCACAACAAGTCAGAAGAAAATAATATAATATTCTCC
Source organism: Cricetomys ansorgei (assembly GCA_026225945.1). Lineage (NCBI taxonomy): Eukaryota > Metazoa > Chordata > Mammalia > Rodentia > Nesomyidae > Cricetomys > Cricetomys ansorgei. The sequence continues at coordinate 9,189,346 of JAMJFZ010001012.1, forward strand.
CAGGCCCATCCCTGTTTAAACCCGTTTACCCCAGTATCCCTCCCCCACCCCTTTCTTGAGACAGGATCTCTCTAGATAGCCCTGGCTATCCTAGAACTCACTGTATAGACCAGATTGGCCTCAAAACTCACAAAGATCCACCTGTCTCTGCCTCTCAAATGCTGGGATTTAAAGGCATGCACTACCGTGCCTGGCTTCCCCTTCTATTTTCTTATTTACTTATATAATACTTTTATTAATAATTTGAGTTCCATCCAATGTGTCTTGATAACATCCTCTTCCCATTCCTCCCTGTTCTACCCTCCTATTCCTGTGCCCTCAAAAAAGAAAGAAAAAAAAATTAAGTCAAGCCTGTGTAGCAGGAGCATGGATGGCAGGCTTCACCATGGTCTTTGGAGGCAGAAGTCTTCTCTTTGTGAACTTTGACCTGGCTCATGCTAGCCTGAGATGAAGCATGAAAGAGTTCAACCTGAAGTTGGGCCTCACCACCCAAACCCAGACAGCCAGCAGGCTTGCTGGCATCTTGCAAGCACTGGGACATCCCTGAACCCCTCAACCCCTGATATCCCACTGGGACAAGGGCCTCCTGCAGGCAGCCTGTCATCCCTCAGGGACCAGGACCTCACATAGGCACCCAGTCATCCGGCAGTCACCAGGACTTCCCACCGGCTTCCATTTTCATATTTCATGTGTTCTATTACCCCAACACTGCTATTCATAAATCCCCTCTTATCCTTCTTCTTGGATCCCCTAGTTTTGTACTCAGAATTAATATGCATATATAAAAAATAGAAGCTAAGATCCCCAGATAAAAGAAAACATGTGGTGTTTCTCTTTCTTGGCCCAAGTTACCTCACTTTATAACATTTTTCAATTCCATCCATCATCCTGCAAATTGAATGATTCTGTTTTCTTTCTGGCTGAATGTCTTTTACTAATTCTTTGACAATTTCATACATGCAAACAATGCATCTTGATAATATTCACTCCCAACTCACACTCCCAACCAAGAGCATTCCCAACACGTCCTTTTATGTCAAATTTTTCTTTAAAGATTCATTTATAACCAGGTGGTGGTGGTGCATACTTTTAATCACAGCACTTGGGAGGCAGAGGCAGGTGGAACTCTGTGAGTTTGAGGCCAGCCTGGTCTACAGACTGAGTTCCAGGACAACTAGAGTTACCAAAGAAAGGCCATGTCTGGAAAAACAAAACAAAAACAGATTTATTTTTACTTGTGGGTGTTTGCCTGCATGTATGTCTGTGTACCTTGTGTGTGCCTAGTGCCTGAGGAGACCAGAAGACGTTATCTGATCTACCAGAACAGAAGCTGGTTCTTTCTTCACTGCTGACTCATTTCTCCCACTTGTTATTATCATTGTTTTGCAAGTTTATTTTTAGTTATATATAAAATAATTGTTTTAAGCACTGTTGGATGACGGGATGCAGGTTTTGGCATTTGTCTGCAGGTGTTGGATTTATGTGGAGGATGTTGATTGTTAACGATGTGCATGTGTTATCAGTAGAATACTTGAGGAGTTCTGAAAGAATAAAAACACCTGAGCTCAGACGCTCAGGGTTCCACTGTCAAGTATAGTGCTGGTCATGATGGTTCCCTCTGCTGAGGTCTGGCAGAGACTACATGTATGAAAATGCCTCCATCTCTTCCTTGCTGAGCCCACACAGTGGCTAACTACTACATATCATATTTGAGACAGGGTCTCACTATGTAGACCTGGGCTATATAAACCAGGCTAGCCCCAAACTCAGAGATCCACCTACTTCTGCCTCCTGAGTGCCAGGCAAAGTTTTTATTTTTGAGACAAGATGTCTGACATGACTCTTACCAAGTATATGCTGATGCACTGGCTTAATGAGCTTGGCAAATGTTCTTTCTCCTTAATGTCAACACAGTTTAAAAGAAGGTGATGGCTATTTTTAAAATGATCTGCCCGGTCAGACAGGAAACTTAATTACCTGCTTCTGTTTTACCTTTTATCTGTTTCGTTTACCCAATAGTCAGGATAAGGGAAAACATCAGGAGAAGTCATCATACCAAAACTTGGGAGACTGCTCTATATGATTAGTTCCGAGCTACTATGGGCTGAGACCTTGTCTCAAAAAAAAAAAAAAAAATCGTTCTTTTGTTGTTGTTGTTGTGTGGGGGTTGTCTTTTTGAGACACGGTTTCTCTGTGTAGCTAACCCTGGAACTTGTTCTGTAGACCAGGCTGGCCTTGAACTTCGAGAGATCCACTTGCCTCTGTCTCCCAAGTGCTGAGATTAAGTGTGCGCCACCACTGCCCAGCCCCGCCCCCCCCCCAATTTTTTTAATGAAGAATAAAAACAACATATAATGACATATGCATGGAAAGGCCTTCATGAAATCTGGTAGTTTGCATGCTAACTAAAATTTTGACTAAAGGTTCCTTTATATCAAGGAAAAAGAGTCCATTAGACAAGCCTGAATGGCAGACTTCAGAGACAGATAAAGGGGTGGGTGCAGAGGATGGGGGTGGAGCTAAATGTGTAATGGGGATAGCTTCCGTTTTGAAAGGCGGGGTCTTGTGGCTGTTCTGAATCCCAGTACTTGGGAGGCTGAGGCAGAAGAATTACCTGAAGTTTGAGATCAACCTGAGCTTGGTGAGATGGCTTGGTGAGTAAAGTGGTACTTCCTGCAAGTTCAGCCCCTGGAGTCCACGTAAGGGTGGGAGGAGAGAAGCGACTCTGCGAGATTGACCTTCGACCTCCACAAGCACACCGTGACACACGCACAGCCCACAGTTCCACCCCCAATAATAAGCAAAAAGTTTTTTAAAAGACAGGAAGGCTAGGGGTGTGGAGGGATGGGGCCCACACTCAGGAGGCAGAGGTAGGTGGATTTCTGTGAGTTCAAGGCCACCCTGGTCTCCAGCCTGGCTACATTCTCAGACCTGGTCTTAAAAAAAGGAAAGGAATAGAGCAGTGGTGGCGCATGCCTTTAATCCCCGCACTTGAGAGGAAGCTTGATCTCTGTGAATTCGTTCAAGGCCAGAGCTTTTGATTTCCAGGATAGCCAGGAAAACCCATCTCAAAAGAAGGAAGGAAGGAGTGCATCAGATGCAGAGTTAAGAATCACAAAAAAGTTTCCTTAGACTCAAGCCAAACTGAGATTAGTGGCTTCTGTGCAGAAAAGAATTTCAAGGCTAGTAGGTATAGAGACCGATCTGGGGTTTAAGAAAGACATTTTAATATAGGCTTATGCATGGTGCGTGGGGTCCCAAAGACTGTGGGTAAGGGCTCCTCTCTGTTATTTTGTAATAATGGAATAAGACTGGGGTGGTATCTGAAGTTACTGTCTTCACAGGGTTGCCAGGAAACCTTAATGAGATGACCGCGTATGTAACAGGACCCCAGACCTTATTAGGCCCTGACATCTTAGCACAACTGACTCCATGATACAACTGCCATTCAGGCTGTAAGACTCAGAACGTAGACAGCACCACCTGTCAAAACTAAAACAAAGGCCTAATCTATCAAAATCCCTGTAGTTCTGGGAAAGTCTCAAAATGCACTAACCTTGCTTCTTAGCTTCTGCAGTTCCAATTCTGGCTAACTGTTCTTGTTAACTAAAGTATGTCAACCTAGAACATGGTTTTTGTGCTTAAAAGTTCACCCTGAGAAAGGCTCAGAGCTACACTGGGATCCTGAACACCCAGTGTAGTCTCCCGCCTGCTGATAAAGACTTTCTATTGGCTCAAACCCATGTCAGAGAAGTCTTTTCTGGAGAATACCCAAGACAGGTGGTTTCTGAAGGGGCCTGCCAGGGTTGCAATTGATATAGGGCCCAGTCAAGCCTATAGAGATACAGGAGGTGGGGGACCTTTTACTATAAACAGTGTGAGATTCTTGGGTAAAGTGTGCAGGAAGGAATGAGGCCACGCCCAAGATCATAAACATTCAAACCTCAAGTCTGGTTCAGTGTTACTTTAACAAAATATCTGTATATGAAGGCGATATGAGCTGTCCAGAAGCACCCTTTACAGAAAATATCAACTGTATAGGATTGTATTTATTTATTTAGAGAGAGAGAAACAGGGCCCAGGGTCCTGAGATCCACTTCCTGTTTATGAACAAGGCTAGAAGGGGACTCAGTGGGCCGCAGCTCACACACGGCCCACCCTGAAGATCAGACTTCGGCTCTGGACTCCATAGAGCTAACTTTATGTCTCTAACTTTGGAAAACTTGGGGATTTACTTGGTTTTGGTTTTGGATACAGGGTCTCACTTTGTAGCCCTGGTTGGCCTGAAACTTGCTATGTGAACCAGGCCGGCCTCAAACTCAGAGATCAGCTTGCCTCTGAAGAGCTAAGATTAAAGATGAGTGTCACTATGCCCCCTATGCTGGAGAAAGGCTTCAAGCAGAGCTGGAGGGAAAGGCTCCCTCCCCTCCTCAGGTCCCCATTATTTTGTCTTTCTATCTGGCCTCAGACCAATGCTTGTACAGTGGAAGTCTGTTTAATATTACCGACCTCCACTCTTGAAGATGACATATTTAAGGCCAAGTGATGGTGGTGGTGGTGTTTCATGCCTTTAATCCCAGCACTCCAGATCTCTGAATTCAGGTCAGCCTGGTCTATAGAGTTAGTTCCAGGACAGCCAGGGCTACACAGAGAAACTCTGCCTCGAAAAACAAAACAAAAACGAAGAAAAACAAAACCAAGTAATTCCCCATATTTTCCAAAATTAGAAAGATGTAAAAGCCAGAGCTGAAGTCTGCTCTTCAGGGTAGACGATGGCTGGGTCCTGTGTGTGCTGAGGCCAAGTTTAGCCTGTGCAAGCTTGTTCATAAACAGGAAACAGAACACAGCACACCCTGTTCTCTCCCTTTGCTCTACAAGCTGAGGCCTGCCCTTGGTTTTGGTAACCTCCTCTGGTCTGGTTATACAACCTATGACAAAGCAGACTTCTGGCTCCACATTTCCTTTTAGGGAGAAAAACACCAGCTGACCCTTTGTGTCCGGTCGGTCCCCTTTTACCGAACCCAGTCACACACCAGGTGTGACCTTCAGGCTAGGCTGACCAAGCAGGGACGTGCAGGCCACAGTCACCCGTCCCCACCCCCACCCCCATCCCGCAGCTTGGGGCCTAGCCCTGCTCAGCCCACCAGGCACAGGTGTCCTCAGCCAATCCTGCTCTGTCTCTGGGCCCCTTTCCCTGCCCCCATTGGTGCCAGCTCTGAGGCAGTCATCCCTGGTAGCCTGCAAAGGATGGATCTGGGTGTGGAACGAACTGCAGAAGGAATCCAGTGAGTCACCGGGATTGTCGTACATTCTAGCACTTCCCATTCTAGGTCAGGAGGTTTGGTATTTTTAGGGCTGTGACTTGATACCTAAGTCACGAGGCCAAGTAGGACGTGAAGATATTGGAGTCCCTTTCAGAAAATAGACCAGCAACTGTGATAATCTGCCCCCAAGTTCTCTATCGGGGACATTTGGGGACACAGGGTATGGGTGGGAGGCGCCTCAGTGCCTGTGTCTCTGGCCTCTGTGACTAGTATTATACCTATCTTCTTCTCTCTTTTTTTTTTTTTTTAATTTATTTATACTTCTCTCCTACACTACATCCTTATTATCCCCTTCTTAACCCTCAGGGTTGTGACAGCCTCTTCAGGATGGGTCACTCCTGGTTGAGAAGCAGCAGCCAGCTCTGAGAGGAAGCCATTTTGTTTCCATTCTACTTGCCCTGTGTCACTGAGAAAAAGGTCACCTCTGCTGGTGTGAGAACACACTGCTGATGGGTTATTAAAGACAAAAGCAAAATCAAAACAAAAACAGTTTCAAAACAACAACAAATTTTTTTTTTTGGATGTGAAAAGGGGGATACGGTAGGGGTGTCCTGTCCTGGAAAAGTTGCAGGAAGGAAGTGTGTGTGTGTGTGTGTGTGTGTGTGTGTGTGTTAGATATGATCAAAACACATTGTATGCATGTATGAAATTCTCAAAGATTATTTTAAAATATATGTTTTTAAAGGGGGGCTGGCTTTGTGGGTAAAGGCACTTAGGAACATGCCTGAAAACATGAGTTCAATCTCTGGGACTCACAAGGTTTAAGAAGGGGGAGATAATCAACTTGACTCCTTTGAGTTGTCATCTGACCTCTACACACACACACACACACCACACACATACACACACACACACACACCACACACACACAATGTGATTTAAGAAATACATGTGTCGACTTTCAGAGAATTTTTCCTTTCAGCCAAAAAAAAAATTCGTTCTTTTTTTTCCAGACAGGGTTTCTCTGTGCAGCTCTGGCAGACCTGGAACTCACTCTGTAGACCAGGCTGGACTTGAACTCAGAGAGATCCACCTGCCTCTGCCTCTCAAGTGCTGGAAGTAAAGGTGTGTGCCACCACCGCCCAGCTTGTTGTCTCCTTTTGACAAAAATTAGTATCTATTAATTATACATAAGTGGGTTTCACTATCTTTTCAAATATGTATATAATGCATTTTGATCATGTTTGTTGGAAATAAGATCTCAATTTATTTCTTACATATTTACTCCCATTACTCTCTTCCAAGACCTGCTGAACATTCCTTCCTTTCAGGTTACCCCTTGACCAGGTCTGGCCTTCACACCTTCCTCTTCTCCCTCCCCCACCTTTGAAATCAAGGCTCCTTTGATCTGAACCTTCTAGACTCTGGAAAATGTTGAGCCACAAAGCTGGTGACTCAGAGGAGAAACAATTGGGAGGCTGAAGCAGAGAGACAGCCAAATAGAGCATGGAGTTTCTGTAAGCCAGTACCACTGTAGAGCCAGGTTTGGGTGTTTTGTCACCTTCCAGACTTCTATCTGAAATCTAGAAAGAACTAAGGCACACAGAAATCTGCCTCAGAAACCATGGGGCTGTCCAGAATGATGTTTGAATTTCCCAGTGGCATATGACTTCATTCATGGAAAAAAAAAATCACAAAATTAAAGTCTATTTTGAACACTACTACTGATCATGAATTTTCAAGAATTCCCTACACCGGGGAGCCAGAAATGCCTGTAATCTCAACACCTGGGTGGTAGAGGCAGGAGGATCTCTGCAAGTTAGAGCCCAGTCTGATCTATATACGGAATGGAATCCCAGGGCAGCCAGGAGACTCACTCTCAAAAACAAAAAAACAAACCCTCAAAAATTGCTAGATTAAAGGCATGCACCCCCATGCCCAACAAAGTTATTTTTAATAATGTGTATATGTCATATGCGTGAGTGCCTCCAGGGACATTGGACCGCCTGAAGCTGGTCACAGCCAGAAAATAAAATAAAGTAAAATAAAATACAAATAAAAATCTAGAGCCTAGGCCTGGTGTGGTGGCTCACACCTTTAATATCAGCATTTAATACAGAGAGGCAGAGGCAGGAGGATTAAGGCCAACCTGGTCTAAATATCCTTTTCAAGGGCAGCCAGGGCTACATTGTGAAAACCTGTTTAAAACACAAAAGATTTAAAAAAAAAAAAAATCTGGGCTTAATGTGTTCAATCTCTGAGGTAGGCTAAATATGAACACAATTTTGAAATTGCTATGTTTCCTCAGTGACAAATCACATAGAACCTTCTCGAATCCAAGGGCAGACTCCAGAACAGTCTGGAAAGATCTAGCTCCGTCAGCCTTCAGATCTAATGCCAATAGTTTTCGAGAGCTGTGTGGGTTGTCTGGTTTTCTTAAAGATTCAGATTTGTTTTCCAAAATGGGGAAAAGATTTCCCGATTTGTAGTTTTCTTTTAAAATTTATTAAGAAAAGTTTTTTCCGTTCCCCTTGTTTTGAGATTTGCACAGTCATTCACCTTGTCACCTTGCCAGCGCGGTGGGGGATGGGCGCGGAGACCGGCCGGGGCCGAGTGGGCGGAGGGGGCGAGGCCGCCAAAGGGACCCCAGAGTGATACGAGCCAAAGCCCCGGGTCCCCCGAAACCACAGAGGCGTCGGGGACCCCCGTAGGGTGTTTGCCCTTGGGGCTCTTAGCCGCGAAGCCGCACTGCGCCTGCGCCCAGACCCGCCCCGGCCAGGGTGATCCGAACCGGGTTTTGCGCGGACGGGGGTCGTGATTGGACACATCACACTCGCTGATCCCTCCGCGGGGCCGCGAAAGGTCGCAGCCCCTCCCCGGCACGCAGAGCCCCGCACTCTCCGGGCCGCCCCACGCGAACGCTCCACGAGGAGACCTCGCTTGGCTCCCGGCATTCGCTTCCGCCGCACAGCCGGGAGCGGCCGAGGAAAGTAGTCCCTGACCGCATAGCCGCGGAGGGGCCGCGAGGGGGCGGGGCCTCGCGTGCTTATATAAGTTGACGCCGGGCGTGTCGCAGCTAGTTTCGTCGGGACCGCGAGATCCGTCACTGCTCTTCTGTGAGGACTGCTGCCGCCGCCGCCGCTGGTAAGGAGAAAGCCGCCGTACCCGGTGGGGCTTCGAGGCGGCAGCGGGGCGAGGGGCAGCCCGCGGCCCGGACGTTCAGTTTCCGTGGCCCGCGAGGAGGGCGGCGGCTGCCCTGAGGCCAAGGACGCAGGGGCAAGATGGCGGCCAAGTGGAAGCCTGAGGGGGAGGACTCGCGGCCCTGACGCTTGACGAGGTGGGGGGAAGCAGGCCCTGGAGGCCGCTGCCGCCAGTTAAACCAAGAACTTGGGAGGCTGTGGGGGCGGCAGATGAAAAGCGGCTAATCCTTTTTTTTTTCTTTTTTTTGGTGGGTCGCGCGATGTAGGGGCCTCGGGTATGAGAGCTGTGGGGGGTTGACAGGAGAGGTCGGTGGGTTTCTCAACCTTTGCTAAATCAGGAAGTGCGATTAGGAAGCGTCCGGGATGGGGGGTGGGGTGTCCTGTTGCTAGGCGGCGGTTCAGCCTGGCCTGCGGCTCAGGTGACGTCGCGGTTTCTGTGACCTCACAATGTAAGGCAAGGCCATTTCCCTGACTATAGCTTTCCTTCAGTCGTAGGGCAGGGTTTGGGCCTCGGCTTCGGGTAGCCTCTCCAGAGTGGACAGGAAATCCAGAAAGGAGGAAAGTGAGCCCTAGATTATTACTTCTTGTCTTATTTGCTCTTGAGAGAATCTCACTGCATAGCTGTGACTGGCCTGACAACTTTGTTTAAACCAGGGTGTCCTTAAACTATCAGAATCCCTGCCTCTGCCACCCACCTGATGGGATTCAAGACTAGCACCTCAGACTTGAGTGTGTTCTGAGCCAAGGTTGGTGTTCTTTGTGTGGGGAGGGGTGAGCGTTGAGACAGAATCTCACTGTCTCTTGACTGGCCTCCCAACTCAAGAGATCTGCCTGCCTCAGTCTTAACAGTGCAGGGATTAAAGGTATGAATTGGCTCAGATGTCAGCTTTTTGGGCAGTGTGTGTCATTGTGACTGGATACATAGACCAGACTTGACCTGAGTCATGGTATTTTACGTCATGTGGATCAGGCTTTCCTCCAAATACGATAAAACCAGGAACTGACTTTCAGTTACGGATACTGCAGCCTCTGCCTTGCCCAGTTTGATACAAGACTAAACTCGCCATACTTGGGATTAATGACTGTTTTAACTTTTCTAGAGACATAAGTTTCATTTTCTTGTTGACTTTAAATTTTTTTTTGAGACAGAGTCTGTATAGCTGAACCTTGATATATAGTCTAAACTGGCATCCGCTTCACAGAATCAACTGTTGGTGGCACTCAACATCATTTCTGACCTGTTATTTTTGGTTTTTGTTACAGACAATGCAGATCTTTGTGAAAACATTAACTGGTAAGACCATCACCCTGGAGGTCGAGCCCAGTGACACCATCGAGAATGTCAAGGCAAAGATCCAGGACAAGGAGGGCATCCCCCCCGACCAGCAGAGGCTGATCTTTGCAGGCAAGCAGCTGGAAGATGGCCGCACCCTGTCCGACTACAACATCCAGAAGGAGTCCACCCTGCATCTGGTCCTTCGCCTCAGGGGTGGGATGCAGATCTTTGTGAAGACCCTGACAGGCAAGACCATCACCCTTGAGGTCGAGCCCAGTGACACCATCGAGAATGTCAAGGCAAAGATCCAGGACAAGGAGGGCATCCCCCCCGACCAGCAGAGGCTGATCTTTGCAGGCAAGCAGCTGGAAGATGGCCGCACCCTGTCCGACTACAACATCCAGAAGGAGTCCACCCTGCATCTGGTCCTTCGCCTCAGGGGTGGGATGCAGATCTTTGTGAAGACCCTGACAGGCAAGACCATCACCCTGGAGGTCGAGCCCAGTGACACCATCGAGAATGTCAAGGCAAAGATCCAGGACAAGGAGGGCATCCCCCCCGACCAGCAGAGGCTGATCTTTGCAGGCAAGCAGCTGGAAGATGGCCGCACCCTGTCCGACTACAACATCCAGAAGGAGTCCACCCTGCATCTGGTCCTTCGCCTCAGGGGTGGGATGCAGATCTTTGTGAAGACCCTGACAGGCAAGACCATCACCCTGGAGGTCGAGCCCAGTGACACCATCGAGAATGTCAAGGCAAAGATCCAGGACAAGGAGGGCATCCCCCCCGACCAGCAGAGGCTGATCTTTGCAGGCAAGCAGCTGGAAGATGGCCGCACCCTGTCCGACTACAACATCCAGAAGGAGTCCACCCTGCATCTGGTCCTTCGCCTCAGGGGTGGGATGCAGATCTTTGTGAAGACCCTGACAGGCAAGACCATCACCCTGGAGGTCGAGCCCAGTGACACCATCGAGAATGTCAAGGCAAAGATCCAGGACAAGGAGGGCATCCCCCCCGACCAGCAGAGGCTGATCTTTGCAGGCAAGCAGCTGGAAGATGGCCGCACCCTGTCCGACTACAACATCCAGAAGGAGTCCACCCTGCACCTGGTCCTTCGCCTCAGGGGTGGGATGCAGATCTTTGTGAAGACCCTGACAGGCAAGACCATCACCCTGGAGGTCGAGCCCAGTGACACCATCGAGAATGTCAAGGCAAAGATCCAGGACAAGGAGGGCATCCCCCCCGACCAGCAGAGGCTGATCTTTGCAGGCAAGCAGCTGGAAGATGGCCGCACCCTGTCCGACTACAACATCCAGAAGGAGTCCACCCTGCATCTGGTCCTTCGCCTCAGGGGTGGGATGCAGATCTTTGTGAAGACCCTGACAGGCAAGACCATCACCCTGGAGGTCGAGCCTAGTAGCACCACTGAGAAAGTCAAACAGGCAGTTGGACGTACCTTTCTCACCACAGTATCTAGGAAGAGCACTCCTTGTTCTTGTTCTTGGGCTTGAGGGGAGGTGTTAGTTTCTCCTATCTTTTAAGCTGTAAACAAGTTTCATTGCACTTTGAATAAAGTTCTTGCATTCCCAAAGATCTTTGTTTTGACTTTGGTTTGTTGGCTACTGTTGATTGGGATTGTGGAGGTTATCAAATTTGTTTCATCAAATCAGGTAAGAAAATGTTGAGGAACTGTGTAATAAGTTTTGGGGTATAAAAGTATTTTAAGTGCTTTCTAAACGTTTTAAAGGTTTGTACATGTGTGGGCATTTGCCTCAATGCATTCATGTGAACTGTGTGCTTTGTGCCTGAGATCAGAAGAGAGTATTCAATTTTCTGGAGTTTAGATAAATGAAGCCATCATGTGGGTCTAAAAAGATGTGATAAAAAGATCTTGAAATAAATGTAGGGCTTTTTAGGGTGGTGGTAGACTTACAAATTTTAGGAAGTGTGCTGCATGTGTTTGCATCTTTGCTTATGTTTGGGTGATCAAAGCAGTCGTGTCAGATCTCCTTGGAGATGGAGTAATCATTGACTGTTAACATTTTGATGGTAGTGTTCAGAACCAAACCTCTGTCTCTGGAGGGTCAGGACCTGTTCTTACTAAGCTTCCTCTCTAGCTTCTAAGTAGAATTTTGTGTCAGACATTCCACATAGTGACACTTAAATCAGGTGTGCTGAGTACTTTAAGAATAAAAGTAAAAGTTGATAGCTGATGTTGGGCATGTTGACACTAACCTTTAATCCCAGCACTTATAGACATAAGCAGATCTGAGTTACTGGCAAGCCTAGTCTATACAGTGAATTCCAGGCCAGCCAAGGCTTATAGTGAGATCTCATCTCAAAAATTGGTCTCCTCGGGTTCTACATGATTGCAATTGAAATTTTTGTACGTTACGTAATTGGTAAGTAGTGTAACAGGTTCCCATTCAGGTGATGTAATTAGTGGGCCTGGAGTGATTGCTCCTGCTGAGAGTGCTGTTCTTCAGAGGACCCACATCTTGAGCCTCAACTGCCACTTTAACTAGCTCTAGAGTGTGCTAATATCTCTAGCCTTAGCAGGTACCTCCACTGAAAGTATGCATATCTTCCCTAAGGATACAAATACACATATTAGAAAATTAAAACTGAAGATGCAATTTGTTTTCCAAAGGTCAAGCCCCAATCATCTGAGTAGTTGCCTGTCACACCTTTGGAGGTTAGGAGTCCTGAAACTGCTTGGTATGGCAAGTGCCTTTAATCTGCTGAACTGCCTCAGTGCTTCACCCCTCCTCCATAGTATTTGTTTTTAATGTACATTTGTTTTTTTGCCTGCCTGTGTGAGGGTATCAGATTTTCTGGAACTGGGGTTAAAACAGTTATGAGCTGCCATGTGGGTGGTGGGAATTGATCATGAGTCTTCTGTAAGAACAGCTGTTGCTTTTAATCACTGAGCCATTCATCCAGCCTCTTGTTTTTTTTGTTTTTAAGGAAAACATTTCAAGATGCTGAGAAGATGCAGATCCCATTGTAGTATACTAGTAAAATCGTGAAAATTTTTACTTTTTTCTTAACCTTCCAAATGCAGCTACATATTTTTCCATGAGCCTCTCTGATTTCTCGTGGAATTTGCTATTCAGTTTAAGTGGATATCTGATTATCACAATAAAGGCATCTTCAGATTTTTTTTCTTGGTTCTATTTTTCCATTACCTTCCTGTGTAAAAGGTACAGATGTCCTATGAAGACCCTGGAATTTGGGGACCATGCTTATTTTTTTTTTCCTCAGTTCATGGCAGATTGGAGCTGTTTGGTCAACACAATGCTGACATCACAGGCAACAGCATGATGTGATGATCCCAGCTTTCTGTATATTTTGCCCTAATCTCCAGCAACTTCACTTTCTCATCATCTCTTGTAATCCCCCAGTTTTGAGACAGTTTCTTAGCACAGTCTGACCTCAAATTCCTGGTATTAATGAGTTCCAGAAGGTAGAATAGAATTGGGATACTTTGGGCCCACCTTTTTTTAAGAGACTGGGTTTCTCTGTTGTAACTCTGGCTGTCCTGGGACTCAATCTGTAGACCAGGCTGGTCTTGAACTCAAGAGGTCCACTTGCCTCTGCCTTGCAAGTACTGGGATTAAAGCCTGTGCCACCACTGCCATTTTTGTTTTTTTTTTTATAATGTTTAGGAATAATGAAAATAACCAGCCTCAGCCATCTAAGCACACATTATGCTGTGGAGTTAAAACCCCCCTCCCTTCTCATTCAAGCCCTGGCTGACTAGAACACATGATGTAGTCTAAACTAGCTTTGAATTTGTCTTCATGTTCCTGCCTAACGGTGCAGATTAAGAGCACTTGCTACTTTTCCAGAGGACCAAGGTTCAAATTCCAGCATCCACATTGCATCTCACAACCTTCTGTAACTCCAGTTCTAGGGGATCCAATGCCCTCTGGACCTCTGGGCAGCAAGCAGGCAAAGCACCCAAAGTGTTTGATTTTTTAACATTACCAGCATAGCCAGATGTGCACGCCTTTAATCCCAGCCCTTGGGAAGCAGAGGCAGGCAGATCTGAGTTTGAGGTCAGCCTGGTCTACAGAGGAGGACAGGCAGTTGGGGCTACACAGGGAAGCCCTGGCTCAAAAAAGCAAAGATTTTCAAGCATGGTTACCATACTAATATTTTTTTACATTTATATGTAGATATGTGTCTGCACATGTGTGAAGATTGGAGTCAGTAGTACCCAAGGCTCCAACTCTTAGGCCTAGCAGCAAACACTGACCGAGATATGTTGCCAATGTGTGAGTATGTGATACTTTGTGTTTCAAGTACTTGGTTTAGTATATACAGTGAGAACTCTTGACAGTGTGTTGGCTTTTAGCCGGTGCCCTCACCCCAGTGTGTGTTGAGCTTCATGTATACACAGGTCCTAACTCGGCAATGGTGGGAGAGTGCTGGGTTGTACAGTGTCACCAGCATGTTTTCATTTAAGATCTCAGTATTGTCCTGTGCAAAGGGGAGAAACTCCTTTTCTCAAGAACAAAGGAAGCCAGGGTCACATTTCTAGAAAACTGGAGGACACTCAGTCCAGCAAGTACAAGCATGTCAGGAGCACGTGGTAAGAATGCTCTGCTTCCCAGGGTCCTAAGTGCAGTGAATGAAAGCTTGAAGCACTCTATAGTTTGGCTTAATTGGTACTATGTAAGAGTTCACTTACAGAGGTGGGGTTGAGTCTGAAAGTATGGGGCCTGAACAGTGTACACACGTAAAACTCCAGCTCCAAGGGGATCCAACAACAGCCACCTGTACTCAGCCTATGCTTCCAGAGGGGCAGTCTTGACAAGCAATGCTCACTTTTCTCCAAAGAGGGCACCACCACTGGGGCACACGCAGGTTGAGTAACAGGCTGCAGCACCCCCCAAGAGGTTTCAGGTGACTAAGCAATTGCTGCTTTCCAGTCTTCAGCCAAGGGTTCCACTGCAACTGGAGTTAAACCACAACATCCACTAGATTATAGCAGGTCTCAAAATTAACCACTTCTCTCCCCAATCTGCCCACGTTCTGCATGGTCCCCACCATTACCCTCTACCCAAGTTGTCCTTTTTCCTAAAGCCACTGCTCCCACCTTAGGGTTTCCTCCCTCCCCTTTCATTTTTCCACAAGGTGTCCCTTGCAACCCAGGCTGGCCTTAGACTTTCTCATACCTCAGTGTTGTGCAGGACTGTCTTCCAATCCACACTGTCACCATCTTAATAAAATGAGTGGTGCCAGCTTCAAAATATTAAGGGGCCTTGTTGACTGTTGATATTGCTTTGTAGAAGGAGGGACAGGGAGGTTTATGGGACCTAATATCCAGCTAAATATCCAGCCAGTCCTTTCAACCAGCTAACTACAATTCTGTCCTAACTGCACATGACCTTCAGGAGGGGCTAGAGAAAATAGAAAAGGACTAGGAGAGGCTGACATCATCTGTGGGGCCACAGGGAAGTCATCATCCATGCTGGGTGCAGGCCTTCCAGTGCAGCCACTTTGGGGTCTTAGACTCTTGCTTGCTCATATTCCCTCACACATGCTCTGTAAGCCCAATAAAATCATCTGGGTAAACTTTGGTGAAATTGAACCTTTGTTCTTGGGACCTTAGGAAGAGGGACAGATAGGCTTTCATCTCCCCCAGGGAAGGAATTTTAGCACACTTGAGTCTCTCCAAGTGCTGAGATAGAGACTTTTCTTTATCCTAGTGGCTTAACATTATTTGGTAGTCAGCCACGGTGACAACAGTGGCAACTGAAGCTCCAGGTGGTGGCTCAAGTGCCAAGAAAGGGCTGCAGGACCAGAGGGACTTAGGTAAGGGGACAGCAGAGCATAGGGCAGGGACCATTTACTGCAAGAGAACCTGGTACTTCCAGCAGGTGAGAGGCCTGACTGGGTTTCTGCTGTGGTATTTGGGAAGGAACCCAGGGCCATGCACAGGCTGGACATTTGAAAATCCAGGGAACTGATCATGCAGCTAGCACTGGAAACTCCCAATGAGCACCAGCAACATTGAAGAATGATGATCTTGGGCTGAGGCTGGAAGAGCGTAGAGCACTATAAAAGCCATCAGGGACAGGGTTCCTTCTGCAGTACAGCATTAATGGAGCCTGGTGGTGCAGGGAGATGGAGGCTGGAGGCCTGCCTCATGGTGAGTTTGAGGGCAGCCTTGGACACCAAACTCTGTACCATCATTTGTAGCTATTGGGGACCTTGTTTTTTTTGTTTTTTGTTTTTCCCCAAAGTATATATATATTTTTCCCCAATAGGGTTTATTTTGTGGTTATTCAACCAAAGATGTTGAGAATCTGCTCAGAGTCTGCTCCAGTAGGGGAAAATTAAAGCACAGGGGCTTGCATCTATTCTGTGATGGCATTTTGAGGCTCCTGTCTCTGTTCCTAGCAACACAGCTGGGCCGCTGAGTACATGGCATACTGACACGAGTGCCCAGAGAATTGAAAGGTGACACATGTTTCCTGTGACTTCTTGGAGTAAGAGTCATCTAATGTCCTCCAGCAGGTCTGTCTGCTCTAGCCAGCTTTGGTATCACAGGTATTCATGGAGGTGGAAAGTCAAGCTGACTTTTTTTTCCCTCGTTATTGTTCTTTCTTCTCTGTGTTAAGGACATGCATTTTCATAGGGAGATGAAGACTAGGGTACATCTGTCTCTTCCTCAGAGATGATCACAGAAAATTAGGACCCAGGCTGGGGGAGGGGTTTATACTATAGCTCAGCACTGAGGAGGTGGGGAGGAGAGTCAACTGAGCTACAGAACAAATAACCCTATCTCAAATAACTAAAACACCAAATAAAAAACAAAGGAGCCAGGAACAATGGCAGAAATCTCTAATCCCAGGTGATCATAGCAAGTTCCAGGCTACCCAGGCTACGTGAGAGCTTGCCTCAAATAGGTAGGTAGATAGACAGACAGACACACAAATAGATGTGCAGGAGAAGGGCTAGAGAAATAAATAGCTCACCAGTTAAAAATACTTCCTGCTCTGGCATACTCAAGTTCAGTTCCTGCACTCACATCAATGGTTCACAACCCCCTGTAACTCCAGATCCAAGAGATCCAACTCTTTCTGGACTCCATAGGCACTACGCTCAGGTACACAAACCTAAACATATACACATAATTAAATATTAAATAGGCCATTTTGCTGAACACCTTTAATCCCAACACTTGGGAGACAGAGGCAGGAGAATCTCTTGTGAATTCTAAGCCAGGCATGTCTACATAGCAAATTCCAGGATGGCTAGAACTACACTGAGAAATCCTGTCTTGAAAGACTCTTTAAACAAATATGTAGAAAAAACAAATGTGTAGAGAGAGGAGAGAGAGAGAGATGAAAGAATTGAATATTTAGAATCTTTAAAACAAATGTGTAGAAGAGAGCTGGAGAATGGCTCAGCTGGTAAAGGCACTTGCTAGGCAATCCTGGTGACCTAAATTCCATTATGGACACATGTAAAGGTGGAAGGACAGACCACACTATAAAGTTGACCTCTGACGTTCACATGTGCCCTGTGATAAGCACACTCTCACACACATAATAATTTATTTCAAATATGCAGGTTTGTGATGGAGGGGGGAAGGGGTACCTGGGTGCACCTGCAGTCTGTGGTCTCTGAAGAACCTTAATGACAGTTGGCCTGCAACATGTATAACTACCTCTTGGAAGTCCCCATCAGTTTCCCTCTCTGCTGCTTTTCGGGGGATCTAAGGAACTTTACACTTGTCACTCTTTCAGGTGACTGCAGAGAACAGCAACTGACTTCACTAGCAATGAATATTAGCTAGGTTTCCAGTGCTAGGCATGGTTTTCCTTTTTTATGAGTGGATCTTAAATACACTTAGAGAGCAAGGGTTACTGTTGAGGGATGTGTGCCACTACTGCACCCTTATGGTTATCATTGCCATGGTAGTCTTTGACATGCTTCACAGGCATCATAGCCAGGTAGGACTGTTGGTTGCTCCCTTCCTTTGGAAGCTTCATGCTGCCTTCTGGAACTATGAAAGCTAGTCTTCAGGGAAGAGACATTGAGGTCAGTTCCAGCTCAGGGGTCTCTGGGCTCTATTTTTGAAGTGTACAGTCTCTCCAGCAATAGAGACTTACCTTTCACCTCCAGGGGCAGCCAAGGGCAACAACAACAATGGGCTGTATATTTTGGACAACCCTGGCCAACAACTCAAAAAAGGGTTTCTCATGTTTGATATTGGGATTTTTGTTAGGTGGTCTTTGGCTTTTGGGGAAAGTACCCTTAGCCCAGATGAGGAAAGTTCATTAAAATTATATATGGAGGCTGGGCAGTGGTGTGCAGGCTTCTAATCCCAGCACTATGGAGGCAGAGGCAGGGAGAATCTCTATGAATTCAAGGCCAGCCTAGTCTACAGATGAGTTCCAGGACAGCCAGAAATGCTGTCTCAAAAAAAATTTTTTTAAAAATTATATATGGAGTTCTATACTCCATATATGTACATATATACATACATACATGGAGTTATTCCATAGTCATACATGGAGTTACATGTATTATAGGTTTGTTTATTTTTGGTAAATAGTTTATAGTATGATTCCCTATGGCTTTTCAGACATTATTTTACTCTCTCCTTCCTTAAAGAACCCCCCCTGACACACACCTCCTATTTCCTTTATCAGGTCTCTTATATCCTGCTCTCCATTCTTAAGAATTTTTAAGTGACTTCTATCAGTCCTTGAAATTTGTTTTGGAAGAAAACTAGACTGTGGGATTATATTCTTGTGGAAAACAAAGAGTTGGAAGACACCAGCCAAGTGTGTCTGCTTCTTCTCTGATCTCAGACATGCATTTAGACAAGCAGCCACACACAGGACAGAGGCTTCGTATGACAGTGACGACACCTCTGGATGACAGGTGACGTGACTGGGTCCACCTTCTGCAGGCCCACTGTTCTGCAATGGCACCTTTATTCCCTCCCGTGAGTCAGTTTTCTCTGTGACATCTGGGAAAGCACCTAGCTTTTACCACAAGAAGAGAAGAGAAGCAACCATCTTGAAACAGCTGGGGTCACTGAAATCATACCACTCACACTACAGTTAGACTCAGCACTGATATGTGCATCCAGAGTGTGTAGGATAAAAATCAGAGAGGCCTAAGGTAAGAGGTGATAGTTTTCTCACACAAGTTCAGATGTAAAAAGCACAAGTCTGTAACATCAGGGTCTTGTGGCTTTCTCTCTCTCACCCTGTCCCTCTTCCTAGCTTTTCTTTTTCTTTTCTTTTCCTTTCTTCCTTTTCTTATTTCTTTCTGAACAACTCTTAACTATGTAGCCCTGACTGGCCTGGAACTCACAGAATTCCTGCCTCTATCTCTCGAGTTTCAGGATTAAAAATGTGCATCAGGAAGCTGGAGAGATTTCTCAGTGGTTAGAGCACTGGCTGCTCTTGAAGAGGATCCTGGTTCAGTTCCCAGCACCCTCATGGTGGCTTACAACCACCTGTAACTCCAGTTCTAGGAGAACCACAGTGTCTTCTGACCATTGTGAGCACCAAGCATGCACGTGGTGCACATTTATGTATACAGGCAAAACACTCATTAAAAATAAATATAAAAAATAAAAGAAAAATATGCACCACCATGCCTAGCAGTTTTCTTGTTCTGTTCCTTGGAGTTATGACTGTCACAGCTGTAGAGATCACAAAAGAGGAAGGAATGGAAGAGTGAGGTCAATCCCATCTTTCTTTTTTGACTTATGTAGCTGAATTGAAACAAAACCTTTTTATGTATATGAGCATAGTGCCAGCGGAGGCTATAGAAAGCACCAGATCTCCTGGAACTAGAGTTATAGATGGTTGTGAACTGCTGTATGGATGCTGGGAACCAAACCAGGAGCAAGAGCAGCCAGTGCTCTTAATTGCTGAGTGGTCTCTCCAGTCCCCACATCTGTTTCTTTGGAGAAAACAAAGGCCTTCACTTGCTCAGAGTCTGTCTCAGGTCTCACTTGTCCTTAGTATCACTGATCAGGACTAGGACAAGCTGCTTTCCATAGCCACAGAGATGACTGGGAAGAAAGGGTGGACTTCATTGATTGGCTTCCTGACTGCTCACCTGTGCACTGCTGTGCTGTCCCCCTCAAGGCTCCAAATGGTTTGGGTCTTAGTTATAGGTACCTGGCCCATGCACTGTGGGATATTCAACAGCATCCCTTGCTCCTCTCCCCAAGATGCCAGTATCCCTTACTGTGACAGCTAAAATGAATGTCTCTGGACAGTTGGAAATCACTTGTCACTGTGTTAATTTCTTTTGTCTATGATAAAATACCTGACAGAACAACTTGAGGGAGCCTCGGCATGGTAACATCTGCCTGTAAATATCGCACTTATGAAGCTAAGGCAGCGGGATCCTGAGTTCAAGGTAAGCCTGAGCTATGCAGCAAAATTCTGTTTCACAACAAAAACCCAGGGGCTGGGGAGATGGGTTGATGGTTAAGAACACTTTCTTCTCTTCCAGAGGACCTGGGTTAGATTTTCAGCAGCTGTATAATGGCTCATAACTACCTGTAACTCTAGTCCCAGAGGATAGTATTCTCTCTTCTGGCCTCTGCAGGCACCAGTCATGCATATAGTATACAGACATACATGCAGGGAAATCTCAGATACACATAAAGTAATAATTGGGAAATTAAAAAATCCAGGAAAAGGTGGTTATTTACAATATGTGCTACATAAAATACACTAGGGGCTGGAGAGATGGCTCCGTGGTTAAGGGTACTTGCTGGTCTTGCAGAAGATGTAAGTAAGTAAGCATCTTGTTCCATCTGTCCACCTACCAACCAAATGTCAATCATCTATCCATCTGGTTAGCGATCTGTATCAGTTGTTTTCCTCATGGCTGTTAGAGAAGCAACAGAAGAGGAAGGAGTTTATCTTGGTTCTCAGTTTCAGGGGGTCCGGTAAACTAGGCAGGGAAAGCATGGGACAGCTGTGGTAGCTAGAGATGGCCAATTCCACCCATAGTGGATAAGGAAGGAGGATACATCAGAGGGAACAATAATACTCACCTGACTCTTCTTTTCCTCTTTTTATTCAGTCTAGGACCCAAGTCCATGAGATGGCGCCACCCACATTCAGGGAAGATCTTTCCTCTGCAGTTTGTCTTCTCTGGAAATAGCCTTCCAAGTGCATCTTAAGGTACCTTCAATGCCATAGCTACATTTTCTTCTTTTTTTTAGGAAGGATCTCTTGTACCCAGGTTGACCTTAAATTCTCCACATACCCAAGGATGACCTTGAACCTCTGATCTTCCTGCCTCTACCTCTTGAGCACTGGGATGACAGATATGTGCCATCACCCCTAGTTTATGTGGCACTGGGGGGGCAAATCGGGGGCTTATGCACACTTGACAAGCCTCTATCTGCTGAGCCACATCCCCAGCCCTTCTACGTGTTTCTAAATCCAATTAGATTGACAATAGAAATTAACACCATGCTAGTAACCATTCTGCCTATCACCTATCTTCTGCCTGTTCGTCATCTACTTACCAATCTATCAGTCTACCTACCTACCTCTTACTCTATACACACATTTATTGGTCTGAATCATTAGAAAATGGATAATAAACTTCACTTTTTTTTTGAGATGCTGGGGATGGAACCAAAGGCCTTTCACATGTTAAGCAAGTGTTCCACTGCCAAGTTGTAACCCCAGGCCCCAAACCTCACACACAATTTTGATTCTGAGTGTCAGCTTGCTACCCTACAATGTGCAGCCATAATACTATTACCTTATCTGAATTCTAGAACTCTGTGTGTGCGTGTACACACGTGTCTGTGTGTGCCATGGCACATGTGTAGAAGTCAGTTCTCTCCAACTATGTGGGTCCTGGTAGTTGAACTCATGTTGTTAGGCTTGGCTGAAAGTACCTTTAACCTACTGAACCTTCTCATCAGCCCTCAGTTTTTTTTCTAAAAAAACAAAACAAAACAAAAACAACAGTTCATAATTGTTATCTACAAGCACCCTGTTGAGTAATAACCCACTAGAACTCCTTATTGTCTCTGAGTCAGTACCTGTTCACCACCTGTCCCCTTCCCTAGTCTCCTGGCTCCTAAAATCTCTGATATTTCCCCTGACCTCTACTATAGGCTGCTCTGAGTCAATGTGACTGATCTGGTGTCTATTGATGTCACAGCCTCCAATTCTATCTTGGGTGTTAGGAGCAATGAACAGGATTAGTGTCAGGTCTCTCAGCCCCTGATAAAGCTCTTAGGCCTGGGGTGTCTGGGATTCTTCACTCTTCAATCTTGTTACTCCCTGGAGCTCTCAGAATGGTGGGAAAGGCCCTGCTCTGTCTTCCTTGTCCCCACAGTGTCTTCTGGCTGTCCTCTCTGGAACTCTTCTGCCATCTCTTCTCTTGTCACTCTGCAGCCCCTTAACCTTTAACATCTCCTCTTTAACACTACCTGTTCCCAGCTCAGCACAGTTTACTAGTGATGAAGACTTTAAAAACAAAACAAAAAACAGGGCAAGACTGCAGCGAGCAGCTTTTTATTGGTCCTAATGTCACACCACCAGGGAGAAGCACAGGGACACTCACAGACTGACTCAAAAAGTGGGCTAAATGGCCAGTTTACATAGCCAAAAAGGTTGCTTAAAGATGTTGCACTAACCCAAGGCATGGGTGTGTGTGTGTGGCAGGGTACTCCCTCTCTGGCTTACCAAGGCTGCTGGTAGCAGACAGATCCAGGGCGAGCTTTCTTAACCAACACTGGCTGGGGCAGGCATTTGGAAGCTAGAGTTACGTCTCAGCAGCAAACAGCTGTGGAAACTATACAGTTTCCTTGCAGTGTCTGTGATGTGTCCAGAGAAGCAGGCTGTCCTGATGGTTGCCCAGCTGGCTGCTTGCTGGAGAGTCTTCCATGCAAGGCAGCCAGGCATCAGGTAAGGGACTGGCAGCTGTCAACCATGCCTGGCTTCCAACATCTTATAGCATAGTGTAGAAAAAATAAACATTGAAATGAATGTCTATGGGCTTGTAAGATGGACAACCTGAATTTGATTCCCAGACACTGCATATGAAAGGAAAGAACAGATTTCTCCAAGTTGTCCCCCAACTTCCATGTATATGCTGTAGCATGGACTCACATGTATGTATGTATGTATGTGTGTGTGTGTGTGTATATATATATATATATATACATACAAACAAATAAATTTAATAAAAGGCATGCTTACAACAGTGGCCTGCCGTTAACCTTAAGAGTGCTTTAATTACTGGGCATGGTGGTACACACCTTTAATCCCAGCTCTTGGGAGGCAGAGGCAGGTGGATCTCTTGAGTTCGAGGCCAGCCTGGTCTACAGAGTGAATTCCAGAACAGCCAGAGTTACAACAGAGAAACCATGTCTCAAAAAACCTAAAAAAAAAAAAAAAAAAAGGAGTGCTTTAACTATATTTAATGCAATCAGCCTTAGAGTTGGGCTCTTAGTTGTTTTAAGTTGCTTGCTAATAATCACATGTGGCTAATAACATGTGGCATGTGTTCCTATAGTTCAAGTACAGCCAGGAATAGTGACACAGGCCTGTTAGCACTGGGGAGACTGAGTCAGGGGACTGCCATGAGTTCAAGACCAGTCTGAATTACAGAGTGAAGCCCCTCTATCAAACAACCAAAAAAGACAATGGAGAACTGAAGCTTAGTAAGTTAACTACATTAAAATAAAAGTTGTTCCCCATTAGAGGTGAGCCTTGATTCTGGGTCCTGATCCCCATTACTGAGTCCCCCAGCAGGAATCCAGTTCTTAGGACATGATCCAATCAGGGAAAATAACATTTCATTTGTTTATCTATGTATTTATCTTCAGAGTCTTCAGTGACCCAATATTTTATCCTTCATTTCTTTCTTTCTAGGTCTCCCTTGGAATGAGGAACTTGAGTCAGCATTAATACCAAGGTATCCTACACCCTCCAGAAGCTTTAGGGTGCATGGGCAGATGCTGGGTTTGCAGTATCCACCTGCAGATGCGTGCTGGAGCACTCTGCTGGAACACTTTGGAGGAGGCCTAAGAGATGCAGAGACAAAAGGAGTGTGGTACCCATTTCATGCCTTAGCTCTGTCTCTCTGTCCCTGAGGCTCTGGTACCAAAAAGCTGACACTTTGTCTTCATAACACAACTGTTCAGTGTACCTCCTGGTCATGAGTCATCATCTGTACACCACAGGCAGGTGTGAGGAGCTGCTTCATTGCGTGTTCACTGTCCAGCCAATGACTTTCTGGGTTAGAGCTGGATGTCCCGAGACAAGAAAAAATCAGGCTGACTTGAGGACCAGGAAAGGAAGCACATCTGGAATGTTTTAGTCATTTTGTTAAAATCATAATTGTTTTTAAAAGTATATGCATACTTGTGAAAGCATAATAGTGGAACTTAGTAACAACAGGGGTCCTAGGGCAGCCCCTGCATTTGAAAGACAATGACTGCCAGATTTTCTCCTGCAGGAGCAGAGACACAGAGCATAGCATGTGCCTCCAACATATATATATATACACACACACACACATATATATATATACACACATATACATACATACACACACACATATATATACACATATACATACACACACACATAGATATGTATACATATGTACATATGTATATACATATACATATATTTGTGTTTGCACGTGCGTGTGTGTGTGTGTGTGTGTGTATGTTTTTTGTATATGATACAGAGTCTAACTACATGAGACAGCCTAGGATGGAGTGGCTTGAAATTGACTATGTAGACCAGGCTGGTCTTGAACTCACAGAGATCAGCCTGCTTCTGTCTTCTGAATGCTGGGGTTATGTAGTTGTATACCTACTGTGTCAGCTCATCAAAGAAGACATGGAGACATATTTATAGGTACAAACCCTGCCAGACCTCAGCTGAGGGAACTACTATCATAGCAAGTGCCATCCTGGATAATGGAGCCCCTGAGCCTCTCATTTCAGGGTTTTTTATTGATACCTAAGCTCCTCAGGTGTTCTATTGATAGCACATGCAGATCATGAGCAATCAAACACCCTACACATAAAGCCAACACCTGCAGACAATACAAAATGCTAAGGCATAGGCAGCCTTCACCCAACAATGTACAAAACAACCATTTGAAACATAACTAAAAATAAACTTCTGCAATATCCCCCTTTTTATATAAGACAAAAAATTGCTTTATCTCTACAACACAATTTAACACTACACCAGCAAAACCATTTACAAGAGGAACAATCACAAGGCTTGCTAAGATATCCAGGGCCAAATGAAACCAAACATCTGTCAAACTTTTCACAATGTCTTTGGACGACAGAAAAGCATTATTAATGTCCATTTATCTGGAATTCATACACAATCTCCTGGGCTCCTCCAAAGGGCTTGGGACACTTCTCTGACTCTAACCTCTACAGCACATACAGTTTGTTCTCCAGGCTCCACTGGCTTCTGTCCACTGCTGTTGCTGTTTTTGGTGGTTATCCCATGGTACTGGCTTTCCAAAACTGCTGGGGTCCCTTGCTGCAACTGGGCTGCACTTTCACCAATGGCCTTTCCTGGCCTCTCTTCAAGGTGCCAAGTCTCAGCTGCTCTCCATGACCTCTTTATGCCTTTAAAACCAGTACCACCTGGGTGAATCTTACAGTACCAAGTTCAGCTGCCAGCAGGAGATAATAACTTTGGCCAGCTGGAAGACAGCTTCTGTGTGCTGACCCTAAGAAAACACTTTCCAGATTTTAAGATAGAGTCTAGTTTGCAGAAAAAAAAAAACAAAAAACTGGTCAGTTCATGTTTGAGTTCAAAGTTCTGTAGAACATTCCAAAAACTTCTTCATAGCATAGCAACTGTTAGTCCTGATTCTTTTAGCAAGTGTTCCTTGTCTTCAGGAAGAGTTCCCTTATTGGGTGGAGTTCTCATCACTATAGCAGATGTGTCTTGTCAGGACCGCCTCACCAGTATCTGGATTGCTTGTAGTCAGGTTTGCAGTGGGGAGGGGGAGGTGTTGGGGCTGGAAGGACTCTGAGAGTCTGGAGTTTCTTTTTGATTCTTCTTGTCTACATGTTGGATTAACTGGTGTGATGTCATCCCCTTCTTTGCTTTCTGCCCACCATGTTGGTGCTCCATTTGTAGTTGTACACCTACTGTGTCGGCTCAGCAAGAAAGATAGTCACTATGTAAACCAGGCTGGCCTTGAGCTCATAGAGATCAACCTGTGCCTTCCTTCTAAGGCTGAGGTTAAAGGCGTGTGCCACCCTGCCCTGTCCCCCGCTAGTTTAAGAAGATGATTTGGGATTAATGAGAGCCCAGAAGGCTCAGAGGGTAGAGATGCTTGCCCACAAACCTGACAACCTCAATTTCATCCCGTATGCCACAAGGTGGCATTAGAGAACCGACTCCCAAGAGCTATGTCTGATTTCTACACATGAGCTGTGGCATGCATGCACACACGACAGATAGATAGATAGATAGATATAGGTAGATAGATAGATAGATGGATAGTAGGTAGAACAATGAATAAATAAGGTAGTTTAGGGGTTGGTGTGTCTTGGCTGCAGATCTCTTGCTGAGCATGTATGTGGCTCTGGGTACACTCTCTGGAACTGAAAAAAAAAGCTGCATGCATATTATTTCAGAATGCTTTTTATTACCCCACATAGACCTATCTTGTTTTGCATAAAATACTGCATTGTGTGGCTTTATGCTGTTCAGCCTGTCAGCCATTCAAATTATACTATACCAGATGTGGCAGTGCACACCTGTAACCCCAGTACCTGGGAGGATAACACAGGAAGGTTGTAAGCTTGAGCTAACTATGGGCTATACAGGAAAAACCCTGCCTCAAGAAGGAAATGAGCAAAATAACAAACCAAAGAATGGCAATTAGCCTGGCATGGTGGTGCACACCTTTAATCCCAGCAGTGGAGAGGCAAGTGGATCTCTGTAAGTTCAAGGCCAGCTTGGTTTACACAGCGAGTTCCATGCCAGTCAAGGGCTACATAGTGAGATTCTGTCTCACAAAAACAAAGTAGAACATACAAATATAATCAGACCAAAGCCAGGTTCTGGGACACTTGCCTGTAAACCCAGGTACCCAGAGGGCTGAGGCTAGAGGGATCATTAGAGCCCAGGAGTTTGAGGCTGTGGGAATCAAAAAAAGGTCTTACCTATACTGAGTTACTCCCTGCCTTCCTTTTCCTTTTCTTGGCTTCCTTCTTTTCTTGTCCCCTCCCTCCCTCCCTCCCCCTCTTTCTTTCTCTCAAAGCCAAGTTCTCACCATGTAGCCTAGCCTATACTTGAACTCATGGCATTCCTTCCGCCTCAGCCTCCCAAGTGCTGGGATTACAGATGTGAGCCACCACAATGAACTACACTTTAAATTTTTTTAACATAGGACTAAGTTGTCTAAATGAGCTAGAATGATGATCAGGTTCTGCTCTGGTCTCTTATTGGTAGAGGTCAGGGAAGCTGGAGAGATGGCTCAGCAGGAAAGAACACTGGCTGCTCCTGCAGAAGACCTGGGTTTGATTCCTAGTACCCACATGACTCACAGCCATCTGTAACTCCAGTCCCAGAGGATCTGATGTTCTCTTCTGGTCTCCATGAGTACCAGGCATACATGCGGTGCATAAATATATATGTAGGCAAGACACCCATGCAATACAATAAAACATTTTAATTTCAATTAAATTTTTACAATTAAATTTGTTTCTGGCTTATATTTTCCTTTTTTATGCAAGATGGAAGCCTGTGACTAGGGTTGCCATAGCTATACAGCCATAGTACACAGCATCTCCACACACTAAGCTGCTTAAAATGTGTTTTCTCCCCCCCTCTCCCTCCCTCCCTCTCTTTCCCTCTCTTTTTCTCTCTCCCTCTCTCACTTCCTCTCTCCCTCTCTTTTTCTCTCTCCCTCTCTCTCTTCCCCCCTCCCTCTCTCCCTCTCTCTTTACCTCTCCCTCTCCCTCTCTTCCTCCTCCCCCTCTCTCCTTTCCTTTCTCCCTCTCTCCCTCCTCTCAATTAGACAACGAACTCACTATGTAGCTGAGGCTAGTCTTAGACTCCTAAGTGCTAGATGATAGGTGTGCGCTCCCAGGGCTTTTCCTGTTTCGGGGTGTGTATGTCCTGTATGTGAGTGTGGGTCTGCGTGGATGTGAGAGTATGTGTGTGGATATCAGAAGTTGACGGTGGATGTCTTCCTTAGTTGCTGCCCTCTTTATTTGTTGAGACAGGGTCTCTCACTGAACCTTGGAGCTTACCAGTTGCCTACACAGCTGTCCAGGGATCCTCCTGCCTCTACTGTGCTCCTGAGTTCTGGGGATTTAGATTCAGGTTTGTGTAGCAAGCATATTACAGCAGCTCTCTCTCTCTGTCTCTCTCTCTCTCATTCCTAAGACAGTGTCTCATTCTGTAGCCCAGGCTAGCTACAACTTGTAGCAGTCCTCCTGATTTACTTCCTGGGTGCTAGTATTCACCATGCCAAGCTAAGACTATTCCTATACACAGGTCTTTGTCCATGTATGCATGTAGAACTGAAAGATTTTTTTGATTAAAAATGTTTATATATATATGAGCTTGCATATATGTGTGTACCATATGTGTGTAGTGTCCATGGAGGCCAAAGAGGATGTCAGATCCCCTGGAACTAGAGTTACGGATGGTTGTGAGCCACAATGTAAGTTCTGGGAATTGAACCCAAGTCCTCTGCAAGAGCAGCCAGTGCTCTTATGCACTGAGCCATCTGTCCAGTCTCCAGGATAATTTTTTTTTTTTTTTGAGGCATGATCTCACTGTGGTCCAGACTGGCCTTGTACTCCTCGGCTCACTCCATCCTTCCACAGGCCTAGGTCTGGAAGTATGTGCTACCAAGCTGAGCCTTTCAAAACTAAATGTCTTAAGGAAACTGAATGGGTCAAAAGTCATACAAAATTTTAATTTAGACCAATGCAAAGTTTTTGCCCAAAGAGATAGTGTGTGGTGGCCCATATCTGTAATTCTAGTCCTTGGAAGGCTGAGGCAGGAGGATGGAGAGTATGAGCCAGTCTGGATTACTGCAAGTCTCTGTCTCAAAAACCAAAAGAAGAAGCTGGAAAGATGGCTCAGCGTTTGCTGCTCTTGCAGAAAACCCTAGTTTGCGTCCCAGCACCCACTAGTGCCTCAAAACTGCCTGTAACTCCAGGCCTAGGGAACTGAACATCATCTTTTGGCCTCTATAGTCATCTCTGTTCACATGTACATACTCACACACATGCACACATCCACTTTACATATAATTAAAAATTAAAACAAATTTGTGGTGATGCATGCCTTTAATCCCAGCACTAGGGGTGCAGAAATAGGTGCCTCTCTGTCAAGGCTAGTCTGGTCCAGATAATTCCACTCCAGCCAGGGTTACCTGGTGAGACATTGTCTTTTTAGTTTGCTTGTTTTTTGTTTCCAGATGGGGTTTCTCTGTGTAACCCTGGCTATTTGGGAACTCACTCTGTAGATCAGGCTGGCCTCAAATTCACAGAGATCCATTTGCTTATGCCTCCTCAGTGCTGACCACCACCACCTGGCAAGACCCCATCTCAAAAAAAAAAAAAAAACAAAACAAAACAAAGCAATCCCCCATGCCTAGTAGACTTTTACCATCTCCCACAGTAGTCATCCTTCCCACACCCAGGCAACACAGGGGCCTCGAGACTTTGATCCTGGCTTATCTGCTTGGAAAGTAATGGTGTCCATGATAGCTTTACCTTCAAAGTCACCTCATGTGTCCTAGAATAAAACAAGGACCTCGCTAATTACCATGCTTGGCCAAGTCACTTGCAATGTATAAGCTGTATCTGGAAGCTGGTCTCTGTAGGGGGACTTTGCTCCCAGGGAGGGCAGCTCATGTTGACACATTGCCTCCTGTGGCACCAGGCTGAGCTGTGCAGAGGCAGCAGGACCACAGTGGACTGTCTGAGGCTCAAAACATCTTTTTTTTTTTTTAAGGTGACATTTCATTCGAGGAAACTTGTAATAAATCCCTGAGCATCTATTTGATTTGAAGGGACAAGGGGCTTCCTTTCTTACCTGCCCTTGTGTGGAGTGGCTGAAAATCCCAGCTCTGTTGACTTAGACGGAATAACTAGACTGTGTGACAGAGAAAAGTTCCTGCATCGAAAACCAAACCAAGCCAAACCAAACCAAAACCCAACAACAGCAGCAACAGAAACGTCACTAAGGTGCCTGTGTCTTCAGTAGGATCATACTCACAGCCCAGAGTGGTGAAACATCCTGCCCATCATGGGATGAACAGGTCAGAACGTGGCACATAGCCACCTGTTCTGCGCAGCCTTTATTGTCAGTGTGACATAACCTAAGGTCATTTGAAAGGAGTCTCAATTGAGGAATTTCCTAGACTGGATTGGCTTCTGGACATGTTTGTGGGGCATTGTCTTGATTGTTAAAAGATGCAGAGGGCCCAGCCCACTGTGGGTGGTGCCAATTCCCTAGGTAGATGGTCCTGGTCTGTATGTTTAAGCTGGCTGAACATGAACCTAGGAGAGCACTCTCAAACAGCATCCTCCATGGTTCCTGCCCTGACTTCCCTCAATGTTGGACTGTGACTAGCAAGTATAAGCTGAAATAAATCCCTTTCTCCCCTAAATTGCCTTTGGTCAACATTTTATTGCAGCAACAGAAGGGGAAGGTTTTACAGGGCCCCCATGGAGTCTCATCTCATAATCCCTGCCTGTTTCTTGTGGTGCTGAGAGAACCCAGGACCTCATTCATGCCAGACCAATGCTCCACTATTGATTCATGTCCCAGTACTCACTCACCCTTGAAGGTGCACCCTCACTGCACCCTTGACTCAGGCTGTAGTGGATAGACCCCCAAGGCACTGTGCTAGTGAAGTAAGTTCCTTATGGCAGGATACAGAGCAAACACATGAGGTGCCAGGAGCACGCAACCTACTGAAACAGAGTGGAGGGGGAGGGACTTAATGTTTCAAGGTGCAGAGCTTTGGTCTGGGGAGATGGATTCTGTAATGAGTGGTGGAGAGGGTCATGGATATGCCTAAATTATCCACTGCAAAGCAGGCTAGATGTTTTAACCAATGGAACACTGTGGAATGTTGGGTAGATAGTGAAACAGGGCCTATCTACTACCCGAACCACCATGGAGTCTCCACATGCTCAGGGGCTGCAGTGTGGCCAGGAGAGAAAGCCATAAATCCTCTGCAAGAGCAGCCAGTGCTGTTTTTGTTTGTTTTGCTTTTTGTTTTTTGTTTTTTAAGACAGGGTTTCTCTGTTGTAACTCTGGCTGTCCTGGAACTCACTCTGTAGACCAGGCTGGCCTCGAACTCACAGAGATCTGCCTGCCTTTGACTCCCGAGTGCTGGGATTAAAGGCTTTTGTTACCACCATCCGGTGTAGTCAGTGCTCTTAACTGATGGGCTATCTCTCCAGCCACTTCTTCTACCTTTTGAGTGTGATGGGCAGGTCTGCTCTGCTTCTGTTTCCCACTCCTCTCCGGACTCCCCAGCTTCCATTGGCCACCAGGATCTCCTTGTTCTTGCCCCAACCCCCCATCCCCACCTCCAACCCTCCAGTGCCCACAGAAGATGCCAGGAGGCTTTGCAGATCGGCTACCCTACCCTACCCCAGGTCTCCCATCAACACCATTTCCCAAGAGAGTTGGAGGCGTTCCTACCCATCCCTGTGGTCCTGCTTTAGTTCTTCACTCCCCCTCCCCCCAACTGCACTCTGAGAGGATTAAAGTGCAAAACTCAGCACTCAACACCGGCCCTCCTCAGCCCAACAGTGCACTGCCTTCTGCCTCTCAGCTCCAGCCTCAAAACCTACCCAGAATGCTCTGCTTTCCTTGGTGACTCTTCTGTCAATTATTTTTATTTCTGATTTTACTTCCTCTTGACTGGGCGTGGTGGCACATGCTTTTAATCAGGTGGATCTGAAGGATGTTGTGAACAGTCTACACAGTGAGTTCTAGGCACAGTGTTTGTGGAATGAGATTCTTCTATTTATTTTCTCTCTGATTTTGAAGACCTTAGATAACCAGTACATATCTTACCTTCCTTGTCTCTTTATGATTGGCTTATTTTGCTTTGCCTTAGGGTTCGCTCACATTGTAGCTAGTGACAGTATTTCCTCCTTTTCAAGGCTGAGTAATATTCCACAGTGTTGATAGACCATATCACTCAGTCATCCACTGGGGGACTCGTGGGTTGATGCTCCTTTCTGTTTTATACATAACACGGCATGGACATGATGAACAGATATGCTGAGACCTTATATGATAGACTTCGTGACAGAAACAATGTGATAGACAAATATTTATTTTATTTGTAGTTTCAGAGGTTTCTGTTTCTCGTGGAAGAAGTACAGGGAGCAGTTGTCAAGGCAAACAGGAAGCAATGACAAGAAGGGCCCAAGGCAAATGCATACCTCAGGCATTTGGTACCACAAACCAGGCCCTGCCTCCCAGAAGTCTCTTCCAACTTTGAATCTACCTATGGGTTAAAATACTGATCAGTTCAGAGTCCTAAGACCTAAGCAGCTCTGGAAACTCCCTCATGGACACACCCGGAGGAGGCTTCACTAATCTCTTTGGCATTCCTTAATCCAGTTAGTTCAGGTTACCAGTCAGGATCAGCTGTGGCACCTGGCCTCCAGCACTTATAGCTGTGCAACCAGAAGGAAAAAAAAATCCTTGCAAAACATTATGATTGAACTGAACATATGGGACAGGGGGATGGGGTGCTGAACAGTGTACTGAGCATGTACAGGATGTTTCCTTGGCCTTAGTCCTTAGTACAATTTGCCAACTGTTTGTGTAGCAGCTCCATGGTGGCAGAGAGAATAAACAGATGATATGTGAATGGAAGTATAAAACAACATGGGGGCTGGAGAGAGGGCCTACCAGGTATAGGTGCTTGCCACCAAACCTGATGACCTGAGTTCAATCCCTGGGACCAACATGGTGAAAGAAGAGAACCAACCAACTCCTACAAGTTGTTATTTGATCTTCTATATATGTGCCTTGGCATGTGTGTGCATATGCGCGCGCGCACACACACACACACACGTATTTTAAATATGGTCTCACTATGTAGACCAGGCTGGCCTGGAAAGCACAGAAATTTGCCTGCCTCGGCCTCCTGAGTACCGAGAGTGCTAGGATATTCACCACCATGCCTGGAAGGAATACAGCTCTTTGAAAAAAAAAAAATTGAGTGTGTGTGTGTGTGTGTGTGTGTGTGTGTGGTATATATCACACTGAAAATGGAACAACTTACAGGAGTTGGTTCTCTCCTACCATGTGGGTCCCAGGAATGGAACTCGGGTCCTTAGGCTTGGTGGCAAATACCTTTGAACCATCCCGCCACTCCCTACATTCTTTTGTAAAGGAGAACTGAGCTCCCTTAAGTTCTGGTATCTGGCGTGGTTTTGTGGTAGAGCTTCCAGAAACCAGTGTTCTGTAGATATGAGGATGACCTTGTTCTTAAAAGGGACTCCATCACAAGGTAATCCTTTCTCATGGGGAACAGATAGTAAAAGCAAATCTTATGTGACCTATTACCCTGGCCTGAGAGCATCCCACAGATTTCAAACTTACCTCTTTAGGAGGTGAGTGGGTCCTGAGAGGAGAGCTCTGCCTGAATTAGTTTTGTCATTCTATGAACAGACAGATGGATGTCTGAGGAGAGAGCACTTTTTTTTAGAATTAATTTTATTTATGTGCCATGTGAGGTGGAGTGATGATAGAGACCAGAAGACAGAGCCCAGATCCAGGAACTGAACCCTGGGTCCTCTGTAAGAGCAGCAAAGCGCTCTTTTACCACTGATCCATCTCTCAGACCATAGAGGCAGCACTTTGTGGTGGAAGTGAATTTTTTGCCCTGTTTTGTCTCACCATGTGCCCTGTGACACCTAGAACCTCAGCTGCGAGTCCCCAGCAGCAAGATGGCCCTAGCTGGATGTGGCCCCTCCACGGTGACTGTTCAAGCCTCTGGAAGTATAAGAAACAAATTTCTTTTTTTGTCAAATATAAGAAAATATTATTCTTTGCAGTTCTTGTTTATTGGGGGTAGGGGAGCCATGGGTACCATGGAGCATGAGTGGAGATCAGAAGACGTGGAATTGGTTCTCTCTCCTTTCATGTTTTCCAAGGGACCTGGGACTCAAACTCAGGTTGTCAAGCTTGGATGTCAGGAGCTTTACCTGCCAGGCCCTCTCATAGCCCTCATTTTAAGTTTTAAAGAAGATTTGGGTTAGAGATATGGCTTAGTGCTTAAGAGCATTTGTTGCTTTTGCAGAGGACCAGAGTTCGTTTTCCAGTACCCACAGGTAGGCTCACAACTGCCTGTAAGTCCAGTTCCAGGGGATCCGATGCCCTTTTCTGGCTCCTGAGGGCACCAGACACAAGCGAGATGCACATATACATGCAGACACTTATACATACATACAAATCAGGGTTGGAGAGATGGCTCAGGGGTTCAGAGTACCGGCTGCTCTTCCAGAGGACCCGGGTTTAATTCTCAGCACCCACATGGGAGCTCACAACCATCTGTAGCTCGAGTTTCAGGGCATCTGGCATCCGCACAGACATATACACCAATGCACATAAAATAAAAAATAAGTCATTAAAGTAAATATTTTTTAAAGTGCAGATTAAAATCAGAGTTCTGGAACTCTGGACACAGGTTCTAAGAGTAGAAGACCCCTGGAAGAGCAGAATGCACTGTCTGAGCCATCTCCGCAGTCCCTTACAGTGCTGAGCACGGAGTCCCGTGGCAGCCCACATACTCAGCATAGGCTCTGCCACTGAGCCACATTGGGCCATGGTCCTGCTCTGGGGAAATCCCCACTCTGGACACACCTCTGGTGTTAGTCACTGTGTGAATGGAGGGGCTCCCATTTGGTTCTATAAAGAGGAACTCACTTTCTTCTGGTGCTTTGCTCTAGCAAAGATCTGATTTCACTTCTTCATTTCTCAGAGTCCATAGGACGGGAAATGAGAGGAAGCTAGAAGTCGGAAGCACCGCCTTGTGGGAGATTTTTTTTTTTGATCTGAGATGCAGGTCTGTTACTGAGGAAGAGGACACGTGGGAGTAGGTGCTGTGGGGGGATTTGGACTGCTCCCCCATCATCACATTACTATTTCCTTCCACTTTCAGAGAGCCTGAAGTTCTGGGGAACCACTCAGTAAAGTAAATGCACGAGGACCTGCATTGCCTCCCTGTATGCAGGTAAAGAGCCCGGTATGGTGACCCACACTTGTAATCCCAGTGCTGGGGAAGTGGAGACAGGAGGATGCCTGGGGAATCCGGGAGCCCTCCAGGACAGTGAGAGACCCTGTCTCAGAAAACAAGGAAGATTACTCCTGAGGAACACCACCTGGGATTGCCCTCTGGCTCCCACATACACATACACGGGTTTACACACACATATGAACAGGCTCATACACACATCCTGTAAAAGCTAGGAGAGATGTCTTCCAGCCTTTATGGAAGAGCTGTGTGACCCAAAGGTTATGTTTTGGCCAACAACACACAGACAAACACATAGCAAACATGATCCTCCAGTGTTGATGCAGAGGGACCACCTTCCGGCACTGCCAGCTGCCTCTGCATTGGGAAGTGAGAGCAGACTTTATTTCCAGTGAGCTGGAGTTGCTGTGACTTCAGGTCTTGTGTTTTCCACTCTATTTTAACTATAATGAAACACCCAAGGCAGGCTACCTTTATAAAGGAAAAAAGGGATGAAGTGATGGCTCAGCACTGGCTTCCAGACCACCCAGGTTCAATCTCTAGCAACCCACCTGGCAGATCACAACTGTCTGTAACTCCAGTTTCAGAGGATCTGATGCCTTCTTCTGGCCTCCAGGCAGGCATGTGGGTACAAAGGCATGCATGTAGGCAAGCATTCATACACCGACAACAATAAACCAATTAATTAAAAACAATTTAAAGGAATTATAATTCTTTATTCTTTCTTTATTTTGGTTTTTCAGAACAGGTTTTCTCTGTTCCAGGCTGTCCTGGATCTTACTCTGGAGACTAGGCTGGCCTCAAACTCACAAAGATCTGCCTGCCTCTGTCTCCCAAGTGCTTGGATTAAGGGCATGTGCCACCACTGTCTGGCAAAAATTATTTTTTAAAAAAGACTCTCACCTTTGAGGTGTGAGTTTGAGGCCAGCTTGGTTTACACAGCAAGTTCCAAGCTAACCTGGGCTGCATAGTCTCAAAAAAATAAACAAAAACCCAGAACAAAACGATAACAACAACAAAAGAAATTATACCTGGAATTTTACAGTTTGCACTTTCTCTAGGTTGGCAGCATGAGGTAGATGTCTTTAGATTCTGGCCTGGCCAACCGTACATCTTGAGGCTACAGTGGGACATGTTTGAGCTGAGTCTTAGTCCCTGTTCTATTGTTGTGAAAAGGCAACATGACCAAGACTCTTATAAAAGAAAGCATTTAATTGTGGGCTTGCTTACAGTTTCAGAAGTTAGTTCATTATTATCATAGCAGAGAGCATGGCAGCATGCAGGCAGACATGATGCTGGAGAAGTAGCTGAGAGCTCTACATCCTTATTTATAGGGAGAGAGAGAGAGAAGGAGAGAGATACTGGGTTTGTCGTGAGCTTTTAAAACCTCAAAGCCTATCCACAGTGATATACTTCCTCCAAGGGCACACTTCCTAATCCTTATAATGCTTTCAAATAGTGCCACTCCCTGGTGACTAATAGTCATTGAATTATAATATATAGTATATTAATAATATATTACATATAATACATAATCATTATATAATTATAATATTCAATTCAAATATAAGCCTATGGGGGCTATTCTTATTTAAACCACCACAGTGACGTAGCAAGTGAGGTATACTTAGTTCACTAGGTCCCTTTATACCTTTAGGGGGCTATCCAGTGTGAGCCTACTGGAAGTCAGGAGCCTCTGGGCTAAATTTCACCTTCTTATTTAGTGGTTTTACAGCTTGCATTATAATGCTAATATAAGGTATCTGGAAACATCTGCTGACCCAAGTGTAGCTGGGAGGGGTTGGCATCTGACTCCTGGGATGTTTGTTGTGGGGAAATGGGAACTGGGAGCTCTGAGCAGTGAGTGAGGTGTCACCCCAGCAAACAGTCTAGAACAGCAAAGTGAGAAAAGTAGGGGGGCTAGTGGTCCCAGGCTAGCTTCAGACTCTCAATACGTCTACTTTAGACCTCGAGGGCTGGGATTCCATGTGCGGGATGCCTTACTCAACTGCAAAACCTGAAAATTTGTCCATTTGGACATAAGAGGCAAGCACTGAGGTGGAATGAGCCATGGGAGCACTGGGCCCTCAAAGGAGAGGCCTACATATGTGAGCTAAGACACGGTGGGGAGGCAACAAAGAACTGCAGGCTTGGTTTAAAACAGCAGAATGTAGACTTGGCAGAGTCCTTAGCATGAATGGGGTCCTGGGTTTGACCCCAGCACCACATAAACAGAGTGGTGGCACTTGCCTGCAATACCAGCCCAAGGGGGGTAGAGGCAGAAGGATGAGCAGTTCAAGACCAGCCTGGGCTATAGAGTGAGTCTGAGGCTAGCCTGGGCTACAGGAGACCTTGTATCAAAATACAAACAAATACAAACCTAGGAACTGTTCTCTCGAAGCCTGGAAGCCTGAAATCCAGGTGTGGCCAGGCTTACTCCCTGTGGGGCCCCTGGGTCTGAACCTTTGCACCTCCTTTCTCTTCCTGCCTCCTGAAACTTATAAGAGTTTCAGGGCCATCTGCCTAACAGATGTACCTCTTCAGTCTCCCCCACAGCTGCCTCTGGGCCTGCACAAAAGGGCTCTCTCCTTAGGGGCATATCAGGGTTTGGATCAGGGCCATCTAATCCAATGTGACTTGTCAATTCAGTCACATCCACAGAGCTCTATTCCAAACGCGGGAGCATTGGCAGGGTCCGGCAGGATGTGGATGTATTGGAGGGGGGGCGCGTGAGGGATATAGTTCTGCAGAAGAAGTCAAGCAGAACCAGAAAAATGTGAGCAGTCGGGGAGGGAATGTGGGCTGAGGAGTACCCTAGTAGCACCCAGGTCTGGCCCCTATTATAACTCCTATATCTCAGAGCTAGAGAGGAGCAGGTGCCAGCTTTGGAAATAGCTGCAAGGATCTCACGCCCCAGTAAACAGCTTGCTGAGATCATTCCCTCCTACCAGACATCGTTCTGGCTCCCTGAAGGACGGTTGAGGGAGGGAGGAGGGAGAGCAGGGCCTGTTCCTGTTCTCTTGGAGCCCTGCCTCTGCTTGCACTAACTCCAGCTCTGGGCATGTGAGAGCCAAGTTTTAATCAAGGTCCTGGGAGCCGGGAGCACCTGCAGCACTTCTAAGTTGCAGTCATCTTGAGGGAAGGATATACAGGAACCGGATGGGAATCAGACAGTATGGCTTGTGTGTGTGTGTGTGTGTGTGTGTGTGTGTGTGTGCTTGTGTGTGTGTGTTTGTGGTGTCTATGTGTGGGGTGTGTGTGGTGTGAGTGTGTGTGGTGTGAATGTGTGTCTGTGATGTGTGTGTGTGCGTGGTGTGTGGTGTATATGCGTGTGATGTGAGTGTGTGTGTGGTGTGTGTGCGTGTGGGGTGTGTATGTGTGTGTGGGGTGTATATGCTTGTGTATGGGGTGTGGGTGTGTGTGGTGTATGGGTGTGTATGGTATGTGTGTGGTGTGTGTGTGCGTGAGGCCTGTGTGGGAGGACCACCCTCCAGTACCAAGCTGGACCCTCAATCCCTGGGGACTAGTGACTCACAGGTGTAGGGGTTGGCTGTGTGGCACCATGGCTGGGCTGAGGAAGGAACCAAAGCCACCTGAGGGACTTTCAGAATGGCACCTGGCCCTTGTGTCAGAGACCCTGAGGGTTTCAGAGAGCTGACAAAACATGGAGGACCCCAGGGGTTGTATCAGCCCCACTCCTCTTCTCTCAGATGGCAATTCAGATACTTAGGGTTTACAAAGCCTCTTTGGCTCCAGGTGCCACCAGTCCCTCCCTCTGCTCTCCTTCTGTCCTCTCTCCCTCCCATTGAAAAGGCAAGTTACTCAGGTTGTGTTGAAATGGAACAGTAGGCACTGTGGCCATAGCTGTGGTTTCAGACAGGCTGGAGCTGAAGCTGGAAGATGCTGCCATGGAAACCCTGGGTCTTTTCACATGAGGGGCATTTGAAGCAGGGTGTGTCAGGTGTGCCAGGGTGGTGGCCCTGTGTGAGGCTGGCAGAGGGGTATGGAGTTTGGGTGTTGGGATGAGGCATAACTGGATCTTCTCTTTGCAAAAGTCATAAAGGGAGCAGATTTGCTTCTCCTGGGAGCGTTTACTCAGTCATTAGAAGGCCTTCGTGTGACAGTCACATGTTCACTGCATAGGCTGGGATAGGTGAGACACACAGCTGATGCATCCCGTGTCCCCCTAGCCTGCTGGAAACAACATAGCCCAGCCATGGACCCTGTGTGTGTGCATCCAGGGACCCACTTGGCATGGTCTCATCCTGGCCAAAGAGACATCACTGCACCCAAGCCAGGAAAAGCGTGCTGTGTGCTTGCAGAGGCAGGTTTTGAATCTGCTTCCACCTGAATGCCAGCCCTGTGTCTCGGCCAGGTGCCAGGGAACAGGCTCTTGCCTCAGGAAGGAAGCTGAACTCTGCTACTTTCTACTTCATAGGTCAAGGGTGAGTCCTGACCTAAGGGCGCTCCCTCTGTGCCCTGTGGCCACAGCAATGGTGCCCACTCCAACGTGAGGCAGGAAGCCCTGGATGTTAGGGCTCTAGGATGTTAGGGAAGAGGTAGCCAGGACAAGAGTGGAGTTTTCTAGGTTGGGAAGAAAGTATCGCTGTAGCAAGAATAGTCAGGGGCTGTGGAGGTGGCTATGTGGGTAAAGCCCTTGCCCTGCAAGCCTGATGGGTTCAGATCTCAAGGACACACATAGAAGCCGGATGTGTGCTTGTCTGTGATCCCAGCATGCCTTGCTGGAGAGAGGAGGCAGAGACTTAATGGAACAGCTTAGCCTGGTGTACAAAGCAGTCAACAAAAAGCCCTTCTCAAACAAGGTGGGAGGCAAGGACGGACACCCAAGGCTGTCCTCTGACCTCCACTTGTGTGCTGTTACACATGTGTGCCGGCGCTCACACATGAAGACCCAAAGCACACGCGTGCACACACACATGCACACACACTCACACACACACACACACACACACACACACAAATAATAACTAAACAAATTGAATAAAATAGCAGGGCAGTTCTGAGGGGCTTACAACAGAGCTCACAGACCAGGCCAAAGCTTTATGATTGAGCTTGCACGTGGGGCCCACATACTGCCAACTTCTCCAGTTAATTTGTTAATCAAACAAGGTCTCACTATGCAACTCAGGCTAGTCTCCAACTTTGAGCGCTCCAACTTCCTTTGCCTTCTGAATGCTGAAATTATAAGCATATGCTATCACACACCCACAGCCTGGATTAACCTCAAACTGTCAGTCCTCCTGCCTCAGCTCTTGGCCCCTGGGTGGAATTACAGATGTTTGCCGAAACTGTTCTTCATCTCTTTCTTGGAGCTGGTCCTCTGTGTCTACAGGAGTACTGGCTAGTTTTATGTCAACTTGACACAAGATAATGTCATCTGTAAAGAGGGAACTTCACTTTCAAAATGCTTCCATAAGATCAGGCTATAGGCAAGCTTGAAGGGAATTTTCTTAATTAGTGATTGATGAAGGAGGGCCCAGCCCATTGTGGTACCACCTCTGGGCTGGTCCTGGGATCTGTAAGAAAGCAGGCTGAGCAAGACATGGAAAGCAAGCTAATAAGCAGCACCCCTCCATGGTCTCTGCATCAGCTCCCACCTCCAGGTTCCTGCCCTGTTTGAATGCCTGTCCTGACTTCCTTTGATGATGAACAGTGCTGTGGAAGTGTAAGCGGAATAAACCCTTTCTTCCCCAATTTGATTTTTGATTATGGTGTTCCATCACAGCCACAGAAACCCTAAGACAGCAGGTTTCATTTCTGTTTTGAATCATTCAGGAGATATAATTGGTTCTGGTCCAATCACTTGCCATGTTGGATGAGATCTTTGTAGGCTGATCCCTGTCTGGGCCTGGAAATCAGTTCCTGTGAGTATTAGGAACACTGCATCTGAAATTATCATTTTTTATTGTGTGCGTGGACCTGGGTGCTCCTAGAAGTTATTTCATAGAAACAGAAGTATGACTCTATGGTAGACGTGTGGTTAGTGGTTAGTGTGTTCAAGGACCAAGGCTTACTCTGGCTCTGAAGTATTTTGTTTGCCTATTTGTGGTTGTCTTTGTCTGTTTCCACTCTCCGGCATGAACATCTGGAAAAGAAAGTGCTCTCTTGGGATCCTCAGAGCACAGTGCTGTTCTGAGCAGGGAAGGTGCTCTCTGAGCAGCTGAACCAAAGAAGCTGCCGAACTGGCTGCTGCCTCCACCTACACCCATTGGGATGCTCTGGGGCAGGGAGACCTAGAAACCCAAGGTGAGGCAGTGCCAGCCATGACAGTTTCAGAATCAAGGCTTTTGATGAAGATCCAGGTGCCACAGGCTCTTTATCACAGGAAGGCTGCTATCTCTCCAGCTTGCCAACATCAAACAGAGAAGTGCTTCTGTGAAGGCCCCCTCTAGAGACAGAGCCTCATGTAGCCCAGGCTGGCCTTGAACTTGCTACATAGCCGAGGATGACCTTCTGCTTCTATTGCCCAAGCTCTTGGACTAGAGGCATGGGCCACTGTGCTAGGCTTGCAGGCTCTTTTTTTTTTTAATTTTATTAGTGGGGAAACTTGTCCAGACAAATTCTGACAATTCTTCTGACATTCTATTGGTCAGAATTTGGCCACATGTCCCCCTCAGCCAATCATAATGAGAGGTATGGTATTAGCCAAATTGGCTTCTAGTGGTTCTCAACCTTCCTAATGCTACGGCCCTTTAATACAATTCCTCATGCTGTGATGACCTCCAACCATACAATTATTTTTGTTGTTACTTCATAACAGTAATTTTGCTACTATTACGAATTACAGTGTAAACATCTGATATGTGGATGGTCTTCGATCACCTCTGTGAATGGGTTGCTCCACTCCCAAAGGGGTTGCGGCCCTCAGGTTGAGAACCACCGGCAGGCTTTGTGTCTTTGTTTTGTTTTTTTTTCTGTTGGGTGCTTTCTGTTTCCCTTTTCTGAGCATATATATTACAGGAGGACTTAAGCCCTCAGCCTTTGAGAAAGGAGAGGGAATGGAATCTATAGACCATACTTATAATGGAAGCTGAGGTAGAAGGATTGCCATGAGTTCAAAGCTAGCCTGATCTGCACAGCAAGGCCCTGTCTTAAATTACAAAATACAAGAGATAAAAGAAAAGGAAGTCTGGGAATACAGTTCGGTGATACAGGGCTTGCCTACTCTGCACGAGGCCCTGCCAGGACGAAAAGGAGACAGCAGGAGAGACAGCTGCTAACTGGCCTGTGGTGCACACTTGTTGCCATACTTAAAACAAACAAACTCACCCTGGGGCATACCACATGTCCCCTAAGTTGTGTGTAGTACTGAGCCCTCCATTTCGAGTCAGCAGTGGGTATCATAGCTTATCATAGCTCTGCTGTGTCCCCTGTGGCTGGCTGGAGCCTTTGACATGGTCCCAGGAGTCCCAGGCACCCCTCACACCTGGCACCTCCTGCAAAGGAAGCCTCCCAGCAGCCAGGGAGTGACTTCTGTCAGTGGAGTGTGACAGAGGCAGGTAGCCATGCAGCAGTTCTCAACCTGTGGGTCGAGACCCATTTGGGGGTCAAAAGACCCTTTCCCAGGGGTCGCTTAAGACCATCTGCATATCAGATGTTTACATTACGATCCACAACAGTAGCAAAATTACAGTTATGAAGTAGCAACAAAAATAATTTTATGAATGGGGGTCACCACACCACGAGGAACTGTTTTAAAGGGTCGCAGCATCAGGAAAGTTGAGAAGTGCTGTGTTAGAACAAGAGTCAAGAAGCAGGAAGCAACTGGCTGCTGGCACATGACTCCCTTTCTCTAGCAGTCCACCATCCACGCCCACAAAATGATGTGGTCCACAGTTAGGGCAGGTCTTCCCACCTTAATTAACCTAATCAAGATCATCTCTCACATGCATGGCCAGCGGCTCACCTGCTCTTCCAGGAATACCTGCGGGCAGTGGTTCACTATCTTAGTCCAGGTGGCTGGAACCCAGAGAGGCCTCCCTCCAAATGACCAGGGACATTTTGGACCAGGGAAAAGGGAGTTGGAGTCCCTATAAAATAGCTCCCAAGGGCTTCATGGAGGCCCCAGAGCCTCACTGGAAGGAACCCTTCTCCACTCCTGCTCTCTGCAGCCTCATGCCTTTACTTCAGCCACTCTGTCTGTCCAGCGCACTTAGGGCTAGGATCAGGAAGAGAACACTCAGCAGCCTGCCTTCCTCTTTTCCCTCTGACCTTCAATCTAGATGCTGTTCTTATTGGCCTGCCTCTGAGTGGGGAAGCAGACCACTTGCCCACAGCTGGTGACTCTCATCCTACACTTACTTGGGGTGGAGGTGGGAGAATTTCCAGTGGAGGCTAGCCTGGGCTACAGAGTGAGACCCTTTCCCTCTCTCAAAAACACCCAGGCCAAACCAAACCAACCAGCCAGCTGGTGTAGCAATATACAACTGTGTAGCTCACCAAGAAAGACAAGGAGACGTTTTCATAGCTGCAAACCCTGCCAGACCTCAGCAGAGGGAACCACCTGTCATGGCAAGCGCCATACTGGACAGTGGAACCCTGATTGTTTGATCTCAGTTTTATTTTGATGCAGAAGCTCCTCAGGTGTTCTAATCGATACAAAAACTCTGTACCCCTCCCCATCCAAAGGCCTAATTGCATAATAAAGAAAACCTATAGCCTACTCTCATCCCACAATCCTTTAGCAGCCGAGCTATGTCACTTTTACGGTGGGGGAACTCAAGGCCTAAGGGAAGTGTTCTCTCCTTGTTGCCGGAGACTGTAGGAAACAGGACCACAAGAATTCCTCCACAGCAACTTTGCACTTCCACAATGACTCTGCCAGAGAGCAGCAGCAGGTGCAGATCATGAACAACCAAACATCTCAATCACAGATTCACATAGAGCCTACACCTGCCAATAAAACAAACTGCCAAGGCCTAGGCAGCTCTTTCCCCAACAATGTACAAACAATTTTAAACATATCTAGAAATAAACTTCTCCAACAAGCTGGTGGCCTGAGGGGCCATGGAGGGACTCCCAGGGGAGGAGGTGGACAGTGGGCGTGGTTCTTCTCCTGGTGGCTTTTCCACAGTGTCCTGGCACTGGGGCCGCAACAATGACTGTTCTCAGGGTGAATGCATCTTTGAAGCTATGTGGTGTCATTTCTTCCACATCCTATTAGTTCAAACAATGGTCATAGTGTCTGTCTGAGAGGGAAGGAGACAACTGGTGACTGAGAAAATGCCATAGAGAGTTGGGAGCCAGAGTCTACTGTCCCTCTGTGTCCTCTTCAACTCTCCCAGGCCATGTCCAGCCTGAAGCCAGAGGACCAGGAGGCTGCAGGGTGTGTGGGATAAAGGGTTTGTCCTCCAACAGTACCACTCACTCAAAAACCTTCTAAAAATCCC
Source organism: Cricetomys ansorgei (assembly GCA_026225945.1). Lineage (NCBI taxonomy): Eukaryota > Metazoa > Chordata > Mammalia > Rodentia > Nesomyidae > Cricetomys > Cricetomys ansorgei. The sequence continues at coordinate 9,233,777 of JAMJFZ010001012.1, forward strand.
CAAGTTAGAGCCCTGTATAATGTACCTTCCTTCCAGAGAACCAGCCCAGGTACTAGAGAGATGGCTCCACAGTTGAGAGCATAGTTTTTCTTGCAAAGGATCCAATTCAGTTTCCTGCACACACAGGATAGCTCACAACCATCTGTAACTCCAGTTCCAGGTGATCCAGAGCCCTCTTCTGGCCTCTGTGGGTACTGCATACATGTGGTACAGAGACTAACATGCAAACGCTCTTGTTGTTGGTTTTTTTGGTTTGTTTTTCAAGACCGGGTTTCTCTGTGTACCCCTGGCTATCCTGAAACTCGCTCTGTAGTCCAGGCTGACCTTGAACTCACAGAGATCTGTCTGCCTCTGCCTCTCAAGTGCTGAGATTAAAGGCGTGCACCACCACCTCCCTGCACAAGCAAACACTCTTACATATGAAATAAAAATTATAAAATATTTGAAGGAGAAGAAGAGGGTGAGATGGAAAGGGAAAGGGAGAGGGGGAGAGAGAGGGGGGAAAGGGAGAGAGACCCAGAACAAGAAACTAATTCAGAGTCCAGTATTTTCCTTCTGGCCAGGTGGTTCTTGTCGCCAAGATTCCCTGTCTGTTAGTGTCTTTCCAGGTAACAAAGGATGGTTTGTAGAGCCTAAATGACCTGAGGCCATTAAATCTTGCATTTCTTCTCAGTTGTCTCTGTCTGTAGCAAAGGAAGGTTCAACTCAAGACAGCCATCAGCAGAGTGCACACTCAGGTCCTACAGAAAGAAACATGGACCTGCTCTTACAAAGTGTGCAGGGTCCCCGTCATAACCTGAGAAGAGAGTTTCAGGCTGCCCTGAATGACGTGTTCCATGGGAAAGAGTGTATGAACTTTTCCTTTGTATGTGTATGTGTGTGCACCTGTTTGTATTTGTACGACATGACTGACGTACCCAGAGAGACCAGAAGGGGGCGGGGGGCGTCAAATCCCCTGGGACTGGAATTACAGATGATTGTAAACTGCCTGAGGTAGGTGTGGGGATCTGAACCAGGGTCCTCTGCAGACTAGCAAGTGCTCTTTACACTGAGCCATCTCTCCAGCTCCACAGACTTCTTTTTTCCCCTTTGAGATAGGGTTTTTCTATGTAGCCATGGCTGGTCTGGAACTCAAAGAGATCCACTTTCTTCTGTCTCCAGAGCGCTGGGATCAAAGGTGTGTGCCACCCTCCCCAGCTCCCACTCCCACTCTACAGACTATTTCCTTATTTGTGCGTGTGGAGAACTTTTGGGACTCAGTTCACGGACCCTGCCACCTTGTGGATCACGGGGACTGGACTCGGGTCATTAGGCGTGCTTCCAAGCACCCCACCCACTGAGCCATCTTGCCAGTCCAACTCTTTTTGCCCCTGTTATTTTTTTTTAATGTTTTATTTTAAAAAACTTGGAAATAAAAATATCACATACCAAAATTAACAGACCCAAAGTCTATACAACTTAATGAACTTTTTGTACAGTTAGAATCGGCACGCCAAGGAGAAGCGACGAAGCATCACGTTAAGTTCCACACTCGCAATATAGGATATATTTTATTTACTTATCAGCCACCAACTCCCCAAAAATTATTCATGACAGAATTAGACTAGAAAAACATTTAGCTTTATATAAGCTCATGATCATTACATACATTTGATACTTCCCTATCTCGCTATATTTAGCCTTCCTTCCTTCCTTCTTTCTCTCTCTCTCTCTTTTTTTTTTGTTATTTTTTTATTTTTTGAGACAAACTCTCTCTGTGTAGCCCCGGCTGTCCTGGAACTTGTTCTGCAGACCAGCCTGGCCTTGAACTCTGGCTGTCTTGAGATCTGCCTGCCTCTGCCTCCCAAGTGCTGGGATTAAAGGTGTGTGCTGTTTAGGCTTTTATATCGTCTTTTCTTCATATTGCATCCACATGTACATTTGTTTGCATATATACCTGTATCATTGACTAGATTCTGCATATGAGCGAGAGAGATTGTGTGACTTTACAGTTTTTTTTAAACAGTTGCCATCTTAAAAAAATACATTTAATTTTATTTTATGTGCATTGGTGTGAGGGTGTCAGATCCCCTGGAACTTCAGTTATAGACAGTTGTGAGCTGCCATGTATGTGCTGGGAACCAAACTTGGGTCCTCTGGAAGAGCAGCTAGTGTTCTTAACCGCTGAGTGGTCTCTCCAGCCCTGACCTTACAGTTTTATACAGTGCAAGTCCATCCGTTTTCCTGCACATTTTTGTTTACTTTGACTTTTCTTTATTGCTGACTAGAAAATATCCTATTTTCTAAATATAGTAAATTTTTGTTATCCATTTGTTTGTTGATGGATGACGAGGTTGATCCCAGTTCGTTTCTATAATGAAGAAAGTTTGTCTATCTCTCCTCAGGCAGGGATGCCAGGTAGCACCCTCTTATCTCCTGCCACTGTCTTTGTGGGAACCAATCCCATGTTGAAGGCATAGCTGAGCGGCCCATGGGGGCCTCTCCACACAGGCACCTTCGCCCTGGACAGGGCATCTGTGTGCTTGCCTCACCCAACAGCAGATGGTGCAGGTCCTGAGACCAGGGCAAAGGTGAGGTGTAGCTGGCAGCCGGAGGAAGAGGGAAGTCCTTGAGAAAGATGGCAGGGACACACAGAGGCCAGTCTCTGTGGCTTGACTGTGCCAGAGTGCCAGAGGCTGGCCTTCCGTGTACTTGTTTGCTTATTTGTTCTTGAGAAGGGGTCTCACTATGTAGTCTTGGCTGACCTAGAACTCATTCTGTAGACCAGGCTGGTCTCAAACTCACAGAGACCCACCAGCCTCTGTCTCCCAAGTGCTGAGATTAAAGGAGTGTGCTTAATAGCATGTTTTAACCCTATTTTTTTCCAAGTATTGTCATTCCAATGTGCAACCAACTTAGGATCTTGGAGATAGTTCACAACATTGTTTTTTTTTTACAGGCGTGTTTGAGAATTTACCATATCAGACACACACACAATCATACACTCTCACACACATGCATACACAGCACACCAACACACCACACACACAATACACTCACACACATACACACACCTAGATACATAAGCACATATACACACAAATATACCACATACACACACACATAGATATGTAGATGCATACACATACACACATAGTCACATAAACACATATAAGCATGCAGGCCCACACAGACACAGACACACATACATATACACACATCACCTTGAATCTGTCTGCCTCAGGGCCACTGATGGGTCTTTCTCTACCTCTTGTTGAGTTAGGGTCTCACTCTGTAGCCCAGGCTGGCATCTAACTTCTAGAAATCCTCCTGCCTTAGCACTGAGATTACAGACATGAGTCACCATGGCAACAAACAGTGTGTGAGGAGGGGGGCACAGGGCACCCCTTGGAATGACAGCTGCTCCAAACCGAGCCCCTGCTGGGTGTGTGAGCACTATTCATCCAGTATGACTCCCCTGCAGGCGCCTCCATTCCCCAGACTGGAGATGAGGAAGCAGAAGGTTTAACAGCTTTTCCAGGTAGAGGAAGAAAGGAGCCAGGGGAGCTGAAAAGTCCATTGGCTGCCTGCTGAGTGGAGATAAGTCCAAGGGGAAATAGACAGAGGGAAGGAGATGGCCAGGATGTGGGGTGCCCATTATCTCGAAAGGGTGGACAGGAAACAAGTGGTTATTGATACAATGTTTCAGCAAGGATGGAGATTCTCTAGGCTGCTGAGAAGAACATTCCAGTAGAAAGAGGGCACAGATGTGCAAAGGCCCTGAGGTGGGAAGTGGCAGCTTGAGGGGCAAGGATGTCGACCTTACCAATTACAGGGAGGACTTGGGTCTTTACTCTGAGGGAGGAGGGATCCAAAGAAAAGATGTCTATATATAGCATATAGTAAACTCACTCATTTAAAGTAAGATTTCGGGCATGGTGGTGCACACCTTTAATCTCAGCACACTGGAGGCAGAAGCAAACAGATCTCTGTGAGTTCCAAACCAGCCAGGGCTACACAGTGAAACTTTGTCTCAAAGGTAAAAATAAATAAATAAATAAATAAATAAATAAATAAATAAATAAATAAATAAATAAATAAATAAATAGACAAACTGTATGATTCAGTGGCTTTTGGCACAGTGACAGAGTAGAAAGGGGGTGGAGACTCAGCCCTGGGTGGGTCCTGCCCCTCCCTCAGCCCTGGCCGACACTCAGCTTCTTCTGTCTGGGTTCACCTACATGATCATTTCATGCACACTTGGAATGTCCGGCTTCTCTCCCTTTCTGGTGTCTTCTGGATTCATCCACATGGCAGCAGGCAGCAGAGTCTCAGTATCCCCTCCCGTGAACAGACCACGTTTGATGTATGTATCCATTTGACTGCTAGGCAGCAGGGCTGCTGCGGAACACAAGAATAGAACCCTGTGCTTAGGAGTTGCTGTGGATGTGGGCGTTCTGTCCTTGGGGCACAGACCTGGGAACGGAGCTGGGGGCACATGAGACCTCCGGGTTCAGTGTCACCGGGTTCAGCGAGATACAGCTGCGCTATATCTCAGGTGCCTACCAATGTGTGCAGCCTGGTTTTCGGCAGCCCTAGCAGAGCCCCTTGGTGCCTACCTGTTCTCTTCTGCACTGGGGACGGACCCAGGGCCACTTAACGTGCTGCTAGGCACGCACTCCTCTGCAGAACCACCATGTCCTCTTTTTCACTCTTAGAAATGGGCTCTCACTGATTTGCTGGCCTTGAACTCATTCTGTACCCTAGTCTGGCCTCGATCTTATGATCCCTCAGCTGGGATATTGTGATCCCAAATAGCTGGCCTGAGAGGCCCAGCTTCTAGCCATGTTTTGACTGGAGAAGGCTCTGTACCAGAGAGGCCTCATTGACAGGGTCTTCAGAACATGCCTAACCCACACTCTCTTCTCTTGTGCTGGTTAGGTTTGTCAACTTGACACAAACTAAAGTCACCCGGGAAGAGGGAAACATGAATTAAAGAATCGCCTCTGTAGGACTGGCCTGTGGGCAAGAGTGTGGTGCACTTTCTTGACTTATGGTTGAGATGGGAGTGCCCAGCCCACTGTGGATGGTGCCACTCCTGGGCAGGTAGTCCTAGGATGTATAAGAAAGCAGGCTGAGCAAGCCATGAGGAGCAAGCTAGTAAGCATTGCTTCTCCATGGCCTCTGCTTCAGTTCCTGCCTCCAGGTTCCTGTCCTGAGTTCCTGCCTTGGCTTCCCCTAATGCTAGACTGTGACCCATAACGTGAAATAAGCCCACTCCTTCCCAAGTTGCCTTTGGTCAGTGCTTTAGCATAGCAACAGAAAGCAAACTAAGACACACTTTTTCCTGGGTGGGCCTCCCCTGCATCCTAGAGCTGGCCTTCCTCTCCCTTCCCTGGCTGTCCTGTATTGTCTTCCTGACTCCCCTCAGCAAGGCCAGGGCTTGGTCACCACATGTATTGGCCACCCTTTAAAGTCTGTTCTCTTTCTCTGTATCCAGTGATAGCGGAGCTTGTCCCCAGGCTCTGGCCTTGGGCTTTCTGAGGTAAGCATTGCGTAGATTTGGACCTTGAAGGCTTGTTGACAACTTGGACTGCGTGAGTTCGTCAAGGCAAAGTGGGTATCAAGGCGAGGGGGTGGATGTCGGAGCCCGGCAGACCTGATCTGACTGGCAAGCTCCCAGGAACCACTGAGGTCATCAGAAAGAAAACAACCCAGATCTGAAGGATGTTGAAGGCCTCAAGGGACTCAAGGAAATTTTATTTTTAAAGGTTTATTTTATTTTTAATTATATCTCTGTGTGCATTTGTGTAAATGAGTGCCAGTGTCGAATCCCCCAGAGCTGGAGTTAAAGATGGTTGTGAGCTGCCCAACACAGGTGCTGGGAGCCAAACTCTTGTTCTCTGGAAGAGCAGCCAGTGCTTTTAACTCCTGAGCCATCTCTCCAGCCGCCGCCCCCCCCCCTCTTCAGTGAAGTCTTATTTCCACCAAGTGGGTCTCGGGGATGGAACTTAGTTTATTAGGCTTGGCAGCAAATGCCTTTATTCACTGAAACATCTTGCCAACCCGAATGCTTAGCTTTTTATCTAGTACCTGCTTGGTGGTTTGCTAGGCATGGTTCTAGAGGCCAGGGATACATTGATACTCCAAAACAACAAACAAACAAAACAAAAGACAAAAAAACAAAAACTTCTGGCATGGCAAGATGGCTCAGTGGTTACAAGCGCTTGCAGCTCTTGCAGAGGATCTGAGTTTGGTTCCCAGCACCCACAAGGTGGCTCACAACTGCTCATAACTCCAGTTCAAGGAGATCCAACGCCCTCTTCTGGCCTTCTTTTGAACCTGCCCAAATACACAAAATTTAAAAATCATAATAATAAAAAAAAATTTATCTCTGTAGAGAGACAAATAAAACCAGTTCAAATGAATGGAATACTCATTTTCTTTAAACTTAAATTGTGTTTAATTTAATTATTACTGGGGGAGTTGGCATGGCACCAGAGCCAGTTCTCTCCATCCACCCTGGATTCTTGGATCTCAACTCAGGTTGTCAGGCTTGTGTATCCAGTGCTTTAACTTGCTGAACCAGCTAACCAGCCCTTATTTTGGCTTTTTTGAAACAGGTTTTCATGTAGCTCAGGCTGGCCTTGAACTCCTATTTCTCCTACCTCTACCTCCCAAGTTCTGGGATTACAGGAATGTACCACCATGCCTGTAGGGACTCCTGTTTTCAACAAATTAGACATGAAGCCTTCTTTGATGAGTAGGCTTTGGGCTGAGTCTTAGAAGAGGAGAGAGAGTCAGCCACTGAAGGAGCTAGAGAAACAGTCTTGTAGAATCAAAGACGGTAAGTGTAAAGACACCTGGAGGAGCCGGGACGGGGGAGACAGCCATGTTAGCAGAGAGCTCACTGCATGAACCTGAGGACCTCAAAGAAAACACACAGGACTGTAGAGACGGCTCAGCAGTTAAAGAGTACTGGCTGCTCTTGCAGAGGACCGGAGTTTAGTTCCCGCACCCACAACCATCCTTAACTCCAGATCCTGCCCTCTTCTGACCTCTGAGGGCACCAGGCATGGACATGCAGGACTTGCACACATAAAATAAATAAATCTAAAACGAACAAAAATTTTATGTTGGTAGTTCTGGGGACGTAGAGACAGGAGGAGGACCCCTGGGGGCTGGATGGTCAGTCAGACTTCTCTAACCAGTAAGCTCCAGTTCCCAGTAGGATAGTTTGTCTCAAACAACACATTTAGGCACACCCACAAACATGCACACACAGGAGAAAGACAGGAAGCTTGGAGTACAGTGGACAAAGGGGCAGGGGCGGGGCCTTGGGACATCAACTGTGTCATACCTGTGCATTCCAAGCTCAAAGGCTGGCCAGCTACCAGCTGGCTTAAAGCCTGATGGAGTGCAGACCAAGGAGAGCAATTCTGAAGAGGGCACGAGTTGCAGAGGGGCTTCAGGATTCCAGGGTGGGAGTCTTCACAGCCCAGGTTCCCCTGCATGTGTTCCTACCCCATGCCCCTGAGGGAGGTCTGGGCTGGAAGTATGACTTGGCTGTCTCTCCCGAACTTACTAGGTACTCAATAAATCCTGACTTGGGGGTATGCTGCTGAAGGTGGTCCCCAAGAGGAGCCCTTCTGGGATTTAATGGAAGCCGGAGTATCCTGGGGTACCAGATGTCAGGAACACTGCAGGGCCATCAATATGTGACCCAGGAGTCTTACTGGGTAGCAAACCCTTGAGAGAACCAAGGAGGTGACCCAGAGCCAGGTCATCTCACGGGTGCTGGGATTTCTCAGCTCTGTGTTCTCAATGGGAAGCAGGCCTTTGTGCTTCAGTTTTCTTGGCAGTAATACGGAGGGTTTAGGGTTAGAGGCTCTGGCTGCCGTCTGGGCAAGAGCTAACTGTGCATTGGACAGGGCGGGGAAAGACGGTCTTCCTTGCTGGTGTCCTGAGTGGGGTTTAAGGCAAAAAAACATACAACTGAGCCCAACTGAACCGGTGGCGCTGAGTGATAAGGAAGAGTCAGCAGGGAACACAGTGGCCAGGCAAGGCATCTCTGTCTGATAAGCCCTTAGAACACCTTCCTGAATGGAGTCAGGAGCCCAGCGGGTGTCTGGGGAGGATGGAATCCTTAGCGGAGGGTGTGCAAAGGCCGCGAGGGACACGGAATTCCGAGTGGAGGGAGTGCGTGGGCCGGAGGCAGGCCCCAGCTGACTGCAACTGAGGAAGCTGGAGGGGGAGGCATCCACAAAAGTCGGGGAGAGAAGAGGGCGCAGGAGTGGGGTTAGCCGGTGCAGATGGTGCCGGGGGCTTCTGCACTCTGCCGAGAGCGCGTCGGTTTCCGCCCAGACTAACGTGGGACAAGACAGCTCGGAGAGGAACGCACAGAGGGAATCCAGGCTCAAGAGTGGTGTGCGGGCCGGAGAGGCGGAGCCAGACGGAGGCCACGCCCACGTCTCACCATCAACGCACCGCCCACTCCCCGCCCACCGCCTCCCTCCGACCGGAATCCAGGCCATGGCGCATAAAGCCTCGGGTCACCTGCCCCGCTATTGCTGCGCCGGCCACTGCCTGGGACTCACCTTTCCGCAGCCGGAGCCTCGACCTTTGTCGTCTCTGTGGCCTCCGTCGCCTCTGTCTCCGTCCCCTTCGGACCCTGAACCCCACGAGCCCCGGCCGCGCACGTGAACATGGGCGGCAGCTCCAGGGCGCGCTGGGTAGCCGTGGGGCTGGGCGTCCTGGGACTGCTGTGCGCTACGCTCGGCGTTGTCATGATCCTCGTGGTGCCCTCGCTCATCCATGAGCAGGTGCTCAAGGTGAGTTACGCGTCCTCCGGGGGAGTGGGACGCAGGGTAGGACGGTAGAGCTACGGTGAGCCCGGGCTCACCTCGGAGGCTTGGAGGTCTGAGTCACCAGCGTCCTAGGGACCTGACCCTCACTGGAGAAGAAGTGTGGCCTGGTTGTCCCTGAGTGTCGACCGCAGCTGCCTTGGCCTCCAGCCCTTCTGCCCACCCCGGCCGGTGACCGCATCTGGGTGACCTTAGGGCTGCGTGCGGCTATTGTCCCCCGTACCCCTCTGAGGTTCCCACGGGTGCCCATTCCTCAGTGGGTGCTCTGCCTGGTTCCTCCCGCCTAGAATCCCAAGCAGTGCCCTGGCTCGCCCCCACACTGCCTGCCAGCCTGGAGGGCTAAGCGGCTTTCCTCCCCACACTCTGGCAGAGGCAGACACTGCCCTGGTCTGCCGAGGGCAGGCAGCCGGCCTTAGACCCGGGAGTCGCCCTTTCAACCTGAGACGTCAAGCCACAGACTCTGCCCTGGGAGCCGGTGTCCTCCGAATGAGCCCGGAGCTCATTAAATCCTGGAGATTACCGTGTAATTACACTCCAGTTAAGGTTGTTTTCTGAGATGCTGGGCTATCCCTGAAGGGGAAACCGAGGCTGGCCTTTAGGGCAGGTCCAGCTAGAACTGGATCTGAGATTTAGAAGGGGCTGTTGTCCCCATGGATTGACTGACATCTTTCCTCCTAGTGGGGTTTGTTTACTGGGATTTTAAGAATATGTGCATCGCAGGGTGAATGAAGGAGGGAATGAATGAAGTCTGCCTCTTCTTAGACCTGGCTGCCCCCTCCCGGACCTGACTGGCCTTCCAGATGGAGCTACAGGTGGCTTTCCTGGAGATCTGAGTCCTCTTGGCCACACTGTCATTTCTTTGGATTTTCAAGCCTTATATCTGAAGGTTCTCTAATCCACTGGCAAAGAAGCTGCAGGTTCCAGGAGTGTTTGGGGTGGAGGGAAGCCCCTTCTCCGTTGGAGCATCAGATCTGCTCTGGGCCTTTCTGTTGGGCCAGGCAAAGTAGCAGTGGCAGCCTTGTGGAAGCCTGTGGTTTCAACAACGCCAGTACTGAGCCCTGTGTCCCAGCACTGGGGCTGGCTGCCTTCAGTGGGTGGAGAGAGCAGGTGATCCCTGCTCTCTTATCTGGGGGTGGATGTCTCAGGAGTTCCCAGGGTCTTTTCAGAAGTGTTTTCTTTATTGGGTTGCACAGACACTAAGGGTGTCTGTGGGGGTGGGAGCTGTGGGCATGGCAGGGTGCTGGCATTGGGCCTGTTCCGTCTGTGTGTGTGTGTGTGTGTGGTGGGGTGTTAGGCATCTGCCCTGTGCTTTGAGAAGGGAAAACCTCGTTTGGCTGAGTTGTCCTACAGCTAGAAGCTTAGAGCTTTACGTTTGAGTGAGCAACTTCCAGTACGCTATGTGTGAAAATACCAAAGGCGATTGGTTGTGGGCTGAGTGGCGTGAAGGAAAGAAGACAGGAAGACACGCCTAGTCCAAGACAGCAGCCTCTTAGACAGCCTGGCTGGAGTGGAGCCGGACCTCCTGTAGGAGAAGAAAGCTTGCTTCAGGGTCTGGCTAGAGGGCGAGAGCAGAGTGGAGCAGGGAGGGACCCTGGAGTTGACTTTGGCCACTTTCATTCTGTGGGACTTGAATGGAAGCCTTGTCTTATGAATTTTTATGTTTTATGCTTTTTTTTTTTTTTTTGGTCCGTTAAAGAAGTTGATGTATAAAAGACAGGAATACTTGGTCGTTTAATAACAAAAAAAAATCAGGACTGGAGGTATACTTCAGCGGTAGAGCACTTACTGGGCTGGGGGTGTATTTCAGTGGTCGAACACTTACCCAGCATACATCAGGCCCTGGATTCTAACACACACAGAACACACAAGGGGAAAAAGAGAGATTCACTTTATTTTTTTTTCTTCTGATGTTATCATGGGTATGGTATCTTTTTAGGCTTCTCTCTCTCTCTCCATATACGTACACACACACACACACACACACACACACACATATATACACACACACACACATATAAAATAATGTGTGTGTGTGTTTGTATGTAGGTCAGAGGATCTCCTCCCTGACAGACAGATCTCTTGTTGAATAAGGCAGGGAGCCAGCAAGCTCCAACCATGCTCCCATCTCCGCCTCCCCACAGCGCTGGGGTTATAGGTGAACCCTCAGCTATGCCCAACATTTTATGTGGTACTGGGGATTTAAACCCCAGTCCTCATGTTTGCCCAGCAAGCATGTTGCCCGCTGGTGTACTAGTACACCATTGTGGCAACTTCTACAACATACTGGGCCTCCTCCCCATCTCTGATGGACATCTTTACAAAACCTGAACTGGATAGGATGTACTTTCCCTCCCTCCCTCCCTTCCTTCCTTCCGAGTCAGGATCTCACTATGTAGCCCAGGCTGACTCACAGAGATCCACCTGCCTCTGCCTTTTGAGTGCTGAGATTAAAGGTGTGCCCCACCACACCTGGCTTAAATAGTGTGTTTTTTTTGGTGCAGTGTTAGTGCTCAATGGTGTGTGTATGTGGTGTGAGTGCGTGTGCACAAGAGCTTGCCACACCTGTGGAGGCCAGGGGCTGACGTGCCTTGTCTCCCTCACTTTATTTTTTGAGACAGGCTCTATTGAATATGGAGTGTACCTTTTCTGCTAGACACTGGCCAGTGAGCCCTGGGGTCTTCCAGCGAGTGGGGTTCCAGACATTACCACTGTGCTCTTTTTTTGTTTGTTTGTTTATTTCCAGTTTTTTGAGACAGAGTTTCTCTGTGTAGCCCTGGCTGTCCTGGAACTCTCTCTATAAACCAGGCTGGCTTTGAAATCAGGGATCCACCTGTCTCTGCCTCTAGGGTGCTGGGACCTTTAGGTGGTGTGCCACCACACCTGGCTCTGTGTTCAGCTTTTGTTTGGATTCTGGGAATCAGAATTCAGGTCCTCTGGCATTTTACCCACTGAGCTGTCTTCCCAGCCCTGTTCAAAGGTTTTTACGTGACAGGCAGAACCTGCCAATCTGTTACTGCCTCCCACCCCCACCCCAGGTATTCCTTTGTTGACTGGCTCAGTCTGTTGACTGGCCATTTCCTTTGTCCCAGACTACAGAGAACACATACCCTCCTGTGTAAGTCCGTGAACAAACACTTCCATGGGTGATTCTCAGCCTGTGGACCCACAGGTGGGCTACATTTGGATTTTGGTATTTTCAGCTCTACTCCCAATGACTAGCAACCGGGCTGCCCACTGCCCCTCATTTCTTCTGCTGTCACATCTTTGGTTATCCAGTGACTTTGATTCACATCTTCAGCTCCAAGAGGTTGGGCAGGAACATGATGCCTATGTAGGTGACAGTTTCCAGAGCTTAGGGGCACAGGCCCACTGTGCCATGTGCTAGCTGGGGCCAGTCCGTGTCACTTAGGAGCCAGGCTTTCCCTAGGCAGTGAGATAGGGGTCAGATCTGGTTTGCTCCTCTGAGGGATTAGCAAGCTACAAAGGAGATTACAAGCGCCTTTGGAAATGTTCCCGTGAGCCTACCTGCTTCTGGTTTGAACCCAACCACAGCATTGTGAAACAGGCTGAGGCTGTGGAATCCTTTCTTTCTACAGATAAGGAATTTGGCCACAGCAAAGGTCAGGGAGCTAGTTATTGAGCATAGTCTATGGTGGGCTGGAAGGGACTTCAAGTGGCCATGCTTGATTTATCCTTCATGGGGAAGTAGGAAATAAACAAGAGCCCCATCTGTATAGTGAGCTGCTGGGCAGTGTCAAAAAAGAATTAAGAAGAGCTAAGTTACAGAAACACATGGATCGTGGAGAAAAAATTCTCTGTTGAAGTCCCTCCTCCCCAACCTTTTGTCTGTCATCCAGGCTACTTGCAGGCTGAGGCAGGAGGCCCTGGGCTGTACAGGAAGTTCAAAGTTGGCCTGGGCTATACAGGAAGTTCAAAGCAATTTAAGGAGACCCCGTCTTTAAGTAAAACGTAAGGTAGGTGTGTTGGTGCACACTTTTAATCCCGGTGCTCAGAAGACAGAAGCAGGCAGAGCTGAGTGGAGTTGAGTTCTTGGACAGCCAGGGAGACCATACATAGAGAGACCCTGCCTCAAAAACAAACAAATAAGATAAAGAAAACTGAAGATACAATTCAATGATAGACTGCTTGCCTATCATGTGCAAAGCCCTGGGTTCAATCCCCAGCATTGCAAAATATAACAAGAAAAAATAAAAACCCTAGTAGTGTTCTGTATTTTTGACAGATTCACATTTGTGCATAACAGTTCAGAGAGAGGTGTGTAAGGGTACACACCAGACACTCGAGGTAGATAATGCGTGGCCCATGATTCTCGGAACATTTTTGTTTTATTGTATGTGTCTGAGTGTTTTGCCTGCATGTACATCTACGTTTTCCGTATGCAGTATCCTCAGAGACCAGAGCAGGGTGTTTTCCGGTCTGATTCTCTGGAACTGGACTTAGGATGGTGGCGAGTCACCGTGTGGGTGCTAGGAGTTGGTCCTCTGGAAGAGCGGCAGAGCTCTTAACCACTGAGCCATCTCTCCAACCCACCATGATTCTTTTCATAACACATTGTGTGTGTGTGTGTGTGTGTGTGTGTGTGTGTGAGAGTGGAGGGGTTTGCCACAGCATGCCTGTGCAGGTCAGAGGACAACTTTCAGGAGGCGGTTCTCGCCTTCTGCTCTGTGGGTCCCAGGGATCGAACTCAGGTCCTCAGACTTGGCAGCAGGCACTTCCACCTGCTGAGCCGTCTTCCAGCCCCAATGCTTATTATTTTATTTGTAGTTCCTTGAGGCAAGGACTCACTTTATCTTAAATTCTCCAGCCTCAGCCTCCTGAGAGCTGGGGTAACAGGCCGGCCCGAACCCCACGTGACCTCTTTAAAAACAAAAGGAGAATGTATCCATGTTTTATGAATTTCACTAAAAATGACAAGCTCTTAGTTAGGGTTATGATTTGCTGTGGTGAAACACCATGACCAAAGCAACTCGGGGAGGAAAGGGTTTATTTGGCTCACGCTTCCGTGTCATAGTCCGTAGCTGAAGGAAGTCAGAGAGGAACTCAAAACAGGGCAGGAACCTGGAGGCAGAGGCCTTGGAGGGGTGCTGATTACTGGATTGTCCATCGTTCCTTGCTCAGCCTGCTTTCTTTTCCTTTTTCTCTTTCTCTCTTTCTTTCTTTCTTCCTTCCTTTCTTCCTTCCTTTCTTCCTTCCTTCCTTTCTTTCTTTTTCTTTCTTTCCTTTCTTTCTTTCTTTCATTTCTCTCATTCTTTTGCTTGTTTGTTTTTTCAAGACAGGGTCTCACTATGTAGCTCTGGCTGTCCTAGAACTCACTGTGTAGACCAGGTGGGTCTCAGACTCACAGAGATTTGCATGCCTCTGCCTCCCAAGTGCTGGGACTAAAAGTGTGCATGAACTCAGTCTGCCTTTTACAGAACCTAGAACCGCCAGCCCTGGGGTGTCCCCACCCACCATGGGCTGGACCCTTCCCTGTCAATCCCTAATTAAGGAAATGCCCTACAGGCTTGCCTCCAGCCCTCTGATGAAGTCTTTGTCTCAAAGGAGGTTTCCTCCTCCCAGATGACAATAGCCTGAGTCAAGCTGACGTAAAATCAGGCAGCACAGGCAGTATGGTAACATAGGTCCTTGTCAGTTGAGGAAACAGCTGAAGACTTTGCCCCTTGACTTTCCTGGAGTGACTGTCCTAGAAGCAAGCCCGCCGGCACTGGGACCCCGGTGTGTTTCACCTGGGACCCAGCCTGACAAGCGGCTGCATGTCTGCAGGGTCACCACCTTCAACAGAACGCCTCGGAATCTTTCCCATGTCCATGCTTACTGCTGTCCATTAGTGGGTTTTCCTGTTGGACTTGTCCCAGGTACTCCATCTGTGGATACCTCCCTCATCTCCTGTGGTCCCCTAGGTACAGAGCAGAAGCCGAGGGCTGTCCCTACCTGCTGGCTTCTGTATACTGCTCCCTGCTACTCCGAGCCTGGTTCTCCACATCTTGACCTCCCACTCCTGGGATCTCGCCCTTTAGGCCCTCTACCCCTATGGTCTCCATGCTTGGACCTGAACGTAGTCTTACCTTGCTCTTCACAGGCAGCCAGAGGGATGATGTCTGCCCTGTTCAGATCCATTGACATTCCCTGTCTCTCTCCAACTGAACCCCAAATTCCTCTCAGCAGCTTGAAGGTCCCCATTCAATCTGTCTCCCTTCCCCTCCCTCAGTTTAGCCCCTATGCCAGCCTCCTGGTTTGAGCATGCTATACCTGGTCCCATTTCAGAGACGCTGGCGTTTCCCTAGACTGCGCTCTTTCTGTGTTTTGTTTTGCAGGGTTTCCCTCTGTGTAGCTCTAGCTGTTCCGGAACTCACTCTGTAGACCAGGCTGGCCTGGAACTCAGAGATCCACCTGCCTCTGCCTCCTGAGTGCTGGGATTAAATGTGTGTGCATCGCCACTGCCCGGCATACTCTTACTTGAAAAAAAATTTTTTTTTTGAAGATTTATTTATTATTTTCAGTGTGGAAGCGTTTGTTTTACCTGCATGTCACGTGTGTGTGGGGCTCGAGGGAGTCAGAAGAGGCGTCCGATCCCATGGGACTGGAGTCATAGCTGGCCGTGAACTGACAGGTGGGGGCTGGGAACTGAAACCAGGTGCTCTGTGAGTGCAGCCAGTGCTGTAAACCTCTGAGCCACGTCTCCAGCCTGTCACCCTTATCCTATCACGGGCTTCTATGTGGTTCTTTCTTTTTCCTGAATGAGAAGTTGGCCAGGGGAGGGGCCGGGGAGCTGACTCCGAGGGTGGCCCAGGGATGCTGGCGATGGCTGCCCACACCTCTTCACCTCAACTCTATATCGTCTCCTTCTCCCACAACTCCCTACAGAGCCCCAGGGAACTCTTAGGAATTGGGCTAGCCTGGGATATCTACACTGTCCCCGCATCATTGCGTAACCTTTGGCAGAGCTCCTTGGCCTGGCACTGGGAAGATGTGGTGCTGACAGCAGATAGTTGCCTGTAGACACCAAGTTCTGCTGGGAGATGTTCCTCAAAGTGCTTTATTTCGTATCTAAATGGCTACAGTTGCTTTCTGCTTCCTTGAGGGTGGTAGATGCACAGAGATGGAAAATAACTTGTCCCAGGTCACACAGATCTAGGTAGGAGAACCAAGGTTTCCAGGGAGTTCAAAACCTTTGGTGGTATAGCGTAGCCTCTGGGTTTTGAACAGCTCACCTCGACTGGAGAGGCTGTCTGGTCCTTCCTTTTTTTTTTCCCCTTCATGGGTCAGTCTTCCATTTAGCTGCATGGCCAGCGGGTGTATTCCAGGCCTTTCTTCTGTGACCTACGCGAGAAGGGTGCAGGTTCAGATCCCCTTGATGCCTCCTGAGGGGGACTCAAGTGGGGAGTCTGCCTCTCCCCAGCTTGGGATGCCATGTGACCTTGAGGCCAATGTGTGTCTGGGCTACCTTAGGTTGCTCCTGCAGTGGGATCTGGGGCCCCCAGTGTCAGGAGGGGTGTCCCCGCAGGTCCCCAGCTCTCCAGGCTCTGGTAGGGCCTGTGTAGGGATGCTTGGGTGTGTTGGGATTTCTTCTGTTTTCTTCCTCTTTCCTGCTGCTGGCTTCCGGTCGGTCTTCATGGCTTCTGGTCCCGAGGTACGTGAGGAGTTATTTTAGTTCCCTGGAGGGCTACAGTGACTGTGGCTATACACGGGCTATTTTTAGTTCCAAACATTTATTTATGTTCCCTTCTGGCTCTTTGTATATCTGTATGACCTCATGCGTTTCTGTTGGTATCTACACCCATTGGTGCAATGTCTACACAATGGTGTCCCCAGGCATACACATGCACACACAACTCTATGAATGGTCCGGTGCTGACACATGTGGACTGGAGTGTTTCTATGTACTAGAGGGGTTGCAACCCATCCACACGTGGATGCAGACACATGGGTCGTTGTCTGGGCACACGTGGACACATGTGTACTGATGTGTGTTCCCAGGTACCGAGGGGCGGGGGACATGGCTCTGTGGCAGAGCAATGGCCTAGCTGGGGCAAGCCACTGGGCTTCAACCTCAGCATGCAAAAGAACAAAAGGGTCACTGTCACCATGCAGCCACCATGTACTCCCATCTGGCATTTTGGTTTTTAAAATTTTATTGATTTTTATTTTACGTGCATTAGTGTTTTGCCTGCATGTATGTCTCTGTGAGGTGTTGGATCCCCTAAAGCTACAGACGGCTGTGAGCTGCCACGTGGATGCTGGGAATCAAACCCAGGTCTTGTGGAAGAGCAGCCAGCACTCTTAACCACTGAACCATCTCTGCAGCCCCTCATCTGGTGTTTTGAAGCCAGGTTCTCCTTTTGCATTCCTGGAAGGATGGACTCTTTGCTGCCGATTCACCCCACTTCTAGGAGTTAGGATACCTGGAATCCATCGTGGATCCCAGCAGCTGATTCTGGAGCCAGACCTGGGGAGGCTGCTTGGCTCTCTGCAGAGCCTATATACTAGGTATGTCTCACTTCCTGAGAGGTCTAGCCCAGGCTGCCCGCTCTGTGACTTCTAGGGGACTGAGGAGCGTTCATATGTCCTTGGCCAGTGGAAAGAGTGGCTCCAGGCCACTGTGAGACCTTCCCCAGGTTGCTACCGGATGTTTGGGACTTCTCATATTAGGGCCTTCAGTTCTGGATCCAGTGTCATCACTTTAAGGGTGAGGACTCAGTCAGGGGCTCTGCCAAAAATGGGAACAGGACAGGGGGCTGAAGCAGAATTGCTAACTCCAGGCCAGCCTGGGCTACAGTGTGCTAGGCCTCAAAACACCAAAAAAAAAAAAAAGTAGATAAAAATGGAAAATAGAAAACAAAAGCAGGAGACCCTTTCACTTCTCTTTCTCTTCCTCCTCACAGGTGGCCTTGGCTTCCACTGGCCTAGGGAAGGGGCAGGTCAGGCCCAGCTGCAGACAGAAACAAAAAAAAAAAAAACAGGCCTGGAACAGCCTGACTCTGAGCCTGGGGGCTGAGGAGGCTCTGTGGCTTCTCAGGGGTGATTCCCACTCCCAACCTTGGGTGGGGGGTGCTCTGCACCTTCTGAGAACCATGGCCCCCTCAGACCTGGGGCTCCCTGCCCTCTGACTTTGTGATCTTCAGCTGCCTGAGGAGGGGAAGGAACAGGAGTGGCTCGACCCTTGCTTGCTTCCTGATTTTTCAATGAAGTTCCTTCCACCCTCCCCAGAAGCTTCTAGAAGGGCTCTTGGGCCACTTCAGCTGTGGGGCTTCTGGCTGTCTTTGTGGTTCTCGCTGAGCTGGGTCCTCTTTTGCTTGGTTGGCTAGCCCTCACATTGACTCAGCGTGCCCTGGTGAAATATGCCCAGGCCCAGGCTCACTGCTCAGGGCTTAGTCCTGTTCAGCCCCAGACTGCCCCCTCGGCCTGACCTCAAAGGATGACTCTGGTGTGCCAGGTGGCTCACCTTGCTCTGATACCCCTCTTCACCTCCAGGCCCCTCCCCGTCTCCCTCATGGTTCTCTTGGCCTGTGGTCTTCCATCCTGTGGCTGCCAGCCAAGACCTGGAGAGCAGCAGTCACTTGCTCCCTCTGCTCCCACATGAGCCCCAGGGAGGTGAAAGCCTCTCACCTTCAGTTCCTCTCCTGAGGGTGGCTGCTGTCACCATACCTTTCGTCTGGATTCTTGAACTTCTTTTCCAATGTCTCCTATGTTCTCCCCAGCTCCCAGTCCAGCAGCCAGAGAGACCCTGAATCCTTCCCCTGGGTCACGAGGCCACCACCCTGCCATCTGATACTTTTCTGGCCTGTCCTCCCCACTACCCCTTGTTCGGGGCCAGGTCTGTGGTCTTACACCTGTGACCTCTCCCAGTAAAGGTCCACTTAGGTTGATTCCTATTGCACCTGCTTGGGAATGGTCCCCACAGTTGACACCGAAGGCCCCTCCTGCCCAGCTCTCCACCTCATTTGCTGTGTTTTTTCTTCAGACCCAATACACTGTACTATTTACCTGTATGTCGGGCTTTTTTTTTCTTCTGCCACGTTGTCCCCAGGGGAATCCTGGGCTCAGAAGGCCAAGGACCTCTGTGGTGTTTGTTCTCTGTCCCCAGTGTTAGGACTGATGCCTGGCACCGGGCCTTGGGTTCCCAAATGTTTACCCAAAGTAGACAGGCTGAATTACAGGGTGTCCTACAGGGTAGGTCCTGTGCCAGGCCATGGGTGCCATAGTGCGACTGCCCTGCCATGGCTGGCCCAGTAGTTCTTCTGTCACAAGCATAGTGCTCTTTAGAATACATAGGTGTTATGGTTTAAAGAACCAGTTCAGAGCTGGACGGTGGTGGCACACACCTTTGATCCAGCCCTTGAGTAGCAGAGGCAGGCGGATCTCTGAGTTAGAGGCCAGCTCCGTCTACAGAGTGAGTTCCAGGACAGCCAGGGCTACACAGGGAAACCCTGTCTCGAAAAACAAAAAGCAGAAAACAAGCTAGTTCAGGATCTAGGCTGATGAAATGCTGTGAATTTGATCCCCGAACTCAGGCCAAAAAAGCTGGTAATTCAGTGCTGGAGAGGCAGAGGCAGGAGAACCCCTGGGGCTTAGTTACCCTCCCCCACCAGGCAACCATGCTCAATTGGGGAGCTCCAGGACAGGGAGAGACCCCCTTATATCAAAAAACAAGGTGGATAGTGCCTGAGGAACCACACTTGAGGTTGTCCTTTGGCCACTACGCACACACACATACGTGTGCACATGTACACATGCATGCCCACACACAAGCACGCACACAGCACATGCACACGTGTGTACACATGCACACACGCGTACACATGTGCATGCACAGGCACGCACTCACACACCCACATACAACATTCATGCACACCCACACAGACACACATATACATACGCACACTCTCGCCCTCCCTGGCCCACCAGTCCTTTCTTCACAGGCTCCCGTCTGTCTGACCAATCAGAGTTCCTGCGACTCTAGCCCACAGGTCTTTCTTCTCCTCCAACATCACACACTGTTCCTTCTGCCCAAATGCTTTCCCCTTGACTTTTTTACTCGGTTCCTCTCCTGTGTTTCAAAATAAATGCCATTTCTTTGCATTTCGTGGTGCCTGGGGGTGACCCAGAGTTGTCCTCAGGCTAGGCAAGTGCTCCATCACCAATCTACACTACCAGCCTATAAGTGGGATTTTCTGAAGACGCTTCCCGGCCACCGGCTTCCCCCACCTCCCCCGAGGCTCCCTCTGCGACTTTCCCTGTGCCCACCCCACAGTGTTCTGTGCACATGGCTCTACTCCACAGTGGTGATGTTGCTGGGCCGGGACCTGTGCTGAGACAGGGCGAGGACCCCAGTGTCCGTCCTTGAAAACACAAGCCTTGCAGCCTGACTCTCCTTCCATTCTGGCGGAGAGGGAGGCTGTGGGTGAGTCTCAGAACCTTGCAGTGCCTCCGTCTCCCTGGGCCACCTCCTGAGGCCACTGCACAAGCTGGCATCCATATGTCCCAGACCACACCTGGTGGCTGAGTGCCTGGCAAGTGGCCGCAGAGGCAGGATCTGAGTCTCGACACACTTTTTCTTTACTCGAGCAATTTATCTCTGGTGTCTATATCCAAGTCTATATACATGGGTGTACCCCATGTATATGCTGCTGGCTTCCCCTAGTGACCTCTTTTCTGGCCCAACACAAAGGCAGTGGGCCAGCAGGAAGAGATCCAGGTCTCAGGGATCGCGTCAGGACTGCTGTGAGCAGTGGGTAAATAAGTCACACTCGTCTTGGCCAAGGGCAGGAGAGACCAGGAGGTGGGAACAGGTTTGGGGTGCACGGACTTCAGGGAGTAAACTGGAGTCTCCAGCAGCCCTGGCTTGGGATTGGTCCTGTGTTCTCCTCTGTAGCCTGTGAGCCCGGATTTATTACGAAAGCAGAGTCACTTCCTCCCGTGGTTTCTTCACAAGTGGTGCCAGCGTGGGGCTGGGGTGAACAGCCTCTTTCTCTTGCTAATGATCTATATCAAAGGACTGGGGAGTTGTGGCCCACAGGCAGGAAGAGCAAACATTAACTGGGTGTCATCACACACCTGCAATCCTAACACTCCGGAGGCTAAAACAAGAGAATCGGGAGTTTAAGTCTTCCTGACTACATAGGGAGTTCAAGGCCAGCCTTGGCTGCAAGAGGCCCTGCTTCTATAAAAAGGGCCAGCGAGAAGACTCAGTGAGTTAAGATGCTTGCCACCAAGCCTGTGGACCCGAG
Source organism: Cricetomys ansorgei (assembly GCA_026225945.1). Classification (NCBI taxonomy): domain Eukaryota; kingdom Metazoa; phylum Chordata; class Mammalia; order Rodentia; family Nesomyidae; genus Cricetomys; species Cricetomys ansorgei. Next base: position 9,254,868 of record JAMJFZ010001012.1, read on the forward strand.
TTTGATCCTGCGACCCGCCTAGTAGAAGAAGAGAACCGACTCCTTCATGTTTGCCTCTGACTTGAGCGCGTGTACCGCGGCACACTCAAACTCACACATACACACAGATAACAAATGTGGAACAATACAAACCCAAGCAATGATAAGGACCGCAAGACATGGTGCCTGTGACTGTCCATCACTGCCGATTGGCTGGGCTTGGGTCACATGCTCATCTTTGGGCCAATCACTATGCATCAAAAAATGCTGTGACAGAGGCGCCCTCTCTGAGGACTCGGGTGAGGGTGGAATGATGTCCTGTGGGTTCTCGGGAGGCAAGGGTGACAGGTGGTCCAGGTGGGGATGGAACCCTTTCCCCTCGTTAGCACCCGATCGCCCTCAGCTTCTGTATTCGGTTGTGTATTCTCTCATGGTTGCGTATTCGGCTTGCTTTCTTTGGCACTGGCTTTAGGCTTTCTTGAGGGGGAGGCAGCTTATCAGAGTACATTTGATGACTCTTAGATTATTGGGTTTTCAATTACTTGGGTTTCTCTCTTTTCCTTTTATTTTATTTCATCATCATTATTGTTTTTTGTTTGTTTGTGTGAGACAGGGTCTTTCTCTTTCTATAGTCCTGGCTGTCCTGGAACTAACGATGTAGACCAGGATGGCCTTGAACTCGCAGAGATCCCCCTGCCTCTGCCTCCTGAGTGCTGGGGTTAAAGGAGTGAGCCACCATGCTTGGCCTCAAATTTTTGGTAATCCTCCTGCCTTTGCTTCCCAAATCCTGAGGTTATAGGCGTGTGCCACCATGCCTGACATATCTTTTCTTTCGTTAAAATCGCATGTATTTGTTTATCTGTGTGTGTGTGTGTGTGTGTGTGTGTGTGTGTGTGTGTGTGACACACACATACATGTGGAAGTCGGAGGACAAATTGTAAGAGTCCGTTTTCTCCTTCCATCATGTGAATCCCGGGGATTGAACTCAGGTCATCAGGCTTGGCCACAAGTGCTTTACTGGCTGAGCCATCTCACCGGCCCCAATGTTTTATTTTCTCTTTAAGGACACCAAAGCTTAGCCGGGCAGTGGTGGCGCACGCCTTTAATCCCAGCACTTGGGAGGCAGAGGCAGACGAATCTCTGTGGGTTCAAGGCCAGCCTGGTCTACAGAGTGAGTTCCAGGACAGCCAGAGTTACAACAGAGAAACCCTGTCTTGAAAAACCGAAAAAAGACACCAAAGCTCAGAGGAAGCCACAGGCATGGTTGGTAGCCAGTACTGGCTGGTTGCTAGCCAGGCTGACTCTTCCAGGATAACTGAGAAAGTGGGATGCTGGGCCCAGGGAGAGGGAAGGGATCTTGGTAAGTGAGGAGCAGTCGGGTTGTTGTATGGTGGCTTCCAAGGCAGTCCAGATGCTCCCGCCCATCTCTTTTCTCTGCTCCCATCCGGTTGCAGGAGTGGGAGGAGGTGTTTTGATAAAGTGGGAGAGATGTCAGAACCGGGTATGCCAAAGTTCAAGCTTTCTGTACCTCCCCCGAGGCTCGGGGTGGATCTGAAGACGCAGGTTGGGGGAACAAGCCCGGGCCTCTGTGACCTTCAGCACGCTCGGCGCCAGGCTCCAGCGCAGAGGAGTGGATATGCTCTGGGCATGCTCTGTAATGTGGCCCAGGAGTCAGCTTCCGTCCCAGACAAAGCAGCTATTAGCTTTTGCCCAGGACTCTGGGGCACAGTGTGAGGGCTGCCACTCAGGAATCAGACCCTTTGTGAACTGAGCTGTGTCCTGAGTACCTGCATGCTTGCCATGTGCCCGGAGGAGAGGTAGGAGGTGGGTGCTCCCAGAAGGTCACCATCAAGGTTTTATATAAGAGTTAGAAGGTTTCTGGGTTAGGGCTTTGGAGGCTGACAGTCCAGGTTTGAATCGTGGCCCTACCAATTTCCTGCTGGGTGACTTCAGGCAAATGCCTTAACTTCTCTGTGCCTTTTCACCCCGTTCTGAGTAATGTCCTACATCTGACTTTTGTGAGAGCAGAGGGGCTAATACCTGTTCAGCACCTAGAATAATAAGCTGTGCTACATACCATGTTGACACACTTACCAGGTAGGTCTGCCATTGGTACTTGCAACAGAACTCTGCTGTTTTTGCTGCTCTGAGCCGGCACCAGGCTTGCTCGCGGTGTGCCCAAGTTTCCCATTGGGCCTTAGACCGGCTGGTGAAGTCTTAGGCTGATTCCGCAGTTGCCCGAGTATCCTGCAGTATAGCCCTGCCCACCGTGTCCAGCTGCCTCTCCAGGATAGACTCCGCTGTGGGCAATTCTCTCACTTTCAGGGAGAATTGTTTTACAAGTTATTTGAAAGTAACTATTTAAATATATTGTTTAAAATAATTTTGTAAAATTATTTAAATATAAAATTATTTAAAAAAGAATTTTTAAAAAAATTTGTAAAAATTGCTGACACAGGCCACACTGGCACTGACCCAACCCTGCAGAGGATACATGTAGACCTACAGGTGGGCTGTTAGGGTCACCTGCCTCCCTGCCCTCAGCCTGCAGCCACAGGCTAGCCCCCGCCTGTGATACCTCCACTTTGAAATCTGCTAGGTGGGGACCGAACCTGTGATCTCCTGCCTGATGTGCCACATCTGCAGTCATTTTTTTTTTTTTAACTTAAAACCATTTTACACTTATTTAGTTTTAAAAAATATCTTTTAATTATGTGTCTGTGTGCAGGTATGTGCACATGAGTGCAGGTGCTGTGGAGGCCACATGAGGGCGCTAGACCCCCTGGAAAGTGAACTTAGGTTCTTTGCAAGAGCTACCGTTAAGCTGTCTCTCCAGCCCTTCTTTGTTTGTTTACATAGGGGCCATGTAGAGATCAGAGGACATCCCTGGGGAGTCAGTTCTCTCCTTCCATCATGTTGGCTCAGGGAACTGAACTCAGGCTTGGCAGCGAGTGCTTTTACTAGCTGAGCTATCTCAAAGGCCACTTTTTACTTTTTATTTTGAGACAAAGTCTCAATAAGTTTAACAGGCTAGCCTTGAACTCACTCTTGGAATCCGGGCTGGCCTTGAACTTTCAATCCCCTTGCTTTAACCTCCTGAGTCGCTGGGGTGGTAGGCCTGTCCTGCTTGGCTATAGTTGTTAAGTTCAGAGGGTTGTCCTGTGAGGGTCTCCTTCCGCCTGCCAGTTGTGCTACCAACCCTTTCTCATTGCCCTTCCTCCTAGCCGTTTTCCTGGAGCTGAGGAGCTGACCAGGGTCTAGGCAGGGTGCCCTCGTTGTGATTGGCCTGTGCTCATCCCACAGACCCTGCACAAAAGCTGCCCAGTGTGAAGGCTGTGGGACTATCCTGGCTGAGCTGGCAGCTGGGTGCTAAGGTTGTAGCAGCTGGGTGCTGGCAATGGGACCTGGGTGGGTTAGCTAATGCTAAGCCTCCTCACTTTTGCCACACTCCCAGAAGTCTTAATCCTCCCGCTGGCCAGGCAGGAGCCAGCCCAGGGTTCACACTCAGGCTTGCAGCTGTAGGAGCCCTGGGGCGTCAGAGCTGGCCTGATGCGGGTGGAGGCCCAGGAAGGGGGCAGCTAGAGGCGCCCCCCTATTTTACTTCCCCCATCCTGGACTCTGAGCCCCACAGGAATCCTAAGCCCTGGCCCATGTCCCATCTGGACTCCTGGCACGGGTGGCTCCACTGGCTCCCCTGGGCTGAGAGCCCATCCCAGCTGGTGCTCCATTGTGGCTGGGGTCCTGACAGGCTCCGGCCTTGGGATTTCCTTTCACTGTCTGTTCCCAGCCCTCCCCTTGCCTCTCGTCTTTGTTTCTTACTATTGTGAAACGTATTTCTTATTATTGTGAAACATAGCTCTAGCATAGGTCAAAATACACTTTCATTGAGTTAAATCAGCTGCAGGTGAAAAGATGGAGCCTTACATTACAGTCCTGTGGCCCTGCCAGAGGGAAGCACTGCCTCTTGCCTTTCATAGAACCTTCTAGGTCCATCCCTACCGACTCAGTCTGGTTTTGAACTTTTCTCCAGTGTGCTCAAACTCTGATTTTATTGTTGCTATGTTCTGCTTTTGCCGTTTGTCTTTTTGAGACCGGGCCTTGCTCTGTAGCTCAGACTAGCCTTGAACTGGTGTCAGTCCTCTGTCTCAGTTTCTGGGATGCGGGGCCCACAGATGTACGCCATCACGCCTGGCCTCATTGGTATCCTGGATGTGGCTTCTTTTGCTCGGCCTCTTTTCGAGTTCATCTATGTAATAGCATATGTCTATGCAGCCTAACACGTTATGACCGAGTGATTTTTCTCCACGGTATGGACAGCCGCGTTGTGTTTATCATCTTTAACTAGTGGCGGATAGATGGCGGCACTTGTGGGCGTGGGAAACGTGCTGCAGGGAGGCATGTGGTCGTGGGCTCACTTTCTCTTCCCCTTTCTCTCTCCTTCCCTGTTTGCCTTCCCATCCCTCAGCCTCTTCTTCTGAGGCTCATCCTCTTTTTGGCTTTTGATCTCAGGCGTGACCTTTAACCTGCTTCAGCAACGGCAGTCTGTCCACACCGCAGCGGGTGAGAGCTTGAGTCTGGAGTCCTCGAGCTGGGGTCCCGGTCTCGGCTCAGCCTCCCGCCAGCTGCGTGACCTACAGCAGGTGGCTGACCTCTCTGACCGTGGTTAGGTGCCTTGCTTTATCAGGTCATTGTAGCAAATACCCATCAGCTGGCATCTCCTTTCTGGCTGCTCTGGAGGCTGGATGACCATGGCTGCCTCTGTGGCTCCTAAAGCTCCCCCCTCTTTAGCATGCTGTCACTGCCTGCCTTGTCCCCGTCTCCCTGTGGTAGTCCTTGGTATCTCTGTAAGCTCTTCTTGCTGTGGACTCCAGTCACATCGCATCAGGGGCCATGCTGACGAATCGATTGCCTCATTTTAACCTACCACCCCATTATGGGCCCTGACTTCCAATACGGTTTCAGTTTGAAGCATGGGGTTGGGGTGGGGTGGATAGGAGGTAGTGGTCTAACACCGTGTGGACAGACCGGTTCAGGCAGGACATTGTGTGGCCACCTTGTTATCGGAGTCTCTGTGATTAGTGGCTGAGACCCTTGAAAGACTGGGTCCTGTGGGATTGAGGAGGGTGCCCAGGAATAGCTAAGCAGTAAGCAGTTGCTGGGAGTGTGGGAGAGAGGGCTGACACAGCTGCCTTTGAGTCACCCCTGCTCCTGTAAGTGATCCCAATAAACACATTGTTGCACCCATCTGGATGAGTTTGAATCACCTCTTTGGTCAGAGGTCACCAGGTCACTTTATCTGGGATGAACAGAAAAAGTGAATAGGAAAAGTCACCCAAGAATAGGGGTTCTAGTTGGGCAGTGGTGGCACACGCCTTTAATCCCAGCACTCGGAAGGCAGAGGCAGGCGGATCTCTGTGAGTTCGAGGCCAGCCCGGACTACAGAGTGAGTTCCGAGGACAGCCAGAATCACAACAGAGAAATTTGTCTTGAAAAAACAACAACAAAAAAAAAAACAAAGAGCAGAGTTTTTTGTGTTTATTTGTTTTGTGTTTATTTGTGTGTGTGTGTTGTGTGTATGTACATGTGTGTACACATGTGTACATGCATGTGGCCGTGGAGGCTGGAGGTTGATGTAGGTGACTTTGATCACTCTCCACCACACTGATGCCAGCATCAAGTTGGACTCCAGCTGCAGTGCCTGCAGAGGTGGTGGCATCTCCAGGCTCCAGCCACTCAGCTAAGTGTCACTATCTTATTTGGGTTGCTTTGTGCATATCTGGCTTCTGGCTTCCTGCTGTTGCCTGGAGTCCCTGTTTAATGTCTGTCAGGTTTCATCTGTTGCCATGGTGACAGATGCCCTGGTTTTTCCAATTCCTAACTCCACACACAGCATCTTCCACACACTCCCTGGGACCTGCCATATTGAGTGGCTTCAGATCTGTCCCTGAGATGTTTGGGCAAGCAGCTGGCTACCTGCTGCTAGCAGGCTGCTTTAAATGAGCTGTCATTCCTTCTAGAAGCTGTGTGGCTTTGAAGAGGGCTTCTGGGTGTTGTTTCAATTTGCATTTCTGGTTTGAGAGTTGGAGACTCTTGTGTGTGTGTGTACACATCTGTGAATGTGTGCATATGTGCAGGTAGGTGCATTTTCTGTAGTTGTGTACCTGTGGATAACAGAAGTCCATGTTGGCTGTTCTCAATGACTCTCCAGTTTATTTTGAGACAAGCTCTCATTACATAGACCAGGCTGGCCTTGAACTTACTGAGATCTACCTGTGTCTACTCCTAAATACTGAGATTAATGCCATGCACCACCACATCTGGCCCTAAGCATTTATTTGTTATTTTTGGCAGTGCTGGAGTTTGAACCTAGGGCTTCCTAGGTGCTAGGTAAACACTCTGCCACTACCCTACCTCCCATGTCTGGTTTATTTTTTGACTCAGGGTCCCTCATTGAATCTGGAGCTTACTAACTGGCTAGACTGTCTGGTCATCCAGCTTCAGGGAACGTGCCTTTCTCCACCCACCCCAGTGCCCACAGTGCCGGGCTTATAAACTCATCCTTGGACTTGCTGGCTCAGTTGACTTTATCATGGGTGCTGGGGGATCCCAACTCATGTCTGAGCAGCTGGTACTTGTAACTACTGAGCCAACTCCCCATTCTGCTGCATCTCTTTGGCTCTGAGAGTTTAAGGGACATCAACAGGCTAACCTGAGGCCCGGTCTCTACTTACTCAGGATTTGTGTTGTGCGGGGCATGAAGCTCCCTTTGTAGAGTGCTTGGCTAGCGCTCATGAAGCCCTGGCATCAGTCCCCAGCACCCCAATAACTTTACATGGTGGTACATACCCGACAGACACCCCAGCACTTGGCCAGACTACCGTGGGGAGTTGGAGGCCAGCTTGAGCTAGAGACACTGGTCCAAAAAGAGATTGTGTGCTGAAGGTTGTAGAGCTCCCTGGGTGTCTTGCTCTTGTCTGGGATGGGATTGTGATTGGCAGGCAGGTAGAGGACAACAGGAAAGTCCCACCAAGGGCTGGAGGCCAAGGGGCAGGTGTGTCTGTCCCCACACCAGGGCTGGGATCAGAGGGTGTTCCCTTCAGGGGCGATGCCCCAGTCTCCTGGACTAAAGTTGTGTCCTTAAACCATGGGAACTTGATGGCTAGTCTGGGAGCTCCTAGTGTCTTGGGGCTCCAGGCTGTCTCCACTCCTGGAGGTCCTCATGGCTCCTCGGCTGGTAGCTTGAATGCTCCTGTCTCTGCCTCTGTCTCCACGTGGCCTCCTCTGGAGTCTCCTCCTCCTCTTCAAGATCTATTTATTATTCTTATGTATATGTGTGTATGCCTGCACGAGTTGACATGCTCGATGTATGTGCTTCGTGCCTGTCGAGACCAGAGGGCAACAGATCCCCTGGACCCAGAGTTCCAGACGGTTGTGAGCCACCCTGTGGATGCTGGGCCCTGAATGCTGGTGTTCTTATCCACTGAACCATCTCTCCTGCCCCCTCCTCTTCTCAAGTTCTCCTGTCATTGCATTTGGGAGCCAACCTAAGCCCAGACATTTTGAGATTTGTTCCTGTTTGAGACGGAGTCTCACCATGCCTCAGGCCTCAGGCTGGTGAGACTGGCCTGACTGGTCTCAAACTCATTCCAAAGCGCAGGCAGGCTTTGAACATATAATCCTCCTGCCTCAGCTTCCCGAGCGTTGGAGTGACAAGCTTGTGCCACTGTGCCTATCTGATAGTCTTAACTTGCTGACATCTTCCCAGACCCTGTTTTCAAATAAGGTCCCATCCTGAGGTTTGAGTGGGTGTCAACATGTGGGGCATTATCCACACCACTGGTCATGCGCCATGTGTGTGAGCCCAGCCTCAGACCTGCAGGAGTCTGGGATTCAAACACAGCTGTCATAACGTAAGTTCTACAGAAACTGGAGTCCCTCCTGAAAGTCAGTCCTCATCTGTGGAGGGGCTGGTCACCCCCTCACCATCATCTGGAGGTTACATAGGGCCACTGGCATGGTCGGCTATCTTAGGGTGCCCCACATGTGTGCATGGCAGGGTACCTTTCGCTCAGACAGCCCCACTGTAAAAGTAAACTACAGAACAAAATCACTAATCTGTGGTGATAGCGGGGTCTCAGCACTTGAGAGGTGGAGGCAGGAGGATCAGAAGTTCAAGGTCATCTTCTGCTAACAGACTAAAGGGGAATGACCCTCTGGGAGTACAAGGTGACGTGGTGCTGCCCTGCCCCAGGGTCCCAAGCACAGAGGTAACTTTGGTTCGTGGATTTTTGTTCCTTCCTGCAAAAAACATGTTTGTGTCCAGGAGAACCCCTCCCTGCCTTCCTATCCTGGCCCCTGGTACCCGTGCGCACTTCCTGCATTTTGCAGCCACTGGATTGGGCACCCAGATGGGTCCTGGGTCTTCCCCTTCTCTTCAGAGCGCTGGAGAGATTAGCTGTTTCCCATCAGCCAAGGCAAAGGAGAGGGTGTGCATTCAATAGCATGTCTCCGGGACATTGGGCCTGTTCCAGAACCACCTTCCCGTGTCTTCCGGAGCTTTCTCAGGAGATGGATTAGTTTCTAGAAACGCCACTAATTTCCCCTGGCTGGGTGCCCGGAAGCCACACGTGTGAGTTAAGGTGTCTGAGCGTCCTCTGAGGCCCCAGGAGACCTGACTTGCCCACCTACCCTGTTCAGCGCCTGGTAGCTCCTGTGTCCCTCAGCTTGTGGTCCTACTGGTTACTCTCTATCTCCTCCTCAAGGTTGTGGGTCACCTATGTAAAAGATTAAAGGTTCATCCACACAGAACTTGGTCCCTGAAGGCACTTGCTGCCCTCAGCCACGATCAGAACTTCACAGTAAGACCCTTTCTCAAAAAACACAGAACAAAAACAAATAAACAAAAAAACCCCAACAACAACAACAAAATGGACCAGAGATGCTTGCCTAGTGTGCACGAGGGTCTGAGTTCCGTCTGTAGCTTCGCACACACTCACACACCAGCTTTCATTGAGCGCTTGCTTGCTCTTCCAGGCGTCTGCGTGCGGATGCAGACGTGTTCACCAGAAACACCCGCCTCTGTTAAGGTCCACAAGAGGCATTTTCTGCAAGCGGAGGTGCGCAGGCTCTGTGAGGTGGAGGTAGCTGCCTGAGGCTCCATAGCTGTTGGGGTGGTTAGGTTTTACCTGGCACATGGGGGTACCGCCCTTGCCTGGAGGTGGCGCCCTAGCCCTCTTCAGGGACAGGCTCTACAGCATACGTGTGCGTGTTTTGCGATTGGGTTTTTGCTGACATTTGCAGAGGGGTGGGCTCTTAAGTCAAATCGACACTTCCAGGCTCCTGTGTGCATCAAGATGGCAGAGCTGTGCAGCAGCCGCAGCTGCACCCTCAAGGGGTCCTCCTCCTCCCTGGATGGCTTCTCCAATGTGCGGGTGAGGGCAAGAGACGGGACTTACGCGTGCCTCCGTTGCTTGTCAGCGGGGCTGTGGGTGGCAGTGAGGGATAAAACTGGGGAAGTCCGCTGGTGCTTCCGGGATCGTATCCAGCTGCTGGCTAGCGTGGGCAGCGAGGTGGCCAACTCAAGTCAACAGCGATGTCATTAACACCTGACCGGTGTGTTCCGGGAGGCATCTTGGGTTCCTGGGTGATGGGTCCGCAAAAAATTAAAAATAAAAAATCAGGCCATTATGGATTCTGAGATCTGAGGCTGCTGGAGCTCCATGGTAACCTGTTTCCTCAGTGTCCTTCGTTTGTCCTGAGCCTCCCACCTGGTCAGGTGAGATGGTAACGAGGGCTGAGAGGGCCAGCGAGATGGCTCAGCGATGGCTCAGCGCGTAAGGGCGCTTGCTGCCAAGCTCGATGACCTGCATTGGATCCCTGGATCCCACACGGGAGAAGGGCAGGACAGACTCCTCCAAGTCACCCTCCGGCCTCCACACCCGAGCTGCGGTGCCTCTGTGTCTGAAACAAGCAAATAGAGGGGATTTTTTTTTTTAAATTGAAAGGGACTAGGAAATGCCATTTGTCCCCGTAATTCTCCCCTCGGCGTATGAGGTGTGCAGACTGTGCAGAATGAAGACGACAGGCCCAGGTCTAGCTACTGTCTCAAGGAGGCCCTCCTCTTCTAAGGACTCGGTTTCCCCATCTACAAAGTGGTTGGTGTTAACTCCCACATTCGGCTGTGGGGACTGAGAGTCACGGCACGTGTAGGGGTGTTGTCTGTGGTGGGAGCAGTGGTGACCCCAATGTCCCTGGGAACCTCCGACAGAAGAGACAGTTTGAGCCAGACAAGGGAAGGTGGTGGGGAGAGGAGGCCCCTAGGGAGATGGCTGTGGCTGAGCAGCCTGGCCTTTGAGGTCTCCCCACAGATGACCTTCTCAATCTGGGCTTGCATAGTTTGTGGTCCAGGAGCAGCGGCGTGGGCCGAGCTATCAGCAGTCAGGGCCACCAAACCCTCAGTAGGGGGAGGGAGGAGCCTGGACCTGCTCCGTTTAGAGGTAGAGGCTTAGCAGAGAGCCACTGCGGAGAAACCCGCAGCCTGGCCACAGAGTGACACTGCCTCCTTCCCAGGCTCACAGCTGGTTCTGCTGAGCCCTGGCTGGTAACACGGTGGGAATAGGGAGGTGACGGTCCCCTAGCAGATGGGACACCCACAAACTCCACCATAAGGCCTCCTTCTCCAGGCCAGGAGGGACACTTGGTGCTTTGAATTGTCTCCAGGTGTCTTGAGTCACTCCGGAGCCTTGGGAGTTCTTGGTCTCGCAGATGGGGCAGACACAGAGGAGCAGGGTAGACAGGCAGAGGCTGGTGCAGGGAGAGCAGGAATCACCCTGAGGTTCTTCTGGGGAAGCAGGCATTGCCTCTTCCAGCTGAGGTGACTGCTCTGTCTCATGCTGGGCCCTTCCCAGGCCCTGGAGCCATATGTCTGCAGAGAAACAAGGTTTTTGTTTTTTGTTTTTTTCGAGACAGGGTTTCTCTGTAGTAACTCTGGCTGCCCTGGAACTCACTCTGTAGACCAGGCTGGCCTCGAACTCACAGAGACCTGCCTGCCTCTGCCACCCAGGTGCTGGGATTAGAGGCATGCACCACCACCATCACCACCCGGCAAGAGACAAGGTTTTGTGGACTATAATGATGCACATAACAGGGTGGCAGAGAGGCTGTGGTGAGTGTGGGTAACGAAGAGACTGGTGGGGACGAAGGGGCCTCTCAGGCTAAGGAGGAGCAGGGCTCTCTGAGGGCCAGACCGGGCAGCCTTTCCACCTGACCAAGAACCAAAATGAATGTTTGTCCAAAAGTAGCTCACAGGTAATGGTAGCACTGGAGCAGATGTTCAGGACACCTGTCGGGCTCCAGGTTGCTGAGGGTCAAAGGTCATGCACACCCACAAGGTTAGCCTCTGTAAAACCCAGTGGGTCACAGATGTGCTGAGGACAGAGGGAGGAGGAGCAGGTGCCGTTGCTGGTACGGCGAAGGGTGCAGCTGCCATGCAAGGCCAGTGTCAGGTTCTCAGAAAGCTAAATGAAGAGTCAGTGTCTGGGGCGGCCGTCCACCTGGAGAATCTGGACACCACACAACAGCTAAAGGTAAAGCACTTAGCGACGATAGATGGGCAAATAGAAACAAACTTGAAAAGGAGGGGTCTGGAGAGATGGCTCAGAGGCAAAGAGCACACTCTGCTCTTCCAAAAGATTCAGTTTGGTTTCCAGCACCCACCTCGGGGTCACGACAACCTGTAACACCAGCTCCAGGGGATCTGACATGCTTTTCTGGCCTCTGTGGGCACTGTGCCCGTGTGCACAAAGCCATATACACATTAGTAAAATTAGAATTAAATCTTCAGAAGCAAAAAGAGGGCTCTCTATGAGAGGAAATCGTTTACAGCTTTACAAAGGAAGTGAGCTTCCTTTGTGTTTTGAGACAAGGTCTGGCTATATAGTCTCCTGGCTGGCTTCAAACTCATGATCCTCCTGCCTCGGCTTTCCAAGTGCTGGGCTAGCTGCCACAGAGGAGAGATTCTGTTCTGTGCTGCAGTGCGGATGAACCCTGATATCAGATTCGGACAGACGCCAGGACAGACGCATCTTGATTTTGTTCACAGGAGCCCCTAAAGCGCCCAGGTAGAGAGCTTGGAGGAGTGGGGTCCTGGGGGGGAGAGGAGGGGCTGGGTAGAGTGTTGAACGGGGACGGGTCTCAGAACGACAGATGGGAGGTGGGCTGTGGCTGTTGGTGGGGACAGTTGTCCAGACGGCACGGGCGTACTTATCACCATCAGAATGGATGCTTAGAAATGGCCAAGTTTGGCCAGGCGGTGGTGGCGCACACCTTCAATGCCAGCACTGGGGAGGCAGAGGCAGGCAGATCTCTGTGAGTTCGAGGCCAGCCTGGTCTACGGAGTGAGTTCCAGGACAGCCAGCGTTACAGCAGGGAAACCCTGTCTTGAACCCCCCCCCAGCAACAAAAAGGCCGAGTCTGGAGGTTTCACTGTAATGGAAATGAATAAACCTGCTGTGGCTGGTTTCCCCCTTAAGAGACGTGGGCCACAGCCTCTTTACTCTGGACCCAGAGACCATGGTGGCTGTGTTCCAGCCTGATGAGTGTCTTAGAAAACCCCAGTTCCCTGGATGTGTGGCCCTGACACAGTACTGTGTGGCAGCCACTGCCCCTTGCTCTGAGGTCTGGCTGACCTCGGGCTGCGTTCTTGAACCTCAGCCAGTGCCGGGCTGGAGGCCCTTGTGGTATTGTCCTCACTGAAGTGTGTGTTGAGTGGGTGTCTTCCTCGGGACAGCCTTGAACCCCAGGCCAGCTCACATTGCCACGGAAGGGGCCCTGAGGGCACCGTGCAGCAGTCTGGGGACCAGGCTGGAGAGAACTGAGGATGGGGCCCCTAGCCCGCCCCAGCCCCCCGGCCTCGTATGGCCTTGTGTGGTGCTGGCTCAATGGAGAGCTCGCACATATTTCTAAATGTTGAAGTTCGGAGCTGCTACTGAAAGAACTCTCTAGACGTCTCCCATACCCATCTCTCACCTAGTCTAGTCAGGGCCGCCTTTCCTGAGAGGCAGGACTCTCTACCCCACAGGTGAGCCTCACGTATTTCTAGTTGGGGTAGGAGGCAGAGAGGTCCGGGGGAGGGAGCAGCAACACAGTCTGCTGATTCAAATGCATATCCAGGGTGTAGCCATTGGGAAGCAGAGACAGGAAGATCATAGATATGAGGGGAGTCTGAGCTGCACACTGAGGTCCAGGCTAGCCTGGGCTATATAACCTGTGAGAAAAATTACATGAAAATATTCCCATTTGCCACCTGGCCTGAGCCTTGGTAAATGTTAGCCATTGTCATTAGCCTGACACCTTGGCACCAGGATCAAGAAACAGATACTCCCAGAATCCCTTGGGGCTCCTGGAAGGTAACCAGTCCACTAGTCCTCTCGTTGTGGCAATCCTTTTGCCTTAGCCTCCTGAGTGCAGGGATTACAGATGTGAGTTATCACACTCAGCCCTCCGCTAGCTCCCTGTTGCATGGATTAGCTTGACTTAAACTGAGCTGAGGTCTGTGCTCTCAAAGTGAGACTCCAGCCTGGCTCTGCAGCAGCTTCAGGCAGCTGAGCCTGAGGCCAGCCATCCCTTCTTGTTGCTGGGTTGTGCCCTGAGCAAACTGGTCCCTGTTTGCTGGGCTCCCGCTCAGGCCTGTGATGGAAGCCTCTGGGGACATTGCTGTCTCAGTCTCCTGCTGATGGTTTCATCTTTCTGAGTGACACCGAGTATTGAGTGACAGAGTGCAGATAGGTGGGAGTGGATGACACAGGCTCCAGGGACTGGGTGATATTTCTGCTTTGATGGCTGTTTCCCAATGATGCTGCACTGCGCATGCTCCCTCCAAGGGTGATACCGGTGTCACCACTGAATGCCAACAAAAGCATCCGATGCTCTGGGTGCTTCCTCTCCTGTCCCTGAGTCACGCAGATTAGGGGTCCTTTTCTCCACTCAACGGCTATTTCCCTGAGGGCAGAATCCAGTTTGGCTAATTTGCCTCGTAGTGCTAAGTACCAGTTTGGGGCCTTGAGGGGCTTGGGCAGATTGGAGTTGAACAAATGAATGAAGAATCGAATGAATGATTGAACTAATGAATGAAGGAACGAGTGAATGAGTGTTCTCGGCCTGTGCGTTGTGGGTCCGGGCTGGAGGGGAGGATGCCTGCGGCCGCGCCCATATGGGACTGTGTCCCCCGGCTGGACACCACCTAGGTCTTCAGAAGGAGGCAGAAATGAGGCATTTGCCCCAGCACCACACTCTAAGACTAACCTTGGCTACGTCTGACAGACGTTGAGAGTGCGGGCCGGCGAGGGGGGAATTGAGGAAGCAGACGGCCGCTCTAGTTCCTTCTCCTTCTGCGGAGTGTGTGGTGTTAACCTGACAGGATCTAGGATCACCTTGGAGACAAGTCTCTGGATGCATCTATGAAGGGCCCACCCTAACTGTCAGAGCAAGCGAGCTGGACTCCAGCATTCATTCACCGTCTCTGCTTCCTAAGGACGCAGTCAGGCAAGCTGCCTCAAGCTTCTGCCCCGTTCCCTTTCTGCCCTGATGGACCGTGCCTTTGAACCGTAAGCCAAACCAACCTTCCTTCTTTAAGTTGTTTCTGTCAGGCTTTTTCTCACAGCAACGCAAAAGTAACTAGTATAGAGGAGATGCCAAGGAGAAGTATATATTTATCCATACATATATATGTTTAATATACATATGAAGTCAGGGCACTGTGTACACGCAAGTGCTCTGTTGTTAATGTCTGGTCCTTGTGATTAGAAAATTGGGGCTTCTGTAGAGTCTGAGAGAAACCACTGCTCAACAGAAGCTTGTTAAACAGTAATAGGCCCCAGAGCAAAAGCCAACCTCACAAGTCCCCAGGAGACCTCACCCTCTGGTAGCTTCCTGGGGTCCAGACACATTTGGTGTACGCGTCTGTTCCGTGTTCAGCAATGTGAAGGACTTTATCTGAGTGGCCCTTTCTGTGGGAGCAGAGGGAGCGTGGCTCAGTGAATGACATACATACAGGTGCCCATGTATCTGGGTTCAGTCCTGGCCCAGCCTAGGAGCTCCCTGGGGCCCCTGGACCGACTCTCATTGCTCTTATCTCTGGGGAACCCTACAAACAGTGAGGATACTTTTGATAAGACCTGAGGTCCTGAGGCTGCCCTGAAGGGGCAGCAAGCGGTACACAGGAGAGCCTCTGTGGAAGCCATCTGAGCCCTCCTCCATGGGGCTCTGGTTTTATACCTGGGCAGGTTCCCTGCCCTGTCAGGCTGGGGTCAAAGTGAGGTCAGGAGGCTTGTACCTTGAGGACACCTTCCCATCTCTGTCCCCTAAAGATGTGTCTGCCTGCTCTTATGCATGTGTCACAGTAACAGAAACCACAGTTCTCCCGTAACCTGAGGGACTCACCAGCCACACCCTGTGATGTCTAGGGAACTTTCTAGCATGTGACTTTGCATCCCCCAGCCACTTGAATGTGGACATTGATATCACTCTTATGTATTAAGCTACTGTATCAGAACTCTTGAAAACATTTGTGGACCGCCAGTGAGTGGGCGCTGACACCTCCCCAGGGTGACACAGGAGTGGACCACCTCATCGTGGTGAACAGGTACTTAACTTCAGCAGGCAAAGCGATGGCAACACACCCCCACCCCACCCCAGCAGTGTGCCCATTCTGTTACCCCACATTCTTGCCAACATTTGTGATTGTCAGTCTTTCTCATTTTAGCCATGCCGGTGTATGGCACAGAGCTCACTGTGAATTTAGGGGACATTTCTGGAGTCGGTGGGGCGACTATAAGAAGTCACAGATCTTTATGCTCGGCCATCCTCTGTGCGCGGCTTTCAGTCTCGAGGCTGCCTCGTGATCCAGGGCGACTGCTGTAGCTCTCTCCTTCAGGACTGAATTTCTGGGCAAAAGGAGGGGGACTTGTCACTGAAGCCACAGGAAAGGGTGTGAGGGGGAAGGACGGTATTACAGAGATGGATCCTGTCCACTTCCTTCACTGCTGTGGCTCCCTGGCCTAACACACAGCCTCTTGTGAACTGGAGACTCAGCAGAGACTGTAAAAGGGGAAGGGGAGCTCCCACGCAGAAGGCCAAGCGGGAGAGATCACATGGGTGGCGTCATTAGGAGCGTCAGTGCAATGGGCCATTAGCTCGGGAACACCTTAGGGGTTTGGGTGCGAGTGGTGGTGGGTAGTGGAGAGTGAGCTAAGTGGGCGGTACAGGCAGATGAGGTTGGAATGACACGGGAGAGATTATGCAAGACCCCCACTGGTCATTGCCAAGGATTTGGTGCTCATCTTGAGACACAGGGATCCGACGGGGAAGGAGAGTTGCTCTGACTTCCATATGAAGTGGTTTTTCTGGTTCTGGGGGAGAGCAGACTGCGTGGGGGGCAGGATAGAAGCAGAAAAACCTTGAGGAACTACTGCATCATTGCAAGCAGGAGTGAGGGGAGCCAGGAATGGAGCTGGAGGGGGTAGACAGATGGGTGGATTTCAGGGATAGTCTGGAGGGACCACAGCTGAGACGGGGCTGGATGAGTGTTGTTTGGGGGGTACCGAGAGTCAGGCCTGACTCAACCTCTTCGTTTCTGCCCCCCAATTATTTCAGGGACAGGTGTGGGTTCCTTGTAAAATTTCTTTTTCAAGTTTTTTTTTTTTTTTTTTTTTTTAATGTATGTGAGTGTTTTGCCTGCATGTATGTCTGTGCACCACACGCCTGCCTGCTGCCAGTAGAGGCCAGAAGAGAGTGGCAGGCCCCCTGAAGCTGGAGATAAGGATGGTCATGTGCTACAGGCATATGGGAACTGAAACCCAGATTCTCTGCAGGAGCAGCCAGTGCTCCTAACCACTGAGTCATCTCTCCAGCCCGCTCCCTGGTGTGTGGTGTCTTCAAGCCCCAGGCTGGATTGGTGCTGTATTCCTTGTGTGCATGGCACCCCTCAGGGCTGGTACATTGTGACTGACTGACAGCGTCTGTCCCAGCCCAGAACCAGGCCTGGCGAAGCCATCGGCAATGGCCGCAGCTGTGCTTTTGAACCTGAGTTGTGTTCGCTGTGACTCCTGAGGGACAGATGGGGTTTTGCAATTTCCTAGGTCAGATTAATGGTTGCTTTGTGAAGCTGCAGAGCTGAGCCACTGGGAAGGACCAGGAGAGGTTGGGAACAGGGCCCTACGGATCCTGTGCTGTCCTATGTGGAGACAGAGCCTGGGTGAGACTCCATCTCTGTGATCTTCATGCGACAGAGCCCTCTGAGCCTAGTGGCTGGGCGATATGGTCAGAGAATCTATGAGGTGAAGTGGGCAGAGCATCTTGCTACCCTCAGGTCCCCAGCACCTCAGGTGGGGGCCTTGACCGTCCCTGGTTTTTTGCTCTTCTCTTGTCCCTGATATCCAGGTGTGATTGGATCCTGCAGGCTGACCTTTAGTTGAGAACTACCTTGGCTGTAGTCAGAGTGCCCTCGCACCCCAGGGCCACCATGTTCTTTCTTGTTCGGTTACCCAGAGTCCAATTTAGGCTCAAAACATTTTTTTTTACCTGGTGCCCAGCCACCCTACCCAATCTTCCTCTGGAAGGCAGTTGACTTATTTTCTGCTGTACCCCGCACCCAGGCCACTGCTGGGGTGAGCGCTCAGTACATGCCTCGTATGTATTTGGGGTATGCACAAATAATTGGGACACACAGGCCCTCAATGGACATGGACGTTGTTTCAATTTTCCTGTCTCTCAGCTACTTGGAGTACATTTTGGGGGTCCTCAAGCCTTGCAGAGTGGGGTAGTTTATGGCCCCCCCAGAGAAGAGAAAACCCCTGTGTATTAGTCTGTTGCTGTTACTGTAATGAAGGATCCAGGCTTGACACCGGTGTCATCTGTCTCTGATGAAGCCACTTCATGCCGCTGTGTATGCTGGGAGCAGCCTTGGGTAGAGAGATCACAGCGGGAAACCAGAAGCCAGAGAGAGTCTGCACCCCAAAGCCCGATCTCAGTGAGGCCACACCTCCTGAGGGCCTCATCCTGTCTCACATGGCTTCATGCCAGAGACCAAGCTTCCAACTGTGACCCTAGGCACGAGAATAAGGACTCTGTGGGTATTTTTAAGGTAAGGATCTGGTGGGTGTCCTTGAAGAAGACAGAAAAGGGTATACAGAGGATTTGGAGGTGACAGAGAAGGCAGGCATGGGAGCCAAGAGACTGAAGGAGGATGGAGGGTCACAACTGGAGCTCAGGTGTCAGATGCGGGCCTCAGGCTGTGTACTTTGGCTACAGCTGGCGCAGGAGCTTGGTGTTTGGATGTTTGGCAAGGCTCCTTGCGTGGGCTTGAACCTGGGCCCTTGGAGACCTATGAGACATTCCTTCTAGTCTGTGGTTTGCTGGAGGCTCAGGGCTGTAGCCTCTGCTCCAAGTCCCCTAGAAGGATGGCTGTGCTCATCGGGACTCCCCACTTCCCCTCCTGGCCTGTCTGGGTCCATGACCCTTGGGACTGTGTTCACTGTCTCTCTGGCCGCTACTCAGTCCCGGCGGAGGCTTGGTGCACTCCTCTTGGATAGGAGTCAAGGGTCCCTCCATTCTGTCCTGCACAGGGCTGGAGACCTGGCTTTCACAAGCTTGAACCTCTAGCTGAAGTATCTATTTTTTAACTTTTGAGAACAGACAAATTGCTGACAGCGAAGGTGGGACATTTTACCCATCACATATCCCAGCCTGTTGCCCCAACCTGAATCTAAAGAGCCCAAACCCTCCATAGGCTTGGAAATATTCTCTTGGGCTAGAGGCACAGCTTAGTGGCACAGTGTATATGTAGCCTGCGTGAACACTGAGGTTCTGTCCTGGCACCCCCAAATGCCATTATTTGTATTAACATGAATATGTGTATTGTGTTAGAGGTCAGAGGTTAACTTCAGTGTTGTTCATCAGAGCCAATTCTCTTTGTTTTTTCTTTTTTTTTTTAAGATTTATTTTTATTTTACATGTATGGGTGTTCTACCTGCATATCTGTCTGTGCACCATGAACCTGCCTAGTGCCTGCAAAGGTCAGGATATAGTGTCAGGTCCCTGGAACTGGAGTTACAGATGGTTGTGAGCCACGATGTGGATGCTGGGATTCAAACATGGGTCCTCTGGAAGAGCAGCCAGTGGGCTTAACCACTGAGTCATCTCTCCAGCTCCTCACCTTGTCTTTTTTAGTCAGGGTGTCTCACCAGGATCTGGTTCTCACCATTCTCAGGCTAGCCCAGCTGGCCAGCAAGCCCCAGGTATTCTGCCGTCCCCACCCCCCAGTGCTGGGATTACAAGCAAGCGCTCCGCCACAGCTGTTTTTGTGCATGGGAGCTGGGATCAGTCTGGGGTCCTCCTGCTCGTGAAAGGAGCACTTTACAACTGCGCCAGCTCCCTAGCCTCCAAAACTCAGCTCTTAAGGTCACACTATGTCAAAGGTGCCCGTAGGATGCTGGGTCCTCTTGGGGTTCAGTTCCCACACTGGTCGATTATATTCCAGGATTGGCTTTGGCTCCTTCCTCAGAGTGTTCTGAGCTCCCGCCAGGTGTCTGGAGCTACCCAGAGTTCACGGATGCAGCGGGAGCATTGTTGGTGGGGTTTATGGCCTGGGAGAGAGACATAAGCACAATACACAGGATGAGTTCATGAACTTAACCTGGGAAGCAAGGAGTGCTGGGGGAACAAAAACAAGAAGGGGTGAGGGAGTTCAGGACTCGGGGTGAGCTATGTGGGCTTTCCTGAGCACAGACACAGGACCCCCAGAGGGCCTTGCCTACGAGGCTTCCTCCACATTGAAGGCAGAAGGCACAGCCAGTGCAAGGGCCTGGGTACGAGTGTGTGGGCGTCCGAGGCAGAGCAAGGATACAGAGCAAGGATGCAGGCCAGGCCGGGCTGATGGGGTGTTGGGGACAGTGGCAGGATATGGGGCTAGAAATGCCATCAGGGCCAGATGGAGGAAGAAGCTCGTAGGTCAATGTTAACATCATAAAACTTATTAAAAAAAAAATTGGTGTGTGTGTGTGTGTGCATGTGTGTGTATGTGCGCATGCATGTGTGCGTGCGCAGGCGAGAGGACGCGTAGAAGTCAAAGGACACTTCGCTGGAGTGGGTTCTGTCTTTCAGCCGCCATGTGGGTCCCAGGGATCCAGCTCTGTGCCTCAGGTTTGGAGATAAGCACCTTCAGCTGCTGAGTCATCTTGTCAGCCAAAGAATTCCAAACTTAAAAAAAAAAATCTGAAAGATGTTGGGCCCTGGGCTCCAGAGAAGGGGAAGGCCACCTCCCACAGGCATCACGATCCCGTACTCACTGGGCAAGGTACTTCATCTTCGGCTCCCCCAGCACTCAGCCACCTGCTCTCAGAGGGACCTGCCCATCACCCCATGCTTTTGAGTGAGTCTCTGGCTAGGCCCCTGTGTCCAAAAGAGTGGCCAAGTGTAATGGCCAGGATTCTGGAACCCCTTTGGTCCTCAAAGTTTCACCAGGCATCCAGGTCTGACGTAAAAACATGGAGTCTTTATTCTGCAGAGTAAACCAGCATGCTGGGGTCAGGCACCAGGTGGAATGGCCAACCCTAAACAAAGGCTTGCTGGCCTTTTTATAGACAGTAAGAGGGGGTTTTAACATAGGTGAGGTAGCCTGGTTTCTAATTGGGGGACAGAAATGCAGTTTACAAATGTTTAGTTTTGATTGGCTCATGCTCAAGGGGCTAACTGTCCACATTCTTAAGCTATATCTGGTTAGCCATCAAAGTCAAGACATTTGGTTTATGGCCCCCAGGCCATAAACCCCCAGGAGTGGCCCAGATAAGGTAGGGGCCACTCCTGCCCTGCTTCTTTTCTCAGATTGGTTGCCCTCAGAGTGGGGGTCCTTTTTCAGGTTATCTAAGCCCCATTTGGCAGGTATATCCTGACTCCTGTTAGTCTGCCATTTGGTTCAGGGAAGGGACTTTTGCAGTTTTTCCCAGGAATCAGGGTGGAGGTAGGTCCCTTTTGAGTCCTAAGGGTCCATGGCTCTTCCATGGTGGAAGCCCTTTCCCTCAGAAAGACTTGTCCAGGTCTAACACCAAGCAGGATCTTTGGGGAACTGCCCTGCCAGCTCTCCTGAGAGACTGGGAGGGGACTGGAGCCAGTCTATTCCAGATGAGGGCCTTTAGGCGCTCTCTACAGCTCTGCCGGCCTCTTACACCTTGAGAATTCCTCTAGGGCAGGATTTTCAAACTGGGGGATGTGATCTTTCTGATATGGGTTGTGACATCCCCGGGGTGTGTGGGCGGGCGACTGATATTTAAAACATAGTGGGGGTAGGGGTGTTGAGGGAGAAATGGCTCAGAGGTTAAGTGGAGCGTGTGTGTGTGTGTGTGTGTGTGTGTGTGTGTGTGTGTGTGTGTGTTACAAGTGTGCAAATGCCAGAGAGGGTATTGGAGCTCCTAGAAGCTAGAGTTACAATTTTGTTAGCCACCTGACATGGATGCTAAGAATTGAGTTCATTTGCCTGGGGCAGCAAAGTGCTCCTAACCACTGAGCCATCTCTCCAGCTTCCCCCACCCCCAGATTAAAAACGAACAAACCAGTAAAAGTCTAAAACACTGTAAGAGCCAACCATAGTGACATCCCTGGATATCTGTAAACCCTAGCACTGGGGAGTTGGAAGCCCGAAGATTAGGAGTTCAAGGTCATCCTTGGCTACATAGAAGGTTCAAAGGCCAGCCTGGGCTACATGAGACTTCCTCACGTACAAAGAGGGATGGGGCAGAGTATGGAGTCAGAAAAACTGCAGTTGGCACGGACGTCATCTTGCTCTGGGGAGGGTGCCCTGGGTGGCAAGCGGCATTTGGAAGCTGGTCCTCTGGGTCCTCTCAGCCACTGGGCATCTCACAGATATGATCTGCTTCAGAAGTGCGTGCGGCTACCTGCCGGCTCCCTAGGCTACCTACCTCATCTGCACCCTCGCTTCTTTTCTTTGGGCTTCCTATTCTTTGCACAGTCGCCGGGAAATTATATCCTACGTGACTTTACAGTTTACCCTTTTTTTAAAATTATAGCTGAGTTTCAGTGTGGGTAGAAGTCATCATTTTGCCACTTAAAAATAGACAGCTTACGGGGCTGGCAAGACGGCTCAATGGGTGAAGGCGCTTGCTGCCAAGCCAGATGGCCTGAGTTCAATCCCTCGGGCCCACATGGTGGAAGGAGAAAATCAACTTCTGCTTGTCCTCTGACCTCCACACATGTGGCCTGGCATGTACAAGCCCACACAGGTACCCCAACAAACAAATAAGTAACTGCCGTGATTAAAAGCCTTTGTCGAGACACGCCGGCCTTGTCTGTGCTGGAGCTCTGCACAGCAGAACTCACGCAGCCTATGTGCTTTTGCTTCTGCCTTCCCTGTCCCAGTAGGACCCCACGGCATCCTTTCCTTCCCTTTTTGCTTTTCGAGACAGGGTTTTACGTATGTAGCCAGGCTAGCCTTGAACTCATTATGTAGCTAAGGGTGACCTTGAACCCCTGAGCCTCCTGCCTCTACTTCTAGAATGCTGGGGTGACAGCTGTGGGCGTGCCACAGCGGGTAGAACAACTGATTTAACCCACCGGGTCATACACACCGTCCTGAGCGCCCGGGGGCTTGCCCGAGTTGGCCAGGTTGACAATCTCCTGGCAGCTCTCTGGATGTTCCCTAGAGCCTCATTTTACAAACACCGCTATGAGTGGACACGGAGTCCAGCACGCTCTCGCAAGGGGCCAGCTTTCACTGGAACTCCCTCCCGGGACATTTTCCTGGCACAGCCTGAACCTTTTTCTTTGTTTTGTTCTCTTGCTGTTGTGAGCCGGGCGATCGCCGTGCCGCCAGGCTGGGCTCTGCGAGCCTGCCAGTCTCTGTCGCAGCTGCCGGGGCTGGTGACTGGATGCATCCCAGTCCTGGCTTACAGTCTTTTTTTTCCCTTCTTCCCATGTTTTGTTTATTTTGTTGTGCTGATAGCCTTGCAAGTGCTAACTACACTCTCTTCCTCCAAGCTACGTCTTCAGCCCCCCTTCCCCCCCCACCCTGTCTACGCTTTCTTTTATTTTAGATATAATATTGTTTGTTTATTCTTAGAGAATCACAACATGCATACATACAATGTCTTTCAGTAGTGTACACTTGCTGCTCCTCCCAGATCCCTCTACAGGCCACTCCTAACTTTACATCTTTGAGACAGGGTCTCACTGTGTAGCTCTGGTTAGCCTCCAACTCACAGAGATCCTCCTGCCTCTGCCTCCCGAGTACTGGGAGTAACATCATGTGCCACCACATCTAGTACTTTTTTAATCTTTTTTTTTTCCTTAATAACCTTCTGAATCCAATTCCTATGGACCATATACACATCGGTGGTGGGAGGGCACCTTTACACTAACTATGTCCATTTAGCAAAATAGTAGTAGATTCACCCTTGGGGTAAGCCTGGGAGCTCTCAGTCATCAGCCTGTCTGCAGTGTTGGGCTTCCTTTCTACAAACATGCCACACTGTGTGTGTGTGTACGTGTGCATACATGGAGGCCAGAGGGCAGCCTCAGGTGTTGTGCACCTTGTGTTTGGAAACAGAGTCTCATTTGCCTGGTACTTGGTGATTAGGCTGCCAGTGAGCCACAGGGATTCCCTCCCCAGTGATAAGATGAGAAGCTTGTGTCACTATGCCTAGCATTCTCACATGGGTTCTAGGAATTGAAGTCTGGTCACGCTCACACAAAAGGCACAGACCCATCTCTCCATTCCTCAATATAACGTTAATACTCAGCCCGACGGTACTCTCCCGGATGCCCTTGTGCCTGCTGGGCTGGGCTTTGGGATCCGTGGGGCCAGCACTGTCCTTAGGACTCACCCTGGCTTTCTCTCTCACTGAGCCCAGGGCTGTGATCTTTGGCCTTGGGAAGGAGGATAGGACAGAGTGACAGCTGTGTTTGGCCTTGAGCTTCGTGACTGTTATCTAATCGGCTGGTCCTGGTTCCTCTGGTCTCTGACTGGGAGAAAATGCTTCTGCAGCCACAGGTGGGCCAGAACGCACCTACCAGGGTGAGTGTGGGGCGGAGTGGGGAGAGTCACTTTTTACCAGGTGACGGTGTGATGGCTGGGGCTTCCCTGACCCACTCACTGTTTCTCGCCCGACTCTCCTTTAAACCTTCCAGTGGCCCATGGAGTGGACACTGTGCTTGGTCCATGGCGAGGCCTCATATGTCACCAGGGTAAATTTAGCAACTGTGTGACAGCAGCTGCCTCACAGGGCTATGGGGCTAAGCAGTAACAGGAAGCACAGTTCAGAGGGCAAGGCTTGTCGTGGGGCACCCAAGGACACTCTGCTGCTGCTGCCAGTGTCCTGAAATGTTTGTGTTTGTGCCAGATGTTCAGGGTGTGGGTGACCGGTGGCCACAGCTGTAGGAAGGTGTGACATGGCCTCTCCTAGGTGGGGATTCATACTCAGCAGAGGATTTACTTTACTTGAGTCCCGTGGAGAACAGGCTAGACCCTGCCATGGCTTCAGTGACCCGGACCTTGCTATACCCAAAGACAAACCCAAGCCCAGAGAGGCCAGCTGGGCCTGGGAGAGTATGACCCAGTGTCTGCCTGCCTTGGAGTCTACCCTGACCTGCCGGTTCTGACCGGCCATGTCGTCTGGGGCCTCCACCTGTTGTTTCTGGCTGTTTGGTGACAGTGGGGTGGTTGTCCTTGTCCTGAAGGGCTGAGTTCAAAGACAGTTGAAGGTGATGTAAGCTGCCAGAGACCTGGCTTTTGGACATTGCTGTCTCTGATGAGCTGGCGGTGGGGATTTTCAGCTCTGTGGTAAAGCAGAGCTCAGAGGTCAGGGAGTGACCCACCTCTAGCCTTTAAGAAAATTGGTTGTTTTGTTTTGAGACAGAGTTTCATTCACTGTGTAGCCCAGGCTGACCTCAAAGTTACCATCTTCCTGCTTCAGCGCCCCAAGTGCTGAGATGACAGCCATGTGCCACCACGTCAGCGGTAGGGAGCTTATGCCAGGGCTCTCTGTGTGGGCTAGGTAAGCACTGAACCACATCCCCAGCCCTGCTTGGTGTTTTTCTGTCCCTTGCAGCTGGTGACTCTCCAGAATCCAGCCCTTTGCTTGCCCCTCCCTGCTCTCTCAATGCCTCTCACAAAGTGATGGCTTCCTCTTGCTGCTCCGTAAAAGCCCCACAGGGCTGGGGACAGATGATCTGTCTTGATTCCACTCTTGGGACCTCACCTTTCAAGAATAGCTGCTCACAGCATGCTTAATGAATGAATGAAGGAATTAATGAATGAATAAAGGAACAAATGGAAGAGTAAAGGAATGAGGGAGTAAAGTGAACAAGTGAAAATGAATGAATGTAAATGAACAAATGAATGAATGAATGCATGGAAGTGAGTCACAGCCACCTGTGCAGGGAGCCACCCTAGGAGCATCTCCCTGGAGGAGCACTGTCTGAGCCAGTGTTCTATTGCTGTGATGAGACACTGTGACCGCGGTAGATCATATAAAGGAAAGCATTTACCTGGGGCCTTGTTTAGAGTTTCAGAGGTTTAGTCCGTTATCATGGAGGGGAGGGGAGTATGGCAGCAAGCAAGGTGAGCCTGGTGTTGGAACAGTAGCTGAGAGTTTACACCCCAATCCACAGGTGGAGAGAGGGGCGGGGGAGACTTAGGCTTGGAGTGGGCTTTTGAAACCCCAAAGCCCACTCCTATAGATAGACCTCCTCCAACAAAGCCACACCTCCTTCGACAAGGCCACACCTCCTCCGACAAGGCCACACCTCCTAATCTTCCAACCTGCTGGGGACTAAGCCTACAAATCTATGAGCCCGTGGGGGGCATTTCCATTCAGATCACCACTACCCCTCCCCTGATGTGCCTTTGAAGCCCTGGGCACAGGCAGCCTCAGGCAGCTGTTGTGAAGCCATGGGCGGGGAAGCTGCTTCTCACACTCTCGTTTCTCCCCACAGAACGTCCGCATAGATCCCAGCAGCCTGTCCTTTGGGATGTGGAAGGAGATCCCCGTCCCCTTCTACTTGTCTGTCCACCTCTTTGAGGTGGTCAACTCCGAGGAAGTCCTAAAGGGCAAGAAGCCAGAGGTGCGGGAGCGTGGACCCTATGTCTACAGGTGAGACCCAGCAGGGTAGGATGGGGATTTGCATGGGAGGGGATTTGGGGGGGGTTTGCGGTCTGCCGTGCTGAGCCTTGGAGATGGCACCAGAGATGGCCCAGTGGTTCTCAACCTGTGGGTTGTGACCCTTTGGAGGGGGAAAGGGTCGAACGACCCTTTCACAGGGGTCACCTAAACTCATCTGCATATCATATATTTACAATTCATAACAGTAGCGAGATTACAGTGATGAAGTAAGTAGCAACGAAAATAATTTTTTGGTTGGGGGGTCAGCACACACAAGGAACTGTGGTAGAGGGTCCCCCGCATTAGGGAGGTTGAGAAGTGGCTCACAGTTACAGTGGCTCACAGTTTCTTTGTGGAGTGATGATGGGGTGGGGGAGGATGTGAGTGCATGTGTGTGTGTGTGGGGGGGGGCACAGAGGACCCAGGGGGTCACAACATGAGCAGAATGGCTGCTGCGGTGTCCGAAAAGTCAGACAAGGGCGCAGAAGTGAAGCCAGTTGACATGGCACCGAAGAAGAGAGCCAGCTGCAAGCAGGGATGGGACTGAGCGCGCAGAGGGGGCGTGTGTCTTAGCCGACGTGGCCTGTGTGGGTCTGTGTGAGAAGGAGACTTGAGACCTCAAGGGAGAGGGCGGGAGTGGGAGGGAGACGTGTGGATCTGTGGGATGCGCAGTGCAGAGGTCCTGAGACAGGAGAGTGGTAGCATTGAGGAACAGTGAGGAAGCCAGCTTACGGTACAGGTCCCCTGGGGCTGAGGGCTGCAGAGCCTTGGGGCTTGCCTGCCGGCAACTCTCTCCTTGGTTTCCTGTGGGTGCAGGATAATATTCCCACCTGCCGAGGTGAGAGTATTATTTTTTGCATCCACCCTACAGATGCCAAAACTGCGGCCCCAGAGGTGGAGAGACTGATTCAGGAAGTAGCACATGTCCTGATCGTGGGCTCTCATGGTTAAAACTATGGACTCTAAGAGTGGCTGCCTGGTCCTCCTCCCTTGGTCAAGGAGTTTTACTGCTGTGTGCCTCAGTTTCCCCATCTGTGAGATGGAGGTGATAGTATCCACCGTGGGTGGGTTCAAGGACCAGATGAGAGGGTTAGTTTGAGCCTCTTTGCTCAGTGTCTGGCGTGCAATAAACTCAGTGAAGGCTAGCAGTTAGCCTGTTGCCTGGCTCTTTGTTTCTTATGAGTTTACTGAGCTCCCACTGTGCGCTAGGTTCTGCAGAGTCCACTGAGGCACCCTGAGCCCCAGATGGAGGCCTCACCTTGCAGAGCTGACATTCTGACAGGGCTAGAGCAGAGCAGGGGGCAGATGGAGTCAGAGAAGCTGGGGGAAACAGACAGGGAAGCCAGGCCTGCTGGAGAGAGGATGCCAGCAGTCAGGAGTCAGTGGGGAGTGGAAAAGGAAATGAAGCTGGTCCGTTTTATCTTTTTTTTTTTTTTTTTTTTTTTTTGACTGCGCAGAGGACGCAAGCCGGGGCCTCCTCACACATGCTAGGCTAGCGCTCTCCCACTGAGCCACACCCACAGTCCCAAAGTAGATGTGGTTATTTCACTTTAGGGAGACTGAGGCACCAGTGGGATTCCAGCCCCAGGCTAACCACTAGGTCTCTGCTTCCTGTGAAGGAACAGGCCTGTGTGGACGCCTGCTTGGTGCCGGGGGCTGGTTGTCAAGTGGAAGGGAGATGGGGAGACTTGGGGGTGCTTTCCACAGGGGCTCAGAGAGCCTTGTGGTGGGCGAGGGACAGTAGAGAAGGGTTGGCTGGTGGTGGTAGCGTCTCGCCCTGGGCAGATGGTGGGATACATAGACAAGGGTGGCAAACTTGGCCTTGGTGCTGTCAGGATCAGTGCACCAACCCTCTGAGGCCCCGGGCCCCCGGAGTGCGCAGGGAGCCGATGGGAGCATCCACATGGCCTCCGAGACCCACTGACCCAGTGTGTTTCCACAGGGAATACAGACACAAGGCTAACATCACCTTCAACGACAACGACACTGTATCCTTCGTGGAGCAACGAAGCCTCCATTTCCAGCCTGACAAGTCCCAGGGCTCGGAGAGTGACTACATCGTAATGCCTAATATCCTGGTCCTGGTGAGCTGTAGCCGTGTCCACCCCATGCCGACCCTGTTTTCTCCCCACTGGCCTCTAGGGTGGGGGCAGTGAGCAAGAGCCACCTCACCCCACTGTCTCCATAGTGACCGCCCCATCCTTCTCATTGCCTTAGTTCCCACATGGGACTCTGGGACTTCCATCCTGATCCCTGGCAAAACCTAAAGGTCAGCGCCACTTGGGGGGACAGTGTGACAGGGTCACTCGATCTGGGGACTAGAGTTGGAGTTGCTGGGGCCTGCCAGGCTCAGTGCATGCTGGGACCTACTCAACTCAGAGCAGTCCTAGCTGTCTAGGGGAGGAAGCAAGAGTCAAAACAGAGGCAGGGCCTTTATATAGAGGGGCCAGGAGGATCCTCCCCAGGGACAAAGTCCCAGACATCAATTGGGCCAGCCTCACCAGGTCAGGACCAGATCCCACGGTCAGACACCACAATTCTGGCTGGGAGTTTGAAGACAGGGTGTGTGTGTGTGTTGGGGTGGGGGTGAGGGGGGACGGTTAAGGCATGATCTTGCCTGGTGAGCATCACAGTCCCCAGGGAAACCGACCTGAAAGACTGACATGTGAACTTGGAACGATTTTCATGCTTTTTTGAAATAGTCTTTTGATTCCTCCTCCCCAAAGGAAGTATGGGAAGGCCATATTCCCCAGCTATAGAAAAATGTAGAAAACTTTCATGCAGGTAACACAGAGAAGTGCTGGCTGGCTTTGTCCCTCCTGTACCATGCCTGGCAACCCCAAATCCATCGTCAGAGGCGTCCCTAGCGATCAATGAGGCCAGAGGGAGAATTTTTGTTTTTCTTATTATTTTATTATTATTACTACTACTACTACTACTACTACTACTATTACTATTATTATTATTATTATTATTATTATTATTATTATTATTATGAGACAGTCTCACTATGCAGACCTGCTGTCTTGCTATGTAGACCAGGCTAGCCTCGAATCCAGAGATCTGCCTGCTTCTGCCTCAAGCACTGCCCGGCACAAGGCTCCTTTTTTGATATTTACAAAACAATAATAACTCGTACTGGACTGGCTCAGTGTATCCACTGAAAGTGCCTGTCCCCAAGCCTAATGATCTGTGTTTAATCCCCAGGATGCACACAGCTCCACACATTGTCCCCTGACCGCCATATGTATGCTATGGCACCCTCCCAATAAATACAAGAAAACCCTGCGTTCATCACCAATGATGAAGGAGACCTGTAGTCATTGGGGAGGGGCACTGGGTGCTTGCTGGAAATGCCTAGAAGCATCAGCCATGCATTGCCCTGGAGGTGGAAGATGGCTTCTGGTTGTGCAGCCAAGGCCCAGATGCTTGCTACAGAAGAGAACAAACAAAGATTATGAGCTCAACTGCCCCCCGCCCCCGGCAGGGCACACTTTGACTCTGGAGGGGGGTGCAATGTCCTGGGCTCCCAGTGTTGAGGTGGAGAGGGGCCGAGAGAAGCGGGGTGGAATCTCTGCGATGAGGCTGAGGCAAGGGGCTGCTGACTACAAGTCAGCCTGAACTCCGCATTGAGGCCTTGTGGCAAAAAGCTTGACGAGGGCCCTGCAGGGAGTGGGGAGACCCTTTCTCTATTTGCTCTTTCTGGGCTCCTGCTCCTGCGAGGTTGGCATCCTGGTTGTAACCAGGGCACCCGGAACTTTGCTAGCCCTCTTCTCTGGCTGGCCTGCTGCTAACCTTGGCTGCAGCCTTCCCTGTTCTCAGGATGATGGAGGAGGGCTTCTCAGTGCCAGCCCCAGCTTTGCACCTGCCTCAGAGTCTACGTGGAGTTCTCTTAGTCTAACGCCTAACCCTTGGGATGTTCTTGAGCGTACACGTTGCCCTGGCAACAAGGACCAGAGAAAGGTCCACACGGAGGGGCTGAGAGCTCTTTGTCTGAAGCCTGGTTGGAGGTGGGGGAGGGTGTCTCAAGTCTGGCCCCTAACTCCACGTACTCGCTTTTGCAGGGGGCCGCAGTGATGATGGAGGACAAGTCGGCGGGTCTGAAGTTTGTGATGACCATGGGGCTGGCCGCCATGGGCCAGCGTGCCTTTTTGAACCGCACAGTGGGCGAGATCCTGTGGGGCTATGAGGACCCCCTTCTGAATTTTATGAACAAATACTTCCCAAACATGATTCCTTTCAAGGGCAAGTTTGGCGTCTTTGTTGGGGTAAGTGTCTTCCACCCACACAGACTGTTATGAAGCCAGCTGCCAGGCAGAGAGCCCAACTAAAAACCAGCTTAGGCAAAATTGGGAATTTATCAGCTTATATAACAGGAAGCCCTAGGAAGGCCTTCAGGAGTGGCTTGATCCAGTTCAAGGTGGACATGACTGGGGTTTAGCTTGGAAAACTGGACGCTTTGCTGTAGGAGGAAGACTAGAGGTGTATATGTCAAATGTCCCCATCCATGCTACTCAGATCTGCCCACTTGTTCTCAATCTTGACCTTTGGTAACCTGAGCTAAGATTTGACCCCTGATCCCTGACCCCTGACTCCAACTCCTTGCTCCCACTCGGCTTTCTCTGCAGGGTCTGCTGATAGAATGGGCTTGCAGTGAGCATCAGTAGCATGACCCACTCATCCATATGTCCGGGGCCTGTTATACTGAGCTCAGGTGAAAGTTACTGCTCAATGGACCCAGGTTCGATTCCCAGCACCCATGTGGTGGGAATCACAACCATCTGTAAACTAGCAGCTCCCAACCATCTATGACTCCAGTTTCAGGGGATCTGACGCCCTCTTCTGGCCTCCTCAGGCACTGCATGCATGTAGTACATAGACATACCTGCAGGCAAAGGACTCATACATATTAAAAAAAAAAAAAATCTTCTGGGGCAGACTGTGGGTAAGGCACCGTGTCTCCCAGGGACCAGGTGAGGACCCCATGGGGTGAACCTGTCACTAGATGGACCAGGGGCCACAGGTCGAGTGCCAGTGTTAGAGCTTTTACAGAGTCGGGAGCCCTGGGCAAAGTCCTGTTTCTGCATCTGCCCTTCCCAGCACCCTATACAGGCTCCCACCCCTCTCTCCTTTTATAGCTGAGATGTGGGGCTCCTGGATGGGGCAACTCTGGGGACAGGTGAGGAGACAGGAGCAGAGCAGGCTCCACTGAGTCCTGCTCCCCTGCCATTCTGCTTAGCCGGTCTCTAGTTGACAGAGCTGTTGCTTTTGTGACCTCTGACCCATTCCACCACTGGGGGCCCTTTCACTGAACTTCTAGATCCTTCCATGGTACTCTTTCCCCCTGGGGAATTATTACTGTTGTTGTTGTTGTTATTATTATTATTATATTATTTGGTATCTTGAGACAGAGCCTCTAAAATGTAACTCCAGCTGTCCTTGAACCCCCTGTGTACACCAGGCTCATCTCAAACTCAGAGATCCACCTGCCTCCACCTCCCAAGCACCGGGATTAAAGGCGTACACCACCACGCCCTACTTAAATGTCTTTATCTTAGTTAGCTGCCGGCAAGATGGATTCAGCTTGTCATCTCTGTACTTGGGAGTAGGAGGTCAGAGGGTGGCAAGTTCAAAACCAGCTTGGACAACTTAGTGAGACCCTGTCCCAAAATGTGGAGTCAAAAAGAAGGCTAGGGGGCGTGGCTCAGTGGACGAGCACTCGCCCAGCCATGTGCAAGGCCCTGGGGTCTGTCCCCAGCACCACTGAGTCAGCCAGCGGCTTGAAGGATGTGTCCTCTGAGGCCACAGTAAAGGTCACTGCCTGAGACAGTGCCACACTTAGGGCCTGTGGGGATTGGCAGGCAGACTACTGGAATACACGGCCCAAGTCTCAGTGTCTTAAACCCGGAGCATTCCCTTCTGTGCTGGGGCCCAAGTTCAAGGTGCAAAGCTAAGGACACCCTGTCCTGACATTTACAGCTCACAGTCACTGCAGCGATGACAGGGAAGCCGGGGAAGTGTGGGTAGGCTGGCTCAGCCCAGGCTGTGTGCGGGGGACCTGCCACCCAAGTGGACAGACAACACCCCTCCCTTGTGTCCTTGTGCCCTTGACCCCTAGACATGAGGTGCAATAGTGAGGGGCCTCCCCATGGCTGAAGAACAGGTGGACTTGTGCCTGTGTGCCTGGGCTAAGAGCACTGTTCCCCACCTGTCTGCAGATGAACAATTCCAACTCTGGGGTCTTCACCGTGTTCACCGGCGTCCAGAACTTCAGCAGGATCCACCTGGTGGACAGATGGAATGGACTCAGCAAGGTGAGCAGGAGGGGAGACAGCCCCCTCTCCCATGGCGGGGACTGGACAGGACTGGACTGGGGGGTGGGAGAGCGAGTGCTCTGGAGAGGGCGTCGGGGTCACCCAAGGACTTCGCAGGTCCAGGCACTGACCCTGGAGTGCTGCTGGGAACTCTTCTGTTAAAGAGGTTTTATTTACAAGGCGGACAGGAAGACATTCCCATAAAGATAAGACAATGGAGGCCTAGCATCTTGCCTGGGCCCACCAGGAAACCCCCATCGCTGCTTGCCGAGACCAGTTTCCTGGCCATTTACCCACCACCACGCCTCTGTGTACCCAGAAAAATGTGTTTTCCTTCCTTCTTTGAACACACCGAAATCCTGTCATGTGCTGTTTTGTAGCTGGCCCTTCTCCTTAGGGCATCTTTAACTTAAATTGTGGTTTTTGTTTGGTTATGTTGGTCAGGTTCTGAAGATGGAGCCCAGGGCCCTGTGCATCCTCAGCAAGGGCTTAACCGCCAAGCCACGCCCCCAGCCCCTCACTGGGGGATTCTAGGCAGGGGCTCTGCCACTGAGCCATGCCCCCAACCCCTCAGTGGGGGATTCTAGGCAAGCTTTACCCGCTGAGCCATCTCACTACCCCTACCATGGTTTTTTTTTTTAGTTTTTACTTTGAAATAAGGTCTCATTATGTATCCCAGGCTAGCTTCAAACTTTTGATCCTCCTGTCTCAGTTGCCTCCAGAGTGCTTAGATCACAGTGCCACCTGGCCCAGCCAACAGCCCTTCTTAGTGGGTGTTGTTCACGTTAGCAGAGTGTGTATGTTAACTTCTACTGGGGAAGGAAGCAGAAGATGTGGGCAATGAGCCCATTGAACAGATGACTTAACTGAGTCCTCAACAATGCTGTGTGTTCAGGCCCCACTGTGGGGAGCAGGAAGCAGGGCTGGATGCTCTAGTTATACAGCCTGCTCTGTGCCGGAGTTGGGCAAGGCAATGTCTACACTTGGGCATGTGTTGCGTGCAAGCCTTGACTGTCCCTCAAGGCTGTGCCTAATTCTGTCCTTCTGCAGATCAACTATTGGCATTCGGAGCAGTGCAACATGATCAACGGGACTTCCGGGCAGATGTGGGCACCATTCATGACACCCGAGTACTCGCTGGAGTTCTTCAGCCCAGAGGCCTGCAGGTAATACTTGCCTGGGGACTCCTTACCTCCTGAACAGGAAGATCTGCTTCTGAGGGTCCACTCAACGTGTCTGGCCCTCTGTGTACTATGGCTGTTGTTTTTCTTGTCACCATGACAAAATATCTCAAGAGGTGACTTGTAGGGGAGTGGGAGGATTTATTTTGGGTCTCAGTTCCAGAGGATTTGCACCTTGAGGATTCTACAACCTCTCCAAATATCAGCCCCCACTAGCGTCCAAGGGTTCAAGCATTTCGCCTCTCAGTCTACTTCAATCTACCAATCTCCAACTCCCCTGCCTCAGAGGTGTGCTGGGGCCTTGTAGCTTGGGTGCCACCATCCCAGGGTTCCAAATGTGGAGTGTGAAGACATGATGGGTCTCTGAGCCCATTCCCAAGTGGTGCCCTAGCCAGAGTTCCATTCTGGCCACACTGGACATGACCTTGGTCTGGGATCTCACTAGACTGCCCTTTGAGCTCTCTGACAGCCATGCTCCATGCCAGGTGTGAACACGGCCATAACGGAGTGGGCACAGTCAGTATCCTTGGTGGCTGTGTCCCATTGGGGAATTTTTAAAAGCAGAACTTTGTTATATTTTTTTAAATTGTTAATATTTTTAATTATGTTCATTTGTGTGGGTATGTGCACATGAGTGCAGTGCTTGTGGAGGCCAGAAGAGGGCATCAGATCATCTGAAGCTGAGAGTTACCTGATGTGGGTGCTGGGAACAGATCTTAAATCTCAATCTTATTCTTATTCTTCTGCCAAACTTAAGTTTTCTAGAAGAGCAGTAAGTGCTCTTAACCACTGAGTCATCTCTGTAGCTCTGTGTGTGTGTGTGTGTGTGTGTGTGTGTGTGTGTGTGTGTGTGTGTGTGTGTTGCTGATAATGGAACCCAGGGCCTCACACACACTAAGTAAGTGGTCTGCCACTGAGTCACACCCCAGTCCCCAAAAAGGATTTCAGCACAGCCAAACCAGTAGCCTCTGTGACACAGACAATTGAGATGGCTCAGAACTGGGGAGATGGCTCAGTCAGTAAAGTACTTCCCATTCAAGCAAGAGGACGGGAGTTCAACCCTCAGAACCCACCCAGTAGCATGTGCCTAGAAACCCAGTACTAGCAAGGTGGAGGCTGAAGAACACTTAGAGTTGGAAAGCCATCCAGCCTGGATGAGCTCCAGGCTCACCGAGAGACCCTGTCTCAAAAAATAAAGTGGAGAGTGGGAGAGAGAAACGCAGTGTTCAGCATCTGACATACATCACATGTGTACACACACGTATACACACATGCACCCATAGACATACAAGTATCTGTATCTAGGACACAAGGAGAAAAGAAAAGGTGAGTTTGACTCTCAAGTTTTGAGCTTCCAGTTCATGGCCAGTTATCCCTGTGGCTCTTGGACCTGTGGCAGGCAGCGTCGTGTGGTGAGCGGGCTGGGGTGTGGCTTGGCAGTACAGCACTTGCCTGGCTTACAGGAGGCCCTGGGTTCAGCCAGGTTAGTGTTTCTGATAAACCTGTGACTCAGCAAGATGCTCAGTTCAGGACTGGGAAACAAATACGAACCCAAGGAAGAACCCCTTTCAAGGATATCCCCAACAATGGCCTAACACGCTACAACTAGACTCTATCTCTTGAAGACTTCACCCAGCCCAATAGCACCCTTTGCGCCCAGCCCTCCACCATAGGGCTCTTAGGAAGCACTCATCCAGCCCACCACGTGCTCTCTGTGTTTCTCTCCCACTCATCCCTGGGACCATTGCTCCATAGCCTCTTCTATATGTCCTCTTCCAGAATCCTTCGAGAGCAGGCTGCAGGCCAGGTGACCCTTTCCTTCAGTCCTCCAGGGCATGTTCTCCAAAAACAAAGGCATCCTCTTACACAGTCACAAGGATCAAAATCAGGGAATTTAACATCAACCTGATAAGATCCTCTGAGCCAGAGCTACCCCATGAAATAGGAAATAAACCATGTTTATAATTTCAGGTTACAGTCTATCCTTGTAGGTAGGGGGTGGAGACCAAAGCAGAAACTCTAGGCAGCTAGTCAGTGAACTTACAGGAGCAGAGAGACTGAAGGCACTCATGCCTGGTGCTCACATATCCATCTCCACTCTTAATACAGTTCATGACCCAAACCTAGGGAATGGTACCACCTACGATGGACTGTGTCTTCCCACATTAATTAAGAGAATCAAGACAATTTCACAGGCCAACCTGATCTAGACAGTCCCTCATTGAGAGTCTCTTTGCAGAAAATTCTAGAGATAACAAATTGACAATTAAAACTTACCATCACCCTGCGTGAAAATAATATTTTATTTGACTAAAATATTTATTTGTTAGATAAATTGTATTTTTGCTTTATTTTAAATTTTATTATTCTAAACAATACTGAGAAGAGCCTTTGTTTTGTTTGAGGTTTTAGAAATCTGGGGATCAGCCAGGCATGGTAGTGCATACCTTTAATCTCAATAGTTAGGAGGCAGAGGCAGGTGGATCTCTGTGAGTTCTAGGCCAGCCTGGTCTCCAGAGTGAGTTCCAGGACAGTCAGGGCTACACAGAGAAACCCTGTCTTGAAAACCCATTTTAAAAAGAGGGGAAAAAAAAAAAAAGACCCATTGCCTTGTCCGTTTGCCATCCATCCCATTTGGGTGTTGTTTTGTTTAGAAATGGGGTCTCACTGTGTAGCCCTAGCTGACTGGAACTCATTAACATCCTTTTGCCTCCCCAGTCCTAGGATTAAAGCTATGAACCACCACGCCCAGCGCCCCGGACTGTCTGTTTTGAGGGCGTTTGAGATCAGACAACAGGGTGGATGGGTGGAGAGCTGAAGTCTGGTGTGCACACTCCAGGCTGAGAGCCAGGCAGGATATACAGGTCCTAGGGCAGGAAGGGTCTTGTTTGAGGAACACCTACAAGGCCCTTGGCAGGTGCCGTGAGACAGGAGGGGATGAGGGAAGCTATGGATGTATGGCCTCCCACTGCAGAGCCACGGAGATGGCTTGTTCCTCAGCATCCACAGGAGACGGGTGCCCAAAGCCTTGGCTTCTACAATCCTCACTGCTCAAGTCCCTTTCAAGAGAGCATGGCATCTCGGTGTAAGTGGGTATGAGCTCTGGATACTTCAAATTATCTCGGGTGACTGATCACACCTAGCCCAGCAGGACACTGTTCGAGTACTGGCTTTCTCTATTCTTTGGGGGAAAAACAAGGAGAAAATTCACCCATCGGGTCAACAGTACAGGTGCAACTTTGCCCCAAATGGTTTTTAGGTTTGTTTTTTTTTCTTTTTTTTTTCTTTTAAAACAGGGTCTCATGTCATCCAGGCTGGCCTTGAACTTGCTGTGTAGTCAAGAATGACCTTGCCCTCCTGGTCCTCCTACCTCCACCTCCTGGGTGATGGGATTTTAGGTGTCAACCACACTTGAGTTATACAGTGCTAAATGAGGGGCGGGTCTAACCCAGGACCTCAGCATCATGCGTGGCTGTGCTGAGTTCCAGTTTTATTTTTATTTATTTATTTTGGTTTTTCGAGACGGGGTTTCTCTGTTGTAACTCTGGCCGTCCTGGAACTCACTCTATAGACCTGGCTGGCTTGGAATTCACAGAGATCTGCCTGCCTTTGCCTCCCGAGTGCTGGGATTAATGGCGTGTGCCATCACTGTCTGGCTGAGTTCTGGCTTTAAACTTGCCTAGTTGTGGGGATGGATTGATGGGTGGGGAGCCGAGGGAACAGGCTGAACACTGAGGGAGCACTGAAGTTTCCTTGACAACAGGTGGCTAGGGTCACAGCACTTCCTGTGGTATCCTCTGTAGGGGTGCCCCAGCCTCAAACTTGGAGAATAGTTCTCAACTTGCCTCCCCCTCCCCCCTGGCAGGTCCTTGAAGCTCATCTACCAGGATTCAAGGGTGTTTGAAGGCATCCCTACCTATCGTTTCATGGCCCCCAAAACTTTGTTCGCCAATGGGTCCGTCTACCCACCCAATGAAGGCTTCTGCCCGTGCCGTGAGTCCGGCATTCAGAACGTCAGCACCTGCAGCCATGGTGAGTGTCTTGTCAGTGCCCCTTCCTGCCTCCAAGCAGAGGCGGGGGGTGTGGGGTGTGGGGTGTGTGTGTGTGTGTGTGTGTGGCACCGGGATTCTTATTCTCTGCTGGCTTACAGCCCCATTAATCTCTGGTCTCTGCACCCCTGATGATCTCAGTGCTGTAGATAGGGGGCTACAGATAAGTGGAAAAGCTAATGTCCCTCTTACAAATGTCGCACCAGCACGCGTTAGCCACAGGCTCTGTAGCTCTGAAGTCCAAAGGGTCCTCCTGAGGCGAGATGTCAGTGGGCACTGGTTCTCGGTCATGGCGAGGAGTCCACCCTCATCCCTTCCTGTTCTTGAAACACCAGATGCCTTGGCTCGTGGCCCCTTCCTCTCAACCTGGGATCCAGTTTGAGCCTGTGTAGTGGCCCAAATTAGCTTCTAACACGCATTCTTCCTGCCTCTGCCTTCTCAGGACTGGGGTGGTAGGCACATACCCCGACACCAGATCCCCCCAAAAGAACTTTACTGTATGCTCTCCTCCTCTGCGCAACTCTTACAGTTTTCAAGGCCCCAGAGACCGGCCAGATGTGGGCCACTGTGAGACACGGCTGATCTGTAGCCCACTGGGATGTAGGCGGGAACATCCCCAGGCCATTCACCTGCTGGGGAGCAGAGGCCTGGCAGAATCTGACTTTCCCTCAAACTGGTGACTCTTCAGCCGAGTTGGATGTGAAGAATCTCAGTGCTGGCTGCGTTCTCTGGCGTCTGCTCTGAGTTCTAATTGTGTGCCAGACCCTGCTATGCCCCACCTCTATTGCTCAATTTAGATACTTGGGTGTCAGCTCCGTGCCCCACCCCTCATCCCTCACCCCTCACCCCTCATCTGGTGGTTAGGCCTAGGTGCCTCCCACTCGGCCTTTCTCCTTCTTACCCAGCTTCTGCCCCAGTCTTCCTGTATGGTCTTCTCGGTCCCTTGCCAGCTCACATTGCACCAGATGTGAATCAAATTGAAATTGAAAGGGTTCTCTGTTTAGATGTTGTCTCCTCAGGGACACCCCAATCTGCTCCTCCAGCCATTTTCCAGTACATTCTCTTTGTGCCTTCCTGTTGCCTGTTGGCTGTTGATGTTATTTAACCCCTCCCTGCCTGTCTCCTTCCTAGACTGCAAACCCTGCGTGACCTTATAGTAGTTGTTCACAGAGTGTTGAAGTATGCAGAGGCAGGGGGATGCCTGTTCTACTCCCTAGAAGGCCGGAGGCTGGGTGGTAACCTGGGTCTGGGGGCTGGTAGAACACAGCCTCTCTCTGATTGGGTCTGAATTTCAGAGCCCGTTTGGGTGAAACACTGGAGAAGCAGGCTCTGGGGAGATTGCTGTAAGGTGTGGGAGGAAGAGAGACCCAGAGATGACAGATTGCAGTCAGCAGTCTGGGATTTCCCCTTGTAGGGAGCCTACCTGCTGCACAGAGCCCTCAGACATGTCTGGCAGGTGGCAAGGTGGCAGGTGACTGATCTGAGTGGACACTTGGTTATTAGTGGGATTCAAGCCTCCAGGGCAGAGCCCTACCCAGGCATGGGGTCCAGGGCTTGTCTGTGGGCAGGAACCACAACCTCTGTGCTTGGCTGAGCCGTTATTTCTCACACCAGCAAAAATGCCAGGGCTTGCTCCAGTTGGTCCAGCTATGACCTAGTCACTGAGGCTGGGTCTAGGTTGTGCCAGGGGGTTGGCCAGGCTGGGTCACACTTACCACGGGAATCATGACCGGCCCACGTCTAGCAGATCTGCCAACAGAGACAGATCTTAAGATGTTCTAGAGAATCTATGTGTACTTATGTCTGTAGCTTGTTTTTTTTTTTTTTGGTTTTTCTTCTGTGCATGGGGAGAGTGGGTATAAGCATGTGTGTGTGTGGGGAGGAGTGTACAGGGACCTGTGTATGTGAGGCTAGAGATGGACACTGGGTGTCTTCCTCAGTCACTGGCTATCTATCCTATCTATCTGTCTGTCTGTCTATCTATCATCTATCTATTTTTGGAGACAGACTTTCTCATCAATAACTTGACCTTGCAAGCTCCAGGGATTCACCGGTCTCTGCCTCCCAGTGCCGGGGTTACAGATGTGCACCGCCACATCTGGTTTTCTGTGCGAGCGCTGGGGACCTGAATTCAGTCTTTACACACTTTACTGACTGAGCCATTTTCCCGACCCCTAAAGCTTGCTCTTTTAGGTGGGAAGAGAACCAGGGAGTGGGGGCGGGGACCCGGATGATGTGAGTAGTTTGATAACTGCAAAGGCCACACAGCTGTGAGACCAGTAACAACCCCTGGAAGGGCCCGGCGGCTCCCTGCTCCTCCTGCTCTCGGGCCTGACTTTTGGCCTCGAGGCTGTCTCTGCCTGGCTTTCTCTTCACGTGGATAGAATCATGATGTGCTCTTTCTCCCTTGGTTCCCGTGCCACCCACCATCACCTTGATAGGTCTGTCTGTGAGATGGTGGGAGACTGAGTTTGGCCTCTGGGTGGTTCTGTAGTAACTCCATGGTGGGAACGCACTCCACTTGCCTTACCCCTTCCTGGTTCATGGAGCGCTTGGCGTTTCTCTATTACAAGGGTGCTTCTAGAACATTCTTTGCACGTGCTGTGGGGGTGTGCCTGAGTCTGCATTTCTGCAGTATTTTATCTGAAGATAAAGAATGCACATAGTTTTCTCTTTCTAGGTCACAAGAATTTCTTGGACTCAGGACTCCCTGTGTCTCATTCCCCATCTTGGGAGGGCCTTAATCCTTTTTTAGAGTGCACCTTAATCACAACCAGGGTAATCCTGAGCAATTAAGTCTGGATACATGGGCCATAAAGCTATAAATTAATTATACTTATTGCCTGGGTGCGACTCTCTGAGGGTGTTTGAAAAAAAAGATGAAACACACCTGTTGGTAGAAAGCCACCAGGGCGTGGGATCTCCAGCAGGCCTGTGATCCGTGCCTTCCAGGTCTGGTTTGATGGCAGCTTCATTTCCCCAGGGTCCATAGGGTCCCTCCTATAGAAATGGGGTTTTGCTGTCTGCTCCCACAGGGTGGGGGGAAGGATACTGGATTTTCCAAACTGAAGGCAAGCACGGGGTGACTTTAGATGATGCGCTGAGGTGACATTAGGCCTCAGGGACTGACTGACCAGGTATCCATTTCCTGTTCTGTTTTATCCTCCATGTTATGTCTTCATGAGGGCTTGAAAACCTCCCTAAGGGTCCGCTGCTTGTCCTTCTGACAGGAACAGGTGTCTCCCTGGAACCTCGAAGGTTCTAGGATTTGGCTGAATTCTCCGGTCCCTTGTTATCCGCTGCATGTCTGGCCACACGCAGTCTCCTGGCTGGGATGGCGTCTGCCTCGTGTGGCACAGGTGCTCTCTCATGTCAGGAGAAGGCTGTGTCAGGCGGTTCAGTGAGCTGTGTTCTGTCGTGGCTCAGGATGTCCCATGGGGAGAATCACAGGGACCACAGAATGAAGGACAGTCTCAAAGCCCCACACGGAGACATCCTGGCCTTCACCCCCAACCCATGCTTGGCTCTGCTGATAAAGACAAAGTAACCATGAACCTGAGGCCACAGGCTACACATAAGCACCAATTGCAAAGAAGTAGAGGTTAGGGGGCTTCAGCAGGGAGAATAGAGTTTGAGGTTTTCTTGGAGAACAGACGGGGTTGGAACTCACAGCGATCCACCTGCCTCTGCCTCCTGATTAAAGGAGTATGCTCTCACCCCCGCCTTTTTAAGACTTACTTGATTTTTAATTACGCGTATGTGTATTTTCTATGTTTGTGCACATGAGCGCAGGTCCCCGTAAAGGCTAGAAGTGTCAGATCCTGTGCAGCTGGAGTTAGGGACGGTTGTGAGTCTTCTGATGTAGGTGCCAGGAACCAAACCCAGGTCCTTTGCGAGAGCAGAAGAGCCCTTAGCCGCTGAGCTGCCTTTCCAGCCTTAAGGTTTTCCTTTTTAAATCTTAAAGAGTTCTTGGGATGCAAAGGCTTACAAAGCACAACTTTTACAAATACTACAGCC
This sequence comes from Cricetomys ansorgei, assembly GCA_026225945.1. Lineage (NCBI taxonomy): Eukaryota > Metazoa > Chordata > Mammalia > Rodentia > Nesomyidae > Cricetomys > Cricetomys ansorgei. Next base: position 9,296,573 of record JAMJFZ010001012.1, read on the forward strand.
GCCCTCAGTGGATTCGTTGCCCCGGAGCTTCTTGTGGCCTCCCTCCTGAGGGACCCTCGTATGTAACTCATCCATCAGATCCTTGTCCTGAGACGACTGTTTCAGGCCACTTTTGTTGGTTGATGGAAAGGTCCTGCCTCAGAGTCCTAGGTAGGATTCTCCTGACGGGGTGTCCTCTCCTGTGGATGTCAGAGACCCGCTCATGTGCACCCCTGAGCTGCAGTGCATTCCTCCTCCACTCTCAAATTCATGTGACCTTGATTTTCCTTCCTGTCTTCATCTCCCTTGATTCTCTAGTTTGCTCTCCGCCCCTCCCACCCCCGAGCAGGCTTGAATCTCTGCCACACTCCTTCCTGGAATGCCTTTCCCCTGCCTGGCAGCCACAGCCCTCTCCCCTACCACTGGAATCAGCCACCCTGGTTTTGTCCTCCCGCCCCATGTCCTGTGCCCAGATTCTTTACACAGTGAAGGAAGGCTGCTCCCTGCTTGTTAATGCCCCACTGGTTGTAGGTCGGTTTCTGTGTCCCTGCACCCCAGGCCTCAGCCAGGCCAGTGTGGACCCTTGTCTTCTGACTCCTCTCCTTCCCTTTTCCAGGTGCACCTATATTTCTGTCTCACCCTCATTTCTACAACGCAGACCCCGTCCTGTCAGAAGCTGTTCTTGGTCTGAATCCTGACCCAAAGGAACATTCCTTGTTCTTAGACATCCATCCGGTAAGCTCTGTCCCTAGTGTCTGGGGCCAGTTCCCATAATTTGTTCCTGGCTACTATTCCCCTCACCGTAACCCCCCTCCCCAGCACAGAGCTGGCTTGAACTGAGTCAGGGGAGCCCAGTTCCTTCCACAGTGGCGGCTTCTAGAACTTCGAGCCATCAAAGGTCTTACTTTATCCCAATTCCATAGTTCAATGATGTCGTTACTTTTTTTATTGGGGCCTATAAAAAAAGATATAAGATGGTAAATTAATTAAGAAATATCAGCTGGGACGTCTCCTGTACCAGAGATACCATTGGCAGTGTCAAGACACTAAAGAGTCCCAGATATCAGTGCGGGTCACATCGGCGCATAGAGAAATCCGAGGGGGTGGGGAATTTATCCCGTGTTAACTTCTGTCAACCAGCCAGGACGGGAGGATGACACTGAGACACATCTGGGCTGCATCATAGCCCTTCTCTCTGCCTCTGGTCACAGTAGGACATGTCCTGGTGTCTTCACTGTTAACTTGGGCTCTCTCTGGAGTTCCAGCTTGTGTGGATACCCGTGACACCCTAAAGGCATTTTGTGAAAAACTTTTTTGCTTTCCTCATTGGGAATTGAAGCCTGGACCTTGTACACAAGGCATGGGCTCTGATCCTGAGCTGTGCCTCCAGCTAGCTTTGAACTTGCCATCCTCCTGCCTCAGCCTCCGAGGGCACCTTCACACCTGACTCATAGCAGAGGGTTATTGCAGAGAGTGGGCACATGGGAGGAAGTGGGCTCAGGTAGCTGACGCCTTCCCCAGTTTGCATTCCCAGCAGGGAACCTAACATGGAGGAAGTGTTTTATATCAGGGAAGCCCCTCAGGCTAGGAGCCTGAGTATTGACTGGGGGCCTGTTCTGTGGGCTCCTCTCCCTGGGGTGGATCCATACCCCAGACACCCAACGGAAGCAGCTGTCTTTTATTAACTATTTAGTTTATCCCAACACCCTAGCTTAAGGAGTGGGGGGACCCCTGGAACTCAGGCTCCAAGCCTGACACCAGCAGACTTCCTGGGGAGGGCTGCCCAGCCCCTCTACAGTGGAGGTGTATGCAGGGTTATCCCCGAGGCTCCGAAAGTCACGGCAGTTTTTGGAGGCCTTTGCCTGGTTTTCCCTGCCCCGGGGGCAGGAGGGACCTGGGTGCACTGGAGTCAAAGGAAGAGCAATGTCCTCGCCCTCTCTCGTGGGTGTTTATGATCCGAGAGGTCGTCTCCTGCCTCCATCACCCTTTCGAGAGTCCTGTGATCTGGCAGGGCTAACTGCATACTCAGCAGAGAACAGTCGGCTCAGAGCCCCAGTCCCAGTTCTGGAACCTCATACCTAGATCTCTTTCCACCAGCCTTTCATTTCATTCTAGAACCTTCTCCCTGATTTAAATGACACGAATGTCAGTTTTCCTAGGGATTTTTTTTTTTTTTAAGCATCTCATTTTAAAAATAGATCCATGTGCAGGGCACTTCCTGCTGCTACCTCTGCTGGGAAGTGACGGGGTCGTGCATAGCTAGGACTAAAGAGAAAAGGCTGAAAGCTGCTGGGCAGTTAAACCCTCTCACCCCTCACCCGGGGTCAGGCTCCGCACCGGGCCCCCTGAGCTGCTGGAAAATGTTGTAAACTGATTGAAAAAGACATCCTCACTGCGCCTGCCCACCTTGGGAGGCACTGTCTTAGGAAGCCACCTGAGGCCTAGAATAGAGCTTGCTAGCTCGCCCTGAGCCCTGGCTTTCATCCCAGCACCTTATCAAGTTAGGCCTGAGCCAGCCCTCAGAAGGTAGAGGCAGGAATATTTGGAGTTCAAGGCCATCCTTAGCTACATAGTGAGTTGGGGTCCAGCCTGGGCCACATGAAATTCTGTCTCAAAACAAAAACCCAGATGGAGATCACCCCTCTGGTGACACGTGGCTCTATAGACGGGACCTTGAAATGGCAGGTGTCTGATCCCTTTGGGAAGCGTGTATTTCCTGAAGGAGAGCCCAGTGCAGGTGTGGGAAATTTCTAGAAATGTGACTGCCCCAGCTCGTTACCTGGTTTACATGGGTAAGAAGAGGGCCCCAGGGCTGGAGCAGGTTGGGGGCCAGCCCCCATGGTCTTAAATCTCTCCTCATTGTTCCCTGCTCCAGGTCACTGGGATCCCCATGAACTGCTCTGTGAAACTGCAGCTGAGCCTCTATGTGAAGTCTGTCCAGGGCATCGGGTGAGTGGGTGGGGCTTGCAGCTTCCGAAGGGGACCAGGAAGCTTCAAGCACCGGTGGATGCAGGGCATAGGAAAAGGCAAGGCCACGCTATAGGATCCATCCACCTCTGTCTTCCCTATAAAGGTTTCTTTGCCCTGGATTGAGACCCACCCTACACCCTGAAACTCCTTCAGTCCGCCTTTACCAAGGTCTCTTCTCCCATTAGTCAGATTGGTCCATCCAAACTGTCTTCCAGAAGTAGAGCGGATTTGCCTGTGCACCATATAAGTGCATTGCCCACAGAGGCCAGAAGAGGGCGTAAGATCCCAGGGAGCTGGAGTTGCTGAGTTGTGAGCCGTAATTTGGTTGCTGAGAGTGGAACCCCTGCCCTCTGTAAAGAGCAGCCAGTGCTCTAAACCATTGAGCCATCTCTCCAGCCCCTGGATTTACTCATCTATCTTGATATCTATCTATCTATCTATCTATCTATGTCTATTCATTCATTCATTTATTTTCAAGACAGGGTTTCTCTGTGTAGCCTGGGCTGGCTGGAACTCTCTCTGTAGACCAGGTGGGCCTCCTGCCTCTGCCACCTAAGTGCTGGGATTAAAGACGTGCACCACCACTGCCCAGCCAACTTTATTTTTAGTTATGTGTCGTGTACAGAGTGAGACTTCGAGGGCTCCTGGCCCGTTCCATGCTTTCCAGGCAGAAGCTTGGCAATAGAGTCCAGCCTCGGCGCTACAGGCTGGCCACCCCTCAGTGTCACGGGTCACGTGCCTGGGAACCACTTGGGAGGATGTGCTTGAGGAAGGAGTGGACTCTGGGCTTTGTGGCTTGAGTGGAATGAAGCCAGTGGGTACTCGGAGCCAGTCCTGACTCTGTGCAGGGAAACTGAGGCCAGGAAGCACCTGAGTCAGCTAGGTGCATGCCTATGCACGCGCACACACACACACACACACACACATACACACACACACACACAGCCCAGGACCTCATACATGCTAGGAAAGTGCTCTTCCACTGAGTTATACCCCCAGCCCTCTTTTTATTTCCTATTTTGACACAGGGTTTCACTAAATTGCCCAGGCTGATCCTTGAGCTCACTCTATAGCCCATCGTGGCCTTGAACTTGGACCTGCAGCACCCGATCTGGCTTACCCAGGCTCTCAAAACTGGAGGCCGTAGCTGTGGGCTCAAGTTCTCGAGGCCATCTTCCAAACATTGATTTGTTTCACTGCTAAAATACTCTTTAGAATCTTTGTAGACTTACGGAGAGGTAGCAGAAACAGAGATCTTTGTCCCCTCACTGTTAACTTCTGGCAGTTGTTGTCACAGTAAGGGACCAAAGTCTAGTGTGTTATTATTGCTATCCACACGCACACACACACACACACACACACACTAAAACCTCAGCTTTGGCTTCAGGGTGCAGCCTGCTCAGGCCTCCCGGCTCTTGAGGCTCCTTATGGTAACGGGTATTGGGGGGCGGGGGGTCGTGTACACTCTGTGTGCAGAGACCAGAAGAAGATGTCCCGCTCTGTCACCCTCCACTTTCTTCCGTTGGGACAGGGTTTTTCACAGAAGCCCCAGGCAGTCTCCCGTCTTCACCCCGCCTAGCCCTGGGCTCAGAGGCTCAAAGCCACACACAGCTTTGAGCTTGGGCTTGGGGGATCTGACCTCAGGTTCACAGGCTTGAGCAGTAAATGCTTTACCTCCTGCACTCCGCCCAGTGCCGTCAGAGTTTCTCCTCTAAGTACTTACTGGATCTGAGCCTGGATCAGGTTCCGCCTTAGACAGCAGCCAACACAGCCGCCAGGCTCCCACGGGACCAGGCATTTATTTTTACTTTTTGTGCATTTTGAGATCACATTTATTTATTTATTTAGTGTGTCGTGGGGTAGGCAGGTGCATGCCGCGGTGCATATGCCAGGGCAGCTCTTGGGAGCCTTTTCTCTCCTCCACCTGGGGATGGAATGGGACTCGGGTCATCAGGCTTGGCGGCGAGCGCCTTCACCCACTGAGCACTGTCTGGACCCTCAATTTTATTGTTTTGAATCAGGGTTTCATATAGCCCAGTCTATCTTCTCAAACCTGGCTAAGGCTAGTCAGTTGCACCTAGCTCTTGCCTTCCAAGCTTCCCCAGTCTTTCTGCATGCCTCTTCCCCGCCCCCCCCCCACCTTTTCTCAGAGTTTTGGATTGAACCAAAGCCTTGCCCACGGTAACTAAAAGTTCTATCACCAAGCAACAGCCCTAACCCAAAACACAGCTTCCGGTCTCAAGGTCATGTTCGGTCACTTACTTTGTGTCCCTTGTTACCAGGCAAACAGGGAAGATGGAGCCCGTGGTCCTGCCACTGCTGTGGTTTGAACAGGTGAAGGGGACAGGGGATCTCGGGGATACTCGGTGTATCTGAAGCAGGTGGCAGGCAGAGAGAGGCGCAGGCCTAGCTTATTTTACTTAACTCTTTCACTTTGATGTTAAGGTTATGTTAGACTTACTTCCGGTATTTAAATTTATATATTTGTATGAATGTTTTGTCTGCATGTATGTATGAGTACATGGGTGCCTGGTGCCCACCCAGGCCAAGAAGGGAGCCTCAGATCCCCTAGAAATTAGCTACAGAGGATTGTAGGCCACCAAGTAGCCCAAGCTGGGAACAGAACCTGGGATCTATGGAAGAGCAGCCAGTGCTCTTAACCATGGAGCCGTATCTGCAGGGGTGACTAATTGCCCACAGCTCTTCGTGTCAGGCTCATTTCCCCTTTAAGGGGTGCACGGAGGTGGAGCTCAGGCCACCATGCAGGGCTTCTGATCTCTCTCGTGGCTCTTCAGGTCCTCTAAGACTGAGTTATAATCGGAGATGGGGGCTTTGGGGCCAGATCCGGCCTACAGCAAGGGTGTATGGGTAATGTAGTTCTCCCTAGACTTCTAGCAAAGGTGCCCCTGGGGCTCTCTGGTCTGAGTTAGGGAGGGGCGAGATACAGGGGAGGATGCCGGGAAGCGCAGTGTGCAGCTGGGCCCTCCTCACCTGCTGATCTGTTCTGCAGAGCGGGGCCATGGGCGGGGAGACCCTGAACACGTTCTACAAGCAGCTGGTGCTGATGCCCCTGGTGCTTCACTACGCGCAGTATGTGCTGCTGGGGTTGGGCGGCCTCTTGCTGTTGGTGCCCATTATCTATCAGCTGCGGAGCCAGGTAAGTGGGCCGGGGCGGCCGGGGACTGGGGTGGGGGGCAAGGACTCTGAGCTCCAGGTAGAGTGGGTTGGAGCCGACGTTTGTCCCCTGCAACTCTCATCATCATCGCACCTCTCGAATCCTGCACTGCCTCTTCTCTCGCTGTCCTGGAAGGCCCGGGACCCTCCCCGGTGGGTGCTGGGCTGAGACAAGGACTCATTTGACCAGCAAGTGGGTATCACCTGGTACGCGCTCTGTGAAATGCCTGCAGGTGAAGTGGGAGACTGGGAGCTGGCCTGACCAGAGAAGCAAACAAAAGCCAGGTTAAACAAGTAAAGGTAACCGAAAATGTGGTGGGCCAGAGGAGGAGCCGCGTGTGGGATCGGGAACTTAAATTTTCTAAGAGAAACTAGTGAAGTTAGTTATAGATTTTGCTTAGCCCAATAGATCAAAACCACGGCTCTGGTGGCTCCCACCTGTAATCCCAGGAGGGAGGTTGAGGAAGGAGAATCAAAGTCATCCTTGGCTACTTATAAAGTTTGAGGCCAGCCTGGGCTATATGAAAACTTGTCTCAGAAAATAAAATAAATTCCAAAAAGGAATTGCGTGCTTCCGTCCGGGGTGCGGTGACTTACATAAGGAAGGAGACAAAAGCGAATGAAAAATGTCACCCAGAGCATCCAGCCGCCAAAAGCAGTCCAGAAAAGAGGTGACTAGAACCATAGCTCCTTTCTGGTCTTAGGACCATCCATCCACTCGTAGTGAAGTTTTGTTTGCTTTTTCCTTGGAAGCCATTTCCGTAGATCTTGGGGTTACAGAAATGAGCAAAACATACAGCTCGAAGTTCAGGTCAGACCCCTCCTGTGGTGCTGACAGCTGCAGTTATGAGGCCCGGGGCAGTGGGGGACAGGTCATCTGTGATGGGGAGAGAGTCAAGGGCCACCTTTGAACGCCTGAAGCAGAGCTACCCACAGGGCCCCACCTGAGACGTCCCGGGGCCACAGGCCCGGCTTTCTGTGCGTGCCCGTGGGAGGGCCTTTGCTCCTGCTCTCTTGCCCTAGTCAGAGGCTGGTTTTCTTTCTTAAGGCTTGCTTGCTTGCTCTCTGTGGGAAGAACAGATTTCCTCTCGAGTCTCCTAGGCTCTGCAGCCTGACCAGTCTGACCACTTTCCTTTCCAAGCGCCAGCCCCAGGGGTCTCTTGTTGTCTCCGAGGGACATCTGGGAGCCTCTGGCTCTCCACATTAACTGTACTTGAGTTTCTGATGGACATCACGGGCTGAGCTTCCAGCCTGGTATCCCTCTTCCTTCCTGCTTCCCGGTGAGAGCTGGACCAGCTCTTCCAGTTAACTATTGGAGGAGAGAAAGGGGAAGAAAGGAGAGAAAGCTGAAGAACCCTAAGAGAGAGAGGGCTTCTCACTGTACCGTGAGGTCCTGGGTTAAAGCTGCTTGCCCTGCGGGTTTTATCAGAGGCCAAAGCGGCAATCCATACCCTATCAGCCTTGCCCAAGGCTAGGCCTCACCTGTGTGTATTTTTGAGAGATTATGCTCAGGAAGCCCCAGGCTCTGGATTCAAGTCCAACCCCACCACATCAGGCCAGCGAAACCCAAACACTTGGCCACACCCGCTCTGCTGTGCCCACCTCTGAAGCTCTGCTTGTCCATCTTCTAGGGCAGTTTGCCCCTGGTGCAGGGTGCAGGGTGGAGGTGTCTGCAACACTGTTCTTTCTGCCCCTTTGCTTCTGGGGAACCTAGGGACTCCCTGGTGACACAGCGCGGGATATAAACTAGCATGGTTGTCTTCCAGGAGAAATGCTTTTTATTTTGGAGTGGTAGTAAAAAGGGCTCGCAGGATAAGGAGGCCATTCAGGCCTACTCTGAGTCTCTGATGTCACCAGCTGCCAAGGGCACAGTGCTGCAAGAAGCCAAGCTGTAGGTGCGTACCAGGTAACCCCCCTCCTGCCTGTAGCTAGTAGACCTGTTGGACCCTCTCCACCTGTGCCTGAGTGTCATCGACAGGGGCAGCCGCCTCCCTGCCTTTCCAGTGGGTCCCATCTTACCTCAGTTTCTTCAAGGTCTGGTTAGAAGATGAGGTTAGACCAGTAGCTTCTCAGTGCTCTGTCCTATGCAGTTTGCTAAATGCAGGTCCCTGGGCATCCTGGAAGCCCAGAGACTCCGGTAGCCCAAAGAGTCTGAAAACTCCACTTTTCAGGACCTCATTGGAGGGATTCTGATGTAGAAGGCTTCAGTCTGGAATGAAATCTAAGCGTTGGTTGAGCTCCAGCTGTATACTCAGACCTGGGCCTGATGATAGGGTTTTCCAGGTTGAGCACACAGGAGACATAACAGACTGCTCAATACAGTCTGAATTTAGACCAGGCAAAGTGTCCGGGTGCTGGATGGATGGTCTTGTGACTCACCACTGATTCAGGTATAGCTGGCTCACTCAGCAGCCCTTGCAGGGGTCCAGGACGACACTTCTCCAAGATCTCCAGGTTCTGTAGGGTTCAGGGCTAAGGAGAGGCGAGCCCCACAGGGTGTATCCCTGCCTACGAAGTGACAGGAAGAACTGCTAACCTCTGCAATTTGGGGTTAGCAGAGGTGAGCTGTGTCTCAATAGCGGTTGCTATTTTAGCTTTTGAGCCTGCTTGGGTGTGAACACTTCCTTGGAAGGAGCCCAGAGGGCAGAGGTCACAGCTTGACTCCTGGGCTCCTGGGGGCCAGCTGGCTACTTCTAGCAATCCCCAGCTGTGAGAGAACTGGGTGTGTCTTTGTCCTGGTGGGTCCCTTCTTCCCCAGAGGAGGAAGGAGGGCAGACCTGGCAGGCTGGGACTCTGCAGCTCATAGGGTCCCCATGTGTCCCTGGAGCTGGGGAAGGGTCCTGGTCAGCTGGGTGGGGCTTCCGAGAGGGGCAGGGCTTAGTGTTGGGTCCTGCTGCCTTCCAGCCATGGTGCCCTCTACAGACGATGTTTGGTATTGACAGGTAAGGTCTTCCTGGGAGGGAGATCGGGGATCCCCAGAGGACCATGGTGCCCTCTGCAGGCGATGTTCAGCATTGCCAGAGAGCAGATAAGACAAACCCAGGAAAGAGATAGGGGTCCCCCGCCTCGGGGGCAAATAGGGGCTTCAAGCTCCCATAGAGACTAGATACTCACTTTAGCCCAGATGGAACCCATAGCCACACAGTTTTAACCCTTTCCAGAATGAGACTGGGGTGTGCTCTTTATTTTCCCAGTCTGGTCCAGTCTTTGGCTTCAAGATTCCCCTGGGCTACGGAGATTAGTTGGGTCCCACTCTGGGAGGTCCCCGAGCCCTGGCCATGTGCTAGGGAGAGCAGTAGTCTCCAAAGACCAGCTTCAGCATGTTGGGGGGCGGCACATGGGTCCTTAAATAGGAGCCTCCCTCACCCCACTGCCTGGCTCAGTATGATTTGGCAAGGCCCCACACTTCTTGCACCTGGGTGCGGGGGTGGCCCCTAGGGGCTGCCACTGTTTGCTGGAGAAGGAAAGCAGGGCTGCCACAACCCAGAGGGTATTATTATACGGTTAGAAACAGTCCCTCTGGGCAGATGGGTTCCATTAGCTTGGCGAGCGGGGTTGGCTGTATGGCCAGGTGCTGTGAATACACCGAATAACTGTACAAAGGGGCCTCTAGGGAAATGCGCTGAACCTGTTTCTCATTGATCTGTCTCCTAAAGTCTCCTCCATGAAACACGGTGTAGTGAGGAGGGCGGGGGTGGGGGAAGGAGTCTGCCCAGGTAGCCAGACTGTCCAGCTGTCCAGTGCCTTGTAGATTTGTTATGTGTGTTTTCCTTGAGAAAGACCAAATTACAGTCAACTCTCGTTTTATTTGGTGGCAACAACGGCAATTCTGGGTCACCCATACTGGCTTCAAAGTCATAGCAGTCCTCCTGCCTTGGTCTCCCCAGTGCTGAGATCCAAGCATACCCTAACCCTAACCCTAACCCTTTTGCTTCTGATTTTCTCTTTCTGTCTGTCTGTCTGTCTGTCTGTCTGTGGTGCCGGAGATTGAAGCCGGGGACTTTTTTTACTTAGTTTGTTTCACCTATGAGCTTCACCTCCCACCCCCACCCACCCACGCCAGAGTCCCCTGTTTACTTCTGAGTGAGGCTTTGGTCCAGGGAGAGGTTGCTCCCCCACCCACAGCCATCTCTCTGTGGGGTGGCAGCGCCTGTCTGTTCTGGGGAGGGGGGAGGGGAGGGGGCTGAAGGGTAGGAGTGCCTTGTGGTCTTGCCCTTCCCAGACGTTCATTTCCCTAAGTTGGGAAATCTTTCAAATCTGAGTCTCTCAACACCTGCACCATCTTTTTCCTGTTTCTATCTATCTTTTCCCTTTCCCCCACATCCTACTGTCCCTAAGGCCTAGGCCACCACTGGAGGAATTTTCCGGGAGGCTGTCTCTTCCCTCCATTTAGAGAGCCAGTTGTATCAGCTGGTCCTGGCCTGTCATGTGACAGTATTTTAAATATGTCTTCCTGTGGACAGACACTTAGGCCATTTCCAGTTTTGTTCTGTGACAGTGTTATATGCCCACGCTGGGCTCTTTCTTCTGCCCTCCTCACTGTATCGTGCCAGTCTCTCTGGCCTCAGTTTCCCCATCTCTAAAAGAAGGCTTGAAGCCCCATGTCCTGCAGGACTGAGGAGACCCCATGTATAGTGGTATGTCTGGGTTCATGGCAGCCAATGCTGTGATGAGACAGGACAGGCGGTCTGTGCGGCGGGGTGGGGCGGGGTGGGAACAGGGGATAGGCCAGGCTGTGTGACAGGCTGGTGACTCAGCTTCTTCGTTCCCCACAGGGTCCCAAAGACACCACGAGCCCCCCAAGCCTGATAACTTGGCCAGACCAGCCCCCCAGTCCCTACACCCCGCTTCTCGAGGACTCTCTCAGCGGACAGCCTGCCAGTGCCACCGCCTGAGACCCCAGATGTCACACCTGCCCGCACAGCACGCGCTGTGCCCAGGCGTGTGCAGAAACACTCAGGGACCAGGGACAGACCCGCCACTGAGGGTGCCTGCTGGATTACAGGCACTCTCCTCTAAGTGGTCTGTGAGCCAGTCTGGGGGACTCCGGCTGCCACCGGCCCTCCCGAGGGGAGCTGGCCCTGCCGAGGCCATTGACTTCACGATGCCCTTGTCTTCCTCCACCAGGCTGAAAGCCTCAGTTTCCGCAGGGGACAGATCTGTCACTCCTAGGAGCTGAGCGATGCATCGGCCTCTCGTGCCAAAGCCAGGCAAGCAGTTCTGGGTCCTGACCGGTTTGCACACACGCTCAGGAGCTTGTATGTGGCTCTCTCCCCCACTCCACCCCTACCCACCCCCACCCTCGTCTCTGCTATATCACCTGAACACTGAGTTGGCCACTGTAAGTGGTCAAGGTGGTAGGCGCCTCAGGTTTCTTAGTTTCAGGTGTGGGGTCAAAGGTGGAGAGGCGTGGACCACCTGGTCCTGGTGCCTGGTTCCCTGGCATCTGGTGGCCTGGTGCCCCACACCTTCCCAGAGGGTGGGGGACAAGGAGGCCCATCGCCCCTTTTTTCTACTGGAAGAGAAATTTTATCATCTTTTGAAAGAAACTCATGATTGAAGCAATAAACCTTTTCACAAACTCAACACTGGCTTCCGAGGCTGTTTGCCGGGCAGGGTTGGGGCTCCAGGATCCAGAATCCAGGCCACGTCACTCACTCTGTTCTCCATGGCTGCCAAGCCTGTCTCCTGGTGGAAGGCCAGCACCTGCCCCTGAACATTTCTCCACTTCAAGCCTGATGCGGTACATGCCCCGATGCACCAGGATCAGGCTGCCTCTGTCCCGTGGAGCCCTCTGCGTCTTCCTGTGGTCAGTACCCAGGGTTGAAGCATCCTCATCACCCACGTGACAGACCTCGGAGGGGCTGGGGAAAGGGTTAGGAGGGAGGGTCCAAGTTTTGCGTCAAATTCAAGCAGTGAAAGGGGATGCATTCCCCCTGGTGTCCCTGTTTTAGACCCAAACCATTTTGTGCCCTTAAGGGACCTGCTAAGAACTGAGCAAGGGCTTTGCACTGTGAACATTAGAAAAAGACATGAAGACGTTCTGGTGGCCTGCGGCCCTCCTCTTTTTGGAGTTAATTGCATTTACTACTATCATCGTGTGTAGGCACAAGCCGCGGCACCTGTGTGCCAGTCAGAGGACAGCCTGTAAGAGTTAGTTCTCTTCTCGCCACGTGAGCTCTGGGGGTCAAACTCAGCTCCTCGGGTTTGGCATCAAGCTCCTTTACCAGCTGAGCCCTCTCACTGGACCTGCAGTTCCTCTTCAACTTGCACTGCTCTCTCCCTGCCCTGGAACTATCAAAAGGCTTCTGCTCGTACTAATCCACGTACTGTGCAATGTGAATGTCTACATAAGGGCGAATATTCCTACTTACTTTTGTTTTTTAAGACAGGGTTTAGTTTCACAGGCCAAGCCGGGCTGAAACTCATTAGTCCCCCTGCCTCTGCCTTCCACATGCTGGAGTGACTGTCATGCCCCACCCCTTCCAGATGTGTTATTTCCGTGACCTGAAATAGCCAGCCGCTCCATACTTTCCAGGTTGGTCATAAACTTCCGGGATCATGGACTGCTCTGGTCTCAGTCTGCATGGCCGGCACCAGAGACGTGCTCCTCTGTGCGGCTTCCTTGTGACTCGCCTGTGATTTGCTTTCTGGGTCTGCTTCTGCTGCATCGTGACGGGACAGGAGGTCTCACAGGCGGACATTCCTGTTCAGGGATTTGGAAGCTTGAGCGGGATAGCAAAGGCTGACTGGGGTTCTGGGGCTCAGGGACCCTCCCTGCCCTGCCCATGTCAGGGTCTTTCTCTGCCTTTATGGGTGTGTGGAGACTCAGCCTGTGACCTCCTTCTACCTTAATCGTTTCCTGGTGTTACCAACAAACACAGTCTCATGGGGTCAGGTCTTCTTCCTCTGGATTTGGGACCGAACACACTCAGCCCCTAACAGTGACACCCCATTTTGATCATTGCCACCAGGTCTGGTGCAGCACCAGCGTTTGTCACGTTTGGCTGACGGCAGACACTGTCTCAGGCCGCCCTTCCTTGAAATTCGTTCTTTACAGAATTTCCCACACCCAGGTAGCATGGGTGCATACATGCATTTCTGTGAATTTTCATGCACAGTCCTATCTGAGGACCCAGGGCATGCACACAGGGCAGGGACTGACCCTGGGGCCTGGTGGGCAGAGTGTATGCCTAGCGTGCAAGGAGCTTTGGGTTGGATCCCCAGCATCACAAGAACTGGGGGCAAAGATATACCCCTCTAATCCCAGGACTAGGGGGGCTAGAGGCAGGAGGATCAGAAGTTCAAGGTCATCTTCAGCTACATAGTGAGTTCAAGACCAGCCTGTGCTACATAAGATCCTGTCCAGAAGAAGAGGAGGGGAAGGAGGAGGAAAAGGAGAGGGGGAGGGAGGAGTGATGTGTTAGCACAAACCTTTAATCACAGCATTCAGGAGACAGAGACAAATGGATCTCTGTGAGTTCAAGGCCAGCCTGGGCTACACAGCTAGGACTGGGATTCTGTCTCAGAAAAAAAAGAACTAAAACTTGGGGTTTAGGCCCTACTTCTCCAGTGCCACCCCCCACCCCCACCCCTGTTGTGATCTTCCTCTCAGTGTGTAATGTTTGGCAGCTGGCTCGCTTCGTCTGTCCCAAAACATTCTCAGAAGGAACCACGGGGCGGGGATCCTGTCCAGTTGGCTGCGGGGACTCCTCCCCTGCTGTGCAGGGGTCACTCCCACCTACTGTCAGCCTCAGTCACTCAGGATATTTTTACCCTCGAGGCTGACACGCCCACTGATCTCTCTCCACATTTATAGAAAGCTGGGGAATGGAAATAGCCCTCTTGCAAAAGCTGGTTACCCAATCTGCAGCATTCTGGGAACTAGTGTGGGAAGGTCCCTCACGGAAGGAAGAGGCCTGTGCTGTGGAGAGGCCCCAAGGCCGTGTGGATGGAGGTCGACATGGGAGAGGCCCGCTACAGCGCCCCCTGCCGGCTCCCGGGAATAGGTCCGTGTGTGTGTGTGTGTGTGTGTGTGTGTGTGTGTGTTTCCTCAGGGTTCTTTGACCTTGCAGCTACTTGATTCAGTTAGATGGGTCAGGGAGCCCCAGAGACCCTCCCTCTCCTCCTCAGTGCTGGGATTACAAACACATGTTACCACGCCCAGCTTTCTTCCTGTACTGGGACTCGAACTCAGGCCCTCACATTTGCACTTTATTGACCGAACTCTCTCTCCATCCCCTCTTTTTATGCTGTTGTCTTTTTGAGACAGGGTTTTGCTGTGTGGCCCAAGCTGGCCTTGAACTCCAGGCAATCCTGCCTCAGCCTCCTCCCAGGGCTTGTGTTTCAGATGTCTGCCACCATTCCTACTTCTAAAGACTATTAAGAATTAAAACAAGGGGGATGGAGAGACCTCTCAGTGGTTGGGATCCCTGGCTGCTCTTCCAGAGGACCCGAGTTCAATTCCCAGCACCCACATGGCAGCTCACTACTGTCTATAACTCCAGTTCCAGAGGACCCAACACCCTCGCACAGACATACATGCAGGCAAAACACCAATGCACATGAAATAAAAAATAAATTAAAAAAAGAATTAAAGCAAAACAAAAAACATTTTGGATTTTTGAGACAGGGTCTCTCTAGCCTTGGCTGTCCCGGAACTTGCTATGTAGACTAGGCTGGCCTCAAACTCACAGAGATTCATCTGCCTCTGCCCCTAAGTGCTGGGATTAAAGGTACACTCCACACCTGGCTTCAAGAATTAAATTTGTTTGAAGAGGAGGCCACGTGTCTGTGAGATTCTGGACCTGTCTGGCCAGCGAGATTCTGTGGCACCCATGAGAGTTGACACACAGCCCTCAAAGCTGCAGGTCCTTCGGGGTCCTGTGGCTCCTATTTGCTTGGGGGACCCTCTGGACTTGTCAGCATATCCTACTCAGCCAATGAAGATGTGTCACTCCTGGTCACTCTCCTGCTTCAGTCAGGCCTCACATCATTAACCATTTTATCCTAGCCATGCTGCCTCCTCTGGGAAGGCCCCTGTGCTGGCTACTTATAACTGCTAACTCGACCCAACATAGAGCCACCCAAGAAATAGTCCCGGAGAGGGATTGCATTGATCAAACTGGCCTGTGGGCACACGTGTGGGTATTGACTTTGATTGTTAATTGAAGCGGGAAGACTCGTCCTGTGGGCGGCGCCATTCCCTAGATTGGCCCCAGACCTGTGTAAGATGGAGAACTAGCTGAGCATGTGCAAGCAGGCAGACTGGACACGTTCATTTCTCTCTGCCCTTGACTGTGGATGTGGTGTGACTAGCTGCTTGGGTTCCTGTCTTGACTTCCCTGAAATGATGGCTGGTGACCTGAAACTGTAAGTCAAATATCTCTTCTTCCTCGGTGTTACTTTGGTCACAGCAACAGAAATGAGACTAGGGTACCCCACCCACCCAGGACAACTGCTCACTCAGTGTTTCCATCTTGGTACTTCTGGAGTGCTTTTGTGTCCCGGTTGATGCTGGACTGTTTTGGAGTACTTGAGATTCTAACTCTGGTTGCTGCTGCCCCCCTCCCCCAGCCCTGGCCTGGTGATGGAACCCCTGGTATGTGACCCTACCGCACGTCAGCCTGCTCAAAGGAAATATCTGCCTGTGTGCTCGGTACCCAGGGTCCTGGGGCGGGATGCAGGTGGAGGCAACCGACCAATGCCTGACCGCTCAGATGGCTTAGCTGTTTATCTTGCTGCTTGCAAGGGGCCATGGGTGAGTCACAGACCTTGGCAATCCCTTCCCTTTCCTCCTCCTTAAAATAGTACACCTGAAAGCCAGGCCAGGGTCATGCACACCTTTAATCCCAGCACTTGGGAGGCAGAGACAGGCGAATCTCTGTGAGTTCAAGGCCAGTCTGGTCTACAGAGTGAGTTCCAGGACAGCCAGAGTTACAACAGAGAAACCCTGTCTCAAAAAAACAATAAATAAATAAATAAATAATAAAACAGTACACCTGAGAGACAAAGAGTTGGGAGGGGTCGGGAGCTCAAGGGATAACTGATCTGCACAGCAATAACGGCCAGCCAGGGCCGCACAAGGCTCTTGTCAGAAAAACAGACTGGTGCAGCCTGCCACCCCCGCATTCGCGAGGCTGAAGCAGGAGGCTTGTGAGTTCTAGGCCAGGCTAGGCTGTAGAATGAGAACCCGTCTCACACAGAAACGGCAAGGGCAAAAGCCAGAGTCTCTGCAGGAAGAGGAGGAGGAGCCAAGGAGGTGGGTGGAGCCTGCCCGGAGTTCATGCTTGGTGGCTCCTGTGCTCATGCTGACAAAACATGTCACGCTTTGATCTGTCCCTGGAGCATTTGGAATGTCTGCCCGGCTGCTCCCGGATCCCGTATGTGGCCTGTGCCTTCTGTTCTCCAGGCGGCTGCCCAGGAGTCTCTCTGAGATGTCATCTGCCACAGCTTGTCCTTACTTAACCGCATAGGTAGCTTTCCCTGTTCTCAAGACAACCCACTCCTGTGCCTGTTGCAAGGCAATTCCAGGATCTGCCACTAGGGGGCGGGCTGCAACACAGGATGACTGCGGTTCCTGTGAGGGCTGGAGGGAGGGTCCGCCCAATTCCATCTTTAAACTGTGCGCAGGCTGGCTCAGGGGTTGGTAACCTCGTGGAGTTGTATTTTATGTGTGTCCCAGAGCTCCCCTCTCACGCCAGAAACATTTCTTTAATAATCTTTAGATTCTGAAAGGGTCTTAACCTTAAGAGGCTTAGGAGCAAGAGCAAGCCCCTAAGCTGAAATCCAGGGCTTGTGACAGGGGCTTTGGCCCTGGAAAAAGACCACCTACGTTGCTGATCTCTGCTCCAGTTGCTGGGCTGCTATGGAGCAATGTTCTGCATCTCTGAGCTTGTCCTTGCCAGCCCATGGAGGGGAATGAAGATCCTTCCATGTAAAAACTCTGGCAGCATCTGTGACGATAAAATAGAAAATGCATGGTGGTGCAGGTCTGTGACCCCAGGACTCAGGAGGCTGAGGCAGGACCATTATGAATTTGAGGCCGGCCTGGGCTACATGGCAAGATCCTGACTATAACAAGTAGAACTAAGTAAGAAATAAATGCGTGTGTAAGCAGTTTCCCCAGAGATGGGGCCACAGTGAACGTGCTGGGAAGCCGAGCTCCCGGCCAGCAGCTATTAGCACCTGCTGTATGCAGAGCACTTTCAGCTCTGAGAAGGTGCTTAGATTCTCTCATTGCACAAATGTCTGGGTGGCCACCCTGTGCCTAGTGCTCTCCTGTGCATGGGATAGTGTTGGGCTGGGTTGCCTAGAAGGAGGGTGTGAGACAGAGACCGATGGCCAAGGGTCGTCCGCAGTGGGAGGGAATGGGCTCAGTAGTCAAGGGCAGTTGTTCAGGGAAGGCTTTGGGCACAGAAGTATAGGAGTCAGGGCCAGGGAGTAGCTCAGAGCAGCTGCAGTACAGGGTACAGCCACCAGGGGTCACTGTGGTTCTAGTCACCATGGCACCTGGAAGCAGGGGCCCACACCCTCAGCGGCACTGGGATTCTGTGGCAGCTATGGGGCTGAGGAACATCTATTTCTTGACTCTCTGGACAGGTTAGGAGTGGGGGTGGGAGACAAACCAGGGCTGCATGCTGTTGAATACGTTCACATTTAAAAGTCTATCCCTCATTGCCACACACAGAGCCGTGTGGTGTGGCCAGGTCATGGGTCTTGAGGGGTTCATGGACAATGGAAATAGTGACCGCTCTTTAGCCCAGGGAGCCAGGCACTGGGATGGGGCATTCATACTCATCTCCAAGGTAGACACAGGGTTCAGGCCACACTGCTGGCCTTGGGGTAAGTGAGGGCTCTGAAATGGCAGATCCTGGAGGCTGGAGAAACAGCTCAGCAGCTAAGAACATTTGCTGCTCTTTCAGAGGACCAGAGTTCAGTTCCCAGCACCCACCCACCTCAAGTGGCGCACAACCACCTGTAATTCCAGATCTAGGGGATCTGATGCCCTCTTCTGACCCCCAGGGGCCCTGCATTCATGTGAGCATACACAGAGAGAGACACATAATGCATACACAACATTTTAAAAATAAAATAAAAATTGCAGGTTCTGGCCACTCCCTACCCAATGAGACCAAAGCTGGGCCTTGGTATCTGCATTCCAGAGACGCTGTCACTACTTGAGTGCCTGTTGTATATTGGGTTAAAAGCTCCATGTTTACCATACATGTTCAGTATTTTGTATCAAGACCTTTAGAAATGTTGGTGTTATCTCATTTCCCTCACTTTTTCAATGAGGAAACTGAGGCACAGAGAGATGAGGTCACAGTCCACGGTCTCCTGGTTGGTGAGGGAACAGGTTTGCATCTCAGGGGCCTGGTCCCGCTCGTGTGTGCTGTGCACTTGTTCCTGTGTATTCGATAACCGGGACTGCCCACTGTGCTGATGAGGATGGCCCTCGGGACCCAGGCCGGGAGAACATTTCTACCTGGGTGAGGAAGCATGACGGGGGCTGAGACTAGAGACCTCAGGAAGGCTGGGGAGGAAGGGACGTCACAGGCTCAGGCCCCAAACTGCATACCTGTCTAGCAGGAGCATCACTTGCCCGGCCGGGCTGCTCTGGTGAGGCTCAGCCTGACTGGCTTGACCCAGACAGGTGGCAGGTGGAGTCACTTGTCTAAAAATAGTGCCAGACTCCCAGAACCCGTCACAGATGGCGGGAGACAGCAAGAGGGTGGGAGGGATTCTCTGGAACTTAGGTATGCAGTTTTGGGGGAGCTGTATCATTTTGAGGTCTGGGGAGCCGGGCTGGAGAGGTGAGGTTCGGGGGCAACAAGGGTGTCATCCTAGACCCAGGGCTTGAGGCATTTGGATTCTTCCTGTGCGTTCGCTGTAGATCACAGCTTGTGTGCAGAGGGTCAGAGGGGCGTGTGCATGGCAAGGGGGGAGCTTTATGATGTCGCTGCTATGCCTGTTTCTCTTGTCTGCATGTTACCTGGCTCCT
Source organism: Cricetomys ansorgei (assembly GCA_026225945.1). Classification (NCBI taxonomy): domain Eukaryota; kingdom Metazoa; phylum Chordata; class Mammalia; order Rodentia; family Nesomyidae; genus Cricetomys; species Cricetomys ansorgei. Next base: position 9,315,699 of record JAMJFZ010001012.1, read on the forward strand.
CCCTTAGGATATGTGACTCCGCCCCACCCCTCCCCCACCACACCCTGCCCTCACCCTACCCATCCCCCTGCCCCAAGACCGCATCTCCACAGATGGATAGGAAAGTCTTAGTATAGCAAGGACTCATAAGCCAGTAGACACAGCACAGTGGCCTCTCTGGTCTTTCCCTGTGTGTTTGTGGCTACCATCTGCCCTCCCCTGGGCCACAGGAATGTCTTCTGTTTGAGGCACAGGGCCCCAATGATGACACATAGGCTTCTCTGACCCGGCTTTGTGCAGCTCTTTGGCCCTATGGTCTCAGACTGTGGGCAGCAGCTGTTTGGGGGCAGGACATGATTCCCCCATGACATCAGCTTTGGCAAGCAAGCAGGCAAGGATGGGAAGCCAGTCCTGTGGCTGGAGGCAGGATTCCTTGTGTCTCCCTGGGCAAGGCTCTGTGACCATACGGTGCCCACGTCTAACTCCCAGGGAAGCCACTTCCTGCCATACCCATTCCAAGGTCCAGATGAGAGTGGGCGAGAGGGACATTGTATGGGCATTATGCTGAGGGCAGTTGGAAATGGTTTTCCCATGTGTCATGGAATGTGGAACAAGCCTTGTGACCTGGGGCAGACGCGAACAAACTGCCCTGCAATCCCACACACCACCAGAAGGTGCCACGATTGGTCACACAGCAGGTTCTTGTATTGGTCAGTGGTAGAATTCAAACCTGGAGCTGAAGCAGACAATCTCAGGCCAAGGGTTTATGCACTGCGGGTGGTTTAGAGCAGTCAGGTGGGGAAGGCATGTGCAAACCCAGAAGCTGGCCAGAAAGGGTAGCTGCGAGGAGCATGTGGAATTCTGGGTAATGGAACTCCTTCCTACCAAGCTCTGGCTCTTACTACTCAGGCAGGCAGGCGGGTCTCTCTGAGTGCAGGCCTGAGCTACAATTCTTCACAGAATTAATTTCCTGGAAGAAAAAAATAAAAATCGATGCCTGTCCCCTGGTGCCAGACATTAAACTCCTTCTCAGGATTGGCGGTGGCGGGCTGTTTTGACAGTGATGAGAATAGAGACACCCAGGAGACTGGCGGAAGCCCACTGTCATTGAGTCAGGACACGCAGCCACCCACCCCTGCAGCCATCCGTCCCCCCCCCCCCCGACTTCATTTGCGAGCCCCTCAATGCTCAGCTCAGCAGCAGAAACCTCAAATGAGCTATTTATGGGCCATCTTTCCACGTTGCTTGCATATTATAATTAAGAGATAATGTCAGTGGAATAGAACGTTGTCACCCAGTGACGGCCTCCCGCCGCCTCGGAAATGTCACGGCAAAGTCACAGATATATCAAGCGTAAAACTGACACGTTTGTTTTCAGAGCGAGGACCCTGATCCTGGGACAGCGATACAGCGGCAGCTTAATTTCTGTCTTGGGAGTGATGGATGCCATTGGATATTCGGGTCTGAAGGGAGAGGGGGGTCTTGTCTGCGGCGGTGACCAGCTGGGGCTGTTTCCATTTGGCAGGTGGAGGATATGGCTGCCCTCTGTGTCCCGCAAGCAGCAAAGCCATGAAGGTGGTCTGAGAGCCCTGGCTCCCGATTGGGCGGTGTGTTTTCTGCAGCCCGGGAGGCTGCCAGCTGGCAGGGTACCCCCTTCCTGTCACTGCGTCGTCTCTGGGGAACCGAGCTGCTGCTGGGGTGGCGTGTCCTTGGACAACCTCGGTTTCCGAGTCACTACCCCGGAGCCACACAGCCTCAGAAGGACAGCAGTGACTGACTGGGGCATCCACACTGGAGCAGCTGAGGGTCTGGGGAGGGCCTGGGGAGACCCCACAGCTGGCGGATGCTACATCCGCACACGTCATCATCGTCAAGTGCACATCTGCTCACACTCTCCGCTGACTGACGTAACCCGGCCCCAGTACTTCTTGTCCCCAGCCTTGCACATCAGCCTGATAGCTCTGTCCCCACAGTCCCTGCCTGTCAGGCCTTCAACCCAAACCTTGATCTCTGGACACCTACCCATCTCCCCACAAACCCCCTCCAGGCTGGCCTCCCCGCTTCTACTGTGGCCACTCCTCCTGAGCACCCATGCGGAGTGTCTCCAGCAGACCCAAAGCCTGGGCTCTCGCACCCTCAAGCCGCTGTCCTAACCATTTGCCATAGTGCCTCGTCCCTTTCTTGCACTGCTGGGCCAGGGCCTGTGCATGCTAGGCAAACACTCTACCAGGGAGCTACAGCCCTTAATCTCCTTTCCTAACTGAGGGCCCCGTGGGGGCCTAGGTGACGGACCTCCTCCAGAACAGAGTGGCTGCTTTCTGAATATGTGTTGGAGCAGCTGAATGAGGGAAGGCAGACATGGTGATGGTGTGGTTTGTATCAGTCACTGACTGGCAAATGGTGCTGCATAGCAAGTTGCTTCAAATCCCAGTGATGGAGACATACGCGGCTCCTGCCTTTGCAGGCCAGTGAGGGAGGCTGGGCTTCCCTGGCTGGTTCTGTCTCAGGTGGGGTCACTCACATATCCTCAGGGTGATCGGTGGCCGACTGCCCCTTATTAAGGGGTTGGGCATTTACCAAGCGGAGGTAGGGGGCTCTCCATGGTCATGAGCCTGAAACACACATGGCTTGGGACAGTGGTTCAGCCCCAAAGTTTGAGGGTACCCACCCACCACCAGAGCTCTGGCTGTGCCGTCCATCAGGGGACAGATGGGTAGTCAGCTGCCCTGGGGCTGTAAGACCCAGAGCAGGCATAAACCATGACCTTTAAGAAGCTTCTGTCACCGAGAGTCTCCCATCTAGTATTTGCCGAGCGGCTGGCCCTGTCCTGGGCCCTGCCATGGGTGCTGGAGACAGCAGCATATGGTGCATGCCTGCAGCCATGTTCCCACGAGGTCACATTTGATTGAGGAGTGCCTCGTGGTATAGTCTAGCTCTACGGCGTGTGCATACCCAGTGGTTACATCCCTGCCCTGTGCAGGCATCGCCTGAGTCAGCGTGAGAGTGGTCGCAGGTCACAGGGGGGCTCAGCGGGGGTGTTCTGCTCTGGACGCAGCTCTTCATCCACAAAATGAGAAGTGAGTTTCCCACTCCTCATTTTAGGGGTGCAGTCTGCACACTGAAGCAATGAGTACTATGTTTGTCTAATCCTTAAGAAACCTTGTATAGGGCTGGAGAGATGGCTCAGCAGTTAAGAGCACTGGCTGCTCTTCCAGAGGTCCTGAGTTCAATTCCCAGCACCCACATAGTGGCTCACAACCATCTATAATGAATTCTGACGCCCTCTTCTGGCATGCAGGTGTACATGCAGATAGAGCACTCACGGATATAAATAAATCTAAAAAAGAAAGAGAGAAAAGGAAACCTTGTATAGTTTTCATCTGTGTCACACACACACACACCCTGGCTCCATGCATATCCTTGGGGGATGAGAAGCAGGTGACACAGAATGATCACCGAAGCCAACCTGGGTAGAGGGAGATATGATGAATGATGGTTGTTTGAGCCACTGAATGTAGGGCTCTTTTGTTATGCAGCATTTTGAGGCAGTAGCTGACTGATACGACCTATGATTGATAAATGCTATCAGTAGCCCCATTTTACAGGGAGTAAAGCTGTAGCCCAAATCCATGATAATAGTGACTGAATGCCCTCAGGTGGAACCCAGCCACGTTGACCGAAGTCTGGTCCAGGTGAGGCCATATGCCTGCCCCACCGCTGGGACTCAACATGGTGGCACGCCACATCCATGCACTGGAGAGTAGCAGAGAAAGGCTTTTCCAAACAAGGCTGGTCCACCCTCATTTTAGGGGTGTCGTTTGCTTGCAGAAGCAATGCTGTGTTTATCTGACTGGCCCGTTGTCTCCACCTGTGTCACAGTGCAGGACACACACCCCGACCTCAGCCCGTTTCTGAACAAGAAACTGGCAGAGGTAGATGTCACCAGCAGCAGACCCTGCCCCAAGGCTCACCACAGAAGCTCTGTAATCCTCTGCAAAGCCCCCTGGCCACGCAGCTCGGAGAAGATCATACATGATTTATTCCAGGCACCGGCGCTGTGAGGTACTCTGCCGGAACAATGACTTACGAGGCCATTTATCTTGCTGGCAGCTTCTGATAAAGCGGGCAGTCTGGACAGACGGGGCCGTTAACGAACACAGCAGCAGAGCTGATCATTTAGAGAGCTGGAGACCTTGAAACTGACTTTGATGGAAGGGGTTTGCAAGCCAGGGGCTTGTGGGCCTGGGTTGAGATGAGACCCCCCCCCCAGCCCTGGGGAGAGTGTGGTGTGGCACCATGTGGCTCTGGCTGTCCCTGAAGACTTCCTGGGTGTGACTTCGTACAAGCTAGGTGGCCAGTCCCCAACCTTGCTTCCTGCCCATCCAGAGAGATGTGTATTAGTCAGCGCTGGTGGGGGCAGGCGGTGGTAACAAAGAGTTCCGAAGTCTCGTGACTAGAAACCACCAAGGTCACTGTTCACTTGAGTTCCGGATGTGCAGTGGTCAGCTGGAGTTGACTTCCTCTCTCCGGACTGTGCCTTCTGCAGCTCACTCTCGTATTCGTGTGTGTGTGCACGCGCGTGTGCGTGTGCTGGGGTAGAATCCAAGGCTTGCCAGGCCAGCCCTCTGCCACCAAGCTAACCATGTCTCTAGCCTGGTACTTGGGTCTTTTTGGGGTTCCTCTCCCCTAACTCATATTTATAGGTCTATGCTGGTCAGTCACACGGCCATGTCTGACTTCTGCCATGGGGGAGAGGGGAATGGGTCCCACCAAGTGGTTGTCAGCCGGCATACCAACAGTTACTAAGAGAGCATAGCTCTGCCGGGCTCGCTCCCACCCAGGGCTGATCCACGTCTCTGTCATATCCCTCCATCATCCGGGACCTCAGGCTTGCTCCTCATAAGAGAGCCAAGCCAGGCATGGAGAGCTTGGAACCTGGTGCTTCTTGGCCAACTGTATACCCAGCATTTCCCACAGTGCCTGGCATACAGCTAGCACTCCATACTTGCGTGATGTGGCTGTGAAATGACTCACCCAGCTCCATGTGCCCTGGAGAACTTCAGCTATCTGATGCTGAGCCAGACAGGACTCCCGCCAAAGTGCTAGCGCCTCGCTGCCTGTCTGGCCCCATGCCAGACCCCTCCTGCTGCAAACCACTCCTGGGAGAGGTGCTTGCAGTGGGTTCTTTACCCAAATGGTCCCATCCTGCTTCCCCACCCTATAATTTCCTCTCCTCTGCTCAAATATGGCATTCAACCCCTGTCTTGAGTTTTGTTTTTGCTGGACCAGGATTAAGTCCTCTCTCTATCTGCATCTTGTGTGTCTGTCGGTGCAGGTTCAGCTGCTGTGACAAAGAGCCCCTGTTAAGGCACACCGAAGTTTATTTCCCTATGACATGGGATTCCCACGGGGCAGCTGGACCAGGGACAGTGGGAACAGCCGGCCCACTGTTGTTTGGGGACCCAGGTCCGTCTGTGTGGCTCTTCTGTCCTCTCTGGGATGAGGTCATTCCTCATAGACTGGAAGCAGCCTGGTGTGGGGGAGGGGAGGGCCCAGGATTGGTTGCAGGAGGAGGTTGCTCACAGCAGGGGGTAGAGACAGACCTGACTGTGGTGTCACTGGGGCCTCCTGATGGCCAGCACAGCCGGACTCCTGGGAAGCTAGAACTTCTGGTTGGATCCAGGGAGTGAGAAGGATTGTCACACACTGGGGACGGAGTGTGGGGGAGGGGAGGCAAGCCTGGAGACTCACACGCCATGCCTGCATGGTGACCTAGAATCCAACCCCTGACTACTAGATAAGCTACAGGGTTCTATGGTTCTGAATCCAGGCAACTCAGGGTTCCCAGGGGACCTGGTGACCAGCAATGTGCCTGGGACATTTGGTGTTGACCTCTAATGTGTGGGAATGTCCACACCAAGGCTGAAGCAGAATTGTCCTCAGCCCTGGAGAGTGAGGGTCTGAGATTGATGCTAAGTCACTAGGAAAGACCTAAACCAGGCTGGGTGTGAGGACCGGGTGTACACCCAAGGCCTTGGTAGCCAGCTTTATTGTAGGAACAGACAGGGGCTCAGAGAGCTCAGCTCACTGTTCTGTACACACACAGTATGGTTGTTTGATTTAAAACTGGGATTTGGAGTGGGCCTGTGTCCAGGTGACCCCAGGTGACCCCAGGTGAGTGCTGCGGTGTAGGTGGTCCTAGGTGCCCTTGCTTTGTGTGTTGAGGGGGTGGACACAAGGTCTGAAGGAGGAGCTGGGTGGTGGAAGGATCTGGATCCCCAAGGAGACAGATGCAGATGTCTGTGCCAGTTTAGGAGGTCTGTCAGGCCTGTTCAGCAGAACTTTCTAGAAAGTTCTAGAAGTCTCTTAGGGGCTCTCATCCATGGGTGATCTTGTTTCCTAAATCAGGCCCCTCCTACCTTAGGCCGGGCTGGAAGCAGCTGCTGAGTTCCTACAGGCGCCTGCCTGGCAACACAGGATGGGGAGAGGGGGAGAGGGGCAGCTGTTCAGCCTGTGTGGGCCAGGCCAGACATTCGCTATACTGAGCCTTGGTATCCTTCCTGCTTGAGGCTGGTGGGGATGACAATACTGTAGGGGTACTTTCACGGGGTGGGGGGAGGGGGGGAAGGAGAGAGAAGGAGGGAGGGAGAGAAGGAGAGAGAGAAGCAGACAAACAGACAGACCAACCTGTGCTAAATCTTCACCAAGACTCAGCCTGACCTGCATGCTGTTCCCTGCAAATGTCAATTTGGGGTCACTCCCAAAGAGGAGCCAGGGGCCCCCTGCCTCCCCCGATCCACGCAGCCACCAGCACAGTGGTGACAGTTCACAGCACCCAGCTTGTGGACCACGAAATTCACAATCCTCACTTCGCATCACGTCTCAGGTTCACCCTTCCCGTACAGGTGCTGTACTCTGTTCCTTCCCATGGCTGACTAGACCCAACCAGACCGCAGCATGTCCGGCGTGTTGATCCGCAGGGGAGGGGCTGTGGGTTGTTTCTGCGTTGGGCTCTGGTGTATGACATGGCTGCATTTCTCTTGAGAGCACTGACTTCTGGGGTTGGGTCATTCGTCCTTGTGATGCTGTCCTGCCCAGCTCCGGTGTCCCCAGCAGTTCCTGGAGGCAAAGTTGCCTCTGGCTGAGCCTCTGGTGCAGAGTAAACCGTGGAGCTTCTGATGACACCTCACTTCGTCTTGCTGGGAAGGCAGAGAACACAGCTTTGTCACCGTCTCAGGGTCCCTAGATTGCAGCAGCATCCCCTGGGGATGTGTTAGCAGTGCTCTTGGGGCCCTGGGTGGCTTTGACCCCAGGACTCCCACAGCCCCCCGGGTGCTCTGAACACACTCAGCATCAGCCCAGCAAGCTCTTTTCTTATTCTTGCATCTCCAGGAGGTTCCTGAGTGTCCATCTCCCCTCTCCCTCTCTCTCTTCCTCTCCCTCCCCCCCCGCCCCCCCCCTCTTTCTCACACCCACACACGAAATCATGAACAAACATATGAGATAAAAACCAGCTGGTATGTCAGCCAGCCAACTCTGTGAATGACGAGGCAGGGAGGGCAGGCAGGTGGTACAGGCCTATCCACCCAGCACTCTAGAGGCTGAGGCAGGAGGATTGCGAGTTTAAGGCCAGCGTGCACTACATAGTGAGAGCTCATCTGTAAAAAGAAAAAAACGAAAGAAGGGCCAACGAGACAGCTTAGCGGGTAAAGGCGCTTGTCTCAAAGCCTGAGGATCTGAGTTCGTTCCCCCGGGGCCACATGGAGGAGAGACCCGCCTCCCGCTAGTTGTCACCTGACCTCCACACACATCTCTCAACCCATAATGACAAAGAAAGCTTTTTTGTTGTTTTGTTTTTCGGGACAGGGTTTCTCCTGTGTAGCCCTGGCTGTCCTGGAACTCACTCTGTAGACCAGGCTAGCCTGGAACTCAGAGCAATCCGCCTGCCTCTGCCTCCCAAGTGATGGGATTAATGTGCGAACCACCACTGCCCGGCATATAAAGATAAATTTTAGGCTGGAGAGATGGCTCAGTGGTTAAGGGCAGCCGGCTGCTCTTCCAGAGGTCCTAAGTTCAATCCCCAGCACCTATGTGGCAGCTCACAGCTGCCTGTAACTCTTGTTCCAGGGGGATCCAACACCCTCACACAGGCATACATGCAGGCAAAACACCAATGTACATAAAATAATAAAATATTTTAAAAATAAATTTTAAGAAATGAGAAAAGGGAGGGGAGAGGAGAGAAGAGCAGAAGGAAAGCCTGTAGAGACCCCCAGGCTACTGTCCGTGAGCCTTGGACTCACCTGCCCATTGCGTTTCTCTGACATCCAGCAATCTCTGAATTTGGGTGGCAGGGAGGGAGGGATGTCTGCAGACTGCCTGCTGACTCTGCACGGACACCCATTCTACAGATGGGGAAACTGAGTCTTGGGGATGCTAGGTAACCCACCCAAGTTTCTCAGGGGGAGTGGAGTGGAGTCCGAGTCTGGGCCCACCTTGTCCCTGCTCCCTGTGGGGCTGGCACAGAGCCCTCTGCTGTCATCTGCAGGAGTTAAGTTCAAGGCTCCCCATTTTATCCCTCGTGACTGTAGCCATGTCCACTGAGGTTCTGGCTGCCGCAGGCTCCTTGTCCCCACGCTCAGAGGCACAGTGTGAAGGTACTGCCCATGGACTCAGACATTTGTCTCCTCGCCTTGCTATGGCCAATGCCCCTGGCAGGTAGGACGGAGCTTCCGGATCTCACGCACCCCTCCTCTCCATCCGCCCTCCCAGCGGCCGACCACCCTGATACCCAGGGTGTGCCCTGCAGCCCAAGCATGAGATCCCTACCCCTCTTTGGGTGACAGGGGAACCAATTGTGCTCCCCAAAAGAGGCCAGGATCTAACTCTAAAAGGGTGGCCGGCAGCATGGCTCCCAGCCCACAACAGCCTGCCCTGGCTCTCTCCCCTGGACTCTCACAGATGGAGGAGATAAAGCACAGAGAGGTCAGGCACTGATCCAAGGTCACACAGCTTAAAAGACAAGGAACCAGAACCAAGTCCCTCCTCTAGGCTGAACTCTCAAGTTAGGGCCAAGCTCTGGTCCCCATGGGTGTGGCTGGCCATGGACCACACCAACAGGAGGCCCCTGAAGGTGCTCTCAGGCTTTTCTCATGTTCCCTCAGGTCAGCCAACTGGGACCAATGGCTCTCATCACGCCCAGTCTAGGCCCAAGAATGTCACAGCCCTGTAGCTCTCAGTGGCTTTAAAAACAGCAGATTGTGTTTCGCCTGCCGGGGAGGGACAGGAGCCCAGTCCCCAACTTACAATGGAGGCTCTATCCGAGCAGGAGAGAGGGCAGGGCTGCGGGTCATGGTGTTCCTGGCACAGCCGGGTGCTGGCCTGGGCTGACCTGCCTTTCTCCTACTTTGGCCCTACCCTCCCTATGGGCTGGGAGTCCCTTTCCCAAAAGGGTCACTCTCAAGCAACCTGGACGTCTTGGTCCACAGAAGCGTACCCTCTACTGAAGGCTGAGGTGTAGTAGTACACTGCTGTGTGGGCTCAGCAAGAGAGACAGGGAGGCGTTTTCATAGACTCAAACCCTCCCAGACCTCAGCGGAGGGAACCACCGTCATGGCAAGCACCATCCTCAATAGTGGAATCCCGAGCTTCTGAGCTCAGGTGTTTTTATTGATACCGAACTCCTCAGATGCAGATCATAAGCAATCAAATGTCAGTTCCCCACAGAAATCAATACCAGCAAACAATACAGAATGCCAAGACCTAGGCTAGCCCCTCACCCAACAGTACATAAAACATTTTGTACATGACTAAACTTCCATAACATTGGGGTTTGAAAAAGAGCCTGTCATCCATTCACCCATCCTCCCACCCACCTACCCACCCATCCATCCATCCATCCATCCATCCATCTACTTACCCACGCACCCATCGACCCACCCTTCCACCCACTTACTCATCCACCCACTTACCACCCACTATCCACTACTCACCCACCCATCCACCCACCCATCCATCCACCCATCCACCCACCCATCTACCCACTACCTACCCACCCACCCACTCACCCATCTACCCACCCATCTAACCACCACCCACCCATATATTCACCCACCCCCACCTATCTATCCATCTTACCCAACTACCCATCCATGCATGCATATACCCATTTACCTTTCTTTCCTTCCTTCCTTCCTCCCACTTTAAAACCAAGCCAGAATAGGCATGACAGCATGGTATCTGTAGGCCCCGCATGCAGGAGGCTGAGGCAGGAAGGCTACACAGCAAGACTCTGTCTCAGACAAATCAAAACCCAAACAAAACAAAGGGTGACCGAGTAGAAATGGCCAGAGTGAATCCTGCTGGTGCCTGCAGCGTGCTGAACCCCTGGACCCAGGCAAGTCCAAACTGGAGAACTCCAGGCCCTGTCGGGAGCATGAGCCAGCGAAGGGGTCTTGTCACCGAGGAGCAGGCCTTCCCTCTCCTCCACTCTGAGAGACAGAGCTCCTGCCCTCTGCACGCCGACCGGGCAGAATGAATTCTTTGCTTTCTAAATCGATAATGAGAAGCTGGGACCAAGAGAGGCCAGCCTGGACTCCCTTCTCTCTCTGTGGGGACACCTGCCGTCCTGAGGGCTGTGGACCTCTTCTCTGGACAGGAGAGACAGTCACTGGGTCTGTGCTCTGCCTATGCCCATGCAGAAAGTAAGGCCAGCACCAGCAGCGAGCTGCAGACAACACACGTCTCCATGAGGGCCTGGGCAGGGCGGCTGTTTGAGGTTCTGTGAATCACAAGGTGTCTGTTGTATGTTCTGAGTTTTTTTTTATTTTTTTATTTTTTTATTGCGTTTTGAAACAGGCTCTCACTGTAGCCCAGGCTGGCCTCGAACTCTCAATCCTCCTGCCTCACCACTTCACCAGACTGTCGGTGTGGTTTGTTTTCATGATCCTTCTGTGAGGTAAACAGTTTGCCCCTTGGAGGCTCCTCCTTCCCCTCAACAGGCCCCAGGGAGATCTGGCCCTGATCAGGATGCCCGGTATTGGATGGCGGCTGTGGGATGGAGTCCTGTGTCCGCCTCTCTACGTACCTCTTGCTTTCCTTCTATTACTGAGATGAAATATCCTCTGTCCCAGGCCTGGGCTATTCTGGGGATACTGGGAGTGGAAACTCCCATCTGAGGTGCCTTCTTTCTTGCTGTCCCCCCACATAAAGACTACTGGCTGCTTTGACTGTGTTCTCGTGTCTGTCTCCCTACTTCAGAAGAAGGTCTGTGTGGCGTGGTGGGCCCCAGGGAACTGTGGGGGATCCGATGTCAGCCATCTTGGACCAGCGCGCTGCTGTGCAGGCGGGCCTTGGCACAGGGCAGAGGTGCCAGGACCCAGCAGGGTCAGAGGGGCCTCTCTCAGGCTGTGACTTGAGTCATACACTGGAGATGGGGGAAGTCCCTGTCCTCAGAGGCATGTGAGCAGAAGCCATGGACCCCCCAGGGTCAGCTTGCTATTGGGGAGCCTGCTGCTGAGGGAAGGTCTCCCAGTGGGGTCTCGGCTCCCCGGCCAGCCTGGTCCAACTCCGTGGAACCCAGATCCTTGGACTCATCGCCTGAGCCCTGACACCCAATTCCAGGAGCTGTAGACTGAGTCAGAGCTGGGCAGAGATCCTCCTAGAGCCCAGGGCCATCCACGTACTTAATACAGCCGTCTGGGCAGAGGGACCGTCATCTTTCCAACACTCCCATTCATCTGCCCACCACCCACAGATTTTTTTTTTTTTAATGTGTATGAATGTTTTGCCTGAATGGCTATGCACCATGTGCATGCAGTACCCATGGGGGACAGAAAAGGGCATCAGAGCCCATGGGACTGGAGTTACAGATGGTTGTGAGCTGCCATATGGGTGCTGGGAACTGAACCTGGGTCCTCTAGAAGAAGACTGAGCACCGAGCAACTCTCCAGCCCCCAAGATTTATTTGTGTGTGTATGCGTGCACATGTGTGTGTATGTGTATGCATGCATGTACGTCTGTCTGTGTGTGTGTGTGTGCGCACACGTGAATGCATGTACAGGCACCCATGTAAGGACATGAGAAGGCCACTGGAGCTGGTGCAGCTTGGGACGAGCACCTGGCCCCTGGGGACAACTCTGTCCCGTCACGGTTGCCTGTGCCTCAGTTTCTCTTTCATGAAACATAGTCTTTTGGTGACAAAGCACTGCACACACCCTCAGGGATTGTTTGCAGAGTAACTACAGCATGCCGTTCCATTTCTGCTCAGTCTCCCTCCTTGTCGGGAGCAGCGTTCTCGGCGGGAGGATCAGCGTGAGCAGTGCCCAGAGCATGTGGGCTGGGACCGGGCGCGGTGCCATCTGGTCACTACAGAGTGCTGCTCCTTAGGGGTGCACAGAGGATGAGGGGCGTGCAAAGGCAACGGGTCTATTCTTGCCTCGGGTGACAGGTGAGCAGAAGGGAGACCTGCTGCCGACTGTGTTTACCAGCCCTGCGGGAGCCTTGTTGACTGAGGTGACAGCCAGCGCTGGAGCAGGGTACAGAGGGGCCCCCCTCTGTCTCCTCCACTGCAAAGCCCTCCCCACAGCCTGCAGCTGTGGAAAACGCCAAGTCTGCCTTTTCCAGAGCAGGGACCCTGGTGACTGATTACCAGCAAGCGGCTTCCTGCCCTGAGATGACTCAGAAGGACTCGCGGAGGTGGGGGACGGACCCCGCGGCTGCCATCCTAGATTAATCTGGAAGTGCTGGCTCAGGATGTGGGGCTTCGGCACTGGCCATGGTCACGCTCTCTCTACCCTCTCTGGGGCTTCGTCCAGGCTCTCCAAGGTAGCCATACCCCGGGGAGGGGGGCTGTATTGGCCTTTGGGGACTCTGCAGAGGCTCCTCTGAACCTCGCTTTAGTATGGTTTCTTCAGTTGTTCAATCAGTAAATTATTCAATCAACAAACTCTCTACTCATTCCTAGGGCAGGGGCCATGCTAGGTGCTTGTGACACAAAGTAAAATAAAGGCATTGTCTTCTCTCTCAAAAGAATCCTGGCCTCATGAGGAGAACTGTTTGAGGTCAAACAAAGCAAAATCCTTAAACCATCTTTGGCCAAAGGGAATTGGGTGATCATCATGTGACTGAAAAAGTAAATCTGTTTCAGGTATGGCTTGATCCAGGCACTGGAACACTTCCCAGGGGCTAGGGAGGTGGCCTGGTTAGTGCAGCTCTTGCTATGCAAGCAAAAGGCCTTGAGTTCAACACCCAGAGTCTGCATAAAAAAAAAAAAAAAAAAAAAAAAAGCTTGGCAGCACACGCTTGCAATCCCAGCACCGGGAGGCAGAGACAGAGGGACCCTGCGGGGCTTACTTGAGACAGTCAGTGAAAGACCCTGCCTCAAACGATAGGGTAGCGATAGCATGTGGGAACAGACGGACACCTTTTATTCCAGCACTCGGGAGGCAGAGGCAAGAGGGCGTCTGTGAACTCAAGCCAGCCTGGCGTACATAGGCGGTTCCAGGGTAGCACCCACAGGAAAGTGCACACACTCATGTCACGCGGGCGCGCGCAAGCATGTACGCGTGCGTTTCAAGGATTTGATTTTCCTGTATCTTAGGACTCCATGTTTTTGTTTTCCGTTGCTATGACAGGCCCTGTGGCCCAGGGGACACAGCTGTTGACATTTTAAGCGGGGCATCCACATCAGTTCTCAGTCCGATTCTCAGTCCATCCTAGCAACTATGAGCCGGACAAAGTCAGTCTCCCCACGATGCCCAGGATTCTAGACCAGCTTGGGCCACATGGCACTTCTGAGTCAATCACATGCCCGGAAGTGCTGTGATTGGCCAGCTCTTTGAGTGGTGGAAACCACCCACAAGCCTGGGTTGAGGGTAGAGGAAACACTGGTTTGTGCTCCAACCAGAGGAGAATGGAGGCAGGGCGGTCAAAAACATCAGTGGACCTACAGCAGGGAAGGGGGGCCATGGGGAGCCCCCAGTCCTTCCCCAGCTTCCTGGCTCTGAGCTGTGTGACCTTTGGTAGATGGGGCAACATCTCTGGGCCTCCTTTCCTCACCAGTAAAGATCAGTCACTAGTCCTAGCCGTGCCCCTCTTCCTGGGCTGGGACACCCTTGAGTGCCTGTGTATGCTTGAGCACTGGCTGTGAACTGGTTGGTGCTGGCCTTTGTCTCTGCCCCAGGCCGAGGAGCCTGGCTGGGCTGGCAGGGATCAGAGTTTGTTCAGAGGCTCTCCCTTATCTGGGTGTGAAACGGAATCTTTGCTCATGACTCAGACTTCAAAGCGCTGGGCGTGACCTTCTGGGCTGGGACCTTCTGGGCTAGGCTTTCCCCAGTCAGAAAGCACTGATGCCCGCCAAGGAGGCCCGCCTCTCCCTTTGGCTGGGCTTGGTGAAGGCCAGGAACTGTTCTGGCACCAGAGGCTTCTATCAGAGCAATCCTTAGGGGCTCAGAACTAAAGGGGGTGGGGGGCTTGCAGTCACCCCTCAGCCCACCCGTCCGCAGCACAGCCTTCTGTCCAACCAGAGACAGCCAGCAGTTGACAAGGTGCATTTAGCCCTGTGTTTAGAGAGGACAGAAGTGTGTGTGGACAGAGAGAAGGGAGAGGACATCTGCCACTGTGGGGACTGTCCCGTCCCCGCCCCATCCAAGTCCCTAAGCTGCAGTGTACCCCTTCTCGCCCCCTAACCGCTGGTCTGCTTCCTGCTACCGGTTTTGTGGGTTTGACCTTGAACTCCCTGTCCTGCCTCTACCCACGCTGGGATGATGGGTACATACCACCACCAACCACGCCCAGTTGCAACCTGGACTTGCACATATTCCGGAGGAGCCCTGATGCCTCTGGTTGCTAGTGTCCCTTGTTGACTACCCTGGCCTGCCAGGATGACTGGGTGGGCACCAGCTGTTGTGAGGAACAGTGTACAGACTTGGCTGGTACTGGGCAGAGCCTGCCCTCCCCATCCCCCCACCACCACCACCAGTGCCTTCTGCACTATTTGACTAAATTTAAGCCCTCAGGCCATGCAAGCTCTATGGAGATGTGTACCACAGACCCTCTAGTGTGGCCAGTATGGCCACATTGACCTGGTCCATTCTTTCCAGACTTGGCCTGCACATTGACCTGCACAGTGTCCTTCCATTGCAGACCTTTACATTCCAGCTCATTCTAAAACTTACTGTGACCTTCCCACAAAGGAACACAAGAAAACACTTTTTCTTAAAGCTTTATTTACTTTTATTTTGGGTGTGAGCGGTTAGCCTACTTGTAAGACTATGCTCCACATGCATGCAGTACCCATGGTGGCCAGAAGAGGGCACTGTATTTCCCCCTGGAACTGGTGTTACAGATGGTTGTGAGCTGACATGTGGGTGCTGGGAATTGAGTTTGGGTCCTCCAGAGAGCCAGCCAGTGCCCTTAACCACTGAGCCATCTTTCCAGCCTCAAGGAGTGAACTATTGATCCACCCTGGGACAAGGGAGGTAGACTATTCCTCACAGCATCAGGCTGAATGACAGAAGCCTGCTACAGAGAGGGCACGCCAAGTTGAAGATGGAAAGGGTCCGGACAGGTCACCAGGTCAGCTAGGCCGGCTGGCCAGCCAACTGCCCTGCTGGCTGCCGGAATCTACCATCTCGCCTCCTGGGATCTGCCTGGTGCGCCCCCCACCCCATCCCCTTTGCATTGGGTCTACAGTCCTGTAAAGATCTGATGAATCTGGTCTCCTTGGGACTATGGGATCCAGGTCCCAGGATTTTTGGATGGCTGTGGGCATCTCCCAAAATCCTCCCCACCCCTCCACCCCCAAGATAGGGTTTCTCTGTTGTAACTCTGGCTGTCCTGGAACTCACTCTGTAGACCAGGCTGACCTCGAACTCACAGAGATCCGCCTGCCTCTGCCTCCCAAGTGCTGGGATTAAAGGTGTGTGCCACCACCACCCGGCTCAGACTCCAAAATCTTAATACAGAAAAACACTTGTGAATGTCTCAGGAACGGTTTTTAGGTTGATCAACTCAGACAGGGATTGAATTGGGTTATGATGAATTTAAAATCATTGCACCTGGTGTCTGTCTGTCCCTGTTTCTTATCAGCTGGTGCATTTTAACCCTGCCCAGGTCTGTGCTATGACCTCAGTGTGTGTGGCTCACAGGCAGACCCGCCCTTCTCCATCACCGCCTCTAGGTCCTCCTGGCAGGATTCTTTGTGTGCTGAGCCTGCCATCCATAGAGGCCCAGCCTCAGGAGGTTGTCTGTAGCTAGGTCACCAACACTCCTTGCTCTTTACCTGCCCCTGGCTGATTGGGCCATTCGTTCCTCTGCTGGCTGCCTGAGGCCTGAGAGCAGCTGAAGGTCAGACCCACCTGGAGGGATCTTGCTTGGGAAACTTGATCAGTGCGGTATGGACCAGTGGCTGCCAGCCAGCTGGGAGAAGGACGCAAACTAGGACTCCAGTGATTGGGGGGGGGGGGGTGTCCCAGGTTTCTTTTTTGTTCATTTTGTTTTGTTTTTAGAGACAAGGTTTCTCTGTTGTCACTCTGGCTGTCCTGGAACTAACTCTGTAGACCAGGCTGGCCTTGAACTCACAGAGATCCTCCTGCCTCTGCTGAGATTAAAGGTGTGCGCCACCACCACCAAGCTAAGGCTTCTTAAATTTATTTTAAAAAACTAGTTTATAGAATCAACAGGAAATGGCCACTTGAGCTGTTTTTAAACGCCCAGTTCCACAGCAGGAGCACCTTCCCAGTGATGCACAGCTGTCCCTGCAGGCTGCTTCCAGAACTTTCATCTCCACAGTTCAATGGCTTAAAGCTTCAGGTAAAGGCATTCCTGGAGAAAGAAGCTAAGGAAGGGCCACAGGAGAGCCCAGGAGCCCAGTGTGAGTCAGAACCTGGAAGTTAGGGCTGGAGAGATGGCTCAGTGGTTAAGCCTGCTGACTGCTCTTCCAGAGGACCTGGGGTTGTTCCCAGCACCAACTTGGCTCACAACCACCTTTAACTCCATTTCCAGAAGAGTTGATGCCTTCTTCTGGCCACCTCAGGCACTGCAGACATGTAGTGCACATACACACATGCAGGCAAACACATATACACAAAATAACAAAAATCTTAAGAGAAGCTAGAAGTCACGGATGGACAGTTCCTGGAGGATGGTGCTAAAGGGACTGGGCTGGCAGCACAGCAGGTGTGGGCAACTCTGGGGTATGAGGAGAAGTCTCAGAAACTCAAAGGAGTCCCAGAGCCTCTCTCCTGTCCTATACTGGGGTTCCCAAAGGGAGCCAGAAGTCAGGGCAACAGCTATAGCCAAGGGCTTCAAGCTCAGGGACTGGTTGGATGATCTGAGGCCTGCAGCTTAAATTCATTTTGGTTCCTTTTCTCTGTCATCAGCCCTGGTTTTCACTGGGGCACGGAGAATCTGGTCCCCCTCCCAGCCTGAAGATACTGACCCCACCCATTGGCCAGGGGCCAAATCAGGCAGCTCTCTGCTCTCCCTCAGCGCTCTCCCTGGTTTTAAGATGGCTGATCAGGACTGGTTGGAGCTTTTGCAGAGAGACTGACATTCTCCGGAATTTATTTTTTTTCTTTTTAAGTTCAGCAGGAACGCTGAGCAAGCGGCAGATGGGGAACAGCGAGCCGTCTTCTGTCTCTGGACTGTGTCAGTGTTATGTCTACATGAGCCAGGCAGAGAGTCTGTTCAGGGAGGGACCCGAGGCCTGGTCCTGCTGAGCTGCCACAAACCACAAGGCCTCCTGAGTCAAGTATTTTGACTTCAACCTGAGACAGGTTCCTGTGTATAATATGGTGCAATCATGGTCTTCACTTTTCAGGGTTCTGCTAGGTCAAGTGACCCCTGTGCACTTGGACTCCGTGGGTGCAAGGGCCTCTTGGCAAGGATGGTGTTGCTGAGGCCTCCATGAGGTATCTGATTCCAAGCCAGGGCAGTTCCTGGACCACCATATGTAGGAACCCCTTGTGACGCCCTAGGAGATTCAAATGTGGCTCTTTGGAGATGGACCTGCTATTATTTGGGTATGCCCCCAACAGACTCATATGTGTGAACACTTGCCCCCAAGTTTGGGGTACTGTGGTAGGAGACTGTGGCACCTCAGGGATCTGTGACCTAGCTGGCAGAAGTGGCTCTCTGTGGACAGGCCTTGGTGGTGTTCCCTTCTGGTTCTGGCCAGAGCTGTCTGCGTCCTGTCCTGATCCACCAACATGTGTGAAGCCGTACACAACTCCCGCTGCCACAAAGCCACTTACCATGGCAGTCCCCTCCATAACAGGCCAGGAGTCCAACACCCCCCCCACACACACACTGTGCATCCATGTAGCCCAAGCAGTGCATGGATTGACACTAATCTTAACCTCAGTCAGGAGGGTGGGTTTTCCATCAATAACAAACGACCCCCACAGCTTAACAAATGCTGGTTATGTGCAATTATGGCCACTGTGGGTCAATCAGAGCTAGGCTCTTGATGGACAGAGCAGTCACTGTGGCCAGGGACAGGATGGACCTGGGAAGACAGCTCAGTGAGCAACACATAACTGTGAGGATGGGAATTCAGATTCCAGCACCCAGGTGAAATCCTGCCATGTGTGCTGATGATATGTACTTGATCCCAGCACTCAGAGGAGCAGGAAGCTCTGGCTTCCTCAGAGCAGTCGAGGTTAGCCTAGCTAGAATCAGTGAGCTCTGGGTTCAAGACCCTATGTCAGTATACATGGTGGAGAGCACCTGAGGAAGGCACTGATGTCAGCCTGCGGCCATCACACACTTGCACACATATGTGAACACACACACACACACACACACACACACACACACACACACACACGGGATGTGAACCCGACTGAGTAAATCTTACATTGGCTTTTTCCTCTCTGTCTCTCTCTCTCTTGGGACAGTAGTGCTATGTAGCTCAGGCTAGCCTCGAACTCACAACCTTTCTGCCTCAGCCTCCCAAGTGCTGGAACTACAGGCGTGAACCCCCACACCCAACTTAGGACTTATTCTTAAAACGGCACACCATTTCTGTTCATGATTCGGAATAGGGTGGCTTGCATCAGCGCCTTTCACTAATTGCTATCCTCGCCTGCTTGTGGGATGAAGGAGACCCAGAGAGGTCAGTCCCTCCCTCAAGGACACACAGCAAAGACATCTCCGGATGTCCTCAGAAAACCTTCTTTAAGCCCAGTATCTGGGAAGCAGGGACTGGGAGGAGGGGGTACGGGGGAGGGGGAATCTCTGTGAGTTTGAGGCTTGCCTAGTCTATATAACAAGTTCTGGGTTAGCCAGGGCTACATAGTGAGACCTGTCTCAAAACAAAAACACCTTTCATTTTTCCTTCACTCTAGGCGTATCTCACGTGTGTTCTGGGACACGCACGCTCACACACGCAGTGCACCACCCTGCTTGCACACAGGATGGTAATTTGGGGCAGGAGGGAACTGCACCCCCAACACACTTATTCCCTCTCAGGGACTGAGATCACCGGCTTCCTGTCTTGTTGTGATTCATGGCGTGTCTGAGGTGCCCGCCACAGCGTGAGCGCATCCGAATCCTGTCTATTGTCTGAGCCGCTCCAGGAGACACATCTGAGGCTGGGGGATCATAGCGGGTGATTTATGATGCCACGCTCCCCAGGGCAGGAGGAAGAGGCAGTCGGAGGCTCACCGAGCTGCGAGCAAGAGCTGGTTGGCTCGCTTAATCCCCAGAGGAGACGCAGCCCGAGGCGGAACCGGGACGAGCTGGGACTCGGGTTCTCCGGGTAGACAGCACATCCTGTCTCCTGCAGAGGGGCCGGGGTGAGGGCGCCGCGGGGTGCAGATGGCTCGTGGCATCTTGAACTTGCCACTGTGCAGGAGACTGGCCGCAGGCCCACTTCTTGAAGCGCCGGTCCCCGTCAGGCCGCACCATCTGCCCGCGTTGGGCTGAGGATTCGGGGTCACCCCGGCTGCGCTCTCCCGGCCCGTTCCCAGGCCCACCCGGCAGGGCCGCAGATCCCGGTTCCAGGCGCCTTTGTTGCCCAGTGCAGAAATCCCGTTCCCCGCACTTCCGGTGGCCACACCTCCCCCACCCGCTCTGTCTCTCAGCAGCAGTCTGCTAGACTTGTGAGAACTGCTTCCTGACTCCCACCTACCTCCGGCCTCCCTTCACACCGCTGACCCCGCCCCTCACACCGCTGACCCCGCCCCTCACACCGCTGACCCCGCCCCTCACACCGCTGACCCCTCCCCTCACCCTGATGACCCCTCCCCTCACACCGATGGCCCCTCCCCTCACACCGATGACCTCTCCCCTCACCCTCCCCTCATACCGATGACCCCACCCCTCACACAGCTGACCCCGCCCCTCACACCGCTGACCCCTCCCCTCATACCGATGGCCCCTCCCCTCACACAGCTGACCCCTCCCCTCACACCGCTGACCCCTCCCCTCACACCGATGACCCCTCCCCTCACCCTGATGACCCCTCCCCTCACACCGCTGACCCCTCCCCTCACACCGATGGCCCCTCCCCTCACACTGATGACCCCTCCCCTCACACCGATGGCCCCTCCCCTCACACTGGTGGCCCCTCCCCTCACACTGATGACCCCTCCCCTCACACTGGTGACCCCGCCCCTCACACCGATGGCCCCTCCCCTCACACTGATGGCCCCCCTCACACCGCTGACCCCTCCCCTCACACTGGTGACCCCTGGGCCCTGTGGTCGGCCCTCTGTGCCCTGCCCCACTCTGCACTTTTTCCAGGCTTGCTGGGGACTCTGGCCTGTCACCAGAACAGGACCAGCACACAGCAGGCCTCTCTGACTATCCACCAAACGTGGACATTTGCACCTAACAGTTTGCTCGGCACCGAGGAGGACTCGGGTCCCAGCAGAGAGAGACCCAAAGAACTGCCCAGTCCGGCGCTGGACTCAGCAGTTCTCCAGCGGGGCCGAGGCTGGGGTCCTGGAAGCGGAACAGGGATGCAGTGTGCTTCCCAGCTGGCTCAAAATCTGCTCCAAAGCCCGGGCCCGGAGCTGTGAGATGTTGGGTCAGTTTCACAACCTCTCTGAGCCTCGAGCAGCACAGGACTGTCATGTGTTGCTCTCAGGCTGGGGACGAGGCCAGGTTTGGCGTGTGTGTCTTTCCGATGTCTTCCCTTGGCCTGGGAGGAAGAGGCACAGCGCCTGCCCTCCTTGGTGGTAGAAGCGCAGACCTGGGAACATGCCTTCTGACTCACTTGACAAGTCAAAAGGTGTCACACTCTGTGGCTATCGTGGCGCCATCTTGGATTGGGAGGGAGCAAAGGCTCTAAGGTCTAGGTACTGCGGCAGGCCCCTTCAATCAGGGAGGCTGTGGCACTGCTGCGATGCTGTGACTGGATTGAGGCTCAGCCTCAGAGCCGCGCCTTCCTGCTCCCTAGCCTTGGTGAGCAAGCCCCTGGCCGCAGGGCCTTTGCACCCGCTGGACTCGGCCTGTAGTCTTCCTTTCCCAGAGCTCCCCGCACACACTGCTCCTCTACCCGCCCCACATCCCGGGCCCCCTGGGAGCCTCCCTCTCCCTGGGCTTGGCTGACTCCTCTGCTGTGGGTCCCCGTGCTCTGAAAAAAGAAAATCTATTTAAGACACGAGGGGGGGGAGAGGAGCACCACATGCTCTGACATGGAGACTCGGCTAAGGAGAGGCAGCCAGCCCCCAGATGGCGAGAGAGGCCCCGTGGGAGGCAGCTGCAGCTGTCTCAGGCGCAGATGGGAGGCGGGACACTGGGTGCCAGGGCTGAGGGAGGGATGGGGCGGGCTCTGCTTAGGAGCAGCAGAGCTGCAGTAGAGAGAGTTGAAGACCTGGAAGGGGGTGGCCAGGATGACTTCACAGAACAATGGCTGCTCCGTTAACAACACAAACACACACACACACACACACACACACACACGCATACACGTGAACACACACAAATGCACTCACGCGTACAAGTACACATGCACATGCACATAAACATGCACACATACACACGCATGCATGCACAAACACTCCAGCCAGCCTGGCTTCCATTGGCTAGGCCCTGGTAAAGGACAGGCTCAAGTCCTGGAGAGAGCCAGCTTGAGGCTTCCTTCTGGCCCCTCTCCCCAGCACCCTTCTCTCTGCCCCAGCCTCTGGAGCTGTGGGTCTGCCAGAGGCTGTAATTATTTTTTAAATTATTTATTTAGTTTGTGTATTTGTATTTGGTGTGTTTTGCCTTCATGTGTCTCTGTGTGAGGGTGTCAGATCCCCTGAAACAGACTGTCGTGAGCTGCCATGTGGGTGCTGGGAATTGAACCCCGGTCTTCTGGAAAAGCAGCCAGTGCTCTTAACTGCTGAGCCATCTCTCCAGCCCCCAGGCTGTATTTTATTTTATTTCATTTTTCCCCCTGATGCTAAGGATCAAAACCACAGCCTTATGTTACACTGGACTATGGCCTACTGTTTTTTTTTTTAATTTTCATTTATTTTTATTTTATGCCTATGGGTGTTTTTGCCTGATTGCATGTCTGTGAACCATGTACTCGAAGTGCCCATGGCGGGGGAGGGGGGGCAGGGGCCAGAAGAGAGACTCGGAACTACAGGGTTAGGCCCCACCACGTGGTGCTGGGAATCTGTTCCTCACACTGAGCCTTCTCTCCAACCCCCAGCTTTTATTACTTTGTATTTTAAGGCTGTACCTCACTCAGTTGCCCAGGCAGCCTCAAACTCACAGTAGTCCCCCTGCCTCAGACTCTCAAGTAGCTAGTATGTTGGCCTTCATCACAAGGCCTGGCCCTGGCCGTGGTTCTGTGTATGTGGGGGCAGGGGCGGGGGCAGGGTTGTATGCATGCCACAGCACTCACGCAGAGGTCAGAGGGCAACTTTGTGGGTAGATTCTCTCCTTCCACCTTTTCACCCTCAGGGTGGGGGGGATCAAACTCAGGTCACCAGGCTGAGTGGCAAGTACTTTTGCTAGCACCTACCAGGTGTGATTTTTAAAGCACAAGACTGGGAAGTCCTACCAGGGTGGAATCCGGGGACCTTTGAGAGTTGCTAATGTCTCACGGT
Source organism: Cricetomys ansorgei (assembly GCA_026225945.1). Classification (NCBI taxonomy): domain Eukaryota; kingdom Metazoa; phylum Chordata; class Mammalia; order Rodentia; family Nesomyidae; genus Cricetomys; species Cricetomys ansorgei. The sequence continues at coordinate 9,338,726 of JAMJFZ010001012.1, forward strand.
GAGGCTGAAAACACCACACAGGGCTTAAAGGCATGCAGCTTTCCCAGAGGACCTGTGTTCACCTTCCCAGCAACCACATGGGATTCCAGCTCCAGGGGATCTGACCCATCTGCATGTGCGTACACACACACATACACACACACACACACACACACAAATTCCATACAATTTTAATTTTTAAAAAAATCTTGTGCTGCAGAGAGTTCACTGGACCCACATTCTCTTGGGTGAGGACAGGGGGCTGCTGGACACAGGCCTCCACCCTACATCTCTGTGTACCCTCCGCACTGGCTTACCATTCATGGTGGCTCATTGTGGCCTGGCTCTTGTAGGCCCAGCTTGGCATAGTCTGGCTCACCACAGTCTGGCTCTGGGCCACCGGGAGTCCAGGAATCGTCAGCTGCTGTTCCCCGCCCCACCCCTTTTTTTTGGGTTTTTTTGAGACAGGGTTTCTCTGTTGTAACCCTGGCTGTCCTGGAACTCACTCTGTAGACCAGGCTGGCCTCAAGTCAGAGATCTGTCTGCCTCCTGAGTCCTGGGATCAAAGGCGTGTGTCTCCGCCACCCAGCTGAAGCTCATTTTTTAACGCTCTGAGCCCAAGAGTCATTTGCCAGCCGCTTGGCCAGAAAACCACACCTGGAGCTGTCAGGCTAGTGTGGGAAGGCCAGAAGAAGGAGCTGATGGGAGCCCAGGGTCCCAGTGGGGCAGCAGAGAAAGGGTCTCAGAAGCAGTGGCCCCAGAGTCCATGTTCTGCCCTCTCTACGGAGGACAGCACTGGACACAAACATGAAACCTCTAGGGGTCCAGAAGGCTCAGGGTGAGGCAGTTCTGATCCCTGTGTGGCCCTTGCCACTGTCCGGGGTAAAAGCACTAAAGTGCATTCCACCCTTGGGGAGCCCCAGGCAGGCTCTGGAAGGGCCCATCCTGCAAGGCCTCCACCCCAGCAGCCAGACTCCACATCTCCTGTGCCATCCGGCAGGAGGCAGGACACACCCAAGAGAGGGAGTGTGGCCACTGGCCCTCCCACAGGGCATTTCCTAGGGCCTTTACTCCTTTGTTCTTTCTTCCCCTGTCCATCTCACCACCCACCCCCGCCCCTGCACCCCTTGGCTGCCTAACAGGGGTGCCAGCTCAGAGAGGATAGCAGCCAGAGTAAGATCACACAGCATGGTGAGGTGACACAGAGTTCTTGAGGAGCAGGAAATGGGACCCTGGCTGCTGAGAGGGTAGAACGGGTCACATGAGGTCTCAGGGCCCAGCCCACAAGAGTGGTCACCATGAGCCCTTTGGACTGCACCCCAGGAAGCACGGGTCTGAACAGCACGGAGGGATCCACTGAGGTTCCTTCCGGTGTCCCACCACCAAGGGTGCCCTGGAGGGGTCGGCAGCAGCCCCACCATGCAGTGCCTGTGCTGCACACTGCACAAAAGCAACTCCCAATGAGGCAGCCAGAGGAGACCCCACTCCCTAGTTCACCCACCCACTCTGGAAGAAGAATGGGTTTGGGTGGGGGCGGGGCCAGCATGTGACACCCCCGCCCCCCCCAGGAAACAGGTGTCATAGCGAAACCCCAAGTACCGGATGGGCTGCAGGCACCAGGATGGGAATGACAGCTGTCTCCGGCACTGCGGAGGAGAAGGGATGCTCCTGCGGTTCACCTGACCCAGCATGCCTGCCCCCCACCCGCCCCACCCGTGTCCCTGGATGTGGGCCACACGGGTCCCACTCCCATGGTGCCTGGAGGCTCCAGCTTGAAAATCGTAGAATCTCTGGTGTTGAGGACAACCTCTCCAGTCGCTTTCCTCCTCCAGTTTTGCCTCTCCATCCAGCTGTCAGAGCATCCCTCCCCCAGCAGCTCAAGGACCGGCCAACGCAAGTTGGCCTTTGGGTACCGCTTGGCCTGAGGTCAGTCAGTAATGAAAGCTACAGTGGGAGATGGGCAGCAGCTACCCATGCCCGTAGTGTGAAGAGAACCACTCGCCCGCCACTGGCAGAAGCCCCCAGTGAGCAGGAGCAGAAATCATTGTTTTTTCTTTATGTATATGGGTGTCTTGTCTGCACGTATGCGTGTACCATGTATGTCCCCGGTGCCCACGGAGGTCAGAAGAGGGCACTGAATTTCCTGGAACTGCAGTTACAGTCTATGAGCTGCCATATGGGTGCTAGGAATCAAACCCAAGTCCTCTGGAAGAGCAGCCAATGAATGCTCTGAAAGGCTGAGCCGTCTCTCCAGCTCCCCAGCTCTTTTATTGGGAGTTCAGCCCCGCCCTGCTGCTCCAGTGGTCAGCCATGTTGAGACCGTGATGTCTGAGCCTCTCTCACTACCATCCTTTGGTCTCTTCCCTTTCTCAGCGGCTGGCTGGCCTCAGGCCCCTCTTGAGCCGCTATTACTCTGAGGTCATCTGGGCTGATGTGTGGCGTTAACTCCGAGCAAGCCAACCATTAGTAACGTGTTCCCGCTAAGCTAATAATAGCATGCATATGCTGGTTCCTTTTTTAAGATATGGAGATTATAGAACACACAGTATGAAAATGGCCATGTCCATTCCCCTTTTCTCCCATCAGGAAGACCCTGCTTGGAAGCCAACTCTCCAGAGAAGGAAACAGAGCAGAACATATCCAAAAAAGCCAGTTCCCATGAATACCTGGATCCAGCGATACTTGAAGCTAGCCATTCCTTGCTATTTCCTAATACTGAGAAGGTAAGCTTTTGGTTGGGGCTCCCATGTTCCCAGAGTCTCCCATGGTTCCCCCAAGCCCTCCAATTGTGAAGGCCCAGCCCAGGACCCCAGAATGAACAGCTCTCTGTGGGCATGGAGCCCTGGCTCACTGAGTTGTGCTGTATATTTAACAATGGCTAGGAATCCAATCAATTCAGATTGGTTAATAAACGGCAGCCTCCATCTTCCTCTTGGGCAGCTGAATCTCTGCCTGTTGCTTTAATTTGCTGCCCTTGTGGTCCTTTAATACTGATGAGATTATGAAAAGGTTACTAGTGAAATTACCCAGATTTGATTAGGCTGGAATGTATTAATTAATACAGCTCCTTCCTGCTGTCTCTGGAGAGAGCTGGGCAGAGGGCCTGTGGGTTTTCAGCTCACCCAGAGTCCAGGTTCAACCTGTCACTTTACAGATGAACCTCTTTTATCTGTATGGGGTATACATTGATTGAGCGCCGACTGTATGTATGTACAGCCCTCGTTGTAAAAGTTCTTATTAAGTCTACAAGGCCAGGCTGGAAGAGGGGTTGTAGGAGAAAGTCATGTCCAAGTTCAGCTCTGGGTAGCACTCGGAAGTCCCAGTAAACCTTGCCTGATCTGTAGGAGGGGCTCCTGTGCAAATCAGTTTGGCCTTTGATGATGAATTGGGTGTTCCTATGAGAGAGGCCTATCTCCAAGGGAGTTGGTAAATGGATGGCCTAAGGCCAGGCAGAAGACAGAGGCCCAGTCAAAACCTACCCCGGGGCCAGCCAAGGGACACTGGTAGCTGAGGGGCTCCCCTCCCTGCTGAGGTCACCCTGTGGCTGCCAACAACCATCACTCTGGAACATGCAGCCTCGCCCTGACATTTCTCGGCAGTAGAGGAGGGACCCTCAGGCCTCTGCCCATCCTTCAGAGCCCAGCACCGAGCTAGACTGAGAACTGAGCCCTGGAGTAGTAAAGATGGTTCCCCACCATGGCCGGTCAGAGTGCAGCGTGGGGGCTCCAGTGCCATCGAGGGATTTGTGGGTTTGTTCCCTTGGATGGAGCCAGCCTTTGTGACCAGCCAAAGGATGTCTGACAAGTGACCCTGGATGGGGAGTGTCTTTGCCTCATGGGACGCCAGTCAGATCTGCTGGAGTGAGCTGAGTCCGGCTGCCAGATTCTCTTCTCTATAGCCATACCTAGAGGATGTGCATTGTCCTACACAACCCCTCTGTTAGGACCGAATACACATGGCCATTCCAGAGTGCTGGAGTGACTTCCTTCCTCAAACCCTGCTGCCTCCCTAACTGAGAAGCCAGGGAAATCGGGAACAAACATGAGCCTGACCCAGAGGTTGGCCAGATGGCCTCCATAAACCTGTGCTGTTTATGCTTTTAAAATTAAGCAGTGCCAGGCAGTGGTCACACATGCCTTTTATCCCAGCACTCAGGAGGCCAAGGCAGGCAGATCTCTGTGAGTTCAAGGCCAGCCTGGTCTACAGAGTGAGTTCCAGGACAGCAAGAGTTACAACAGAGAAACCCTGTCTCGAAAAACCAAATAAAAATAAAATCAAGCCCTCTGGTAGTTGCCAACTGGCCTGAGGAGATGGTTCAGTTGGTGAAGTGCTCATCTTGAAGGGTCTGAGTTCAACCCTCAGAAACTGTAAGAAAAGCAGGCTGTGCACTCGTGGAATCCCTGAACTGGCAAGGCAGAAACAGGAGGACCCTGGGGCTCCATGGCAAGCCAGTCCAGCCTGGTCTGTGAGAGTCCCCAGGCCAGTGATAGTCCTTACCTCAGAAAGGAGGATGGGTGGCTCACACCCTTAATCCCAGTGCCCAGGAGGCAGAGGCAGAGGCAGGATGACTTCTGTGTGTTCAAGACCAGCCTGCTCTACACAGCAAGTTCCAGAAGGAGGGTAGATCACTGAGATGGCTCATTGGGTAATGGTACTTGCTGAGAAGCCTGGGGACCTGAGTTCAATTCCTAGAGTCCACAGAAAAGGGAAGGAGGAAAACCCCAACTCCACACAAATTTGTCCTCTGACCCCTATACACACACAAGAGAACCCTAGCCAGGTAAGCTTTGATGTGATGTTTAGGATGGGGGAAGGCTGAGGCCACGGGAGCATGGGATGTCCAAGTTTGCCAGGTGTCCCATCAGTTGCCCCCACCGAGCCCATGCCTGTCCTCGGGCCCACACTTGGTCCACTACCCTGGCCACGTCCTCCAGGAGAGCCTTGCCCCTGCTGGGCGTCAGCCCCTAGAGCCCAGTCCCTGTATCTGCTCACAGGCTGTTCTAGCAACAGCTTGGTTTTATTAATCCTGTCCAAAGCAATCATTCAAGAAAGCTATTTAAGTCTGAGGAGGAAGGAGAGTGTTTATCCCACATGGTTTTTCTCCTTTTCATGATTGGCTACTGAGCCTGGAGAGAGGCGATTCCTGGTGGTATGGCTTGTGCAAAAACAGACATTTAAGCCTGGTGGGGCACCCAGGGTGGGTGAGGGTGTGGCAACTTGTGGAAAAGACTCACCGCGTCTCATGCCAGCCGGATCACCTCCTCCCGTCCCCAGCTTGTCATTTAGCTTAGGGACATAGATCTGTGACAGCTGGGGTTTTTCACTGTTTCATCCACAGTCAAACATTTTTAAAAATACATTTTTATTTTATGTGTGAGTGCTTGCTTGCATGTATGTATATGTATGTACCATATGCCTGCCCGATGCTTGCAGAGGCCAGAAGAGGGAGTTATAGACAGTAGTGAGCTGTCATGCGGGGGCTGGGAATCGAACCTGGATCCTGTGTAAGAGCAGCCAAGTGCTCTTAACCACTGAGCCATCTCTTCAGCCCTCATAGTCAACTTCAACAAAAGCTGAGGCTGTAGCAGGCTCATGAGTGACAGGTGTGAACCTGGAAGGCAGCAAGCAGGCTTGGGGCTGTGACAGGGTCTACATGTCACCGGCACACCCGTGCCTGCCCCAGGCAGTACCTACAGGGTCGAGCAGAGAGGGAATGGGCTGGCTGTAGGTTAGCTGGCTTGCTGCTTCTGATACAGCGGTCGCGTTGCTGTCTGTGTGGGAGGTCTTAATCCTGCCTCTCCAAAGTCACTTGTCATCCTTTTCCACGCTGAGCAATCTGGGGGACCCCTGTGAGATACACCCAGGTGTGAGTCCCCAGCACCCTTCTGGGCCCTACAGATGGGCAGAGAAAGAGACTGTATTTATCCCTGGGTCCTCTGGGCCTGGGGTCAGGGTCACAAAGACTAGAGTCATTGGTCTAGCCTCTCAGCTGCAGTCCCCCAGGCTGGCCTGAAGCTGGGATTGCATGTGATGTCTCAGAGGAGCAGTGGGAATCTCAGGGGAAGGTCCCTTGGTCCTCCGTGCCTTCTCGTTCTAGGAAGGAATGTCAACAGCCCGCTGGCTGGATGGCAATGGGCACTCGCAGTAGTCACAGCTGGTTGCATGAGGACGGTCGCAGAGTCGCTCAGACGAGAGGGTCTCGTGACAGCCTGTCAAACCAGCTACTCAACACTGAGGCAGGAGGATCTCAATTTGAAGGGCTGCTAGGGATACAAAGTGAGGTGAAGGCCACCTGGCAACTTAGTGAGATCCGTATCAAAATACAAAGTGGGGCTGGAGAGGTGGCTCAGCAGTTAAGGCCCCGGCTACTCTTCCAGAGCACTGGGATTGGATTTCAACCACTCACATGGCAGCTCACGGATTTTCTGTAATACCGGTTCCAGGAGATCTGACGCCCTCTTCTGGCTCCTGTGGGCACTGCGCGTAAGTGATGCACAGACACACATGTATCATACACGTGAAATATTACATCTTCTTAAAAAAGAGGACTGGCAATGTCATTCATTTGGTAGAGCACCTGCCTCGTGCCTCAGATGAGTGAGGAACTTGTCCTGCTCCCAGTACTGGGAGAAAAAGAGAGACAGAGAGAGAGAGAACATGAACACCAAAGCAGATCCTCAGACACATCCAGCAGCTGCCTTGTCAGGTCTAGTGGGATAATGGGAAGAGCAGCAGATTCTGACACAAGCTGCCCAGGGACCTTGGACTCACTCAATTATAGGAACCACCAGCCCAAGAGGGAATTCCTGGGCCTGGAGAGACGACTCAGCAGTTAAAAGCACCGGCTGCTCTTGTAGAGGACCTAGGTTAAGTTCCCAGTACCCACATGGACGCTCACTGCCATCTGTGACTCCAGCACCCTCTTGTGGCCTTTGCTGACACCACACTCACAGGTGCATATAAACTCAGGTAGAGGCGCACACACCTACACATAAACAAATGAACAGAATTACAGGAATTCTAAGTTGGTGTGCCTTGTCTGCAGTGGCACCTCACTGCAGGACACACCCGCCCTGCCTTTCTGTACCCTAAACCCTAATTCTGTTCAGCACCTATTTAAGCACCTTTCCCACCCTCCACAAGTAGGGGCTGCCCTGCAGCACAGCTCCAGCTAGGGAAGTAAAGAAGACATCACTGGGCAGAGTTTTGGAGAAGGTGTTTTGAATGGGGAGGAATGTTGTGGTATGTTTAGTTGTGGATAATATTTTAGTTAAGATTAGTCTCTTACTTGTTTACACCTCTGTGCCATCCCCAGCTTCCACCCCCCACAGGAGGTTCCTGTTATTTGTTGATTGAAAACAAGGAGAAAACACCTGGGGATTGAGGAGTGGAGCAAGGAGGGAGGGGGAGTAGGAGGTGAAGGAGGAGGAGGAGCAGAATGATGGGGAAGAGCAGAGAGGAGAGGATGAGTGAAGAAGCCTTGGAGTGAGCTCTCGCCTAGCTGCCCGGGTATAGAATTCCCTGAGATTTGACATGGTTTGTGATTAATAAAAAGCATTGGAAAATTCAACACTGGACTCTCCATTAAGCGCCATGACGTTATTTTAACAGAGGAAAGAACCCAGGACTGATCTCTTGCCCTTGGCTTGGTTTCCTCCTCCTGCCTGGGATATAGACTCAGTGCTGGCGTGGGAGCACCCACCTTGTAACAATATGGAGTTATGAAAATGAAAAAGGGTAAGTTCAAGACTGGGATTGGCCTTCACTTTCACCCAGGGGAAGGGAGACTTGGTCAGCCCTTGGAGGGTAGCAGCTGCCTCTGCTCTTGATGTGTGTGACCCCCTGAGAAGCCCTGTAGGACTGTTGCCAAGCCCCTCCCCAATTTCCAGACCCAGGAAGTAGGAAGTTTTGATCAATGTTGACAGCTGTTGGGGCGAGAGGACTTCTGTCTCCTTCTATGTGCCCGTAGAGAGCTCCTGAGTGGAGATAAAGTTTGCCAGCAATTGGCTGTTGTTGAGTCACGTGATTAAGAGTTGCCCAGTCTCTGCTTGGGGATGGGGCTGTCTTAGAGCAGTTGAGTCTAGAAGCTGATTCACCTGTAAGCTGTTGAGTATCACCTACCACCCGTGAGAAGCCCGGGCCCAGCTGGACCTGGGGGCACACGCCTTTAGTCCTGGCATTCCGGAGGCAGGGGCAGGGGCAGGGGCAGGGGCAGGGGCAGGGGCAGGGGCAGGGGCAGGGGCAGGGGCAGGGGCAGGGGCAGGGGCAGGGGCAGGGGCAGGGGAGTCTCTGTGAGTTTGAGGCCAGCTTGCTATGTAGAGAGACCTGTCCCAAACCAAAAAGGAAACAAAAAGACAAGGTCCTCTCAAGTATGTAAGTTGCAATTGCAAATTGTATCCAATTTGTGCTTTTTGCATTGTTGTCCAGCTGGGCTGCCTGGGTTCAAATCCCAGATCGGATGTTTCCTAGCGGTGTGCATGGGCTAGTTTTATGTCATCTTGACACAAGGTAGGATCCTTTGGGAAGAGGAAACCTCAACTGAGAAAATACCCCCACGAGACTGGCCTGTGGTGCATTTTCTTAATTAGTAGTAGATCCAGGAGGGCCCATTGTGGGTGGTGCTTTCCTTGGGCCTGTGGTCCTGGGATACATAAGAAAACCAAGGGAGCAAGTCAGGAGAGGGAGCCAGTGAATAGCACCCCTCCATGGCTTTGCCTTGAGTTCCTGCCCTGACTGTCCTCAGGGAGGGAGCGTAGGCTGAGGGATCAAGACACTGTGTGACCTTGGAGAAGTTGCAGAACCTCTCTGTTTTCGTTTCTCTGCCCATAAAGTAGAAGTCTCTCAGCACCACCCTAACTGAGTTGATGGATGTGGAATTGCACCCCATGAGGCCAACCTCCAGCCGGACCTCGGTAAGCCACAGCCTTACTTCCTGTCTCCTCCAACGAGACTGACCACAGTCACGGTGTCCCTGCTTTGGTGGACTCAGGAGACACCTCAGGTCCCTGAAGGGGGCCAGGCCTCGTAAATGGCCCCTGTCTCTCCTGGAGCAGCCCCCAGGTTGGAGGCGGTGTAGAGGCTCCTGACAGAGACTGCCACAGAGGGGGGTTCCAGCCAGGTCGGAGTGCGGGGAGCCGTGGGGCCCCTTGGGTGGGGTAGGGCCCACTCCGCTGATGGGGACACTAGGATTAAGGTTCTCATTGTCACGAGAGTCACCATTGGAAAACTCACAGCTCTGTTCATGTTGACTGTGACGACCAGTACCCCGCCAAGCAAGCTTCCACTGCTGAAGAGCCGAGGCTGTGTCCCCTGAGTCACCCTGGACAGGCTCTGGGGTGAAACTGGCCTTGGAGGAGTAGGCAGACTGTGGGGTGCTCAGGGGCACCCTGTGAGCTTCCATGGCTCAGAGTGGTCACAGGGCTGTGAAGGCCACCGGCTCAGAGCCCTTGCATGCCGATCAGACCCAGCACACCGTGTCACTCGGAGGGGACCTTTGGGGCTGCATAGGGAGGCTCTGGTCTCCGGGGCTGGGCACTATGCGGTCTCTCCCACACAGTGTGGGGCTCATCCCTGAGCCTGTGGGTGGCAGAGTACTGGAGCCCCAGCTTTACCAGACATGCTCAGGACACCACACGTAGCCTGTACCGTGCACACAAAGGAATTTCCCTGAGAATTTAAGAGAATTAGGAATGGGCCGTTCTGACCTGCTGGGTGCCGTGACCAGAACCGACAGCAAAGATTACACAAAGAACAGAGTGGTCACGTGTGCGCCTGGTTCAAAGGACAACCTGAAAGAAAATTGGGCAGAGGAACAATACTCAGAAAGCGAAAAAAGTAAGCAAAAACGAAGCAATGAAATTTATAAACAAGATGGAGCCTTGGACGGTGACACAGACCTTTTATCTCAGCAGAAACAGGCGGATCTTTATAAATTGGAGGCCAGCCTGGTCTACACAGTGAGTTCTAGGCTAGCCAGGGCTACATAGTGAGACTGTGTCAAAAACAAACAACTGAAACAGCAACTTCCCCACCAAGCTTGCCTGTGGTATGGAGCGGCTGGCTGTGGCCCTGCCCCCTTTGGCTGGCTCAGTTTGTCAGTCTGTGGAGTGGACACGGGGTGACGGCCTTGGAGGCACACAGGCTACCACTAGGATTGGGTTCCTTGATGATTTCAGGCTTGTCACCAGTGCTGAGGAAGGAAGTTGGGGACAGGATCTTTGAGATTTTTCTGGAATTTCCCACAGCCTCTCATACAGGTTTTGTGACTTTTTTTTTTTTTTTTTTAAGAGATGGGGTTTCTCTGTTGTAACTCTGTCCTGGAACTCACTCTGTAGACCAGGCTGGCCTCGAACTCACAGAGATCCACCTGCCTCCGCCTCCACCTCCGCGTGCTGGGATCAAAAGTGTGTACCACCACTGCCCGGCCACATTTTTTTAAACGAGGAGGAATAAGACAATGAGGTCTGTCTTCTTTGCATGGTTAACACCCAGGAAGTTCCCTTCCCACCCTTGTACTGCCTGGCCATCTTAGGACAGAAGCTTCTAGAGAAGCTGACAAGGTGTGAAGCCCAGAGAGCGTCTCAGAATGCTCAGGGAACAATTCCCCAGCGGGGCAGGACTGGTGATAGTGATGTCAGTGATGACGGTAAAGGAGGAGAAGGAATCTGAGTGGCTGTCCCATATTGGGCTGTAGCAATGAGCTGACCAGATGAAAGATCCAGTTCCTAAACCCACTGCTCGGCTGAGCCCCCAACTCCTCCCCTGTGGGCTTCTTATCATAGGAATGAAGATGCTTGATGGGCTGATGAGATGGCTCAGCAGATAAAGGTGCTTGCCACCAAGTCTGATGTCCTGAGTTCGATTCCTGGGACCCACACAATAGGAGGAAAGACCTGATACCTGCAAGTTGTACATACACACACACACACACACACACACACACACACACACACACAAACACGTGTAAAGATAAAGTTGCTTGAATTAGAGTTATTTTTCTCACTTGCCAGTAAGCGCAGCTGACTAATAAAGTCACCTCCTGCGCCCCAGGCCCCGTGCTGAGCACCCCACACCCAGCCGTCTCGGGAGCACAATGATTTAGAGATCGGCTTCTTGCCCTGAGCCTCCAAGGACTCTGGTCAAACCACCAGCGTTCCGTGTGGAAAGAGGGTCAAGACACCAGTCAGGCGGGTTGGTCGTGAACTTCAAAGCAGGTAAGCCTGGAAAGACCTGGGCCGGGCTGTGCCCTGTGCCTCGCTCCTGTCCCTCGGGTGCCTAGATGTCTCTTCCTTCTGCAGCCCTCCTGGGCCGCTGGGATTAGTCTGATCTCACAGCCAGCGAGCTCGCCTAGGGACGTCGCCCTCCATTGTGGTGACAGGATGCGTGTGTGGCAGTCCCAGTGACTCAGACAGAGGGAATGGAGGGGTGTGTGTGGTTCAAGCCAATGCCCACAAATCATAGTGTCTGTGGCTTTGCCCACAGGGATCCCATGGCTCTGCTGTATCTCTTCTCTGTCCCCACCCTTCGGCAAGTCCCCACTGTTCATCTTGGAGCTTGTTCCTGTGGGGCCAGGCAATGGCCTGTGTCACTCTGCAGCCACCCTCGCTGTAAAAGGTCTGTACACTTACGCTCTCATCAGTCCTGGGATGGAGGTGCAATCAATTCTCTCCCTTTCGGCTGAGAGATCAAGTGTAGATCTTCCTAGACTCCAAGAAGCAGACACTATTCGCCTACTTGCCCGATGCAGACTCGAAAGTCCAGAGGGGTTGAGTAAATTGCCTAGGGTCACACAACTCTGGGAGACAGGCTTTTCTCTCTCCCTCATCTCAGCCTCATGATGCTGGGCAAGCCGTTCAGCCTCTGGGGCTTCAGCCTTCCACCTCTGCCGGGTCTCCGTGAGATGCTCTGCCTGTTGAATGCCTCATGCACCAGCTGGTGTCTGCGGTTAGGTGGGGGTCAGGGCCCTGAGCTGGTTTTGCCCTGCTAGCCTGTGCTTGGCCAGGGATTCCATGGGGACCCCCAGATGACCCTAGAACAGGGAAAAGGGAGAGGCATCTCCAGAGCCCTGGCCCTGCAGTCCCCAGAGAGGAAGGATGTGGCCCACGCACAGGGATCGGGCCTAGCCCGTCACCATGGCAGCGGTCTCCAGTGTGTGCGCCAGCTGCCCACGGAGCTGCAGCTCCACCCGGTTCCCTGTGAGAACCACCACGGTGGCTGGGCTCCATGCCCAGGGCGGGCTCCATGCCCAGGGCAACCTCCTGCCTCACAGCTGGGAACGCTTGCTGGCCCCAGGCACACAGTAGGCTATTAAAATCTAGGTGGCTCCAAGCCAAGGCATTCAGAGCTGCCCCAGCAGGTTAGCACACAGGCTCCCTCGGGCTGGCCCTCTTTCCTGGGTCCTTTGTCCCGTCTGGATGTCTGTCTCAGTCTGTCTTGCTACCTTCGAGCTGGTGGCCTTGGGCATGGGACTTCAATTCTTGGAGGGTGTTTTAAAGATGTATTTATTTTATTTTATGTGTATGTATAAAACACAGGTGTTTTCCCCTGTACGTATGTGTGTGCATGCCTGGTAACAAAGTCCAGAGAGAGGGCACAGGAACCTCTGGAACTGGAGTTACAGACAATTGTGAGCTACCACGTGGGTGCTAGGAATTGAACTCAGATCCCTTGCAAGAACAGCCAGTGCTCTTAACTGCTAAGCCATCTCTCCAGCTTCCTTGGGGGCTGGGGGGTTATTAGCTGTGTGGTAACAATTAGATGGCCTGGTAGGGCTGCTGAGAGTACTGTGGGTTGTTGAAGTCTCTGCCTGACCTGGAGACCTGTGGTAACCCAGGCTGAACCACCTGCTGTATGCTAGAGCTGCTGTAAGCATCTTGGAGACAGGCCCTAGAATCGCCACAGTGTGGTTCTACATCCCTGATCTGTGTCACAGGTAGGGAAACTGAGGCACAGGAGGTTATATACCAGCCTAAGCAGGGCATTCTGCTCTCCGATCCTATTCTATCTTGTTTTACAAAAGCCCTTGAATACCAGGCAGTTTTTCTGAGCAGGCATTTATTGGACACCTACTGAATGTAGGCATCATACTGACCACTTAAGTACAGGGAGGTAAAGCAAGGCAGAGCAGGTATCCCAGGGGCAGGAGGAAGCTGAGATCCCAGAGGCTACTGATGGCTGAGTCTGCTGGGTCTCCTGGTTCTGGCGTGGGGAAAGAGCTTAGTACATCCACAGACCTCTTTCTTGTGACACAGGGGACAGCAGTCTATGTCAGGGACTGTGTTCTCCTGGGATCCTCACCCCTGTCTCCTTCTAGCCCAGTGGTGGCTATTGGGTCGATTTCACACAATCAAGTCTAACTTCACCCCCTCCCCCCTCCCCTACATTCACCGTCTCCTGATGTCTCAGGCCCCACCCAGAGAGAATCCTGGCAAGGCTTAAGTTCAGAGGTCAGCCTTAGGTCTCCACTGACTTCAAGTTTCCTCGGGCTTTGTACTTCAGTGGCCTGCAGCCCCTGCTAATCTCAGGCTCCCACTGGCCTTGGGTCCCTGCAGCCCTTGGGTTGCCATTGGCCTCAGGTCCCATCGACTTCCGGTCCCTGCTGGCCTCGAGTCCCACTGGCCTGGGGTCCCACTGGCCTCTGGTCCCTGCTGTCCTGTGCTGTCCTGTAGCCTGTTCAAGGGTCCCATAGACTCCAATATCATTGAGCTGGGGCTTGTCCTCCCAAAGAGAGGACCCAGAATTGTGCTCACACAGGGTCATGTGAACACAAGTAAACACACACAGACACACACACACACACATCTATATTGCAAATACAAACTCATGCACACATGTATGCGTGCATGTGTGCATGTGTGCACAGAAACACACAATCACCACCACTGACCCTTGTAGCCAGGCTGTGCCACCATGTACCAGCTTTGTGCCTCTCTGAGCCTCAATCTAATACGTCTCTGCTCTGATGGTCTCAAGATCTTGGGGACTCATGAGAAGAGGGCACTCTGTGAGCTACAAGCTGCCTTTCTTACCTAAGAGCAGAGCAGAGCCCCTGAAAAATACCCCAAAGAATACGAAGCTTCCTCCCTCAGCCAGCCCCCCACCCCCAGCAGTGGGGACCCTGGGCTCACCATCACTGCCACCAGAGCTGAAAGCATACCCCCACACACACACCCGCACCCGCCTCCGGGCTTTGTGAAGTCGGGGCCTCCTCAGCGCGTTCCACGTTCAAAGTTCTTCCTCCATGCTAAATAATTAATTCTCTCCACGATCCCAGGCGAGGGAATAAATAAATTGTTATTTGTGTGGGCTGACTAAAAGCACGGGGAGTCGAGGCTGACAGCTCCAGGTGCTAGCAGAGGGGTCAGCCAGGGACACAGCCTCAGCGCCCACAGCTAAATTAGAGGACAGAGGCCCTGCCACCCCCTCCCTGCCCCATCAGGTCGTCAGGGACAGAGCCAGAGTAAGGCTACGAGACCACCCAGAGCTCCCTTGCCAGACACGGAGCCAAGGAGGGACAGGTGGGTGGGGCCCCTTCCCCTCATATGAGAGCACCCCCAGCTCTGTTCCCAACCCTGCCACCTCCAGGTGGGAGCCATTGCCACTGGCACTAACTGCTGCTGGCCACTAGGCTCCTCTCCCAAGCTCCCTTGGGGGCTGCACAATGCCGCTTAGCTGGGCCCTGAGTATACCCTTTCCTGGAATGTTCTTCCTCACCAGCCAACTTTGCGGTGGGTTCCCTACTCATCTGGGACCTGCTTCCTCCTCGTCCTTCAGGGAGTCCTCCCTGACTTCCCCACGGAGATAAACACACAGATCTTCCACACCCTCCATGCTTCATTTTATTTCGGATCACCTGTCCTGGGCCACTGTTACCCGCCCCCCCCCCACCCCCATCCCGTGGATAGTTCTGTGAAGGTCTAACCGTGACCATTTTGGTGTCTAGCATACAGGAGGCACTCAGAAGACGGTTGTCTCATTCTTTGCTTCATCACTGGCAGCCAGAAATGTGTCTCCCTGATGGATGTCGCCACCAGCCTAGCGTTTGGCATACAGCCAATGTCTAACATACTTACTTTGGTTATAGCTGGGTCCTCAGCTCCCAGAGCAGTGGCTGGCGTACAGTTGGTGCTCAGTAAACCCTAGCTTACTTTCCTCCCTCCTCTGGCAGCCAGCACCTAATAGGCAATAGCTGTTTTACTGAACCAACAGTTCAATGGAGGGACGCCCTGTGCCCACCAAGCCCAGAATGTTTCAGACAGAGATCCTGCAATGTGGGGAGAGATGGGCCTGTCCGGACCCAGCCTCACTAGCCATGTCTGACTGTCCCTCTCTGGGGAGCAGTCCACTCTTGCCATGGCTGGATTGCTTGCCATGTGACACCTGACTCCAGCATACAGTCTGCCAGACAGGAGCAGCAGAGCTCTGTAGTCATAAAGAGTGGAGGTGAGGAGAGAGGAGGGGGAGGAGAAGGGGGAGGGAAGGGAGAGCTACAGATGGCCGAATGGCCAGCCATCTGGCTACTCAGGAGTGAGCCGGCCACCGTCCCTACCGATCCATACCATGCTGGCATCTTCAGCTCAGCTGGGCCAGGCAGGGGCTGTGGGGTGAGGATGGACCCCCAAGGTTCCACTGGAAACCATGGTTGTGGTTCCCTGGGTGGGGTCTGCATTTGGACTGATGCCTGGCAGGCATTGAGAAGGAATCAGGGTACCCAGTGCTCTGAGATCATCCTAACTAGCACCCCAGGACTCTCAGAGGTGTGGGGCACAGCTAGAGGGTAGGCGGGGAGAACCCAAGTGTGCCTGCACGTGTATGCACACAGGCACACCAAGATGTGAATGGGAGACCAGGCGGGTACAGAAGGGGATACAGAAAGGACAGAATTTTCCAGATTCACAAAAGTTCAGTTGATGTAGTTTTCTGTTTAGTCCTGAGAACACATGTACTCTTGAGGGGACACGAGTGTCCGTGTGTCTGCTTGTGCCCATGGGATTTTACATGGACATCCAGATGTCTGCGCACAAATAGAGTGTGCGTGTGCTCACTCCTGAGCAGAATTGTGTGTCTCTGGCTGCGCATAAATGTATGTACAGGTGGGTGTGTGTGTGTGTGTGTGTGTGTGTGTGTGTGTGTGTGTGTGTATGTGTGTATGTGAAAGGACCAAACTCTGTGTTTATGTGTACGTGTATACAAGTACGTACAGATTCAGGTGTGTGTGTATCCTGTGGTATCCATGTGAGCTGTGTAATTGATGTGAGCCGAGTGTGTAAGTGAGCATGTACGTCCTGGGTTTGTGCGATGCGTGGAGTGAATGGATTCCTGGATGCGCAGGAGTAAATGTGTGCATAGATCCAGGGTGGGTGGTGTAGACGTGAGACCCCCATGTATTATCCAGAGCTGATAATGTGTACCTAAGTCCTACGTTATCCTGGTGGGTGGTAAAGATTCCCCAGGTGTATTATCACAGACTGGTGGTATAGACCTGAGTTCAGGTGTGTTACACAGGGTGGAGAGTGTAGGCTCCAGCCCAGTGTGTGTTATCCAGGGTGGCAGAGCCCCTGGTGTTGAGCCTTAGCAAGCCCTCTTCTCCTTCCCCTTCAAGCAGCCCACCTAGTGTGTGCCTGTGGATACTGGGGCTGCCCAAGACACTTTCTAGGGAACAAGGCTTCCCTGACATACATGCTATGAAGGATCCTGTCTGAAGCCTCTGTCAGAACGAGGCAAACCCATTTGTCTACTGTCCCAGCCCCTGTTAACAGCCAGGGATGTCAGCTTCCTCATGGTGGTGAGCTTTCATCTGTAGCAGTGATTCTCAACCTGTGGGTCGTGACCCCTTTGGGGGTCAAATGACCCTTTTACGGGGGTCGCCTAAGACCATCTGCATATCATATTTACACTACAATTCATAACAGTAGCAAAATTACAGTTATGAAGTAGCAAAGAAAATATTTTTATGGTTGGGGGTCACCACAACATGAAGAATTGTATTAAAGGGTTGCAGCATCAGGAAGGCTGAGAGCCACTGCTTTGTGGGGAGCGAGAAGGCAGGAGTCTGTACAGTTGAGCACAGGTGGTGAAGTGGACAAGCTCAGGTCTGTCTGTGTAGCCAGCAGGGGTGAGAGTGGGGGCGATGGGGATTTTGTGCCGATGCCGGTGCCACCCAAGCTTAGCATCTCCAGCGGTGCATTTCATCACACCTTCAGAGAACCCCGTTACCTGCACCCTCTTCCCAGTCACGAGGTACCGTTTCCTCTCCTGGCTGCTTGTTCCAAGTAAGCTGGCCTACAAGCTTCAGGAGCCCCTAGCCTGAGTCAGGGATGCTGGGCAGGGCTGACAGTGGTGGCTGCTGTTCAGCTTCTGCCACCTCATTGGAAGTGCCTGTCGGCCCTTGGGTGACAGATTCTACTCCTGAGGCTTATTGGCCACATTGCAGGTGACAAGTTCCCTCCACCTGGCAGCGGGAGCTGAGGTGGTCATGCCTGAGGGAAAAAGGAATGTCTGTTGTCTCCTGTCGTTGGCCCTCGCCCCCGCCCACCAAGTATGTGGGCCACTGTCCCTGGATATTGCTAGCCACAGGGCATGGCAGGGTGGAAGGGTAACTGTGTGGCTCATATATTTGAATGTTTGGTCCCCAGTTGGTGGAACTGTTTGGGAAGGGTTGGTAGGTGTGGTCTGGCTGGAGGTTGTGAGTCACTGGGTGAAGGGGTCATGTAAAGAAGTTGAGGTTTGACACCATGAAGAGAGCCCAGGAGAGGCTATTGGTGAAAGTGCAGCGCAGTTGCAGCAAGGGACCCCAGTGTTCTGAAGATGCCAGTGTCATGAGATGACCACCAAGAACAGCGGCAGCAGTGGAGGGGAGCCAGCTGGAGCCTGGAGGACAAGCTGTGTGTGCTGCAGAGGGCAGAGCAGAGAAGTGATCTAAGCCCTTTGGAGGAGCCCAGAAGATCGTGAGTGCATTCCAGATAATTGGACATTGATGATGTTTTTCTGCTGTCCAAGGACATTGTGAAAAGCTTGATAGATGTTTGGCTTCATCTAGTTCTGTGCATTAGCGACTCATGATCGTTCCTCTTGTAAATGGTTTTGCTGGTGTAGTGTTAAATTGTGTTCTAGAGATAAAAAGCAATTTTTTGATTCGCTTATACAGAAAAGGGGAAATGTTGGGGAAATTTATTTTTAGTTACATTTGAAATTGTTTTATGCATTGTTGGGTGAGGGGCTATCCTAAGTCTAGAGCGTTCTGTATTGTCTGCAGGTGTTGGATTTCTGTGGGGTTGTTTAATTGCTAATGATCTGCATGTGCTATGAGTAGTATACACATGAGGAGTTCTGAAAGAATAAAAACACCTGAGCCGAGACGCTCGGAGTTCCGCTTTGAGTATGGCACTGGCCAAGACGGTGGTTCCCTCTGCAGAGGTCAGGCAGGGCTTGCACCTATGCAAAATGCCTTCTTTTCATCCTTGCTGTACACACAGCCGCAGATGTACAGCTACAACTGGGGGTGGGCTTTGAGGTTTCAAAAGCCCCAGCCTTTCCCAGTTAGCTTTCTTTCTGCCTTGTGGTTGTGGTCTTCAGCTACGGCTCCAGCACCACGTCTGCCTCTCTGTCTGCTGCCATGCTTCTTACAATGCTGGTTATAGACTCTAACCCTGGAACCACGAGCCCCAAATCAAATGCTTCCATTTATTTATTTATGTCTTTGTTTTTTGTTTGTTTGTTTATTTAATTTTTGAGACACAGCCTCTCTATTCTGTAGCTCTGGCTGTCCTAGAACTTACTTTGTAGACTACCAGGTTGACCTCAAACTCACAGAGATCAACCTGCCTCTGCCTCTGCCTCTGGAATGCTGGGATTAAAGGTGTGCGCCACCACACCTGACAAATGCTTTCTTTTATAAATTGCGTTGGTCATGGTGTTTTGTCATGGCGATAGAAAATGAACTAAAACAGCGGCTCAGGATGGGCTATCCCTGTTGCTGCGTAGTTTTCCACTACATGGATATACCACAATGTACCTGTAACTAGACGTGGTGATTTTTCCCAGCATCCCCTTGTTAAAATTTCAGTGGATGTCACTGTGTTCTAAATAACATGTTCTGGGGTTAGGGAGATGACTCCGTGGTTAAGAGCACTGATTACTCTCCCAGATGTCCTGAGTTCAAGTCCCAGCAAACCACATGGTGGCTCGCAACCATCTATAATGAGATCTGATGTCCTCTCTGGCGTGCAGGCGTCCGCGCAGACAGAACACTCACATACATAAAGTAAACAAATAAATAACACGATCTGACATAACATTCATGCGGTGGGTGGTTAAAATTTGTCTAGCACACATTAAAATAAACACGTAATTATTAAAGAATGTGAAATGTGGCTGTGCGGTGGTGGTGCACGCCTTAGACCGAGGCAGGCGGATCTCTGTGAGTTCGAGGCCACCCTGGTCTACAGAATGAGTTCCAGGACAGCCAGAGTTACAACAGAGAAACCCTGTCTTGAAAAAGAAAAAAGAAAAACCAAGCAAATGTGTATCGAGACCAACTGTGCCCTCTCAGTCCTGCACAGAGCACTCTGGCCTTCATCTCAACCCTGTGGTGGTCAGATTAGAAGGTCAGGATGCTGCTCAGCTTGGCCACGGGCACGGGGTCAAGACTGCCTTCCTGTCTCTCCTTGGCTTTCGGAGCCCGCTCCTGCCTGGCACAGCCCCAACCACTGGAGGAGACACTGGGTTTCATTCATCCAGTCTTCAAAGCGCTTCTCTGTGCAGCGGGCTCCAGAACGCCAGCCAAGTCCTTGACAGAAACACACTGGGCCCTTGTGGAGGCCACTGCTGCTTGCTCAAAGGTGGCCAGCCGCCAGGGAAGAAGCCCCAGTTCGGCTGCTGAGTGTGGCATGGGAGCTGCTTCACTCCTGAAGTAGAGGCTACCTCCCGGGAGGAGGCCTACATCAGGGCCTCGGTGAGCCTGGAGGCTGCCGAGTTGCCGTCTATCACCACCGTCAGCCCCTTAGACACATGCACAGTTGGTTCTCCGTTCTTCCTCTTGGGCCTTCTGTGGCTTCTTCTCAGCCATCCCTTTGCTGCTGCCGGGGACCCAGAGACCCATTGTGGGTTCTGGTGAGCCCACACCCACACCCAGGAGAGAAGCCTGCCCGTGTGCAGAAGAGAAGGCTCTGTCCAGTAATTCTGATGCCTTTTCTAAAAATAGAAAGTGTTAACCCAGCCACACACACAGGCAGAATGTGGCATGAACATTAAGGTAGAAATCAGGATGGTGTATCTACAAGCCCAGGGATGCTAAAGATGACCAACGCTCTCCAGAAGTCAGGGAAGAGGACCAGAGCTCATTCATACTAGGAGCCCACCCTGCTGACAACCCAACCGCAGATGCCGGGCTCCAGAGCTGTGAGACTAAATTCACCCAGTTTAATCCACCCAGCCTGTGGGAGTTACGGTGGCAGCCAGAGGAAACAAACACACCCAACTTTTCAAGTCACAGGGATGCTTACAGAAAAGGCAGTTTAGCCCTGCGGTCTCTGTGTCTGTGTCACAGAGGCCTCTCATCAGTGAGGGGAGCTCGCTGGCTGCAGGTTGCAGAAGGCTTGCCTATCAGGGACTTGAACAGACAGATGTCTCTTTTTAACCTCTGAGGAGAAATCCAGCTAAAAGCCATACGCTCGTATTAAGAGGATTAGGAAAATCAAATGGCAAACTACAGCGTCTGTCTGGAAAACAGGATCAGCAAACTTCCTTAGGCTGATAATGAGGATCGACAAGGTTCTGATGGCTGGTACCTCACACATAGCAAGATGCTTGGTCTCGCTCCAGTCAAGATCAGGAAGGAGACAAGAAGGTCACTTTCTACCCGTCTTCAGAATGGCTACAGAAGTCCTAGCTAACACGGGGTGACCAGTGAGTAGATGCACAAAATCTGACAAAAGCCACTAAAAGAAGGAAGGGTGTATTTTGGCCCAGAGTTGAGGATACAGTGCATTATGGGGCAGGAGGTCAGGGGCTGCTCATGTGGCCACAGTCCAGGATGGAGAGATGAGTGCTGGTGCTCAGCTTGCCTTCCCTCCTTTTCTTCCATCCAGGACCCTAGGCAGGGAAAGGTACCACAACACCCTTTAGCTCCCTTCTTAGTCAACTTAGTTAACATCCCTTCTTAGTTAACCTAACCTAAAAACCTCCCTCACGGGCCTGCCGAGAGGTATGTCTCCTAGGTGATTCCAGAGCCAGTCAAGTTGACAATCAATAGTTACCATCACAGGAAGGAAGGTGTAAATCAGTCTTCACAGAGGGCAGGCTTGTTTATATCTCAGAGACTCGAGGATGAAAACAAGCCAGCACCTCTAAACAAAATCCTCTGGCTCTAATAGACTGCTGAGCCAGGTTGCAGGATGCAAGGTAAATACACAAGAGTCAGCTGCTCTCCAGTCTGTCAGCGGGGGATGAGTAACATCCGACTCCAGGCCTGCTTCGCAGGAGGCATGGATCGTGGTCAGATCCTGCTGCCGTGATCTGAGACCAAGCGTGACAAAGTTCAATCTGAAGTTGGGCCTCACCACCCTTAGCCATCTTTTTATTTAATTTTTTTTTTTTTATTATGTGTACATATCTGGGTTTGTGTGGGGCTGTGTGCACACGTGAGTGCAGATGCCTGCTGAGGCCAGAAGAGGGCGTTAGATCCCCTGGAGCTGGAGTTACTGCATGTTGTGGGGTGACCAATATGGGGACTGGGGATGAAACCTGGGTCCTCTACAAGACAATAAGCATTCTTGACCACTGAGTCAGCTCTTCAGTACCCTCTTTTTACTTTTTGAGTAGGTTTATTGAGTTGATAGGACCGTGCGGTGGTTTGAATAGGAATGACCCCCCATAGGCTCATCGATTTGAATGGTTGGTCCTTATGGAGTGGTGTTACTTGACGGGAGGGAGGCGGGATTAAGAGGCGTGACCTTGCTGGAGGAAGTGTATCCCTGGGGGTGGGCTCTGGGGTTTCAAACGCTGGAAGCAGACCCCGTGTCTCACTCTGTCCTTCCCTCAGTCTGCTGATCCGCATGTAGAGCCCTCAGCTACTTCATCGGCACCACGTCTGCCTGCGTTCTGTCGTGTTTCTTCCCCCGTCATTTCTTTCCTACTCAGTCCCCCAAGGCCTGTCACCACCACCCATCGCATGTCAACAACGCTGGCTACCAAGGGATCCCCCTCCAGGTTCCTGACACCTGTATCTGTCCCCTGCCAGGAAAGTAGAAACGATGGCAGATACTCCCTGGCTGGTATCACTGGTATCACGAGGGTCTGTTTCTCAGAATCTTGCAGAGCAGGAGGTAGGTAGGGAGTGGGGGATGGGAAGGCCAGGGAGGCAGCCTCAGTGTGCTGTCAACTGGCAAGTCCTCATTGCCCATGGTTCTGCTCCTCCTGCCTCAGGGCCTTTGCATGGGCTCTTCTGATTGCTAGAACTTTCTCTGTCTACCCCTGGCCCAGCTGCCATTGGCTACGCTGAGCTCCTCCTGGGTGTTGGCTCTTGTGATTATCTCCTGATACCTGTGTCTCTGCCAGTGTCTCCTCCGGGCTCATATAGGGTGCCGATATGTGGGTGGGGTTGGCATCTTCTCCAGCCACACACTCTTCTCCATCACAGCCCGGGCACCAGGCTTGCAAGGCACCCAGCCCTTTCTCCAGTCCCCTCCTTGCTGGGAGCCCCACCCATGGGTGGAGCGATGACATCTTAGCCTCTGCTGCATCCGGGTCCTACCACGTCACAGGTGCTGAATAAATAGCACTGAATGAGAAGATGAGTAGAGAGTGAGACTCAAAGCGGGGCAGGGACGAGGCCGCGGAACATTGGCCGTCTGCGGGGGAGGGGCACAGCGCGGACACGAGGTCCAGTGTCCACACTAAGGAGGGTCTCCTCTCAGGCAGCTGCCGGAGAGGTCACGCCCTTCAGAGCTAGTGATGTGGGCCTGGAGTTCAAGTAGGAGGTGGATGAAAATTTGCCGGGTGCCATGGGATGACTGGGTGCAGTAGTAAAGGCACTGTGGGTGATCCACCTGGAGGCTGAGGTATGCCTTTGGAGGGTGCTGATATGTGTGGGTGGAGTTGGAGCAGTGGTTATGGCTGACACAACAGAATACAAAAGACAAACGAAGGGAAGGAGTTCTGAGAACTGGGGCGATGGAACTGGAGGGACTCAGGGGCCGTGGAGGGGTGCAGGTCCCAGGAAGGCTGTAAGACCTTGAAGAAACAAGATGAAATAGGCTCTGACCCTGGCTCAACCTGACTTCCATCTGGCTTCCCAGAATGCCCTGGGCCTCCTGCAAAAGCTGCTTGTAATTGTCGCATGGCCACTGGGACACCCCTGTCTCTACATGCCTCAGGCATTGTGAGCCTGCTGGCAGCTGTTGTGCAGAGGGTTCCCAGAAGCCTTTTGCAGGCTCAGTGGAGACACCACTCCAGACTTTCTGAGTTTCCCATGGGCCACACCACACAGTCGGCCCCTTGGCCAAGTGTCCACCACATTCAGTGTGGACTCTGGAGCCCACAGAGCTCTCTCTCATTTTGTCACTGGTTGTGTATGTGTGCCCCCTGGGTAAGTGCTTGCTCACTCGGAGCCTCTGTATTTCCTGGTCTATGAAGTGGGGTCTGTGATAGCCCTTCACTCTGAGGCCTGTGTGAGAGCTCCCTATGGGGTCATCTGTGTCCTAAGATCCCAACCTTCTATTTGTCAGGAGAGGAGCTCCCAGAAGTCCACTCTGTGCCCAGTGCTGAAATGACATGTGGTGGTTGGTGTCCAACGTCCAGATGATTCTTGGCCTTGGGCCTGCAGTGCCCCCCTCCCCTTACAGTGCCCTGCTTATGTCTCCTTTGGAGGCGGCTGCTTAGTTTACAGCTGGCTGGGCGCCAGAGCGTTTCCAGCTGAGTGGACCTGACACGCTGTCTGGGCCCTACCATCAGGATGAAAACCGGCACTCTCCTAAGACCGCGTCTCACGAGGGGATCATCTGGCTCCAAAGGCACAGGCAGGTCACCTCCCCGTGGGCACAGAGAACACATCCCCACGTCTTGTCGCAGTGCAAGGGGGCTCATTAATTACAGAGCCATTAAGCACTTGGCTCCTTGTAGACTCAGCTGCAGCTGTCTGAGGCCCCACCAGCAGGGCAATGGAACCCTGTGTCCTTGTCGTTAGGTGCCACAGCCAGCCACCCGGTTATAGAGACTTTTAATTTCATTGTGGTCATCCATCCGTGCTCCCTTCTAAATCATGTTAATAGAGGATTAAAAATATGTAAGCTTAAATTAGTGGGCACTCTTATCACCTCCATAAATATCTTAAATCAATAGTCCGGCTTAATTGCAATTGGGTACCACAAGTGGGCCGGGGAGAGGAGACAGGGCAGATGAGGCTTCTTACCAGCCACTGGCTTTTCCCTTGTGGTCCAGGTCTGGCCTGGTGCCCCAAGTGCGTCCCCATAACAACAGCCATCACTGACACACATTCTGTGTCCTGCACAGTTCTGGGCACTTGGTATACATGATTTCATTTAACTCTCAGCAGTCCTATGATGTAGTCGTGAGAATCACTTTATAAATGAGTCTGGAAGCTCAGGGGAGATGCCTGGGTCAGGAAAGTACCACACAAGCAGGAGGAGCTGAGTTTGGTCCCCAGATCCCAGGTAAAAAGCTGGAAGTGTAGATGTACATGCATAAAATCCCAGCACTGGGAGGCAGAGATAAATGGATCACCGGGGTTCACTGGCCAGCCACCCAAGCCTAACTGGGGAGCCCCAGGTCCCAGTGAGAGAGCCTATCTCAAAAAACAAGGTTCAAAGGGAGAGGTATGCAGAGAGATGACTCCATGAAGAGCACTTGCTGTGCTTGTGGAGGACCTGGGTTTGGTCCCCAGCTCCCACACGGTGGCTCACAACTTCGTAATGCTAGTTCCAGGAGACCTGGCGCGCTCTTCTAGTTTCTGTAGGTACTGCATCTGTGTGGTGCACAGGCATAAATGCAGGCAAAACACCCGTACACGTGAAATAAGTATTAAAATATTTTTTAAAGTTATTCCTGCCTCAGGGCCTTTGTTCTTGCTGTTCTTGCTGTTTGAGGACTCCTACCTGCTGTACGCCTCAATTTATATTCTCTCTGCCACCCTCCCCCCCCTTTCCTTCTCAACCCTCCCCACAAGGTTCTACTATGTAGCCCAGGTTGCCCTGAAACTCACTATGTATAGACCAGGCTGGCCTCAAACTCAGAGATATCCACCTGCCTCTGTAGTGCTGGGGTTAAAGGTGTGTGCTACCATGCCTAGCCCTTTCCTATCATTTCTGAACTATTTATGACTCGA
This sequence comes from Cricetomys ansorgei, assembly GCA_026225945.1. NCBI lineage: Eukaryota > Metazoa > Chordata > Mammalia > Rodentia > Nesomyidae > Cricetomys > Cricetomys ansorgei. The sequence continues at coordinate 9,364,044 of JAMJFZ010001012.1, forward strand.
TGCCATCCCCTTTCACAACCTTGAAAACAAGCCAGGGACTTGAGGAGGCTTGCCTCTGATGTCCCCAGCAGGTACAGGCCATGGCAAACCTCTCAAGAGTCACTGTCTTTCCCTCATCTATATCTGGGGTCTTCCTTAATGGTGACAGGCTTGGGATCTGTGAAGGGACAGTCCTCAGATTACCTCAGAACGCTACTTGAAAGGGAGGCCGGGGTGAGGCTTTGCCCTACCCACTCCAGTGTAAAGAGTTCCGTTCAGACCTTGATGCAGAAGCTGCAATCCCAGAGGGGGAGAAGCCATGCTCCACCATCAAGCCCAGGCTCAATGCCTTTATTCCCAAACTCTTCTGAGAACCCCAGCCTCTCATCTCCAAGCTTGTGGCCCTGCCCAGCATGGACTGAACAATCTCTTCAAGAATGCCCACAGTCAAGGTCAGGGCCCCTAGCTTAGGGAATTAAGAGTCTGGGCTCAGCCATCTGTCTGAAAACAATTAGCAAAAACCGAGCCAGCTCATTGGGCTCAGGTCACAGGGGGAATGGAGCTGTGGGGGCGAGAAATCCCAGGAGGTTCCCAGCTGAATAAGCCTTCCTGTGTGGGGGCCAAGAAAAACCTGCCGAGTGGGTGCAGGAGCAGGAGGAAGCTGGTCCAGAGGCCCCACCAGGCAGGCTTGTGTGTGTGTGTGTTGGGGGGGTGCTCTGACGCAGGCAGGCAGGCTGGCGGGTGAGCCTCACAAAGCGGCCTCAGCTGCTGAAGTGTGGGACCATCTGGCGAGGGCTGGTGGCGGAGCAGCCTGTTTGCGCAGTGTTGGGCTTCGTTTCTACAAACACGCCACACACTGCGTGTGTGTGTGTGTGTGTGTGTGTGTGTGTGTGTGTGTGTGTGTGTGTGGTGTTGGAGGGGCGGTGGCTGGCAGCCACCTGGGTGAGAGGAGTGGGTGGGCGAGGGCCCTTCCCAAGCTAGGGAGAAAAGAGGCCCCTGAGGTAGCCTTTGAACAGACATCCTTACCTACCAGGGTTTGGCATGAGTCTGTTGCCACCATGCCCGCCTCTCGCCCTGTGCTGTGGAGCCCTCTTCTCCCTAGAAGGGAAGAGTAGCTTTCTGGCCAAACTTGACTATTTATCCACATAAGGTTTGGCTCCCTGACTCTTTTTTTCTTTGTGTTAATTTGAATAAGTTGCATGTTTTGTTTTGTTTTTTTTTTTAATGAAAGATTTTTACAGCAAGAGCTGTGTACTTGGCATCTTTTGAAATAGGAAAGATCCAGAAAGTCTGGGCAGCAGCCCAGCAGGCCAAGGCCAAGGTCAGCTGAAGCTGGGCAACAGTGGCCGCCCCTGCAGCCAGGTGATGGCTCTGTGCCTGTTCTCTGCTCATTTAGTCACTGGTTCAACACCCCAGGGAGAGCTACCCACCACCCTGTTGGCTCCAGACAGCCTAAGGCATTCTAGGGACACTGGATTTTTTTCTAGATGCAAAATTGGAATGGTCCCGGGCAGGCACAGGTAGAGCTGTGCACTTGACCCTAAAGATATCCCTATAGTCACCCTATTTGAAATAGGAGAGAAAAAAAAAAGTGGTTCACATCGACCTCCCATCATGGAACACCTGGCGATGGGGAGGTGGGAGCAGGTACCGCTGGATCCAGCTTCCTGGTGAGATCATTGCTCATCTCAGGATGTTATAGAGTCAACTTCACCCTCAGAGCGGGAGGCAGTACAAGCCAAAGCCAGGGTGGGGACAGGAGGAGGGGACACACACCCTGTGTGGGCAGGGCTGACAGTAACCCATGGCCCAGGAGAGTGGAGGCTCCTGAGCCTCCAGCTGGGACTGGGCAGCAGTTCTCAGGTACCACAGGGGGTGTAACCTCAAGCCCAGACCCTCTGCTGACAGCGGAAGGCGATGGTAGTTCCCTGTGTGGACTGCCTTGGTGCCGGGCCCTTTACTAGTCCTCATCTTGGCTCTCTGGTGGGGAGAACGAGCCAGGTCCACTACTTCCCATCTGTGGGCCCTCGGGCTGGTTCCCCACCCTCTCTGAGCCTCTCTGCTCACTTTGCTTGCCTGAACTCTAACCCTGATGTAAAAATAACACATCTGCCAGGCTTAGCTGAGGAGGCCAAAGGAAAGGGAATGACCAGAGCTCCCCAAAAATATCTAGAAAATTCAGCTGGTACTGGAGCAAGGAAGACCTGGGGAGAGAGGAGATAATTAGTATGCCAATTGACCATGACACTGAGTCTGGGGCTGTGAGATAGGTTTTCTACATAGTGAACCCCTGATTCAAAAACAGAGTATTTTGTAGAAAATGTAAACTGTCAGGTTTTAATGTGTGTGTGTGTGTGTGTGTGTGTGTGTGTGAGAGAGAGAGAATACAGGTACCCGCACACTAAGGTGCACATGTTGGGCATCAGAGAACATGTAAGAAAACTCCTTCTACTGTGGGTTCTGGGGATCGAACTCAGATCATCAGGCTTGTACCATCACCCACTAAGCCATCTCACCGCCATAGCTAGCTTTCTTTGTTTTTTAGTTTTTTATTTTTATTTCATGTGTATGGGTGTTTGCCTGCACGTATCTCTGTGCACCATGTGTGTGCAGTGCCGGCAGAGGCCAGAAGAGGGCGTCAGATCCCCGGAACTGGAGTCACAGAAGGCTGTGAGCCGTCGTGTGGGTGCTGAGAACTGAACCCCGAGTTCTCGGTAAGAGCAACAAGTGCTTTTAACTGATGAGCCACCTCACTGGCCCACGAGTAGCCATTTTTAAGTTTCTAAGCATAGTATGATAGCGGTCTCCAGTCGTCCCATCATTTGAGAGACTGAAGCAGGAGGATGATAAGTTTAAGGCCAGCCTGGCCTACATAGCAAGATGCTGTCTCTTTAAGTACATTCTGATCAGATCCGCCATCTCCCTGGTGGCTTAGGCAGAGTGGACATCCGCCATGCGCACATCAGTTATCACTGGGGCAGGTGAAGCCAAGCAGGGGTCTAAGCTGAAGTTTGTCCTACTGTCCCGGGACTCTGGTCATAGGCAGTACAGGGCCAGTGTCTGAGCCCCTGGCTTGGTTTTCTCATTAGTAAGATAAAGGCCTTCTAGAGATTGTGTCAAGGTCCCCGAGGTCACACTTGGTGTCAGTGCCTCAGAGAATACCAGACAAACTCAGAGGAGAGAATAGAACAGCTGAGAACAGGCAAGAGGGAGAGACCAGACAGAGCAAATGGCATCAGGCTCCCTGCTTGTGGAGCCACGGATGTTGATTTGTTCTCCCACAGCCCTGGGTGACCCTAAGTACAGCGACCTTCTAGCCAGCAGCTCTCAACTGAGACCTGGTATCTGCACCTTTCCTTGGGGATCGCAGAGGCACAGGGTGTCCCAGTGGCTGGACTCAGTCATTCAGCTCCTCTTGTCTCCAGCCTCTGGCCTAGAGGTCAAACCCATTCAAGCGTGGCCAGGGTCCCTGGCAAACAGAAGGAGGTCTTCACCGGGACCCACAGTGTCAATGCAAGCTGCCTGGTGGGGCCACATCTCCAGCACAAAAAAGACACCAAAGCAGAAGGGACATCCTAACAGCTTGGATGTCATCGCCCAGGGCTGGTCAGGGGCATCTTTCCTTTAGCCTATGTGGGGTGCGCAGCCCAGGCCTGCACAGTGAGCCCTTAGCATGCAGGCTGGAGGGATGCTTCCATGATTGCCCCCAGGATCACCTAGTGCTGGGTTCCATGGTTACAGCATCACCAGATGTTCCTTGCTTGAGGACAGGGACTGCACCTCCCTGGCCCCTGTGTGCTCCTGGAGTCCCAGAGGGGACCTACAACATTTGGGATGACATGGGATCCTGTAACATGTCCTGTGATGGCCTCCAGACCTGGAGACAAGTTGATGTCAGATTTACCATCTACTTAATAGGTGGGGAGCTGTAATGTTTGTTGAGTGAATAATGGGTCATAAATCCTTTCATGACAGCTAGGTTACTAGATGGTAAATGTTGTAGTTAGCCACTATGTGGGTTCAGCAAGGAAGCGATGTAGACATTTTCATAGGTGCAAACCTTCCCAGACCTCAGCAGAGGGGACCACCATCCCAGTCAGTGCCATGCTGGACAGTGGAACCCTGAGCATCCGAGCTCAGGTGTTTTTATTGATTCAGAACTCCTCAGGTGTTCTACTGATAGCACATGCAGACCATAAGCAATCAAACACCCCACGCATAAATCCAACCCTTACAGACAATACAAAATGCCAAGACCTAGGCAGCCCCTCACCCAATAATGCACAAAACAATTATTTTAATTGCAGCTAAAAATAAACTTCTACGATTGGTGAAAATGGGATAAAGCATGTGTCATCAGGGGTGGCCCAGGGTGGGGCATGGTGGCTTAGGCCTGTAATCCCAGCCCTAAAATAGAGACCGAAGGATCAGAGGTCCAGTGTCAGCCTTGGGTACATAGTGAGTTCAAGGTCAGCCTGGGCTATATGACAAAGAGCCGGGAATGAGACCATGCTGTACACAGCTTTGAGAAGATGGGGAGGGTGGAACTGAATTCGGTGGCTGGAGAGTAGATGGAACCTCCCAGGAGCTTCCAGAAGAAGCCAGCTCTGTCCACACCTTGAATCAGCCCTCACAAGACCTCTAGAGGCCTCAGACCTCTGGGACAGCCCTGAGCCCTGGAGCTGTGGTGGGCATTTCTGAAGCCTCCAGAGTTGATGGTGGCAGGTGTGAACAAGGCCTCCAACCTCAGTCCTGGAGGGTGGGTGCTGGGGAGAAGGGTGCTAACCTGCCCTGTACCCACCTCACCAAAGGCCAGGGTGGGGCCTCAGACACATCCCAGTGGCCAACTCAGGGGATGCACAGCCCGTGTAGTGGGGAGTGAGTCGCGGCTCCTGTGGGGAGGATCTGAGGCTGAGCCTGGATCCCAGCTGCCCAGAGGTGCCTTACCCACCTTGGTCTTTAGCGCTGGTGCTAATTCAAGGCTGTGGAACAGAATAGGAAGTGGCCAATCACTCAGCACTCAGTGGGCTGGGAAGACTTGGGGCTCCCCTGGCATGACAGAGCTGTCCTCTGCTCCCCCACCCCCAAGACCAGAAGTTACCAAGAGTGAGTTGCAGGCAGGATCTGCCTAATGGGCCTCCTGTGAACCAGAGTCCCACCCACAGGTACGTGGATTTCAAGTACGTTCCCACAGCTCTGTAGTTTAGAGGCGGGTTCCTCGGGGGTCAAAGAAGGGAGAGAGATGTCCTTCAGACAGAACCACCCAGGACTCCATTCCCTGTCAGCAGGCTCTCCTCCCACCACTAGACGCCTAGGCTATTGGGCTCCTGTGGGCTTTCCTGGGCTCTTCCCTTGGCTCATGCCAATCTTCCATCAGCTACTCTGGCCTTGCATGTGCTAGTCCCACGGTGGGAAATGTTCCTTGCTTTCCTGACTGTCTCGCCTCTCTCGGTTATAATAAAAATTCACCCACTGGATGACATTTCCCCAGTTCTAGAACACAGGCTTCTGGGATCAGGGCTTCAGGTACAATGGAATTCCTTTTGTCTTTTTTTTTTTTTTTTTTTTTTTTTTAAGAGGGATCTTACTGTGTGTCCCTTCCTAATCTGGAATGCTCTATGTAGCTCAGGCTGGCCTCAGAAATCACCGAGATACCTGCCTCTGCCTCCTGAGTTCTAGGACTAAAGGGATTCTGGTGAGGGGGCCTCTTCCTGACTCTGAGGATGGAGAGTGGGGAGGCTCTGAACTATTTCCTGGGGTGGGGGCATAATGATACCTTCATGTGACAGACCCAGCTGCCTCCCGGTGCCCCATGAGGGCTCCTTTGACCTGGCAGATGACTTCAAGACACATCCAAACATTGGCTACACGCTCTGCCCTAGCCTAGGAACAGGCTTCAGGCTTAGGTTCAAATCCTGGCTCGGCCAGGTCGCCAGGTAACAGATACTCCAGCCGTCACTGTAGATGGCGCCATCTTAAGTGCATCCTCCAGTCCATGGGGCCTCCACCGACACCCATCGCATCCCGTTAGGAACACCAAGCAGCCCCACCCCGCATCCCCCAGCTAAGCTACCTCCAACCACAAGCTGATAGGGAATTCACCGCTGATGTGGAATTCACCTTCAAAGAAGGAGCTGCCAGATGTGTTACAGCCCACCAAGCTCCTATGGCTCCCCAGAGCTGCTGGAGGTCGCAGAGCGTCTCCAGGCTCCTGTGAGTGTGTCTATCCTTCCTTCCCCACACTCTTGCTGCCCTGAGCCTTCAGGAGCCAGCCACATTGTCCTATGTCAGACTTTAAATACAGAAAGGAGTGAAGAAACCGGAGATGCTGTGTAGGGCTCGGTTTCTGTGGGTGCTGTGCCCACACTCCCCCTCCAAGCCCCTTTCCTGCTTAATGGTTTTAAGTTGTTATTATATGTTTTATGACATTATTGTTTTATTGTGTGTGTGTGTGCGTGCATGTACATGCGGAAATCAAAGAGCAACTTCAGAGTATCAGCCTCTCCTGCCAGGTGGGGTCCAGGATTCGAACTCGGGTTATCTGGTTTGGTGGCAGGCACCCTTCCCCTTGCTGAGCCATCTTGCCACTTCCACGCCAACCTTGTGTTTTAGACTTGGTTTCTTTAGCTATCAGCCAACCACTTCAGATTGTCATGCATGGTTTCTGACTAGGGGGTTACTTTTTAATCCTACAAATTGATTTCTGCTAGGCATACAGTTGGCGCTCAATATACGTGTTGATGAGCCGTAGACGAGAGGCACTGAGGGAGGCACCAAACACTGGGTACAGGTCAGGTCTGTGGAGTTTGTTTTCCCAGGAAATGATTTCCAGAGTTCTGCAAGGCTTTACAATCAAAACCCTCAAAGGCCTCTGGAGCGTCCGGCAGCCTCGGCAGTGGGGTGTCTTCCTCACACCCTGCCACGGAGCGCCAGCTGCAGAGAAATGCTCTTGCTGGAGCCGTGACCGCTGTTCACTGTACAAATGGCTGCTGTGCCTGCCTCTGGGACAGTGGCCCTTCCAGGAGGACAGCCTGTAGGCTGCAAGTTAGGGATTTTGATTTTAATCCCTTTCATATGGGCCTCAGTTTCCACAAATAAAATGAAGGATATGCATAGGCCTGGGTATGTACCCAGGCTCTAGGGAGGGCGTAGTGTAAATGTGTGTGCAGAGGCAGGTGTGTGCACGGGTCTGTGTGTGCGCATGGGTCTGTGTATGTTTATAGGTCTTATCGTGTGCACAGGACTGTGCATGTTTATAAGTCTGCGTTCACAAGACTGTATGTTTATAAGTCTGTGTGTGTACACAGGACTGTGCATGTTTATAGGTCTTAGCATGTACACAGGACTGTGCATGTTTATAGGTCTTAGTGGGTGCATGGGTGTGTGGGTGCACGAGTTTGTGTGCACAGCTCTGGAGTGTGTGTGTGCAGAGGAGTGGATATGTGTGTCCTCTGGTCACATAGGTGTGACCCCTGGCCCTTCCCACCCACTGTTCTCTGCTGAGACACACAGACTGACCTGTGCCTTCCCAAGCATCTCTCAGGTATGATGAGCCATGAGCAGCTCCTGCCTTCTCCCAAGAGGCCATTCCTTGATGGACTCACAGGAATGTGGAGCCTTGTCAAATAGGGACCTCTGTGGGCACGGACAGACCTGTGCTGGAGAGGAGGAGAGGGGAGGGCAGGAGCCTACTGGAAGTGTGTCCTGCCCATCCACTCTTCAGCGGGCTGAGGAAGAGAGAACTCATCCCTTTATTCACGTCCAGGATAGATGAGGAAAAGAGTGAACAGGGAGGGGAAGTCACCATCCTGAAGACACACAGCAGGCAGCAGGCCTTGCACCTCTGGCCAGTGCCGCCTTGGGTTTCCTGAGGGAGGACCTCGGCGGGAGGCTCAATTGCTACAGGCTAAGCCCATTGCCAGGCAAGGACCCCTGTGGTCGGCCAGCCCCAACAGAGGGCGGGCAAAGGGTGGAGCTGTGGGTGGGCACCCCTCCCCCAGCAGCCTGATCCCCTCATCTTGCTTGTTCCAGTTCCCGTCAAGTAAGTCATTATAATTTTATGCTTTTTAGATGAACATTTTTACGCAACGGCGCAGTAATTATCGTGGCTGGGAGTTTAATGATTCCAGGCACCAGTGAGGGAAAGTTTCCCCGTAAATCAAATCTCCCCTCTGTGTGTGTGTGTGTGTGTGTGTGTGTGTGTGTGTGTGTGTGTGTGTGTATGCGTGTGTATGCGTGTGTATGCACACGTGCGCAGTCTCCCTACCGCTGAGCTACACCACTCCTCCTTTTCCTTTTTCTGTAAGACACAGTCTCACTCAGTTTCTCAGGCTGGCTTTGAACTCACTCTGTAGCCAGACGGGCCTTGAACTTGTGCTCCTCCTGCCTCAACCATCAGGTATGTGGGATCCCTATAGCCCTTTGAGAAGAAACGGGTTCCGGTCCACAGACCTTCTGCCAGGAGCCTCAACAACAACTTCCCAGAACCCGAGCTGCACCCACACACCCAGAACCTCTCCACACTGGGGTCTCTGCAGAACTTGCCCACTGTGCTATTCCTGTGTCTCACACACACACACACAGACACACAGACACACAGACACACACACACACACACACACACACACACACACCCAGCCGGTCCAGGGCTGATGAGCTGAATGGACAGAAGGAACCTGATGGTCATGTGACCCCACAGGTCATGGACAGAGGGTGCTGCCAGCTTAACTTGAGTCTATGACTGAAGTTTGATAAGAGGACTTTTTTTTTTAAAGCAGTTTATTTATTTTTACTTTATGTGCATTGGTGCTTTTCCTGCATGTTTGTCTGTGTAAGGTGTTGGATCCCCTGGAACTGGATTTACAGACAGTAGTGAGCTGCCATGTGGGTGCCGGGAATTGAACCTGGATCCTCTGGGAGAGCAGCCAGTGCTCTTAACCATTGAACAGTCTCTCTAGCCCCAGTGGGAGGATATTTTTCACACACAGCCAAACCCGCAGCTGGAAGAGTCAGGGCTTCTGGCCTCATAGGATCCATGTTTCCAAGGTGTAGCAGGGGCTGGGGGGGAGCTGTAACTCTTCAGAGTTAGGGAGGGAGCTGTCCAGGTGCCATGGTCCTCACGCCCCCACTGCCACCCCCAGGTCACCCTTGTCATCAGGCCCAGAGTAGCCAGCTAGGCTTGCTGTTTGGGTCATTTTATTTATTTATTTGTTTGCTTGCTTTCACAGACAGAGTTTCTCTGCTGTAACCCTGACTGTCCTGGAACTCACTCTGTAGACCAGGCTGGCCTCCAAGTCAGTGATCCACCTGCCTCTGTCTCCTAAGTGCTGGGTTTAAAGGCTTGAGCCAACACTACCCAGCTTGGGTTGTTTAATTTTTGTGTGTGTGTGTGTGTGTGTGTGTGTGTGTGTGTGTGTGTATGAGAGAGAGAGAGAGGGAGGGAGGGAGGGAGAGGGGGAGAGGGAGAGTGTGTATGTGTGAGCGAGCACATGAAGTACCACGGCATTCATATGGAGGTCAGAGGACAAACAGAAGTCTGTTCTCTCCTTCCACCATGTGGGTCCCAGGGATTGAACTCAGGTCCTTAGGCTTGGCAGCAAGCACCTTTACCTACTGAGCCATCTCACCGGGGGTGCTCATGGTTCAGAAACTGATATGACACCAGTCTCCACCCCACGTGGCCGTCAGGGGGCAGGCAGCACCAGGTGGAGATGCTTGTTGCTCACGGTCACTAAAGCTGCAGGCCGCTGCTGGCCTCTGGCCTTACCGTGCCCCAGCGTGTCACCGCAGTTGGCAGATAGAGAAAGGAAACCATGGAGGTCCAGGCCCATGATCGGCTGCATCACCTACCCTGCTGTCTGCTAGCTTCTAAAATGGAGTAACCTTCTGGCTGCTTCTCTGTCCATCCTTCCTCCCTAGGGAACAGGTGCCATGGGCTCTAGATTGGCAATGGGTAGGGTTTAAGGGATGCTAGGGTTAAAGGCCTTTGGTAAGAAATGGTATCCAGCCGTTGCAGTATATTGGACTGTGACAGAACATACCGTAACTGTGAGCACTCACACGTTGATATACACCCAGGAGAAATGAAGGGCTGTGACCACACCCTCTACCACACAGATGTCCACAGCAGCTGGGTAACCACACCGTGGAATACTACTCATCCATGAAAAAGAATGAAGAATGAAATCTATAAAACATTGTGCTGCTGAGTGTGGAGATATACACCTGTGATCTCCACACTCGGGAGGCTGAGGCAGGAGGATTGCAAGTTCGAGGTCAGCCTGGGTGACATAGTGAGCCTCTGTCACAAATACCAAAAATAGAGGCCTGGCAAGATGGCTTAGCTGTTAAGAGCATTTGTTGCTGTTGCAGGGGGCCTGGGTTTCGTTCCCAGAACCAATCTGGTGGTTCACAACTGTCTGTTAACTCCAGTTCCAGGGGATCTGGTGCCCTCTTCTGGCCTTCCTGGGCATTACACGCACGGGGTGTGCATACATGTAGGCAAAACACTCATACACATAAAATAAATCTTAGAAATACTCAAATTATCGTGCCAAGTTGGAAGCTGGTCAACCTGGCAATCCCAGGTAGGCTGCTGAGCTTCGTGGCCTGCGATGTGTTGGCTGCCCTTCTCACTGTGTGGAAGAATCTAACTACAGAGTGGCCCGGAGGGAGACTGCAATGGTCAGAAAACCTGTGGTGAGGCCTGAACGTGAGCCACCCCGAGGGTCAGAGTTGAAGGGATGACAATGCATTTTTGAGCAGACTACGGTGTCAGCTCCCAGAGTTGCCATCTGCTAGGAGCCAGGACATCCTGTGCCCTCTTCCCCACAAGCTTGTCTCCTGCTTGGGGCTCAGGGCCAGCAGGTGGCTCACTGGTGCCAAGGGCTGCCACTTCCCAGGAGAGTCATAACCTACACACCGGCAGCACTGCAGAACCGACCACTGCTCTAGACGGCTGTCCAGGATGCCTGGGGCTTGATGGTGACCCAGCCTCACCGAACCTGTGAGCTCCAGCCAACGAGAGATCCTGTCTCAAAAAAACAAGGGTAGAAGATGTCTCCTGAGGAACAACTCCCAAGATTGATTGATCTCTGGTCAGTCTGTGTGTGTGTGTGTGTGTGTGTGTGTGTGTGTGCACAAACATGCATGTGAACCACACGCACAAATATGTTCAAGTCAAATAGATGTTGTCCAGTGTCCAGAAACTGGAGAACGCCAGAATCTTACTCAGCTGTAAAAAAGAACGGCGTGCCACTGTGAGCCACAACCCGGATAAGCGTCAAAGCCTCGTGCTGAGAACTGCCAGACCCGCAGAGAAGACCCAGGATAGTGCTTCCCAGAGGCCGGGGGACTGGGGACAGGATGGCCTGAGAGACCGCACTTCCCGGTTGAGGATGATCTGGAGATTTGGGAAGAATCTAAGCACTCTGAGTCACTCACTGAAGGCGGGAAGCTGGGTACTGTGGTGTTCGCCTCCTTTGATCCCAGCACTTGGGAGGTGGATGCAGGAGGATCTGGAGTTCAAGGTCATCTTTGGCTGCAAGGGAGTTCAAGGCTAGCCTGGGCTACGTGAGAGCCTGTCTCAATAGCAACAAACAAAAGAGCCACAGTACAAAGGATCTGATACTTAGAGGCCACCATGACCTGCCTGCAAGAACTGAGGAATGTGAGCTCAATGGCTCACATGAGCCCACCTGCAGGTCCTGAGCGGCCTCCTTGACTCTCGTGTCCCTCGCCCCCGTGATGCCAGGCTCGCTTCAGGGCGGCTGGGAGGAGGCCCGGCACCTGTGGGCTCTGGCAGCCCCCACCATCTCCCCTCCTGCTGCTGGAAGAGCAGAGCACAGGCAGTTCCGGGGAAGGCTAGCACAGGCTGCCTCCCTGCAGCTGTCCCCAAGCAGACTGAGGCTGCGACACCGCGTTCCTGCGGAAGCCTGTGGGTGTCTCTTGACTCCCCCCTTTTGTGCTCAGACACTTCTCTGGTGACGTCCTCGTTGCCATGGCGAGAGGCATCCTCTTCCATCAGTCACCACCTCACTGGGACTGGAGCCAGCTCAGCCCAAGGGCGGATTAATCCTGCAGCCGCAGTCTGGCTCTGAGTCTCAGGGGGCACAGCTGCCAGCCACCTCGCTGCTCCTGAGGAGGAGTAGAGCAGAGTGGGGGCACGTGGGGTCCCCTCTAGAGCCATCCTGGGGTGCTCTGGGTTGGGGGAGGTCAAGCTGCCTGATGGGGCCCTCCTAGGTGAAGCTGCCATGTTTGAGATCCTGCATAACCTTGGGCCTCCGCTCCCTTACTTTAAAAATGTACATCTAAGACCTGCCTTCCAGCTTTGTGTCCTGGGGGCATGTATTCACTCAACCAACATTTGCTGAGTTCCAATCAAACACTACCAAGGTGAGAACAGGATCCAGAGGCAAGCTCCTTGTTCCAGAGATCAAAGCAAGGAACACGGGAACATTGTTGTGGAGCCAGGACACCCTGGTGAGAGGTGAGGATGCTGGACAGCCTCAGGTGTGCTGGGGAAGATTCTGCAGAGATACCAGGAGAAGCCCTGGGGACAAGCCGGCCGCCAGGGAAGCAGGTGTGTGGGAAAGGCCCTGGGACGGACTGACTCAGTGTGTTCAGGAAGGCAGATGTCTGCGGCTGGCTGTGTGAGCCCTGGAGGCCAGCGACCTCTCTGGATCTTAGAAGAGCAAAGGGAAGAATTGGAAAGTATTCTAGAAGCTCAGCTTTGCATTTGACAGGCACTCTTGCCCCTGACGTGGGCATGGGTTTTGTTGGAATAACCTTGATCTGACACATGCCGGTAGTGCCGGTTGTCAGCTACAAGAACGGGGCGGCAGAGGATACTGCACCCAATCCTGAGATCTGTTCTGGGTGGACCAGCGGACACACAGAGTGTTATTAGTCAGCCTTGAAAGCAGGACTCTTACACTTGTTGCCACAGGGACCTGTGCTTGGGGTCACCCTTCGGGGAATCAAATGCAGTGCCCGGCTCTCAGACGAAGGCTCCTGACAAGATGCAGTGCGATGCTCACTGAATGCTGTTTTCAGGTGCGTGGGTCCCAGCACACCTTGGTGACCTCAGCCTGTTGTCATTGCGGGGGGGGGGGGGTGTCTTTGAACCCTGGATCCTGTCTGCAGCCCCTCCATAGGTATGCAGGGCGCTGGGTAGGTGGCTCCAATAGGCTTCAGTTTCAAGGCAGTTCTGGTCCCATGTCTCATGACACCTAACACTGGAGTAATGCCACCTGGGGACCCAGCCTGTGACATGTCCTTGACAGTGGGTCTCATAGGCAGGCATGGTTGTGCATGCCTTTAATCTCAGCACTGGGGAGGCAGAAGCAGGTGGATTTCTTGTGAGTTTGAGGCCAACGTGGTCAGCATAGTGTGCTCCAGGACAGTCAGGACTACATAGAGAGACCCAGTCTCAAAAAAAAAAAAAAAAAAAAAGAAAAAGAAAAAGTGGGGCTCAGCCCAGCTGGTGTGCAGGTGTCTGTCCCCATTCAAGTTTGTGGAGGATGGCTCAGGAGGCCGCAGGTGGGGGGATGAGGTGGAAGACGAGCTCTTGTCTGTCCTGCCCCTCCCTTCGGACAGATAATAGTCCTCCAATTAGCCTTTCTGTCTGCACACAGGCACACAGCAGGAATGCCTCAGCAGGGTGGCTCTGTCTGACCACCCAGGGCCCAGGCTCTGTTCAATCTGTCCATCCATTGAAGAAGATATTCCTTGCTCCTGCTGATTCCTGCCTTACCCCCCTCCATCAGGGGGTCCTTGGTGGCCTTTGGCTAGGATGGTGTGCAGGGGGTAGAGTTGAGGTGGGAATGGGGGGGCTAGGTGTGGTAGGCATTGGGTGCCAAGGCCTCCCTGGAAAGAATCATGTTGAGAAAGCCCTGTGATAGAGGCTTCAGCCCAGGGAACTTTCCAGAAACCAAAACTGTTGCTTCCCTGGGGTGCAAACAAAGCTGTGAGTGTAAGGCCAGGGACTGAGCAATACCACCTCAGCTCTGTGTCCTGGGGCAGGTTCTCTGACAACCCAATGCCTCCATTTCTGAATATGTCAAATGGGGACCATAACGAGCCTATCACAAGACTGAGGGGCTCACGGGATGGTTTGCACCAATGCTTGGCTCTGCGCACAGCCACACTAGCTGTCCCAATGCGGTCTGAATGTCTGAGGAAAGTGAAGGCGGGGCCCTGGCCCAGTGACCAGCTGGAGACCTGAGAGCTGGACACAGTGCTGATATGGAAGACAGCGGGGACTCAGTCACCAAGCGTGTGCTCAGACCCCATAGTAGAGCCTCCTAGGAGGAAGGAGGGTCCCCCAGGAAACCCCCACTCTCCGTGCCCTGTCTCCCGCCAGGCCTCATCCTGGTTCAAGAAAGCTGGTGGCCTGTGTCCCATGTGGAGGACCTCAGGCCAGCCAGACACCAAGTGACTGACTATCTAGAGGAAGAGTTCCAGGGTGTGTGTATGGGGGAGTGTGACTGAAGTGTCTCGAGCCAATAGTGAGTGAGCCACACTCTGGGGGCCCCAGCGGGCCTCATTTTCAGGGCTCAGGCAGGCCTAACAGGCCTCAGTCACATGCACAGAAGGAATGGAGGCGGGACCACCTGGCAAGCAGCACAGCAGCCTGCCTCTTTCCTACCCTGCAGGGGTGAGTCTCCCCCTCTCCAGCAAGGGATTGGCTCAGCTCAGGTGACCTTTCTTTCTTTATTTTATTTTATTTTTTTTCATTTTGAGACAGGGTTTCTCTGTTGTAACTCCAGTTGTCCTTGGTCTCATTCTGTAGACCAGGCTGGCCTCAAGCTCACAGAGATCTACCTGCCTCTGCCTCCAGAATGCTGGGATTAAAGGCGTGTGCCATGACCACCACATCTCTCCCACACACACCCCACACCCCTGGCCAGGTGACCTTTTCTTGATACTTTGAATTGGCAACCTGTGAAGTTACTGGGCCAACCTGTTCCCCAGCTGCCCCCCACTCCCACCCCTGCAAATGAGTTTCGGAGGGCCACTCTTGGCTTGACAGTCCTTTCTCACACACACACACACACACACACACACACACACAATAGAAATAAAGCAACATTTTTCAAATGGTGTGCACCAGTAAAGCCTGATTGTGCCCCTTCCAAAAGCTTCCAGGGCAGTTCCTGAGTGACTTCAGGGGCAACTTTGATACCACTGGATACTGTTCCCTCCTGAGTACCCCCTCCCCCATGTAGTGCCCCTTACCTGCTTCCAGGATCACCAGAAATAAGGAAGGCAACAGTGTAAATTTGCTCGAGGCAAAATGGAAGCTGACAGCGCATGGGCTCCTGGGAATGAGAACTCTAGGGACTCCAGAATAAGTGGTCATGCATTTCCTGTCAAGCCATCACTCATTCCCTGGCGCAGTGCACACCGGGATTCATGTCTGCAGGCTGGGGCTGGGTGGTGTATGGGGTATCTGTGTATAACCCCACAGATTCTCTGTGTCTGAAATGTCTAAAACACAAAATCTTACACATGCAAAGTAAATAAATAAACATAAAATATAATGAATTAACTAATAAAATGTTTTAGGGCTGGAGAAATGGCTCAGTGGTTAAGAGTGCACATTGCAACCAGGCAGTGGTGGCACACGCCTTTAATCTCAGCACTCAGGAGGCAGAGGCAGGCAGATCTCCATGAGTTCAAGGTCAGCATGTATATAGAGTGAGTTCCAGGACAGCCAGAGTTACAATAGAGAAACCCTGTCTTGAAAAAAAAAAAAATTGAATATTACTCTTTCAGAGGACCCAAGTTTAATTCCCAACACTCATGTTGACTGGCTCATAACCACCTGTAACTCCAGCTCCAGGGAACCTGACGCCCTCTCCTGGTCTCCAGAGGACATTGCACTCATAGGGGATACATACACATGTGTAGACATACATATAATTTTAAAATAATAAAAATCTTTTTTTTTCAAAGGTCATTTTTTAAAGAGACAGAGTTTTAGAGCTGAGAATGTGGCTCAGTTAGTAGGGGGTTGTTTAGCATGCACAAGGCCCAGGATTCTATCAGCAGTACAGCATAAACTGGATATAGTGCTGGCTTATGCATGTAACTCTAGCACTCAGGGAAAGGCAGAGATATAAGGGACAGAAGTTCAAGGTCATTCTCAGCTGATGTATGACTTTGATACTACCCTGGGGTACAGAAGACTGTCTCTAAATTAACTAAAAGGGATACCCTGGAACACCCTTTTTAAATTTTTTTTTTCAAGACAGGGTCTCATTATGTAGCTCTGGCTGTCCTGGAACTCACTATGTAGATCAGGCTGGCCTGGAACTCACAGAGATATGCCTTCCTCTGTCTCCTAAGTACTGATTGCTGAGATTTAAGGGCATGGGCCACTGTGCCCCAGCCTTAAAATTAATTTTTAGTTTATGTGTACCCAAGGAGGCCAGAAGACCCCCTGGACTGGAATTACAGCTGCTGGGAATTGAACCTGGGTCCTCCACAAGAACCATCATTAGACTGCTGAGGAATCTCACTAGTCCACCAAAGAGACATAGTTTTAAAGCATCAGTCAATCTGAACATCAAAGACCAAGGCACCTACCTGAGGCTTTTAGAACACCTGCATTATCGTGTGTTTAGAAAGAAGAGCGAGGGCTTGGTGTGGCTCAATATCAAAGCTCCTGCCAGAAATGTGTGGGGTCCTGGGCTCCATTCTGGGCTTGCAAAAAGATTTACAGAATGAACTGAAGACAGCTTGAGGCTGCTCAACACCCTCAATGCAGGGCTCCCTCAAAGCTGGGGGACCAACACAGGGATCCCCAGATACAGAGTGAACTGCAGCGTGTGTCCTCACCTGCCCGGCTCCTGCCTCCCACCAGCCACTCTGCAGATTGGCTTCAGAAGTCATTGATTGAGCAGTGACAGCTTAGCTGTTTAACTGATGGCCCAGGAAAGGCTTCTCTAAGCCGTGATATGAAGAAGAGGATCCATCAGAGCCATGCAGAAATGTGGGGGTGGGGTGGACTCCAGGCAGAAGGAACAGAACCTGCAGAGGCCCTGGGATGGGGAGGTGCTTCCTGTGTGAAAGAGACAGTGGGGTTTTATTGTGGCAGGGCTGGACACCTTCAGGGTGTGATGGAGGACAACCGGAGGGTTTGAATGGCTGGCACAGTGGGCGTGGGGAGACCGGTGTCAGGGCCTTAGCCCCAAGGAAAAGAGGGCAGCAGCAGGTACCAAGGGGCACTGACATAGCTGAAGACCAAGGTTTCTGGTCTGGCCACAGTGGCGGTGTATCAACATATTCAACCAAACTGGAGTGTTTAAAGCCATCAAGACCCGGACATTCCATCTCTCATGGCTCTGGAGATATACCGGCCGCTTTCTCATTTGTTTTGTTTTTGAGATAGAGTCTCAGGTGTCTCAGGTTGACCTTGAACTGAATATGTAGCGGAGGATGACCTCAGATTTCTGATCCTTCTGCCAACACCTCCGCATCATTGAGATTCTGTGAGTGCCACCACCCGTAATGGTTTATTTGGTGTTGGGGCTGGAACCCAGGCTTCGAACACACGAGGCAAGCATTTTTTCCAACTGAACCACGTTCTCGGTACTTTAATTAGTTGATATTTCTATGTACATATGTATGTTTGTGCTTGTGGGTACCCACGGAGGCCAGAACAAAGCGTAGGATCCCCTGGCGCAGTTGTGAGCTGTCTGACATGGGTTCTGGGAACTGAACTCGGATCTTCTGGAAGAGCAGCAAGCTCCTTTAACCACTGAGCCCTCTATCTGACCCTTTTTTGTTTTTTGTTTATATGACAGCAACTCATAGTGTAGCTCAGGTTAACTTCAAACTTACTATGTAGTATAAGCTAGCCTTAAGCCTTCAGTAATTCCCCTGCCTCAGCTTCCTAAATGCTAAGTTGACCAGTTTCTTAGTTAGGGTTTTATTGCTGTGAAGAGACACCATGACCACAGAAACTCTATATAAAAAACAGACAAGGAGCTGGAGAGATGGCTCAGTGGTTAAGAGCACTGGCTGCTCTTCCCGGGTTCATTTCCCAGCACCCACATAGCAGGTCATAACTGTCTCTAACTCCTGGGAAATCTGACACCCTCACACAGACATACATGCAGGCAAAACACCAGTAAAATAAACAAACAAACAAATCTTTAAAAACAAACAAAAAACCAGAAAACATTTCCTTGGGGCAGGCTTATTGTTGGGAGGGTTAGTCCACTATCACCATGGCGGGAATCATGGCGGGCATGCAGGCGATAAGCCAGGTGTGGTGGTGTACATCTCCTTAATCCCAGCACTTGGGAGGCAGAGGTAGGAGACTCTCTGTGAGTTCCAAAGCAAGTTCCAGGACAAGGGGGGCTACACAGAGAGACCCTGTCTCAAAATATAAAGAAAGAATAATAAAGTAAATTTGTAACCCCAGTACTAGGAAGACAGAGAGGGGAGGGTTGCTGGATAGAGCAAGCCTGGCCTAATTGGTGAGCTTGAGGTTCACTGACAGACCCTGCCTCAAAAATAGAGGGGAGTGTTTTTGTTTTCAACTTCTGACTTCCACATGTATCACAGGTGAGCCCCCCCAACATGACACACATGACACACACACACACACACACACACACACACACACACACACACACTTTGTAATTCAAAGGAACACAGATTGGAATGAAATGGACCACCCGTGACAGCTTCCTGTGATGGACTTTCATGGCCATGGCCTGCAGACGGGAGGCAGGCAGGTGGCAGGCGGGTGAGCATCTCACAGGTAAAGGCTTCCCTTTAGGGTGGCGGAAATATTCAAGAAGGATGTGGCGGTGGCTGAGAATGTGCTAACTGTCCCAAGTGATCACTGTGTGTGCTGTGTGTGTGTGTGTTTCTTTCTGATGTGGGGTTAGCATAGCACTGGCTGGTGTTGAACCCCTCCCTGATCCCCCTGCCTCAGCCTGAGTGCTGGGTGACAGGTATGCATCATCTCATCACAGCTCATGGTCAGTTTGTGGATTTGTATGCTTTCATTGGGAAAGCAGGCAGTGAAATTGTTGTGTGGTGTTTAAACTTGCTAAAATTGGAATCCGGGGGTGAGGATCCCCCGACATCTCCTCCAACCCCCTTGCCTTTGGTCAGGTTGGCTCCGTGGCTCCGTGGCTCTGTAATGGAGATGGGGAAAAACAGCAAAACAAGACAAACAAACTCCAGGAAAAAACCCCGAGGCATTAAAAATGTTGTGTCCTTGAGACCAGTGAGATGGTGAACCATCTCCAACAGGGGATGTTACTGCTATCCCATGGTATAAAAATGTCTGCAGTAGGAAGGGAACCATGGAGAGAAAGCTCAGCTGGGAACTTCATCTGATGCCTCAACCTCCCCAATTGGTTTCTGCTAAATAGCTTTGAATGCCTGATTCGATAATATATTATTTCTTGTTTTAAAAAATCATTTTTATATCATGTATATGGGTGTTTTGCCTGCATGTCTGTCTGTGTACCAGGCGTGTACCCAGAGCTCAGGGAGGCCAGAAGAGGGCATTGGGTCCTCCGGAACTGAAGTTATAGATGGTTGTTAGCTGCTATGTGGATGCTAGGATCAAACCTGGGTCCTTTGCAAGAGTAGCCTATGCTTTTAACCATTGAGCTGTCTCTCCAGCCCCTGATGATGCTTTTCTGTCTGCTACTTGATATCTGTTCTTTACTTTTGCTTGCTATGCACTTCATAAACTCACTCAGCCTCACACAAAGCACGGCTGTTGAGGATCATCCTCTGAACCTCACACAGTACCTGTGCACACGTATCTGTGATGTGCCCAGCGTGTCCGAGCAAAAGCAAGTGGGCCTGTACCTGCTGCTGGGGACAGAAGCGAGGGCTGGGGAGGTGGGAAGGGAGGCCCTGGGACCTGTGGGGTATTTTAGCTCCTTCATATGTTGCTTTAAGGACACTGACAACTCCCAGGTGAATTGAAAAAGAATATGAGTAACTGAGGATACAGGGAGCTGGCAGGCACCTCTGCGTGGGGAGGAAGGAGGCTGCGTGTTCAGATGTCAGAAGGAACACCAGGTTCAGCCTTCACACTGAGGACAAATGTCCTCTCTTTCCCAGGAGAGGGTTTGTTTTGAAGAAAGAATTGAACTCAATAGTAGTTGGGAAGACTTTACAGTAAAGCAATTTTTTATTTATTTTAGTGTGTGTGTGTGTGTGTGTGTGTATGTATGTGTGTTGCCTGCGTGTATATGTGTGTATGTGTGCGCGCGTGCATGCGTGTGTGTTGCCTGCGTGTGTGTGTATGTTGCCTGCGTGTATGTATGTGTGTGTGTGTTGCCTGTGTGTGTGTGTGTGTGCACGTGTGTGTGCATGTGTTGCCTGCGTGTATGTGTGCGTGTGTGTGTGCGCGTGTGTTGCCTGTGTGTGTGTGTGTGCACCACATGTATCCCTGGCACCCTCAGAATTCAGAAAATAACGTTTGATTATCCAGAATTGGAGTTCTGCGCCACCATGTGGGTTCTGGGAACCAATGCCAGATCTTCTGCAAATGCAGCCAGTGCTCTTAACCACAGAGCCTCATGAGCCCCTTAGAAAATTTTTTTTTGGGGGGGTTAGGATCTCATGTAGACCAGGCTGGCCTCTAACTCACAATGTAGGCAAGGATGACCTTGAACTGCAAATCCTGCTGCCTCTACCTCCCAAGTGTTTAGATTATAGACACACTGACCCGCCATGCCCGGGTTAGTGTTGGGGATGGAGCCCTGTGTTTCACACAGGGTAGGCAAGTGCTCTGCCAACTGAGCCACGTCCCCAGCCCCCTCTATTTACAAAAGGGAAAGCAGTGTGGATTCCGGAAGGTGTGGTGTGTGTGTGTGGGTGGCTAATGGCCCAATCAGGGCATGGGCAGGTGGCTCATGGCTCCTTAGAAGAAAGGAAGACTGTCATAAGATCTATGAAAGGCTCATAACCGGCTCAGGATTGGCCTTCTGGCCACCCTCTCCATTTTCTTTCTTCCCGAGAGACCACCCTGGTGACTTAGGTGGCTGCTGGGGACCTGACTGCTCTTCATTGCTGTAGGAACTGTTACCCGGCCCTTGGTGAGATGCCTCGTGCTCCTTGTGCCTGCCCTGTCCAGCCAAGTCATTCCCATGCTCACGTGGTTTTTAGCTAATTTCCATTTGTAAGCCGCTCAGACTTTATCTTAAGAACCTGTATTAGTCAACAGACTTTCAGCCAAGAAAAGAAATCCCATTTCAATAGCCTTCAGCCAAATTACAGTTTCAGGAATGGCTGAATCCGGTGGTTGCATGCTCTCACGGGGAGGGGTTGAGGGAACAGAGCTACTCTGTTGTGACTCTGGCTGTTCGGGAACTCATTTTGTAGACCAGGCTGGCCTCGAACTCACAGAGATCTGCCTGCCTCTGCCCCCCCAGTGCTGGGATTAAAGGTGTGTGCCACCACCACCAGATGGTAGCTACTGGTTCTCAGATGACCTCCATTGCTGTGGCAACCTGAGCTGGAAAGGAGCTCCTCTGAGTTGATGGCTCTGGTATCTAGGCCTTGATTGGCACCAGAGTTGGGGCTACTCCTCCATAGAGAGCACATTAGAGACTGTGCAAAGGTGCAGTATCTTGGGGACACTGAGATGCTCTTTATTAGGCAGGGAGGAATGGTCCTGACCAGATGGAGCCATGGCTTTAATCCATTTATGCTTAGTTATGCAAATGTATTAGAGAGGGTGGGGCTTGGTAGATCCTAGAGCCAACCAGAATGCTCTGTTATTATCTCCCCACACTGTATCCCACCTCTAACACCAAAACCTGGTAAGAGCTGGGCGGCTTTGGATGGTGCTATGGTGGCTTGTATTTTCATGTGGTGTTACTTCTGGGCCTCCCAAAAGAGCCCTGTGAGGCCTTTATGTCCTGAGACTCTGGTATTGGTAGGAGGAGGAAGAGCTGGGGTTCAGGGTGGCAGCTGTGACCGGTGGGCTGGAACAGGCGGGGAGAGATGGTTTCTGGGAGTTCACTATGCTGCTGCATCTCCAGACAGAAGACTGGCCTTTTGTCTGACAAGCAAGGGTGTTTCCTGGGTGTGACTATCGCAGAGATGGGACAGTGGCTTAACGTTTCCCTGTTGAGGCAGAAGCAGGCATTTAGGTGTGGAACTCTTGACAGTGCCAGTGTAACCGTCTTTGACATGGTTAGATTTGTAAATCATGGAGCAAAGTGCTGGGATCAATTAGTGATGCCTGCCCTGGGAGTGGAGGGTAGAAGGGTGGTAAGAATTCAGGCATGCCAAGATTTGCTGAGTGGCTTCCTGGTCCTATCAAAGCTTTCAAGGGAGGACGTCAGAGACCGCCCCCCAGTGACTGAGGACACACATGCTTCTGTCAGGTGCTGAATGGTACTCAGAGACAGCATCTGGCCCAGCTCCTCAACCGGCACATGAGCATCAACTGTGCTCAGTTCCCCTAACAACAGTCCCAGCCTCGAGTGTGACAATGGTAGTGGGGTTGACTTCAGCTTCCCTGGTGCCTCAAACATCTTCATGGGACACACACACACATACACACACTCACACACACACACACACATACATACATACACACACATACACACACATACACACACACACATACACACATACACACACATACTCACACACACACATACACACACATATACACATACATACACACACATACACACACATACACACACACTACACACACATACACACACATACACACACACACACATACACACACGCACTCACACACATACACACACACATACACACATACACACACATACACACATACACACACATACTCACACACACATACACACACACTCACACACATACACACACACACATACACACACACACACATACACACACGCACTCACACACATACACACACTTACACACCACACATGCACGCATGCACACGGTGGCTCCTGGGCAGCCAATGTTCCTCTTCAACTCATTATACTTTTGAAAGTTTTCTGTTGCAATCCAGTATGTTTTCAGAAAAGCATACAGGCCTCCCTAAGGAAATTTTTGAGTGAGTGTGTGTGTGTGTGCGTGTGCGCACGTGTGAGTGTGCCACTGTGCTCATGTGGACGCTCGTGTGGAACAATCTGCAGGTTCTCCTTCAACCATGTGGGCTTTGGGGACAAATGCAGGCTTGGCAGCAAGCACCTTTACCCAGGGAGCCATCTTGCCCACCCCCAGGTTTCTGGTTTATTTTGTTGAGACAGGCTCTCACACTGTAGCCAGGGCTGGCCTTGAACTCACTGAACCCACACTGGTGTTGAACTTGCAATCCTCCTGCCTCTGTGCTGGAGATCAGGTGATTGCCACCATTCCTGGCTAGGGATTTTCATACAACGACCACGTCAGTGTAGTGGGCCCTCTCTCCTACAGTCTCCCAGCGAGCCTTCACCGCAGACTCCTCCTTAATCACTGGCCCCGTAGGGTCCTTGGTGCTCATTCCCTGCGGGTCAGCTGGACCTGACTTGAGACCTGAAGTCAGCAGAACCCTGCTCCGTCCACCTCTGCGTCTGGTCCCATCCACGCTGCTGTGCCTTGTTTTCCTTCCTGTGTAGGATGCCGTGGCAGATGACTGCACGGGCTTCTCCATCCCTCGTCCACATGGACAACTGAGGAGCATCCACATGTGGTTGTCGCTCCTGCGGCTGCCTGATTTGCTTTTCTCAAGGGATTCTACCAGGACAGGGTAGTCCTGAGCACATAGAATGGATGGGCTCTTCTGAAGTGGCCAAAAGTCCTTATACTGTCACTTGAGTGAATGACCCTGTGTGTGTGCATGTATGTGTACATGTGTGAGCACACACGTGTATGTGCACATATGTGTGTAAACATGTATATATGTATGTATGCACATGTTCACGCTTGCATGTTGTATGTGCAAGGGAGCCATGTGTACATGTGTGTGCACATGTATGCATTTGTGTGTACACTCGCAGGTGATGCACCAGGCCTCACAGGTACTAACTAGGTGAGTGTTCCCTCTCTGAGCTATGCCCTGGCCCAGACTTTGCATTTTTCTAGGGGAGGTGGGGGGTGGGGGGATAGCGGGGTGGGGAGTGGGATGAGAGTTGGGGGTCCGGGGGTGGAGGGTGGAGTGGGGGTCAGGGGCTAGGGGGTGGAGGGTGGGGTGGGGGTCGGAGGCTGGGGGTGGTGGGTGGAGTGAGGTTAGGGGCTGGGGAGGTGGAGGGTGGAGTGGGGGTCAGGAGCTGGGGGGGTGGAGGGTGGAGTGGGGGTCAGGAGCTGGGGGGGTGGAGGGTGGGGTGGAGGGTGGAGTGGGGGTCAGGAGCTAGGGGGGTGGAGGGTGGAGTGGGGGTCAGGGACTGGGGGTGGAAGGTGGGGTGGGGTCAGGGGCTGGGGGGTGGCCCTGGAGAGATGGCTCACAGGTTCAGAATGAGCATTCTTCCTTGATGCTACCACCATGGCTGATGGCTTCACAGGAACAAATGGGCTCTGCTCCTTCTGGCTCAGGCTCCTCTCCTCACTGCTGGGTCTCAGCAAGCTCTGTCCTCCGAATGCAGTGCAGGGTGGGGGATGGGTCCCCATCACCTTCTCCTCAACCCCAGGCTCTGACACCTCTCTGTTGCCATCCTGAGCCCTTCAGGCCTCACTACTCCCCTCCCCCAAGGTGATCTGAAGGGAGACTGACTGCCGGGCCTGCTTGGAAAACTGCCAGGCTCTCCGCGGTGCACAGGGAGGGGCAGCCAGACTGCAGACACTCAAGGCCACTGGAATCTCCCAAACTCCTGCCTGCCTCAGGACCTTTGCACTTTTGGTTCTCCTTACCTAAAGGTCTTTCTTTGGATATCCTCACGGCTGCTTTCTCTCTTCACAGAGTCTATATGTCTCTGCCATCTCCCCAAAGAAGCTACCCTGATGCTCTCATTTCTGCTTTGCTCTGTCTGTGTACGTGTTAGTGTGCATACATGTGCGCAAGCCTGAGGACAACCTTAGGCAGCCTTCCGTAAGTGCCTCGAACTTATTTTGAGATGGGGTCTCTCACTGGCTTGGAATTTGCCAAAGTAAATAGGTTGAGGGGGTGTCAGTGAGCCCCAGGGGTCTGCTTGTCTCTATACCTTCCCAGCATAGTGATTAGCATGCAAGCAGGCACAGCTTTTTTTTTTTTTTTTTTTTTTTTTTTTTTTTTTTGCGTGAGATCTGGGGATCAATCTTAGGTCTCAGGGCTTATTACACAGTGTTGTGGAAGTTTATTTTTAGTTGCATTTAAAATAATTGTTTTTGTGCCTAGAGAGGCATAGGCCTTGGCCTTTTGTATTGTCTGCGGGTGTTGGATTTCTGTGGGGGATGTTTGATTGCTGATGATCTTCACCTGAGGAGTGCTGAATCAATAAAAACACCTGAGTTCAGATGCTCAGGGTTCCACTGTGAGTATGGCACTGGCCATGACCGTGGTTCCCTCCGCTGAGGTCTGGCAGGGTTTGAGTCTACTGTGAAAATGCCTCCCTGTCTTCCTTGGTGAGACACAGCAGCAGCATACTACTACATCACAGCAAGCACTTCACACACTGGACCATCTCCTACAACAGCTATTTTACACTAATTTCTTCGTGTAGTGTGCCTCACTAGGCATAGGTCCCACAAGAGTAAGGAGTAAGCACAGAGGCCTAAGTCTGCTCAGTGTCAGCTCTGTCATCCGTTCCATGGTCTCTGAGCCTCAGTTTCTCCCTTTGCCTCTTGCATGTGCTGTAGTCCCCATAAAGTGCTATGGATGAAAGTTTGTCAGTGATAGGTGGAGCTGAGCCTAATGCATCAGTCAGCTAGGAAGCTGCTGCTGCATAACAAGCAGCCCCAGCATCTCTAAACTTAGTATGATAGATGCTTATTGCAACTTGTTAAGGAAGCCATGGGACCAAGTAGCATGGGTACCACAGCCACAGGAGATCCCTCCAGAGTGCTCCTGGTTGACAGCAGGGCACTTCTAGGCTGTGATTCAGGTGTCCCTTGCTTCCTTGACTCTGCCCACCAGGGCTTGGAGCAGGGGTGGATATATGCTTTGGACAGAGTTAAAGAGGCCCAGTAGGAGGAAGATAACCCCCTGCCTGTCAGCCCATCTTCCATGGGGACACCTGGCTATGAGGGAAGCCGGGAAGTGTCACCTGGTCCCATCTATGAGGTCAGGACTTGGCTCCTTATATAATTCATCCCCAGGGAATCCTGGGCTATCACATGCTTCAAAGTGAACACTGCTCAAGACTTAGGAAAGCCCGGCTGAAAGTAAAAAGCCTGAATGTGTCCCTTCTAGGTAAGTGGAGACCTGCCTGGGCCCCTTGGCCGGTGCCTTGCCCCAGGCAGTGAACAGGGAGGGAGTAGCATCCCTCTGCAGATCCACTGTCAGAGGCCCTCCTCTCCTCTCGGGCCGTGGGGGAGCAGGGAGGGTGGTCTCCACACTGCAGTTGCCTGGTCCACTCCAGACTTGCATGAACAGTGGGGGAGGGGCTGGCTATTCTTCCTTCTGGGTAAGCTGAGGCTCAGAACTGTACCTGGCCTTAGGCCACAGAGCTGGGATACACAGCAAGAAACGATCAGCACTTTGTCCCATGTCTCCTGCCGTGCCTGCCTCGGTTTACCCTGAAGCCTCAGGATAAAATGCTGGGGATCAGATCCCAGGATAGCCTAGCTGGGCTGTAGCTTGAGGTTAGGGGTGGAGTTGGGGGGGGTGTCTCTTAAGCCAGAAGTCAAGGTTCATGCTGGGTCCTCTTGGGCCATCCTGTCTGATGTGGTGAGTGGCAGGAGGCCGTGGCTCCCTGTCTTGGGGAAATCTCCGAGGCCTATTTGTATGTCCCCAGACACAAAAGCTGCAAGACCTTTTGTGAGTGAGTCCTGGTGTCACACCAAACCTGCCAATTCCTGTTCTGTGTAGCAGGGAATACACAAGGCTCTAGACACAAGGGTGCAGGCTAGGATGGAGCCTGAGGGAGCCAGTCAAGCTCCAACCCCAATAGGTGGTGCCGTTGAGAGGCGGTGGAAGCCAGAGGGTGGGGCCTATCTGGATGACTAGAGTCACTGGGGGTCCCTTCCTGGATCCTCTCTGTGCTTCCTGTCCACCTGGTGAGAGCAGCCTTCTTCTCCACATATCCCTGTCACCATGATCCCTGCCCAGGTGACCCGGGATCGACCCCTCTGAAACCCTGAGCCAAAAGGATAAATCCTTTTTCCTCTAAGCTGTTCCTTCCAAGAAATCTGACTCAGAAGCTTACATTCCTTGCCGAGTGCTGTCCTGGGTACTAGAGAAGGAGCTGTGGACAGGAAAGACCAGGTCCAATTTCCCACAGACTTCACATGCATATCAGAAGGGACAGGTAATCAACAAAACACATAATGGAAATAGATGCCCTGTCAGGAGGCAGGATGATGTCTAGACCTTTGGCTAAACGTTATTTGGGGTGATTCTGGATGAGCCTGCACTTGAATGGTTAGAATGAGTCAAGCCAATGGTGTTCCCCAGTATGGGTGGGGCTCCCCTAATCAGCAGAAGGACTGAGGAGAAAGAGCTGACTCTCCTGGGAGTGAGAGGAAGTTCCTTGCCTGACTGCCTAAGAGCCAGGACAGCAGGTGTCCCTCCCTGTGAGTCTGCAGTAGAAGATCAGCTTCTCTTGGGCTTCCAGGCTTTGATGCAAGCACAGGGGCAGCTGCCCTGGGTCTTAGAGCCAGACTCAGCAGAGGGGGAAGGACAGCTCAGCTTCCTGGGCCTCCAGCTGGCAAACTGCTGACCCTGGGATTTTGTAGCCTTGATGACTATGTCAGCCAGGTCCTAAGACTCTACCCATCGATCGCCTATCTGCCTATCTATTGATCTATCTATTGCCATTTATATATAATCTATCTTCTATCAATCTTTCTATCTACCTGTCTTCTTTCTATTTGTCTATCTTCTGTCATCTATTTATCAAGTATCTCTCTGTCCATCATCGATCTCCTGCACGTGTGTTTGTGTATCTAGCTACCTATTTATTGATCCTCTGTCTTTCTAGTCATATCGCACACCCTCTTGGTTCTGTGACTTTGGAGAGTCCTGACCATACAAGGGTGACAAGTCATACCATACATGAAAACAGGAGAGTCTCAGGGGCTGAGGCGGGGGCAGGTTTCTTCAAGCTTACCCAGGAAGTGAAGATCGATGATGGAGGTGGGGCAGGGGAACCTGGGGCAGCTGTGAGCGACAGGCATGGCCCTCATAGGTCCCGAGGCTCAGGTGGGTTTGCTGGAGGGGGTGATGTGGCAGAGTTGGGGGTGAATTGTGAGACTTAGCTTGTCTCTCTGCCTAGTCCTTTTCTCTCCTGCTTGTCCTCATTTCTCTTCTTGCATTTGACAACAAGCTGGGAAGTGTTGGCTGGCCCCGGGGTGGCAGGTACAGTGACAAGCAGGGCCCAGGCTGCTGATGCCAGTCTGTGTGGCCGCACCCTGGGGCTGCCGTGGCTTGCACTGGTGTTCTGCCTTCTTAGGGAAGTCGGAACCCTGTCCCCTGGACCTCATGCAGTGGTTCCCATGGCTCTGGAGTCCCAAGCAGCTATAGTAACTGCTTGTTGTGGTTCGAATGAGAATGGCCCCCATAGGCTTCTATGTCTGAAGACTTGGACCCCTGTCAGTGGAACTGTTTAGGAAGGATTAGGAGGCGTGGCCTTGTTAGAGTAGGGGTGTCACTGGAGGTAGCATTGAGGTTCTCATGCCATTTCTAGGTAGCTCTGTCTCATGATTGTGTCTCAAGATATGAGCTCTCAGCTACTGTTCTAACACTACGGCTGCCTGCTGCTACCGTGCTCCTGACCGTGATGGTCATAGACTTACCCTTTGAAACCGTAAGCAAGACTCGAATAAACCCTTTCTTCTCTAAGTTGTCTTGGCCATGGTGTCTCGTTACAACAAGAGAAAGTAACCAAGATGCTGCTTCTCAGCTGGGTGACGTTGGGGGTCGGGGTGAGGATGTACATCTTTGAGCTTCACTTTCTATGTCTGCGTGATGGCGACAGCAGTAATTCCACCTCCCAGGTTCCCATATTTAATTTCCACGGTAACCTGTGAGATTTGGAAACCTAAGATCAGAGGGGTTGAGTGACTTACCAGAAGTTGCACAGCTAGCAGTCTAGTTGTAGGTATCCGTGCCCAGACACCATACCACACGTGTGGCTCCCCAGACCAATAACCTCTAGAAGGTGCCTACATAGAAAGCTCTGGACGTGGGCTCCTGCTCTTCCTGGTTTAGAAGAGAGTGTCAGACAGAATCAGTAGCTGAACATGCTAGTCCCCCGCCACCACCACCCGGAAGGCTGCTGTATCCGTCTTCTTTAGGAGACCCCTCGATCAGGCTTGCTTTGGAACCATCTGGATCTCTAGTCAGTTGCCTCCGGGGCAGCCAACACCTGTGTTCCATCTTTGTACTTTCTTCCCGACGTCCTCCTTGTTCTGGGCAGTAGCAGTGGCCTTCAATGGATCTTCCAGACACAGAGGCCAAGGGAGCTGCCTACCCCATAGAGGTGGGAAGCCATGCTCTCAGTGATGCCAGTACCTTTACCCAGAAGCCCAGGGGACACCAGCGCTTTCCGGGATTAGGATGGCTGGAAGAACGCTCCCCTCTGAAGCCTAGGAGCCTGAAGAGCCAGTGGTTTCTGAAGGCCGGGGGACAGGCAGATGAGGAGAGGTGGGGTGCTGGCCGTTGTGCTGTGGCCTCCCCGGTTTGCCAGGTGGCTGCCACCCTGTGCTGTCTTCACTGTGGGAGTCAGGCCAGCTTCATCTCTATTAGCAGAGTGGCTTGAGGAAGCCTCAGCTGGGGGCAAAACCAGATGTGTCCCCTGGAACCCATCTTGGATGGCTCCTTGTTGCATGGCCCCTCTCTGGGATTGGCGGGGGTGACCTTCCCTCTGCCTGGTGTGTTTTCAGGTCACTGAGATATCTGAAGCACCCTGTTGAGTCACAGGATGGGCTTGAAGCCTCCAGATCCTTAAAGAGACCACTATACCTGAATAGTCAGGGGAGACTAGAGGGGACACCCATGGCGTGTCCTGCCTAGCCTCTGGGCTCTGATTCACTCTTGACCTGGGCCCCAGCTCTGGCTGTAGTGTCTACTCTGAGCTACTTTGAGCCCCAAGGCAGCCTAATCAGCCAGGGCCTTTGGAAGTTTGGGGTGGGGGAGGGGGCGTTCCACCAACTGTGAAAGCTGCCTTCCCAGGCCCAGTGGGGAGGCCAGGCCACCCAGGGGCTCATTCCGGACATTCTCCAGGGGGCTGAGAGGCAGGGAATGCAGCACAAAGATTCTTGGGGAGCCTGCCTCACTCCGCAGCTCCGGACTCAAGCAAACTCACACAGTGTGCTCAAAACCAGATGTCCACGCTGGAAGAAAAATAGGAATTTCCATGACCCATTGTCAAAAATTCCACATGGATATAGTGGAAGCCAGACTCTCCCTCCCTCCAGCCCAGTTCCCAGGCCCGGCACCCTCCTCTGCTCTTGTCTTCTCCTCCCTAACCCCCACCCCCCATCCCAGACCCTCAGATGTCCTGAGACCAAAGAGAGTGAAGCTGTGGCCCTGTGGCCTTTGCAGATGTCCCGTTGGCATGTCTGGAATGGCTTTTCCCGTGGCCTTTCCTATTGCAACGCAGACCTCACAGCTTCTCCACCCACTCTGCTCCCACCACCGCTCTGATGTTCCTGGGCTACCCCAGGGCCTTTGCACCAGCAGCCCTCAAGGCCTGCTCCTTTTTGGCTGTATGTGCTGTTCCGTCTCTGACCTCTCACCCTTCTGCACACTGCGCTGCCTTCTTGATTCCTTTATTGCTTTTCTTCTTTCCTTTTCCTCAGGGTACCTACCACCTAGCCCAGCTTCTGGTATATTTACTTATATTTAAATATGCACTTGGGCAGGGGATATAGTTCTGTGGAAAGCTGTTGGCCTATCTTGTTCAAAGTCCTGGGTTAAAAAGAAAACAAAAAAGCATCTGCCCATCCTCCCAGCAAGGCTACAGCCTACAGTAGGTGCGGGGGGGGGGGGGGCTAGTGACTATCCTTCCAGAAGTGTCTGTGCACAGACAGGCACATACAGACATGATTTTCCAGCTCCTGTTTTGCATGCTCTGCATGGGGCTTTTGCATTAGACCTCAGAGACCTCCAGGAGCCTGCAGCTGAGATAGCCCCTGGGAACCCTAGCCTCTGACCACTGACAGCCAGGACCATGACACTGTGGTCCTCACAACTGTCCTTATGCTGTTTCTGTCCCCTCCACATGCCATTGCAGCAGCCTGGGGAGCCTGTGCAGCCTGTGGTTCGGTGTCAGAGGCCTGCTGAGGCTCCCTGCTCAGCTCCTTCTGAAAGGCCAGCAGCGCCACAAATAAAATCCAGACAGACGCGGGAAGTGGGTGATGCTGTGATGGTTCCTTGTGGCGATGATGGTGGGAGGCTGGGGGCTCCAAGCCATATCCTCAGAGATGCTGTGAAGCCGAAGGATGGCTCGCCCTGTGGCTGCGAGCTCCCCACTGTGGTAGGTAGGCTCTGCCTCCTGTGCTGCAGTCACAGTACTTTGGTACACAGCAAGTGCCCACGATGTATTGCAATGATGGAAACTAGGGCTTCACTTCCTATTAACTGATGCCTAAGCTTTGGGGGTGGGGCTTTGGGGGTGGGGCTTTGGGGGTGGGGCTTGGGGTGGGTAGGTACAGCAATCACCCTCCCTCCACAAGTGTTAGTTAGTATTTGGTTTGCTTAATGTGATACGAAGGAGGGTGCCCACAGGCTTGGGGACAGGTATAGGGTATGCAGCAGGCTTCTGGGACTTTCTTGTCCTCCAAACTGGGCTTGGCTGATCTTGTCAGGCCTCAGGGACTTCCAGCTCACTACTACTACCTCTGTTGGAATTTTCTGCAAAGTTGCATGTGATTGCCTCAGGCATTTTGGCATCTTCTGTAGGCAGCACGCCACAGGCCCTTTGTGTGTGCTGTGATGTGCAGCTCTGGTCTTTGGGGTGGCAGGGCAGGGTTCTCGTTTCTCAAGTGAGTTCTCAGAACTCAGCCTGTCACACTGGCTTCTCCAGGCTTGCCCCTGCGAACTCGAGGTTTAATCTGACAGTTTGGCTGCTGAGAACTGTTACCTTGAGTGGAGCAGGCTCTTGCCTCAGGGGCCTTCACCTGCTCCGAGAGATGGAGATGATGGGTCATTAGAAGGGATCATGGAATACACCAGAGAGACAAGTTCTGAAAAACTCCAGTTTTTCCCCTCAGAATTCCCCAGGTGCGTGGGTACTAGCCGCTTCTACTCATTTCTTTATTTATGTATTTGTTCCCTCCTTGAACTTTCTTTTTTTAGGGTAGGGTTTCCCATGTGTCCCAGCCTAGCCTTGAACTCCCCATCCCCTAGCCTCAGCCTGCCTCCGCCGGCTGGAGTGACAGGCATGCACCTTCATGCGGGGCTCTCAGTCCATCTTGATTGAGCATCTGGTACATGCCCTGAATTGAATGCGGCATGGAGCTAAACAGACACGGTCTGCGCTCCCACTGATAGTAACTAAGCGAAGGAAGAGCGCCCATGGGAACTTCAGGTGGTGAAGAAGGAAGAAAAGGAACATATGTTGAACTGGAAAGCGCCTTGGGGCTTCGCTTTAGATAGGAGGTCAAGGAAGAGCCTTTGAAGGAGATGATACTGGAGGGTGGGGGTGGAGATAAAAGATAGCTGTCTCAGGGGCCTGGCCCTGTGCAGATGACCTCGAGTAATTTGCAAAGCACTTAGGGAGAAATGACTGAATGATTAGAGGGTAGAAATGGATTTATTTATTTATTTAGAATTATTTTTGTCATTATGTTGTGTAGGAACCTCACACATGCGCAGCCAGCGAGTACTCTACCATTGAGTCAAATCCCCAGTCCTCTTCTATTCCGAGACAGGGTTGTGATCCTCCTGCCTCAGCACCCCCAAGTAGCTGGGGCGACAGGTGTGTACCACCAGGCTAGGGCTCTCATTTGGATTTGTTTATTTTACTCATTTATTTTTTTTGTTTTGGTTTTTTCAGACAGGGTTTCTCTTTGTAACTCTGGCTGTCCTGGAACTCACTCTGTAGACCAGGCTGGCCCGGAACTCACAAGAGATCCTGCTGCCTCTGCTGGGATTAAAGACATTCACCACCACCACCACCACCACCACCGCAGCTGCTATCTGGCATTTATTTTACTTTTTAAAAAGCCAAAATTTTTTTTTTGTCTTATTATTTTATGTGTATTTTCCTTGCATGTATGTTATGTCTGCCTGGTCCTTGCAGAGGCCAGAGGCTATGTTGGATCCTCTGGAACTGGAGTTATAGATGGTTTTGAGCCACCATGTAGGTATTGGGAATTGAACCTGGGTCTTCTGGGAGAGTATCCAGTGCTCTTAACCACTGAGCCACCCATCTCTTCAGCTCCTAGTTTTAAATTTATTTTGAGACACATTTTCATGGATTCATGCTCCAAACTGGGCTTGACCTAGATATTTGGACAATCATGACCTTGAACCTCTGAGCTTCCTGCCTCTAGTTGCAGAGTATTGGGATTACAGATGTGTACCATCATGTTCCGTTTATTCAGTACTGCTTTTCCAACCCAGGTCTGTGAGCCACAGCTACAACCCTTCCACTTGTGTCCACCGTACATTGCCAGGCTGGGTGCTCTATAGAATACCCTTGGGCGCCTTCAGAATTCAGGCTCTTCATCAGTTGCTCAAAGCTGCCTTCCTATCAGCTGTCCTTGGATCCCAAGGCTGTTCACCCTCCTACCCCC
Source organism: Cricetomys ansorgei (assembly GCA_026225945.1). Taxonomy (NCBI): domain Eukaryota; kingdom Metazoa; phylum Chordata; class Mammalia; order Rodentia; family Nesomyidae; genus Cricetomys; species Cricetomys ansorgei. The sequence goes on from JAMJFZ010001012.1 coordinate 9,397,815, forward strand.
AAGATCGCAGTAGCAACACAGGGTGTGGTATTCTGAGGGAAGTAGCCCTTGGGGTGCCAGTGTGTGTGGGTGGGGTGGGTCCAGTTCAGCTAAGGCTTCTGGCAGTCAGCATGTCTCTCTAGAGCACTCTGTGGGAGCTCAGGAATTGGGGGAGCTCATAAAAGCACATTAGGAATTTGTGGCTGGGGGATTTGGGCAGGGCAGATTCATTTCTCAGGCCTGGGTCTAATATTGGGTCACATGAACACACATTGGACTCAGCCAGGACTTTGGAATGAAGCTCTAGAGTCACTGTGGGGAGTGAGTGTCTGTCTTTCCCTGTGGCTCAGGAGGACAGGGCTCCACAGTTTATAGCAGGAGACTGTGGGAAAGAAGCCAGCCAGTCCTCCTTTGGCCTCAGCGGCTTTGCCTAACAGAGACTTGGTGGGGAGGGGGTCTGCTCCAGGGCTTCTGGCAGGGCCTTCCAGGTGACCCCGTCTTTGCTTGACACCCCCCTCCCCCAAGCATGCCTCCCCACCCAGTGCCTGAGGTTGGCAAAAGTTGGGGGTAGTAGGAAGACACCCCAAGTCTTCCTCCCGAAGAGAAATCTTTACAGATGCAAATGAGGGAATGTCCCTAGATGACTCCAGGGGACGGGTAGGAAGGCTAGAGAAGGAAGGCTAGCCTTGTCTCTTCCCTCTCCCAGGCAGATCCTGCTGGCCTTTTGCAGGTCTGGTTTTGGGCTTTACACTGTCGGCAGGGCAGTTACAAAGCAAAGGGGATGGGTGTGTGCCCCTGACCTATGACTCCTGCTCCAAAGGGCATCCGCCCACTCATACACTTCCTTTTTTCCTCTTAGACTCGGTTCCCCCTTCACCATCTACCCCCAAAGCTCAGGGGTGGAGAGGGGACCCGCTGCATGGGTGCAGGAACCCCAGCACCCTGAGGAAGAGGCCCTGCCCTGGCAACCGCACTCCCGCCGCCGCAGCAATTCCCCTGCTCCCTAGGGGCTCTCTTGTTGGCAGAACCGAATCTGCTGAGACTTCACTCCAAAAAAGGAAAGTTAAATTGAAAAAAAAAAAAAAAAATCAAACTCTCCAACGCGTCTAGGGAAAGCAGAAGAGGAGGGAGGAGGCGGCTGCAGGGCTGGGTTCCCCTGCCTGGCTGCTGCTGAGGCTGAGAGGGCCCACTGTGGGATGTGTCAACGAGCCCCTGCTGCTAGTGGGTAAGCTCCAACTGGGACTGAGTGGTCCGGGTTGTGTGGCCAAGGGTGGGCCACAGGCTCAGCGCGCAGCCTAGGCACGTGTCCTGGCAAATTCCCTAAGTGTTCACTCTAGGTCTAGGACATTACGGAGCCCCGGTGACAGGGCAGCGCCCCGAGACCTGCGTGCTGTGAACTTGCGTGGGGGCTCTCCAGGATCTCAAATGCCAAACACTGAACCGGCCCCCCACTGGCTGTGGTCCGCGGAGCGTTCCCCAAAGGCAGAGCTCCCAGGCGAGGCCCAACGCGTCGCTGAGCATCTGCGCGCCTCTGAAGGCTCCATGGGTGGCCCTCCCCGGGGCGTCGTCTCCGCAGCCCCTGGACACTCCTGAGTTATAATTTAATAGCTGAAACGCGATTCCCGTGAAGTCTCTGGGGTTCGCCAAGGAGGAGGGGGGCGGGGAGGCGCTTGCTCCGCCTTCCTCCAGCCAGAAAACGCAGCTCGGCGTGCGCGCACAGCGGCGGGGTGCGCAGGCCTGGAAGGCGTGCGTGCCGGCCCTTTAAGGCGGCCGGGGCGGGCCTCCGCGAGGCACCGCCCCTCCCCTCGCCCCGCCCCCTCACCGCCAGGAGCGGAGCCGCGGGCAGCGCAGGCCGGGCCGCATCCCCGTCCCCGCGCCAGCCGCCCGCGCCCGCCATGCGCGCCCCGCAGCGGCCCGCGCGCCCGGGCCCCGCGTCGTAGCGCGGCGGGCGGAGACCGTAGGCTCCCAGCCCCGGCCCGCCGCGTCCCCGGGCCGGATCGGCGCCGCCGCTCGGCGCCAGCGCCCGGTGCCGCCGCCGGCGAGGTGAGTCGGGCCGAGTGCGCGGAGGGCGGCGGGGAGCGGGTGGCTTCCGGGCCGGGGCGGCGCACGCGGCGGAGTTGGCGCCCCCGAGGGGACGGGCGGCGCGGCGGGGCGCTCGCGGGGGCGCGGGAACTTCGGGAACTCCCGGGACCTTGCAGGACCGTGCAGGCCGCGACCCTGGCACCCGGGACCCTGCGGGATGGAGCAGGCCAGGACTCGGGGACCCTGCCGGGTAGAGCAGGCCGAGAACCGGGGATCCTACGGGTTGGAACAGGCCGAGAAGCGGGGACCCTCCAGGTGGTACAGGCCGGGACCCGAGTACCTCCGGGGTGGCGTAGTCTGAGGACCTGGGGACCCTATGGGGTGGCGCAGCCTGAGGACTGGGGAACCCTGCAGGGAGGTGCAGGCCGGGACCCGAGACCCTCCAGGATGAAGCAGGCCGGGACCTGGGGACTATTCTGGGGTTGTACAAGCCAGGACCTGGGGACCTTCTGAGATGGCACAGGCTAAGACCCGGGGATCCTGCAGGGAGGTGCAGGCCAGGACCTGGGAACCTTCCTGGGTGGTTCAGATCAGGACCTGGGGACCCTGGGGTGGTTTAGGCCAGGACCCCGGTACCCTCCGGGATGTCGCAGGCCAGGGCCTGGGGACCCTGCAGGGTGGCGCAGCCTGAGGACTGACTGATGGACCCTCCGGTATGGAACAGGCCAGGACCCGGGGACCCTCTGTGTTGTGGCGCAGCCTGAGGACCCGGATTCTCAGGGGCGGGTGGCGCAGCCCGAGGACTTGGGGCCCCTCCCGGACAGCATGCCCCCGGGACTCTCTCGGGTGGTTCAGGGCAGGATCTGGGACCCTCGGGGGTGGCGCATCCTGGGTACCCGAGGACCCTGCGGGCGGCCGCGCTCCCCCCACCTCCGGTGACGCGGCGCCGCCTCCTATTCCCTCCCCTGGCCGTGCGGATACTTCAGATGCCACTAGTTTGGGAAGTTGCAGATCTGAGCCTAACGGGGCAGCCCAGAGCCCCAGCGCCCCCGGACGCGCGTGGGAAGCGGCCTCCCCTCCCGACCTTGCGGCAGGAGAGCGAGGCGGGCGTCCAGACAGACGGGCGGTCCCCCGGGCCCCGGGAGCTGGGGGCGCCCGGCAGCGGCGGCTGCATAATCTTTACATTGTAGCTTTATTCGCTCAGCCAGGTCCACCCGCCGGCGTGCGCGCGCCCTCCCCGAGAGTCTGGTGCAGGCAGCGGGGGCGGATCCGTTCGGTCTCAGCCTCCTCCCTTCCCCCCCTTTTTCTCCCCCCTGTTGGTGAGAACTGGTTTTATTACGTTTACGGCCCCCCCCCTTTGCAGATTTGGTGGAGGGATGTGTGAGGAGGGGGGAGGTAGGAGTGGGAAGCAGAGGATCCCTGGGGGTTCTGTGGGCAGTGTTAGGGTGGCCTTGACTTTGCCCTTTTGAATCCAGCCCTGGTCCCTGCGGCTGCTTTGATGAAAGAGGCTCTGGGGCCAGGCGCGTGTAGGGGGGCACATCTCAGGCCACTGCTGGGGACTTCGTGGGTGGCCTTTTTTTTTTTAATTGTTGAGGAGGGGGTTAGAATAGTCGGAGGCTGAGGCGAGCTTGGGGTGGCCTGCAGCCTAAACGGCTGGTTTTGCAGCTCATCTCCTGGGTTCGAATCTTGCGTGGTGACTGTGATGGATGGCAGATTGACTTCACTTGTCTGTGCTTTCCGACTTCTCTTCTGCAGAGTGAGGGTAAAATCAGTTCCCAGGTCTGGGGTGCTTCTGTGAACCAGGTCTGGATACGGTAGAGGGTCCTTGGATAGGTAACTGTGGCTGCTGTTATTTCCGGGAATTCTCATCCTTGCTCTGTAGTCGGATTGGGGAAACCCACAGGGAGTGTCTGCCCCACCTTTGGGAGCTGGGAGGGTCTGTGGGAGGAGGCTCCCGGGATGGAGAAGGGCCATTGAACACAGGCAAACACGGAGTTGGCAGCCAGCTGAGCTGCAGTGAGTTGTGGGGGTGGTGGTGAGGGCATTTCGGGTACTGCCTAGTTCCCCTGCACTCCTGCCGTGTCCCTGCTTGGAAATTTACCGCTGTTGCCTTGGGGTGCCAGGGGAGCCTGCGGTGTTCAGGGCCAGACGTGGGGGTGGGAGTGAGTGGCCAGACCTGGCCTCTTCCCACGGAGCTATTTACGCTTGCCCAGGAATCAATACTATTGATAAACTCATGTCGGTGGTAATGTGGCTGTCAGGCCGTGGTGAGGGATGGAGACCCCCTCCTGGGGCTGTGCCCCTCCCCCCATCGGTGAGGGCTCATGGCTTAATCCCTTCTTTTCTCCCAGTTAATACTCCTGCCACTTCCCAAAGGTTTCTAGCTTTGCAAACAGGAACTGAGCTCTGCAACACAACTGGATCTGGGATTGTTCTGAGTCGGCAGGTGCTCACCACGACATATCCTCCTCTCCACAGGGACGCTGGAGTCCTGGAAATGAACTGGAAATGTTCCTAGCTGGGTCCTACCCAAAGCTGGTGGTGGGGAACCTGGTGCTAACCTCAGAGATGGGGGTGGCATCTTCTCACCACCCACTCAGAGAGGCGATTGATCCAGTCAGAGCTTCCCGTGTGTTTACCATCAGAGACTGGAGCTTGTTTCTCTCTATGCTTTTTTCCTCTGCTCTGTTTCCTGTTCATGTCTCCAGTGCCATATAGCAGCCTTCCCAGGTGATACCTTGGGCAGCAGCTTGCAGGAGCTGGTGATTCCTGTTTAAGGTGCCCAGGTGTGTGTGTGTAGGGGGGCGCGTGTGTGATTGTGATCTGAGGCAGCTGTCTGGGGAGGGCAGGGCTTCACAAAGCCAGGTGGAGGGGATAGCTCAGAAGACCTACCTCTCTGGGGAGGAAGAAAAGCTTGGGAAGGGTCAGGTGAGCATCCTTAGAGGATGCTGGCAGATCAGGAATTCACTTTACTGTGGTGTGCCAGGTGAATCTTGTTCTCTTGAGCTGGCAGAGCTGCACTGCGGTAGTGTAGTGGTGACATCCAGAAAGTGCTTACTGTATGTACCGGCATTCAGGAAGCGCCTACTTTGTGCACGCCAGCATCAGAAAGCACTTAACCATGTGTGCCAGCATTCTGAAAGTGCCTTTGTGCGTGCTCTAGGCATGACTACTGGGACATTCTAAGGTGTGCAATGGGGACATCTATTTTATAGATGGTGCCACAGAGGCCCAGAGTGGTTTGGTGCCTGGCCTTGGAAGCTGGGATTAACACCTGGGTTGTTCATAGGTCACATAGCTGACAACCTTGGCCTTCCCAGGCTGCAGGGAGGATGGAAGCAGGAACCAACCTTTCTCATGGGGTGGCACATGCTGATCTTTTGCAGGGCCCTGGGAGGAAGGGAGCTCGCTGCTGCAGACTGGGAACTTTCTCTCCCAGGGTTGGGAGAGGGGCAGTGCCAACGGCAGGCTGGCATTTCTTTGATGTCTCATTTTATCTCAAACATTCATGCAAATTTTTGGCATCTGCCTTGGCGACAGTGCCGTGTTTATTTTGAAATGAAAACAGGGGTTTGAATTATTTAGCGTGGTGTCTAACGGGGCATAAAGCTGCAAGCAGGAGCCCTGAAGCCTGGAGTGCTGAGCTCAGAGTCTCCCTGGGGAATCTGGCTGGGGACATACCTGTGCTTGCGGCGGTCCTGGCTCAGCGTCTGTTGGTGAGAGTGCCACAGGTCAGAGGGTGCGGTTGCCCAAGGTCACCAGGGGACTGTGTCAATGGTGGTGTCCTCTGTGTTAGAGCATAGAGCAGGCACTGCTCAGTACCCTGCCCATGGGCCTGTGGCTGGTCAAGACTTTCTGGTTCATAGGTGCCTGAAGGATCATGAAAGCACAGCGGGGGACAGGCTTCCTGACCCGCTGTGTGCTTGACTTAGCATTGCAAAACTTCCAAACAGTCCGTTTTCTGGCTCAGCGCAGCGCGCCCAGGCTGTTGCCTATAGGATTTGTGGGTCTCACCTGTCAAGTCATAACCCTCCCCTCCGCCCGTGGGAACTAGTGGGGATTGCAGAGGCCCTGGTTTGGTGCTCAGCACCACAGCATCAAGCTGTTTGGGTCTGGGGAGGTCCCTTGACCTCTCTAAGCCTTAGTTTGTTCATCTGCAAGATGGGGCTACAACCGTCGCTGCTACTGCCACTGCTGCTTCTGAGCTTAACGCCTTGAGGGTCACGCAAGTCCACATGTGGTTTTGGATTTGCTGTCACTGTATGTAGCTTCCTCATTGGAGAGCAAAGACTTGCCTGAAGAGTTTGTCACGGGGACTCATGTCCACGTCCTTGCTGTGTGGCTGGACAGGATGCATTTCTCTTACCCTTTTTTCATGTAAGTTTTTGTGCAGTACTGGGGTTGAACCCACAGCCTCCCGTGTGCCAGGCAGGCGTTTGTACCACTGAGCCACACCTCCATCTGCAGTCCTCCCTCCCGAAAGGCTACTGGGAAGGCTCCTCCAGTGACTGGCTTGCCTGGTCTCTCCCCTTGACCACAGTTTAGGGCAAGTTGCCCTCTGGAGACAGAGGGCTCCTCCCCTCTCCGTGGTTGGTGACTTACAGCTCAGCTGCTTCTCTCTGCCCTGGGAGCCAAGGTTTTCCCTACCACCTGTAATCAACCTGCTTAGGGATCAATAGCGGCTTGGGGGATGGGAGAGGGCCGCAAGGATGAAGGTGGGAATGATGCTTTCTGTGCTTGTGTGTGTGTGTGTGTGTGTGTGTGTGTGTGTGTGTGTGTGTGTGTGTTTCCCCTCTCCATATGTAACCCTGACAGTTGGGTTGCCTTAGCGTTGTTTTGCAAAGACCATACTGTGCCTTCCTGTGTGTTGCTTTGTTCTCTTTCCCACTGTGTCCAGAGCGCCTAGCTGCTGAGCAGGTGGCTTTATTTAATGTATATTCAGTTAAATAGCTCTGGTAGCTGCCTGGTCACCCTGAGCACAGTGGCTGCTGAGATGGCATTAGATATAGGAGCAGTTTGGCATCGAGCATCTCATCATCCCCAACCCTTTTATTCTGTGGGTTTTCCACATTCCACTCTGTCTGGAAGGTCTGTCTGTCCTATGCATGGCTCGAGGCTCTCCTGGTTCCCAGGCCCTCTGCCCTACAGCCTTGGGCTCCTCCCCCTTCGGCCCCCCATGACCTCCTTTCCCCACCAATGTGGCACTATCTGTGCTGTCACTGGGCAGTTAGTAGTGTCTTCTGCTATGAACCTTTGTAGTAAGTGAGGTACCACTCAGACAGGAAGTATTATAGTGGTTGTTCTTAGTTTGTCATCCCCAGGATTGGACCCAGGACCTTGTGCACGCTAGGTAAGTTTGCTATTAACTGAGCCATATCCTGAGTCTCTTTTTTACCTTTTGTTTGTGAAGCTTTCACAAAGTTGCCCAGGCTGGTCTTGAACTTAGAGTCCTCCAAGGGTAGCTGAGAAGACAGGCCCTGCTGAATTTAATCTTTAATTGTAATAGAAGTGAGAAGCCCATGGGACAAGGAGCCTCAGGCCTGAGGGCAGCACGGCTGGAGAGCCTGGCTCTCTTTGTGGAGCAGGTGGCCGTGGCGGCTGTGTGCAGACCTGGACCATGCTGTGAGTCTGGCAGTCCTGCAAGACCAAGGTCCCAGCAGCCTCTGGCTTCCTCTTTCCCAGGCTTGGCAGACGGGCTGGCCTGAGCCACGCATAGATGTGTCTGTCTTTAGGCACCGGGTGGCTCATGTCGACACAGTGGCTGCTGACCCAGCCGGGACCCTGGTGTGCTCCCTGACTTTCTTTGCTGTGAATTAATGTGCGCCATGGGCACTAATTTGCTTCTTTCTCCCTCTCTCTCTCTCTCTCTCTTTTTTTTTTTTTTTTTTTTGAGACAAGGTTGGGTCTGTCTTGGTGTTCTGTCGCTGTGAAGATACACTGATTGAGGCAGCTTTCACAAAAGAAAACATTTAATTGGGGACTTGCTTGCAAGTTCCAAAGATTAGTCTAGGATCATCATGGTGGGAAGCAGACAGGCATGGGACTGGAGCAGTAGCTGAGAGCTTTACATCCTGATCTGCAGGCAGCACGCACACACAAACCGCGCGCGCGCACACACACACACACACACACACACACACACACACAGGGCATGGTGTGGGCTTATGAAATTTCAGACTCCCAATGACACACCTCCTCCAACAAAAGGCCACACCTTCTAATCCTCAAACAGTTCCACCAAACTGGGGACCAAGCATTCAAACGTTGGAGCCCACAGGTGCCATTCTAATGCAAACCACCCCAGGATCTCACTCAATCTGTAGCCCAAACTAGCCTGAAAAAACTCAGGAATCCTCCTGCCTCAGCCTCGTGAGTGCTGGAATGACAAGCATATGTCACCAGAGCTGCCTGCCACACGTTCCCACCTACACAGCAACAAGAAGCAATACTTTCTCAACCGCAGAAGGCTCTATAGAAAGGTGTTTTTATAACATGCGATGCTGGGGCCTGACTTGGAGACTGAAGGCAGCGGGAGTTGGAGGTGGGCAGCTCTCCTCGGTTCCGACCTCAGGGCAGTCACACCGGGTGTGTGTCGGCATGTCGAGTGAGAGCCGCTTTCCCGTGTCCCTGGCGCTACACTGTATCGGTGGCCCTGTTGCGCACTGATTGTCACGTCCTGGTCCATACTGATCTGCTTAGTGCAGGGCCTCACGGGTGCTGCCCACTCTCACTGCTGGGTTCTCTGGGTGCCTGGAGTGGTGTGATGATTGCATTTTTTTTTAAATTTTAATTTTTCTAGACAGAAGTTAAAGGCATGCAGCACTACACCTGGCCTGCATTTATTTGTTTGTTTGTTTATTTATTTAGAGACAATGTTTTTCTGTGCAGTAGCCCTGGCCATCCTGGAACTCGCTCTGTAGACCAGGGTGACCTCAAATTCACAGAGATCCGCCTGCCTCTGCCTCCTGAGTGCTGGGATTAAAGGTGTGTGCCGCCACCCCCTGGTTCATTACAAAAAAAAAAAAAATCTATGAAATTCAGCTTTCGGTATCCAGCCTACCCAGGTTTTTGTGCTTCCTATGGACGGTGATCTGGAAGTCATGGTGAGTCCCTAGACCCTTGCTTCTGGCTTGGGAACGTGAGGATGTGGCTGACTTTGGGGACAAGTTCCTTTGCTTCTTAAATACTGATGCCTTGTGTAGAAGGCTGAGTGATTTCTGGGTGGCTTTATGTCGTTTTCAGAATTCTTAGCAGTTTTTAACCCGCCCTGTTTCCTCTTTGCTTTGGTTGCTTGGGAGCTGAGAGGCAGGCCTGCAAGCCCGCCTTGAGTGGTGCGTACGGGTCTGTGTTTGGGTTTTTCACCAGGGTCATGCTGGGTCCAGATTCCTGTCTTGGCTTTGAGCATTGATTTTATCTTATCTTGGAGATTCCTAAGTGCTGAGGTCCAGGAGGAAGGTGTTATCTTTATAAAAACTGTGTCCTGAGTGTGGTGGGGGTGAGGGGGATCAGAGGCTGCCTGCGGCGAGGCTTAACAAAATCCATTCTGAGCACCTGTGGATACCTGTCTGCCTTGGGCTATTGACAGAGTGACCTTTGGGGGCTTTTAGAGCCCAAGGAAGAATGTACCCTGGGGTAGGACATCACCTGTTGGGGCCTAGGGACCCTAGAGTCTTGTCTCAAATGCTTTGGGATGCCTCTGCTTTCTAGGACCCACCCAGGTAACACTGGGTTGGGAATGGAGGTGGGAGAGAGCCCCAGGGGGTGGCCAGAGCAGGGGAATGTGGGCTGTATGAGACGGGAAGGCAGCGCCCAAGATGTCTGGAGTCCGTCTTTCCTGGCCTGGGTGGGTTCCAGGGTCAGTCTCTCTTGGGAAAGTATCCTGGGGTCAATTTCTAGTGACCTGAGTGTCACTCCAGGGGTTATTGCTCCTCTGCAGGTGGCCCCTGGGTCAGTCTTTACTGTGCAGGTGGCCTCAGGTCAGTCCGTGTCCCCTCCCCCCACCCCTCAGGCCAGTTGTCCTGGGCTGCTCCTGTGAGTGTACTTGGTTTTCTGTGGCTGGTGTTTGCTTTGAGCCCTTGAGGACCTGCCCCAGCCCTGGTCTGGACAGGCCTGTGTAGTGTGGCTGGCTGGCTTGGACTGAGAGCGGAGTGGCTGCCTTGCTGGGTGTGAAGAGTTGAAAGGAGCCAGGGCGCTCACCCCAGAGACCTCACCCACCTGCTCCAGGCCCTGGCTCACGAGCCTGGGGTGGTGGACACGACTCTCCTTGCTGTCTTCAACAGGGTCTCAGCGTTCTGAACCCGAGGCAACTAAGAGAAAGCCTGGGACCCCTTACCTTAGTCTGGGCTTCTTTCTGTTCTTAGTATGGCCTGCACTAGCTTCTCTCAGGCCCCTTCCCTGACTTTGACATCTGCTGTCACCTCCTGGCTCAGAACCCTTCCCTTAGGCATGTGGATGGACACGAGGTGACCACACAGGTGGCCCCACCTTCTGAATGTCTGTCTTTACTGCCTTAGAGGCTATTCTCCTCTTGTGGGGAGACCCTGCCTTCCAGGACTGGAGGGTGGGGCAGGACTGGAGTTTTCTTGGTGGTTTTGTGTGTGGAGTTTCTCTATTGGGGGCTTTAAGTCCTAAATCTCAGAGCCAGGCCCAGAGATGTCTAGGGCTCATCTTCACGCTGTCTTCATGCTGGCCTCTGCAGTGCCCACTGAGTCACTCTGAGAGCGTCCCCTTGTGGCCTGGTGTCTCCATGACTATAGCAGCCTGTGTTGGGCTGAACAGGCCTGCTGTGCGAGGGCTGTGGTGGCTGAGAGGTTATTCTTCGAGACCCTTGGGTCCTAGGGGTGTGCCCTAGGCCAGCTGAGCCACATTGCAAGCACAGTGGCTCTTTAGTGTCCCTGCTGAACCTTGGGAAGTTTAGGCTGTGGCCTCAGCCTGCCTGGCCCACCTTTGCTGGCTTCCTGTCTCCCCACCTGGGAGTGGAACCAGGCCCTGGCATGGGTTGGCCAATGCCTCCTTCCTACTCAAGTTCTCTTTTGGAGAACCCTGGGATGTGACCTTCAGGGACATGAGAGTCACTGTAGACATCAGTATTAGGGTGAAGCCACACCACAGTGGGGTGCCCCCTGAAATGAAACATGGTGTCCTCATAAGAGGGGCTGACATGAAGACGTGGGCGGAAGAGATGGGGCAGAGGCAGAGGCGGGGCTGCCAGCAACATCAAGCCACTGGGAACATGGAAGGCTAGGTTGAGTTTTTCTTTTCTTTTTTTCTTTTTGTTTTTTGATACAAGGTTTCTCTGTTGTAACTCTGGCTGTCCTGGAACTCACTCTGTAGACCAGGCTGGCCTCAAACTCACAGAGATCTGCCTGCCTCTGCCTCCTGAGTATGGGGGTTAAAGGCGTGCGCTACCACCAATGAGTTTTCATGGTGACCTCAGAAGGACCAGCCCTGCTCTAGAAGGAAGAAGAGAGTTGTGAGACCCTGGGGGCTGCTCCTCTCCAGGGTCACTCTGGGAAGTGGATGCTGTGACCATCATTGCTTCTCAGCAGTCACTCCAGCCATCCACATCATCGGGTGCCTTTAAAACCCAAGTCCTGCTGGCCTTGGTGCGGTGGTGCATTCTGGGAATCTGCACTGGAAAGCTGAGGCAGAAGGATCACAGTTTCAAGGCCAGTCTGTATAGTGAGATCCTGTTTAAAAAAATAAAGTAAACAAGCTTGCGCATATTCCCTCCGTATTCCCCCCCTCCTGACTGATGAGGTGGCTTAGCAGGTAAAGGTGTTTGCTACACCAAGTCTGGTGATCTGAGCTTGATCCCGGGAACCCATGTAAATACGGGAGGAGATGCCTGACTGCACAGAAGTGTCCTTAGCCTTACGCGGCGTGCTGTGGCCTATGCACCCCATACATGAGCACCCATAAAAAGAATAAGAAGCAGAACAGCTCAGGGGCTGGGGAGTGGCCTCGGCAGTACAGTGCCTGCTGCACAAGTGGAAGGATCTGAGTTCAGTGCCCAGAACCGGTGTAAGAAGCCACCGTGGCTGCCTGAGCCTTTAATCCCAGTGCCATGGTGTGAGTCCCTGTCTCAAAAAACAGAAGAAGCCAGGGCCCGAGTACTAGCACCTGAGCTGCTCTCTGGCCCTACATGTGTGTGTACACACGCACCCACATGCAAACAAAACCCTGTCCGGTTGACCTGGCTGGCTGGGCATCGGAGCCAGGCCTCACCCCGGCTGGCAAGTCTGACACAGCTCTCACTGCCCCTGCCCCTCACTCTCGCTGTGCCTGCCACATTGGCCTTGGCGGCTGCTCCTTTGCACCCCAGAGCCTTGGCACGGTCTCTGCCCGAGGTTCCTTCCTGGGGCATTAGCTCCCACATTGCCTGTGCCCAGAGCTCATTCCTGATTCGTCAGTACCTGGCTGATCCCTTCCTTTAGTACTCCGTGCTGTCCTCTAACGCACGGCTTTGGCTGTCTCTTGCTGCTGCCTGTCGCCCTGGCTGCACCCCAAGTTCTAGAGTAATGAGAATGGCAGATGCGGGGCAGCTGCCCTGGGACCGCCAGGGTCTGAGTCTCCCATGTGTCTGCACGTCTGATGCCTTTGTCTGGAATGCAGCGTACTCTTTCTCCGAGCTGCGGTGGAGCAGGCCTAGGTGCTGACTAGCCTCAGTGACTCAACCTGTAAAGTGGGCGACTGCCTTTAACAACATAGTGTGTACGTGGGTGGATGTTGTCCCTGCACCCTCTGGCCTGCCCCTGCCTGGCTCTTGGGAACAGGTGTGCACACTGGTATGACGTCTGTGGGTATTCTGCGCCAGGGGCCTCACTCTGCTCTGGCACCAGAGCTGGTTGGGATATCTGATCCCTGCTGTGTCAGTCTGGGCTGTCCCTTCTAAGCCCGGGTCACCAGAGTGCCCGATTCCCCAATTTTCAGATAGGGAAACTGGGGCACACAGTATTGTTACAGCAAATGGCTTGGGAAGGAGCTGGGCGGTACTTGGGGTCCTTTCCTTTGGCAGGCCGGCAACAGTCTCGTCCTCCTGAGCCTCTTCGGTCACTGCAGCTTGTCCCCTCAGGGTCACCCTCCAGGGCTGTGGCTGGCTCTGCAGTGTGGGACGCTGACCCTGATGCCTCGGCTTCTCTTTGTCAGTTATAAATAGTGGTCACAGGACTGACAGGAAGCTGCATTCCCCCACCGTGTCCCCCACCATGTCCCCCACCGTGTCCCCGGGCACCTGAATTCTGCTGATGTCCTTGTCACAGCTCCATGGGAACACCAAGGCGGGGACTGCACTGCAGGTTTGCTGTGTGACCTTCAGGTTTGCGCTGCCCTCTCTGTGCCTGGAGTCCCTTGACTGGGCATCTGGGCCCCTTGGGCGCTGGAAGGAGGGCTTCTGGGTGTTTGAGAGACATTGAGGTGTGTGTTGCCAGGGGAGGGGAGCTGGCATGGGTGGGGCCATTGCTGATGTGGGGCAGGAGAAGCTGACAGGGTGGTGCCATGGGAGGGCCTTGGGCACCAGAGGCCATCTCCGCTGCTGTGCTGCAGCCCGCTTCTTACACACCCTGACCTGTGGGCAATGCGCCCCTATTCTGGCTGGAAAGTAACAGAAAAGGGCTCTGAAGCAAAAGAGTGTTTCATGGGGCCCAGGGTCAGCCTTTAGCCTTGGGTGGTTGTTGTCATTCTGTGCCCTGGCACAGGCCGGCTGGCCTTGGTCTCTTCAGGACTGCTGTAGCCCTGGTCCCTGTGGGCTAAGGGCTAGTGCTGTCTCAGTGTCTTTGGGGGGCTTTGAGACCCCACTCTGGCTAACACCCCCTCCAGTCCCCATTGCTGCCGGCCACTTGGCCTCTGGAAGCCTGCCACATGTGCTTCTCCCCGCCGCCCAGCTGTGTAGAGTTCTGTGACCTGGCCTGCTGAGGCCTGGTGGCCCCACCGGAGTTATGGGCTCAGTTGGTGCCAGTGTTGTTCTTGGCTTCAGCTGTGCAGGCGGGGGTGGGGCGGGGGGCGGGGGGCCGGGTGGGAGGAGGAGTACAGGTTTCAATGGAGAGGAATTTCCTGTGCCCCTGGTGGGTTTTGTGACTGGTCAAAAAAACAAAACCGAAAACCTCCAAAAACAGTTACTCAGGGACACTGATTGATAGCCACTTCTTGTTAACCTAGAGCAAGGTCTCCAATGATGGCCTCTTCCTGAATCGCATTCCCATCGAAGGCGACCTCATATGGGCGGCAGAGCTGGGCATGCCTGCTGTGTCCTGTGGTAATGGAGAGGCTAAGTTACTTGGACACCCCCTCCCCCCAAAGTCAGGGTTTGTGGGATGTAACCTCGGGAGTTCCTTGTGGCCCCGAGGTGCCTATTGTGGAACATTTTAAACAGAATCCCAGTCCCCAGTTGGTGCCGAGTGTCAGAGGCTGTATGTCTTGACAACTGGCAAAGGAGCAGAGGCTTCAGAGGTGCAAGTCAGCTGGAGCCTGGTGATCGTGGAGCGATCTTGCTGATCTGTGCACAGGGTCTTCATGACACAGAGGTTGGAGAAGGTGAGGAGCAACGTTAGCCCCACCCATACTTCGCCCTCCCCATGTTCTGCTGTTGTGTCTCCTACCCGGAGGCCGTGAATGGAGATGGTCTTGACTGTCGCCTGGTCATGTCACTTCTCACAACCATAAGATGATGCTAACACCAAGCCAGTGCTCGCCTGGGTAGGGCTGGGGAGGGGGCGCAGTCACGTAGATGACGGCTGTCCCTGACTCAGGACATGGGTGGTCGTTATGTTCTGGGATCTGGGCAACCGTGTGTGGAGCAACAGGGGAGAACTATGTCTTGCAAGGGACTCGACTGGCAAGGGGGTGGGGAGGCTGTGGAGGCCAAGGAGGCTGGGGGAGGCTGAGAAGGCTGGAGGAGGCATGTGCTTGGGGGTGTGTGTGTGGAGGGGTGTTGGGGAGGTTGGGGGAGGCTGGGGGAGGCTGAGGGAGGCTAGGGAGGCAGGGAGGCAGGGAGGTCTGTGGTCCCTTGTTTTCTCCTTCAATTTTATTCCCTCAAAGCCAATATGTACCTGTTCCCATTGGTTGGCCAGGGAACAGTGTGTCCCTGGCTTATCCCATGACAGACCACACAGTTGGTTCTTCAGGATGTGCTCCCCCAGCCATGGCCTTGTCTCCAAGGGGCAGGTGCCCTGGGCTCTCTGCTGCGGGCAGTGCCCAGAGGCCAACTCCCCAGCTGCAGAGAAAGGCGGAAATTGCCGGCTCCTGTCCCAAGGCCTCTGGGCCGGTCGCCAGGAACCGGAGCAGCAATTAAATGAAATGAGATCCTTCCATGCAAGTGTTTTGTGGGCTCCGCCTCACCCCCCAATTGGGTGCAGAGGCTGCAGGGCAGAAGTGGGTTGTGTCCACCAGCCTGAGCCAGCCAAGAGGCAAGGAGATATGGAGATGCATTGGTTAAATAAAGATCACAGGACACTGTCTGCCACCAAGTTCTCTCACTGGAGGCCAGCCCAGTGCTGCCTTGGTTGGGTGTGGGCTTTTCCCGCCCACGCCTTTCTGCTTCCTCAGGCCCGTGTGTTTCCCTGCTGGCCTGGTCCCCATTGTGTCCTTATGGCAGAGTGCACAGGTCTCGTCATTCTGCACGGAGCATGCTGCGGCCTGCTGTCTCAGTGAGCCATGTGGCCTGCCAGTTTGTAGGTCAGCAGTGGGAGCCCTGACAGGTTTATGTCTCACCCAGCCTGGAGTTTCCCATGCTCAGGAAGATGGGTCTAGAACCCCAAGGGCACTCTGGGAATTCTGAATCCCCTCTCCTGCCACCATCCACATACCTTCAGTGTGTTTAAATCACGCTGCCTCAGTTTCCCTGTATGTAAAACAGTAATGAGATGGTGCTGCCTTCTTGGCTTGTTTGTGGAACTAGAAGGACTTAGAACCAAGCCACTGGATGCAGTAATTGCCCCCATTATCATTAGACCTGTGTCAGGACCCCTGTCTTGTGGGTTGTAGTATCTGTCATGGAGGGTGTGCCTTGTGATTGGTAGATCCTGATAGGAAGAGGCCAGTGAACCTACCTACGTACACTGGGAGCAATGGGAAACAGGTGTGGGGTCTTCTCTGAGGGTGTGTGCCCCTGTGCCCGAGGGCCACCCTGCCAAGGCATGCCTTCACCAGCCAGGGCTTGGGCCTTGGCCACTGTTTGACTTGAGGTGCTGATTTGAGTCTGAGAACATGTTTCCTCTAAGGAAGGAAGTTAGAGACAGCCTGAGCATAGCCCAGCCTCCTTGTGAGGATGGGAGATGACTCTCTATCTCAGTCCCCTTTCCCCAGTGTCTCATGTAGCCCAGGTTAGTTCAGGTTTGGTCACTACTCACTTCCTGGGGTGGGCAATACGGGCCCATCATATGCAGTATTCTGCCCACTAGTGCTCTAGTGGCCCCTGTCCTGCCGCTTTGTGACAGACAGAAATGCCTACAGACTTTGCCCATTGTTCTTGGGGCACAGCCCTCCCATGGCTCTTCGTGTCTTCCAGAGCAGGGAAGCCGCACGCAGCTGAGTCTGCTGGTGCCCAGGCCTGTCTGTAGGTTCTGTCCCTGAAATGCTTTGGTGGTCCAGTGAGGAGCAGTCAGCCTGGGTTTGCCGTTTTTTCTCTCCTGGGTCCTCATACTCCATGCAGCGAAGGGCTCCGGACTGCTTTGGGATTGTGTGAGTGTTCACCCAGGATGTGGAGCCTGTGGTGTGAGGCCCCTCTGCACCTTCAGGCATCAGTAGCCCTTCTCAGCAGGCCCTGGAGCCGCTCAGCACAGATCCCTTGGGGATTAAGTGGGCTCATTTGATCATGAACGTGAACTTGAGCAGGCGGCTTATCTCCTCTGAGATAAAAGCTGGGTAGGCCATGAGCCACCTGGCCTGCGGAGGAAGCACAGGATTTTATCCTCCATCCTCTGCTTGCTCCACTAGGGGCCTGGAACTTCTCCTCCGGCATGCCTTGCCAGCATCCGGGACTTTCCATTGTGGACCAAGGCTGTGGAGCAGCCCGAGAAGCCCATGTTGTATCTATCTACACAGCTTCTACGCCCCCGTTTTGAACGCAGTCCCGAGGCCCAGAGAGGTTAGAGGATTTGCTGGCAGCCCCTGACAGTAGGTGCATGTGGAAGCTTTGCAAGATAGAGTGGCTGAGTGTGGAGTCCAGGGAAGGGAAGCTGTGTGCTCAGGGCTGAGGGGCCTCTGCCTTCAGTGTCTGCTCTGCAGGATAGCTTTAATGGCCAGGTCATTCAGAGCTTGTGTAGGGAGGGGACTCAGATGGTGTGGGACTCTCATAGGCAAAGCCACAATTATCCCTACCAGTTTCTAAGATGTCTAGGGTAGGGGCGTTGCCGTGGAGACAGACCCCTCTGCCGTGGCTCTCAGGGGTAACAGGAGTGGTGCTACCACCGCTGTAGGTTGAGACCGCAGCCGCACTAAGCACGCTGCAGGTGGAGACTCTATTTCAGTCACCGCCCTCAACTGGGGTGCAGCCCAGGGCCTCCTAGCTTGGAACAGTCCTGCCAGGGGGACAGTGAGGTGCTCCATGCTGCCTCCCCGGTGGCTTCTGAAGCCCCTACCACGCTGTGTCACCTCTGGGCCTTCCCCCATGCTGTTCCACCTACCTAGAAGCCTTGCCTTAAAGACGCAGGTGTCTGCTTGCTACCAGTCAGGTCTCAGCTCCTGGCATTTTCAGGAGGTCTCAAGTGGTCCTGGGGGGAGTTGGGGACTTAGATCAAGGTGGGGCCTGTGGCTCCTACAGACCCTGCCAACTCATTGGCTAGCTTCTTCCACTGACTAGGTTATCGTCATAGGCATTAGGCTTAGTTTATGGTTTTGCATGTCAGTTCTTAGGAAAAGATTTTTCCAGCTCACAATCCTCTTACGTTATTTCTGAGTGTATATGAATTTTGTATACACTTTGTCACGCTGTTTCTTGGGTGTGGGGAGTATGCATGTGTGCACGTGGAGGTCAGAGGGCAACTTTAGTGCCGTTGCTCAGGTGCCTCTTGCATTCTGTTTCTCACTGGAATGTACCAAGTGGGCCAGACTGCCAGCCAGGGCGTTCCAGAGATTCGCCTGTTTCTACTTCCCGTTCTGCCATGTCTGGGACTCCAGGTGCACGCCAACACCTGACTTCCATGGGTGGGAGTGCGATTTCAGGTCCCCACACTCTGGAAGTAAGCACCTTGCCCACTGACCCAGCTCCCCTGCCCTGCTGTTACTTAAAGCACATTTCTTCTCGTTTAAAAACACTGCTGCAAACATGGGAGCGCCGGCTGCTCCTCTGGAGGACCCAGGTTTGCTTCTCAGCACTCACACGGCAGCTCACAGCCATCTGTAACCCCAGTTCCAGGGGACCCGCCGCCCTCTTCTGGCCTGTGTGGGCGCTGCATGCGACGCGCACGCATGTCCCTGTAGGCAGAGGGCACCCATACACACAACAAACATAAAAACATCTTTAAGAAGATGATGTAATGGCCTCTTGACACAGCCGAGTATTAGTCAGCCACAAAATGCGCCCTCTACTGCTAGGAACATGGCCTGGAGTGAGGAGTGAGAGGGAGCGCGCCAAAGCTCAGCGCGTAAGCCGTGCTTTGAAACATCCCGAAAGGACCAATCCATGGAGAGCGGAGGGTGCTGGAGAGACCTCAGCCTGGCCAGGGTTACTTTTAGGGTGGTGGAATGTTCTGGAACTAGATAATAGTTGTCCAGTGTTGGCTGTACCAAACACCATTGAATTGTTCACTCTGCAGCGACCCTGTTTCATGTCAGTTGATCAGTAAGTAATAAATACATGTGAAAACCAATGAGGACTTTTTAAAGTTTTAAGTTAATGTTTATTTGAGGGGCTGGAGAGGTGGCTCAGCGAGTCAGAGCACTTGTTGCTCTTGCAGAGGACTCAGGTGGTTCCCGGCATCCACGTAGCTCACAACCACCTGCAACTCCAGTTCCAGGAGGATCTAACGCTCTGTTCTCACTTGCAGGCACTGTGTGTGTGTGTGTGTGTGTGTGTGTGTGTGTGTGTGTGTGTGTGTGTGTATACACACACACACACACATAGCTAATACTTTTGTTTATTTTTATTTTATGTTCATCGGTGTTCTGCCTGCATGTATGTCTGTGCGAGGGTGTTGGAGCCCCTGGAACAGGAGTTACAGACAGTTGTGAGCTGCCATGTGGCTGCTGGGAGTTGAATCCGGGTCCTCTGGAAGAGCAGGCAGTGTTCTTAACCACTGAGCCATCTCTCCAGCCCCCATAAATAGATATTTCAAGAACTACGTTTATTTGTTGTGTGTGTGGAGGGGTACACACACATGCCGTGGTGCACGCATGTGCGGTGGCTAGCGGACAGCGTCCAGGAGCCTGTTCTTGTAAAGCCGTGTGGGTCCGAGGGATTGAACGTCAGTCGTCAGCCTTGGCGGCAAATGCCCTTACTGCCAAGTCATCTCCCTGGCCTTTAATTAGTTAATTAAGCAGCCTCGTTTTTTTTTTTTTCTTCATTAATCTGCTTGGCTCAGCACCTTGTGGGCTTGTGGCTTAGCAGCACTGTAAGACGGGAATCAGGATGTCAGGCTAGTCAGAAAGTGGTAATGGTAGAATTTGAATTTGGGTTTCACCCTATCCTGAGATTAAGAATTGTACTCCCTGCTGGCTGGGGACGGGCCCTTGGATGACGCCCAGTGCTGTCCTGGGTGATGGGTAGGCTCACTTGCTTTTGTGTGTCAGTGATCTAGAATCCCTGGGATCTAGTCACAGTGTACATGGGCCTGTCACCCCAGTGGGGCTGGTAGAGTCACAGGCTCATACCCCAAAGTGGAAACCTCCAACTGGACCAGGTTGCAAATCAGTTCTGCTCACTCCTGGAGTGCAAAGTGCTGGGTCTGGGTCTCTCTCCCCCTCCCCCAGTGTGACCTTGGCTTCTAGGCTCATGCCTAGGCTGAAAGGCCTCCAGGAATAATGTCTGAAGCTGCCTCCACGCCTGTCTTTTCGAGCCACAGTTTCTCCAGTTGTATGATGAGCCCAAGAGGGAGGCCAGGATCAGCATCTCAGAGTGCAGAACTGCAAAGTTGGGGTGTGATGTAGAGGGGTGTGGCAGTGTCACCCCATCTTGCAGACTGGACGCACTGAGGTGACCCAGGGTATCTCAGCCCAGGCGAGTAGCAAGCACAGGGCAGAACGAGGTGTGGCCAGGCTCTGAGGGCTGGTCCTCACCTACTTCAGTGTTCTCTGAAGGGGGATGGAGGAACTTCCCTCCTGGGTCTCACTAACACTGTGGGGCGGACAAGCATGGCAGGCAGTGCCAGCTCACATAGGGGACTTTGTGAATGGGACGTGGGGAGCAGGGTCAGCCTCTCCCCTTCAGTGCCAGCTGCCTCCATCCTGGGTTGCTGGACTCTTGACTGTCCCATGAGCCCCCAGTGACAGATCTCTTTAATCCGCCTCTTGACCCAGGCAATTAATTGCCTTCTGCGATCGATTGTGGTCCTGATCTCACTGTAGCCCCTGGCCCAGCATGTGCAGTTTCTGATGGCCTGGGCTGAGGCTGGGACCTTCTGCAGCAAGCCTACTTTCTGGGGCCTCTTGAGTTTAGCCTTCTAGAGCGAGCTCAGTGGGGGTCGTCGGTGACTTTCCTGCCCAGCCCCAGGCTGAGCCTGGTGACTCCACAGGAAGCCTGTGAAGCAGCCCTGCTGCGTCCATCCGGTCTGCAGATGACCCCTGAGGGCAGCTCCCCCAGTTCCTCCTGCTCATTCCTCAGGCCAGGGGTACATGGAGAGAGAGCTGGGGAGGTGAAGGCCTCTCTGGAGCCTTGACCAGCTTCCCTGACCCCCCTACCCCAAGTCTGAAAAGCAGGGGGATATGCTGGGGATGTGGTAGCTTTGCAGTAGGGTGCTGACCTGACATACAGGAGGACCTGGGCTCTACCTCTAGCTGCTCAAAAACTAAAAACGAATAATAATAATAAAACCAGAGTGAAGGTTGTTGGGAGTGAAGGTTTACACAGGACTGGGCCCCTGTGGGTGACTGCTGATGGACAGGTGGAGAGCAGATGGCGTCTCGGGTTGCCTGGGCCTCTGTGGGCTCCCGGCCTGGTTTGTCCTGGCCTGGCCTGTATTTGGCTGGGCGCCAGACTGCCTCTGACCACAGAGAGGCCCCTTCCTTGGGAAGGCGGTCGATGCGGCTTCTTCCTGGCTTTGGCCTCTAATTGCTCCCTCTGGTTCGGCCTTTTGTAGATGGCCCCCTGCCCTGGGTGAGAGGCTGGATGGCTGGTCTGAGAAGCCGGTTCCTGGGCCACGGGTGTGGGTGGAGGGCGGGTAGCATGGTTAGAGGGCCAGGCCACCAAGGCCTGAGGCTGGAGGACCCCTGAACTCTCCCTGACCCTGGGGCCAGGGGACCTGCTGCTGTTGAATTTTCTGCATTCATGAGATGGGGTCAGAATGGCTGGCACCTTCCTCACAAGGCTGGGGAGACACTACAGGGGCTGGTATGAAGCCTGCACAGTGGCTATCGTTACAGTTCTGTGGTGTGAGTTCCCGTTGTCATTGTGCCCAGACTGAAGAGGCCTGATGTCTTGGAGACCCAGGCAGATGCTCGGGGAGCATGCGTTCTCATGACAGCGGGCAGGTGTGCTTTTCATTCCTTTCCTGATCCTGTGATCCTCTTTGGTGCAGCCTGTGTCCCCTCACTCTGTCACCCAGGCCTTGTTGCCTGGTGTGCTGCTCTCCCCTCCCCTTTGTGCTGCTGGTCCTCTTGGCCTTGGTCTCACAGCCCCTGCCCTGCTCTGGGAGGGCTGCAGGGGTGAGGCTGCTGCCATCCGCCTCCTGCCGCTCGGCTGTGGCAGCCAAGCTGCTGGAGCTGGGACCTTGGTGGCCTCCGTGTGATTGCTTCTCTGCAGCTTCAAGGAGAGCTGCGGAGGGCGGGCGTCTCAGCTGTCACTGGAGAAGGAAAATAAACCCCCGTGGCTTCTAAATGGAAGGGAGGTGGAGCAGCCTCCTTTGCTTGGCTGTTTCAGCTGCTGGCTCCCACGGTGACACAGGCCTCTGGGGGACAGGGTAGGCTTCCTGTTTACCTGGTATGGAAAGATGTGCCCAGTCAGGCTATCCTGGGAGGGTGGGGGATCCCCCAGGTCCCACAGAGCCTTGGGGCAATGGCTGTCTCAGCTTTGGGTATCTGGGCTGTGTTGATTCAAGTCTGATTGACTCTGTGTGTGTGTGTGTGTTTTGCATATTGAGCACTGAGTCAGATCTGTATGTCTCTAGGACATCTCTCCTGTGTTCCTGTAATTGGTCCTCTTGGCTATCAAGCTTGGGGGTGGGGTTCATCTAGGCCCTAAATTGTAGAGGAAGATTGGCTCCTGTTAAGAGAGTCTCTTCTCCGGGCACCTGTTGAAGGACTGTGGGGAAACTAAGGGTCCTGGGTGGGACCTCGGTGCTAAGGGCCTGGCTCCAGATGCTGGGACAGTGCTGGTCTGGGTTGGTGAGTGGGCTACAGGGCAGGGTCCAGGCCTTGCTTGTGGTTGGGCTTCAGGGTCTCTGCCCACCCACACTTGTCCCACACTTACCTGGGGACTGAGGCTCATCTGTCTTATGGGTGTGCGTGTGTGACTGTTGGCCAAGAAGAAAGAAGCAGGGAGGTCATGGTGATCGGAGCTGATCCCCATGGTGTGGGGTGCTCAGCACCTCCTGGGATCATCACCAGTTGGCAGTTTCTGTGTCCTGTCCTGGGGCATGGGGTTGGGAGGCATGGACCTGGCATGTCTGGATGGAGCCTTGCTCCTGGTTCACTGCATAGGCTCATGGCTCAGATCCAGATTGTTTGATTCTTTCTGTGGGAGGGAGTTAGTTAGGGTTGGGGGTGGGGCGGGGTGGGGAGGTGCACTGCCTCAAGTTCAGAGACTGCCTTGGGTGTGCATACCTGTAACTCCTAAAGGTTAGAGCAGGTCGATGCCCCTTGTCCCCTCCTGCAGCCATGCCCTTCCCAGGCTCTACAGAATCCCTCCCTGGCTTTGTACTCTGCCTCTTCCTCAGTCGGCTGGTCCTTGGTATTG
This sequence comes from Cricetomys ansorgei, assembly GCA_026225945.1. Taxonomy (NCBI): domain Eukaryota; kingdom Metazoa; phylum Chordata; class Mammalia; order Rodentia; family Nesomyidae; genus Cricetomys; species Cricetomys ansorgei. The sequence goes on from JAMJFZ010001012.1 coordinate 9,420,859, forward strand.
AGCGCCTGATTGCAGCCATCCCCATTTTTGCTCCCCCTATTGCAGGTTCATTGAGTGTCCTCTGAGCTGCTTTTCCTGGTGCCCCTGTGGGCTGTGGGTGTGGGCAGGTGTGGCTGTGTCATATCCGTCTGTCTAGCTGTCCTCTGTGTTTATGACCGCATCTCTACCTGGCCTGAAGTAGGGGCTCAGTCACCCTTGGGTGTCCTGTTGTGCTCAAGAACAGCCGCCTGTCTTCTTGTGGCTTTGTTTCTGAGCTAGCAGGAGTCAATCGGTGGCTTCCCAGAGCCTGTCCTGTTTCTAGAAGGCAGGCATGGGGTGTGGGCACGGTTGGAGATGCAGCCAATGGGCCTTACTTTGAGGCCAGCTCTGCCTGAGGTCTGAGAGAGGTGCCTTGGGAAGCGACCCTCCCTCAGCTGCCTTGCTGGCCACTGACTTCTAAGCCCCAGGGGCAGGAGGAGCCCCTGGAACTTCCTCCATCTGTTGTAGGGGAGCTGGATATTAGCCTGGAATGAGGGGCACCCACACTCAGTGTGTCTGCTGAGTAAGGGCTAGTGGGGAGCACTGGGTGAGAGGAGTGGTGGATGTGCAGACACCGGTATGCCAAGACAGCTCGCAGGATGTGGAGGGGTGCGCACGCCGTGGGTGTGCTTTTGAGCAGAGTGCCTGTGAAGAGGGACAGAAGTGGCTGCCAGCCAAGCAGGCCAACAGCGGGTGTGCCATTACCAAGGTGGAGGCAATGAGTGAGAGCAGGGGAGAAGAGTGGTGGAGGCTTGCTGAGTGTGTGCTCCAGCAGCCAAGAATGCAGGGAGTGCCCCCTGCGGCAAGAGAGTGTTCCTTGTGGCAAGAGGCGGGGCTTCTTGCTAGGAGTATTGCACGTGGGAACTTAGACTGGATTGTGTGTATGTGTGTGCTCATGTACACATGTATGTATCTGATCTCTGTGACTGATAAAACACCCTGACCAAAATCAACTTGGGGAAGAAAGAGTCTGTCATTGAGGGAAGTCAGGGCAGGAGCTTAAGCAGGGACTGGAGCAAAAACCGTGAGAAATGTTGCTTACTGGTTCACTCTGGCTCATGATTAGCTAGCTTCCTTATACAGTCCAGGCTCAACTGCCTAGGGAATGGTGCCGCCCACAGTGTGCTGGGCCCTCCCACATCCATCATTAGTCAGGGCAGCCTCTTGTAGACATGGCCACGGGCCAGTCTGATAGAAGTAATTCTTCTCTTGAGGTTCCTTCTTGTAGGTGACTTGAGGTTGGTCAGGTTGATAATAAAAAGTAGGACAGGGCCTGTGTATGAACTGTGTCCATCCATCCTGGTGCCCTTGCAGCTCTGGGCCCAGGCTCTGATGTAGCTGGGGAGTGGGCTCTAGGTTCCTGCCTGAGAAGCTGGGACAGCCACCACATAAAGAGGGGCTGGTGATACAGGGCTCCCTTTTCTCCCCACTCTGAGCTGTCCACAGGCTTGTCCACATCCTACTGTGGGCGGAGCTGCTCTAGTCCTTTGTCGCTTTGTGGAGTCCATACGAGATGCCCTCCTTCTGTCCACGCTGCCCTCCCTGATCACTCGCCCAGCTGTCTGCTGGATGGCATTCCCAGGGTTTCCGCCTCACCTTGTGGGGTTCCTGCATCTTCCACTCTGTTCTCCAAAACAGCATGGGACCTTGCTCATGCCAAGGCCTTGCTCCTCAGGCTGAATCCTGCCTGATGTCCTTGTGCGGGCAGCCATGCCTGGCCTGACCACTGTCTTGCATGGGACCCTGGTTCTCACTATATTTCCTGTCTGTGTTCCTGCCAGCTCTTGCCAGCGTGGCAGTCGCTTCTCTCAGCAGTCCTGCTGGGCTCTCTAAATGGGGAATACCTCCCTTGGACCCGAGTGCTGTTCCTCACTGTTGGAAGGCACCCTTGGTTCCCCATCTGATGGCTGGCCCGCACCGACTCTGCACACACCAAACACCTCAGGCACTGCATTGAAGGGGTCACAGGCAGTAAGGGCCTGGAGGGGATGGCCTCATTTCCCAGATGACCTCCCAGGTTAAAGGCCAGTCTTCCTACTGCTAGGGAGGGAGGGTGCCTGTCTTCGAGGCTTGGCGCTGCCCTGCCCATTACAGACAGGCTGCAGGTGGCTGGCCGCTGAAGCTTCCGGGAGCCATGCCCGGCCTCCCTATTCCAGCATCCCACAGGGCCTGTCTCTGGAGTTGGTGCAGATGGCAGGACCTGGTGCCAAGCCCCGGGGCATCACGGCAAACAAAGGCTTAAAAAGGACACAGGGCAGAAAGAAGCAACTGGATGGTCCCCTGTGAGTCGCCTGCAGCTGCCCCTTCAAGCCTGGAGTTTGAGGGGGCTGCCAGGGTGTGGGAGTGCAGGCCCTGGAGCTGGACTGCCAGCCCTGGATTGAGTCCTGGCACTGCCAGCCAGCTGACTGTACATCCTGACTCTGTACATACTCAATCCCAGCATGCCTGTGAGTTGATGTTTCTACCACTGTGAATATTTCAGAGATGTGCCATGAAGGCAGAGAGAGGGGAAGCTACTGGCTTCCAGGCTGCACAGCTGAGAACCTGGGGTGCTTGCTCCAGAGCCCAAGCATACCGCACACCCCCCTTCTTCATTGGCCTCTTTGGGGTTCTAACATGGGCAGGAGTCAGGGGTTCCCAAACTCCCCTTGACGCGAAGATACTGGTGCATTGGTTGGGGTCTTGGAAATGACTTTGGGGGCCAGCTTATTTCTGAGGGAGGACTGAGCTCGGCACACCTGACCTGCCCAGGGTCACAGCTGCCACTGGTGTTTGTGAGGTGCGCCACCCACTGCACTTTGTACCCACTCATCCTTGTGCTGCACAGTAAAGATCGCATGAGTGTCGAGTGGGGTTGTAGCTCTAGTGCTTGGGGGAGGTGGAGTCGGGGGTGGCGCATGTCAGGCCGGTCTGTGCTATGTAGTGAGTCCCTGTCAGAGTGCAGGGTGCAGGTCAGAGTGTGGTGGTGTAGGTCTCTCTGCTGCTGCTTACACTTACAGGTCAGCCTGCTTCTGTGGGGTCGCTGTCTTTTGGCTGTCCTGCAGCAAACACCTGCTTTGCTGTCCATGAATTCCACCTGCTTCCCGTCTTGGTCAACACTTGGTGTTGTCTAACTTCAGACATTCTGGCGGGAAGTCCTGGCGGCTCCAGACGTACTCTGCGAACATCGATCGCCCTGTGCCGCTGGCCACCGTCCCCTCTGGGGCGTTGCTGTGCCTGTTGCTGCATTTTAGATTCGGACTCTGTTGCCTCAGTCTTCTGTGCAGTGACTTGGTTAGGGACTTTTGCTATTTTGACCCGGTGACTGACGCTGGGGACTGAACCTGAGGCCTTGTGCATGCCAGACAGGGTTTCCACCACCCAGCCGCACCCCAGCCCTCTTTTTACATTTTAGTTTTCGACAGGATCTAGGTTGCTCGGGCTGACCTGGAACTCACTCTGTAGCTCATGGAGGTCTTGAACTCATGACCCTCCTGCCTCAGCTCCCTGGGAAGCTGGGATGACAGGCTGTGTCATCAGGGGTTTGTGAGCAGCGTGGATGGAAAATGTACCTGCCGTGAGGTGCCAACTCACTCACTTGTTCTTGGGGTCCTGGGAGCGTCATGGCTCTGACAGTCTTACATTGTGGCCCCTGTCAGGGTGTCAGCTTCTTGGAACCAAACATTCGGAGTTGGAAGCTCAGCTCTGTCCCTTCATGAGTGATACATTGTCTGAGCCTTAGTCCCCTCTGTCATGGTTGTTAGGGTACCTCTCTCATAGGGTTCCTGGGGAAGTCCTCGTCCACATTGGAAGCTGTAATGTTTAGTGACAAGACCCTCATTTTCTCACAGATCCTCCTGCGTCTTTGAGGACACAGCCTCCTGGTGGAAGTTTCTGGTAGGTTCATCTTTATTTCCAGTTCTGTCTGGGGGGGGGGGTGTGTGGGGCTCATACTGCATGGATCTTCTGGTGGGAGCTGGCCTGGAGTGTTGGGGAGCCAGCATCTGTCTAGCAGGTGGGATGCCAGGCCTGACTCCTTGAACTGTAACTTCTTTCTGAAGCACCTACTTTGTGCAGGTTGTGCATTGGGTGACTAAGACAGCCTGCTAACAAGCTCTACAAGTGTCTTGTCTTCAGTGAGCACAGCCAGCCATCAGCAGTGATAGGAGGTGCCATTGGGTGAAGAGTGAGCCCAGACAAGAAGGGTTGGGGTACATAAATGGGATGGGGTACAATTTCATACAGAGTCTCAAGAAAATGGCATTTGAGGCTGGAGAGATGGCTCAGTGCTAAAGAACACTAGCTGTTCTCCCAGGTTTGATTCCCAGCACCCACATGGCAGTTCACACCATCTCTAACTGCAGTTCCAGGGGATCTGATGCCCTCTTCTGGCCTCTACACAGAGCAGTCTCACACATGGTGCATAGACATACATGCAGGCAAAACAAACACCCATACATGTAAAATAAAGAAGATAGTGTTTGGGGCCTGAGAAGCAGGGAAAGTAGGTGTTGGGGGAGGGTGTCGAGAAAGAGAGTATACACAGCCTGTGCAAAGGTCCTGGTACAGTCTGCATGGGGCTATGCAGCCTTGAACTCCTGACCCTTTTGATTCTATCGCCTGTGCGCTGCAGTCGATGTGTGCACCACTACAGCTGGCTTGTGTGGTACTGAGGCTCAGATTCACTGCATGCCAGGCAAGCCTTCTATCAACTGAGCCACTTCTGCAGCCGTAGGCTGTGGTTCATCTGAGGCAGGAAGGGGTGGGCATGGGTCTGTGGGGGTGGGGCTACCCACCAGGCCTTTGAGAGTGGAAGGAAGGTATGGTTGCTGTGGTGCGCGCCCCCCCCCCCCCCCCCCCCCCCCCGCTCTCCATCCATCCGCATCTCGCCTAATGGGGAGCCACCTCAGCCTGACTTATCTGCCTGTCACGCCAGTGGCCCACCCGAGGACGATAAAAGGGCTTTTTGTCTGCAAGCACTTAGCTTCCTCCACTGGGGCAATCCATCATGCCTGTGGGAGGAGGGAAGCAGACAGAGGGGGAGGGCGGGGAGCCAGGGACCCAGGCGGCTCCTTCACCAAGACAAGGCTGTCTGGGAGCTGCAGGAACAGGCCAGGGATGCCCTGAGCCCCATTCCCAGTGGGCAGAGGGCCATGAGGCCTTTTGGAGACCCTTGCGCCTGGGGGAAGTCTGGTAAGGGAGAGGGAGGCAGAAGTCCTGATAAGCTGGCCACCTGCACACACCCTCAGGTCCCTGCTGACCACGCTGTGGAATGACCTTATTGAATTCCCCAGAGCACTTCAAATGTGCAGTGTCACTGTGCCCGCATTCCAGCTAGGGGCAGCGAGGATGGCAGCTGATGTGGGGTCTCCACACTGTTCTGCACTGATGAGGACCTTGGGGTTCTGTGGTGGGCCCCACCCTGTTGTTCTGACCTTGCAGCGGAGAGTGGGGGCTCTAGGGTTTTCTAGAGGAGGGCCACTGCAATGTTAGGCTCCGGTGGGAGGTGGGGTTCACGAACTGAGCCTCACTTAGCTGAGGAGTATGCTGGGAGATGCAGAGGGAGGCTGGTATTGGGGGGAGGAAGAAGGGGGTAGGACAGCTAGTACAGTCAGAGCAGGCAGACAAGTGCCTAGGACTTAGTGGGCACAATCTGGGGATGCAGTCAGGGGCTCACACTCTGGCATGTGTGTCCCATTTAGATAGTGGCACTGGTTTCGTCCTTAGGTCCTGGCTGTAGATGTCACGGGCCAAGGAGCACAGGGCTCCCCTTCCCTTCCTCACAGGTCAGTATCCTCCATTCTCTGGCTCCTTCCCAGCTCCGGGTGCTGAACCCTGGCCAGGCACTGCCTTCCTCCTCTGCCCTCCCCTCCTCTTCTGCCCTCCCCTTCTTTTCCCTTCTCCCCCCAGGGCCACCCTCAAATGACAGCAATTAATGGTGCCTGTGATGGCGGAGGCTGACAGCTGAGCCGCCTGCCGGCAGCTGCTCTGCTAATCGGGCCCTGGGGACCCCTCCTGCTTGTTCTGTGCATGCCCTCCCCTTTGCTCACTGGGTCACCGGGGCCAGCCAGATAGGCCTGCAGGAGGCCTGCGGGAGGCAGCAGAGTCGCCCCAACCCTCAGGCTCCCCGCTCTATCCGTCCTTTCCTGTCACCCAGGCGGCTCTTGCCTGACCTTGATATGCTCCAGTGAACATAGCTGTGGCAGTGGGAACCCCAACAGCTCAGCTCCCTCCCCCACATGTCCTGTTTTGGGACTGACACTATCCTGAAGTGACCCTCAGGGTAACTGGGGAGCCCTTCCCATAGGCCTCCATGCTGCCTGTCTTCCGAGAGGAGAGGGCTTCCAGGGAATCAGACCCTTGTCCTGCCCTAGACAGCCATCATCAGTCAGATCCCTGGCCTGATCCTTGGGGGACCCGGAGGCAGCTACTGAGCCGATTGCTGCCTGTTGCCTTTGCCAGGGTTAAAAGAATCCCAGCGTGCCCTTCCCGCACTGGGCTTTGCCCATCCATCATTTCTCACTGACAGTAATAAGGACCCTGCTGTATACCAGGTCCTGCAGCAAGTGCCTTCCCCTTGGTTCATTTAGGGCTTAAAAACATTTTTTGACATTTATCGTTTGTGTGTGCGAGTGTGAGTGTGTGTGCACTCACATTGTCTTTCAAGAGAAGGTCAGTTCTCTTTTTCCGCCATGGGGATCCCAGGATTGAACTCAGGTGGTCAGGCTTGGTAGCAAGGTCCTTTACTCTCTGAGCCATTTTGCCAGCTCCCTTTTCTTTTATAACCTTGTTTTTGTGGGTGGAGAAACGGGTTGGGGGTGGGGATGGGGACTGAAATGACTTAGCAAGAGAGAGGCACGCACGAGACTTTGAGCTCAGAATCCTACCCAGTGTTCTTATGTCAGGAAAACCAAGAGGCCTGACATGTGGAAGTTGGGAAATGAAGTGGGGAAATGGCCCCTGGGCCCTGGCTGAGTATCAGCAGTTTGTCTGTTTTACTTGTAAAGTGAGCTTCAGCAGGTGTCTTGGCTTGCTGGAGATGCAGCCATCTTAAAGGGCAAGGTCTCCCTCCCTCGTGTGTGTGTGTGTGTGTGTGTGTGTAATATGCATGCTTGCACAGAGTGTGCACTTTCTTGTGCCTGGCTTCTTTCTCTCTGCATGTCGTTGGTTCTCTGTTTCCTTGTGTTTCCCATGCCACTGGCTCACTTCTGCTCCCTGCCAAGGGTGGTTCCATTGTGTAGTGCGCACAGCTCGCTGATCTGGTTGTCCTTAGCTGTCTGTGGTTGTAAGGAAGCTCCCCTGGACCATTCCTGCTTGAGTATCTGTGAACACGTTTCTGTTTCTCCTGGGCACACTTCTAGGAGTGGGTTGCTAGGTGCGTGGTAAGTGTGGAGAAGCTGTCAGGCTGTTGGCTGAGGCGCTGTCTCACTTTGCATTCCCATCAGCAGGGCGTGGGGATTGCTGTTGCCCTGCCTCCTCGCCCGCACTTGGTGCTGTCGGTCTGCTCCATTGGCCGCCTGAGCGAGTTCTGTTGTATTTTCGATTACACTTCAACATTGGCTGGGTTTTGATTCTGTGTCTGGCCACCTGGTAGATGGGGAAAGCGTGTGTGTGTGAGACGATCACACACCTGCCAGTACTGGCTCTGTCTTTTCTTCGTAGTCCCAGGAGATTAGTTAATTTTTCTTGTCTTACTGTGTGGGCCAGGACCACAGTGCGTTGTTGGAGAGTGTCACGCGAGCCTTCAGGGTTACTAAGTGATGGGTTCTGAACATTCTGAACATTTCCCAGTTAACAGAAGAGGAAACTGAGGCACATAGAATCTGTGGGAGTTCTCCGCATGAGGACAGTTGGCACTCAGGACTGCAGCTTGTGCACTTTCTCCTCTGTGTCCGGAAGTTCTGGTTCCACAAGTTGCCAGGATGCATTTGCTGGTCTAGAGGGTCGTGCCAAGAACTGATGGCCAGGCGGGGCCAGAACTCAGCCTTCTCTCCTAGGGGGGCTTCCTGTGCTTCAGAGCCAAGGGTGTGGAGGAGAGCCCGGGCCGGGTTAAGCCCTGTCCTCTGGCACCGGGTACTGTGAAGTGAAATGGCAGGCTGTGGTTGCTCAAGGGGCTGCTCTGATCTGCCCTGGTGACTTGAGCAAAATCACACACACCGTTCTAGGGAGCTGTTGGGGGCGAAGCAGGAGCCTGGCGCTTGAAAGCCCAGGAATGGGGGTGGTGGCAGTGGAGGGGCTCCTGTTATTTGCACCCCCCCCTTCCTTGCCTGAGGGGGTGTCAACTAAGACGACTTTTCGGGGAATAAGGCCCGTAAATCAAATAAGCAATCCCGTAAATAAATAAGTAATGAAGTTAGTGGGGTGCCTAATTACATCAGAGCCGTAATTACGGATGGATGCCTGCCCGATAATTGTACTTGTTTTTAATCTTCGGCTCTGACATGTGTCTCCTCCATCTACCAGTGGTCGTTGGCCCCAGCTGGCGGTGCAGCTCTGGGGCCTTTGTGGGCCTGGTGGCTGGGTGGGGTCCCCGCAGGGTTGCGTGCTGGGTCAGCCTTGGCTTTATCCCGCAGTAGGGTTTGTAAGCTGACTCCAGTTCTGAAGTCACTGTGAGTGGCCACAGTGACTGGGATGATAATAGCAGCAGGGTTTATAATGGCACCCACAGTGCACTTGGTGATAGTTTATCTAACCTCCAAGCCTCTCGAGCACTGTCATCATCCCCTCTTTGTGCACAGGGAGGCGCAGGCACAGAAGTCACACAGCTTGTGGCACCATGTCTTTCCTGCCTCAGCCTCTAGGTCAACGGTTCTCCACCTGCGGGTGGCCACCCTTTTGAGGGGGTCGGATAACCCTTTCACAGGGGTCACTCACAACCATTGCCTATCAGATATTTATATCATGATTCATAACAGTTAGCAAAATTACAATCATGACGTAGCAACGACAGCAATTTTATAGTTGGGGGTCATCACAACAGAAGGAACTGTGTTAAAGGTTCACAGCCTCAGGAAGGTTTAGAACCTCTGCTCTAGGTCATCCTACATGCAGGGTCTTGAATACTTTCTCTGCTCTGGGCACTGTGTTGAGCAGAAGCTGGAGCAATCCTTTGTGCTGGCCTTGAATCCACAGTGAAGTTATTCTGAGCTGTAGATGACCTTGCATCCCACCAAGGACAAGGCGGGCTGTGTCTCCTCCTGATAGTCATCACTGGGCCCATCCCACAGAGATGGAGGCTGGGGGAGGAGGGCAGGAGCAGGCTCCCACAGCTGGTGTGGTAGGGTCAGGGCTCTGGGATTCTGATCACCTTCACCCCCCTGATGGGGGAGTGGGGGTGGGGGAGTTGGTGTGAGGCCACCCAGCCACACGGAGTTGGGCTGCCTTCCACATGGTGAGCCGAAATGGGATTTTGTCACTTACTTTAGGAATTCATTTGCATTTGACCACGTGGAATGTTCTGGACAATTGTAGGATCAGAGTGTTGGACAAAGAGGCACTGTGAGGATGTATCAGATTCCCAAGTAAGCACCGTTGAGGCTGATGAGGGCCAGAAAGTGAGGTTCATCCATGTGAGGTGAGACCTTAGCCCAAGCCATGGGGCAGTTAGTTCGGGTCCTGAAGTCAGGTGCAGGCACGCTGAGGTTACGGAAGACCCCAGAGGGAACTGATAGGTTCACAGAGTGGGAAGTCCAGAAGATGATGTGTTCAGGCATAGCGGGATCCAGGAGTATAGATACCGCCTTGGAGCTGCTACTGTCTCAGCTCAGTTTCCTTCTATGGGGCTTGTTCCTGCACCAGCCCAGGGGAAGGAGAGGCACCCAGAAGAGGGTGCTCCCTCTTGCTTGTTTTCTCACCAGAGAATTCTTGAATACCATTTTTTCCCTCTAGTCAGAGGTGACAAATGGGTGGTGGCGGTGTGGTCAGGGGTGTCTAAGACTCAGGAAGGAAGGGAACAAGCCTGGGCTGGGGGCTGGGGTTTAGCACCATGCCGGACACCGAGCAAAGAAAGCTAAACAGTGGAGTTTTATGTGAAGCATCCTGAGTCAGAAAATAGCAGCCTTGTGGGAGAGAGCCTTCCTGTTGGTATAACTAGCTGTCACCATTTTCATTTCCTTCCTTCCTTCCTTCCTTCCTTCCTTCCTTCCTTCCTTCCTTCCTCCTTCCTTCCTTCCTTCCTTCCTTCCTTCCTTCCTTCCTCCTTCTTCCTTCTTCCTTCTTCCTTCTTCCTTCTTCCTTCTTCCTTCCTTGTGATTTTTATCTCAAAGTATCTTTTTTCCCTCTATGATCTGGGCAAAAGTCTCATGGAATGTTCCAGAAAGTTCCAAGTCTGGGGAAGTCATGTCTGACACCTCTGCAGATGCTATTTCAGAGAGTCATGGCCCAGGGCTGCAGTACTTCCTCCCAGAATGATCCTTCAGGTGTAGTGGGGCCTGGGAGCACCAAGGGACAGTGACTCCTCCAGTGGTTAGCAATTGGACTGGCCGTTTTGCCCCAGGGGCATGTCCCTCTTTTGCTCACTGCCTCAGTTTCTCCCCTGACATGGGCATAACTGTGCTTTTAGGTATATTGTGAGGTGTCATGGAGCTTGTATGACCCGTAATGCCCTGCCTGGCATTTTCGGGATGTGGTGTCTGCCTGGTCAGTTCTTTGTGGGAGTGTTGGGTACCTCATTTCTGTCACTGCTACCTGGCTGTCAGGACCCTGGGCAGGTGCTACTGCCTCCCATGGCTCTGGATGTGGCTGCTGCTGGAGGAGGCCTAGGTGGCTGGTAGCTCTGCTGGAGGGGGTGGCCCCTTTGGGCATAGGGTAGTGCACCACAGCCTTGGTCCCTGTGGCCACTGGGGCAAGGTTACTCTAGTGCAGTGTGGGAAATCTCTTGTGCCTGGAGGAGGAGACAGGGACGAGGGTACTCTTCACTGGTGAGGCAGAGCCAGCTGCCTCATGCCTCTCCAGAAGGGCTTTGGGTTCCATGGTCTGTGCCTCGACAGATCTGGCAGGCAGTGGCCAGTAATGTGGGCGTGTGGCTTACATTTGGCTTGTGGCTCCCTTGGGCCCAACACTGGGGTGGGGGTGGGGTAGGGAGAGAAGTTCACAGCACAGCCTACTAAAAGCCTAGACTGTGGTGCTCAGTTGAGTCATGGGATGTGATGTTTGGATAGAGTGTCTTGATGGACCGCTGTGGATCGAGATGGACACAGATCTGGTGACCAATGCCCTGAGATTCCATGGAGTCTGTGGGCTGGAGGCCTCGGCGACTGGTGCCGCCACAGCTGAGAGACGGGACACCAGGAGCTGAGGGGTACGAGAGCCCTTCACACACCTCAGGAGGCAGTGTGGCCCTGTACACCTTGACTTTGGATTTCTGGCCTCTGCAATGAGAGGGATGGACAGCTCCTTTAGCTCCCTCTCTGCACCCCTAGTCAATTGTCATTGCGTGTGCGGGATTTATTTTAACCTCACATGTTTGAAAATTTTGTGACCACTGCCACGTGCACAGTGCTCCATGTACACAGTAGGGGCTCAATACATGTTTCTTTTTTTTTTGTTTTGGTTTTTTGAGACAGGGTCTCTCTGTTGTAATTCTGGCTGTCCTGGAACTCACTCTGTAGACCAAGCTGACCTCGAATTCACAGAGATCTGCCTACCTCTGCCTCCCGAGTGCTGAAATTAAAGGCGTGCTACTGCCTGTCTAATACGTGTTTCTTAAGTGCCTGATGGCTCCAGGGGCTGAGGAGCGGGGCACCTTGCAGAGGCTCAGGCTGCAGTTCTGCTTTGGTGTGTGGTACTGCTACTTGGTTTCGTTCAGGTTGATTCATGAGATTAACTTTTGTTGTTGTGGTTTTAAGACCAGGCTTTATTATGTATCTGAAACTTGTCTGAACTCAAAGCAGTCCTCCTGCCTCAGTTTCCGGAGTGCTAAGATCACGATTGCCAACAAGTCTGGTGAGATTAACCTTTACATTTTCTTTTTCCTTTGTAAAAACAGTCTTACTCTGTATTCCAGGCTGCCTTTAAGCTCAACTCCTTGTATCCCAGGTTGGCTTCAAATTTGTGGAATCCTGTCTCAGCTTCCCCTGCCTTAGCTAGGATTATAGCATGCACTACCACACCTGTGAGAGGAACCGTTTCCAGTGAGCGACCAGTGTGTCAGTGATGAGCACCCGAAATTGTGCTTGATGGTCTCTGTCTAGCTACAGAATGTTCTGTCACTGCAAAGGGAGACCTACCTATGCCCGCCAGGGCTCATCGCCATTGCCTCCAGCCCAGGCTGTATGGCGGTGTTCCAGAAGGACTGTCAGGGGGACCTTTCGGTGTGTTCTGGTTTCTGGCTTTGGGGTACCCTTCTCTGAGGTCACAAGTCACACAAGTCTCTGCAAGTCACAGAATATCAGACCTTCATTCCTTCCTACTCCATGGTTACACTCCACCGTGTGGAGATGTAGCCATAGAATGTCTTAGAGGGTCTTTGTGTATGGGGAAACTGAGGATAGCATGGCCACTGTGCACTGGGGCCAGGCTTGGGGAGAGGAGGCGGAGGAGGTGGTGGTGACTGTTTCTACCTCTGTCCTGCTCCTTGCCCCTGCCTCACCTCCTGCCTGGCCAGGAAGCAGCTTGCTTGGGGAGGAAGCTGCATGGTGAGCTGGCCACAGTCCTTTGGGGCACCAGAGTCCCTGCTGCTGCTCTTGGCCGACCCTGTCACAAGCCCCAGGCAGGTGGGGCAACAGAGCATATGTGCCCTGCCCAGTCTCCTTTGTGGTTCCTGTTGACTAGAATCTCAGCCTGTAACCTGGACTCAACTTCCCTTCCAATTCCCAGTGCCGGGAGCTGCGCTCAGCAGCGAGGTTGCTGGGAATGGCTTGCTGTAGTCTTTGCCTGGAGGTGCTGCTGGCCCAGCATGATGGTGCCTTTGCCCAACAGACCACATACTGCTTCACTGTGACCCTGAGCCCTGTTTTGGAGATTAACGCTGTCTGGGAAGGCTTTGCCGGTAGCTGCTTCTGGAGTTTGATGAAATATTGTTGTCATCATTAAGTCACTTGACAAACACTGAGCTTTCTGGTATCTTAGGAAAAGATGGACCAGTGGGCATGACTCCCGAAGGGACACGGCTGGGCAATGAGCCTGCCGTCACTGTGGTCTTCAGGGCAGCCTTTGTGAAAGGCAAGGTTCTCCTGCAGGCCTGTGCTGGGACAGATTCAGTGAAGAAACTGTGGGCACCACTGGCCCAGCTGCCGGCTCGTGCAGCTTCCCGGTGGTGTTTGAATGGCGTGGCTATGGCCTGGTCTTGTGTTTCAGTCTCCTGGTGTCACAGTGAGAACCAGGTACAGGAAGACAGTGGTCTGTATCTTGGCTGAAGTGATGGCCTTTAGTTGCCCTATCATTTACCTACCTGTAAAAGATGGCTGCAGGGAGGGGACCCCACCTTAGCAGGGGGTGGGTCTGCAGAAGCTTCTGAAAATCCTTTTTGGGGGGCTGGCAGGAGGGCTGGCAGGAGGGCTGGCAGGAGGGCTGGCAGGGTCTTTTGGCCTGCAAGGGTCTGGATGTCTCCTCGTTGGTCTCCCTCTAACTCTGGGTCTCTTCATAACCTCAGTGGCCACAAGGCTTTTTGCTGTGTTATCCGCCTTAGTCTTGAAGCTGGCTGGCTTCTTGCTCACTGTGGCACTGTACGTACCAGCCAAGCCCTGGTTCAAGTCCTAGGGTAGTCCTGGTCTGGGACCACTGCCTCTGGGTCTCATGGCTTCCTCCTGGGCTCACAGTGTGCCCACTTTCAGGCATGCTGTGGGGATGGCCGTGAACTGACGTCATGCTGGCGTGGTTGTGGTTGAGCTGCTGGGCGTAACGCTGCTGGTCATCTTGGAGCTCCTGAGATGGAGCTGGCAGGAGTGTGGCTCAGTTTAGGTACCTGCTGGAGGCCTTGTCCCCTCCCCCTCCTTCTCTTGGCCCCTCCCTGGCCTCATCTTTTCATCTTTCAGACCTTCCTTGTTCCCATTCTGGCCCCACATTTGGTCAGCCTACAGGCTGTCTGCATGACCTGGACTTCATTCTGGGGGGACTCTACACAATGCTGAAAAGGCACATTGTTTTGGCCTGAATCTTGGGTGCTGGGTCCAGGGGAGGGAAGTGGAAGCCATTTGAGACCCTGAGGCTTTCTCTAACACCTCAGTGCTGCTTCCCAGAGCCTCACAGCTGCAGAGCCAGCCTGCCCTGAGAAGATGCTCAGCCCACACCCCGAGGAGGTTGGGCTTGAGCTGAGTCACACAGCAAGTCACAGCCAGTGCTGACGCCTGCCTGAGCATCCGGCCATCTCCTCTGGCCTCTGTGTGTATTTGGCTCTGCCTTTTTCTGGGCCTGTCACCAAGATGACTTGGGCCCCGAGTCCCAGGCTCTGTTTCCTTTACTTGAGATCGGAAGGACAGGAGCGTCTTCCTCTCTGGCCATCTGGCCGTGGAGGACTGGGGGACATCAGGGCTGGCTAAGAGGAAATAGTTAAAGGAGGAGACGTGGCTGGCGCTGGTCCCCCTGCCAGCAGCAAGGAGGGAGAGGGCTTCTCGAAAGCTATAAAAAGGCCTCGCAGTGTTGAGCCCCAGTGGCTGGAAGCCCGCCAGGGTTACCATGGCGATGAGGAATTAGTCCCGACTGCCAAGGCTGCTAACAGCTCGGTACTTTTGGCTCTGGAACAAGAGTGGACTTATGTAATTCCGTGTTTATAGGCCTGTGTGGCGGACGCAGAGCCGGGCCTGCGTCTTGGTGGCGGCCCACAGTGGGTCACACCATCCTGCAGGGTACCCGACACGCCTCCAGTGTCCTGATTTTGGGGGAGCATTAGGACGGAAGCCTAGGGCCTGGCAGGCTGCTGGTTCCCACCGAGGCCTCCCCAACTGGGGTGGGAGCCCAAGTCTCGCGGGAAGGGGTGCGGCTGCCGTATGGAGCCGCCCCTTGCCCGCTTGGTCTGGAGGGAGGATGGCCCTGTTGCTAGCCAAGGGCTGGCCCTAGACGCCCGTGGGCCGGGCCTCGGGTATGGGGCATGCTGACCTGGGCTGGCACGCTGCCGGCCCTCGCTTGCCGCGTGGGAGAGTTCCTGCAAGTTGTGTGGAGCCCACTCATGCTGTCGCTGGCCATGCACTGGTAAGAGAAGTTGCCTGGCTTGGGGGTGCCCGAATTCCCAGACGTGGGGCTGGAACCACAGACCAGAGGATTGTGCTTTGTAGGATATAGTAGACAAGGGTACTGCCCAGGGGCCACTGGAGTTACCTGCAAGGTACCCAGCCCTGCTTCGATATGGTGGCCCTGGTTCCTGTGGTCCGCTGTCAATCAGCTGGGCGGACGGGGGAGGCCCCTGGCAGGATGGGCACGTGTCTCAAGGCCCTGTGCATGGGACAGTAGGTTATCTTTTCGGGAAAAGTTCTTGATGTCTGGAAGAGGCACTGGGTGCTGGCTGGGAGGGGATGTGTGGCACAGGCACTGTACCCCTTCTGAAGCCTGCCCTGAGCATGCCCACTCAGTGTGTAGTGGGATAGTGGGACAGTGCGGGTTGGGACATGGGGCAGGGGTCTCTTGATGACTGTGAACTGCATGGGATCAGACCCTGGGGACCTGGGGACTTGGGGGGAGCCAGGTGCAGGCAGCATGGGCCCAGCCTGGCTCCCCACTGAAGTGGAGCTTGGCTCAGGGCCCTGTCTGGTTTGAAATGAGGGCCACCGGCCCAGGCTTGCCCAGGGCCTTGGCAGCGAGAGAGGGATAAACATTGGAAAGTTGGAAAGGCTTCCTGAGCTCACAGCAGCCTGCGGCAGCAAGCCCAGGGTGGGGGAGGAACTTCTCCAGGCCTGGTACTAGGGCTGTGGGGGCAGCTGGGCTGCAGCTCCCCGGGACTGTTCCCCAGCTCAGGTTGGTGTGGGGGCTCCAGAAGGCACGGCTCATTTGCCTTAGACCTTGGTTTTCATTCAATCCCTTTTCCTTTTGTATGACCCTCAGTGTGCTGCCTTACCTCTAGACCCATTTCCCTGAGCGTAGGATGAAGTGGTAGGCTCCCTGGGAGTATTGGGTATTGGGTAATGGAATAGCATCTTTAGGGTAGGCTCTGGGGCAGGATTCAAATTAGATGACCCCAGCAAGCCACTTCCTGTTTTGGAGAATCTCAGTTTTCCCATCTGGCAAGTGGGTACTTCTCAAGTCATGTGGTTTAAAGGACCTGATGACATGGGTCTGTGGCACAGTGTGGGTTTGCAGTCAGTACTGGGGTTGTGGTTGCTGGTGAGGATGATGACGATGACAACAGTGGCCTCATCTGGACCAAGTGTGTGTGTGTGTGCGCCATCTTTGAGTCACAGTGTTAATGAAGTTGTGTGGGTCAGACTAAGATTCAAGATGTAGCCTGAGCCTTGGAGGACACATGGCCTTGGTCAAGTCCTGGAGAACTTGCCAGCCTTCAGGTGCGCCTTGAGGGAGCAATGGAATCCCCAAGGGGCCGCAATGCCAGGTGGTGTTCAGGGGTAGACCTGTAAGCTTCCTCCCTGTGTCCCCCTTGTCTGCTCGCTTTGCAGAGACTTGGACCCTGGGATGGGGCAGGCTTCCACCTGATCTCTCCTGCAAGCCTGTTGCCCTATTTCCCCTTGAGCCTGTGTCCTTGACACCCCCTACGGTGGCCTGCAGGTTGGGCCTGGACGGGAGGACCAGTGCTCCTGCTGTGGGTGGCTGGGTGGCAGTCAGTCTGTTTGTAAATGACGCCAGATGCTGCTGATGCTGGCTCAGGGCCTCCCCGTCCTCAGCAGCCAGCTAGGGGTTCCTCTCCTGTCTAGGCCACCTATGCCAGTTGTCCTGTGCCTCCCCAGGTCCTCAGGAAAGGCCCCTGAAGTAGGGCCTTGAGTCTCCAAGAACAGCCTTCATGTACCTTAAGATAAGCATGAGGAAGGAGCATGGCTCCCAAGTTTGTGCCCTGACCTGCCTCGGTGGCTGGCTTCCATTTCCTCGTCTGTAGGATGCGACGAGAGGTCAGCATGTTGAGGGTCCCTTGTGACCGTTAGGTGAGTAGTTACTTAGCTGGGTGGTGGTGGCGCATGCCTTTAATCCCAGCACTCAGGAGGCAGGGGTAGGCGGATCTGAGTTTGAGGCTGAGCCTGATCTACAGAGTGAGTTCTAGGACAGCCAGGGCCACACAGAGACACCCCGTCTCAAAAAACAAAAACAACAAAAGTTTTTATTACATTTCTTTCTTTGGGGGGGGGTTGGTTCTCTACCTCCACCATGGCCACCCTGGGTTTGGAACTCAGGTTGTCAGGTGTAGTTTCAGAAGCCCTTACCAGCTCAGCCATTTTGCCTACCATAAGCTGAGTGTTTTTAGATTGTGCCTTGTTGTCATCAGGTGGTATGGAGGGCTGCTGTGGCCCTCCTGTTAATCAGTGAGGTTGCCATGATGGCCTCGCTCTGAGTTCAGCGTGATCACATAGCTCGCCTTCCATTATCGTCAGTATGATGGCCTAGTTTGTTCTGCCAGTGGTGTGCTCATTTTCTTCTCTGCAGTTGGCCTGACCACCATGCTTTGCCTGTTCTGTCACTGGCATAGTCTACATGGTTTGCCTGCTCTGTTGTTGACGTGGACTCCGTGGGTCACCAGCTCTGTCATTGGCATGGTCTATGGTTTGCCAGCTCTGTTGTTGGTGTGGTCCATGGTTCACCAGCTCTGTCGTTGGTGTGGTTCGTGGTTTGCGTGCTCTGTTGTTGGCATGGTCCGTGGTTTGCTAGCTCTGTCATTGGTGGGATCTTCATGGTTTGCCCATTCTGTCATTGGCATAGTCCCTAGTTTGCCTGCTCTGTCGTTAGTGTGGTCTCTATGGTTTGCCAGCTCTGGCATTGGTGTTGTCTCAGTGGTTCTCCAGCTGTCATTGACATGGTCTCCATGGTTCGCCGGCTCTGTCATTGGCGTGGCCCCCTGGTTCCACCGGCTCTGGTATTGGTGTGGCCTCCGTGGTTCGCCGGCTCTGGCGTTGGCGTGGTCTCAGTGGTTTGCCTGCTCTGTCATTGGTGTGATCTTCATGGTTTGCCAGCTCTGTCATTGGTGTGGTTTCTATGGTTCACCAGCTCTGTCATTGGCGTGGTCTCCATGGTTCACCAGCTCTTGTCATTGGCGTGGTCTTCATGGTTCGCCTACTCTGTCATTGGCATGGTCTCTGTGGTTCACTAGCTCTGTCCTCGGTGTGGTTGGCTTTAGGTGTGAATTGTGTCTCTTAGGAGCTGCTGGTTCTAAGAGGAAACTCCTCCAGGGCTTGGGCCGAGCCCTGCACTTGGCCAGTCACTAAAGTGGGCACACTACTGAGCTGGATCCCTTGATCTCTAGGTTGTCTGTCTTAGGTAGGGTTTCTGGTGCTATAATAAGTTACCATGACCAAACGCAGGTTGGGGAGGAAAGTGTTAATTTGGCCTGCATATTCCCATTCATAGTCCACCAAGGGAAGCTGGAGCAGGAACCTGGAGGCAGGAACTGAAGCAGAGGCTGTGAAGGAGCAGCTTGCTCTAGATGGCTTGCTCAGTCTGCTTTTGCGTACAACTCAGGAAGACTTGCCTAGGGTCACACCGCCCGCAGTGGTCTGTGCCTTCCCACATCAATCATTGATCAAGAAAATGCCCCATAGATTGTCTGTAGGCCAGATTTGACAGGGACATTTTCTCAATGGAGGTTCCCTCTTCCCAGGTGACCCTAGCTTGTGTCAAGTTAACAAAATGTGCCTGAGAGAACCTACAAAGTATGTAGGTTCCCCAGAACCCTGCAGGGCTGTGGTGGGGATCCAGGGCTAATCTCGGGGGGTGTTTCCACCATCGCCTTCCTTACTTCTGTACATGTGACCAAATGCCTGGCAAGAAGCGGGTCAGGGAAGGAAGGGTTTCTCTTGGCTCATGGTTTAATGGGTATAGTCCATCATGGTGGAGTGAAAGCAGAGAGCAGACAGGAAGTAGTGCCTACCTAGAAAACCTCAGGGCCTACCCCAAAGTGACATACCTCCTTCTCCCAGGCTCCATGCTCTAAACTCATCAGTGCCTGGGGACCAAGTGTTCAGATACAGAGGACGCTTCACACTCAGACCCTGGCAGCCTTTGTGTGGAGTGGTGCAGGCCTGTTTTTGGGTTAGGGGTCATAGTTTAGGGTCATCTCCCTCCTTGTGCAGAGCCTGGAAGGCCAGGGCGGGGATGGAGAGCACTGTAGCCTCCTGAGCCCGTGGGCTCTTGTTGCTCAGCTGTGGTCCTGTGTCAGGATCTTTGACCTTGTAGCACCCATCTTCCCTGAGATGCTCTGCCTCGCCTCCTCCGACGACCCCTGGAAAGGCTGTGATGCCTCTGCAACTCTGTGCTTGGACTGACTCTGTTCCTTTGTCCCCACATGGGACTTGTTGACATCCATTCTCACTCCTTAATCCCGCTGAGCTCTCACACATAGGCTGGGGCTTCTGGGCTACTGCTCGTGCTTCTCGGTTTGCTACCAAAGGGCTACCCAGGTAGGGGTCAGGCTGGGTACACCCTCCGGCTGCTGCTTCACTTGGAGGAGGGGTTCAGGCAGCTTCTGTTGCAAAGACACTGGTCCTTCCCATGACCTCATCCCCTCCCAAAGCCTCTGCCTTCCTGATGCTGTCACTTGGCTTCTAGGTATCAGTGTAGGAGCTTGTGGGTCACAGATGTTCAGTCTGTGCCCTGACAGCTCAGACAGCTCATTCCGTCAGCCGTGTCCGGAGTACCCGCAGACAGTCTTGGGAATCTCGCCTGACTTGGCCTCCAGGGGCAGTACCCCAGGCCTGTCCCCAGACTGAGGGGGTCAGCATGGAGTGGGGGTGTATATATGTATGTGTGTGCTGTATGTGTAGGGCATATGTATGTGTGTGTGTGTATGTATGTGTGTGTCATGTGTGTGGTGTATGTATAGGGTAGGTGTATGTATATGTATGTGTGTGGGGGGTATGAGTTTGGGTATGTATATGTGTAGGCTGTGTGTGTGTCATATGTGTTTGTATGTGTGTGTTACATATGTATGTATGTGATGTGTGTGTAGGCAGGCCCCTTGTTTAGAGACGGGGTCCTCCATCCTGAGACTCAGTGGCTAGGCCCTGATGTGCCTGGTGGCACTGTGGGAAACTGGAATGTACTTTATGTTTGCTGGGTGCCTAGCTCCTGGGAGAAGTCCTGGAGGTGGGCTTGGGATCAAAGAAAGTAGGGCTTTTTGATGGAGGTGTGGGTGCTGAAGCCAGTTTCACCTTGGGTATGTGTGTGTGTATGTACATTTGCACACCTCACTTGAGCCCAGAGTTACCTTGTTCTGTAAGACTCAGAGAGGGTAAGTGACTTGACCAAAGACACACAGCAGGCACAGAGCATGAAGGAGATGAATGGTATTTGTGTGCCTGTCTGCCTTCAGGGCAGTGTTTAAGGGATTATCCTGTTTCCTCTCCAGAAGGCCTTGTTCTTATCCTTGGCTCAGGGCAGTCCCTGAGCAGCGCTGGGAGGTCCACTCCCCAGGCCGAGCTCTCTCCTTGGCGCAGATGCTGCTCAGGCTGCCCGCCCTGTTCTGGAAGACTGGGGGTGGGTTCTCCTGCCACTCTGAGCCAGGCATGAAGAGGATCCGCCCCCTGCCTCCAGTTGTGTTTGACAATGCGCCCTTTGTCCCCTGGTCCAGCCTCCTCCGGGCTCCCAGCACAGTTCTCCCGCCTGTGATGTCATGGCAGGCTCTTTCAGAAGGGCTAGTGTTACCCTGACTGGGCTACCCTGAACCCTTCCTGGTCAGGGTTAACGTCCCCAAGAGCCCCAGTGGAGGGGAGAGAGAGAGGAGAGAGAGAGAGAGAGAGAGAGAGAGAGAGAGAGAGAGAGAGAGAGAGAGAGAGAGAGAGAGTGTGTGTGTGTTTGTGTGTGTGGTGTTATTCCATCCACACAGCAACACACAGGTCTCAACTGGGTCTTTGGCTTTGCGTTTTTCTCTCCTCTCCCACAAGCTACCTCCAGCCTCTTGGCCTGTGAGTGGATGAGTCATTGAGCTGGCCTCTCCCAAGAGCCTTGGGCGTGAGACCCTGTCTTTTTGCCAACCGGAGGGGCCTCTGGTCAGCACCATACCCCTAAGTGTCCCTGCAAGTGGCTTCATGCCCTGGCCTCCCTGGCTCCACAGGGATTCTATGGGATTGTGGGCTCAAGGGAGCGTGCTTAGGAGAGAGTCTCAGAAGGAGATCAGTCTACTTCAGCGGAACAAACAGGGCCCCAAGGGTCTGCTCAAGTCTGGGTACCCCAGATCCTCTGACAGCAATTTAGAAAAATGGGTCTTTGCAGAGTGACTCCAGATAGGATCACCCTGGGTTTCCTGATTGGCCCTGATTCCTGAACGGTTTCATCATAAGCAGAGTGACTCTCAGGAGAGAGGCAGAATGGGCACCATGGCTATAGCGAGGACACCTGGACTACCCGTGTGTGGAGGAGACTTCCAGCCTGCCCAGAACCCTGGGAACGGTCGACCAGGCCTCCACACCTGTGGGAGAAGCTAGTTCTGTATTTTAAAGTACCTTACTTGTGGTGACTTTTTCCAGTAGTTTGGGAAAGACTTGGCCTGGAACGCTATTTTCCGGAGTAGGCTCACCTAGGCTCACTACCTGCCTGCTGAGTGACCTTGGGTCTTCACCCAGCCTCTCTGTGCCTCTCTCTTCACCGGTGTAGTGTTATCAGAATGGGATCTCCAGCCAGGCTGTTAGATGACTGGATAGGATGCCAGCAGGGCTTGATGAGAGTCAGACACAGGGTTGGCCACAGAGATGGCAGGGTTGGTCTGTTACCATGGTGACCACTTAGGCCCCGGGATGGAAGCAGTATTGCCCTTTGGGAAGAGTTTCTTTCTTCACTGTGTGACATGGAGCTGTTCCAGGCACACAGATGGAGAACAAAAGTAGAGAGGCCTGGGGAAGGGGGTATCTGCAGGGTGTCTTGCCCATCCCCACCAGGGGCTGGGTGGTCCTGGAACTTGCTGTGTAGACTGTGCTGATCTTGAACTCACAGAGATCCGCCAGCCTCTGCTTACCAGTGCTGGGATTAAAGGTGTGTGTCACCACGCCTGACTGACCCCTTTTTTATATTCTAGGAAACTGAGTCCCCAGACGGTAGAGGAGATGCAGTGGGGGAGGCGTGTGGGTCACTCCAGGGTCCCAGCCCGACCGGCCTGTTTATTGGCTCTGGGCTCCCCAGCCATCGCAGAGAGGCCACTGCGTTCCTGCAGAACCTTCACGGAGGCTTCAGTTACTGCCAGGCAGTGGAGTATGTCTGCTGCCAAGGACTGACCCAGTTCCCCAAGAACTGTGAGGAGCAGGCACTGTCTGCAAGGCCTGTGTCCCTGTTAGAGCCACCAATAGCAAGGAGAGGAGACGGGCACGCCCGCATTGGCTCCAGGAGGAGAGGCTGGCAGGGTTCCCGACCCAGAAGCAAGCATTTGACCACTTCCTCCTTGCTCTATTCTTCATGGAAGAGGGACCCAGTGGCCGGAGAGTATCGCTCACTGTCTCCCTGTGGCAGTGGGTGAACTCTGTTCCTTCTTGTGTTTAGTGCAGGAGTTTTAAGTAACGAAACAAAAGCTTCAGGCACAGTTGGATCCAGGCGCTCGGTGTTCATTCTTTGGAACTCTGCACTAGTCATCACAGGTGCCCGATATCGTGACGCCCATCTGCGATCCTAGCATTTGGGAGGCCTGGGGCAAGAGGATCGGAAGTTCAAGGTTGTCCTCAGCTACATAGTGAGTTCCAGGCCTGCTTCTTGGGCTGGGGGCTAACTGTAGGGTACTGTGGGGTGGCTGCCAGGGGGACTGGGGATAGAATGCTCAGAGGAGGTTGGGCACACAGTAACAGCCTCTCTGCCGCTGGCTTGCTCCATAGGGTGTAGACCTACAACCGGCCTGGTGTTGAACAACCAGTGTATCTTTTTGGGGTAAATGAGGCTCATGGATGGCCCATTGGGCAAGTGAACCTGCTACCTCCCCTCTGTCACCAGGGCTCCCGACTACCTGTAGGCCACCTCTAGGCAGACTGGTTTACTGTGTAGTCAGCTTTGTGCAGAGACCACGCTGGGAGATGTTCCCAAGTACAGCTAGCTTTCTGGTCTTGCCTGGGGTATTTGGGTTCCGGGGGTCCTCCCAGCTCAGACCCTGGGTCAGTGTTGTCCATAATCTCGCCTGGCTTGCATGCTTGGGGGGGCAGCGGCCAGTGGCTCCTCCTTTGTCTCCTGTCTAGGTCCTCTTCTCTGGATCCTTAGTGATCTGGTCCTGTCTACTCTGGGATCCCCGGTGGGCTTAGGACCCAGAGCTGCTTCTGGGGACTAGGGTATCTGGGTCCTGCTGTTGGCCCCTGGCCACAGGGCCTCCAGACCTTTATGGTTGCCTGACCTCAGATCAGATTATCACTGAGTTGCTGGGCCGTAACTGGTGAATCTTGTATGTACTGGTGAATCAGTTGTGCTGATCCAAAGTGGGCAGCCCCTTGTCTGGGTGTCCAGGTGGCCACAGGTCTCTGGCTGGCAGGGAGGGTTGGGTAGGTAGTGCTGTGGCCAGCCCTGGGCTGATTAGGGCATTGTAGGGGTCCTACCACTGGGCAGCTAGTAGCCGGCTTTTTTGACTGCAGAAACATTGGTCCTCATCCACATGTGGCTGTCTGGTATTCCCTTCAGGCATCTTTGATCTCTCCTGGATTCCTCCAGAAGCATCCCGAGGCCTATGTGTGCGAAGGGACAGATGGGTAGCTTCCAAAGGCTATGCAACTCTGGGCGGGTGGGTAAACGTGTGGGTAGGTGGGCAGGTGGGCAGGGGGGGTTCTGGCCCTGTCTGGATTGCCAGGTCATGGCGTGCATGAAACCAGCGGTTCTGAGAGGATCCCTCCCAGCCTTTAGGCACCGTGCGTAGTGAGCTGGTGGGTTGCAGCCCAGCAGATGGGGAGACACTGCTGGGCCGGCCCGGCCAGCCTCAGGTTTTGTGGGGTGAGATGTGTTGGAGAGGAGACCTTGTGCTCTTTGTGCAGGGCACGGAGTCTGGGGCCTACAGCACCTCCATCAAGGGCCTCCTGGAGAAAACATGAGTGTGTGTGTGTGGGTGCGTGGGTGCCTGCGTTGTGATAATTACCTCAGGGTCTTGAATTGCATGGTTGGGAAATGTTGAGTGCTTTCTTAGCGTGCAGCTGATCTCCAGGGTTCTTCCCCTTTGAAATTCTGCCTCTGCGATCCCTCCCCCATGCCCTTCAACTCCCCGCCTCCCGCTGCTACTGTGTGTTTCTGGCTACCGCTTCTGTGTCCCCCTGAATCTCTCTGTGCAAAAGGGAGATGAAGGACCCAGGCCTATGTCTCTCTCTAGTGGCTTTGGCTAATCACCTGCTTCCCTGCCTGTGACTGTACCAGGACCTAGAGTAAGCAGAGTGCTTCAGGACCACCCAGCTAGTGTCCCCTCCCCCATTTAGATCCCAGCCCGTTGTCTGATCCAGCCTCTGTGGGCAGAGTAGCCACAGACATGGCCAGATGGGTGCGAGGGCTTGATGGAAACCTGAGGCTACCCAGGGTGGCTGGGGCGTGAAGAGGAAGAGCTGGGGACCCGAGAACCTCGTGCCCAGGGATCACCCGAGTGGGCTGGGGAGATGCTTCAGTCAGCAAAGTATTGTATGCAAGGGTGAGAACCTGTGTTCCATCCCCAGAACCCACAGAGAAAAGCCAGGCATGATGGTGTGTGCGTCTAAGTCCAGGTCTGAGGTAGAGACAGACTGATATGCCTTTCTCCTCAGGAACTCCAGGTCCCAGTGAGAGATCCTGTCTCAAAATACAAGATGGTTAGCCCCAGGGGTTGACCCCCAAGCTTGACCTCTGGCTTTAATGTTTGTTCGTATGCAGGTGCACATGTGTACACACACACACACACACACACACACACATTAAGCACAAGGAAGGCTACGAGGAAGAAATGGCTCTGTCTGCCTTGTAGGAACTGGTGGCTGGCCGCAGCCCAGGGTACACCCATGTGACTAAGCTGGGACCAGAACCTATGGTCCACGCTTAGTCAGAGTTCTTTAGGACTTGGGAGGCCGAGCACTATGGGTGTTGTATGATCCTGAACAGAGGAGAGCTTCTTTCTGTGCCTCAGTTTCCTCATCTATTGAATGGTTCAGGTGTGCTTGGTGACAGGCTCACAGCCTTCAGCCACATTCATACACCGTGAACAGGACACACGATGGGGACTTACTGCCGCAGGCTAGGAAAGGGGGCCCTTCGAGCGCCCTGTGAAAGCTGGAGGGTTTGGAGGCTTTTCCCTGGGACAGTGCCTTTCTAGAAGCAAAGACTGGCCCACACCTCTTTGTAATAACTTACCAGTGTAGCCTCCCAGCGGAAGCACAGAGAGGTCTGTACCCAAGGTTGCACAGCAGCATAAGGGGTGGAGTTGGTATCGGCCGTTGTTGCATCCATTTGCTACAGTAGTTTATGTGGTTCTGTTGACGGGGAGCTCCCTAGGATTGGGTGGCTGTTGTTGACCAAGAGACTGTGACTTGGCCTTCAGTCCCCATTGCTTCCACTGTTTGCTTGATTCTGGCTGGGGCTGGGGAGGAAGAGGATGTGGGGCACGGGGTTGGAGCCCTTAAAGTTGTACTCAATGTCTAGGTTTGGTCAGGGGCCTCAGAAAACCCCTGCGAAGGCATCGCCAGAGGTCAGACTCCTCATCTGGCAATATGGTGTGCTGGCGGCCTCTGGCTCTCACAGAGACACCGGGGAGGGAGGCAGATCTGTCAGGTGGCGTGGGCAGCGGTGTGGTGTGCCTGTCTATAAGACTTGGTGCCTGTGGGAACTGGGCTATACTGTGTCCTACTAGGGTCCCCCACCCAGGGAACCTGGCAGCTTGAGTTCTGAAGCCTGCACAGGGATTGTGGCCCTCCATAGTGGATGTGAGCTCTGGCCTCAGACTACAGCACACATTCTAATTCTGGGGAGCCCCCATCATCTCCTGTCTTCCTGCTCTAAGTTCTGTGCCAGTGGGTGCCGTTCCCAGGAGGCTTCACGCTAGTACTGCGCACAGTGTGTCTCATGGCTGTCACCCCAGTCTCTATACTGTCCAGCTGCTCCCCATTATCCCACCTCCTGTGTCTGAGCAAGGCCACAAGTGCCATAGACCTACCTGCAGTCCTGCCTGCTGCCATGGGGCAGGGACACAGGTGAGCCCTTACATCACCGTGGCTAGCCCCACCTCTGCTGGGCCCAGTCTCCTGCTGAGCACCCAGTCGGCCAAGCAGCCGGTGAAGACAAGGAACCAGGCAAGGGATATTGGCGTGCACGTCACCTAAGGTGTGTGGTGCACAGGGATGGCCTGAGGATGTCCCTGCCCGAGGCCGTGACTGTAGTGGTGCACACCCAGGGTTCAGCAGGTCCCCACCCTTGCAAGGTGACATTGTTTGCTCCACGGAGGCTGCCTTGTTGAGATTGCCTTACTGAGAGCCTACAGAATTCCAGGCTCCTCCCTTGGCGCTGCCTAGACAGGTTCCTCCTGGCGGCACAGCCAGGACCCTGCCGTGCCCGGGCTGCAGCCACTCCACCGTGAGGTGCGTGACGATGTCCCTCCCCTGTCGCAAGCTAGTGAGGCTTCTGTCTGCCTCCTGCCCCGTGCTCTGCCATCTGCTCACTTCCCTTCCCAGTCACTGTTGCCCTGCCCCAGCCTGTCCCCAGCTTGGATGTTTAGAGCAGCTCACCAGCTGTGCTACCCATGGCAAAACACTGACGCTGTGCTGTCCCTCAGCCACCTTCTGTGGCTCTGCGTTGCTCCTGGAACACACTCTGTCGCTGCCATGGTCCCTGGGGCCTTGTGTGACCTTCTCCATCTAATTTGGTGGCATTTTCAGATGTACAGCATCCAGTGTCGCCTCTGGGCTCCCGCCGTGTTGATGCTCTCTGCCTGGAGAAGCTCTGCCTTCAAGTTCTCAAGACTGTTTCAAAGCCTGTGCCTCCCTCCTATACCCCGGCACTCTCCCTTTCCGACCTGTGTGCTGTGCCCTTTGTGGACATTCGTGTGAATTGGTCACGCACTGAACTGTCAGAAGGGCCTGACTCCTTTTACTCAGCGTGACACCCCTGGAGTCGTCTAATGTGCTCTGTGTCAGTTCTTGCCCTTTTTTCCCCTGAATAGCACTCCCTTTGAACGGGCAGACCATGCCGGTGGGCGTTTCTACCTTGTGGCTGTCAGAAATGAGGCTGTCCCGAGCACGCACCGTGTCTGTCTGACGCTTTGTTTCAGTTCTTTGGGTGCCTTGGAGCAGGAGTGCAGATCCTCAGTAATTCTGTATTTCAAGTTTTGAGGGCCTGCCAAATTGTTTCCCTAACTTGTGTTTTCCAAGCTGGCTACAAACAGGGCTGAGGGTAGAAGAGGTAAAAAGTGGATTGGATTGGTGGCGGCTGTGGCGCACGCCTTTAATTCCAGGGCTCCGGAGGCAGCGGCAGGATCTCTGTGCGGTCAAGTCCAGCCTGGTCTACAGAGCGAGCTCCAGTACAGCTAGAGCTACAACAGAGAAACCTTATCTCAAAAGAAAAAGAAACTGGATTGGATAAAACTCGGTGGTGAGGTTGAGGTAGGGTGGGGTGGGGTCACTAGAGTCTCTGGCTTTGGACCACCCTGCATGTGGGGACACTGGAAAGGAGTTGGGGGTGACCTTGGATGATGCAGCGCCTGTGTTCCCAGTGGATGCCTTGTGAACTTGGGGTGGAAACCAGCTAGGCTATGCGGAGGTGTGAAGTTCCCCAGGGTGGCCTGGAGAGGCATGGCGACCTCTCTGCCTCCTGAGCCTATGGTCTCTGTGCCCGCATTTCCACAGGTCAAGAGGGTTGTGGATCGTTTCCATCTCCCAGTCTTCCTGTGTCTCCCCAAATCAAATGATGGCTTCTGAGGCCATCCACGGTACGCATGGTGTGGATCGTGCTGGACGGTCGATCTTGGGGTGGGGCTGCACCTGTGGTGCTGCAGGCTCTGAAACTGGGCAAGAGGTGTGGTGTAGACTTGTTTACACCCGCCCTCCCTCCACGCAGGCCACCGTTCTTCCCGCCACAGGGTTGCTTGTTACTGCAGCTGGTGTGGGGTGATGGAAGCGGTGAGCACTTGGGCTCACTGCTCACTGGGGACTCAGCACGCGCTACCCTGTGAGTGCTGACACGGGCCCACACTTTACTGGGGTGCGGCAGAGGTCTTCTTGTACACAATTAGTAGTTGTCTTCTTAACGTTTTTTAAGCTGGGAATTAAACCCAGGACCTCTCAAACACTAGGCAAATTCTGTGTTACTGAGCCATGCCCCCAGGCCCTCACTGGGGGATTCTAGGTAAGGACCTACCACTGATTGTTTCCCGGACTTTATTACTGTTTTGTTTTGCTTTGCTTTTCCAAGACAGGGTTTCTCTGTGTAGCCCTGGCTGTCCTGGAACTCCCTCTGTAGACCAGGCTGGCCCCTGCCTCCTGAGTACTGGGATGAAAGGTGTGTTCTTAGATGCTCTGCTCCTTTTCACCTTTTATTTTGAGATAGGGTCTCACTTAGTTGCTCAGGCTGTCTTTGAACTTGCAATCTTCCTGTCTCAGCCTTCTAACTTCTAAGAAGCTGGATGAACAGGCCTGTACACTGTGCCTGGCTGTGTTGTCTTCTGATCCTTCTACTTGGTATAGTGCTGGGTCTCCGTATACCACAGTTTGGCATTTCTGTCACCCTGGAGAAAAGGGACCGACTTTGAAGAACATCTCAGAGAGAGAGAGAGAGAGAGTGTGTGTGTGTGTGTGTGTGTGTGTGTGTGATGGCTTCTTGGATCTGCAATCCTCACCCTCCCTGTTTTGTTTCTCCACATGAGGCGGTCACTGGCTGACATAGACCACCTGCTGTTTGGAGGACAGCTAGCCCAAGAGGAGGAGTCAGATGGAGTTAGAGGGAGCTGGGGGTCTGATCATTCTCCTCCTTGTCCGTAACCACACGGAATACAGCCCCAGCCTCAGCTCTGGGGTGCAGTGTGAAAGGGAAGAGAGTTTTATGTGGGGTTTAGTAGGGAAAGGGAAGGACCATGGGGATTCCAAGACTTCCCCCTGGGGCCCCTTAGCCTCTAGCTTCCCATTCTTGATCACTGGGCTATTCTCATAGCTCTTCTTTCTGTGTTATCTGTGGAGGCTCCTGCCTGGAAGGTGGTCTTTATCGTCCTGGACTTGTTTGGGGTCCTCCTGTCCAGGATGCTTGTGTCTGGTCCTCACTGTCCAGTTCTCTAACTCCTAGTGGCACCAGGCCACCCTCATGTGTATCCTGTTCACATCACGCGTCAGTTTCCGGCGGAGGAGACGGGAGCCGAGCAGCTTTGCTCTGCCCTAGTCACCCCGTGATCCATAGTGGGTCATTGGTGTGGACCGTTCTGCTAGAACACAACCCAGGGACAGGCCTGGCAGCTGTGAGCTGGAGTTGCCAGGGGCTTTTGGAGAACTTTGCCCTGGAGACCTGGAAAGTCCCAGCTGTGGAGTGAGCTGGCTGGCTGAGGTGGGTGTGGGAGCCGTTGGACCTGGGTATGGTGTCCGCAGCGAGGCTCCCAAGCCTGCTTGTCCAGGCCCTGGCTAGTAGAGAGGTGGCTGTGGAGGGCAGGCAAGGCATTATGGCTTTGGGCTGTCAGTGGGAGGAGGCTTGGGCAGGAGGAAGGACTAGGCCCTGGAGCTGCCTCTGGCTCAACTGCTTTCTGTTTTTTCCACAGGCACCTGTGAAGAGGTCGCCTGCCAGCAGATGACCAAGACCAGCCCTTAGTCCTAGCTGCAACTGACTGAGAGTGTATTGGCCCCAAAGCCTGTCTGGACCACAATGTCAGGATCCACACAGCCTGTGGCACAGACATGGCGGGCTGCTGAGCCCCGCTACCCGCCCCATGGCATCTCCTACCCGGTGCAGATCGCCCGACCCCATACGGTAAGAGGCATGTCTGCCCAGTACCACCTCTGATACTCTAATTCATCTTCTGAAGACAGGCTGCTGTGGCCCTTGTTGTTTTGGTGGTAGTCCGAAGTGGGGAACCACACAGAGGCTGCTGGTAGCAACCAGGTATGGTGATATAGGCCTGTCATCTCAGCATTATGTGGGTGGAGGCAGTAGGATTGTGATTTTGAGCTAGCCTGGGCTACGTAGCAAGCCCTTATCTCTGTGTGAGGAGATGGAGGCTGGGGCCAGGCTGAGTAGAAACCTTGCCTGTCTCTTGATTGGCAGTCGGGTTGGCATGTGTAGTGGAGCGCCTGCCATGTATATTCCCCTCACAGTCACCCTCGTCTTTGCTGTTTGGGACTGGGGTGGGATGGGGAGGGAGACTGAGGCCACACCCCCGTTTCCTAATCTTGGTCTTGGTGCCTTTTTAGCTGTAGGACTCTGAGGCCCAGATCAGTGTCTGCTCTTGTTGTGGCCCTCTGAGACCCTCTGTGTGCTGCACCCCACTTTCAAGCGAGGGCCCTCCTCCCTGCTGCACTTCTCGTGCGCCTGTTGTATACGAAGTCTCTAGCTGAGGAGGCGCGAGAACGAGCAGTCACAGCTGGGTGGGAGTTGCCTTTCGTGTGTAGTGTATCTGGGCTCATGTCTGTCATGGATGAGTGGTCCATTTCCGTGACAGAGCCGTAGTTGTGTGGGGCGTGTCTCTACTTGTGAGTCCCATGAGCCCCAGGGCCTGGCCTCAAGGTCCCATGCATAGTGGCTTCCCTCAGAACTGAGGTACAGAACCGGCCTCCGTGAAGGGTGTTCCCTGTGTGGTGCACGGCGCTCTCAGAGTGGCGGGTCCTTGGGTGGAGCCGAGGCCTGTGGGCAGTGACGGTAGTGGTGGGCTCCTACGCTCCCACAGCTGTCACGGCATTGCTCTCTGAGCACCTGCTGTCACAGCCATCCCGGCAGCAAGAACAGCAGCTCTCCCAGCCGGCGATGTTAGGGCTTCTCAGTTCTGTCACCCATAAAGTAGGGGTGAGGGGAGCACCCACAAGAATGCCTATACACGCCCCCATGGGGCTGTCTGCCACCACCATAGCTTGGTACTGTCAAAGCCATTTCCTGGAGGGGCCCTGCCTGGGTTCCCCTTTCCCTCCAGGCAGATGCCTGTGGCTCTCTCCGTTCATATTGCTCACCTACCTTCTCCCTGTGGACCCAGCTTCAGGGAATCCGACTGCTGCAGCCCTTTCCTCCCGCCTGCCTTCCTGCCCTTTGCCCCATTCATGTCCTCACCCCAGCATGTGGGGTCACTGGCTGACCTAGGCACCTCCCACTCTCCGCCTGGGCCACTGGTGACGCAGGATGCCGCTGGACAGGACCCAGTGGTCACTACCCCATCTGGGGTGAGTGTGGTCTGATGGGAGAGCTGTAGGTTGGAACTGTGTCCACGTGCTCCTTTCTAGGGGACCTGTTTGCTCTTTGGCCTCTCATCCTTGCTGGGCCACCAAGTGGGAGGGGGAGGGGGATGGGGTTGGGGGTGGCGACTGCTGATCCCTGGGGTCCATCCAGGGTCTCACTCTCCTGACAGGGATTCAGGCCTCATTGCTTCTCTGTGCTGGCTTGGTGAGGGCTGGGGTCTGTGTTCTGTGTTCTGGGGCCTCTGGTTTCTCCTGTAGCCCTTTCTTCCCCATGGCCCTGTTTCCCAAGCCCCTTCTCCACCCTCTCCCTCAAGCTGTAGCTTCTGCCCACAGCCCTTTCTCTCAGCCTCCTCACCCCCACTTCCCCCTCCAAGGCCCTTCCTCAAGACAACCCCCTCCCCGCCCCCTCCCCCCTCCTCCCTCCCCTGTGGCTTAAGAGCACAGCCTGGAAAGGCCATCCTTTTGCTTAACAAGTCTATCTTGGGAAAGAGAGGGCAGAGAAGGCAGAGAGGAGAAATGGAGGAGAAATGGAGGCACAGCAAGGCCGATGCCCCAGAAGAGAACACAGCATCTCGGACAGCCGCGTGTTCCAGCCCAGTCTATAGTGTCCTGGGCCTGGGGACTGTGACGTTTGGTCTGGGTCACTTACACATGTTCTAGAAGGCCTGTCTTCCCAGAGGCCCTACCCTCTCATTTCAGTCAGGTCAAGTGTTTATATAAAATGCTGTGGTTCTACTGAGGTGACATCATGCTTGGGCCATGAGCCGGTTTCCATGTGATGTGACAACAGGAACCCTGACAGTAGAGCACCCCTACCTCCGGCGTCAGACTCAGTCCCCTCCTGACATCCAGGGATGACATGCTTCCTATAAGCTGCCCAGATCCTGTGGTGTCATGTCTGTGCCCTCCTTCCGGCTCCCTGCTGCTGGCCGTAGTGCGCCAGAGCCACGTACCCGCAGGTCAATGCAAGGTGTGTGCCAGGCTGCCTGACGAAGTTGGCGGTCCCCGGCCTTGGCCTGGGGCCCAGCTGGCTGACTCTCGGCTGTAGGATGAACCTTCAGGCTACTGTCCAGTTGTCACAGACCTGCTGTGCCTCACAGGGCTCAGCCTGCCCTTGGCTAGTGAGACTGGATGCTGACTGAGGCTGATGTGATGTCCTGGGTACGTGGGCTCACTGAGGGGTCCTGCACCACCTGCGCATGTCACAGCCCTGCCTCAGGGCCTCACCCATCTGTCCATTCATTCATTAACTTACTCGTTTACCCATTAACTCACTCACCCATTCATTCACTCATTCATTCATTTGTTCAACAAATGCTGATCAATCAGGTTTGTCACCTGTCAGCTTTGAAGCCTTGACGACAGAGCTGTGAAGGCGGAGAAGCCCTCTTACTTTGGGGAGTTGACATTGTCTTTGGGAATGGTGAGCAAAGACAAGCCAGGGAGGCCATATTTAAGTGGGGAGGCGGATATCGACAGTAGAGCTGGGACCCGAGAGGAGGGACAGGCCAGGCGCATGGGGCCCAGATGAGCAGCGCTCCAGGCTGAGGTGAGGCTCCCTTGGAATGAGCGCATTGTTCAGGAGTGACCTATGAATCCGGGGTTCACAGGAGTGGGCTGAACTCTACCTCCATATGATCTCGTGTGGTTCTCTACTTCCTGGACTTGTTCTGGGGTACAGTTCATTATGGATGAACTGTGCTTCTTGGGGCTCCCTGTTCTGTTTGCTATGGAAATATACAGGGGCTGGGGTGGGCCTCCGCTCCTGAGTCAGGCCCGCTGTCATCATCTGTAGGGCGGGACGGAGCCTGTAGCCTGCAGAGTGCTATCAGAGAGTACCCGTGTCATCTCTCCCTGCAGAGGGCCAGCCCGAGTCTCACACTGCAGGACCCATGCTGTCCTTGCTGTGTGCCTGGAGGAGCGGCTCTTGCTTTCTGGGCCCATCATTCTCTCTGTTCAGACCACCCACGATGTCCCCCTTGTGTGGCTGCCTTGGGGTCACATTAGTCAGCTTGTGCAGAGTGCCTGGCTGTGGTGACCTGATACAGTCTCCCTCTCAGGGTCCTCTCTGTGGGATCCTTCCCCTTGAAGTCCTCCTTGTAGGGTCGTCTGCGTAGGTAGTCTTGTCCTTCCCTTGAAGTCTGGGCTCTGAGGATTCCCAGCTGCTTCCACACCCTCAGCACACCTGACCAGTGCCATTGATTCTCTGCAGTAATAACTGCTCTAAGACTCAAAGCATGGGCTGGAGGGATGCCTTAGCAGTTAAGAGCCTGTGCTGCTTTCAGAGGATCTGAGCTTGCTTTCAAGCACCCACGTCCATCAGTTTGCAGTTAACTCCAGGGGATCCAATGTTTGGGCACTGCACACACAGACACACACACACACACACACACACACACACCCAATTAAAGATAAATAAAATCTAAAACAAAATAAAATAGACCAAAAGAGAGAAGAAAATATGCCAGAGGAAAGCTAAGTGACCTATAATCCATGCTGTCTGAAGGCATACCCAAATCAGACATAGCTAATCGATTGCCATGCGGTGTATCTAAGAATTGACTAATCGGCCTGGTACAAGCTGGAAGCCTGTCTTGTTTTTCCTATTAGAGATGGTGTGCACACTCAGCCTCTCTCCCCTCCCCCCTTCCTCTCATCTTCCCACGGTGATAAGGTGATCTTGGCCCATGTGAAAAAAATCTATAAGAAGGCTTTATTCAGGGATTGTGGGGTCCAGGTTAAGACTGAAGGTGCTAGTGAGCAGCGAGAGGGCCCAGCACGGAGTTGAGACTCGAAGATTGGGGGGATTTATCAACTGTATCGACTCCCCAGCACTCTGCCGCATCAGTGGGCTGAGGTTGAGGCCCCCTGCATGGACCGTGATGACCCAAGCACGGTCAGACCAGTGACATCATGTCATTGCAGCCTGCTCTACAGGCTCCTGAGCAGCAGCTCGGCTGAGACCTGGCTTGTGGGGCCGGCATTCTGGCCCCATCTGCACTGGCGACACAGTGCGTCCCTCTCTGTGATACCTGAGCCCGGCTTTCACAGGGACACTGTCCACAAAGGTACCCGGGTCTCCCCAGGAGGCTGACGCATCTCTACTCTTAGGGGCGCTCAGTGCTCGCCAGTCCCCGTTCTCTGCCCTGTGTCAGTGGGCAGGGCCTGGAATAAGTGACCCGTTCTCCTCTGCGTGGCCTTCCTTCTGAACCGGCAGCCGGGTGGTGTGGGCAGGGGCGAAGGTGGGGTTTGCAAGCTCCCTGTCCATCCTGTGGCCTTGGAGGGACTGTGCTTAAATCCCCCCCAGGCTCAGGTGCACCGACTGGAGATGCAATGGCAATGCAGGCGCACTTACAGGTCCCAGTGAGGCCTTGTGAGGAGATGTAGAGTCCGGCGTTGTGGTTTGTGACCCTCCTCTACATCAAGGGGTACCCCAGCTGTGCCTTGTAGCTGGACAGGGCATGATGGGAATATCGCCGTGGCAATCGTGTCTAGAGGACGTAGGCCAGGACTCATGTGGACCTCTCTGCGCTGGGTGGCCAAGAAGCTGCTATGGGCCCTAGACTTGCTCACCGCTCCTTTTCTTCCACAGGATGTGGGTCTGCTTGAGTACCAACACCACCCCCGAGATTACACCTCGCACCTGTCACCCGGCTCCATCATCCAGCCGCAGAGGCGGCGACCCTCACTGTTGTCTGAGTTCCAGCCTGGGAGTGAAAGGTGAGGAGAGGTTGCGACTCCTTGTCTAGGCTGAGCTGTCTCTTGGGTAGATACTGAAACTTTTTGTGAGTCCAGACTTCAGCCCTTCCTGTCTGCCACATGCTTCTGGTGGTGTCCCAGGGCCATGACAGGGCTGTGGTCTCCTCAGGACCAGAGGCTGTGGACTTGCTGGTGGAGGAGGCAGCTGTGACCATCTACCCAGGGTTGGGGAGAGTGGTTAAGAGTCAGAAGGCTCACAGCTCTCCACTTGCTGCTAGACCAAGTTTAACATCAGGAGTGCTGGGATCAGCTAGTGATGTCTGCCCCGGGAGGGTGAGAAGGAATAGTGTTGGGTGTGCTGTTCTTCATATAATCCCGTAGTGCTTCCCCAGGCCTGTGTCTTAGAGTCACCAAGGGTTTGTTCAAATGTAGAGTCTTGGTCAGTAGCATTGGGTAGGTCTTAAGTTTTACATTTTCAGTCCGCTCAGGAGTGTCTGTGGGGTCTTCAGGCTGCATTGAGTGGTTCAGGCTGGGTGGTCACCACAAGGCCTCATGAATTAGAACTATATCTTCTCCTGTCAGGGAAGACAGTAACTTCCTAGCAAGGCTCCTCATGAGAACTTGGTTAGGTGAACACCTGGAGTCTTGGCCCTGAGCTCTGTCTCCGGTGTGATGTGTGCCCCTGGCCTCCCACAGGTCTCAGGAGCTCCACCTGCGCCCCGAGTCTCGCACCTTCCTGCCTGAGTTGGGCAAGCCTGACATAGAATTCACAGAGAGCAAGCGCCCGCGGCTGGAGCTGCTACCTGATACCCTGCTGCGCCCTTCACCCCTGCTGGCCACTGGGCAGCCCAGTGGGTCTGAAGACCTTACCAAGGTAAAACCCTGGCCAGGCCGATTGGCTCTTCGCCGCCACCACTGCAGCTGTGGGCATGGAAGGGGCTGCAGGGCGGAGGCAGGGAAAGGCTGGGTAGAAGGAGCAAGGACAGCTCTGGCATGGGTGTGAGGGTGGGACCGAGCTCTGGGACTGCCGTCAGTCAAGGAGAGCAGGTGTGGAGGAACTGGGGAAGGTATCTCTAGCCTCCAGCAGTGCGTACAAAGCCCGTGGCAGGGCCTGTGGCAGGGCCGGCGTGTGGCTGTTAGCACTGTCTGGAATGAACGGGAATCGGGAATCGAGAGTGCGGGCCCTGTGGAGCTTGGAGCAGAGAGCGGGGAGCTGGTGGGCCTGAGCCAGCCATTCGTCCTTAGCACATTCTGTGTGCCCCACTGGGGCCAGGCTGCATAGGCAACAGCTCACGTAGGACAGTGACTTGGACCCCTCGGGCTCCATGCAGCAGACTGGACAGCCTGGACTGTGCTGTGTTTGAGCACTGGAGAAGGGGACTCTGGGGTCCCATGAGATGAGACAGGACAGGTGGGATGGTTGCTGGCATGTCAGGTCTGGAGTTGATGTGCCAGGTAGACTGACAGCCCCGCTGCTGCCCAGGTCTAACAGGCTCTTGGGTATCAGGCTTCACAGGTCTATATCTGTAGCCACATGGCCTTGGGGAGCCCCAGAGCAGTGTCAAGCTGGGCCCTGTCTCCGGAGAGACTCTCTGCACTCCAGGGGGCAGTGGCCATCTACCCTTCTCTCAGCTCTGTCCTCTGCTCACCCCCCTGGCTAGCGCTCTATCACCATACTGTATCTCAGCCCCCCGCACCCCTCCCATAGGGTCTTGCTAAATTGGTCAGGTTGGCCTCTGTAGTTCGGGCAGGCCTTGAAATCACAGCCTTGCATAGAGTCCCGTGTAGCCCCGACTTGAGGCCTGTGACATCGGCCAGGCTTGATCTAAACCTTCTGTCTGTTCTTTTGCCCCCGCTGCCCCAGGCTAGGGCCTCTCTGAGCCCTGTGTGCTCCTTGTCAGTCAGGTGCAGTAGCAGGCCGAGCAGGCCAGCTCTGAGTGGCCCATGCTATCTGGATAAAAGGGTTTGGCTGTGAGCCTGGCACACACACCTCAAAGCTGGACCAGGTGACCAAACTCCGGCCTCTAGAGGAGAGTAAAGACGCTGGCATGAGCTCTGGAATGTTCTTGGCGTGTTAGAGCCACAGGAGTCCAGCCCGCCCCCAGCCTGCTGTGCTCAGCGGCTGTGACCCCTGTCTAGTGCGCTAAAGCAGGTGCCATGATATCGGGATATAGCTGGACTTTGCTTCCCGCCCCAACTATCCCTGGGAAATGGAGCTGAGTTGCAGACCAACAGACTGACCACTCACCTCAGGCAGCTCTCTCCTCTGAAGCTCCAGGACCCTCCCTCTCTATTTTCTTGTAACCAGTCAGCCACTTAGCCAGCACCCATATTCTGTCGAGTAGACTCCAGGTCTAGTCACTGTCTAGCCTGTGCCAGCCTCAGTTGGCCTGGGCTGTTACTCACCTGGACTGTGCCAATGGCCTCTCTTACCTCCCCCTACTGCCTCCTTCCTCCCCCCATCCCCCACTAGGTCATGTGGGGACAAGCACCCGCCTGGGTCCCAGACCTCCTTTCTCAGGCTGGAAAGTCTAGCTCTTTTTCAAGTGCCCACCAAGTCTGGTGTGACTGAGCCTGACTTCAGCGCTGCACACCAGCCTCTGTTGCATCTTTGTGACTTCTTACACCTGGCCCAGCCCCATCCCTAAGCCCTGACACGCTGCTGTGTGCCTGGCTCCCCTCTTTCCCTCAGAAGCTTGCTAGACTTAGGCAGTGGGTAAAGGCTGTTTGGGAGTCCCTGATGGAGTGTCATGAAGTCGTCTTGTCGTGGAACTCTGCTCACCTCACTGGGACTGGACTTGGGACAGGTGTGGTCACCGGGCCCTCTACCAGCCCTGCACTGTGGCAGCTGATTGGCCTGCTCCCTCCCTCCCTCCCCACTGTCCCTCTTGTCTTCCCCCTTCTGCACCCCTCTGCTGGGTCCTTCCAGCTCCAGTTGCCTATGTCCCTTTGTTCCTAACCCCCCCACCCCCCACCAATTCCAGTCACCATCCAGTCTCCCCGCTCTGTTGCCATTTGCCCCTCCCACCTGCCACATCTGTCTGTCCCAGTTTGTTCTTCTGTCCTCATCTGTCCATTTGTCTTTCCATCCTCTTGTACTATCCATCTATCCCTTCTTGCCCCCAGACCCCCCAGAAGTCCTGGGTCCCATGACTGGTGCCACCAGGATGGTCCTTTCCTGGTTGGCTGGAGATAGCGTCCCTACATGTGTCCAGTCTAGGTATCTGCCATGCCTTCAGTGCTGACAGGCTGAGGGTGACCTCTGATCACTGTATGAGGGGACTAGGGACTAGGGACTAGATTTGAGATGGGGAGTGGCCATTCAAGACAGTAAGGTGGGGTCTTCCTCCCTGCCTTGTACCCCATGCTGGTGAGTCAAGCAGCCCCAGGCTAGATGGAGGCCTGTGTGGGGCAGCCAGCAAGGAGGAGGCATGCCCAGGAAGGCTACAAGGATGACAGGCTAACACCAAGTAGGCATCTTCACAATCTTTTACGTGCCAAGGTCTTCCCAGCCCTGTGGGGGCCGACCTAGGGCATCCCTGTTTGGAGCTTAGGCTGAGAGTGAGAAGTGGGGGTGGGATTCAGGCAGGCAGCTTCTTCCCCACCCTAGGACTCCTGTTAGCCACAAGCCTGCCCTCCCTGCATTGTAGAAGGCAGAAGGGACTGTGCAAGGCCTCTTAGTGCATGGCCTCTCTACCTGGGTAGCAGGTGGGTATCTCAGGACCTGCTCTGGGTTTTGTATCTCCATGGGAACCTGTTAGCCTCTGCTGTCACCAGCTGCTCACCAGAGTGTCCCGGTCTTAGCCTGTGGCTCTTCTGAGGGTCTTGTCCTCACAGTCACCCAGTGAGGCCACTTGCGACTCAAATGTTCCTGTCACCCTGTCTTAGTTAGGGTTACCATGGCTATGATGAAACACTAGACCAAAAGCAACCTGGGGAGGAGAAGGTTTATTTGGCCTGTGCGTCCGCATCACTGTTCATCATTAAAGGAAGTCAGGACAGGAACTCACACAGGGCTGGGACTGGAGGCAGGAGCTGCCGCAGAGGCCATGGAGGGGTTCTTACATGCGTATTGACTTGTTCATCACGGCTTGCTCAGCCTGCTTTCTTACAGAACTGAGGACCACCAGCCTGGGGACAGCCCCACCCACATCAATCCTGGGTCCTCCCACATCAGTCACTAATGAAGAAAATGCTCTGTACGCAGGCTTGCCTACAGCCTGATCTTATGGAGGCATTTTCTCAAGTGAGGTTCCCTCCTCTCAATGATCATAGCTTGTTTTAAGTTGATATAGAACTAGCAGCACAGCTGACCCTTGTCATCTCGACACAAACACATCACTGTTAAGCCGCAACCTTTCCTTGCTTATTCATCCCCAAGATCACACATTAATAAAGACATAACTATAAAACATTTTATAAACGTTAAAAAGCCCCCACAGCCTTACAAATTAAAACACTCCGAAAGTTGTCTTTTTTAAAACATTCGGTCTCTTTTAAAATTCAAAGTCTGGGAAACTCTCAAATCTCTTTTTTAAAAATTTAAAGTCTCTTAACTGTGGGCTCCTGTAAATTCAACAGTAAGTTAAATGCTTTCTTACTTCAAGAAGGAAGAGCCAGGCACAGTTACAGTCAGATCAAAGTAACACCAGACTCTACCAGTGTAAATCACTCAGTGTCTAATTCTTGGGATCAGCTCACGGTCCTTGGGGTTCTCCAAGGGGCTTGGGTCACTTCCCAGGCTCCGCCTTCTGTCTTCTAAGCTTGGGCGGGTTCCACTCCACTGCTGCTGCTGTTCCTAGTGGTCGTCCCATGGTACTGACATCTCCAAAACGTTGGGGTCTTCTCCTGAACTGGACTGCATTTTCACCAATAGCCTCTCATACCTGTCTTCATGGTGCCAAGCCTCAGCATCTCTGCATGACCCTTCAGTCCTGGGCCTTCAGCTGCCACTGAGGCTGCGCCTTCACCAGTGGCCTCCCCTGGCGTCACACAGTGCCAAGCCACAGCTGCTGTCCATGACTCCTTCATGCCTTCAAAACCAGTACAACCTGGGTGATGCTACCAACCTTGGCTGCCTCTGGAACACAGTTCTGTGTGCTGATTCTCAGGAAACACCTCCCAGAAGATTTGTACCTCAGTTCCAGCTAAGCAGCATCAGTTGTCTCAGTAAAGCAGCGGTTTCACTTCAGTGGTGCTGCTCTCTTGTTAATCATGGCTGACTCTTCAGCCCCAGCTGACTAGAACCACAGCATCTTAATTCAAAATAGCAAATCTGCAGCATCCCGCATAGTCTTTAAGTAACTTTCGGACTTCCCTCTGGAACTTCACAAACCAGGCCTCCAGCATCTGCATTTTTCTCAACGCTGTTTTCTTCCAAGCTCCCACAGAGTAGTTCACTAAGCTTTGAACACTCAGTAGCTTTTCTTGCCCAAAGTTTCAAAACTCTTTCCATAGTCCTCCCCAAAACATCACGGTCAGGTCTGTCACAGCAGTACCCCACTCCTGGTACCAATTTCTGTCTCAGTCTGTTGCTATGGTGAAACACCATGACCAAAGCAACTTGGGAAGGAAAGGGTTTATTTGGCTTATGCATCCACATTACTGTTTATCACTGAAGGAAGTCAGAACAGGAACTCAAACAGGGCAGGAACCTGGAGGCATAGGTGATGCAGAGGCCGTGGAGGACTGCTGCTTACTGGCTTGCTTAGCCTGCTTTCTTACAGAACCCAGAATCATCAGCACAGGGGTGTCCCCACCCAGAATGGGCTGGACCCTCCTCCATCAATCACTAATGAAGAAAATGCCCTATAGGTTTGCCTACAGCCTGATTTTATGAAGGCATTTCTCTCAATCAAGGCTCCTTCCTCTGATGACTACCACTTGTATCATGCTAGCACACTCCCCTTTAGGGTCTCTGCTTTGTCCTTCTGCCTCTCACTCTCTCTGCTTGATTGTGTCTCCCTCTGTCTTTGACTGTCTCTCTTTCCTTGTCTCTGTCTCTCTCTTTCCCACCATCTGTCCCTCTCTCCCCTGCCTGGGCCCCGTCTGGGCTGGAGCCAGGCTCCAGGGGGATTGGGTGGGTGTGGATGGAATGTACATGGCTCTTGAGAGCAAACATGGTTTGTGAGGAGTCCAGCTGGAGGCAGGAGCAGGGCTTTGAGGGGAGTTTCTGGGCCCCCTACGGTTTGGCAGTGCCCTCCTGCTCGGGCTTCCCAGTGCCTTGAGAGTTCACTGAGCTCTGTTTTAGTAAACTCCAGGATGTCGCTGTAGAACCTTCTCTGAAAGGTCCTCGGGTGGTTGTGCCTGAGACACCAGATAAGCATAAACCTGGAACTCTGCTGCCTGTAACAGGGTCTGGGTTTGGTAGCTTCAGGCTGAGCTCAGCTGGGGTGGCTGACATCACCACACCCCATGCTGTGTCTTGGAGTGCTTGAGAGAGAGTATGTATGACTCTGGGCACACTCCTCCCCCAAGACCAGCAGACAGCAAGCCCTCTCTCCCTGTTCTGCAGTTCTATTCACTCTGCCATTCCCCTAACTCTGGCCTGGAACATGCTGCTGTGACTGGGTCAGCTGTAGGCCTCTGCTGGGACTGGAAGAGATCCCATCCTCAGGCCTTTTGTGACAGGTCTTTATGTCAGAAACTGAACATCTCTATGGCTGCCTTGAAGATTTCTGCCTAGGCATGGGATTGGGAAGAGTGACTGATTTAGCTGAGTCTGACTGACTGACAGACTGGGGAGAGACTGATTGACTGACTGACTGACTGACTGACTGGAGAGTGACTGGCTGGCTGGCTGACTGACGGGAGAATCTGACTGACCAGCTGACTGACTGACAAGAATCTGGGGAAGAGACTGACTGACTGGTGAGAGTCTGGTTGACTTAGAGAGTCTGGGGAGAGAACTGAATTGCTACTTGCTTTCTTGTTGGACTCAGGGCTTATCTGTCCTCAGGTTAGGGATCCACAGGAGGAGGGTGAGCAAGCAAAGTCACCTGCTGCTCAGAAGCTGGCCTGCAGGTGCCTTCTTTGTGTCTTAGCATGCCGGCACCAGCTCTCCCGTCATTGGCTTGTCATCTGTGAAGCCAGCAGCAGGACAGTCACAAGTCAGGGTGTTGACTCAACCCTGTCATCCCTCTGGAAAGAGTCCCTGTGTCTGAGGAGTCATTCACAGGCTCCCTCCAGCCTGCAGGCTGTCTTGGTGGGTGGATTCTCCCGTTCTGGATGTTTCTGTGATTGTGTTTCACAGTCCATGGCCTTTGTTCTTGAGGCCCATTGTGCGGGACCGTTTGGGTCAGGCAACAGGGACCTGCTGTGTATCTGTGCGCTGTGGGGTATGTGGGCCGGGTCATTTCCTGCCTGGTCCCGAGGATGAGCCACCATAAAAAAGACAGCTTGATCCAGGCAGTCCAGGAGTGAGCTCAGCCCCATGGGGTGGCTGGTGTTGCCAGCTGTGTCTTCTGTGCTGCCCATACTTGGAGGCAGAGCCAACCATCTATGGTGGCAGAGCTTTGGAGCTTGTCCAGGAAGTCTGGCCCATGGTTTCAGGTTGCCTGGCCCCACAACCCCTACCCTTACTCTATTTCCCTCCCTTTTGCTTGTGGGGAGCAGAGCAGAGGTGGAGGGAGATGACCACTCTTCTCAGGGGATCATGCTGGCTGGCGACTTCTGTCTCAAGACTGCTATTTAGACAGTTCCCTGGAGGAATATGTTGGGAGGAGAGCCTGAAGTCCCCAGCCCCCAGTGCGCCAGGTTCCTCTGTCGTCGTCTTTAGATGGCAGCCTGAGGCCAGGGCAGAGTCCTGGGCCGAGAGCAGCCGGGGACAGGGACCCTAAGGAGGAGGACAAATAGAAGTTGTAGGCGCTTCTAGCCTCCAGAGTGGTGGGGTGGGGGTAGGTGGGGCACCTGGTTGC
This sequence comes from Cricetomys ansorgei, assembly GCA_026225945.1. Taxonomy (NCBI): domain Eukaryota; kingdom Metazoa; phylum Chordata; class Mammalia; order Rodentia; family Nesomyidae; genus Cricetomys; species Cricetomys ansorgei. The sequence goes on from JAMJFZ010001012.1 coordinate 9,463,808, forward strand.
CCGGGCTGCAGTTGTTCCCAGGAATAAAGCATCCTGTGTCCTTGGAGTGCAGCTGTGTGGGGGCGGGGAACGGCCGCTGACTTTGCCTGGCCATGTCTGCCAGCAGCTGCTGTCTTGGCCCAGAGGGGAGCAGGGTGGGGCTGGCCTAGCTGGGAGCCAGGGTAGGGACAAACCTTCCTTGACTGTGTGCTATTCGGTGATAACAGTGTGCCGGACTCTGGGCTGAGCATTTTGGAAGCACTGAGGCTCTCATCCCACTGTGGAGGTGAAGTTAGTCCTGCCTCTCTCCCGGCATTGTACAGAAAGGGACACTGAGGCAGGCAGCACAGTGCACGTCTGAGGTCACAGAGCGGGGCTAGGATTGGAGCCCATGGCTATACAGAGGAGAACTGGGCTGTTTTCCTAACCTCTTGCTTCCCAGAGCATCCCAGTACACCTGGGTGGACCCTGACTCTAGCTAGAGAGAGAGGAAGCCATGGAGGAGCCAGGTGTAGGGTCCTGTGTGAGATACACATCAGCCTCAGGAAGAGTAGCTCTCAGCAGCCCTGATGAAGTCTGCAAAAGGCCTGTGAGTGAAAAAGAGCCAGGTGTGGTGGTACAGAACTGTCATCCCTGTGCATGGGAGGCCGAGACCGGAGACATCCTGGGCAACATAGAGCTGGCTCAGAAGCTAGGAGCACTCGTCACTCTTGCCGAAGACCCAGGTCTGGTTCCCAGCACCCACATGGCTTTCTGTAATCCCCGTTTCATGCGTTCTAACTCCCCTCTTTTGACCTAGCACTAGGTGTGCATGTGGTGCATGTACATACATGTAGGCGAAACATGCATAAAATAGATCTTTAAAATATTGAAAGTAAAAATGGCTAAGATGATAGGTCCATGGTCAAGCGCTCACCTAGCATGTGTAATGCCCCTGCTAAAGCAAAAAAGAAGCAGGCCTGGTGACTCCGGTGGCCCCTGCGTGCTGTGACAGTTGTGTTTTCTAAAGGGCTGACGCTGCTCCAGGTCAGGGCCTGCAGCCTGCTTGCATAGGCTGTCATGTGCCTGCAGAGGGCTTGTGGGGCTGGGCTAGGGGGACCGCTGTTGTAGTCATATTTCTGTTTTGGGGAATTGGAGACGTGTAGCCAGGAGGAGGCGGTAGAGACTGCCATTGCTCAGGCAGCATGACAGCCTCCTGGGTTTTTGCCTTCAGAGAACACAGCCTTGGGGAAGGTGGCCAGGACCAGGCAGGGAGGCGGGATCCACAGGCAGCACTGTGACCGTGGGAAACCGGGACAGGAGGCTGGTGTGCTGTAGCCTGAAGTCATGGCTGCAAAGCAGGTGCCAGGCTAACCTGAGTGACCCCACTCTGCTCCTGTCTACCTGCAGGACCGGAGCCTGGCAGGCAAGCTGGAGCCTGTGTCACCCCCAAGTCCACCGCACGCCGACCCTGAGCTGGAGCTGGCACCGTCTCGGCTGTCCAAGGAGGAGTTGATCCAGAACATGGACCGTGTGGACCGTGAGATCACCATGGTGGAGCAGCAGATCTCCAAGCTGAAGAAGAAGCAGGTGAGGAGTGAGGACGGGAGGGGACTCCAGGACCCCGGCCTCACATCCTTAGGGACCATGACCCCAGAGACCCAGGGGCCCGGAGCCATGCAATTACCTGTTTTTCTGGAAGCCTCCAGGCTGGGCACATCAGGCTCACACACCTGGATTCCAACAGAGTCCAGGGCCTTCAGGGGCCAAGGCTTCCTAGGAGAGGCACCTTGAACTGCCCAGGGTGGGGAGGGAACCTAAGGCTGTTCCTTGCATGAAGACCTGAATGGGATCTGGGTGCTGGGCAATGAGTTTCCAAGATGGTGGGCCAGCATCTCAGAGCAAGGCGAGGCCCTGGTGCGGTCATGCCAGGCCAGCGGAGAACTCTGATCTTCTGCCCTCCAGGCCTGGTTTGGGGGCTAGGCTGGAGCCACCACTGAGTGTGTATGTGTTAACTGAGTCTGGAGGCCCAGTGATTAGAGCTGTTGTGCTATTAGTTTTGTTCTTTTTTTTTCGTTACTTAAATTGCTTTTTGAATGGTAGCTTTTAAAAGTATGTTTATTTTTTAAAGTATACTTATTTATTTTTGTCCATGTGTGCTAATGGATGCTAGAGGACAATTTGTGGGGTCGGTTTTCTCTTTCATCTTGTGGATTGTCAGCTTGCCACGCTCTCTCCCCTTCCCCAGCCCCCTTCCCCCCTCTTTTTTTTTTTTTTTTTTTGCAGACAGGGTCTCACTGCACAGTCCTGGCTGGTCCGAAATGTACTATGTACAGCAGGCTGGCCTCAGACTCACGGAGATCCCTCTTGCTTCTGCCTCTTGGTGTTGGCCCATTAAGGAATGTGTTACTACTGCCCCCCTTTAAAATATATTTATAAATTTTGGTTTCTGTGTCTGTGTAGGCCAGAAAAGGGTTTCAGACCCCCTGGAACTGGAGTTCCAGGTGGTTGTGAGCTGCTCAGTTTGGGTGCTGAGAACTGAATTCAAGTGTTTTGCAAGGGCAGCACACACGCACTCTTAACCACTAACCAGTCTTTCTACCCCGCTCCCCAAACTAAAACTCCCAAGTGTAAATGAATCATTTGAAAGTTTAGAGCTAAGTGGCATTCGGCAATGGGCTGTGTTTTGCAACCCTCACTTCCTCCATTGCCCTGAAAGATCCAGAACCATTTAGCAGTGTCCACCTCCCAGCCCAGAGCCACCTGTTGGGCTCCAGAGCAGCTGTCTATGGAGCTCTTCTCTGGGCACATCCCATACACGGACTCAGCGTTTATTTGCCTCTTGTGTCTCTGGCAGGTGTCTTCAGCATAAAGATTTTAAGGTTCCCAGAGTATAGGTGAACCTCTCTGCTCTTCATGGGAGTGTAGTATTTTATTTTATCATGTGGCTGCGTTGCACTTTGTCGTATGTGTTTGCATGACTGTTTCTGGTTCTCCTGTGGTGGTGGTGAGCCTGTGTGTCCGTGAGGTATACCCTGGCCATTTCCACAGCGGCTGCACCATCTGCGGCGCCCCCACCCCCAGGAGGATTCAGCTTCCACGTCCTTACCCAGTGCGGCTTGCAGATTGTACTGGAGTGGGGCTCATCACTGTAGTATATGGCTGTAGTGTGTGAGGCCTGGGTTCCTTGTAGCGCCCCCCCCCCCCCCCCGACTTGTGTAGTGTCCTTTTGGGATCTTCCCAACACCTTTATAGCATGTGCTGTATCACTGCCAGGTCGCACCGAGGGTCAGAGGTGTGGTGACTCTGGAGCCCTGAGTGATGATGGGACTAAGGTCTGACTAGAGGCTTGGGATGTGTGCTGTCTTAGTAAGGGCTGTGGCCAAGTCAGTGTTTGTTCTGGCTTCTGGGGAGGGTCTCCACCCTTTCTGGCCCTGAGCTTGTTAGGTTTCCTGGCTTCATTTTTTGGCTGGAATGTGAGAGCTGCCACCAGGGGTCACTGCAGGACCAAGGCAGCTTGGCTCCTGAGGCCTCGGTATTGACCGTTCCTGCCTCATCTTCTCCCCGTGTGGGGCCAGGAAGCTCTGCCCCCATGTGACTGGCCGTGCTAACTATATGTGCATAGCAGGCAGAGAGGAGCATGCTCCAGCCATACTCACGGCACCTCCCTAGGTCACATTGGGCATTAGCCTCCCACGGAGCCTGAGATCCCTGTCTTGAACTCTTTGGTCTTCGCTTCTATCTTTGGGTAAAGTAGACAGCAGCAGAAAGGAGTGGCGGATGTGAGGGAATGGAGGAGAGGTCCAGTGTGAAGACACAGGCATGTGCTGCCGGTGATGAGGGTGATGATGGTGATAGCTGGGATGGTAATAAACGTGATGGTGATGGTGGCGATGATGGTGGTCACGGTGAAGGCGGTGATGTAAATGTTGGTGGTAACCATGGTGACGATGTTAATAACAGTGATCACGGTGGTATCGGTGATGATGATGGAGATGATGAGGTGATCATGTAGTGATGAAGGTGGTGGTGATGGGTGGGGGTGATGGTGTTGATCGTAGAGATGGTGGTGATGATTATGACACTGATGGTGGTGGTGGTGGTGTATTGGAGAGCTCTGTCTGGTGAGTCTTCCTTTCTGCCTCCCTCAGCGCTCTCCACGTGTCTCTTGGTTTAGTCCTCAGAAGATTAGGAGCTCATCATTTCTAAAGGAGGAGTAGGAGGCTTGGGGACACTGAGTCACTTCTCAAGGCTGCATAGTTGTAAGGGCCAGAAGTGGAGTTCCAGGCTGGGCTGAGGGCTTGATCGGTGCCTGCAGCCTCTCCTGGGGCCGTGTGGCTTGTGGTGGTAGTGGTGGGGAGGAGTGGCCAGCCCTGGAAACCCAGTGAGGTGCTGCACCTATGTCACCTCATTAGTCCTCATTGCAGTCCAGTTAGTCCCATTGCACAGAGGAGCATTGAGGCCTGGTCCAAGTTGGATGCACAGCTACTGGGGAGCCTGGCCAAGCAGAGTCTCTGGGTGACTCACAGGAAACGGCGATCAGCCCGATTTCCTGTGTGTGGCTGTGGGCAAGGGGGGAAACAGTGCCTCAGCTTCCGGCCTGTACCGCTCACGTTGTCCCGTTCCCCGCAGCAACAGTTGGAGGAAGAGGCTGCCAAGCCGCCAGAGCCTGAGAAGCCGGTGTCACCGCCACCTATAGAATCAAAGCATCGCAGCCTGGTCCAGATCATCTACGATGAGAACCGGGTACGCCCTGCAGGGGCAAGTCACCCAATCACGAGTCCCTGCCACAGTAAAGGCTGAAAAACTGGTGGGGGGGGGCAGCCCATGGGACACTTGCATGCCGCGTGCATGCAGCTGGAGGAGAGCGAGGGGTCAGCCTCCTGCGTGCACAGCAGATCCGGTGACACACTTGAGGATACCGATATTAGTACTGCCAGTTAGCTGCCTGGCCGGTCGTAGGAAGGTGTGCCTGGTAGGCGTTTCCATCTTACACATGGAGAAACTGAGACCCAGAGATAGGGAATGACTCGTTCAGAGTTACACAGCTGGTGCTTGGGGTGGGCGGGAGGGCCGCGATGTGTAGCATGCCTTGTTTGGGGGTGCGGAGCTAGTATGGTCCCTTGCCTGGGCTGAGCCTGGAGCTGGTTGAGTTTCCCTGAGGAATGGCAGGGCCTAGCGCTCCCTGGGACCAGCAGGTTTAAATTTTAATCCCCCTTCCCTCCCACTCCAAAGAGACAGGACAAGGGGCCCTGGTGGCTGGACTGCCCCAGGCCTTGTACATTTGGAGCACATCTGTCCTCAAAGTCCAGAGAATGGCTTTCCCACCTCCCCGGGAGCGTGTGGACCGCACAGGTGCAGCTGCAGCAGCTGGAGGAGGGTGTCAGTCAGGGAGGAGAGGGATAGGGGTGGGGGTAGGGGTGCTGGATGGAGGGGCCACAGAGCATGCTCTGCTCATTGCACCTGCTCACCTGTGTGGCATCGTGTGACAGGTCGAGGGCTGGGGTGTTCCTATGAGGTCACCGTGCGTTTACATGCATATCCTTGTTTACATTCATACACATGGCATACGTTTGTGTCTGCTTGGCACGTGTGGCTACGTGTGCACAACCTGGGCTCATGTGGACACATGTGCACTCTGAGTGTGTTGGTCTAGAGCAGTGGTTCTCAACCTTCCTGATGCTGCAACCCTTTAATACAGTTCCTCATGTTGTGGTGACCCCCAACCATAAAAATATTTTCTTTGCTACTTCATAACTGCAATTTTGCTACTGTTATGAATTGTAGTGTAAGCATCTGATACGCACAGGGTCTTTGGTGACCCCTGTGTCGGGACCCACGGGTTGAGAACCACTGGTCTAGACACTGGGGCTTGCCTGTGACATCAGGATAGGTGGTGGCTGCGGCTGAGGACTTGCTGGCCCCACCTGACTGCAGGGTCTCTGGCTGTGTAGCTCTGGATCCTGCAGAATGTCCCAGCAACTCCTGGCTTCCTTTTTGTTCTCTGGGCACTCTACCTGGTGGCCTTGGGCAGTGGTGTCCCTCTGGCTACCGTATCTGTAGGATCAGACCTTCGGGATGCCTGTGTGTTTGTTAGTCAGAGCTGAGGCTTACGGGACCTGGCCATCTCCAGAGCGAGTCTGCTTTCCTTAACTGGGGTGTGTCCCTGCGATCTGACCTGGCCAGCAGGTGTTTACGATTGAGGCTAGCCGCCTAGACTAAGTTGCCCTGTTCACCCTTAGGCGAGGCTGACTCAGCTCTAATGAGCATGTGGAGCATCTACAGTGAGCTGGCCTTGTCTCCACATATGAATAGTGTGTGGGAACCTGCTGTATGTCAGGGCCGATGTTGGCGTGGCAGCCAAGTACCTGCTGTGTGCCAGGATGGTGGGTGGCTAGGGAGCCAGGCTGTAGGTCCACTAAGAGTCCTATGATGCTGTCCTGGAGGAGTGAGAGGCTCAGTTAAGCCTACATGACAGGGTTGGCCTGTCCTCTGTGTCCTGATCAGGGAGCTGAGCCTAGCAAGACAGTCACCTCCCCAGGGGCCCCTGTCCTGGGGTTGTCTCTATCCAGTGTGCAGGTGAAGCCAGGCAGTATAAGGCGAGGCGAGGGTAGTTTCAGGGATTTGGGGAAGTTGAGACCTCTTTGGGGAGGAAGATGGGTGGAGCCTAGCATGTGGGTGGAGCCTGGCCGGTGGCTGGCATAGCGTGGCAAGCAGGGAAGAAGTGTGAAGGGGTCTGGCAGTGGCTAGACCTGTGGTGTCTGGAAGCAGCAGGGCCTCAGGAGGGCAAGGCCTCAGCTTCAGCTGCCAGGGCGGCAGAAGATGGTGAGGGAGGGAATGTGTGGGAGTTGGGGTGGGGAGTGGTTCTGGGGCAGTCACCGCCTCTGTGCACCCAGCCATCCTTCCTGGGGCGTCCCTCGTCCCCAAGGAGGGACAACAGACCTATCACTCAGCCCCTTACAGCACATCTTCATACAAGCTGTGGGTCTAGCCACCTGGTGGGTCTGGTTTATGGAGCACAGGGTCCTAGAACCCCCTGATCCAAGACCTTGCTCCAGCTGTGAGAGGCGCAGTACTTGATAGCCCCGTGGTGTTTGGTGCCACCCCTTTTACTAAACACAAAATTGATGCTGATTCCCACAGAGCTTTGTGATGCACACTCCGATACCATAGCGCGATCAGTAGTACTGGTTCAATCCCTGCTCTTGTGCCCTGGCCATACCCTGAGGCTGCAGGTCTCAGGATGTGGCCATCTCTGCACAAAGGACAAGAGTGGGGTGCTGTTCCTGGCTGTCTGGGCCCTACCTCTAGGCAGAGGTCAGTCTAGCTGGCAGCTTAAGCCTACCTGCAATGCACTGGCCCTGCTGGCTGTCTGCAGTCAAGCTCTGCAGTGGTACAGCTCTTGGGTGATGATGGTGACTCGTGGGACCCTGAATTTTCTTCAGCACCTGCCCGGTCACTCTGGTACACGGTTCAGGCTCCGCCAGCCGCCTCTGTGCCCCCCCCTCACTCCCTGCTTCCTGTGAGTCGGCCATGGTGGTCCCAGTCTGGGCAGACTGCCAGGCGGAGGCACAATGTTGTCTTCATGCATTGGCCTGAGAGGATGAGATCCAGCCTATTGAGGGGTGCCCCCACAGCCATGGGGCCCTCTGCAGCATGCTTGTTTTCCTAATGAGTTCTGGTTTGTGAAGGGAGGGGACAGAGGCCAGAAATAGTCACTCTATTGTGAGACAGGATCCTAGAAGGCTCTGGTGTCCCCTCCCGCCACACTGGTTGAGGTCAGCAGACACCCCAGGCATCCAAGCCTGGCAGAAGGTTGCAGATGAGGCTGTAGTCTAGTTAGCCACGGTCAGACCCATAGCTGGGCCCACCTGGGAGGGCCTGGGGGCTCCTGCAGGGTTGACTGGCGTCCTCCTACAGATTGGGCTTCACCCTCATTCCGGAGGTGCTGGTGCCAGTCTCTTCTGAGTCCTTTGTAATTCCGCTCTTGTCTTTGCCCCGCAGAAGAAAGCAGAGGCTGCGCATCGGATCCTGGAAGGTCTGGGGCCCCAGGTGGAGCTGGTGAGCTGAGCTTGGCTGGGCAGGGGTGGGAAGAGTGGGGTGGAGGAGGGGGTCAGGCAGCAGGTGTTGGGCGGAGGAGGGGCTGGAAGAGGAAGTCATCTACTTGCCCAGCACTGTTCCCAAGGGGAGGCAGGAAGCAGCACCTCCTGATAAGGGCGCTGGCAGATAACTCTGGAGTGGCCGCTGGGCAGTGAGCCTGTCCCTGCTTCTGAAGCCTGAAGCCGCTCCACTGTAGCCCTGCCTGAGAGTTCACCTCACAGTTGGCCGGTCTGGGTTCCCTTCTCTGAGCTCGATGGCTGTGTAACCCTCAGTAGGGCTCTTGGCTTCTCAGTGCTTGGGCCGGTGCCTGCCTGTGGCGGGAAGGGCGGCCATGACTGTAATGATTATTATCATCGTCCTGCTGGTCTCAGTGTGGCACTGCAGGGTGGGAAGCAGCCCTGGCCTCAGGAACTGCTGGAGTGCGTGGGCACCCGATGGTGCAGCATTGGATCTCGTTGGCCACAGGCAACAGGTGTTGCTGGCCCATCGGTGCACAGGGTAGACAAGGGTCTGGGGTGTTTGTAAGCACTCTTGGGGTACAGATGAGTTCTGGGCATTGTGTGCTTGCTGAAGGCTCTGGGGTAAGGACCTTCTGGTGGGCTCTATGCTACACCCTAAACGGGTGCTAAGGTCCTGTACTGTCTGTGGTGGGCTCTACAACCCCTCCTGCACCTAGGACCTAGGCAGAGCTGTGCTGCCGTTGGGTATCTGGGTATCACTGCCTTCATACACCAGTCACCAAGGTGTACCACCCGCTGCACAGCTTACCCTTTCAGATGCACGTGCTACCATGATCCAAAGGAGCCCTGTGTTCTTGGTTCTTCTGGATGTTTCCTCCGAATGGAGCTATGGCCTTTTGTTCTCACCCCCCCCTTTCTGCCTCATCCTGCTCCTAATGTTGGGTGCTTCAGGTTCTTCAACTCTTTGGCCTGTGTTGGTGCCCCATCCCTTTTCAGGGATACGGCTGCGTTGTATTCCTTTGTTTCCGGACTGTATTTTATCTTTCCATTCTCAGTTGGGTGGCCTTTTGTTTTTGTCTACTGGGAATAAAGCCACACCATGAGAGCAGGAGCAAGCAGCGCCTGTCCTCCTGACTCTATACTTGGGAGTAGAATTGCTGACTCCTGTGTTGTTTTTTTTCCTCTTCCAGAAGTTCCTGGCTTGTTTCTAAGGTAGCTGCCCCATTGTATGTTCCCACCAGTGGACGCGTCTTGTCTGTTTCCCCTTTCTGCCATCCTGTAGGACATAAGCCAGGAAGGGGCCTATGATCTCTCTTTGTCCTTGGGGAGAAGGGAATGTCTGTTGCTTGAGGAGCTCCTGGCAGCTGGTCCCTGGAGGTTTTGGTGTGTGAACTGAGGGGTTGGGGGGATTGGTAGCCTGCGGTGAGGGCAGGGGTGGGACATCTGCTGATAGATACTTGGTCTCTGGGCATCGCCACCTTCCTCATTTTCTGGGAGAGGCTCAGGAAGGGTGGTGCTTTTGCCCAGCATCACAGAGATAGGAGGGAAGAAGTGTGCCAGCCTGTGAGTGTGGCCGGGACTTCCCAGGGCTAGCATTACATTACACCTATCTGGGTACTGCTGACTTTGTTTGTTTGGTCACATGAATTATGGTGCTGTGATAAAACACTTGGACCAAAACAACTGAGGGAAGGAAAGGCTTTATTTCAGCTTACATGTCTCAGTCCATCATTAAGGGAAGCCAGGGCAGGAGCCTGAATCAGAAACTATGGAGGAACACTTCTTTTTGGCTTTCTCACAGGTTCATGCTTAGCTAGCTTCCTTATACAACCCAGGGTCACTTGCCTAGGGAATGGTGCTGCCCACAGTGGGATGTGACCTTCTGGATCAATTAACAGTCAAGACAATCCCCCACAGACATGGGCATAGGCCAATTTGATCTAGGTAATTCCCCAATTCAAACTTATCTCTCAGATGACCCTAGACCGTGTCAAGTTGACAAGTAAAGTTAACTAGGACAGGTAGGGGTCTCCCTCCTCAGCCACTGAGTGCATCCACAGGTCTTGGCACAGCAGTGACAGGTGACATCCATCTTGCCCTGTGCCCCAGAGGAAGGAAAAGAGAGAGAGAGAAAGAGAGAGATGGGGGCCTCAGGGATTCTGCCCTGAGAGGCAGGGTATAGTCTGGAGACCTGTGTAGGCATTATGCGTATGACCCCCATGGTCCAGTATGTTCCAGGAGGGTCCTATGCTGGGCAGGGGCCAGGCTGGCCAGGTGGGAGGTGGTGGCGGCATGCTGGGGCCTCTCCTCTGCATAGCTCTGAGTCATTAGCTTCCTTCCTGCGCCAAGGTGTTATTCTGAGAGCTCAGTGTCCCTGTGGGCTGAGCTGTCACTGCATCTCTTAGAAGCTTGGTCACCCCAAAGCCAGCTTGCAGCTAGGCTGCCCAGGGCACCAGTGTGCAACTGTGACCACTTGTCTTGTGGGGGGGGGGTGGAAGAAGCCATGTCCTCACTGCAACAGGATGCAAGCCAACAAGTTCCTTGTCTCCCCCCCCCCCCCCAGGTCCAGGTCTCTGCCCTGTGAAGATGGCCTCGGGCTGTTGACTGGCGCAGAGCCCTTTGGTGCCTAGGCCCACAGCTTTGCCCCAACTCCCTAGAAGGCGGGTTGGTGTCTGTCCCCTGCTGCCCTTTTGGATGTGGGTGTACCCTGCTGCTCTTTTATGCTGGGGACATGTTTTGCTTATTGCCTCATTGCCCTGTGCTGGGGTCAGTGGGTCAGGGCCTCCACCTCTTTCTGCCCCAGTAGGGCTGTTCGCCATCTTTAAAACCAAGCACTAACAAACCTGTCAGTACATCTGGAACGTTCTGGGCTATTTGCACATCATATGAGGCAGGTCCTCTCTTCTGCACCCATTTTCTAGATGAGGAAATCCCAGGCTTGTCTGTCCCTGGGGCCTGAGCCCTTAAGCAATGCCCATTCACGTTGGTGTTTGTTTTATTGGCATCTGGGGAACACAGAGGATCGAGTGTAGTTGCTCTGAGTACCAGGAAGGGGTGTTTCCATAGGGCCCCTGCACCCCTGAGTCATGGCCTTGCACCTTTCTTCAGCAATGTCAGACCCCTCCTCACCACTGGGCAGTTCTGCAGTGAGTCTGACTGCTGGTCCTCTTGTTGCCCCATCCATTCCCCTCCTAGGTTAGGGATGCTTCCCCTTATCAGGCTGTTCACCCATGGGAGTGTTTGTCCACAGTCTCTCATCACCAGGAGAGCAGTTGAGCCTGGCTTCCTGAGCCCCTGGTGATCGCCCTGGGGTACGAGAACTGGCGTCTATGTTGCCGGCCTGGCTGCAGGCGATCTGCCATGTCTCTGAGTAGTAGGAGCTTTCAGGGGAAGGGGGCTGGTGTGGCTCCCACACTGGTCCAAAGCTGTGTCCACTACCTGCAGAAGTTCTCCCACGTAGCCTTGCGTCTCTCCCCTGCCCAGGGGCCCAGGACGTCACAATGTTCTTGCAGGCATGCATGCACAGGAGGGGAAGGGCACAGGAGGAGGCAGGCAACGGGGCGCAGCCAGGAGGATGCAGAGCCCTCATGCGGTGGATGGAGTTCCGGCTCACCGCCCAGGCTATTTTACCACTGGCCTCAAGTCCCCCGTCTGTGCAATGGGTAGCAATTGCATCTTGAGTAAACACTCTGGAGCAAAGCAGCAGGCGCAGAGCAGCTAGACACCCATGCCTTTCCTTGTCTCTACCATCTGGAAGCCAGCAACACCCCTGGGAAGTGGTGGGTAGGCCAGGGTGGGTCTTTGCTCCGTACTGGACCTCTCCATGTCCCTCCAGCAGGCTGTGTAAGGTCCATATCGTGAACAGAGGCAGCCACCGCATGGAGAACACAGACCACTGGCACAGCCTCTGAGGCATGGTGGGTCCCATGGCCACCTACTGCCCTTGCTGTACTCTGAAGCTTTGTTCTCCCATGTATGTGGCCCTGGCTCGTGGGTTCCCTGTTGAGGGAGCCTATGGTGTTATCAGCCCTAAGTCTTCCCTTGTTCCTTACAAGACAGACATTTCTCCCATTTACATCTGCTGCTACCATGGATACTGTATGCACCCTTGTGTACATGACCCAGGATTCCTGGGCACCTGGCATGTCAGGCTAGCTTCCTCTGTTTAGGGCAGAGGCCTTGGTGGTCTGCTGCAGGCCAGTGGGAAAAGGTCACTGCTTGGCAGTTGTAGTGGGATCTCCAGAGGCTGTGTATGCCTGCCACCCGCTGCCCGCAGCTTCCCACTCTTGGTTTGTTTTGGTCTTTGTGGTCCAGGGAAAGAGGCCTTGTTAGCACTAGGGCTGTTGGTTTCCATGGTGATCTAGATGCCAGCCAACTCTAAGCCTCTTGCAGATAAACTACTTTGCTTAGGGTCGGGGCACGGCACGGTTCCTGCAACTGGGCCCTACAGCACAATTACAGCCTGTTCCTGGCCAGGTCCCCCTGTATTCCTGTGTCCTTGATCACATCCCTGGTGTCTGATTATTCAGCCAGTGGACAGCTACTGTGCCAGGGCTGTGGGCTCTGGGGCTGAGGGTGCATGGTCTGGGTTCAGGCTGGTGCCACCAGCCCACCCCACCTTGTCACCTGCCCCATCCATCTTTGACATGCTTCTTTCTTTCCCTGCAGCCTCTGTATAACCAGCCATCAGACACACGTCAGTACCATGAAAACATCAAAATGTGAGTCACTGCTGCAGGGTACTGGCCTAGTCCTGGGGATCGGGAGACCAGTGGGCAGTGTGGGTGGAAGTCCCCAACTGAGCCAAGCCCAAGCTGGGCTCAGAGCAGGCCTGGGGTAGAGGGAGTGGTGCCTTGTAGCTTAGAAACAGAGACTGTGAGGACATGACGCCAGGAGACACGTAGGGCTGAGGGAAGCCAGCTCCAGTCATGTTAGCTGTGGACTACCATGGAGCACACTTGGTGTCCTTGGCGGCCAGAAGCGCTACTCCTGTTGCTTCATGAGCTGTGTACAGTGGTGGGCCTTTTCCCATAGAGGTTGAGAGGGGGAGATTATGTCTCTTAGGCACCATACAGTGGGGTGCAGTGGGGAGGCCACAGTGTGGTGGGGTCTGGCTGCTGTCCTTACACGTGGAGGAAGTGGAGCCACTGGAGGTGGCTGGCTCCCTGGGATGTTTTGTTGGGAGTAGCTCCTATCAACGAGTTGTGGAGGACCTGGAGCACAGGGCGGTGTGTTAGGTGAGGGGAGGCCTGGAGGTGAGGGTCTCAGGCATCCAACTCTGAATTGCCGAATTCGCCAGTGTGGAAGAAACGGGGATTGGCTGGTGGCCTTGGAGCGTGGCTTGGTGGCCTTGATAGGTGGTGACAGAGTGACCCGTGCCCTAGAAGCAGTGTCCCTCCTGGTTCTCAGCGTCACTGATGTTGGGCTCGAGGAGGGCCATGTGTGGCTTCTGGAGTTGTGTGTGGTCACACCCTGGCCTCCCTCATGTCTCTTGAGCATCTTCTCTGGCTGATCCTGAGGGCCCTGTGCCGGTACTGCAGTGTTAGGTTCAGCCGCTGCCGGGGCTGCCTCTGGCTGTGGTCCCTTCACCACCCAGGACCCGAGTCCCTCTGCTTCTCCTCCCTGCGAGGCCTCCCCAGTTGGCCCCATGGGGAGAGAGGTTGTAGAAGAGGGATGGTAACAGGCCATTGCAGGGGCTTGTCACAGCTGCTTTGGGGTCCAGGAGGGCGTGTGCGACTAAGCCAGGCATTACTTTTGGGACATTCATTCATCCACTCAGTCACTCAGTCATTCACCCATTCATTCACTCATTCATTCATCCACTCAGACACTCAGTCATTCGCTAATATGTTCACTCATTCACTTGCTGGTGTCACAGGTTCTGTCTTTACCCTGTGAAATCTGGACAGCACAGAGGCCTGTTCCCTGTTTGGGTTTTGACAAGCAGCAGAGAAAACCATGATTTTTCTTGGATCGGTAACCAAAAAACTCTCTGTTTATCTGAGGCTTGCCCAACTCTGGCCTTCATGCCCTGACACTCCTGGGGTGGGTGTCATATGTGTGTTGGGATAAAACCTCATTGGGTGACCCTGAGTATCCTGGAACCTCCTGAGTGCTGGGATTCCAGGATATGCTGCTATATCCAGTCTGACACAGCTTATGGCCGTGTAACAGGCTAATGATTTTGTGTAGCTTTTATTGCTTATAGTAAGTGGTATTCATAGGGAGAGTCTTGAGATGTTCTAGGTTATAGAAGCAGCCGTGAATCCAGTTGAAGAGGTGTAGCGCAGGTGACGTTGGCCATAGCTAAGTGGTGACTTCATGTAGCAGGATGGAATTGGAATGGGTGTCTTTGATGCCCTCTGCCTCTATCAGACACTGAACGACTCTGAGCATGGTGGCATAGGCCTGTGGGCTCAGGGCTCTGGAGGCTGAGGCAGGAGGTTGGTGAGTAAAAGGTAGTAGCCAGGGCTACAAAGTAAGACCCAGGTAGCTAAAAAAAGCAAAACGAAACAACAAAAGACTTGTAAAGACACAAAGACAAAAGAAAGAGAAGGGAGGTGCTCTGCTCTTGAGCCTGTACTGGTTGGGGTGACTACCCAGATGTGCCCTTCTAGCTCTTAAGTCATAAATACGGCTCTGAGGGAATGAGCTTTCTTACATAAACAGCCAGTTTTCTGTCTAGCAAGTCCATCTGTGAGTGCATTATGAGCCGCCTCAGGCGTGCTGTGCGGGAGGGTTGGGGGTTGCAGGCACCGTTAACATCATGGCCACTGTTGCCCCTTTCAGTGTCGCATTGTTAAGATACAAAGTCTTTCACTGAGAAGAGAGTAAATGGAGTGATAGGAGAGAGGGGGAAAGGGACTCTGGCCAGAGATTGGGGCAGGATGTGCTGGTTGAAGTCCAAGCAGCTGCAGGGCCCCGTGGAGCATCCCAGGCAGATGGGAGCAGCAGTCACAGACCCCGGGGCTGTGCGACCTGGGTGAGATTACAGGCGCTACAGCAGCCACAGGCAGAATCAGGCCCAGGAGGGTGCTTCTCTCCTTCCGGCTTGGTCATCATCTGCAGACTATTGTGCATCGTGCTGTGCTGGGAGTGTATCTTCAAGTTCACTCTGATGGCCACTGGAAGAAAGAGCCTGGGACAGATAGAAAGCCCTGAAGAGCTCTGGGTGGTTGGTGTGGAGGGTTAGGGCATGGAGTCCAGGGCTCCCAGCCCAGGGCTGGGCAGTATGTGATAACTCAGAGCTGCCCCCTGACTGGCGAAACTGCCATCACCCACTGGGGACCAGGAGACTTGAGCTGTGTCCATTGGCTCCCTTGGCAGCTCTTGACCCCATTCCCGCTGCCCAGGTGTGGCCTGTGGCTGAGTCTGAGGGACAGTGAAGCCTGGGGCTGGGATCAGGGGTCCTGACCCCTGTTTTGCCTTTTTTTTTTTTTTTAAAGGTTTTTTGAGACAGGGTTTCTCTGTTGTAACGCTGGCTGTCCTGGAACTCACTCTGTAGACCAGGCTGGCCTCGCACTCACAGAGATCCACCTGCCTCTGCCTCCTGAGTGCTGGGATTGTAGCTGTGCCATGATCACCTGGCCTTTCAAAAACAAACAAAAAACAAAACAACTTTTGAACAGAGTTTGCATACAGCTCACCCTTTAAAGTCTGCATGGAGGCTTTTACTTGGTCACTGAGGTACAAGCCGGTCTTCAGGGGCTCTCACAGCACAGCATCACTCAGAAGGAGCTCTGTGCCTCTTCCTGTCTTCCCAGCCGTGGATCCCTTTGGTCTTCTTCTCCGTGGCTGTTCCTGTTCTGGATATTTTCATGGATGGGGGCTGGGCTGTCCCAGTAGCTCATAGTCCTGGGGTGGGTACAGTGGGCAGGGTGGGGTGCAGAGTGCAAGCTCTGATGATGTGAGTAGCTTCCTCTGGACTGAGACTATTCCCAGAAGTGCCTGAGAGGCTTGCCCCATGACACGATGAGGCTCAGGCTCCGGAAGCTGCTTGGAAGGTAGTGGCCATGTGACCCAGGTGAAGTGTCGGGAGCTCCCAGGCCTGCAGGGTGGATGAGGTCCTTGCTGAGGCCTGGGGGCCTTTGGGGCTACTGCCTAATTGGGTTAGGATGATCCAGAATGCTCAGTTCCCTAGGGGTGGGGGGTCACTAGGGGAAAGCAAGAATTCCCGGAAGGTGGAGCTAAGCCCTGTGGAGTCACGTGGCTGCGGAGTGAAGTAGTCTGAGCAGTGTCAGGTTGGAGGTGTGCCTGTCAGCCCAGTACTTGGGAGGCTGAGACTGTGGGGTGAGTTTGAGGCTAGTCTGGGCTTCCTTTCAAGAGTCGGACAAACAAACCCTGCATAAAACAGTCACTGTTGTCAGAGCTGCTGATGGTGGTGGTGAGTGCCCCACCACTGGGAGGTATGCAAGCCAAGAGTGCCACAAGTTGGTGTGGCAGGCAGGAGACTTTGGGCCATTGGTTGCCACTTGGAAAGCCAAGATCAGCGCTGTGCTGCAGAGCAGGGCCTGTGTCTCACCATCTGTAAGGTGGGACTAGCCCTGGGGCTACCGAGGGCCCACTGAGTTAACAACCCCCAACCGCCTGTACACAGGAGGGGTACCAGGGGTTTAGTCCCCAGCCATAGAGGCAGAATTTTTATCTTTCTGTCCAATCCTTTGTTCACCAAGCATTTCTCTGTATGTCCGGTCCATACCAGGCGTTCTCTGTCCTTGGGAGACAGCAGTGAACGAGGCCCCGCTTACAGTGGGGAGATGGGCAAGCTCAGTACTCACGCGGAGTGTGACAGCTGTGACAAGGACAGTGAGATTGATCCAGGGGCTGGCGGGGAGCCCCGCCACCCAGGGAGCAGAGACACGGCTCGTTGGCTGTCTGCTGTAATTGTAGAGAGGTGGGAAGTCTCCCTTCCCTGGGGACCTGGCCCCTGTCATTTTAATTTCTCTGTCTGCATGCCTGGCCGTGACTTTCAAGTTAATTTCATGCTTGGCTTCCTGGAGTGGGTGATTTCAGACCTGTAGAGGTCACCTGTGTGCCTCTTGCCTCCCCTACCCCACCCTGGGAAGTGTCAGTAGCTGTCCAGCTTCTGCCAGGGACCTGCCACCGGGCCTGGCAGCTTGGCCTTAGGGGCTTGGACTTCTTAGACTCCTGCACAGGGAAGCAGCCCCGAGGCCATGATGGAGGAGGGCAGTGTGGGAGGCTGCCAGGCCCCGCAGGACCATCGGGCGTGTCCGTGGCTTGATGTCAGACACAAGCACAGATAGGGCAGGCACCCAGCCTGGGTTAGCAGCCTCCTGGTGTTGGACCCAAGTCACTGCTTTGTATACCTGCTTCGTCTCTGCCAATAGGCAGCAGCCTTGCTTCTCGGGTCTCTCAGACCTCTTAGGAGGCTTCTCCCTTCCTCGTATCCTAGGCGTACCTGCGATGGGCTGGATGCCCATGATCAGGACCCAAGGTACTGGGAACATGTCTCTGGTCGTTCAGAGGTGCCAAATAATTTCTCCAGAGTCACACAGCAAAGCCCTTGAGAGATTCCTTCTACATGTCCCTGGCCTGGTGACCTCAGGCAGTCATGTCGCTTTGCCTGCCTGTGGGCTAGGCTGGTCTTTGTCACAGTTGGCATGGGCTTCTTAATACCTAGCCCCAGGCTCGACACGGTATGTGGGCTCCATCTCATTTTTCCCTGGCACATGGGGTCGGACCTTCCCTGAACCTCATCTCATCCTGACAAGCCATCAGCTTTCTCTGCTCAAATCCGTGTCTGTAATTGCCAGCCGGCCAGCTGATTTCATGGACTATTCACGGACGTGCTCACCGCACCTCTCCACTGAAGTTTCTATTTTTTTTTACACCAGTGCATCAGGGCTGGTGGAACCCCCCCTTCTTTTGTACTCTCTCTCTCTCTCTCCTCCCTCCCCACCCCCAGCCCCCCTCCAGCCCAGACTCTCCTACAACTCTCTATATGGTAGAGAATAACTGAACTCTTGATCCTTCTGCCCCGCCTCCCAAATGCTGAGATTACAGGTGTGGACCACCGCTTCCGTTTTCATGTGGTGCTGGGGATAGAACCCAGGGCTTTGTGCTTGCTAGGCAAGCACTCTACCCACCAAGCCACATCTGGGGTCACAGGCTTGGGACCTCCTAAGTCTCACTCCAAGGCAACTCAAGGATTGGGGCTTCTTGGTGGTTCTGGGACCTGCTGGCTATATGGGGAGGTCGGAGGTTCCGCACCAGAAAGAGATGTAGCTATGAGCCCAGGTTGGAGAGGGCAAGTTGAGGGGTGTGGCAGTCCCCAAGGCTGTCTGTGTCCCCCACGGGACCCAGGTGCTGTTGCAGCACCTGGCTGTGTGTATTAGGGTTTGGGGGAGCAGAGCAGTTTCTAATGCTCACGGGGGTGGGGGAGTGAATCTTGCATCTCCTCGTTGCTGTCTGTCCCTTGCCTCAGAATTTCTGTTTCCTCTTCGCAGTCTGAACTTTCCTGTCCACCTGTGTCTTTTTTTTCTACTCTCCACCTTCATTTCCCAAATCTCTGTCCATTCTGAGGTAAATCTGCTCTCTTCTCTCTCTTGCTCGCTTTCCTTCTCCCAGTCTCTCTTCCTGTCCCCCTCTGACCGTGTCCCTCTCCCTGTGTCCCCACCCCATTCCTCAGTAATACTTGCGGAGCCTGGTGAGGCCTATGTGGTCACGCTGCGTGCTCCATGCTGAGCAGATCCTGACTGTCTGTCCCGAGCTAGAGACCCCTTGATGCCTTTAGCAACTCATAGGACAAAGGTCCCCAGGCCATAGCCCCTGGGGGTATCCAGGCCACATGACTCATTTGCCTCCAGGCAGCAAGGAGCCAGCGGTTGATCTTTGTTGGTTGGTACTCATGACCTAGTGGGATGGGACAGTGCAGGTTGGCAAGTGTTGGGCTCTAGGGATGGGGTGGGAGGGTACTGGGTGCTCTGTGGAGCAGGATGGGCTCTGGGGAAAGTAGGAAGAGTGAGCGCCCATCTTACTGAGGACCGGGCTGGTCAGCTCAGGCTTCCACTGAAAACTGGCCATCTCTGACCCCTGTCTGTGCCCCCCAGAAACCAGGCGATGCGGAAGAAGCTGATCCTGTACTTCAAGCGGAGGAACCACGCGCGCAAGCAGTGGGTGAGTCCCATTCCGTTCTCTCCGTGACATATATAAGCAGTGTCTGAGTCCTGGTCCGTCCCCTCCGTGTCATATATAAGTAGTGTGCAAGTCTTGTCCTGTCCATGTCATATATAAGCAGTGGGTTAGTCCTGTCCTGTCTTATCCAGGACATACACAAGCAGGGTGCAAGTCCCGGTCCTTCCCCTCTGTGTCATACATAAGCTGTGTGTGAGTCCTGTTCTATCCCCTCACCACTGCGGGCAAGCTGTGGGTGAGGCCTGCTTCTATTCTGCCCTTCTCCGAGTCCCCATCCTTATCCCTTCTCTACTGGGGCAGTGGATGAGGCCCTGTGCCCCATGGCTAGCTGAGAGTCAGGCCCTCTTCAGGCCATGCTAGCTGGGCCCTGAGGTCCCCATGGGCTCTGCAGCTGCTGGGGATGGACCTCTGGGTCATGAGAGAATGCCTAGAGGAGCCAAAGAGGCGGCAGCTGCTGTGCTGGTTGGGGCTTGCGATGGGGCTCCTGACCCCTTTCCAGGTCCTCAGAGCAGGGGAGCCCCTGAAGCTAAGAAGGGGGTCCTGAATGCACCCCAGAATGCCCATCATGGGCTTTTGGGCCCAGAGAGGTTTTAGGGAGATAAAGAAGTTGAGTGACCCTGAGAAATGGGCCTCCCCACCCTCCGCTCCCCCTCCCCCACCAGACCTAGGCTCTGGGAAACACAACTGCTGCAAAGCAGAAAGGCCTCTGGTCTGTGGTGGTCGGTGATGGCCCCGCTTCCTGAAGCGGGCCAAGGGTGTGAGGGACTGTACTTTGACCCACGGGAGACCAGGGCTAAGGGATGTTATCGCAGCTGCCAGGGTGGGAGCAACACCCTGCATCACCCCTGCTTACATCATGCCGGAACTGCATAGCTGTGTAGTTTGTGGGGCGGATCAGGATCAGGCCTTCCTTCTGCACCCTCAGCATCCTGTGTCAGGATGTCCACACGCTGTTTGCCCAGTGGTCCTGAGACTAGGGCAAGTTACCCTTCCTGGGCTCTGCATGCAGGCTCCGGTTAGACTTGAGCCCATACCAGCTCTGAACCAGGTCAGGCTTTGGCTGGAGCTGACAGCATCCCATTCCACTCAAGTCCGGGGCTGCTGGGTGACAATGTGGGCAGTGGGCTGGGGAGGTCAGGAGAACGGTCAAGAGAAGGCAGAGGGTGGAGGCTGGCCTGACAGGCTCTGCTCTCCTGCACCTGACCCTTCCTGGGCTGTGCCAGACACGGCTGCAAGGTGGTACCTGCTTCCCTTTTCAGAGTCAGGCTGGCCTGGTACTTGCAGGGCTACCAGTGCTGCTCAGAGCATGCAGGTATGTAGTAAACAGAAGGTGGCAATTAAGTGCTGCTTGCACTGACATGGAATGATGCACAGCTAAGAAAGTGCTGGAGGCTGGACTGGCGCCTGGCTGTGTAGTTCCTGCGTCTGTGCTCAGACTCTCGTGGGTAGGCAGCTCTTGGCTTGGCAGCTCTTGGCTTAAGCTCTGGGGACAGAGAACAAGCTTCCAAATGAGCTCAGGAGGGGGAAGGTGTCCTAGGTACAGGAGGAGGAGTGGGCTTGCTGAAATACAAGGGACAAGGAAGGAAGGGCAGGCCAGTTGTGTGTAGAAATTTGAGTGCAGGCATGCAGGTGCAAAGACTCGGGGCAGGAGCCAGCCTGAGGCTCTTGGCAGAGTGCTGTTGAGGTCCATCCTCAGCATGGGAGCCCGGAGTGCATTCATGATAAATGTGCTTTTTATGGGATGTGCTGGGTGCTGTCAGGCTTCTCAGCCGTAGGGAGGGAGGCTGGTGACGGGAGAGCATCTGTGCCTTAAGGGCAAGTTGGTCAACTCCTAGATCACTGTGAGCAGACCATAGGCCCCTGCCGCTGCTGGGTGAAGGGAAGGCAGGCATAAGGGCTCACCCCCTACAATCCTGCCAGCCTCAGCCTTATCAGTGGCCTCGTGGCTCCCGGAAGGAGCCAGAGGAGGATTTGGGGTGGGCTTGGAGTCATAAAGAAACTCCGTGATGTTGGGGATCTTGTGGGAGGGGAGCCTCAGAGCTCAGGTGGCTCTGCAGCACTGCTGGCCCACCTCAGGAGGAGGGGAGGAGGGAGAAGGGAAGGCCTCCATGCTGTAGCTGGTGGGAAAGGCATGAAGAGCTCAGAGTCCCACTTGTGTTCTCATTTTCCAGCAAGGCCAGGAGAGGCTGGGCTGAGGGCCTCCCCACTCAGCTTTGCCGCCTCCTCTGTCATGAGTCAGACCCCAGGGCTGGGGCCCTTCCCTGGGAGCTCCTGGTGCTATCCAGAGAGGAGCCTGCTTTTCCTTCCTGTGGGGCCAAATGTGCTGGAGACCAGTCAGCCACGATCCCACCCGGCAGAGGCTGACAGAGGTCTGCCTCTTCCCCTGGCCGGCCCCTCTCCCTGCGAGCAGGGTCCTGCTGCCCCCTACAGCGGCATCAGTGGATCCCGGGCCCTTTTGTGGACCAAGTGCACATACCACTTAGTAGATGCAGACACAGACTGTAGTAGCACATTGTGGTTAGACCTGGAGAGGAACTGTCCTGTCTCAGACAGAGCCTCCGCTTGGGGATCCGCTTGGGCCTTTGCTGGTGCCTGGGGCTGCGGGACGTGTGGGATGTTCCTCGGGTCTTGGGGCCCTGTTGTTTGTAAGGTATGGGACAGCTCCAGCCCTCAGCTGGCACCTGACTGACATCAGCTCTGGTGTCCCCTGCTGCTCCATCCTCTGTCTCAGTAGAGTTCTCTCTTCTTCGCCTTTGGCCTCTGGGTGGGAGGCCTAGGCCGGACTGGTGGAGTCCAGCCATGTTTCTTCAGCTGGGGTCCTATACCCCAGGACACAGGGTGCTCTGGGTCAGAGGTTAAGCCTGCTGTGGCAGGTGGCAGGGCACAGGAGCATGTCCAGGGTGTTGGGACCATGTCACCTGTCCTGTGACTTCTAGAGGTGGGGTTTTGAAATGGTCTCCTTGGATATGTGGAGGGCACATGGCTGGGTTCTGGGTTGACTGGGCAGGCAGGCAGCTTGGTGGTTAGACATGGAGGGGGACTTCCTCTTCCTGGAGAGGAGAGTAGAACCTTCTTTCCAAAGTCTGCTGGGTTTGGGGGTCGTAGGTTTGGAGAGTGTGGCTGTGCCAGAGATCAAGGACAAGGAACTGCCTAGAAAGCGGATACTCCAAGGGGACACCTTTCCTGGGCCAAAGAGCTACACACAGGGCCATGCTGCTCAGGACAACTTCCTGCAGTATGAGGCCTGGCTTGATCTGCTGTGTGGGGTCCGTGATGGCCGGTGTGAGCCCAGGGCATGAGTCCCTACCTCTTGGTCCAGGGTTGTTCGGCTATGTGACCGAGGGAATAACTTGGTGGGGCCGGGCTCTGGGACTGTTCATGTCCCATGGGGCATAGCTTCCCAGAGGCCAGGAGTCTGAGTGTGACACAGTGTGCACACCTGTCTATAACCCATCTGTCCACGTGACTATGGCGGCAGCGCCTGGCCCTCATCGGTGCGCCATACTCTTGCTGTGTCCCTGCAGGAGCAGCGCTTCTGCCAGCGCTATGACCAGCTCATGGAGGCTTGGGAGAAGAAGGTAGAGCGCATCGAGAACAATCCGCGGAGGAGGGCCAAGGAGAGCAAGGTGCGGGAGTACTACGAGAAACAGTTCCCGGAGATCCGCAAGCAGCGCGAGCTGCAGGAGCGCATGCAGAAGTAAGAGCACTACAGGACAGTGCATGCA
This sequence comes from Cricetomys ansorgei, assembly GCA_026225945.1. NCBI lineage: Eukaryota > Metazoa > Chordata > Mammalia > Rodentia > Nesomyidae > Cricetomys > Cricetomys ansorgei. Next base: position 9,486,705 of record JAMJFZ010001012.1, read on the forward strand.
GGGGTGAGGTGTGCGGAGCTGAGAGCGGAGGGGTGACCATGGGAAAGACACTCAGGGGTGGGTGCATGTAGGAGTGAGGGCGCAGAGGTGAGGATGCAGAGGTGAGAGGTGAGGTCATATACGAGAGTACATGCAGGGGTGAGTGCATGTGGAGGTGAGAGCTACACTGGCCGTGTGGGGCTCTGGTGGTCTTTGCCACACAGAGCGGCATCACAGGGGCCCTCAGCACCACTGGGCCCAGATCTGTCACTCATGAGTGTCTCCTTGCTGTCCTCACTCCTACTCCACACCCTGGGAGGCTACTGAGTCTGAGACTCTGGGGGTGGGGCTCCCAAGCACCAGCTCCTCCTGTGGGTGCCTGTCCCCACAAGGGCAGAAACCTGGGTAGGCTGTTTTCAACAAATGAGGCTAGTTAGGTGTGGTCACCTACATTCGCAGGCTCATGGGGCCTGTCTCACCGACTCCCAGAACACCATGGGTTTCAGGAGTTGGCCTGAGGCCCAGAGACCCGCACCTGGCCCTCATCTGGAGATAGCACTGGACTCCTGCTGGGTCTCTTTCCCTTTCAGAGTGGTTCACCGGAGATGGGCTGCCACTCTCTAGCCTTGGGTTGGCATTCCTGAGGCAGGGTTCCCCAGCCTCATGGGGCTCCCCAGTCTCCCAGGGTCCAAAGCCTATGGCCAGGTTTGTGGGTGGGTGGGGCCTGGCCCTCCCCCCACCCCCATTCACCCACGCTCACCCTCTAGAGTGTTCTGCCCTGTGGTCCTGGCCTAGCCCCTCGGCTGGTCCTGACTCTGTCCCTCTGGTCTCCAGCAGGGTGGGCCAGCGTGGCAGCGGGCTCTCCATGTCAGCTGCCCGCAGTGAACATGAGGTATCCGAAATCATCGATGGCTTGTCTGAGCAAGAGGTGAGTCCACGGTGACCCCACAGGCACCCTACGGCCTCTGCATGTCCCTCTTCATGGCCCTTACGTGTGTTCCCGGCAGCAGCGGGCAGGTGCCAGCAGGAAAGGAAGCTGCCCTGATGCTTTCCAGTTAGAGGCCTGAGACAGACGTGTCAGAACGACTGTGGGCTGTGGGTACACAGCAACTAGTGGCTATGCCAGGCCATGTTGTCCCCTGTCACTCACAGAGGGACCATTGATAGGGATGCCAGCAAACCGTAGAGGGTGACCTGGCGGGACAAAGCTGGGGAAGTTCACTGGCCCACAGCATCTGGCGCCTAGCAGGGACATCAGGAAGCTGGGTCAGGGGGCAGGGATAAGTACCCCTCACTCTTCCCCAATGCCATGCTCTATACTCTCCGTTTGGCTGAGCTTGGCAGAGCTGGCAAGGAGAGCCTGCCAGTGGGAGCAGGTGGCGTCAGCTGAGGACCTTCCTACAGGAACCTGCCTTCTACTTGTTGCCCCTTCGGTCCTCCCCGAGGCACCTGGATACCCAGAGCCAGTATCGGTGACCCCAAATAGTCACCATCCCAAAGGAGGCTGTGAAGCAGAACAGGTGCTCGTCCCTAGTGGGGTCTGTGGGCCAGGTGTCCAGAATGCCATGTGCCAGGACCCTTGCAAGCTTTTCCCTTGGTGTCTCTGCTCTCAGATAGAGGTGGCTTTAGCACGCCCCTCCCCTTGGGGCTGTTTACATGGAAAGGAAACTAAGACAGACTGCTAGCCAGAGCAGTCTGTGACACTTTTTTGTCTGTGGAGTGACCATTTGAGCTGTTCTCCCTCCTCCTGCCGAGCTAGACATGCTCGGGGGGCGGGGGCGGGGGAGGGCCCTGGCTTACGTTGTCTCCTTGTACATGTTGATAGCTCTGCAGCCAGCAGCCTCAGTGGCCTGCACCCACCACAGTGTACTGTCCCCAGGTGCCCGGCCTTGGAGGGACGAACTCTTGCCATAGTTCTGCGAGAAAACCTTCCCTCCTCTTGTGGACAGAAAGCAGAACTTGAAAGCCACCAGCTACAGCCCTGGGGCCATCCTTGATGGCAGGCGTGTGGCTAGGTTCAGCATCTGTCCCACCAATGTGGCGGCTTCACCAGCATGTCTGAGATGCTGACGTGGCTTTCATTTTCTCTAGAAGAAGGAAGAAGGTGGCCCTGAATGCCCACGCATTGGACCCTTCCCTGTGTCCTAGCCACACAAAGTTCTGCTGCTGCTGCCACCCCTTGAGGGAACCAGAGCAAGGCTAGGATGGAGTCTGGGTCAGAACAAGAGGGTGCTATCCAGGAAACAGCAGTCAGCAGCATCTTCCTAACATGGACTTGTGAGGCAGCCACAGAAGGGCAGGGCAGGGCAGGCCAGGTCCCCAGGGGATGGTGGAAAGACCTGTGTGTGAGGGCTGGGCAGGAAGGCAAGCAGGCTCTCTGAATGCCCTGTGCTGTGCCCTGGATTCCTGGCTCTGAGCCAAAAGTGCCATCCGTGAGTGTGTGGAGCTGGGCTGTGCCATCCTTGGCCCTACCCCCACTGTGTTTTATTGCACTGCCTTTGTGGGGGTGAGATTCATGGCCTCTCCCGCTGCAGATAAGGCCTTGTGCTCTGCGCTGAATTTACAGCCATACTGCCTCTAATTCCTCTAAAGCCGGCTGCTGCAGGCTTCTACTCCGTCTTTCCTCCCCGAAGGAATGTCCGCCCTTCATCTCTCACCTGGGCCAGCACCTGCCCCTCACCTCTTAGGCGCTGCACTTGCCCTCTGACCCCCACCTCCGCTCTGCTGCAGAACCTGGAGAAGCAGATGCGCCAGCTGGCAGTGATCCCGCCCATGCTGTACGACGCAGACCAACAGAGGATCAAGTTCATCAACATGAACGGGCTCATGGACGACCCCATGAAGGTGTACAAGGACCGCCAGGTTACCAACATGTGGAGTGAGCAGGAGCGGGACACTTTCCGCGAAAAGTGAGTGTGTCCCGAGGCTACCTGCGAGCCTCGCCCTGTGTCCTCTCTGCCCTCACTCCCTCGTCACAGGGCAGTCAGTCCAGTGCTACAGCAGGTCTCCCTCCATCTCCACAGGAGTCTGTGTCCCTGCCTCCTCTTAGGTAATGGATCTGTAGGCTCAAGGTGGTGAAGATGCCTGACAGAGGCCTCAGGGCCTCTGTGGTGGAGACAAGGTGCAGCCAGCCAGGTGGAGTGTCCAGGCGCTCTGGGGAGGCCAGGGCTTCAGTGTGCAGGAGCAGGATGTGGGAGTCAAGAGAGTCAGGAGTTCAGTGGAGTGTGGTAACCACACATTTGGGAGGCAGAGGCAGGGAATCCCTCGAATTCCAGTCTACACGGTGAGAGCCTGTCTCAAAAAGAGGAACTCTGGGAGACTCCTCCTGACAGTCTGGGGGAGATGAGTGTGGAGCTCCTGGGTGGAGAAAGACCGTTCCAGTCCAGGGTGAGGACCTGAGGTATGGTATTCAGGCAGAAATAGACATCCCCTTCTGGGGGACCCCAGAAGAATTGGTGGGTCTTATGGTATGTTATTTGGAAAAGTACCCTGTCAGCACTCCACCTATAAGCAGAGAGCCCTCCTCAAAGGGCAGAAGGGTAGAATCTGAAGGGGGAAAGAAGGGTAGACTGAGGCAGGGACAGAGGGCCCACATTTTACCAGGAGGACCTGTTGGGAGTGAAGTTCTCTCATGGCAGGCATCTGTTGCAGAGAGGCCCCTGTCTGCCTCAGAACTTTCCCAGATGCCTTCTGGGGGAATGGTTGTCCCCCTGCCCTTTGAAGGGCGCTGTACAACAGACTGGCCCCACCCCAGCTCACACAAGGCCGGGCGGCTGCACAGGGCTTGGGCACAGGTGACAGTCTTCAGAGTAGCCTTTCGCTGTGGGATCACTGCACAACCGCGATGGGACAGGAGAGTGAGTCTCACGTCGCCAGCTCAGTCACCAGGGGACGTACCCTAAGAAGCTGCTCCCACGGGCCACTCGGGTCAGGGGACCCTTGGTCTCTTTGTGGCTTGTCTCTGGGACACCGGTTTTCCGTCTGAGGAGTTTTTTGACCTGACGGTGGCCAGAGGACAGTCCTGGATTCTGAGGTGGCCAAGGCCCTGTGTGTCCTCAGTCTTCTGGTGGGCCTGCTGTTTTCCTGGATGAACACTTTGGGATGCTTTCTACAGTTGAGCCTTCCTGGGGCGTCTCATTGCTCATGCTGATAATTCCACAAACAAACACCCCAGGCGACCAGTGTCTGTTGGTGTCTCTTCTGTGTGGGTAGGACACAGTCACACTATGTGGTTCTTGGAAGGGTCATGGTCTCCCTGGAGGGCTCACTTGTCAGGCACTGATGGTACCCATACTGGCCCAGGAATACCATACAGATATCAAGTGCTCTACCACTCCCCGACTGCATGGCCCTGCACAAGCCAGCCTCCATCCAGCCTCAGTTTCCATCTGTGTAAAATGGGCATAGCCACATAGTCCTCTCTTAGTGTCCATGCAGGCTCCTTGGCAGGGCAGCCCAACATAGGCTGGGCTCTGGTGTAACCCGGCCTGGAAGTGTTGGCAGCTACTTGTACCCAGGGAGATCCTAGGAGCCCCAACACAAAAAGCTCAGGACCCTTATGTGAAAGGGCGATGATTTGCATAAGACCTACATGTCCCCATGCTTATCTCAGCAGAGCCACATGGACAGTCGTTACTCAGTGCTATTTAGGGACAGTAACACGGGGAAGCCACGTGTGGTTTGCACAAGCCTAGGTGATGGGTGTGCAGAGTATGTGTGCTTGTACTTGTATGTGCAAAACTTTAGTTGCCCATTTTGGTGGTTTGTTTGTTTTTTTTTTTTTGGTGGTGGTTGTTTTTGAGATAGTCTCATAGCTCAGGCTGGCCTTAAACTCATTGAATAGCCAGAGAGCCAGAGCTGGTCTTGAACTCCTAACCCTCTCGCATGAGCCTGCCCATATTACTTTTTTTTTTTTTTTTTTTTTTTTTAAAAGGCAGAGCTGTTTTGAACTCTGAAACTTCTTGCCTCAGCCCATAGTACTGGTAGTCTAGCCTGAGCATGTACTGTTGTGGTTGACTTGTTTTCAGAGCCTATTGACCTGTGATTAGTTGAACCGTAGGTGCAGAACCCCACACATGCTCTCTTGGCAGAGGCATGAGGTGCCCGGTGCCAGGCTGAACACAGGACCTCATGTGTGCCCACATCTGAGCACCGGCTACCTCTGAGCCACGTGTTTTAATTTTTGTGTTCTTTAGTTTTGAGGTAAGGTCTCACTAAACTGCCCTGTTTGGTTTGGAACTCACTGTAGCCCAGGCTGGGTGTCCACCCGCCTCAGCCTCCTGTGTCGCTGGGTTACCAGTTGCACCATCAGGCCTGGCTCTACCTGTCTCCAGTGAACTGTGGTCAGGAGACGGACAAGCGCACTGAAGTGTCTCGACCTGGATTCTTGGTGTCCTGGGGCCCATCACTGCCTGGGGAAGCCCTGCAGAAGGGATAGGAGTGGGGCAGGAGTGGGAGGTGCCCCAGGCGTGCCTGCCACCTGGGAGGGTGGGGCCCTGGCAGGGTAGCCAGCCATCCTGCCGCCCGCCCTGCTACCGCCTGCCCTGCTACCACCGCTTCCTTGGGAAGAGCTAAGAGGCCCTTCCGGATTCCCCAGTGTCTGGCGGTGGGGAGCGGGAGGGGCCTCTGGCCTGCTGCCCAGCCACCTGGAGGCCAGGCAGGGCAGCCCAACACAGGCTGGACTCTGGTGGGAACCAGCCCGGTACTGCTGGCAGCCTTTTCTGCCCCAGGAGATCCTGGGGTGGTGGCAAGTCATTGGAGGCAAAGGGACAGGCCCAGTGACGCCACCCAGCATCCCTGGGGTGTGAGCAGGCCTTGACCCTACCCCACCCCCACTGCTGCCTGGCCCTGACATTTCAGCTGGCCAACTTTCCCAGTAATGCTCAGGCTTCGCAGGAAGCTGGTGGCTTGGCGCCAGTTCCCGCCACCCCCTGCGGCTCTGGCCACTCTTGGCTTTTCCTGGGCATCTGAGGCTCCGCTCCAGCACTCGGCAGGCCTTATCGCCTGGCTGGGCCGACCTCATCCAGGCAGGCTCGGCGTGGGCCAGGCCGGGCCAGGCCAGGCCCAGCTTCTCAGACCCAGCTGGGGAGAGAGACAAAAGCAGACCTGGGGGGGGGGACCCCACTGGCAAGCTGAATGCCGTGTCCTCATTTTTCCTGGAAGCCTGCAGCAAGACAAACAAATGTATTTTCAAAGGCATTACAGCCAGTGAGTCACTCAGAGGAACGCCCTGGACCCTGGTCCCTGCCCCGCAGCCCTTCCCACGCCCTGAAGATCTGCTAGTGGGGCGGCGCCCACCAAGCCAGGCTGGGGTGGCAGGCGCCCGGGCACGCTCAGCTTTTGGTTGTCCTGCGGGGCCTCCCTCCGCCTCGGCCTGGCCTCAACGCCTGTCCTTCTCTTCCCCCAGGTTCATGCAGCACCCCAAGAACTTTGGCCTGATTGCCTCATTCCTGGAAAGAAAGGTGAGTGCTCATCCCTAGCTGGCAGTGCTGGGCATCACACCGGCTTGCCGTCCAATCCCCAGGGCCGATGTCTGGGCTGGGTGGAGTGTGTGCCCCTCCTCTGGCTCTCTGGCCAGCTCCATCTTTTTTCCTGCCTCCGCCTCCTTCCTCAGGGGGAAAGCCAGGCAGGCCCCACCCGGGATGGGGAGGAGCCTCGGACTTCAGGCCCAGGCAGCCCAGGAAAGCCATGGGGACTGGCATCACATAGCCATTTGCCCTACAGCACTGTGGTGGGTGCCAGTCCTGAGAGTTTTGCCACATTCCAGCTGAGGCCGTATAGCCAGGTGTGGCCTGCATCCAGGACCATGTATGGAGTAACCTCAGTCCCTGTTCCTGTCATGGGCCTTGTGGGCTTTCTGACGCTCCAGATACCACTTCCAGTGTGTGGCTAACATGTCTCTATCATTCTGAATAGACCTTCATGCAGAATTAATGTTTGAACCCCACTTGTCCCCAAACCTGTGCCTGGAGCACTCTACTCTGGCTCTACCGCCTGTTGGCAAGGAGTCACATTGTTCCCCAGAGAGTGGTTAGCTGGCCTTTACCCACACAATAGGCTGGCTGACAGCACAGGAGCAGCCCTTAGCGGGCATGTGGTGGCCTTGGCCGTGCTGGCGTTGGCTCTGTAGGCTCAGCACATGAGACTACTATGGCCCACCATCGAGGACTGCAGTTTGTGTGCCTAGTCCCTCAGCAGTGGGGTACCCACTAGCTCCTAGCCTGAATGGTCCCCTTACCCTGAGTCCCAGATGTGCTGGCAGCTGTCTTTACTGTGGGCTGGTGAGTTCTAGAGAGATGGGACCCTCTGGGATCCGGTACCTGAAGAACGAGTGCTGAGAACCAGCCCCATAAATAGCTTCCCTGGCTGGCGATGCGTCCTGCTGGGTGTGGGTGATGCTACAGACCTGGGTTAAGGCTCGGGCTCCACAGAGCCAGGATAGCTGAGAAACTGGAGGTTGAGCAAGGCTGCAGGAGATGTGCGGGAGTCTGAGGAGGAGAGACTCTCAGACAGGGCCTAGAGGAGGCTGGTAGAGCCTGCTAAGGCCATTAGGCCCAGGCAGTGTGACGGCGAGTGTGGTTGACGTCCAGGCTAGACTCAGCATCTTACCATTGTCAGGCCAAGATGGAATGTTATCCCTACCTCAGTCGATTGGCACATAGTGGCTTTGGTGGGTCATGGGTAAGGGCAAGGGTTGTCTTGGGGGACCCTGGAGCACAGTGTCCATTTATGGCACATTCCAGGGGTGGCCTGGTGTGTAGGCACCTGGGGTCTGTCACTCTCCTCATGTTCCCTGGCTCTTGACATTAGGTCAGACAGCACAGGGCTGGACATCTTAGGTACAGCGGCCACTGCAGACATCCACTGAAGCTTCTTGTGTCTGATGCTTAAGTACTGGAGAGGTTGTTAAGGACTCCAGGTGTCAGGGAAGGAGCACAGAGCCATGTGTGGCTAACGCCAGTCTTGCATAGCTGTATGTACCTGAGGCCCTGTTCTCCACCGGTATTGGGCAGACACGATGTCATCAGTGTCATCTATAGTTACAAAGACAGAACCCATGTTGATGGCCGGTGACTCCCTCCCATCTCTTCATGCCAGGCTTTGTCCTGTGTGTCTCTCATTCAGAGTAACCCACTTGATTATCGTGTTCAGTTTCTGCATATCACACACAAGCTAGTCGAGATTCAGAGAGGTTAGGTACCTTGGCCAGAGTCACCCAGCTTGCCATCAGAGGCACTAGGATTTGAACTCCGGCCTCTGGCTCCCGGCTCCTACTCTGAATTCTCTGGCCCTTTACACTCCTCAGTGTTTTCTCTGTCCCACAGACAGTGGCTGAGTGTGTCCTCTATTACTACCTGACCAAGAAGAATGAGAACTACAAGAGCTTAGTAAGGCGGAGCTACCGGCGCCGAGGCAAGAGTCAGGTAAGAGGAGATGTGGGCTGGTTGGCTTTGGGTACCAGGCCCCTGCACTTGAGAGCCACCTGCTGGGTGGTCAGTGTCCCTCATGATTAGCCTCATACAGTTCTACAATTAGGAATCCTCCATGGCATCTGACTTGAAGAGGCTATTAGCAGTGTTCAGACAGGAGCAGCAGCTGCTTCTGTCCTAGCTGGGACATCCTTAGGCCCAGGCCTGGCCAGTCCATAGTCCTTATGCTTAAAAGGCCAGATTTCCGGGCTGGAGAGATTGCTCAGCCATTAAGAGCTGTTTGAGTCCTAGCACCCACATGTGGCTCACAACATTCTCCTCTGGTCTTCATGGGTGTCAGGTGCACACATGGTACAGAGACATACATGCAGAAAAAACTCCATACACATAAATTTAAAACGGGGATGAGGGTAAAGGAAAGACTACCCAGACAGTCTGGGGTGACTCACCAAACTCTTCCAGCTCTCTGCGCCTTCACTGTAATGGATATTTGAGAGGAGAAATAGCCAGTGGTCACCATGCTTGTCTCATGCCTTAGTGTCTAGAGTGAGCCTAGAGTGCCAGCAGCTGGTCGCTTGTAGTTGTGCTCTCTGCCTGCTGTGTAAATAAAGTTTTATTGGCCCACAGACATTACCGCACAATCTGCAGCCAATGTCGCTGTCCACCTTTAGGAAAAGCTGGCTGACCTCTGAGAAAAGGTTGCTATGGAAGATGTTAAGTAAATACAGAACACACAGGACCATAGTACACAGTGGCCTGGGATTCCAGGGGTGCGGCATTTGGGAGGTGGAGAGAGGTTGTTCGCTGTCCACCTTCCTCTCCCAGATTGACAGGTCAGGCCCGTTGAACATTGAGCTGGACCATCATGAGCAGGGGGCTCTGTCCCACAAAACAGATGTTTTCCAATTCACTTAAGACCAGAAGGCTAGTCTGCTGAGACAAGTGAAACACCCCAGGAGAAATGCCCGGCGTAAACGTGAGAACTCAAGTTCAATCCCTAGAACCCACACAAAAAAACTGGGCACGGTAGCATACTCTTATAATCTCAGTGGAGGAGAGGTGGAGACAGGAAGTTCCCTGTGGCTTGCTGGCCAGCCAACGGTCTAATCAACAAGCTGTAAGTCCTACTGAGAGACCCAGTCTCAAAACACAAGGTGGACACCTCCTGAGGAACAACATCTGAGGCTGGAGGCCTCTGGCCTCCACGTACATGTGCGTGCGTGTACACACACACGTACATGTGCATGCGTGTACGTACACACACACACACACACACACACAGACAGACACAGGTGTGCGCGTGCGCCCTCAGTGAAACACTCAGGACCGGGTCTCCATCTACTCCTGACTTGAAGGACGGCTGGATTTGGTCTGTGGCTGTGTCTCCCAGCTCACTCTGTGTGCCCATAAGTGAGCTGGCCTGCTCGTGCTTCCGATAGTTGCGTCACTCCACAGCTCTGTGGCACAGAGCAGTGGGCATGCCAGAGGCTTCGCTGGGGTGTTCAGGCATTTTCTAGTGAGACAAAAGGTCAGTTAGATACCACGCAGAAGGCGTGGTGAGGTTGGGAGGCGTTGGGTCTACGGAGACTTGGGCCCTGTTTTAAATCTCTAGTACCCAGCCCTGCAGAGAGAAGTGGCAGGATGCCGCTGCAGCTGGAGATGACGGTTTTGATAACAGTGCCGGTGATACGTGGCCTTCGGTAATGGCGGTTGATAAGGATGGTGGTAATGATGTTGGAGGTGATGGTCGCAGTGATCATCTTAGTTACTTTTCTGCTGCTGTGATTAAAATACCACTGTCAAGGCGATGTACAGACGAGCAAATTAACTTGGACTTACGGTTCTAGTGGGATAAGAGTCCGTCATGGCAGGGAGGCATGGCGGCCGGTAGCCAGCATGGCGGCAGGAGCAAGAAGCTCAGGGCTCACACCTTGAACCACAGGCTCCAAGCAGAGAGAATAAACCGGAGGTAGTAGGTGGCTTTTTAGACCTCCAAGCTCGCCTCTGGTGACACACTTGCTCCAGTAAGGCCACACTTCCTAAGCTTCTCCAAACAGTGCCGCCAACTGGGGGCACTTGCTTGAGAGTATAGGCAACTTCCCTTTTAAGTCGCTATGGTGATGATGCTGATTTTGGTAATGGTGGTGTTTTCCGTAGTGCTGCTGCTGCTGCTGCTGCTGCTGGTGGTGGTGGTGGTGGTGGTAGCCATAGTGACGGTGGTTCATGATCACATTGCCATATCTCATGCATTTTTACCACAAAGCAACTTAAGGGAGAGGTCCTTGGTGACCCCCTTTCTACTCAGAACTGGAACACAGCTAGCTAAGGGGGCACCCACCCCCTTGGCTGTGGAAGCTGAGGGAGTATGGTTGTCCTGTTGGGATCATTTGGTAATGGGGCTCAGTGAGGCTCTGCTGCTGGGCTGTGGACTCTGGGGACTGTTTGCCGGGCTCTGCACTGTGGTGACATGCCCTGAAACGGGGCTGAGGGTGAAGAGCTGCTCCCCTACCCCCAAGGGTATCCCTTTGAGGCAGAGCAGAGCCCAGTGTCACCCAGTATAACTGTGTCCCTGTGCTGCTTGCTTGGGTCTCCATCTGTTCTCCTTTCTCCCTGTTCCCACGTGTCTCCAGGAGCTGCTAGGGCCTTCTCTCTCTCCATTTCTCTGCTGTCTTGGTCTCCCCGAGTTCCTCATCCTCTGCATGCCTCTGCTCCGGGGTGGCCTCCGTTTGTAGATGCCGTGGTGCCTGCGGTCCTAGTGTAGTTCCTGCGGCTCTAGGCCACACTGTTACTTAGGAAAGCCACAAGTGGCCATTCTGCTTCTCAACACATCATGTGACACTCAGAGGCTCCCCAAGAGGTGCCTATTTGGTGGGCAGGATGTGTGGCTCATCAGGACATGTGTTGAGTGCTTGCTGCATGCTAGGCTTGGAGAACTGCCATGTATGGGAGTCCATGTGTAACAGCTTAGCAAGACTCCAGCAAACCACCTCTACTGTCAGACTCCCCAGAGATGCAAGGTAGACACCAGGTGGGACTTCCCAGGTGCTTTGTGACTCAGCTGCTCTCTCCAAGCTCTACATCCTGCACACCACCTTATAGAAGTTATGTTTCCTGAGCTGGCTGCCTCCTTGCCCAGCCCAGAGACTGAGATCCTTCCTTGCCTTGGTGGGATTGCACTAAGGAGTGGAGGCAGAGAGGTGACCCTAGGTACACCTGGGTTTAGCCCCTTGCCACCCTGAATACACTGGGATGGGTGTCTGTGGTGGTGCAGACTCCAGGGTTTATCCCTCTCTGGTGGCCAGTGTGCCCGGGCCAGGTCTCTCTAGATCTTCAGAACCTCCTGTTATAACAGTGACCCTGAGAACATCAGCCCTGGGGAGCAGCCCCCAAGCAGGGAGCAGGGAGGAGAAGGTGGGCCTCAGGCACCCCTAAAGCCCTTTTCTGGAGTGTCCCTAAACAGGCTGAGATGGCTAGGGACAGGGTAGCAAGTACTTCCCTGCAGGGCTGTCTGGCGAGGTCTCTTAGAGGTGTCTGCCCTATGTGACGTGTCAGCCTCCCTGCGTGCCCGGAGGCTCCCAGCCGGTGCAGACTTCGGTAGCCAGCCCTTCCCCGTCTTTCCCCACCCGCCCTGTGTCAGAGTGCTTGTTCAGTGGTCACACTTAGAAAACAGAGGTTATCACATCCTCGTGAAAGTCACTGGGTAGCAGCGGTGGCTGCCTATGTCCTGTCTCAGCTCCCAGCCCATCCGGCCAGTGGTTTCCTTTATTCTGGGCCAAGAAAGAGTGAGGCTTTCCCTGACCTCAGGAGTGTAGCTGGCTGTTTGGAGTGGCAGACTCACCTTGTTGCTTAGCTAATAGGGTAGCTCGCATGCCAGAATCTTCTCTGACCTCTGCCTAGATTGAGGGCAGGCTCAGACACAGACTCTGGGGGTGGTAGCCTCCTCACCCTGTTCTTGGGAGCAGGAGCAGGACCAAGTTCTGACACCTTTTCACAAGCACCCATTGGCTAATGGACTTGCCTGGACACCAATCTGGTGGCCACTCCTGGTCCCTAGTCCAGATCTGCCCTGAGGAGAATCACACAGGCTGTGGTGTGACGACACTGTGATCTGTCAAGAAAGTGCCACAGTACCATGCCAGATCCCAAAGCCCAGAGCACGTAGATGCCCAGCCGTGGCCAGAGGCAGGTGTTGTGGCCCTCCTGTGGTGGTGAGGGACCTGTGACTGAGCAGGCAAGTCCCAGAGGATCGGCTAGTCTCTGGAGCATTTTCCTGCAGAGACAGGACACGAGACAGGAAAAGTCTGTCCTGGACTCCTGACCTCTAGCCCAGCCCCTCTTGGTTGAGGGGAAGTTGGTGGCGGAGGCTCTTCATCCTCACTGATGTCAGCCCGCACATCCTGGCCCATGGTGTTCTGCCAACTGCCCCCTGCCCCTCTGTGCTCTTCCTGGCCTTGGCCACACAGGCTGGTCACTCTGTGTACATGGTTTCTGCTCTGGGCTCTCTTCCTTTTTCTGTCTGTCTCTGCTCTGTGTGTGTGTGTGTGTGTGTGTGTGTGTGTGTGTGTGTGTGTTTTTCTGTCTGTCTGTCTTCCTGTTTCTCCTGTCTCTGTGACCCCATGTCCTCTCTTTTGTCCCACCTCACCTCTCCATCCACCTTCCTCTGTGCACGTGTGTCTGTGTGACTGTCTTCCTAACTCTCTTGTCTCTGTGACCCTGTGGCACCTTTTGTCCCTGCCTCAACTTTTCATTCACCTTCCCTCACCCTCCCTCTTCTGGTTGCTTGCCAAGGGGCAGATGACCTTGTTCCCAAGTGGGACCCAGGCTGCCTGTACAGGAGCAGTATGACCAGCGGGCTGTTCCAGGGCAGTACCAGACAGGTTCAGGCTGTGTATGGTTGGCACTCTGCCCTTGCCTGTGAGGTCACCAGAGGCTGATGGCTGGGGCCTGTGTGTCAGACCAAGCCACAGTGCCTGACTAGGCCATTTGGTTGTCGCGTCACCAGTGAGAGGATGTGCTTGTGTCTCAGATCTCAGTAGAGATCCTTCCGCCAAGGTCTGAGGCTTCCTGGGTCAGACTACAGCGGCTGCCATACCGAGGATGCTCTGGACAAGGCAGACCCTTGCCAGTTCAGGCCCAGGTGAAGAGTCATCCCTGGTTTCCTGCCCAGGTTCTTGGTTTGTCAGACATGACCTGCAGGACCCTGCTCAGAGCTGGTAGCAGGGGAGGCAGGAGAGGCTGTGCCCTGTGTATAGAGCCAACTGGGTCACTTCTATGGGAAATGAGAAGGTTTAAGGCATTGGGCTGGGCCAGGGCACACAGCACGGGAGACCCAGCTCCCCAGCTGCCCGAATGGACCACACTGGAGTTGGGAGGTGTGGGTGCTGCTTGGTCACGGTCCATCACACTGCTGAGACAGACAGCGTCACCGTGCTCCTGAGTGCTAGCTGTTGCTTACCAGATCAGTAGCATCGGGAGTGACCCATCAGGGAAGGCCCTGTGGCCTGTGTTTAGGTCTGTTTTGATGACTTCACTGTGAGCAGGACATGAGGTTCCTGGACAACCACTTTGAGGTGTAGAGGACTTGCTGAAGTCCTGGGGCTTGTGAACAAGAGTGGTTTTCAGGGATCTGACCTGGTGGTACCTGAGGCCAGACCCGAGCGATAAGACAGAACTGGCCAGATTAAGAACACAGTGGGTCCACAGGACCCAGGAAGTGACCCCAATGGTCTCTGCTGAAGGCAAGAGGGAAGTGGAAGCTACTATGTGGAGGTAGGCCCAGCGTGGATGTCCCAGGTGTGGTGAGGCCCATAGATTTTATTCCGTTGCAGGGCAGGATCCTGCATGGGGTGTGTGAGAGTCAGTGTGTGAGTATGTGTGCTGTGAGCATGCACAGATTGACAGGTGATCTATCAGTCTCAGTCTCTGTTTTCCATGAGAGAATTTCCTTGAGACAGGGTCTCTCCAGAACCTAAACTAGGCTGGTAGTCAGCTAACCCTACTGATATAGCGCTGGGGTCACAGGCTCACGCAGCTACGTGCAGCTTTTGATGTCGGTGTCAGGTCTTCGTACTTACACAGCAAATACCTTTGCCCACTGCTTAGTTAGGGTTCCCGTTGCTCTGATAAATACCATGACCAAAAGCAAGCTAGGGAGAACTGGGTTTATTTCAGCTTACTGTTCCAAAGCACAGTCTGTCGCTGAGGGAAGTCAGGGCAGGAACTCAAGACAGGAACCTGGAGGCAGACACTGATGCAGAGGCCGTGGAGGAGTGCTGCTCACTGGCTTGCTCTCCATGGCTTGCTCAGCCTGCTTTCTTAGAGCAGCCAGGACCACCGGCTCAGGAGTGGCATTGCCTGCAGTCTGTTCTGATGGGGGCATTTTCTCACTTGAGGTTCCTTCTTCCTAAATGGCTCCAGCTTGTGTTAAGTTAACATAAAACTAGCCAAGACACCTACTGAGTCCCACCCCAGTCCCTAGTTGAGGATTTAAAGTGGGGCCTTGGGGCTATGGCTACAGCTCAAGGGTACAACAGTACTTGGCTAGCTTGTGCCAAGGCCCAGGGCTCCATGCCAAATTCTGTGAGTAAATAAAGCACTGAGCCCTGGCCACCATGCACGGACCCTCAGCGTGTGTCTCCTGATGCCTGTGGACGCGTCTCCGTGGCAGAGCAGCTCCTGAGAGCTAGCAGTGGGAGCTACTGTGTGTAGGAAGTGCCGCTTGCCACCGAAGGAGCTCCTACTCCTGCCAGGCCTAACCAGGCCTCGGGCCGCTGGAGCACACACCGTGTCCTGTTCCCGCGCCCCACCACACGCAGTGGGGATGGCCTCCCAGCAAGGCCGCCACACAGGCTTTGGAGGCAGCACGTGACGCAGCCTCGCAGGTCTGTTTAAAAGCTGATCTCTGGCCTGGTGCGGTGGTGCACATCTTTAGTCTTAGCACCCGGAGGCAGAGGCTGTGATCTCTGTGAGTTCAAAGCTAGCCTAGGGTCGGCAGAGTGAGTTTTAGGCCAACGGGACTACATAGTGGGACCCTGTAAATAGAAAATACAGAAAACGCCCGTCTTCAACCAACCACAAGGCTTGCGTTTCTATTAACGACGAGGTGGTCGTGCTTCATGGTTGGCCCTTACTCTTCCACAAACTCGGTTAGCTTAGGCACACATCTGTTGAGGGCTGAGCCTGCATCCCGTGCTGTGTATCCCTGGGAAGGAGGGATGGGGTGTCCAGGCCAGGCCGGAAGTGGAGGTGTATACCACCAGCTGCAGAGACTGTTCTTCCTCTGCTCTGATCCCTGGTTCCATTTCCCTCCACCCGCCCAACCCCTCTGGTTCCCCTCTCTGCACAGGAAGCCTTGGGACTCAACGGGCCATTTGGTTTGTAGGTTCTCAGTAGTACAAAGTTTGTTGACTGAATGAGTGAGTGTGCGTCAGTCAGTGTGGCTGTGAACCATCAAGCTCTCCTCTGCTTACGTTTGGTGCTGGGGTAGCATCCAGCACAGACGCTGGTTCCCGCTATGCTGGGGCGTGCTTGTGCCTTTTGAAGGTCTTGTCTTTGACCTCCCTCCGAACACCTCAGTCATGACCTTGTCAACTTCAGAACATGCTCTGTAGGGTTGAGTGCCACGCTTTTGGGGGGCTTTGTGTCCCCCTGTAGAGAAGAGTTATTTGGAATAGGAAGTGGGCTCCACGGTTTTGTTAACTTGCAAGAGCCAGGAGTCCCAAGACCATGGTGGAGTTTCTTTCTTTCTTTCTTTCTTTCTATCTATCTATCTATCTATCTATCTATCTATCTATCTGGTAGGAAATGCTGTGTGACCTTAGATGGGTTGCTTTACCCTTCTGTTTTGTCTGGTTCTCATCTGTCAAACAGGCATAATGCTAGGGTTGTTGGGAAGAGCAAGAAACTCAAATGTGTGATAGGACAGCCTCATTACATGCATGTTGTCAGCTGGCATCTGTCCTTACTGATGTCGTTTTCTGAAAAATGGGTCCTTGCAGATATTAACAGATACCTGCAGCTCCCTGTAGATCCTTTTAGGGTGTCTGTAGTGTTGTGATCTGGGGATGGGGGTCATAATGGTTACCCTGACCATAACTGAGGAATTGTCACTTGTACTGCAAGCTTGGGAGTCACGGGGCTAGCGGCATTCTGTTCTGTTTCTCCTGGATCTCCAGACTGGGCTCGAGGTCTGCCCAGGCATCGCCTCTGCCATGCACTATAGACCCCTGACGCCTTTCCTCACTCTGATCTGAGGACCCCAGCTGCAGACTTGCAAGGGGCTGGGTGAACACGTGGAGCCTCAGCCTGGAGTCAGCCTGCAGCCAGATTCACCCCCCACTTGCTTTTGTAAATAAAGCTTTATTGGCATATGGCCATTCCCATTCGTTCACACAGTGGCAGAGCCAAGCCTTGGAGCCGACAGGTTGTCCAGCCTGAAGTCCTCACCAGGCTTTAGATACGATCCTGGCAGCCAGTCTGAGGCCCCTGTCTGTCAACTTCAGAATCACTGCAGCAAACTCTGGGAATTTATTTTTATTTTTGTTTGAATGGTTTTACTTTGAGATAGTATCTCACTGTGTAGCCCTGGCTGGCCTTTTTAATTTGCTGCAGTCCTCCTGCCTCTGCCTCCCAGGTGTTGGGGCTATAGGTGTGCACCCCTACTTCTGACTATGCTGGGATATTTAAAATATTAATGCTACCCCAGCATCATGGGGTATGGCAGGGATCATGGCAGCTTTGGGCACAGGGAACCGCAGCTCACAGCTACCAGCCAGCCTTGCAGGCTCTGTAATTTGCCAACCTCAAGCAGCTGCTCATGGGGACCCAGGAACCCCGGGACCCAGCACCCCCTTCAAGTAGGGGCCAAGTAAATGGCTTTATTCAGGCCAAGGCACTGTTACACAGAACTGTGAATCTTGGGCCAGGGCAGCCTGCCCTCTGCTGTCACTCCCATCCACAAGGGCTCAGCCCAGGACACAGGGGTGCTTCTTATGGTTCATGCCATGGGCAGCGAGGTTTGGGCCCTAGGTTTGGTCCTAGCCCCTGAAGACATTGGGCTGCAGCCCCTACATGGAGTGGAGATGCAGCTGAGTGGGTCGGGTACCATGGCCCCTGCATGGGACAGCTCAGGCTGAATGTGCTGACACTTGGGAAGTGTGGGCAGAGTGGCAGGAATTCCTCCTTCCAACTCCTTGAGATGTGACCCCAGTTTCCACGGCTCATCTTGGTCACATGAAAAGGAGACAATGTTGAACCTAAGGAAACACATTCAGTGCAAGCTTCAGGGGGATCTGCCTGCCAGAATGAGGCTTCTCCCCTGGGCTGTATGAAGGGTTAGGATCAGGCTCAGACCAGCTGATGGACATCTGGTACCCAGCTGAGGAGCCAGCATGGCTGCCTCCGGGCAGAATGGCTGCCCTGGCCCCTCCTCTTACAGTACATGGGGTTCTTGGTAGTGGGGAGGGTGACCATGAGGATCCAGAGTAGACAGAAGTGTAGCCTCAAGAGCCCACAGTGGCTGTACGAGTCAGGCTCTCACTCTGTTTACCAGCATGCCATGATGTCCCTGACTGTCCCTTGTGTAGCCTATAAAAGACAAGGCCCTGGAGTCCTGGTGGACAGCTGTGTGTTCCTGCCAGGAAGGAACAATGGAGAGAAAGAGAGCTGCCCTTCGGCCCCCTCCCTTCACACCTTGTGTTGGTGTGTCTGAGTGCATACCACCTTCTTTCCTCCCTCCGGGCTTTCTGCAGGTGTTACCCCACTGGGCTAAATGGGAGGCAGGAGTTGAACCCCAGTGTCCAAGTGTGGTTCTTTTCACGCTTCGCTCTCCTTCCTGGCTGGCTTCCCAGCTGCCCTGGCCTTTGCGTTCACCATCCCTCTCTTCCCCAGCCTCACCTGTCTCCTGTTTTCCCCCCTACCTCTGCTCCCTGGGCTGTAGCAGCAGCAGCAGCAACAGCAGCAGCAGCAACAGCAGATGGCACGGAGCAGCCAGGAGGAGAAGGAGGAGAAAGAGAAGGAGAAGGAGGCCGACAAGGAGGAGGAGAAGCAGGATGTGGATAATGAGAAGGAGGAGCTCAGCAAGTAAGGCCCTGGGGCTGCTCAACTCACACCTGGGCCCTGGAGAGTAGAGCCTGGCGCCAGTTTGGAGCCCAGTCGGTTCTCCCAGCCTTTCCTCCCGGAAGTCTCAGCCTCTGCTCCCTCTATCCCCCGCCCTCTCCACAGCTTCCCCCAGAGACCCAGAAGACAGATTGCTCATTTGAGCCCTGCTCCTGGACTCATAAATCCAGACAGCCACTTTGGCTCTCAGCCTCGCCTTCCCTCCAAGGCCCCCTGAGATCCAAGGGGGAGAGTGGGTTGGAGAGCCTTGGGATTGCAACATGGATGCAAACATCTGGCTGGCCCCTGTTCACAGTCACACCCCCCTCACCACCCCCCATCAGCCCCTGACAACTCAAGCCAGCGGGAGGGGCTGCAGGTGCCTGTGATGGGCCCGTGCCCATCAGAGCCTCCCCCTCTCCGACTCTCTGGCTCCAGCCATCATCTTTCAGGACGATGAATGGGTGACAGAGGCGATAAATCTGCCCCAGTTGCTTCTGAGAAGCTGAGTCCCCAGGTCATATGCACCCCTACAGCTGGGCTGGGCTGCGATTCCCCAAGCATGCAGTCCTGGGTACCCTGAGCAGAGTGCTCTATAGAGGCCCAGAATTGAGTCCTCAGTGGCTAGTAAAGAGGGCTGCAGACAGTCTCAGGCCTCTAGCAGGGCTCCCTGTTTGGTGGTGGTGTCGGTGTGCATCGCTTGAGTCCCCACTGGTGGGATCAAATGACTACACAACTTCCCTTCCCATCCAGCCCTGGAGGGACTTCCACTGCCCTTCTGATACTTAAGATACTGTTGCAGAGGGCTGCCTGCCTGTAGCGCCCTCTTTTGGCCAGAAACACCTTTTCCCTTTCTCCAGCTCTGATAGAGAGACCCAAAGGTCTCCTCCAGTTTTCCTGGGGTTTCCAGCCCCGGCTGATCCATCCTGACCTCCCTTCTGTGACTGCAGGGAGAAGACAGACGACACTTCTGGGGAGGACAATGATGAGAAAGAGGCCGTGGCCTCCAAAGGCCGCAAAACTGCCAACAGCCAAGGCCGCCGCAAAGGCCGCATCACCCGTTCCATGGCCAACGAGGCCAACCATGAGGAGGCCGCCACCCCACAGCAGAGTTCAGAGCTGGGTGAGTGGGGCCTGGGGACTGGGAGGGACTAGGACACAGGGAGATGGACTTCTGCTAGGAGTCCGTGAAATTGGAAGTGAACTGCCTGGAGCTGAGGGCCTGGGTCGTTGTGGTTGGCGACTGAGTTCACTGTGCCCCGGGACATTGTCCCTCTGCCTCAGCATCTGCACGTGCACAGGGAGATACTACATCCAACAAGAATGTACGAGAAGAATGTACGAGATTCCAGGAACCTAGGACCACAACATGGGCCGATCTTAGGACTGGGAAGGGGCTGTAAGAGCCACCCCTCCCCCACCCCGTTCTCATTTGTTGTTAATGAGAACATTGAGCCATGTGTCCATTTCCTTGGGGGTGGTGATGGGCTGGGTGACGTTACCTGTTAGGAGGACACAGTTTCCAGATGGTACCTGCACCTTTGTGGGCCTTGGTTTCCCTTGTTTGTCCTGGAGGGGTTTCATCCTTCCTGCTCTTGCTTTTAAAAAAGGGGGTAGGGGAACAATGGGGTGTACTAGCTGCAGTTCCAGGGGGCACCACCAGGGGCAGCAGCGTGCACTCAGCCTCTGCTGCTGCTCATCTATCTTGGCCGCCTGGGTCTCTTTCCAGAGCGATTTTATTTCTCACAGACCCCACTAGGGGCTCCCTCCCTGACTCTGCACTAGGCCCTACTCTTAAGAGAGGTAGTTTGTACTTTTACTTTATGTATAGGCTGCTGGGGGCGGTCAAGTCACTGATACAACTGGGATTTGAACTCAGCCTCACTGACCACAGATCCTGTGCAGCTCCCGTGGGCAAGTGTCAGCTGCCACTTGGTGGTGGTATGCCAGAGGGCCTGTGAGAAGCACTGAGGCACACTTCACGAGTAGGACAGTCCTCTGGGGACTGATCTGTGCTGGGACTAGGCTGAAGGGTAGGACACACCTGGGCCTCTCTCTTCAGTGCTCCAGAATCTTCTACTCTTGGCTTTCAAAGCCTCCCTCTGGGGGTGCCCTTGGAAGGACAGATGACTGAGATCCAGGAGACAGTCAGGCTCAGCAGCAGGAATGGAGAGGTTGTCTTTAGGTGACTATCCATCCCCTTCCTGCCTTGAGCTCCTTGCTGGCCTCCCCGTCCCTCAGTTTGTATAGACCACACCGTGACTTGCACAGTTCAACACTCCGCTGTCAGATGGGGGCTCGCAGCTGGGTTGGGGCCGGCCAGCTGGGCAGTTATTGGAGAGTAGTGTGTAGTCCAGAGAGGGCCACCTCTGCCCAACCTGTGCCTCGCCATGTCCCTTTGGAGGGCCCTGTTGTCCTTGAACAAGGCGGGAAGACTGTAACAGTCACCAGCACTGCCAGAGTCCCCAGTCACGGTGACATCACTCATGGGCCATGGACAATGCCGAGGGGTCGGTTGCTGGTCGTGGTTGGAGTGGGGCTGTGAGCATCTAGAGGGTAACATCCCAGGAAGCATGAAATGGTGTGCTGTGCACAGTGGGGCCTCTTCCGCCTGCAGGCCCTTCCCACATCCCCAGGTGGGCCACCCCTTCCTAGCAAAGTGCATGTGGAGACAGGTGTTGTGGTCCAGTCCCTAGCCACCTCAGTTTCCTTGTCTGTGAGTGGAGACAGCAGACCCTTCTGGCAGAGTGGGCTGTGGGGCTACACACGGGAGCTTAGGGGACAGCTGAGCACAAGCCCCTAGCATGAGCATCAGGTAAGGGGTAGCTGGAATTAGGCCTCTGCTGACTCAGAGCAGACGGCAGGGAAAGAAAGCACCCTGTGGGGCTCCCACCAATTGCCTCTTCTCCCTTTCAGCTTCCATGGAGATGAACGAGAGCTCGCGCTGGACCGAGGAGGAGATGGAGACAGCAAAGAAAGGTAGGGCCGCGATGGCGTGCAGTGCGCCTGTTTGTCCTGCAAGGCTGCTGATGGCATCTGGCTTGGAGCAGGGGCTCTTCAGAGCCTCAGCTGCTCTGTTCTTCGAGCAGTGGGCTGTCCCTGAAGTCAGGGTGGCTCAGGAGCCCTCGGGTCAACTGTGGGTGTGGCCAGTGCCTCTGAGCCCTGAGGACAGGGTGCCTGGTGGAATCATATCTGGCTGTTGTCCAGGTAGGGCCACGGCGTCAGGGGCACTGCAGGGCTTCCTGTCTTCACAGGCGTGTCGGCAGCTCTTATACGGGCTCTTATACGTGTCCCGAAGGTCCTCATGCTGGGTGCGAGTTTGGGCTCTGCACACATCTGGAATTTGTGCTCAGCTTTGGTGTGTTCCAGTGTACGGGGCTGCAGCCCCAGGGTCAGTCATGGGAGTTGTCCACATCACAAAGCCAAGACAGAATTTTCAAAATCAGGGAGCTGCTGGCTGTTGGCCTTGGGCTGGTGACCTTGTGACATGTGCCGTGACAGGCCGGGCTAGGCCATCACACCCCAGACTGATACCTCACAGCCGCACTCTGCTGTGCATGATCTCTGACCCCAGCACTCTCTCAGGTCTGACCTTTCTGGGGAGGATGCCCCCTGGGGGCCTGGCAGCCCTGCCCAGGGACATTATTATAACCTCTCATAGAGCCACATTCATTTTCCTGCTCGGTGACCTATCTCTGAGCTTCAGTTTACCCATCCCTACGATAGGAGTGCCATCCAGGATGGCTCTAGGAGTTAAAGCCAGGCATTAAGGGTCTCAGGATGGATGGTTTTTCCTGAGCATCCCAGGGCTGGCAGCTGTGAACATCTGTCCCCTCTTCCCCCTTGCACTCTCTGAGACAGAAGTCCATCTGCTCACTTGAGTGTGGCACCACAGTTGGCTCCTGCCTTGGTTGCCTGCCCTCTTTTACCCTGGCCCTGCCCTGTCATGGATGAAAACGGAGGCTGAAGGTTTCCCATAGTTCCAGAGGTGATACTGAGGGTCAGGAGCCAGCCCAGGCCTCTTGTCCTCACTCTGCCCAAGCTCTGCCCCTGCTATGCAGTTATGGCTGCTGTATCCAGGCTGCGGTGTGTGTGGTGGGAACCAGTGGTTTTTATAAGGAGCTTTAGCACAGCCGCCGTGCCGCCTATTGCTCTGGTCCCCAGGCCTGCTGCTCCCCGCTCTCGTGGGGTTTGCTGAGGGTTTGCTGGGCCCAGAGGGAATGTCCCACACCACCTGAGAGCAGCCACCAACCCAGAGGATGCTCTCAGTGTCCCTGATTCTCCATCTGGGCGTGTGTCTTTCCTGGCCAGTGCACTCATGCACCCAAGGGTGGGCCTGGCCTGGGGGCAGGACCATTGCTCAAAAAGGACAATGGAAGAATCTGTCCATCTGTCCGCAGGGCTCTGTGGCAGTGTCTCCAGCTCACTGGGTGCAGTGTGTGCTCACCCCAAAGGGGCCATGTTGTCGGATCTTTGTTTTTGTGTCTGCGTTGTGGTTTGTGGTATGAATTCTAAAGAGTCTTCATGTAATGGTTGGATTCCCTTGGTTTAATCTCTGCAAAGGGTGTCTAACAGATTTCATCACTGAATAGCACTCTGTTAACCTGGGCATGGTGGCATATGGCTGTCATCCCAGCACTTGGCAAGCAGAGGCAGAGGCAGGAGGATCATGAGTTCAATGCCTCCTTCAGTTACGTAGCAAGAGTGAAGCCAGCGTAGGCTACATGAGACCCTGTCTCCAACAAACAGAAAAACCACACCTGCATATACCCTCAATGGTGTGCTACAACTTTCCACGCCCTAGATGGAAATCCCGTACCCATTATCGGTCCCTTCTGCCCATCAGTCCAAGGGCGAGGCAGCACTAATGGACTTCCGGTCTGTGGCTGGAAGTCATTTCGCCCTGACACTTACAGGAATGAGTCCTGCCGCTGTGGTCCTTATGGCTGGATGCACTCACTTAGCACCGTTTCCAAGCTGCAGAGCTACATGAGCCACAGCAAGTAGTGACACCCCCCCAACACACACACACACACACACACACACACGTCACCTGGCCACAGAGTAATGGTTTTCCCTGCCTTGACTCTGCATGCTGCTGTGGACATCATGTGAACCCTTTGCTATTCACATGTGGGTCCTGGGGTCTCAGAACACTGACTGCAATTGCCCACGGGAAGTGCCCACCTTCCCCCATATCCTGAAGCTCTTCCAGCCCCTCAAGTATTCTCATGCTGTCACCAGCCCCTTAACTGCTGCCTGACACCAGGAGGCTTGCTCTCTGTTCCCTGGAAGGGCCGATCAGGAGGTGGGAGGAGGGTGGAATGACTCACCAGCTGGGATGGATGTCTCAAGGTTAGGGCCTGCAGGGAGTGCGGGAGCTCGTCCCGCTGATCCTGGGGCCCATGTGCGCCGGCCCTGCTCAGTGACATTTGAAATAGCACCGTGAGTGCCGGCGCGGGCTGCTGCTGTGAATTACAACAATCTGGACAATTATGCCTGCTCTCAGTGGCTGCTGATGGCTGTTCCGGAGGCGGGGGCGGGGAGGCAGGTGTGCACAGCCCGTGGTAGCTTCTTTTCCACTGCCTGTGGGGGTGAGAGGCTAAGAATGTTCCAGAGTACCCTGCTGAGAGAATGCTGACAACTCAGAGCAAAATGACCCCAGCCAGGCTGTGTCCCAGGCAGATGGTACTCATTCATCCTTGGCCTGGTGTGTGGTAGGAGCCTGCAGTGAGCCAGGCCCTCAGGGAACCCAGTCAGGTAAGCAGCCAGGTGTCCCCAGAGCCACTTAGTCCAGCTGTGAAGGACAGCTGCAGAAGAGCCCAGCCCTGAGAGAAGAGTCAGACTTCCTGTGTGACCTGCAGGCCAGCCACTTTCTTCATCTATGTAACTAGTCACTGTCTGACTTCAACACAGTAGGAAATTTTTCTCTCTATTGCTCAGGAGGCAGGAGGTGCAAAGTTGAAGCGTGGGCAGGGCCACATTCCTTCCAAGACTTCAGGGAAGGTTCTGCACCCACATCCCACCTCAAATAGTGGCCTCTCTGCTGGCCTCCACCCTCTCATGACCTCGCCACCCTCCCCCCATGTATCCGTATTTCCTTTATTCCCCTCCCCCCACTTTTTGACAAGTGTCTCTATAGCTGGGCTGGTCTCGAACTCACAGGGGTCCCTACCTCTGCCCTGAGAGCTTGGGATTAAAGGCATGTTCCACCACATCTAGCCCAGATTCCCTTCTTGATCTACCCAGCAGAAAGGCCATTCCATTCTCTCTGTTTATTCTTGGTTCTGTTCGTTTGCTCTGTCTCTTCCATAGGCCCTTTTCCCTGTGCATAGCTTCTGGGTGAGCATAAAACTTGAGTTGGGAATATCTTCCAGCTCAACCATATTTGTGTGGCTTTATTTACCAATAAATAATCAATAATTAGTAACTGACCTTGAGGTCCTTAGGTTTATTGGCCCCTTCCCCGCCCCTCACCTCTGTAGCCTCTTTGGCTGTGTCCCCATTTCTGCCTCCATTTCATCTGTTCTCTAAGGGAGGGGTTAGTGGTGTCCTGCCTTCCAGGTTCATCATCAGGGTGGAAGGAGCTGAGGTGTCCAGCCCTTTGCATACAGTGGGCACTCTGGTGGCAGAATATGGGTCAGCAAACGGGCTGGACTCCATCTCAGCTCTGCCTCCTATGGAATCTGGCCTGGGGCAGGGTGAGGGGGGTTCTCTCCTATGCTCTGGGGGCTGGGATACAGGGGCATGGTCTGCTAAGCAGTTGTTCAGCCACAAGTATCAGGCAGGCTTACTCTGGAGGAAGACACTTCATCTCCATGCTGCTGTTCTACAGATGAGGAGAGAGGCCCAGAGCTAGGAAGATCACACATCTGTGAAGTGCAGGCCCTGGGATTGGAACCTAGGCTTCCTAGTTGCAAAGCAGGACTGAGTGGTGAGGGGTTTAAATCTATTGGTCCCAGTGCTACTGTGCAACCATTGGAGCAGATAGCCCCGTGTCAGGAACAGTGCTCTCAAGCATGACATCTTGGAAATCCAGACAATGAGGATATGAGAGGCAGAAGTGGAGAAGCCACAGCGGCATTGGCACCAGTGGTAGTTTGGGTGTTTGGCCATTATTGGAAGAGGATGGAAGAGGATGGAGTTGGAGTCTGACAGCCTGACGGCCCCAAGTTTCCCTGTGTGTGGTGTGTATGTGTTTAGGGGGCAGAGTCTCAACCGCAAACTGAGTCCTCAGGAGCTGGGTATACCCCGGGGACCTGCAGGCTGGGCCAGTGGCCTCGAATTCCCCAGGGAGAGGTTAACCTGTCCTAGAGTTCTGACCCTGTTCAGAGCCAGTGGTTGAAGGGTAGGGCATCCCTATTCTACTTGTGCCAGGGGTGCCAGGGGTGCCGCATGCTGTCTCCAATGCAGGCGACTGAGGCAAGTGTCCCATGTCAGTTCTGCTCAGTAAGCACACCCTCCCACGAGAGCCCTGGCTGCCAGCAGATGTGGTCTGCTCTCATCCTTTTCATGGTTGAGTATCTAGGCCTAGTGGAGCGATGCCCACCCTCAGCCACTGTTCTGTCAGAGTTCATGTCGTCCTCATTGCAGGCCAGGCTGGCCTTTCCAAGAATGCGCCATGTGCCTCCGAGGGGGCCTGTGCACCGCAGTAAGGCAGCCCGGCCAAGTGGGTAGTGTGCCCAGCCAGCAGCTGCTGCCTTGAGTTCAGGGGCCACGAGGACTGGGCCAGGCTCTGCCCAAGCGAGCAGATGGTGAGTAGGGACGGAGATCTGCGTAGGCAGGATGGAGCCGGCCCTGGAGGAGTGTGCCTGGAGGTTCTGGCCTCCGTTGCTTTGTGATGATTCCCAGGGAGAGAGCAGGGCTCCTGTGTGGACTTGGGTATGGTGGGACACCAGGCTGGCTCTGGACTCTAGTCCTTCATCAGTACCCTAAAGGACATGTTGTCTGCGCCTGCCTTCCCTCACTCTGGACCAGCATCCGACTCCTTGCTGGGAATGGGCAGGTAGTGAGTGAATGACCCTGGTGACCCATGTTCCCGCACATACTTTGTCTCTGCTTTGTCCACGAGAAAGTGAGATGGCTGTGGAATGTGGCTCAGTGAGGCGGCCATCCCCAGGTACGTAGCCAGCCCAGGCTCTGGGGACAGGGCATTCTGACCCTGAAGCCCAGGCCATCTGTGGCTCTGTAGGTGGGCAGATGGCCTTAGGTTGCACCCTGTTGACTTTGTCTCACAAGTGTCTGATGTGCTGCAGACTACCTGCACTGTGTTCGCGATTGGCAAGTACAAGTACAAGGTCTAAAGTGTTTGGTGGAAGCAGACTGGAGGGTAAGAAGGCAGCCAGGGCAGTTTCAAGGGTGAGGTCATCCCAGATGCCCCCATGGGCTCCCTGTGCCCCACATGAGACATTGTAGGTCTCTGGCCTGCTGGTTCTGATACTCAGCGACCACACGTCCTATGATTCTGGTGCAGGCCCAATATTTCTTAAGGAACAAAGGAGAACCAGGGACAGGGAGGGCACCATTTCTTACTTATGCTTTGGGAAGGTTTTGTTTTGCAAGTGAGTCTAAGAAAGCAGCTGTGAGGGTGGAGGTTGGGGTGGGGTGTCCCCCTGAGCTTCTTCCTGGGAGGAACTGGGAGCCCCAGACTGTGTTGTCCCAAGCCAGAGTGCTAGAAAGTTCCCAAGATGTTCACAAACGGATGGAGAGGTGGTGTATGGCCCTGCTGGAGACTTGCACACTCACTGAGCACAGATCCCTGTGGAGGGCATTGGGGCTGGAGCCCTTCGTGAGTCCCAGGTAGCACACGGGAAAGGGTCACCTTGGCCACCGTTTCCTCCTCCCCACTGTGGTCACTGGGCTCCTTCAGTCCCCTACCAGCTTCAGGCCTACTTAGGCTCCCTACTTTGACTTCCTGTCTTGGCCAATTTCACTTCCTAACTCTCCAACCTCCTCAGAAAGAAACTCCTTCCTTAGAAATTAGAAGTGGGGTGGGAGAACCCAAGCCACAAGACAGGCTGGCGAAGAAGTCGCCCTGAGCACGTGGGGCTAATGGTCCCAGTGTTGGGGATGCTCCAACCAACTCTGGATCCCCAGGACTAACCCCACAGCTCCTCTCAGGACCCTGCGTAGGTGGCAGATACTCATGGGACCTTTGTTCTTTCCTTGAGTGCCTCTTGCAGCCCAAGCACCCATGGGTGGAAGGGCAGCAGTCATGGATGGGTACAACAAAGGAATTGGTTCCAGGGAGTATCTGCTGTAGAAATGAGATTCCCTCCAGAGGGCCAGAGGCAGGGCCCAGAAAGGTTCCTGGGCAGATAGATGCAAATGTCCTGGGACCTTCTCAGGGTTGGGAGCAGTAGCTCTAATCTGTTTTCTGGGGCTTTGAAGCCATGGGAGCTTTTGGGTTTCCTTCCAGGAACACCCTGACATTTTCATAGGGGGCGTGCACTCATAGGCCCCCTTTGGAGTCCCCTTTTGCAGCACAGTGAGATTCTGTGGGAAAGACCTGGGTTCTCAGCAGGTCTGCCAGCTGGCCTGGGATGTGGCTGCCTGTCCGTGTCCCCAGAACTTCTAGAGTGGGTTGGAAGGGCAAGGGCTATAGGGAAGAGCTGGTCTTGGAAGTCAGCCCTGACCGGATGCTACTCTAGAAGGCAGCTTGGTTGCCTTGGCCTCCCAGAAACCATTGGAACCTTGCAGCAGGTGCTCTCTGAGAAGAGAGGATGTAGTAGGTAGCCAGGGTCTCCAGACCCTGGCCAAACCTAAGCCAAACCTCTGGGAGCCCCAGGCCCTTCCCCCACCCCAAATGGTTGATGGTGTTAGAGTACTCCCAAGTAGATCCCAAGTTCCCCAACCCCCAGCCCTATAGAAAGCTAGCCAGCCCTGGCCACCCACAGCCCTCTGGGAGGCTGGCTGGTCCAGGCACTGGGGGCCTGTGAGGAGGGGGGGTGCAACCGCAGGTGGAACCGGCTGGCTGGTGGGGAGGGCTGGCTGGCGGGCGGGCGGGCGGGCGGAAGAGGCTGCTTGCTCCCTGCCTGCCGGGGGTGGGAGCTCTGTTTTTCTGGATCCCTCAGTCTGTTCTTACCGCTGCTGACGCTGCCGCGGATGGGGAGAGAGGGAGGGAGCCTGTGCCAGTTGGCCCGCCCAACCGAACCTGGGCCTGTGCCCGGCCCCCGCCCGCCCCCTCCTGCTGCGTCTGGAGGTCACATTCAGTCCTGACGCGGCTCGCTGGGTCAGGCAGCAAGAAGAGCTGAGCAGAGCCCTGGTTCCCGCAGCCGGGCCGCTTAGGGACCCAGCTGCCAGGTCCTGTCCTGCCCAGGGCTCTGGATTTCCTGTGGCTTGGTGGGTCTGGGGGCTCCTGGCCAGCACCTCCCAGAGTGTCCTCCCCGAGAACACTGGTGCCTGGAAGAACTGCGGACGCCGCCTGCGCACTGGTGACGCCTGGCACAGAGAAACCCAGCACACAGAACTGACAACTTCCCGCTGTCGTAACCCTCGCCCCCCTCCCAAGCGGGAAGGGCGCAGCTGGTGGCAGCGGCTGGAGGAGTCCTGGGCCCCGCGGGGCTGCTCGCAGCTCGTGCCCTCAGTGCCTGCTCTTGCCCTCCGCCTTCGCCGCTTCTGAGGATGTGATCAGAGCTAGAGCCAGGGGATACCAAGAAGCCCTGAGGAGCCTTGCAGCCACAGCCTCCTGATCACTGCTCCTCTCCGGGAGCATCCTTTGAGCCGGATGTTTCCGGAAAACTTGGCTGAGGGGGAGACGCAGATGAGAGGATGTGAGTGGACCCCAGCTGGGCACGGGGCTGGAGGGTGGGATCGCCAGGTGTCGGGGGACTTTGGGGCTACAGGAAATTGCATCTGAAGTGGGGGGGGGTTGGAATTTTTGACCCTGTCCCTGGCTCCCCTTTTCACTGGTTCCCCTTCTTGCCTTTTTAGGGTACAGCCAAGATCCCCTGGAAGGAGGCTGTACTCCATCTGGGCTCCAGGCTTGGCTTGGGCATTCTCAGAGGGGCTCCCCAGGGTGGACCGGGCAACTGGGCTGTCTGTACAACATGGGATATAAAGTGCTCCTATGCACAGCACCCCAGTACGAAGTTCCTAGTACAGGAGTCGAGGAAGCTCACGTCTCCACAGGCAGGGCTGTGGCACACTCTGGGAAGAGCTCCCCGACAGCTCTGCCCAGCACTCCTTGATGACCACACGTGTTCAGGAACAGCTGAGTGTCACCCCCACCTTGTCAGTTCCTTCTATAGGCTGAGTTAGTTAAGGGACCCAGCTGCTCAACTCCTTGTTGGCTTCACTGAATTTGGAAATGTCTACTCCCCAGGGTCGGGCCACCCCCGGCTCGTCAGTCACCCCATCCCCCAGCAGTTCCAAATGGAGACCTGCCCTGGGGTTCCGGGCCTGCCATCCCTCGGTCTGACGTGTTTGCTGGGCCCTCTTGGCCTACACTCGGGAAATATAAATAAACGCAGCCCCAGCCGCCAGGTTCTGGAAGTGGCAGCTGCTGCTGGCTCGGGTGGAGGGAAAGGTCAGGGGCTGAGTTACACTTGATCCTGAGCCCTGGCCCTCCCTGCCTCCTGTCCTTGAGGATCCCTGAGAAGCAGCTATGGAGCCACGTGGCTCCTGTGGTCACTGCAGGCCAGCAGGTGGCCTGGCTGCCCAGTACCTCCCCCATACCCCAGGCCTTTGAGGCTGCTACAGTGGGAAGCTGGGGCTTCAGACCCACTCCTGAACTGGGTGAGGTGGGTGGGAAACTCAGTCTCAGTCCTGTCCAGGGTGTGGGGGCGGGGCAAGACAGATTCAGACTCAAAGCTGTCCACATCTGAGGGTCACTTGCTGGTATGTTGGGGGGTGTAGTTTCCTTTGTTTGTAGTAAGCCACCAACTGGGGTTTGAATGAGGGGGCGGGTGAGGGTGGTTGGGCCCTCCCTTTCCCTGCTCAGTAATCACAGCTACAGCCCTGCATTCGGCTTTGACTTGACTTGTCCCAAGTCACAGTGACAATAGTCTCTTAGCATCGTTACCAGTGGCTCTGGGGCTCTGATTCTGGTCCTGTAGTTGAGCCTTCTAACCTCCATTCCCAGGGGCAGGTTCTGTCACAGCCGTGGGAAAGTGGCCAGCTTTGCCTTCAGGGAAGCTGGGGCCTGCTCAAGGTTGGCGAGGTGTGAACAGAGGGTCCGCAGCCTCCTAGCCCAGGGTTTGTGGCCTCAGAGCTGAACAGTGTATGCCACTCCAGCTGGAGCTCAGAGTTCATGGGCAGTGAGGTCTGTGGCCTCAGTGGGCTCTCTGGGCCTTAGATCTGGAGTTTCTCCCGCCGTGTAGTCTCAAGCTGTGACTTGGGACAGATCCACCCCTGGCTGCTGAGCCCAGCCGGGCCAGGTGGGCCGAGTCTGCTGTGGCTCTTCGCCTGTGAGGGCCTGGGCTCACACAGCTCCCTTCCCCTGCTTGGCCCTACTCCGACCTCTGTTCTTCCACTGCTTTTTTCCCTTCACCTATGGTGAGACCGGAAAACAGGCTTGCTCTCCTGAGGCCTCACTGCAGCTGTGCACAGTGTCAGGGCTGGGTCACCGCAGCTCCCGCCCAACTGGGGAGGGAAGGATGGGGGTAGGGGTTTGTGTTCTGTCCCCGTCCGTCCCCCCCAATCTTAAATGAGGCCTCACTTTGGGCCATGGCTGTCACTGTCTGTCTCCTGATCCCTAGCTGTGCTCCTTGGTCTTGGACTGGCGTGAGCTCTCACCTTCCTTCCACCCGCAGGCCTCCTGGAACATGGCAGGAACTGGTCAGCCATCGCCCGCATGGTGGGCTCCAAAACCGTGTCCCAGTGTAAGAACTTCTACTTCAACTACAAGAAGAGGCAGAACCTGGATGAGATCCTTCAGCAGCACAAGCTAAAGATGGTGAGTCTGGGTCAGGACTCACGGGCTAGGCCCCCTGGGGACTGGGGACTGCCAGGCCTCCCACAGCCTCCCTCATGTGTCCCCTGGCTGCCTGGCACCCGC
Source organism: Cricetomys ansorgei (assembly GCA_026225945.1). Classification (NCBI taxonomy): domain Eukaryota; kingdom Metazoa; phylum Chordata; class Mammalia; order Rodentia; family Nesomyidae; genus Cricetomys; species Cricetomys ansorgei. Next base: position 9,518,205 of record JAMJFZ010001012.1, read on the forward strand.
ATAGGGAGGTGCGGGTGGGCTGGGTCCTGACTCAGCCAGGAATCTGCTGCCCTCAGCGCCCTGGATTTGGAGACCCAGAGGAAAAAGAGCCCTGACTGAGCAGCTTGGCTTCTCCTCAGCTGTCCGTTGGGGCTTTAGGGCTACAGTGAAAGAGAAGGAGGGTGCCAAGAGCCACAGGCTGGAGGACCTGGGGGCCAGACACATCCCACCTCTCTTGCATCTATGGCCAGCGGGCAGCAGGGCCACCGTACTGCCTTCCTGCTGCCATCTCTCCCTCCTCTTTTTCATCTTGGACGCTCTTGTGATCACCATCGTTTTAGGGCTGGGAAAACCAAGCCCTGGCCAAGGCTCTTCAGCCACCTAAGTGGGCGCGTGCATTCACAGCTGAGTAAATGGACCACCCCTCCTTAATCTCCTGCTGTGGCCAGAGGCTCGGGAGGGGGCCTAGCGTCCACCCTTCCCTAGATTTAAAGTCTTGTGGATTTCTGTGCCATTGAAGATGTGTTGCTCTTCCTTGTAGCCTGCTGAGGCCCAAAGCAGATCGCACAGCAGTGCATGGCATGGCTTGGGGCAGCACATAGTAGGACGGACCAGAGATAGCATCATTCCATTAGAACTCCTCTCCATCCCCACGCAGAATCCAGGGGCACCCTCCTCCGCCCACTAGGGCTGCAGCTGACACCCTCATGGCCCAGCTGTTTCTTACAGTTTGTGTTCCCCTGAGCATATGACTGCACACCTCTTCCTGTTTCCAAGGGATTTCCCCCCCTCCCCAGTGGGACATTGGACCTGAGCACCCAGCAGGCTAGAAAGAGGAGGGTAGGTCCAATTTTGTGGGTTGGGGATCCATATGACCTGAGCAGTAATTTCTTCTAGAAGATGGGGGGCTGCAGGTGTTCCTGAGAATGAGGTGCCTGTGGAGGGGAGGCACTTTGTGGGGCTTCCTGCCTGCTTGCCCTTTGTTCTGTGTCCCTGCCACTTAGATCACAGCCACCCGCCCTCTGTCCTCTGGTTGCTGAGGCCCCTGTGGTCATTATGCAGCGGTCACCACCGAAGGCTGTGTGCTGATAGACTCGGCCCAGCAGACCTGTGTGGGAGTCTAGGCTCTGCCACCTACAGGCTGTGTGGCGTTGGGCGAGTGTCTTGTCCTGTCTTTGTCTCAGTTTCTCTGCCTGTGAAGCGGGAAGGGTGACAACTGCCTCCGAGGCGTCTGGCGGGGAAGGGGGGGGGTGCATTCCTCACAAGTGCCAGTGTGGCGCCTGGAAAAACCACAGCCAAAGCCATGGGGGATGCCGATGGCGGAAGCCTCGGGGTTCAGGTGTCTTCCTGAGTGTGGTATGTCTGTCCCAGGTGACAGATGGACACAAGCGTGCATGCATGGAGTCACCCCAAATACAGAGGGCTCTGGGTCGGTGGATTTGCGCTCTGCTGTCTTGTGGCTGGTGCTCAGGCACACAGCTTGGCCTGTGGGCCTCAGTTTCCACCTATGTGATAAAACAGGGATGGGGAAGCCCCTGCTTCAGGAGTATGAGGAGCTGGTGTTGTCCGGTGTGGAAAGTCCAGCATCTGGCCTAGGTCACTGAGGAGGGCAGAGCCCTGTCTAGTGGGCAGAGCTGTGGCTAGAGTTTCACGAGGAGCTGGCTGCTTCCACAGTAGCGTGTGGGAATCATGGCGAGCTATGGAGCTGTTGTGGTGACTATGGGATGGAGCCAAGCTGCTCAGAAAGGGGGTCCCTGTCCCCGACTCAGTCATTCCTGTGACTGTCCTCGTGACAGCCTGTAGAGGAGGTAGGCTGATTCTCTCCCCAGCAGACCTCTAGAGGACCGTGATAGGAACAGTAAGGGGTGGCAGATACCCCAGAAGTACAGGGCGAGCACCCCATTGTGCAAGTACGTAAACTGGCCTTTGTAGAAGCCCCGGATCTGGGCTTTCGATTTCCCACCTCTTCAACAGCAGGCAGCTCCTGTAAAGAGGGGGTTGCATCAGGCTGGGCACAGTGGCACATGCCTGTAATCACAGCACTCGGGAGGCTTGAGGCAAGAGGATCAGGAGTTCAGAGCCAGCCTGGGCTACAGCTTGTCTCAAAAAGAAAAAAGAAAATCAAGAGGGTCACTTCTGTCTTGTTGAGTGCTGAAGCAGTAGCTAAGGCCTTTGGCTGCCAGCCTGGCCTCATCAAAGAAGGCATGGTACCTGCAGCCACCCAGGGAGCAGGGAAGGCAGGAGGTCAGTGGGTGTCCCCTCCTGCTCACCCCAGGCCTGGCCTGCACATGGCTGCTGGAGACTCATCAGGAAATGGGAGTTTGGGCGGATCCTGTGTGTCACAGGTTATGTAACGTTTGGCGGCCTTGTCCTCTCTGAGGTCTCCGTCTCCCTCCATGTGGCCGAAGGCTGCCCTTCTGTCTGTGTCCTGTCCCTCAGGGCCCGGCCTCCAGGTTTCTCGGTGTGTCGTCTGGGCCCTGGCCCTACTGCCTTGCTTCCTTTGTCTTCTCTCTGCGGCTGCTGGGAGACACTCCAGGTGGGGATGTACTTGAACTCCAGCAGGCAGGCTGTCTTGACTCTGAGCTCTGCCCTACTGAGTCGGTGTCTTGTCTCTGAGGCTCATCTGTGTAATGACGTGGTTATGGAGTGCCTGACTTCCCTCCGCCTTCCCTCCAAGTGTGGGAGGGAAGCAGTCAGAGCAGACTAAGGCCCTGGTTGATGAGGAACAAGCCTGGTCAAGAGGTGCTGTAACACACACACTTAACTTTCAGCAAGTGGCCTAAAGGTGGTGAGACAGGGATGTAGAGAGAGTGAGGGTTGAGGGTATTGGTAACTCCCCCAGGGAACTCAGAGAGGACCCCTGGGGAGATGACGCAGGATTGAAGTGTTGAGGAAGTGAGTGTTCGCTATCTGGGGGAAGGGTGCTCAGGCAGCGAACAGCCTGTACAAAGTCCCTGGGGCTAGCCTGGGGCCCGAAGAAGCCGACTTAGACCAGGCAGAGGGGCAGGAGCAGTGAATTGGCGCTGGTTCCAGGTGTTAGGGAATGCCTGGGGTGTCGGCGCTGGTTCCAGGTGTCGGAAGCAGGGGTGACATACCCTGATTGGCAAGGTAGCTATGCATACGTGCGAGACATACACATCAAGACGCCTTGCAGATTCCTGGTATGCAGTAGGTGATTAGTAAATGCCCCTGCAATTTGTGTTCATATCTCCAAAATGTCCCTTTCACACACCTACCAGCGTTTGGGGCTGAGACTGGCACAGGGTTCCCCATAGGCTCTAGAAACACAGGGTGAGCTGGATTGCCTGCCAGTATTGCCAAGTCGATGAGCTCCTGTTTCCCGTGAGTGTCCCTGCAACCCTCTGCCTAGTTCCTGTTGCTAAAGATAGATAAAGGAAGGGGATCCCCAGCCACATGCTGCAACGTCCTCGTACCCGCAGAATGGAGCCTGAGCCTCTTGGGAAGTGTCAAGGCCAGGCTCTGTGTGGGTGTGGGTGGCAGAGCAAGCCTGTGGGCTAGCCTGCGATAGAGATGGTGGTGAATGGACAGCGTGCATTTCCCTTTTGTTCCCGTGTCCCAGGATCCTGGTCTCTGAAGCTCAGGGCCTTGTGCTCCACAAGGCCTGTACTAGGACCTGCGTGACAGTGGAGGCAGCCCGCCCTCACCCCAGAACAAAAGCATGCTGTATTTCCAGGACAGAGTGTCAGCAGCCAGGTGCAGCAGAACTGTCATCTCTTACCAGCTGCTGACCTTGGCATCCTTTTTGATGTGTGCCCCCTCCGCTATCTCCAGTCTTCTCCCTGAGAAGATCCTCAGTCGTGTTGTCTTCACCCACCATGCTCCTCTTCCCACCTAGCCTGTTCCGCAGTGGCTGCGCCCGTGGAGTCTCCGTCTGGGCTCCCTTTGGATGACGCCAAATCAGTGCCATGAGCGTCACGAGAACTGGGGGTGCCACTAGGCGCCTCAGACCACACCTTTCCCCTTGTACCAGACCAGGCTTGTGCCACGTTAGATCCAGCATGACCCCCCGGGGGAATCCTAGTCACCTCAAGACCTGTATGTGTGCTGACTCTGCTTCACATACCAAACTCAGGAAAGCCTCAGCTGCTCTGGGCTTCCGCCTAGCTCAGTGTAGGGACACAGAAATCCAGCCTGGAGAGGATTTTGAATGCCACCGTGCTGGGAGGGTAAAGCTGGCCCCCAGATGTGAGGAGTAGGGGTGGGCTGGGGGAAGGTTCAATGTAGCTCGTCTACACCCCTGAACCTTTGCAAGTAGTCCTCTCTTACCCAGAGCTTTGTCTGAATGATCTCTATACTCAGACCCGGACTCCAAGCGTCACCTTCCTATAGAAACCTGATCACCCATCCAGCTGATTTGGCCCTGTGCGCTCTCTATGCCTGTTTGATTCCCCCTGTGGCCTCTGGTCAGCTCTCAGGGTCCTTTAGAATGTGTGTTGCTTGCTTTGAGAGCAGTGGCTCTGTTGTACTCGCTGAGTCTGTATCCTCATTCCCTCCACCGGTCCCGGTACCCTGAGTATGCACTGACACTGTGTGGCCTTCCCATGTTGGCCTGGTTCAGCCTGTGTCCAGGGTCCTCCTGGGACACATGGCACTGTGAAGCCTTTATGGTAAAAATAGCCCTGGCCTGTGTGGTCACTGCGATGGGTAGAGTGGGAAGGTTGCCTGCACAGCCCTGCAGCCAGGCTCACAGCTGTGGCTGGGCCTCAGGCATGGGGCGTCCCCAGCCTTGACCGCTACTGTCCTGTCCCAGGAGAAGGAGAGGAATGCGCGGAGGAAGAAAAAGAAGACCCCAGCGGCGGCCAGTGAGGAGGCAGCCTTTCCACCTGCTGCTGAAGACGAGGAGATGGAGGCGTCTGGTGCAAGTGCCAATGAGGAAGAGCTGGCTGAGGAGGCGGAAGGTGAGGTCACTGTCCTCAGGAGAGAGAGAGAAGGGAGTGAACGTGTGTGTGTACACACACACACACACACACACACACACACACACACACACACACACAGACACAGAGTGTCTCTGTTCAGTGTCTCTGCCCTCCCAGGCATCCCCTGGTTCCCAGCAAGCCTACATACACATGCTGTCCTGCCCTTGTGGCCAGGATGGGCCCGAGCGAGGATCCAGGTCTTCCAGAAGACCCAGCCAGCCCAGCCACATCGCAGAGTCCTTCTCGGCCTGTCGGAAAGAGCCAGGGTGCTCTGGGCTGAGATCCAGGCTAGGGACTCTTTGACCTAGGAGTTCCTTGTGTGGTAACAGTCATGACATCCGTATAGCCTCATCTCTGTCACCACAGCCTGAGGAGGTGGCGGCACCGTGTTCACAGAGGATACTGAGGCCTAGAGGCGTCACTAGGATTGGATTGGCAGCTTGGTCAAAGCCCTATGCCCTGTGGCTCTGTGGCTCCGAGGGAAGGGGGTAAAGTGCCTACTATGTACCAGGCTCCGTGCACTTGCCTGGGGCACACCCCAGGACCTGGTGGGGCCCAGCCACAGTTGTCATAGCCCCTGCGTGACTGAAGGCTGCTGGCGTGGACATGCCTGACAGTAAATATCAGGAGCCAAGATGGAGGTGTCTCCTTATCCGCAGGGTTTCAGTGGCCTCAGCCTCCCATGTTGTCAGGCTGTAAGGAGGAAGCCCAGAGGTCAAACCCCACTTGTGGCCCAGGCAACTTGATTACTTCACCGTGCCTCAGTTTCCTCATTCTTAAATGTGCTTAATGAGTACCCTGACCTCGAAGTCTCTGAGGGTCACATGTCCTGTGTGGCCAGCTCCCTGCTGGTGTTACTGATACCGTTCTGGGTGAGGGGTCCTGCTCTCGGCTCCAAGGGAGCTGAGGCGCAGAAGAGGCTGGGCACTGACTGAGGCTGGAGGAGGCCATGTTGGTTGAGAGTCACAGCAGCCCCCGTTGGTTTGTGTCTCTGGCACTCACCCAGGGCTCTGTTGACTCTGGACACACCTTGGTCTTGCCTGTGGGGACTGCTGCAGGTCACTGTGGCTGTGGTGGCCAGGGCCTCCCTTGGGAGCTGAGCGAGCAGGTCCTGTGGAAGCCTCTGTGGGTCCCTAGCCCTCTCCCAGCACCCCACCCCACCCCTCCCCTCCCCTTCCCTCCCCTCCCCTCCCTTCCCCTCCCCTTCCCACAGGACTTGCCGCACCACCACCTCAGTTCTAACTCTTCTCTAACTTCTTCCAGCCATACAGGCCTCTGGGAATGAGGTTCCCAGAGTTGGGGAGTGCAGTGGCCCAGGTAAGAATGGGGTTTGTGGCTGAGCTGGGAGGGGGAGCAGAGTGGCCAAGGTCACCTCTGTCTATCCCTATGCGCTCACGGTGCACTCACTACTCCTCTGTTCTCTGTGCTCTTTCCCTGTACAAATTGTCTATTCCCGTCCTGTTCTCCCTTGAGGCTGTGGTCAGTCAGCATCCCCTCATGTCTTTTCTCTCTTGGGTTTGCTTCGGGACATTTTCCCCGTTCTGTGTCCCCATCCTTGTTTCTAGGTGTCTGTTTTGCACAAAATGGGGTGGAGGACACATAAGACCCAAAGATGAGGCAAGCTATAGAGGCAACCCAGGGCTGCAGCGGGGTCTCCAGTGCTCTTAGTGCAGGCACACACATGTGCCACACAGCCTTTAACACATGGGGAAACCATGGAGCAAGGGCAGCAGGCAGGCTCCCTCGGGGTGCCCCACGCCGTGGTCTCGTGCTGTGCTGTGTTGTCAGCTGAGTTGTAGTAAGCTTGTGGTCCCTGGGCTTGTACAGTTGCATTCTAGCTCAGCTTTCACAACAGTTTGGTTCCCCAAGTTTCCCATGGGAGTACCAGAAGTTGGCACAGAGCTGAGTGGAGCTCAGATCGCATCTGCAGACCTCAAATGAAGGCCTGTCTCATCTGGCTCTGTAGGGGCACTGGCTACCTGGAGAGCCCAGGGGTTGGGGCTGGCCAGTCTGTGGACAGCAGCAAGGAGAAGCTGGAGCTGCAAGCTGGTTGGGACAGCAGCAGCCCAGCAAGAGTCTATAGGGGCATGTGAGGGACCAGGCTTGCCTGGGTGTGTAGGAGCCTGGGGGCTGTTCTGGTGTTCCTTGGGAGGGCTGTCACATCCCACATAGCAGCTCATTCCCCTCTGTGCTCTCGCCCTACATAGCCGCTGTCAACAACAGCTCTGATACCGAGAGTGTCCCATCCCCACGCACGGAGGCCACCAAGGACACGGGGCAAAACGGACCTAAGCCCACTGGCACTGAGACATTGCCCACTGCCACCCAACCCCCCAACCCTCCACCAGAAGAACCTGCAACAGCCCCTGCTGAGCCCTGCCCAACCCCTGAAGCCAGTGGCCCACCATCCCCAGTGGCTCCCCCGTCACCTGCCGCACCCCCAACTGCTGTCTCCAGAGAAGAACAAGAAGATCAGGCGGCTGCAGTTCCCCAGACAGAGGATACCAAGGAGCAAAAGCCTGAGGCCGAGGAGCCACTGATAGATGTGGGGAAGACAGAGGAGCCCGAGGCCCCTGAGGAGCCGCCCAGGAGTGTGAAGAATGAGCACAAGGAGGATGCTGAGGAAGAGCCCGAAGACAAGGCCAAGGTCACGGAGGGCATCCAGGCTGCACCCGAGGCGCCCCTCAAGGCTGAGGAAGCTGGCAGCAGTAAGGCTGTTGGATCCAAGGGTTCCAGCTCGGGTGCCCCCCAGGACAGCGATTCCAGTGCCACCTGCAGCGCCGATGAGGTGGATGAGCCTGAGGGAGGTGACAAGGGCAGGTGAGAGGCATGGGGAGCCCTCGCTGTGAGCTTTGGGTCTTGTGTATACTTCAAACACAGGGAGCACCTCCATCCGCCAAGACAACACAGGTGGCCCTGCCCACCTTGGAGTCTGTGGCAGGCTTGTGGGGACCAACACGAGACCAGAAATAGGGGTGTCTTAGCCACTGTTCCTGTTGCTGTGAAGAGACACCATGACCAAGGCAATTTTTATAAAACGGAAGCATTTAGTCGGGGGCTTGCTTACAGTGTCACAGGGTTAGTCTGGGGTCGTCGTCGTGGGAAGCATGGCTACAAGCATGGCAGGTGTGCTGGAGACGCGGTTGAGAGCTACATCCTCATGAGGATGGGGTGAGCTCCATCCTCAGGTGGGGGTGGGGCACTGATGCGGAGCCTGGCATGGGCTTCTGGACCTCAAGGCCTACCTCTAGCGACACAGTTCCTCCAGTGGGGCCACACCTCCTAACCCATTTAATCCTCTCAAATAGTGCTACTCCTTGATGACTTAGCATTCAAATACATGAGCCCATGGGGTCCATTCTTATTCACACCACCACCGGGGGTTTATTCAGTCAGGGGTTGGTAGCAAGAAGACCCACTTGGGGTGACTTGGAGCTAAGATCTGGAAGGGGGAGGTAGCCATAGAAGGCTGGGGGCAGCCAGCATCTTTCACTGCTGATGGTTGCCTGCAGTCCTGGGCTTATAGACACAGCACTCTGATCCCGGCCTCTGTAGTCACTAGGCTCCCCTGTGCCTCTTGGTCCAGATTACTACTTCCTTGGAGGAAGCCAGTCTCCCTGTGGCTATATTAGAATAGCTTTCTGACACAGGGGACTCAGGTTAGGTCTAGGACAAAGGGAGGACCTGGTTCTTCTCTTCTGAGGTGAGAGTAGTCGGTGCAAAGGCCCTGGGTAAGAGCCATCCAGGTGCACGCAGGACTACTTCATGAGCCAAGCCATGCCACACGTTTCCAGGGTGATAAGACTTGAGGACTTCTCCCTGCCAGGGCAAAGCCATGTCTGAGGGGTTCCCAGTGAGCCAGATTTCCTCAGGGGTGGCAGTAAAGACACCAGCTATCGGGGCAGTGATTGGGAAGATGTCACACAGGGCAGTTACCTCAGTTTCATCTCTGAGGTGACAGAGCTTCTGTGGAAAGCGTTCTGATTGGTGACCTCCCTGTCCTAGGGGCATTGTGTTTAGTTGGGACCATCCGGACTCTCTAGGGCAGGCCTGGAACCCTTTCCCCATCACATCTGGAGCCCCACCCACCTCTGAGCAGCTGCAAGAGTTTATGACTAGGCGGTCTGCTCTGTTTTATTTTGACTGCAAACAGCAAAGCCTGTTTTCTCTCCCCTCAAGTGTCTGAAAAATTCCGGCAGAGCAAGGGAGGAGACCATGACCTTCAGACCAGCCCACACAGGGCCCTTCCTGCTTCCCCTGGCTCTCCTTCCCCCTCAGGGCTGGTACATTTCAAATGGATGCTTTGTGGACCTCCCGTGTTCCCCGAGGACTCCACTGATGGGACCCACATGGAGCAGGTGGGCAACAGATGTCCCTGGATAAGCAGAAGCTGTCCAGTGGGTTTCTGTGGCCCCAGTGTCCTCAGCTTCCTGCCTAACAGGCACAGCAAGGGACGCAGGTCACCATGGCAGCTTCAGTGTCACCAGGGTCTCCACTGACATGAGAGAGTACTACAGAGCCACAGGCTGTTCAGTGTGTTCCTCTGAAGTCTGGACAGTAGACCCATAGGCTGCAGAGCCAAGCATAGGATGCCACCCTGAATACCAGGGCCCGCCCCAGGCTCCTCTGGGCTTTGGTTGGGCTGATGTCCTCTCAGTTCCAGCCCTCTTCTCCTGTAGCACTAGCCAGTAGTGTCCTACCCTCCCCAGTGTGTGGTGGCTGTCCACCTGCCTGCTGACTATCTAGCTCCTGGGCTGAGACTCACGACACCTGGCTGGTCAGACCCTGTAAGACCAACAGTCCTCTGCCCTGGGGCCCGCCTGTGCTCTCAGTGAGCAGCTAGACTTCCTGGCTGGAAACTTCCCACCAGTCCTTCACCAGCTACACCACAGGGGCCAGGGATGCCAGGTGAAGCTGACCAGCAGGCCCGGCATCCTGGGCTGCTGTCTGTAAATTCTGGGTGATCCCGTTGAGCGCCCTGCAGGCCATTCCAGGAGAGCTCTGCTGCCCACTGCTGTGCCGGTGGCAGCTTGGCCTGGAGTGTGTTAGTTAGGCTTGGTTGAAGCCCCTCCCTTTCCCCCAAACTCAGTTTCCTCACCTGCAGCAGGTAAAGCAATATCCACAGAGTTGCTTTGTTACCTTAACCATGACCTGGGGGCCGGGCGCACAGTGTTTGGTGCAGCGTGACGTGGGCAGGTTTGGCTGATGGGGCGAGAAGCAAGGCTATTGGCTCCTGAGGCATGGGTGGCATGTGTCAACGCTTGAGATGCTCATTGCTTTCAGTGTGGAGGGGACGGGAGCCATCGAGCACAGGGAGGACAGCCAGCACAAAAGCCTCATGGCCGCCTGAGCTATGTTCAGTGGTTCTCACAGAAGCCTGTAGCAGGGGTGCAGTGGCCAGTGGGTTTTGTCTTGGGTCCCTGTGAGGGCCAGAGATTGTCAAAGCTTTTTTTTTTTTTTTTTTTTTTTTTTAATTCTGTTGCTGTGTGTGAGTATATGCACATGAACCTGCGCCGCTGCCTCCCCTGGAGAAGGCGTGACAGGCAGTTGTGAGCCCTTGAATCACACCTAGGTCCTCTGTGAGAGCAGTGACCACTGAGCCATCTCCCCAACCAGTTGGTGTTTGCATTTGTGCACCTGCCTGCGTGTATGTGCACCATGTTCAGGCAGTGACCAGGGAGGCCAGAAGGGGCCATCGGATCTTCTGACACTGAGTTAAGGCTGTTGTGAGTCACCTTACATGGGTGCTGGGAACCAAACCTGGGTCCTCTGCTCTCGACCACTGAGTCGTCTCTCCAGCTCTGGGATACCCGTCTAGCTGTATGCCTCCTGGAGATAACGGGGAAGCTGAGGCACATGGTCCCTGTAGGTACGTACCATCATGTACTAGAAATGGAGTTTGAATCGCTGCAGAAATATATTTGCACATAAGCAAAAGTCCAAGTTCCAGCGTACTTCTACAGAGATGGGGGGACACGCTGGTGCTCTCTGGATTTTACTGTTCATGGGACACAGTTCTGCTGCAGTGGTGGCGCCCCCGGTGGCTCCAGAGAGCTGTGGCCCACGTTACAGTTACAGCTTAACTGCCTTAACAGCGAGCTGCTTAGGGCAGTCTTGTGACATTGGGCGTTTTAGTGTCTCACGGTGTCACTACGCCATCCCCCCAGAGGAGACCCCAGGCCCTACCCAGCTGTGGTGTCTGCTGATGCTCCAGTCCAGTGCAAAGGGAGCAGGGCACGTGGCCACTGTGTCTGGCCTCAGTTGCTTAGCGCTGGGTTTTGGGGGCTTTTCTGTTGTGGCACAAGGGTCAGGGCTCTGTGAGGTGGGTGGCAGCCCCTTGCCCTGTGTGTTCCTTCAGCATCGGTCTGTGGGTATCTGCGTGACTTAGGCAGTTTGCAGGAGCACAGTTGAGTGGGTTTCTCTGTGGGTGTGCAACCTTCATTCCTTGTAGTTTTGTTCTGGTGTTTCATATGGGGTCTCACTACATAGCCCAGGCTGGCCTTGAACTTTTAGACTCTTCCTGCCCAGTGATGACAGGTGTCTTGTCACCACACCCAGCCTGGGAGTGACCTTTTGAGTTGTCCAGCTGTCTTCCTAAGCCTGTGTAGTATGTTATTTCTTTAAGTTTACCAAAGCTGGCCATTGAAACGGCTAGGGGCAAGAACGACTCAGTACCGGGCACACTGGTGAAGCCCTTGGTGGAGGGGTGACAAGGTGGGACAGGGACCAAGTGAAACCTGGTGAGTCCCCGCCGTGGGTGTAGACAGGTGGGCCGGGAGGGATGGAGGAGTCAGGGTGACCTGTTCTTCCTGTCCCCCGTTTGCCTCAGGCAGCTTCAGCAGGCGTCATCCTGTCTGTCTGCTCTCCCCGCTTGGCTGAGCGTGTGGCAGATGCAGGCAATAGGCTGCTACCGGCAGGGTCTGTCGCATGCATATCCTGTCAGAGCAGTCTGTGCCCCTCCATCTGCTGAAGGAGACACACACACTCTTCTGCTCTGCCCCCTGTGGCTCTAACCATGCCCTGTCAGCAGGCCTCACCCCAAAGGCTGAAGCTCCAGCTTACATGTCTTCAGGTGGCTTGAGCCAGGACTGTCACAGTATCCGGGGGCACACAACACAGCTCCTGGTGCTCTCAAGGACTTACAGATTTGTCCCCTGTCCCAATCCTAGGGCTATAGCCCATAGCTCATTCCGCATCATTGAAATAATGAAACTTGTCCCCCTCCCTTCCCCCCACTTCTACCCCCTTCCCACCACTCCCAGCTCTGGCCAGGACTGAGCCCTACTGGGACCCAGTGGACACAGGCTCCAGTCAGTGGAGTCATCCCAGGGCCCAGGCACTCTAGCCTGCTCTGGGCTTGGGACAAGAATAATCTCTAAGGAATCTCTGTGTCCCTCCACCCCGATCCGGTTGAGTTTGTGGCCTTCTGGCCACTCCCTGAGGGCCTGCGTGGCCGAGACGGCCAGTGAGGGCCTTTTCGGCTGTCTTCTCTGCCCTAAGGCCATCTTGGAGCGGTGGCTTGTGTGGGCCAGAGGAGAGCTACTACCTAGCAGAGCGTGGTGGCTGGGCCACCTGGGCCTCCGCTAAGGGCCCCCCTGGCAGGCCACACACCATCCAGGGCTTGAAGGAGAAGCCATGGAGGCAGGACAGCCTACTTTCCCCGAAAGGCACTCCAAGAGCCTGTGGCTGGTACTCCAGCCTGACCTGACGCTTGTCCCTCCCCAGGCTGCTGTCACCAAGGCCCAGCCTCCTCACCCCAGCCGGAGATCCCCGGGCCAGCACCTCGCCCCAGAAGCCTCTGGACCTGAAGCAGCTTAAGCAGCGAGCAGCCGCCATCCCTCCCATCGTGAGTGAACCCTGCATCCAGGCAGCCCACTTTGACCTTGGTTTCCTGTGTGCTCAGCAGGGCGGGTGGGAGCTTCACCTGCGGAGGAAGGCTTTTCCCCAGGCCAATGGCTTCCCAGAGATGGAGATGTGTACACAGGGCTGGTGATAGGGCAGGAAGGCTGGGAGGAGTTGGGAGATCGGGGAAGGCCGGTCTGAGCAATTGCTCTCCAGACGCTCTCCCATACCCCAGACCAGGCAGCCGTGGCCAGCAAGCCCCCAGACCCCAACACTCCTCAGCCAAACAATGTCCAGGCCCTGTCAGGTCTGTCCTTGGGGCCTTTGGCAGCTCCCTATTTCCCAAAGACACTTGGCTGGGTGTAGTCTCTTCCGCCGGTTCCCTTTTGAAGATTAGGCTGGCCTTTCAATTGAAGGGCAGCAATTGATGGTGGTTGAGGCTGGCCTGTCTGTCGGGCTTCAGTATTGGACATGTGTGTCTGCCCTCACTGCCAGCTCCCTAAAGCTCACACGGCCACTTCTTACTCTGATTTCCAGTGGTGTGGGGTGTACGGGTGGAGTGGGTAGCGGCAGGTCCCAGCACCCATCTGGCTCTGGGAAGCTGGGACAGGCTCTTTTTTGGCAGTGGTGACCCTGTGTCTATCCTGTGTGTATTAAGACTCTCTCTGCCTCTGGAGGGGGGCTGTCGTTTTGTGCGGACCACACAGCCACTCCCCAACCTGTGAACCTCTGACATGGGGGCAGAATGTTCATGCCCGCCCCATGCTCCCCAGCAGGTCACCAAGGTCCATGAGCCCCCCCGGGAGGACACAGTGCCCCCAAAGTCAGCTCCCCCGGTGCCTCCACCCACGCAGCACCTACAGCCAGAGGGCGACGTGTCTCAGCAGTCGGGAGGAAGTCCACGTGGCAAGAGCCGCAGCCCAGTGCCTCCTACTGAGAAAGAGGGTGAGTGTTGGACACAGGGTACTGGAGAGATTGAGGGTCAGCCCTCTCTCTCTCTCAGCTCCCATGGCAATGCAAGCCAGGCTGGGATGGCACATAGTTAAGGCAGCAGATCTTGGGGCTCAGCCACAAGCCCCAGGAGTAGCTTGGACTGGGGACTCTTGAAAAACCAGAGGCAATCTAATGCTGGGGTGTGTGTGTGTGTGTGTGTGTGTGTGTGTGTGTGTGTGTACATGTACATATGTGCGTGCAGACACATCTGTAGCTAGCTTCTCCCTTGGTGTGAATCAGGTTGCATGTGACCCCTGGGCTCCCTGAGGGGACAGTGCAGATCTCTGCCCTGGAACAAGAGCAGGCTGACCTGAGCTGGACTGGCCAGGCTCTCCCTGGCTAACACATGGCCAGCCCGCTGTCATACCCCTTCATCTTCAGCACACATGCAGAGCTGTCTGTGGAGGTAGTGGGCATCTGCCAGGGTCCCGTGGTTCTCAGTCATCTGTGCTGGTGTGCGCTAAGATTGTCAGAGGAGGTAAAGTCCCTGCCTGAGCGTGGCAGGCGGGAGAAACGAATGGGTCAGGGTGGGCGTGGGGGCTGTCTGTGTGCTGCGTGTCCAGCAAGGGTCTGGCAAGGTGAGGTGGAGGTGAGGAATGAGATGACAAGAAAAGGCACTTCGGGGCCTAACAGTTGCTAGAGGAGGTTGTGGCTGGCAGGAGAGTGGGAGGGGTCTGAGAGGGAAATGGGGACTAGATTGTGCAGCTCCGGTGGAGAATCGCTTTGAGTGACAGTGTGCTGGGGGAGGGAGTGTTACCTGGTTAGGGTCTTGGGGAAAAAAAAAATCAGTGCCGATGCTTGTTGAGAAAGGGCAGAAGGGAGTAGGGCAGGGGTGGGAGCCTGCGGAAGAGCTCCTTCCAGTGGCCCCAGGGTAGCCTGGACTTGACAGGTGGCCTTGAAAGTGGGAGGAAGGGGAGGTTAAGAGTTCGTTCCTGAGCCCAAGCCACTGGGACATAGTGATGACCCCTGGGAAGAGGGCAGGGGTGTCTTGTTGCAGTGGGGGGCTTGTGCAGCTACAGTAAGGATGGATTTTAAAGGCCTAGGTGTGGTGTAGAACACAGTATGCCCTGAGAAGCCAGCCCAATTCTAGATGACAGCCGGCAGTGGCGGTGGCAGTGGCAGGGGAGGCTCTGGTCTGGGTCAGGCTAGGCAGCTTTGGCAGAGAGGGCTGGAGCCACCCAGGGCCAGCCAGGTCCTGCTGAGTTGGGCCCCAGGCCCCAGTTCCTGGGAGAAGAGCCAACAGCCTGTAGTCCCTGAGGCTGGTTCTGGGCCCATCCATGTGGCCAGGGCTGCGTCGTTTCCTCGACTCCTCCCTGGGGAACACTGCACCTGGCGGCAGGCTCTGTCTCTCACATGGCCTGGCCTCAGCTCTACTCCCCATGGGACACATGAACCCAACATGCAGGAAGCCAGCCTTCTCTGTCCTGGCTCCAGCAGGGAGCCTCCAGGCCAGGCAGGTCCCTTGGGATCCCCAGGCCCGGCTGGAGGAACAGGTTGTCTGACCTGGCTCTCAGCCACCCGCCTGCATTGGCTGGGTCTGGCCCCATTTCCTTCCAGCCTGAGATTTCCTCTCTGTCCCCCAGCCCTCTAGAGCCAAGCTAGATAGAGCAGCCAAGGAGTACACGGGGCCAGGGCATCAGGTATTTAAACTTCCCGATTCAGAGCAGGCCCTATAGGTTGAGAATGTGAATTCCAAGCCAATTACTTCTGTGGCCCATCACTTCTCCAGGGCATGAGTTCAAGGGGACTTTGGTCTTCCCTGAGGGAGAGATGTCGACTGTAGTACTGGGGCCTCTGCTCCTGCCACAACTTGCCTTCAGGGCAACCTAGGATTAGGTGAAGGTAGCCCAGGAGATGACACCTAGCTGTCAATTCCTGTCCCGAAGCTGAGGCCACTGTCCTTCACAATTTCTGGGTGGATTAGGACCCCAAAAATATATCCAGCCAAGGTTTGCAGCTAAGGTGAGGGGCTTGTGGGGCCTCGGTGAGTACTGGCCCGAGAGTCACTGGGTATGTAAACTGTTCCCAGCTCGCCCCTGCACTTAGCAGCCAGGGCCTCAGTCTTCCCATCGGGGCTGAGGGAACAAACTGGCTGTGACATCCGGGAGAATGCTGCCTTTTGCTGCTGTTTGTGGCCACATGGGCTCCAATCGAGACATGGCCACATCTGGCAGGTGACTGAAGAAAAGAGACATCACCAAACGAGTTTGGCCACTGTCCTCTATACGTCGGACAGGCTCATCAAGGTCCGGCTTTGGCGCAGTCCAGTGCCCAGCATATAGTGGATGCCTGGCAAACTGCCTCTGCACCAGAGTTCCTGGAGTGGCTGGTCTAGCCATGTCTGCTGCTGTAATGTGTAGCCACTGTGGTCAGCAAGCCTGACCCCCCACCCTTGGTCCGGGGAGCCGTGAAGCAGAGATAGATAGCGCTCTGACATGTGCACTCTGTTGAGCCTCTTCAGCTCTGTGGTGGGCGATAGCTCTGTGGTTGGGGATGGCAAGTGCAGTGAGTGGCGCTCCTGCATTAGAGGTCTTGATAAGCGCCCTCTCGCTCCGCACAGATGGAGGCTTGTGGACTGTCAGATCCCAGAGCCCCATTCTTGTGCCCAGTGGCTGTGGCCCCAGCTGTGAGCCAGTCCCATACCAAGCAGATATCATGGGGACATGCGGGTCTGGGTCTTCCCAGAGGTGCCCCTTTTCTCGGGGTACTGTCATAGCTGGCCAGTAGGGCTACAAGGAACAGGACCGGCAGGGCACTCGCTGACTGCTCACCTCATCCTTCCCTCAGCGGAGAAGCCCTCGTTCTTTCCAGCTTTCACAACTGAGGGCCCGAAGCTACCTACTGAGCCCCCGCGTTGGACACCGGGCCTGCCCTTCCCCATTCCTCCACGGGAGGTGATCAAGACTTCCCCGCACGCCCCCGACCCCTCTGCCTTCTCCTACACACCTCCTGGTGAGTAGGCACTGCACTGCTTAGGTCTGGGCAGTCAGTGGGTAGCCAGCTCTTTCCGCGGGCTCAGGACTGCATGAAGGGTCCTGGTCTGATGAGACCTGGCTGGAGGATTGGCTCCCGAGGTACTGGGAAGCTGGGGACCTTCTGAGAAGGTCTGGGGAAATCCACCACACCACCTGCATGGCTATAGGGAGTCATAGGAGGTACTTAGGCTGGCAAGGGCGAGGCCTAGTGTGGGAGATATTTTCCACCGCTGACTTAGAGCCAGGGAATGGGCATTAGAGTGGGTCAGCCTTGGTTGGCAGATGCTGTGAGACGGGTTTGAGAGCCACCTAGGTTTTCTATTCCTGATGGCCAGGGGCCAACAACGATCAGCATCAGCCAGGGCTGGGGCCTAGGTAGAGCTGACAGATGAGTGGTGTGAGCAGGGAGAGGCATGCAAGGCAGAGTAAACCGTGTGCAAAGAGCCTGAAGACAGAAGGCATACGGACGTTTGGGACCAGATCAAGCTGTCACTACCCAGCGAGCCTAGGGATCCCCGGTCACGTGGCACTGTAATCTGTGCCAAAGGCAACCTTCCTGAAGGCAGTGGGAAGCCATCGCAGACACACAGCATAAAGAGGCGATGGCCTGCTGACTTTGGAAAAGACCCCTTTGACCCCTGTGAGGAGAGTAGAATACTAGGGAAGGAATGGAAATGGGGGTACTGGCATAGAAACTTGCATGTGGAGTTGGAGGTGATGGTGCAGGTGTGGAGGGAGGGTCCGGGACCGTGGGGCTCAGGTTGCTGAAGCAGAGACATGTTTAGAGGGAGCCCCCCCCCAAAATGCACTTATTGTTTCCTTGCAGGTCACCCACTGCCTCTGGGCCTCCACGACAGTGTCCGGCCTGTCCTGCCGCGACCCCCTATTTCTAACCCCCCACCCCTCATCTCCTCTGCCAAGCACCCCGGCGTACTTGAGAGGCAACTGGGTGCCATCTCCCAGGTGAGGGTCTCCCCATCATGGGGAGCCTTTGAGCCATGGGATGTTCCCAGGGAGGGGGCGGTGCTGGTCGTGCTATCTGGATGCTCCTGTTACTTGGGCCAGCCTACGGGGTATCTGGATCACCGGCTGTGCATCCCATTGTATAGCCTCAGGCAAATGACTCAACATCTCTGGGCCCTCTGAAGTGGGAGGGTGGAAGCTATAGCTGCAGCAGGCTGTAGAGTGTCATGTGGTAAACCTTGGTCACCTCTGCAGCCCTGCCTTCCCTCACTGTATCCGTGTGCAAAGCATTCACGTCATGTCCTTTACGTGGGCACAGGCCATGGGCAGGCGTTGGCCTGTGTCCAGCCCTGCAGCTGAGCGGGCCAGTAGCCCCAGCTCTGACCTGCGCATCCTCGGGTTCTAGGCAGGGCTCTACCTGTGGCTGAGTCCGGCTGTGACCTATTCTCTTGTCCTAGCAGGGAATGTCTGTGCAGCTGCGAGTCCCTCACTCAGAGCATGCCAAGGCCCCCATGGGACCCCTTACCATGGGACTGCCTCTTGCTGTGGACCCTAAGAAGCTGGGTGAGTGCCTGTGACCCCCTGGTTCCTGGACCTGTGCTGAGGGGTGGCCTGGGAGCCCAGTGGGAGGGGCAGCCTGAGACCTCTGTGTATCCTCTCGCCTGTCCCCAGCTCCCTTCAGTGGAGTGAAGCAGGAGCAGTTGTCCCCGAGGGGTCAGGCCGGGCCACCTGAGAGTCTCGGAGTGCCCACTGCTCAGGAGACCTCTGTGCTGAGAGGTAAGGCCGGGCCAACCACCTTCACCTCCTAGAGAGACCCACTTCGTAGTGTCTCTTCACCCTTGAGACACCAAGAGGACAGTTGGGTGGCTTTCGGGCATGGGGCCTTAAGAGCTGTGTCTCACGCCTTCCAGGGACAGCACTGGGCTCCACTGCCAGCGGGAGCATCACAAAGGGCCTCCCCAGCACCCGGTCGGCGGATGGCCCCAGCTACCGCGGCTCCATCACCCACGTAGGTGCTGGGGGCAGGGTGGCACAGGCAGGCAGAGTGGGTGGACGTGGGATGAGATGATCTCCAAGCAGACCAGAGACAACGGGCAGAATGGTCACTGTGCTGTGCAGGTCAGGCCTAGGGTGATAAACAGAACAAGTGTTAGAGTCTTAGGAGATGAGATATGGCAGGAACGAACCCAGAGGATAGCCAGGCAGGGTAACCAGAGTGTCAGGAGCCACAAATCAGAAAAGTGCCTGGACTGAGAAGAGTCACTGGGCCAGGATGGTGGCCAGAAGAAATAGAGGGAGCAGGGGCAACACCTGCCTCCCGACGTATCACCAGTCAGGCGTGAGCCAGGGGTGGGTGCCAGACTTAGTGCCTACTGTGTAGGGCCAGGCACACACCACAGGGGATTCCAGACACAGAGCTGCCCACCACTGGCCTTTTGACTCCCTCCAGGAACAAACTTCCATGCCCCAAGCTTTCCCAAGAGTCTGCTGGGAATCCTTAGTTTTCAAAGGCAAAGCGCAGAAGCTGGGAGCAAAAATTTAGCCATTATCTCTGGTGGCAGCAGCCCTCCCTGGCTCAGTTTCCCCTCTGACAGAAATATTGTTGCCAAGAGAGTTATTCTAAGGAGATCATAGGGTGCAAGGTCAGCATGCAGAGCTTCAGGGGCCAGGTGTTGAGCGACACTGGCTCTCAAGGCTGGGGGTCCCCTTTCATTGGGGGGTACTCTGTTGGGGCCTCTTGAGAGTCAAGTCAGAGTCCTCGTTATGTAGATATTGAAACTAATTCTGTGTGAATCAGTAGCAGTTGGCAGTTCCAGGCCAGCACAAGGTTCCTGGGTGATCATGACTGCTCCATACCTCAGTTTCCCTATCTGAAGTAGACAGAGTAATAGCATTCAGCCTGATGTGGTGGCTCAAACTGATAGTCCCAGCACCTGATAGGCTGAGGCAGGAAGACGGTGAGTTCCAGCTTAGCCTGAACTACACAGAGTGAGAGACCCACCCTGTCTCTATGAAACTTGATCTGTGGAAGGGTACAAGTGAGAGACAGTGTGCCCAACACCACTGGCGCCAGGAGGCCCGAATGAGCGACACTGGCAACAGTGCCCAGTGAGCTTCTGTGTTCTGTGCATGCCTTGCCGGGCGGTGGAGTGTAGGGTGAGAGTCACCCACAGATCAGAGTGCTAAACCCCCCACCCCTATAGGGCACGCCTGCTGACGTCCTCTACAAAGGCACCATCAGCAGGATTGTCGGTGAAGACAGCCCCAGCCGCCTCGACCGGGCACGGGAGGACACCCTGCCCAAGGGCCACGTCATCTATGAAGGCAAGAAAGGCCACGTCCTGTCCTACGAAGGTGAGTACAGACTACAGACAACCATGGGGCACTGGCATTTGGGACAGGCTGTGCCTGTTCCCCACTCTTTGCATTCCCAGGGCCTCTAGCAAGAATGCTGGGAGCAACCCTGTTCCTAGACTGAGGCTCAGCAAGGCACATCAGACAGTGCTTCTCTGCCAGCTCAGGATACCCCAGCAAGGGGCATGTTAGGAACCCCTTGTTGATTAGGAGTCATGAAGACTAGACTGCAGTATGCATCCCCAGGCAGCCGTGTGTGGCGTGGCTATACTTGGCTGAGAGGGAGACGTCCTATGGTAGGGCAGAAGACAGGCAGGGGCCTTTGGAGTTGGTGGTGTGCCCCTCTCGGTAGCCCCACAGCCCCCTAGTCTCGGGGACAAGGGCTGCAGCTGCCTTAGGTGCTAGCCGCAAGTCCTGCTGACAACCCCAGGTGCTGGCAGAACTGTCAGTCAGAGGCCCGGGCCAGAGCCCCGACTCACAGCTTGGGAGCCTCCACAGCCTCAGGTTGTAACCTTCCAGCCTGTCTGTGTCCCTTCTGGGCACTGTGGGTCTGAAGCAGTTAGGGAGTCACCCTCTGTCCGCCACAGCCCCGGCTGCCAGCCTTGTCTTTGCAGTTTCCCAGGATCAGAACATCAAGTTACTGGGGAAAGCAAAGCCACTCACTGCTGGGCACACATCCCAGCAATGGCTTCACGTGGTCCTTGGGCCAGGTGCTCACACACATCCACTGCACACACAGACCTACAGAAGCATGTGGGGGCTTCCCTGTGTCCTCTGTGTTGGCGTTGTCTGTTCATGTGCGCATACCCATGGGCACAGATGAGCACCCGACCACCCACACAGCAGTGAGTTGTACGCCTTGCTCTTTCTGCCCAGAGCAATTTCCAGTTGAGCTGGTTTGAGGGTCCCACAAGCTCAGCCAGCCTGCCTTTCAGCTGTGGGATGTCAGGGCCTTTTTCCAGCCTGTTTGCGGGCCAAACCCCACGCCTATGGTGCCAGCACCCCGCAGTCACCACACACCACTTGTTCTTTCTGGCTCCCAGGTGGCATGTCCGTGTCTCAGTGCTCCAAGGAGGATGGCAGGAGTAGCTCCGGCCCACCCCACGAGACCGCTGCCCCTAAGCGCACCTATGACATGATGGAGGGCCGCGTGGGCAGGACTATTACCTCAGCCAGCATTGAGGGTAAGTGTTCCGCTGTAGCATCTCACCAGGCGTTGTCCCCGGAGCCTCCCAGGCGATGGTATCTTGATGTGCCTGGAGGGAGCCAGTCAGTGGTTGGCCCAGTATTAACAAGTAGAGATGCTGGGTATCATATCATGGTAGAGACCGCAGTTGGTGAACCCAGCTGTCCTGGACACCGTATGGTCACACTGTCCCTGCTCTCCCCAGGACTCATGGGCCGCGCCATCCCCGAGCAGCACAGCCCCCACCTCAAGGAGCAGCATCACATCCGAGGCTCCATCACGCAAGGTACACCTCTCCCGCGGTGCACCCTCCCGCACCGATGTCACAGCTTCGTGCATTCCTTGCTAGAGAAGGAGGGGTGACTGAGAGGAGGCCCAGACTGATCTTTAGCTCACGTCCTTGCGGTGAGCTGTACAGCGCGGTTTCATATGGTGTCCTTACCTCATATGAAGAAACGGGCTCAGAGAAGTCAACTTGCCTGCCCAAGGTCACACAGGAAGGGAGAATTTGAACTCTAGCAGTGTAGTCCCAGGCGTCACTGCAGGGAGCCCCCAGGCCCAGCCAGGCAAGACCACAGAGAGCCAGTGCTGTCTGTCCGGCAGGCATCCCGCGGTCATACGTGGAAGCCCAGGAGGACTACTTACGTCGGGAGGCCAAGCTCTTGAAGCGAGAGGGCACCCCACCGCCCCCGCCGCCGCCACGGGACCTGACCGAGACCTACAAGACCCGGCCCCTGGACCCACTGGGGCCTCTGAAGCTGAAGCCGGCTCACGAGGGTGTGGTGGCGACCGTGAAGGAGGCGGGCCGCTCTATCCACGAGATCCCGCGGGAGGAGCTGCGCCGCACGCCTGAGCTGCCCCTGGCCCCGCGGCCTCTCAAGGAGGGTTCCATCACCCAGGTAGGAGGAGCACGTGGGGGGGCCGCAGCATGGCCAAGCCTAAGTGGGTTCTCATACTGACCCCATTACATGGGTGCGTACATTGAGGCCCAGAGGGGTTAGCAACTTGCCCTGGGTCAATAACAGCATCTGTGGAGCCCAAGGCTGTGTCTCTAGATCTGTCACTTGGCTGCTGTCCACATCTCCACCTGCACGTGTGCATCAAGAGGCCCCATGGAGGACCTGGTTCCACACCCAGGGCCAACATCCCGTCCCATGGTCATGCTTGTGGGAAAGAGAAAGATAGAACAGCTGGACAAAGGCACCTAGGGAGGGAGGGAAGGGACTGTCACCTGATGCCAGGGACCCGGTCAGCCGGAATGATTCTAGAGTATTCTTTTGACGATTAAGGTGACACCCCTCTTCTAGGACAGTAACCAAAATATTAGGCCCTCCTGAATCCTAGCACTTGGGAGGCTGAGTCAGGAGGGTTGTAAGTTCAAGGCCAGCCTGGGCTACATACAGAGCAATCAATACTCTGGGTTAACACCCTTCCTCAAAGCTTTAAAGTTTAACAACAAAGAAACTGAGTAGAAGTTGAGGTCTGGGACCTACCTGTGTCCACAGTCCCCACCCTGGCTAAGGCCATGGGACCTCTCCATGGTGTCCAGTGTACAATTCCCTTCCCAGGGTGCTGTCTGAGACATGACAGTCTGGCTGAGGAAGGTGGTGTTGTGTTCACCTACAGTCAGCCTCACTCTGACACCCCTGGATCAGCGGGTGGCTCTGGGACTAAACCAGGCTCAAGTGGGCAGGGCACCCAGCCTCCTGGATATCCTGCCCCAGTGAAGGTCTCTGTCCATCTGCCCAAGGGGTTTGAGATACCCTATCCTGTGCAGAAGTACAGGAAGGGCGGCAGCTGGCCAGCCAAGGACAGGCCTGTACCCTCTCCCCAGGGCACCCCACTCAAGTACGACTCCGGGGCGCCCTCCACTGGCACCAAGAAACACGATGTGCGCTCCATCATCGGCAGCCCCGGCCGGCCTTTCCCTGCCCTGCACCCGCTGGACATGATGGCTGACGCCCGGGCATTGGAGCGTGCCTGCTATGAAGAGAGTCTGAAGAGCCGGGCGGGGACCACCAGCGGTGCAGGGGGCTCCATCACACGCGGAGCCCCGGTCGTCGTGCCTGAGCTGGGCAAACCACGGCAGAGCCCACTGACCTACGAAGACCACGGGGCACCCTTCACCAGCCACCTACCACGCGGCTCACCTGTGACTACTCGGGAGCCCACGCCACGCCTTCAGGAAGGTGAGTGGGTGAGACTCCCACAGACCGCCAGTCTGGGGAGGGGACAGCTCACTTTCCACAGGCTACCCTGGCCACTGCCTCCTGCCAGTCCATCTGCCGCCCTGCCTGCACACTGCAGAGAGCCCTCTGTGTTCCTTCTTAGCAAAATACTCTTAAATAATTTAAATCAAGGCTGAGGAGAAGGCACAGTGGCTAAAGTACTTGCCACACATGCATGAGGACCTGAGTACAAATCCCCAGAACCCACATAAGCCAGGCACACTCAGGCATGCCTGTAATCCTTATGTTTCGCAGTAAGGTGGGAGACTTAAGAACGGAGTTTCCTGAAGGTCACAGGCAATGAATGACAGTTCCTGTCTCAGCCATGGGGGATGGTGAAGACCAATGTTTGAAATTGTCTTCCGACACCCCCTTCTCTCTCTCTCTTTCTCCCCGCCCCATACATAGACAGACCATGACACACGTGCACGTACATTCATGTGTACACACAGGAAGATTAAAACAGTAACAGTTTAAATGAAGCATTCCCACGTTAACCTCCATCTTTCCAGTAACCGTGCTGTGGTCTGGAGCACCTGTATGTGGGGTCCCCTTCGCTATTCCACTTCCGCCTCTATTCTCTGATTCGGCCCAGCCCCCTTTCTGACTTCCTCTTCCATTCTCAGCTCCTTCCTTCCCATGTGCTGGCCTCTACCCAGAAAGCTCCACCTTTAGTTCTGTTTCTAGCCAACCCCTGTGCACCCCTCGCCACCCTATTCAGATGTTGGGGCCCGGGAGGCTATGGCCACTTCCCGGCAGTTTCAGCCACATCCTGTGGCACTGAGAGATTGTAGCCAGACTTCATCCTCTCTCAAACCCATATGCTTCCTACCTTGTCATCCATCTTCAGCCCGCAACAGCAGCTCCTTGGGGTTCTGGGTTCTTGTCTGTTTGTTCTTGGGGTGATCCCTTGTCATGGGACCTGCTAGCCCATGATTCATTCAGACTGGCGGAATGAATGAATGAGCCGTGACCAGTGACCGAACGAATGTTTTCAGAAGAGCAGAGAAGCAGGCGGCTCTGTGACAGCTCAGCCTGGTGGCTCTGCACTGAGGCTGAGGCCACTGTGACCTGTCCCCACAGGCAGCCTCCTATCCAGCAAGGGGTCCCAGGATCGGAAGCTGACGTCGACACCCCGGGAGATCGCCAAGTCCCCACACAACACTGTACCCGAGCACCACCCCCACCCCATCTCCCCCTACGAGCACTTGCTCCGGGGAGTAAGTGGTGTGGACTTATACCGTGGCCACATCCCACTGGCCTTTGACCCCACCTCCATACCCCGAGGGATCCCTCTAGACGCAGGTGGGTGCCCTGGGCCTGCAGCTTTGGGGCTTATTGATTATGCTTCCTTGGATGGGACATTTGGGGTCTGGGGAGTGGGACATAGGCTCAGCACTGAGATCACCAGCAGGTCACCCCCAGGGCAGGCTTTAGGGGGTGGCCTGGGTTTCACGTTTCTCAGTGGGCTTCTTTTCCTGCAGGACTCATCTGTGCTTTGCAAGTGCATTAAATGAGGGCTCCAGTGTGTGCCATGATGTGGAGCCTTTTTAAAGGCACGTTTGTTAGGGTGTCAGGACCTGTATTTTGATGTGTTATATCAGGGAGCGCTTCCCAAAGTGTTGACACCCCACATGATCAGGGAGCACATCTTAACTCTGCTCTGTGTGTGCATTGGGGAGGCGTGTGGGTGCACGAGGAGAGGAAGCTGTCGTGCAGAAGTGGGGAGCGTGAAGATAGGCATGGGCCACCTGACCCTCCCTCCCTCCCCAGCAGCTGCAGCCTACTACCTGCCCCGGCACCTGGCCCCCAGCCCCACCTACCCACACCTATACCCGCCTTACCTCATCCGTGGCTACCCTGACACTGCGGCCCTGGAGAACCGCCAGACCATCATCAATGACTACATCACCTCGCAGCAGATGCACCACAATGCCGCCTCCGCCATGGCCCAGCGCGCCGATATGCTGAGGGGTCTGTCCCCACGCGAGTCCTCGCTGGCTCTCAATTACGCCGCTGGCCCACGAGGTGAGTTGTCCGGGACTGTGCTGTCAGCAGAGTCTCGGCTCTGCCTTCTTGCGGCATGGCGTGCAAAAGGCACAGGTGTCCACATGTACCCTGAATTATGTAAGGTGGATGGAATGGCCACTGAGGATGCCACTGGGTGTGCCCAGTGCGACGGGCGGACTATATGGCGCGTGCTGACTCCTTGAGGGAAGGAGGGCGGTGCCCCTTGCATGGTTCACACCAGGCATCTGTGTGTGTAGCAGGCACCTCTTGCTACCACGCGCAGTGGGCCTTTGACGTCTTTCAGCATCCAAGAGATCAGAACATAGGCTGGGCATGGTACTGTACACCTGTACTCTAAGAACTGAGGAGGCAGAAGCGGGAGGATTCAAGGCCAGCCTCAGAGATGTTGGTTGAGAGACACTGCATGCCAGAGCCAAGAAAGGGCCTTGGCACCAGGGTGGGCACCACCAGACGCTTGGTCCCTTGGGGACAAGCACCCGGCACCCACAGCTGACACCACCCCCACCCCACAGGCATTATTGACCTGTCCCAAGTGCCACACCTGCCCGTGCTGGTGCCACCAACACCAGGCACCCCTGCCACCGCCATTGACCGCCTTGCCTACCTCCCCACGGCACCCCCACCCTTCAGCAGCCGCCACAGCAGCTCCCCACTGTCCCCAGGTAAGCCTGCCAAATGGGTGGGTGTGGGTGTGGGTGTGCCTCGCTCCCTGTGCCCTACAGGTTAAGTTCTGGCCCACTGGGTTCTGACTCAGACTCTGGCCTTGGGGGTTCCAGGAGGCCCCACTCACCTGGCTAAACCAACTGCCACATCCTCGTCGGAGCGTGAACGGGAACGTGAGCGAGAACGAGACAAGTCCATCCTTACGTCTACCACGACAGTGGAGCATGCACCCATCTGGAGACCTGGTAGGGCACCCCAGACCCCGCCCCACCCCCAGGTCCTCACGGGCCACCTGGGCCTGCCCCCTGACTCGGCGGCCTGTCACCAGGTACGGAGCAGAGCAGCGGGGCTGGGGGCAGCAGCCGCCCCGCCTCCCACACCCACCAGCACTCGCCCATCTCCCCCCGGACCCAGGACGCCTTGCAGCAGAGGCCCAGTGTGCTGCACAACACGAGCATGAAGGGCGTGGTCACCTCCGTGGAACCCGGCACGCCCACGGTCCTGAGGTGGGCCAGGTTGGCACCGGGGGGAACATCCTGGGGGGAGGGCACACAGATGGATGTGTTGAGTGGGAGGGGACTGTATGCACGGGCAGATGTTTGAACAGCGACAGGTAGCCGGGTGGAGAGGTGAGCAGATGGCAGGACTGGTAGGTGGGTGGGTGAATCAATCGGTGAGATCATGAGAGAGCAGGAGGTGGCACACAGGCAGGTGGGGGGAGCTCCGAGTATGCGGTGGGTGGATGACAAGACGCACAGGGAGCAAGTGATAGTGGGTGGCTAGAGGGTGCTTTGGCCAGACAGGGATGTGGGTGAGCAAAGAGGATGAGAGGTGGCTCGCTGGGTGGGCAGGGGGTAGGGATGCATAGACGGACCCGATGGATGCGTGTGTGGGCAGAGGGGCGGCGAGGTAGTGGGTGGCAGATGAATCGATGGGTTCATGGGTGGATGGTCAGATGGCTGTCTGGATGAATGGACGGAGGAGTAGGTAAATGGGTAGGTGGCTGGACGGTGGGTGGCTGAGTGGGCTGCAGGCAGGCAGACGGCCGGGTTGGTGGATGGATAGACGATGGGTCAGTGGATGGGTGAACAGGCAGATGGGCGGGCAGATGCATGGAAGAGGGAGTAGACGAATGAATGAGTGGGTGGGTGTGGGCGACTAGATGGTGTTCGTGTGGTGGGTTTGCGGCAGTGGACGGAAAGGTGGGTGAGTATGGGTGCATGGGTGAGCAAATGGAAGCCTAGATGAGTGGGAGGGGTGGGCAGGTGTGTAGGTGGGGGTGGACAGACAGGCAGGCAACCGGATGGATGAATAGATGGGCAGAGTAGGTGGCCGGGTGAGTGGATGGATGGACGGACGGAAGGACAGACGGACGAGGACAGTTGGATGGACTGATGAGTGGTGAATGGTGGGACGGGTACCTGAGTCAGTTGGTGGTAACTAGTGTGTAAGGCCCAGGAGCACCAATCTGAAATGATGAAACGGAGCTTAATGGGTGTCTGCAGGACCAGTGCTGCCCGTAGTTAGTTGCCTATGGAGCTGGTGCTTGACTGTGGGCCTTCTGCCTGAAGTCACATGCCTTCTGGCTCATGAGCTCCTCACTACTGAGAGACCCACGCTTGTGCCAGCTTCTACGAGTGCCTCCTACTGGTGCTGCCTGGGCTTTCTGCCCTCCCCTCACTCAGGTTGCGTCTGGTCATGTGGCAGCAGCTGCCCTCAGGAGAGAATAATTTGCTTTTCCTGTATTGACTATCGTCTTCTCAGAACCTTGGTTCCCTTGCCTCAATTGGTGCTGTGTTCTCAGGGTCTGGGATGGTGCTTAGCACCTGGCTTAGGGACTCAGTAAAAAGTCTGGGACTGAGGGACTGAATGAGGGGCCAAGCCCAGCACAGGCCGCAGGTCAGTCCGGAGAGCGGGCTTACTCAGGGAGCTGCAGGGAGCAGTGGCATCGTAGTTGTAGGCAGGGACTCCAGGGTGTAAGGTAGAAACTCCTTGGCGGGCACCGCCTGAACTTTCCTCTTCTCTTCCAGGTCCACCTCCACCTCTTCGCCTGTCCGCCCAGCTGCCACATTCCCACCGGCTACCCACTGCCCACTTGGTGGCACCCTTGAAGGGGTCTACCCTACCCTCATGGAGCCCGTCCTGTTACCCAAGGAGAGCTCTCGGCTTACCCGGCCCGAGCGGCCCCGTGTGGACACTGGCCATGCCTTCCTCGCCAAGCCCCCAGCCCGAGAGCCGGCCTCCTCACCCAGCAAGAACTCCGAGCCCCGATCCCTAGCACCCCCCAGCTCCGGCCACACAGCCATCGCCCGCACCCCAGCAAAGAACCTTGCACCCCACCATGCCAGTCCGGACCCGCCGGCGCCCACCTCGGCCTCAGATCTGCATCGAGAAAAGACTCAAAGTAAACCCTTTTCCATCCAGGAACTGGAGCTCCGTTCTCTGGGTAAGACCACCCTGACAGCGGCCACGTTCATAGACGCAATAATCACGCGTCAAATTGCTCACGAAAGGGGGCCGCGAGAAGGAGGTTCGCTGGCCAACGACTCCCCTGGCGACGGTAAGACATCCGGCCCGCCGCCTGCCCACCCCATCTGTGGCCTAAAGATATTTTCAGATCTTTGCTTTTAATTTTTCCCCCCTTTTTTGGTTGGTTTTGGTATTTCGTTTTGAGCCCGTCCTCGTCAGTCCGCACGCTGTGGTGACTCCCGCCCACACAGCACCTCATCGTCTGCACATCTATCATCATGAGTTTTTTCTTTTTTTTTTTCCTTTTCTTTTTTCTTTTTTTTTCTTCCCCCTTTTTTCTTTTTGGATTTTTCGCCTTTTTTCCTTTAATGAATGGATCTGTGGTTTGGACTCCGACCGCGCCTCCCATCTCCCGCCACCACCTGCACCTTCGCCTGGGGGAGTGGGGATGCGGGGCTACCCGCTGGTGACTGCTGCCACTGTTCCTGGAGGAAGTTAAGGCAGGGAGTCGGGTGGGGAGGGGAGGGGAGGAGGAGAGGAGGGCGGGGAGGGGCTGTCGGGGAGGCTGGGTCCCCGGTTCCCCCTCGCACACCAGCATATAGCCCAGAGAGAATGAAGCATCTCTGTGCTGACTCAGGGACGGTGGGGCTGGGCCAGGCAGGGCCTGGGGACCCAGTGGCACTCAGCCCCACCCCCCACCCCCAGGTGCCCCTCCCTCCCATTTCTCCACCACCAGCTGAAGGAGTCTGTGCTCCCTCACCTCAGCTCCGTTGCCTAAACCAAACAAACCCTGTCACCGTTTGCGTGTGTCTGTGTGCGTGTCCTAGTACGTGGACCCTTCCATCTTGAGGCTCAGCCAGGGTGGAGGAATGGCTGGGAGGCAGCCAGCACCTTAGACCCAGGCCCACACCGTGTTCTGAGTCCAGCCCACCTGTTACAGGTTACCACAGTGGAACTGGCTACAGCCCTGATGGGGTGGAGCCCATCAGCCCTGTGAGCTCACCCAGCCTGACCCATGACAAGGGGCTCTCCAAGCCTCTGGAAGAGCTAGAGAAGAGCCACTTGGAAGGAGAGCTGCGGCACAAGCAGCCAGGTGACACCCGGGAGAGTAACAGGTGGGGAAACTGAGGCATGGCTCCAAGCTGTCCCCAGCCCCTGACAGCTCTGCTGTGTCCTCAGGCCCCATGAAGCTCAGTGGGGAGACCGCCCACCTCCCACATCTGAGGCCACTGCCTGAGAGCCAACCCTCATCCAGCCCACTCCTCCAGACCGCCCCAGGCATCAAAGGTCACCAGAGGGTGGTCACCCTGGCTCAGCACATCAGTGTAAGTGCCCATCTCCGGCCCTTGCCGCTGGGAGAGCAGGTGGAGGTGAGGGTGGCATCTCAGAGTCAGACGTGCTAGTGTGCACTGGCCACCATGCCCAGTCTTTTGGGGGCCATCATCATAAGGCCCACATGGGGACACTCACCAGGAGACCAAGAGCCAGATCAAGTTCTTCCCTACCCTACTCAGAAGGTTCTGGCAAGATGGCCCCTGAGCTGCTCCCTCTCCACAGGAGGTCATCACGCAGGACTATACGCGCCATCACCCGCAGCAGCTCGGCGGCCCCCTCCCCGCCCCTCTCTACTCCTTCCCTGGAGCCAGTTGCCCTGTCCTGGATCTCCGCCGCCCACCCAGCGACCTCTTCCTCCCACCCCCTGAGCACGCCACCCCAGCCCGGGGATCCCCTCACAGCGAAGGGGGCAAGAGGTGAGAATGCACTCACATCTACCGTGGATTCTAGTTGCGGGGAGGGGGTCAGTGGGGGAGGGGGAGCTCAGTAAAGCATGGGGCTGATGGGAAACTGAGGCTCAGAGAAAGGAAAGCTCACCAAGGTCCCAGAACTAGCACAAGGCATCTAATCTGGACCGTGACACAGTCATGGATTCCAGGTGCCACCTGAATACCACCTCAGCCAGGGGTTAGATGTCCCACATCCCATTTAGCAGATAGGGGAAACTGAGGCATAGAGAAGTGAGTTACTATCCCATACTCTAGCTGGCCTGATCTGGGGCTCAAGGCATGGGAAAAGGTGGGCCCTGGGCTCAGGAGCAGAGCGAGGCATTTAAGAGGAGTCTGATTTGAGGGGCACAGACGTAGACACTGGGATCTTTGAGGAGAATGAGGTCCTGGGTTGGAGTTCTCATCGGGGTTCACAACGTGGGTCAGAACAACCTGGGCAGTCCAGCATTGTAGCATACACTGAGCTCAGGGGAGGCTGAGACTGTAAGCGTTAGGCCAGCCTGGACTACACAACAAGATGCCAACTCAAAAATAAACACTTGTGAGAACGAGATTAATTCAGAAGAGCCTCACCCATGACTCGATCTCAACAGCCCACTGGGGTCTCCAGAACTCAGGTGCCTCAGCTGGCCATCCACAGGGAAGTACGGAGAGCCCTGCCTCAGAGCGGAGCCTGGCTGTGGGCAGTGGGGTGTCCCCTTTGCAGAGAACTCTACCCCCAGCTGGGGTGCTATCTCCATTAGGTCCCCAGAGCCCGGCAAACCCTCAGTCCTGGGCAGCAGCGAGGACGGCATTGAACCCGTGTCCCCACCGGAGGGCATGACTGAGCCAGGACATCCTCGGAGCGCCGCATACCCACTGCTCTATCGGGATGGGGAGCAGGGGGAGTCCAGGTACCCACGGCGCTATCCCTGATCGAGGGGGTTGTGTCAGGTCCATGGACATCCATGGCCTCGGCCCTCCAGCATGGAGGCAGATGACCACTTCACAGCTTAGCCGGCTGACCCCTTCCCTGTGCTGCCCTGGGGTCTCAGCCTGAGCCATGCCCTGTTCTGTCACTTGCTGAGGATGAGAATGATCTAAGCTGGACCAGACAGGGTCTGGCCTCGGGGAGGGTGTGACTGTGCCTGCCTGGCTCTGGGGACTTCTTGTATCAAATCTAGCTATAAGAGGTTCTCAGGGCAACTGACAGTTCTCAGGTTCTCAGGGCAACTGACAGTGCACCTTGGAGGCTACCCCAAGCCAAGGCCAAGTGCAGACCCCAGCAGGCCTGATGCGGGGGAGGGTCGGTCCTTAGCTGTGCCCAGGTGGTGAGCTCCCTGTCGCTAAAGGCTCACAAGCACAGCGCCAGCCTGCTGACTGGATGTCTCGTGCTCCCTGCAGGATGGGCTCCAAGTCTCCAGGCAACACCAGCCAGCCGCCAGCCTTCTTCAGCAAGCTGACTGAGAGCAACTCCGCCATGGTGAAGTCTAAGAAGCAGGAGATCAACAAGAAACTCAACACCTACAACCGGAACGAGCCAGAATACAGTAAGGGGAGGCTAGGGCTCAGGCTGGCACCGGGAGGGAGCTAATACTCCAAACCCCACCCTGGAGGAGCCTGGGTGTGCCAGAGGGTACTAGCTGGCACAGCATGTAGTACTACAGTAATAACCCTGCACACAGTAGGTGCTTAGTGAAACTTGTACAAACAGTCCTGTGCTGGGTGCTGGGAAGCACAGCACATAACTCCAGGCCCATGCCATGGGCATGGCGCCTTTCCCCATGGCCAATGTGTCCTTAGCTCAGGGTCTCAAGAGACTGCACTGGGCAGCAGCAAGTGAGGGATTTGCGCTGTCCCTACCCACCAGTAGTTCCCTCCTCCGGGTGGCTTAGATGGGCAAGGTTCTCCCTTCTGGAGCTAGACTGTAGAAGCCCTTGCAGGTCACACAGGCCCAGGCCAGTGACTACCCACCATGGTAGGCCTGGTGTGTCAGGTCCTTAGCGTGCCCTGACACTCAGCTCAGACTATACAGGGGACGGGCAGGGCAGGGGTGCAGATCTCCTAGGACTTGTGAGCTCAGGCCTCACCCACCTTTTCATGTCACCCTACTCTAGATATTGGCCAGCCTGGGACAGAAATCTTCAACATGCCCGCCATCACCGGAGCAGGTAACCCTCCACATGTCTGCATGGCGAGCCCCCTTCCCCAACCGCCAACTAGGGGATAAGAAATCTTAGACAGTTTCAGTTCGGCCTGGCCTCAGTGGACCCAGAGTGCCACAGCGGGCCAGCCTCCACCACCTAGAGTCCTCCCCACCTGAAGATTTTCTGAGGTTAGAGGTCAGGGTCCCTCAAGTGTTTGGATGTTAGGTACACGTGTCACGTGGAAATGGTTGCCCGTTTGCTGAGACTGGGGAACATCACCAAATATGGACCAGGGCTTGGGGTGCAGAGCTTTTGGGTGCCATGGGCAACTCTCACACTAAAGTCTTTGGGGATTCCAGTGAGGAGCTTCGGCCTTTTTCTAAATCAAATGCGGGTGTGCAACATGAGAGAGACAGACGTCAAACTAACGTGCAGTTTTTGTGGCAGAAATTTCATGCTTTGCATTTGGTGTCTAGGACTTAGACGTCCTGGGGCTTGGAGGGTCCCCAGGCTCCGGGCCAGAGCCCCATGGTTATAATTGCATTGCTCCCATGAAAGAAACTGGGGTTGGGACAGACGGCTGGGACTGCGGCACGGGGTGTCTGGGGGGCTTGCTCTGCAGGCCAGAGGGGTGGGCTAGGCTTGCGGGTCTTCCTGAGAGTATGGAGCCTGGGCCTCGGGAATAAGGTAGCCAGACACACCACTGGGGACATTTCTAGAGGACCATGGGACCTGCAAGGGGGTTAGAGGGCTCCTGGCAGGGAATGTTACAAGCCCAGAAACATACCAAGGCTCAGGCAGAGGGAATCTTTAATCAAGGCAATAATGTGGTTGGAAATGGATGTTTCTAGAATGTTTTAAATCTTGGTGTAGATATTAGACACCAAGCTTTATGCATGTGTAGAAATTAATGGGGTTATACAGTGAGTTGTGCTGATCCTTAGTTGTCTCTGTCTCTCTCTCTCTCTCTCACAACACACATACACACACACACACACACACACACACACACTCACACGTTCTCCTAAATGTTAGTTCTCAACGACATGTTTCCAGACCTGGCCTGTGACCTCACATCCTGCTAGAAGTAAATGGGGAAAGTTGCCTGTGCCCAGTGCCATGGGTCACGAGCTCATCATCTGGGGACAAGGCCCAGGAGTGCTGCTCCGGCAGGGAGCTCCCCTCTTCCCAGTATTGCCTCCCATCTTCCACCTTCTCCTGGGTGTGGAATGGGTGGGGCTTATTTATTTGGTGTTTGGTGTTTTTTTTGTTGTTGTTGTTGTTTTTTGGGTTTTTTTTTTGTTTTTTTAGTGTTTATCCTTGTTGGAACTTGAGCTCTTGGCGACTTTGGCTTAGCAGTGAGAGAAGCTGACTGGGCGCTGTGAGCAGCCTTAGCCCCAAGCTTGCCTTAAACCCAAGGGAAGGAGAGAGGCAAGCTTAGGCTGCCAGCAGTCACCTCAGAGCAGGGTTGTGAAAGTGACTGTCCTTCCATCCTCAGAAGCCTGGCTTGTTTACAAACCAGGAACTGGCCAGCTCGATGGGCCCTGTGGTTTCCACAAGGCTCCGCCCGTCTGGAGGTTCACAGCCCACAGACTGGCCTGTGGCATGGGTCGGAATCCTGCAGACGAGGCTTTTTGTTGTTGTTTGTGTTTTTGTTGGTAGTGGCGATTTGGCTGTTTTGTTTTTTTGTTTGGATTTGGTTTATCTGGTTTGGGGAGAGGTTGGTTTGACTTGGTTTGGCGGTCGCTCCGTTCTTTTTTTGTCCGTCTGGGTTTGGAGGAGTTTGGTTGGTACATGGGGTCAAAGCAAGGACTCTGCATTCACCAAGCAAATGTTCCGCGTCTGAGCTACAATCCGGCCCTCTTGCAGCTTTTTCCTTTGCGTTAAGGTCTAAGTTGCCCAGGCTAGCATTGATTGAGCTCACTCTGTAGACTAGGCTAACCTCAAGCTTGCTATCCCCCTGCCTCAGCCTCTAAGTGGCTGGGGTTCCAAGCCTGCTAATCAGGCTCTGGCCCTTAGAGGTTCTGAAGCATCCTGAAACACTGAAAAGAGAAGTGTGTCTAGCCCGGCATTCACAACATGACCCAGAGCGTAGTTCACAGGGAAGCGGGAAGGGCAGGAGAAGTGGGGAACCAAACGGAGAGAGTCTCTCTTCATGGAGACTCAGCAGAGACCACAAAGCATCTCCTGAGGCTGATTGGATGATTTGACCATTCTGTCCTTGTCGTGGGGCCAGGCCAGCCGGGGCTGGTGTGGCCCTACACCTGTCTGGCGCTGCCCTGTCCTCGCACGCACGTAACTGCATGGCTGTGACCCCCCCCCCCCACCCTCGTGCCCAGCTCTGTACCTTTCTCCTCTGGCTTCTATGGGGAGAGACAGGGCAGGGGAGGCAAGCCCAGCTAGGGGGATCAGGCAAGCTGAGGTCCCTGACCCCAGGAGGAAAAGGGGACAGCAAGGGCCCTCTGGTCACATTCCCTCCCCACACCCTGTCCTGGAATCCACTCCCAGAAGACCCAGGCTGGACTTCTGTCCCCATTCCAGCACCATTCCAGCACCTAGCTCTGGCGTGACCCAATGGCACAGACAGTCTTCTCTCCTGCCCTCCTCTTAGGCCACACGCTGGGAGTCAAAAGTAAATGAACAGCCTCAGCTGGAGTTGAGGTGCAGCTAGGACTTCCGATTTCTAGGAGGACAGAGTAGGAATGGGGCTGGGGACCTTCTAGCTACCCCAGCCCCCTCCCCCCCCCCGGACAGCCACGAGCTGCAGGGACGGTCAGGACCCTCATCAGCACCTGCACAAAGGTGGGCGGGGGGAGGAGCGATGCTCGATGCTCGATGCTCGGCAGATGTGTGCTCACTGTGTCTCTCTCTCCTCCCTTCTCTTTCTTTCTCGCAACCCTCTGGCTCCCCGGCCCCGGCCCCTGTGTGTCCGTCTGTCTGTCTCTCTCCCAGGCCTTATGACCTGTAGAAGCCAGGCGGTGCAAGAACACGCCAGCACCAACATGGGGCTAGAGGCCATTATTAGAAAGGCACTCATGGGTAAATATGATCAGTGGGAAGAGCCCCCGCCGCTCGGCGCCAATGCTTTTAACCCTCTGAATGCCAGTGCCAGTCTGCCCGCTGCCGCTATGCCCATAACCACTGCTGACGGACGGAGTGACCACGCACTCACCTCGCCAGGTCTGCAGGCCTGCCCCCGCCCGCCCGGCTGTGTCCCTCCCCACCCCGGTGTCGTTAATCCTCTCACCTCCCCGGCAAGCTTGGGAGCCTGTGACCTTATTTTTGTGCGTGTTTGACATCTAAGTTTGCTAATCCAAAGCTGGCCTGACACCCCACGTTGCAGGGGGTGCCCCCCTCACCCCCAGCACCGCTGCTTCTCCCATGCTCACACTGCTACCCACGCCCTGTCCCCAACTCCCCCGCTGCGTGGACAGGGATGGCAGTGGCCAGGCCCACCATGTGTGGCCAGGGCTGCTGGGAAGGGTCTACTGTGGGCATGACCCCTCGAGGGCCAGGCAGCGCGAGGCCAGCTCCTACTTTCCCAGTCCCCATCAGTGCCTGCCGTTTCCAAGCAGGGGGGGCCTAAGCAAAGAGGTGCAGTCTGTCCACTTCTAGGGTCAGGCCAGCCTCGAGATCTGGGTCTCTCAGTAGAGGCCTTCAGTCTAGCACAGCCCAGAGGCATCTTGGGCCATGTCTGTCATCTAGCCAAGATCTGATGCTTCTCACTGAGGGGTACAGTCCTGCTGGGGGACCTAGGAAAATAGTCACCACCTCCCTTGTAGAAACGTTCCTCTACTTTTTATGCCAGGGCTGGCTCGGGCCATCTGGTGGACTTCTCAGTCTCCTGGCTTGGGGTTTCTCACATTAGTTTTCTGTCTCGGGGTCCTAGGAGGCAAGTGGCTCCCTAGGGCAGACGTCACCCCGCCCCGTGTCCCACTGCCCTCCTCCTCAGTGCTGGTGTGGGTATCTTACTGTCAGCACCATCTAACTCGGCCCCTTCCCACTTTGTCCCCTTGCAGGCGGTGGCGGGAAAGCCAAGGTTTCTGGCAGACCCAGCAGCCGAAAAGCCAAGTCCCCAGCCCCAGGCCTGGCATCCGGAGACCGGCCACCTTCCGTCTCCTCAGTACACTCGGAGGGGGACTGCAATCGCCGAACACCACTCACCAACCGCGTGTGGGAGGACCGGCCCTCTTCTGCAGGTGGGTGTCAGCCAGGGGCAGAAATGTAGACATGAGGTGACCCGGGCTACCCAGGGGAGGCAGTCCTGGTCCCGTTGTAGTAAGCTAGTGAGGAAGGGTATAGCAAGCAAGAGATCCGAGGGTCCTGCACAGCCAGCCAGACCGCCCGGGCCTGGCGGGTCACGCAGGGGAGCCTGGCATCCTCAGGACTGTCAGCACTGTAGGGTTTTGACAGGGAAGCAGAAGACACAACAAAAGGAGGAATGGGAAGATTCCACTGTCCAAGGAAAAGGTGGCGGGGAGGCAAAGGGAAAGGGCCAGTTTTGAGAAAGCTCCAGAGATAGAGTTGAGTGGTACTGGCCTACGGCCCAGGCTCTGGCTTCCAGTGTGGTAGGCAGGGTCCTGAGGTGGCCACACTGCTTGCAGACCCCTCATCTGCACTCTCCCATCTTTCCTACAGGGTCCACGCCATTCCCCTACAACCCTCTGATTATGCGGCTACAGGCAGGTGTCATGGCCTCTCCACCCCCACCGGGCCTCGCCGCGGGCAGTGGGCCCCTGGCCGGTCCCCACCACGCATGGGACGAGGAGCCCAAGCCGCTGCTGTGTTCGCAGTATGAGACACTCTCGGACAGCGAGTGACTCCAAACTGGGGGGGAGTGGCGCCTGGCCCCTGCAGGAGGCAGAAGCAGCCCAGCTTGGAGCAGGCAGCTGCTGACTCCCCCCACTGAGGAAGGAGCCCCTGAGTCTGCCTGCGCGTCCATCCATCCGTCCACCCACTTGTCCATCCAGAGCTGGCATCCTGCCTGTCTAAAGCCTTAACTAAGACTCCCGCCCTGGGCTGGCCCTGCGCAGTGACCTTACTCAGGGGATGCTTACCTGGTGCTCGAGAGGGGAGTGGACAGGAGGGGAGGACAGCGGGCCGGGAGGGGCACAACGATCACGTGTCAGCTGCATGCGTGCAGCTGGGGCAGCGGGGACCCAACGCAGGATGACCAGGCACCTCCATGCCACTGCCTCGCCCCTTAACGCATTCGGAACCAAAGTCTAAGCTGAGCTCGCAGCCTGCCCCTCCCTCTGCCCCCAGCCCGCTCGCGCTCTGGACAGACGTTCCCAGCTTGTCCTGTCCCAACGCTATCATCGCAGTCCCCACAGGCCACCCAGCCCGCGAGACTGGGAGCCCATCAAACCAGGTGGGTGCACAAGGGGCCAGGCCTGGCCTGGGGCACGGATGTTTGCAGGAACTGGACCGTTCCCGGCCGTCGCTATGGCGATGGGAGGGAAGGCACATGTAAATGGTGTTGGCTTACAGGGTATATTTTTGATACCTTCAATATTGGAGTTAATTCAGACGTTTCACACAAGGAAGGACTCACCTGTGTTACCGCTGCTGTGCTTTGGTCTCTGCTTACCGTTTCCAGAGGCGTGTGCCGGCCAAGGCGGTGGCCCCACCATACGCAGGACTGGGGGGCAGGGGTGCCAGGGGTGCCGGCGCACAGCCCCGTGCCCTCTCTCCTCACTTCCTTGGGCAGAATGGACTTGATGCGTATTCTGTGGCCGCCATCTGTGCACGGCGGCGTTCTGTCATTTACACATGTTGTTCCAATTAAAAAGCAAATTATACTCAAGTTCCAAAGCTTCTGCTGTGCCTCTCACTGGGCAGCAGGCAGCCAGGGCCGAAGGGCCTCAGCAGGTCCTTACGGTCAAGGGAATGTTCCCTCCGGTCTCAGCTCAGCCGCGAACGCTGAGCAAGTAGAGGGCTCCAGAGAGCATCCAGAGAGCTCATGGCTACGGGGAAGCCGCCAGGTACTTGTATCATAGAGACCACGTGGGGTGTTCACACCTGTGGGGAACCCATTAGGTATTCACACACATGGTCACTGTACAGGGGTGTTCACACCTGTGGGGAAGCCAATGGCTACTTGTCTATGGTGACCATGTGGAGGTGTTCATACCTGTGGAGAAGCTGCTGAGTATTCACACCACGGCGACTGTGGGGCACTTGTGCCTGTGGTAAGGGCATGGTGTGTTCACACCCATAGTGAAGATAAGGGGTGTTTGTACCACATGGAGAGCGTTGAGTAACTGAGCCTATGTTGAGGTTTGTGGGGGTGTTCACACCTGTGGTGAGTCATTCACACCTGTAACGGGAGCACAACACTGACGCTTGTGGTGAAGGTGGCGGTATCCACCCATAGGACAGTGTGCAGTATTCGTGTTGTAAGGGTTACTGTCTTGTAGTAGGCATTGGACTCCTTGCCCGTGCTGAGGCCTCTAGTGTTCTTGCTTATGAGTATAGACGTCCAGCAGTCACACCTGTGGGGAGGACGTGAGTCACACCTGGGGAGGGTGTCTGTCAGTCACACCTGGGGAGGGTGTCTGTCTGTCACACCTGGGGAGGGTGTCTGTCAGTCACACCTGGGGAGGGTGTCTGTCTGTCACACCTGTAGGGAGGGTGTCTGTCTGTCACACCTGGGGAGGGTGTCTGTCGGTCACATCTGTGGGGAGGACGTGAGTCACACCTGGGGAGGGTGTCTGTCAGTCACACCTGGGGAGGGTGTCTGTCGGTCACACCTTGGTGAAGGTGTCCTGGGTGACTCTTGTTTTTTGCTGTGAACTATTTTACTTGTTCCTGCCCATTGTGTCAATGGTGAGTATTCTCTGGCTTGAACAAAATGACCAAACCTATCTCTTTGGGTTTGGTATAAAAACCTCAAAAGAGCTGCACTGCCACCTTGGTGCCTGTTTTAGTTAGTGTTCCCAACAGGAGTGTATGTGAGTGTGTATAAATAGATACTGATATATGTACATATATCAGAATATATTAAGAATAAGCTTTTTAGATTTTTTTCATCTTTATTTTTTCTGTGTATTAATGTTTGGTCTGTGTGTATACCTGTGTACACAGTGTGCCTGTTGCCCGCAGAGATCAGCTGGAGCTACAGTTATGAGCCACCACGTGTGAGTGCTGGGAACTGAATTCAGGTCCTCTAGAAGAGCACCCAGTGCTCGACTGAGCCTTCTCTCCCTTAAGTGAGCTTTAAAATAGTAATGACAGCAAACCACCACCACCACCCTCAGTGCTGGGAAGTAAGCAGTTGACATGGTCCTTGAACCTGAACGCTTCAACGTTTGGGAAGTCCCGAGCAGCTTGCCCCTCGCTGGGGCAACGACCCTTAGTCCACGAGGCATCCGCGAGGCAGAGGGACTTAGAGTCCCAGTCTAGCACCTGGGAGCCGCTGGTCCCTATTCTTAGAAACCCCGGTTTTACTGTCAGCCAAGGTGTGTCAGCATTGGCATCGACTGGGCAAAGCTGCTCTGAGCAGAGCAACTCAGTGAGCACAGGGCAGACGCTCTTCCTCCTGACAAACCCTTTTGTCTAGCGGTCGGGACAGTTCCTCAGGCGAGGCTCCTGACACACCTCACTTGTGACAAGGTGACATTAAATCCAGCCGTAACAGTTCCCCCGACAGCAGAGCCGAGAGGGCTTCTGGTTGTCACGCTGACACCGTAGCCCTGCCTCAGCCGGGCCTGGTGCCCTCCACAGCTGCTCATGCCTTCTGCACAGCAGAGCCCTGTGCTGCTGCAGACTGCCGTCCCCAGCCTGCCCCGCGTCACCTGTCTCCAGGATGGTCTGAGGGTTGGTCTGCAAGGGCCATTGTTTGGCCACCTGGGTGCCAGAGGTGTGAGGTACTTTCTGCATACAGGAATGGGGTTTTAGGCTTCTGGTACTCCTGCCTGCTGAGAGAGGAGGCCTTTGCTTGTAGCTTCCCCACTGAGGGGCTGAATTCACTTGGCCGCCCCTGCAGGTGGCAGGTTTGGGTGTCCTGTAGATAACCTCTCATGTCACAGCGCAGGTAGTGCCGGCTGCAGGGGCCGCCATCTCCTGGTAGCGCCTCCTTGCGCTACACTCCTGCCAGGGTATCTGCCTGACGCTAGGGAGTCAGCCTTGCTCGGGCCTCACCTCCAAGCCCCGCAGCCAGGCATGCTGTGACAGACAGTCTCCAGGATGAAGGCTACCTTGGCTCTGCTAACAGGTGAGTGAGGGCTACTGGGTCTGGCTAGAGGAGAGAGGTTCCAGCGTGAAGCAGCAGGAGTCTGACTCTGAAGGCTGGAGGGAGTGACGAGGATGTGGGTGTCCCCAGCGCCACCTCCCCAGGAGACTCCAAGCACCTAGTGTCAGCCACTCGCGGTGTCTGAGCTGGAGTGGGGAGAGGTGTTTGCATCCTCCAGGGATGCAAGTTGCATCCCTAGTTGCTCCAAGTTCATCCTGTGAACTCTGTCAGGGGCAGATGAGCAGAAGCCTGGGATCCATTATGCAAGCCTGGAGCAGGCTGGCTTGAACACAGTCTTAGGGGCTTTGGCAGGACTCTGCCCGTGTCCAGACTGCAGTATGGAGGCCAGTGATCCTTCCATTGTCCATTTCTCAGGCCCAGACCATGTCGGGTGTGGAGGAAGAGCTTGTGGCCTCTGTACTCTGTCTCTTCTGTTCCCCAGCAGCCTCTCCTCTCTCCGCCTTTAAAATGGAGGCTCACGTGATTTCTCTCTCTCCCTCATTTCCCAGGAAAGCACCTAGACACCCTGCAGAGTCCAGCCGGGGCAAACCCTTCTCTAAAAACCCTCAGGTTCTCTCAGCCTCTTAATACAGAGAGCAATCCCTGCATCAAGCCAGACACAACCTAACCAAGGCCTTCCCCAGAGGAGAGACCTGCCCACAGGACACACGTGCACTGGTCCCCTGGGCTTGAGTTGAGAACCACAGACCAGGGTGGTCAGGGAAACTTCCTGGAAGTGGCAGCCTTCAAGAGAGAGGCAGACTTGTGGGTTGCGGGGGGGGGGGGGAACACAGCCTGTAAAATGAGAAAGTGAGGCCTAGCCAGAGACACTTAGAAAGTCAGGCTGGGGACCCAGAGTTTCTGAGGAAGACCATGGCTAGTTTTCTACAGTTGAAGTGGTTTGGGCTTGCAGGGGTGATGAGGATGGTGAGGGGGGCCTGGGGTGGGACACTGTACAATGTGGGTCCACAAGACTCAAGGGCATGGGTTGGGGTAAGGAGCTCTTAAGCGGCTACTAGAGCCTGGGAGTGTCTTCCCACCAGCCTGCCCATCTGTAGAATGGGCGCGATGACAGGCCCTGCCCCGCTTTTCTTGGCTGCGGACAAGATAAGGTATGAGGTTTTCAGGTTGCCAGGAGAGAATACATGTCCCCGCCATCCTTGGCAGCTGGTTCAGGAATTTAAGGCCAAGAAAGGGACCTCTGTCATTGGTACACACTATCCCGGGAGCTGTGGTTTCCATCGGAACCACTGAAGGTCCTCAGTCCACACCCTTCTTGGTATTTTCCCCCCATTCCTTGTCGGGGTGCTGTGAGAACAGGGTAAAAGCCAAATGAGAAAAGTACCTCTAACAGGCAGACTAAGGTTCTCTCTACTTCTGCCTTGGGAGGGGGGCAAAGTGTCCAGCAGATGGGGTACATCGAGTTGACTCCCAGGCATAGGAGCTACAGACATCCCTCCTCCCCCACTCTGCAGCATAAAGAAGTTACCTACAAGCTGGACATGGTGGTGCACACCTTTAATCCCAGCACAACCAGCGCTACATGGTAAAGCCCTTTCTCCAAAATGAAAGGTACCCATAGGCACTGGGCGCCTTGCCACCCTGGGGCGTTGTGCTTAACAAGCCCCAGCCTTTGATGTACTCTTGCGGGATACCCCCAAGCACCCTACATTGTAAGCTCGCAGCCTGGGGGACCCTGTCTCAAACAAGTAAGAGCCATTAGTGTGGGAAGGGGGTTGTGACTTGGAGTGCAGATGGGTGATTGCCCTTGCTTGGCACACATGGAGATGCTGTAGTTCCTGTCCCCCAGGGTCCCTCAGATACTAAAGCTAGATGGGAGAAAAGGGCTAGGCACACGACGCTTCCCCTGCCCACATCCTAGGGCCACCTCAGAAACTGAGGGTATCCTGGCTGTGTGTGTTTAAGATGAGGCACCTCAGACAGATGGAATGCTATCAGTCATTTGGGTCCTGTTTGCCCCACTCGGGTGTCCCTCCCCTCCTCTGGGCCAGTATGGGTACGTAAGACAGGTTTCCAGCTACTGGGCAAGAACCAAAACCACAGCTCTCTTTCACAACCCCGTCGATGCATGGGTGAACCCGGGTGCTTGGAAACTGTGTGATGTCACTGTAGGATCCACCCTGGGCGAGAACGGGAGGCCATGCGAGAATGAGAGCCACAGTTGCTCTCGGCACCCCAAGTCCAGAGTCAGCCATCGTTGGCTGTATCCCCTCATTAGTGCTGCCACCCGCCTGAAAGCTTTGAGGCTCAGGAGTTCTAATTCAGTTGGAGACACGTCTCATGAGGACACGTCGGGCTGCCCCAGAGGGCCGTGCCCTGCAGAGGATGTTCTGGGAACCCTTAGCCTCTGCTGATGGTGGAGCTCATGGTAAGCTAGCTCGCACCTGGGGTTCTCAATGGGAATGAGCAGAGCACATTTACGGGCTGTTTTAGAAACAGCCCTGAGAACAAGGTAGCCTCGGTACCTTCTCCCTCCATCCTCCGCTTGGGAGCCCCATCACCACTGAGGCTGGGTCCCCTGTGTCCTGTGGCACACGGGGCTGTCTCTGCCTCAAGGCCGGGGCTAGGGCACAGCCAGCCTGTGGTGGGGACAGACTGTCAGAAGCAGCCTCCAAGTCACAGGGCTCGGGTTCCAGGCCGAAGCCCGGCCCATCTGTCCCTGACCTTTCCCAGACTCAGCTCCTCCACTGCTACCCAGCCTGGGCTCTTCAGAGTGCATCGGGGCGGCAGGAACTGGGCGCAGGGTCCCTGCACCGTTGCAGCTGCATGCTGGAGGAGAACCAGTGGCGAGGCTGGCCCAGGCTGTAGTGCAGCGTGGTGCGGAAGGAGCTGCGGGCCAGCTTGGGGAAGATGATGGCGGTGCTTCCAAAGCGCAGGGCCCGTGGGCGAGGCTCCAGGGTCAGCTGGCTGCGGTAGCTGCGCCACGTGCAGTTGGGCGCCGCCACGATGGTCTCACTGTAGGCCGTGACCGTGGGCACCGGAGCGTAGAAGATCCTGTCGCGGAAGTATCTCTCCGAGGCATAGGTGACCTCAGAGTTGCAGCTGGGGAGG
This sequence comes from Cricetomys ansorgei, assembly GCA_026225945.1. Classification (NCBI taxonomy): domain Eukaryota; kingdom Metazoa; phylum Chordata; class Mammalia; order Rodentia; family Nesomyidae; genus Cricetomys; species Cricetomys ansorgei. The sequence continues at coordinate 9,562,044 of JAMJFZ010001012.1, forward strand.
ACAGTAACGAATGGGGTGAGTCTCCCGCCACCCTCGGTGGCTAGCCTTACACAGAACCCCCTTCTTGACCTTGACTGTGAAGGGTCAAAGTCCCAGCTGGGAGACTATAAAGAGTGACAAGCGGCACGGACAGCTGGACCCTAAATTGGGGGGAAAAGACAAAAAAGGAGATGATTGGGATGGTGGATGCCAGTTAGGTGGTGGGTCTGGGGCCGTGGAGGAGAATCTGTGTTGCTGACTGCGGTGCAGGGCGGCGGCAGGGGCCAACTGTGTCGAAGGTCACGTGGGGAAGCAGAGCAAGTGCCCTCTGTACTCCTCCTGGTGGGGTCTCCTCCATCCAGAGGAGGCAGCACCAGAGACTAAGAATTGCGGAGCCCCCGAGCTGGCTGCTCTGCCCGGAGGCAGGTGTGTGTGACTCTCCCGCCATGGCCTGGCAGGCCCCTCCCTCAGGACCCACCCACTCACCGGATTTCACGGACAGGTTCCGGGTCCACTTGGATGCTTTCCCCGAAGAAGACGGGCAGCAGCCGGGGGGGCCTCATCTCCAAGGCCGGGGTATTTTGGAAGAGGGAAGAGGCCTATGTGGAGAAATGGCAGATAGGAGTCATGATTTATAAACTACCCCCAGTACTGAGAACAGGGGATGGGGGACCAGACAGGTGTGCCCACATGCCTGCCTTCTCTGCACACCAGCACCCAGCTGGCGTTAATGCATAGAGCCTGGGTCAGGTGGAGGCACCTGGCTCCCACGGGACCCCAGTGACATCAGCGCTGGCGCCTGCCACAAAGCTCCCGGATGAGGTGTTTATGGAAATACCAGGGATGCCGTTTGTGGTTTGGTGTCCCCGCAAATGCACGAGGTAAGTCTGCTGAGTAGCTACTGTGCCCTGGGCACAGCGTTAGGTCCCATGTGGCATCAGAGGAAGACGGTCTGTTCAGATAAGCAGGCGCTTCGAGGCGCCACCCCCTCTCTCGTGTGGGTTTCCGTTGTACTCTGTACAGAGCAGTGCAGAGCTTTGGACACAGTAAGTCAGCCTGCTGCTTCTGGGCTCCACTCCCAGCTCACTGCCTGGCCTTGATTCGCCCGGGATGAACAAACAGCATATTAGTGTGCTTGCCTAGCGTCCACGCAGTCCTGTATCCACCTCCAGGACCCCATAAACGGACGCGCGCCTGCGATCCTGGCACTCAGAAGGTGGAACCAGGAGGATCAGAATTCAAGGCTGTCCTCGGGTGCAGAGAGAGTTTGAGGCCACTCTGGGCTACATGAGAACCTGGAGAAAGGGAAGCCAGCACTCCCAGGGCTGCTGCCTGGGCCTTGGCTGACCTGCAGCGACCTCATTCTGAGCGGATGTCATGCAGGACTCTGCCAGTCAGACAAAGCCCAATTCAAGGGGAGAGAGCCAGAGTGGTCCAGCAAGCTCTCCGAAGGGCCCCACTGGAAAACAGGTCAGCTCCCAGGTGTCCTCTGGGCCACGTCCCCAAGGATTCTATCTATGGTTCTAGGGCTAGACACCAAGGGAAGGGAGCCACTAGCTACTCCCTGTAGATTTCTGCAATCAACACTGTATGTCTCTCCCTTCGGCCTGTGGACCCCACAGGAAAAGCCCAAGTGCACTTCATGGAAAGCACCCCCCACCCCAGAGGCTGGGGTACAGTCCCATAGTGACCATGGGGGTGGGGCTCTAGCCCCAGGCTCATCTGCACTGGAGTCTTCACACACCACAGCGTCTGCCTTACAGCCTACCCTAGGGTTCAGGGAACCCTGTTCTCTTCTAAAGAGGTTCTCCAAAGGACTGCAGAGCGGCTCAGGGGTTAAGGGCTTTTACAAGGACCAGGTTCCTTTCCCAGCATCCACCTGGTGGCTCACAAACAGCTAACTCCAGTTCCAGGGGACCAATGCTCCCTTCTGGTCTCTGTAGGCATTGGACATGTATGAGGTGGATATATACACATAAGGTAAACTGAGACCTCCAGCTTGCAGGGCTTCCGTGTGCATCTGTGACCTGAAGTGTACCAACTGTGCGTGGCCTCTACACCGGGGATGAGAGATGGTCAGGTCCCTGGGGTTTCAGCGTCCCTTTGCAGCTCTGGGACACCAGGATAAAGGGGAAGAAAAGACTGAAGGCAGAAGTCACCCTGGCTTCAATGGACGCTTCAACTGGCCCAGACCCCAGCCCTTTCCTATGTGCAGAGTGCTATGGGCAGCCCAGGGCAGCCGGTCTCCTGGACCGATGGGGGGCGGGTAGGCAGCAGAGCTGGCCTCAGCAGAGCAAGCTGAGATCAATGGGCCACTGACTGCTCAGTGATGGTAAACACCACTGGCTGTAGGCGTGGTGACGTGGGGCTTGGCACCCTGGGAAAACCCAAAGCCACAGGGAATGATAACTCATTGGCGCAAAGACCATGGTGCCATACAGAGACAGCCCCACCTGATGGTTGCCTGGCGTTCCCTGGCGTTGCTGACCAGGACACACACAGGGTACACCATGGGGCCGAAACAGTGAAGGAGAGGCGCCCCCACTGGCCGCTGGAGGAGCCAGACAGCCAGGACTCCTTCTCCCCCCCCTCCCCCTTCTCCCAACACACAAAACCACAAGGAGACTTTGCAAGGGGTTAAATGGGTTTCCACAAGACATCCTTGGCAGCTTCTGGTTGGTTTGTTTTAAATGAATCTCACTCTACAGATCAGGCTGGCCTGGCCTGGAACTCCCAGCAATCCTCCTGTCTCATATTCCCAAATGCTGGAATTAAACTCTGATTATCTTTGGCTGTGTGTCAAATGTTTTTTGACCAGGAGCTCCTATGACGGGCTTGGCCTGACTCTGACCTTGGCCGAGCCATAGTGGCCCAAGTCCCTGCCCACCCTGTAGGCCAGGGCTGTTGGTGGCAGGTCTGGAACCCTTTTCCTCACTCTCCAGTATGCCACACTAGGTAGCCATGCGAGGTCAAAGAGAAAATGTCACCTGCTTAGAAGTCCAAGAGACCCCAGGGGGTCCTGAAGCCTCCAGGGCCCGATATAGGCTGCAGATAGCCACAAGGAGAGGTCCCCATGACATGTCCCCACAAGGATATTTGAGTCCCAAGCCCCTGCTGTGGGTGGAGCCTCCTACAAACATGGGGTCGCTAAAGGTATGAGGCACTAACTGGGTAGCTAGTGTCCTTAGAAACAAGAGCGTAACAGTTAGGTGGAGATGGGGGCAGAGATGGCTAATGCATGTTAAGCCAGGTTGCCACAAATTACCCCAACCAAGGATTCCCACCAGAAGCCAGGAATGGTCTTTACCAGTTGTGGAGAGAGAGCCTGACTCTGCCTTGATTCTGATGGTGTGGTCTCAGGACCCATGAAAGTGGCTGTAGAAGCCGCCTGTTTGTGGCACCTCACATGCCCACCATCCTAGCCACCTGCATCCCAACCGGACCAGTCCCCTCGATGGTGCTTTCCCCAGAAGATGGCTGCTTGGGGGCTTCCCCAGACAGCTGTCAGGGTGTGGCTCTTCCCAGCAGATGCCCCGAACATGGGGGCTGGGCCGAGAGGACTGGCAGTCTGCTGGAGGGTTTAGTAGCACACGCTGGGAAGCGGCCCTGGCAGACCTGCTTGCCGCCTCCACTCCCTTTGCAAACAGACTCCACCCATCCCGTACGCTGGCTCCCTTCCATGAGTGCCCACACCTCACCTGGGACACGGGTCTGCTGAGCCCTGTCCATCCATCCACCCATCTTCCTGACTCCAGGCACCAGCCTTCACAGGAATGAGAAAGCAGGGGCCCTAAGAGTGGCATCCACCACACCAGGCCCTTCCCCACTCAGACCGGAGCCCAGATCTGCACCCACCTGGGAGGAGGAAGGAAGGAAGCCAGCCTCTCCTGATTGTCCAGAGTGTGGCCAGAAGCACACTCTATCCCCACTACTGAAGCTAGACTTATGAATCAACCAGGAGGCGGAGTCTATCCCAGGCAGCGGCTCCCCGCTTGTCACCTCCTGTCACCTGTCAGCAGTAAGCCTGACCTCCACACATACACACAGGGGGCTGTGGTCTAAGCAAACACTCAGACGTCTGTCTGCCCCCACCCCCCACCCCAGGTCAGATCCTAAAAGCCACCTGCAGTCCTCTGGGGGCAACAGAACCAGGCGGCGGTGCAGGGAGGGGTTGCCCAAACCGCCCGTCTGCGCTGGAGCCTGCGCTCAGCCTGACAGACCTGGCCTCCACGACAGGACCTGGCTCCCCCCACGGCTGCCACACACCACAGCTCTGTGATGAAGTATGGAGGAGAGCGGGGACGTCTGACGGACACCCGGCACAGGAGTCCAGCTCGGCGCTCAGGGCGGCAGAGTCAGCCTGTTTTCGTCTCAGCCCTGCCTGGACGGCTGAGCTTTCTAGGGGTGAAGGTAGCAGCAGGCAAGCCGCCCCCACTCCAGCCAGTGCATCTAGCTCTCCCGGGGCCACGTGGGAGGCAGCCCCTCCATACACAAAGGCCACTTTTCTGTTACATCTCTCATCGGTCGGGGCTTCCGATTTGGGGGTCCTGGGAGCTCATGGTACCGTTTTAAAATAAGAGACAGGAGGAGTCTATTTAAAAACAAAAAAGGCATTAGGTTCCAGCCTCTGCTTAGCGGGCCCTGATGCAGACCCTCCTCCTGTTCTCTGGGCTCAGTCGCGGGACATCCGCACGTGCCGTCCTCTTTAGACAGAGACGCACTTGAGCTCTGTATGTCTAAGGTCCACTCCCTGGTGTGCCCCGGTTTTCTGAGGTGTCCTTCCCTGCCTGCCTGCCGTAGTCACAGCCCTACTTGGTTGCCTGTCACTCCTGGTGCTGTATCACACTGAAGGGGTGACTGTAGCTCCCCACGAGAATGACGGTTCTACGCAATCACACTGATGCTGGGGGTGGGGGCACGAGGGGACACCTAGCCACCTCCATGTAGTCTCTTCCTCACACAGCTGAAACCCAGGGCGCCAAGATGCAGGGCGGCCTTTTATCCCACACAACAGATCAGTCGATTGATTGGCAATGGTCAGTGTACACACACCCGGGCCTGGGAGTTACTCAAGCAGGGGAACAGGATACTGTCAAGCCGTAGAGTGTGGAAGGAACAGAACTCAAGGAGGTGGGCACCCTGGTGGGTAGTAACTGGTAGATGGGTAGGTGGGCGGGGCCACAGCTGGGGCCCCAAACCTGAGGGGAGGTTGCCATGGCTACTACTTCCTCTCTTGATTAAAAGCAGCACCTCTACCCTGTAGCTACGCATTTTGTCTTTCTGTTTAAATTTTTTAAAAGGCCGTTAACTAACTACACAGTGAAAACCGAGGCAGGTTTAGACGCACCCTGGGGTCAGGTTCCCCGGTTCTATTCTGCTGGGCAGCTTTGGGTAACTTCCTAACCAGCTCTGTGCCTCCGCTCTCCAGAAAATGGAGATCAGAGACAAGCAAGCATTCACAGGCAGATGCAAGGATTAACCAAGTGGTGGGGAGAGGTGCTTTGCACCAGGGAAGAGCCAGCTATACCCCAGCTCAAGTGGCCACAGGCTCCCCTGCCCCGACAAAGTCACAGACCAGGGCAGTATAGCTCCACCTCCTCAGCCAGGAAAAACAGCAGCAGCAGGACCAGGCTACCAAGCTGGGCACGCTGTTCTCACAGCCGCCTCTGGCTGACCCAGAAGGCATGGGAAGCATCCAGAATGCCCCGCAGGAGGCTTCCGGGTCACACTGAACTGCAGCCACACCTTTCTGGTCTCAGAATATGCCCTGGGATTTCTCCCCCGCCCCACACACCCACACCAGGTGACCCTGGGCTGCAGGAACGCTGGCTTGTCCAGGCGACAAGGCGCCAATCCCTGAGAATGGCATTGCTCACTACTTAACTCCTAAAGTCCTCTCCGCACCCCTCACCCCCCATCCCAAAAGAGAGACAGAAGTTCAAGACAGGCTTCCAACCTGGCTGCACTCTCAGACACCTGAGGAGATTTAAATAAAAGTTCTGATACCAAAATTGTGTCCTGGATCAGGTCAATGCCAGGAGGGAAGCAGGCGGGCCCCGTTGCTTAAAGAGCCTCAAGCGCTCGGGGAGAGCCCAGCGCAGGCCATCCGGCTACAGGGTTGGGAGATGCCGCCGAGCTCTGCTCCCTCACAACCTCTGCTCTCTCCAGCCAGTCCTTTCAAGTTGCTCCCTCTGCCCCAGAGCCAGAGCAAGCCAGGAAAGCTGGTCCAGCAGCCCCTGGAGTCCCAGCTCCGCTGGCAGTTCCATTTCTACACCCGACAAAGCCTATGGAGGCTTTCTGTCCAAGTTGGGTTTTTAAAAACGTCTCCATTTAGCAGCCCTGGGAGGTCAACATGGCAAGAGGCAGGAGCAGCAGGGAGGGGACCCACAACAGAGAGCCACAGCAACCTCCCCAACTCTTTTCAGACAGCAGACTTTGGGGGACCAGGACACGACCCTGTACTCCAGCCCTAAAGTTCCCAGCCTTGAAGGTCCTGGTGAGCCCGGTGCAACTCCACGTCTGTCTGCTCAGGAGGAGGCCATGCCGCCTCCTGCCTGCCCCACACCCCATCCCACTGCCCGGTCCCCACGTCTTACCACTGGTGCCTCGTTGGGTCCTGGGGGCTCAGTGGTGGCACGGGCGTCCAGGGTGCCCGGAGACAGGGCGTAAAAGGGCGGGCTGGGGCTGGGGCTGGGGGGCAGCCCCGAGTCGGGACTGTCCAGCAAGCCGTCGCGGCTCTGCTCCCGCGTGTCCCCCATTGCCTGCAGATGCAGGTGACCCACCATGACTGGCGGGCGCGGGGCGCGGGCCCCAGCAGCTCTGGTCCCCGCCACCACTGGGCTGGAGGGGAGACCTGGCGGCTCCGGGCCTGCGGCTCCAGCTGAGACCCACTCCTGATGCAAACGCCTCGGGCCTCCAGCTGAGCCTCTTTCCCAGGCACCGCCCCCTCCCCGCCCTCCTCCGCCCGCGCCTCCCGCTCCCGCCCCGGCCACCCACCGGGCCAGGGCAGGGTGAGAACTTCAAGGTCCCCAACCTGCAAAAGTCAACCCCGGAGGCAGTGAGTGCTGACCTGGGTCCGCAGCCACCTCAGCGAGGACCCTGAGCCGTCAGTGTGGCCCCTGCAGGTCCCTTACCTGGAGTTCCCAAGGGAAGCACCTTCAGTAACACGGGATGGGGGTGGGGGGAGAGCACTTACAGTGGGGGCACCCAATGATCAAAGGACCCGCGGTCAAGATCTGCCCCGCCTCCTTTTGCCCCTCTGAGTTCACCTAGGCAGGGAAGCCTGTGGCCACTTGAGCCCAGGTAATGAACGGCACCTGCTGTGTAAATGGCTCTTCTCTCCCGCCAGGCGCCTCCTCCCCACACACACACCGCATTTAATCTCCGCAGTCTGCCTGCCAGTGCTTGCTTGCCTCTGATCCCCATCTCCTGGGGAAAGTCAAGGCTCAGAGATAGTTAGGAAGTCACCCAAGGGACAGGCACACTTCCAGAAGCTCATGACACTGGCTGCCGTTGGTTTTCTCCAAAAGGTCTCGAATGCTCGGGGACAGGGCTCTGCCACCCTGCCCTGCTTCACCACAGAAGTGTGAAACACCGGGTTTCCATCCAGCCTGTTTTCCTGGCAGGGACTGAAGGGCGCCCCCACCCCCACCAGCCTGCAGCCTTGCACCAGGGCACAGGAGCCTAGACTCCTGCAGATTACTTACAAGGATGGGGGGTGGGTGGCATACAGCGAAGGGGACAAGTAGCATGGTGTTCCATCTACCCCGTGTCTTCTGGACAGGAGAAGCTCCAGCTTTGGCATGGCACCTGGAGGCATGTCTTCCTCTGTAGGTTGATGGGGTCCTCTGCCCCCTAGGTGTGCCTAGACCTGGACACAGGAGCAGCTAGGTGACCTGTCCTTAGAACTACCCAATGGGATGGGGAGATACACCAGGGAACACGGGCCAGGGCTCACCAGAGGTGCCACCAGGGGGAATGATCAGCGGCAGTGTGCCAGTCAGTCAGGGAGGGCTTCTCAGAGGAGGCAACGCTTCAACGGAATTCCAGGTAGAGGGAACAGTAGGGTTCAAGGCCCCTGTGGCAGAGAAAGCAAGGTACCCCTCGAGGCTGTAATAGTGGGGTGCCAGGCTGAGCCCTGTTACCAAAAAATGCATACAGTTCATATCTATGCCAGCTAGGAAAGAACTTGGGGCTTTGGCTGCCTGAATGGAACCCACAAGAAACTTTACCCAGGGGCGCCTTGAACAGAAATGGGTCTGGGTTGCTGGCTTACATAGGATGGCCTTCCTCAGTGCTGGGTGCTGTAGCTACTGGCTTCCACTGGCTCTCTGGAAAAAGTCTTAACCTCTTAAACTTTCAACACGCCTCAAAGAATCTTCTGGAAGCCACTGAAGGCAAGCAGGGGACAAGTTAAGGACAGGGCTTTGAAAGTGCTGGGTACCCTGGCTTTGCTTAAAACTTTGATGTCAGGCTGAAGAGATGGCTGAGCTGTTAAAAGCATACACTACTCTTTCAAGAGGACCAGAGTTCAAATCCCACCTTCTACACATTGGGCTGCTTGCAATCACCTGTATCTCCAGTTCCAGACAGACGCCCTCTTGTGGCCTCTGTGGATAACTGCACTCAGTGTGCATAAACCTATACAAATACACATAATTAAAATAAAATCATGCCAGGTGGTGGCGGAGCACGCCTTTAATCCCAGCACTCAGGAAGCCGAGGCAGGCGGATGTCTGTGAGTTCGAGGCCAGCCTGGTCTACAGAGTGAGTCCCAGGACAGCCAGAGTTACAACAGAGAAACCCTGTCAGGAAAAACAAAACAAACAAACACCCCTTTTTATATCCTGTCCTTTTTGAATTGTCTATATTTGTTTTGACTTTTAAACATGACAATAAAATATATCCCAGTTTCTCTGGTGCAGGCCTGGGAACTCGCCTCCTGTAGTCCTGACCTCTGTTCCAGTCACACTAAGAGGTACATACATCAGCGGCTCCTTCAGGACAATGGCAGCTAACTTCTGGAAATTTCCCCACACCTGCACGCAGCTTCTCCCGGAAGGGACCGGACTGTGCTTGAGTGACACTGAAGACACACAAACATCAACAGGCAAGGAAAATCCAGCCTCGCAAACGTCAAATACAAGAGAACACCCACACAGGTGACCAGGGCATGACTTCTGACCTTTGGGGATCTACAGTCACAGGCCTGGGGCTGCAGTCCACTGAAAGCCAGTACTGTAGGCGCTTGACTCCTGCTGGGTCCAGATGGGCTGGAGATGTCAGAGGCAAGCAAAGGGCAAAAGCTTCCATAGACTCTGGGAGCCACGCTGGCTGCAGGCAGCTGCTGCAGCCTTAGAGATGGGAGCTGGAGTTGAGGTCTCTGTGAGCACCCCATCTAATCGGTGCTTTAGAAAGGGGTGAAGCAGGCTGGCACCAGCCCGCTGTGCCACATTCAAAGCTCCAGATCCCAAGGTTCTGAAGCAGGAACTGTGATTGGATCCAGCACTTCCAACATTGAAGAGGGAAAATGACAGGGGCACAAATATGTCGCTGGCAGGGTAAGTGGAATGTGCCTGCTGTACGCATGCATCTCAGGCCGAGGAGAAGGGGAGCTGCCCACGCCACAGACCGCTGGGAGAGGGAAGGAGCCCAGAGTCTTTCCCTGGATGCTTTGCAGGGAGAATTCCTCACTGCCAGAGGGAAAGGCCAAGGGGATAGAAAATGAACACAAATGCCCCTTTCCTGGGGTGCCACCAGCCACTTGGCCCAAGCCCCATTGAATTAACCTTTCCTAGAGTGGGGCTGGACCCTCACGGATTGCTCACAAAGGCACACACAACGATTGTACTTGAGGCCTGCAAGCTAGCCTGATGCTCAAGATGAGCATTTTTTTTTTCCATCATTAAATAAAGGATGTGGAGTCATGGAACCTCAGAGAGGCTACATGACTTGCCTGGGGTCACACAGCTATGGAAGCCAGCCTGAAGGCTGCAGATATGGGGGAGGGGGAGACTGTCACAGATCCCGGAGGGTCATGAGTCAGGTGAAGCAGAAAGGCTGACATCCTGTAGACTTCAGAGAAAGCTCCAAAGCCAACGGGCTTGGGGAGGGGGCAGTGCCGAGGATGCCAAGGTGCAGCCTGAGCCACCAGCAGGGGCATATGAGGGTACCTGGCCCTTTGGGCCAGCTTCAGAGGATAGGGCTGGGTACCCTGCTCCCTGTGAGCTGCACACACACCCATCTACACATCTGTGTCCTAGTTTGACTCCACATACCAAGAGGGTCCTGCCTCCACCCCCGCCCCACGCCCCGTCCCTGGGTGCTCTTTCACACATGCTCCTGCTCAACTCTTCCCAGGGGCTCACAACAATCTGAGAAGGTTGGCCCAATATGGAGAGTCGCATCTCCATCAAAGAGGAAATGCTGAACACTCACGGGGCGGCTGCTGTGCACCAAATCACACAGCATGGCCAGGAGGTCTTGCCTGAAGCAGCCTCTGTGGGTTACTGGTGGGGCCTCCCTGGCCACAGAGAATCACCCACAGAGAAACGACCTCATTCCCCGGGGAGGGCAGGAACCCGTGGCTCCAGCTTTGGGAGTCATATGTGTTTCTTCTACAACATTCCAGAAAGGGAATGTTTTAGTTAGGGTTACTATTGCTGTGAAGAAACACCATGACCAAAAGCAAATTGTTTGGCTTACACTTCCATATTGTAGTCCCTCACCGAAGTCAGGACAGGAACTCAAACAGGGCAGGAACCTGGACGCAGGAGCTGATGCAGAGGCCATGGAGGGGTGCTGCTCATTGACTTGCTCCTCATGCCTTGCTCAGCCTGCTTTCTTAGAGCACCCAGGACCACCAGCCCAGGGGTGGCACCACCACAATGAGCTGGGCCCTCCCTATCAATCACTAATTAAGAAAATGCCCTGCAGCCAGATCTTGTGGAATCATTTTCCCAACAGAGGCTCCCTCCTCTCAGGTAACTCTAGCTTGTGTCAGGTTGACATAAAACTAGCCAGCACAGGGGCCCTTGCAGGCAGCATAGAAGTGCGTCCCTGGGTGGGTTAGTAAGGCCCAAGGAGTACAGGCCCTCCTTCCCACTGAAACCGCATACATACCAGTGTCCATCCACACACATGTGTCAATACACATGAACCCACACACAGGCACAAACCCACTCACAAGTACATGCACGCTGTTCTAGTTTGGGTTTCTGTTGTTATGATAAAACACTGACCAAAAGCTAATACCACTTACAGTCCATCATCCAAGACAATCAGGGCAGAAACTCAAGGCAGGAACCTGGAGGCAGGAACCAAAGCAGAGGCCGTGAAGGAACACTGCCTTCGGTCTTGGTTTCCCTGGCTTGCTCAGCTTGCTTTCTTCTACCTCCCAGGACTACCTGCCTAGGGGTGGCACCACCAACAATGGGCTGGACCCTCTTCCAACAATCATTAATTAAGAAAATGCCCCACAGGCCAAACGGATGGGATCAGTTCCTCACTGAGTCTCCCTCAAAAACTTACCAGCACACATATGCATACATGCACATACACTTACATGTACCTGTACACACATGCACATGTGTACATACTCACACATACATGCATGCACATGTGCACATACACATATGTCCACGTAGACACGTGCATACACTTCAGAAGCGGCAACAGAGGAAGAGGCAGGATGGTGCATGCCTCTGGACTGTATCCTTGGTCAAAGTGGCTGCCTGGAAGGCATGGGTGGAAGGAACGGAGGACAGAGGAAGGACCAACAGTGGCCTTTTCTTTGAGTAGCGGATGCTGTCTTGTCTGCCCTGGGGACACCGATCAGGAAATGACCCTGCAATTGTGGCATTCTAGACTGTATGTCTCAGCAGACCCTCGACCCCGGCCAGGGGCCGTCCTGAGGGGTCTTCTCTGGTGTCTGGCCTTGCCTGGGAGACTCTCCCACATTGCTGGGCTCAGGGTCCAGCCCAGGCCACCACCACTGATGTCCCTGTTTGGACAGCGATGCCATCTCTGTAGTTAGCTCGGTCCTGCCCTATGGGTTTCTGTCAGAGAGTTTGCTCAGCTCTCGCTCCAGCCCAACGGGAAGAGGCAAGGAAAGGGTGGTGACCAGGCAGCCCGGTCCCATGGCTTCATATAAAATAACAATTCAGCCGCACGGGCCTGGCAGAGCCTGGTGCTGCCCTAGGCCTCACTTCTCCCTCGGGGAGGCTCCTCCCGGCCCTGCCGCTTCACACCTCAGGCTTCAAGGAGCTGCTGGTGAAAAGGCCCTTTCTCCAGTGTCTCCCCAGTTCCCATAAACAGAAACCTATTTATGTTCTGAGTGCAATTAAATAAACTGGGGTGGGATACAGTCGGTGAAGAGGACCATTAAAAACCCAGGACGCCCTGAGGCCAGGCGTGGTGGCCACCAGCCAGCCCAAGGTTCCCTGAGTAGCCAGAGGCCCTGATTTTTCTTTTGGAAAGTTGAAAGAATCATGTAACAAAAACCCAAACCTGAGGCCCACCCTGCCCCCGCCCCTGCCCTGGGATGTGTGTGTGTGCCCATGTACGCGAATCTCACCCCTAGTGTGCACATGGGGCATCCCACTGTCCAATCTGCAGAGCTATTTAAAGTCAGTACATGCTCTCTGGACCCTCAGCCCTGCTTGGGCAGGCCCCTCCAGAGACAGAGTTGGTGTGTCCAGCTCCAGAGCCCTGGACTGGGGGGGAGGGGATGTCCGTGCAGGGAGTAAGGTAGCATAACGCCTGTCCCTGTCAGATCACCCCAGCTTTCCCAAGAATGTCCTTCAAAGCAGTTTTTCTTTGTTACCCAAGACTCAAAGGACACAGAACTGTCCCCGTAGGTGAGAGCTTGTCATGGATCTTGCGCATCTCTGCCGCTCGCTCCGAGGCCCAGCAGCCCTAGGCTCTGCTCAGCATGGCGGGGGCACGTGTCTCAAGAGCAGCTTTGAAGGACAGCGGCTGTGTGTGGCTTCCAAGGGCATGCGGATTCTGGGCTACAGTGGAGTCTTGTGGGAGAGGGCGGCAGTCGGTAAAAGCTCTGGAGCTGGACATGGTGCACACGCCTGTCAACCCCACACTAGGAAGTGGGGGCAGAAGGTTTAGAAGTTCAAGGTCATCCTTGGCTACACAGCGAGGTTGCGGCCAGCCCGGACTATGTGACCTCAGTGGAGACCAGAGGCCCCGTCCTTCCCCAGAGACACCGAGAAGAGGACTCCTGGCCACTGTCCCATCAAGTGGCTGTGTCTGCCAGACAGCGTAGCAGACAAATAGTGGTGGTCACCCCTCAGGGAAGACGCAAGTCCGGGCTCTGCGGTTTCCAGTTGAAAGTGCAGACAGAGGGCTGCGTGTAAGAAGCTGCCTGGCGCCGTGCCTGGCCGACAGGAAAAGCAGAGTTCAGATGCCAGGCGTGGCCTCGGGGCTGGGCAGCCAGCCAGGGCTCAGAGGCTGAAGGCAGGAAGAGGGCCTCCTTCCTGGGAGGGTTGGTTGTTGTCTGACATGGCTTCCATACACAGGGATCAGATAGGCACCTGCTGTATGCCAGGCCAGGGCTGCTTTCTGGGGCCAGTGTGGACAGGGAGAGAAGATGATTAAACGAGATAATTTTTCATAATTCTAAACTCTACAGATAACATGGTGGGGGGGGGTGATCCAGATGAGTGTCCACCTGGGACACTCAAGGGAGTTCCTTAAGAGGTGGTAAAACCAGGAGCCAAATGGGTGAAGAGGGATTGACTCTGTGAAAGACATTCATTTCTAAGGGAGAGAACGGCAGGCATAGAGAATGGGGGTCCTTGGCTGTCCTGGAACTCGCTCTGTAGACCAGGCTGGCCTCGAACTCACAGAGATCCTCCTGCCTCTGCCTCCAGAACGCTGGGATTAAAGGTGTGTGCCATTGTGCTGATTTTTTAAAGAGCTTATTTACTTATTTGCTTTCTGTTTGTTTGTTTATTGACTATGTAGCCCAGGCTGGCCTCACACTTGCCAGTCTTCTGGGTCCTGGGATTACAGGTGTGCCACTAGGCCAGGCTGTGATTCAACCTTTATATCAGGAAGCATGTGAAGCCAGGCAGAGTGAAGGGAGGAGGCGAGACAGAGGAAGACAAGATAAAAGGGGCATGGGCGGGGCACAGTGAGAGGCTGCTAGGGAGCACTGCAAGAGGAGGGAGAGTCATAGAAAGCAGAGGGGGACTGCTGTGGTGAACAGCAGGGCAGTGGGGAGGAGGGAGGCGAGGCCACGTCCAGGCCCCGCACCCCTGCTCACTCTTTGTCTTTGGTCCTTGTTTTCCTGAGTGAGTCAGAACACTGCAAAGGCTCTGAGTGGCTTCTACACAGCGCTTCCTGAGTGGACAGGGTGGACTCGCTCAGATTGTTCTCAAGGATGGGTGAGTGGGTGGGTGGATGGGTGGGTGGATGGATAGGTGGATGGGTGGATGGGTGGGTGGATGAGTGGATGGATGGGTGGGTGGGTGGATGAGTGGATGAGTGGATGGATGGATGAGTGGATGGATGGATGGGTGGATGGATGGATGGGTGGGTAGATAGGTGGATGGATGGGTGGATGGAAAGGTGGATGGATGGGTGGATGAGTGGATGGATGGATGAGTGGATGGATGGATGGGTGGATGGATGGATGGGTGGGTAGATAGGTGGATGGATGGGTGGATGGAAAGGTGGATGGATGGGTGGATGGGTGGATGGGTGGATGGATGGATGGTGCATGAGATGGATGATGATGGATGGATAGATGGACAGATGAGTGGACTGACGGATAGAGAAATGATGGTTAATGGGTAGATGAGTAGGTGGGTGGATTGATGGGTAGACTGAGTAGATGGACGGATGGATAGATGGATGGATGGACGGATGGATGAACAGATAGACGGGTGGGTAGATGGGAAGTGAGCAGGTTGAGGTTGAGACAGTGAATTCTCTGCTCTGTGGGGAGACATGTGGCCATGTAACAGGCCACAGGAAGCCTCCTGTGAGTCCTTCCCCACCCACACTGACTCCAGGAGCCCAGCAGCTGGGCCTGGGCCCCTGAGGACCATGTGGAACAGAACCCTGACTGTAGGGTACACACTGAGCCACGGTGGCAGCTCTGAGGGTGAGGACAGGATGGCAGGGAGCCTGGCTCACCCCGCCACAGCAGCAGGTGACCGAGCGGCCCTGGATTTTGGTAAAGCCGAAGGTCTCAGCTTTCTTCCCCCAAAAGCTTCCTCCCTTGCTTGGGAGGTAAACCGGCAGCTTGACCTTGGAGGAATTAGTCCAGAGTGGCGGACACTGCTTTCTTCTGGAAGGTTCTCAGGCTGCTGTTTACCCTGACTGCTGGCCTACCTCCCTACCTCTTACTGCTATTTTTCTGGCCTACTTAGTTTGGTGACATTTGTGGGGGGAAAAACATCACAGCGGGCAGGAAGTTCACCCTCCCCACCCCCCTACCCCCCACCCCCCACACTCAAAATCCAAATGGAGAAGAAAAATGAGCAAAGGAAAGAAAGGTTAAAAAGTAGAGAAGGGAAAGGCTGGCTGGCAGTGAGATGTGGGGAGAGTGGGAGGAAACAAGCTCTCAAGGTCATCCTTAGCTACATGGTAAGTTTGGGGCCAGCCTGGGCTACAGGACCCTGTCTAAAAGGGAGGGTGGGGAGGAGGAGGAAGGAAGGGAATTGAGAGGGAAAGGAGAAAGTGGGAGGGGAGGAGGGGAGGGAGAGGCGAGAAATGGTGAATTCTTTTGTTCACCAGTTTCCTGAATTCTCTGTTAAAAGATTTTTCAACATGGAAGCCAGCTGGAGCTCTGCGGAGATGAGCCTGGCTGGGGAACCGTCCTTGCGGGGAGCGGCAGATGAAGCAGAAGAGGAAGGAGGCGACAGGGTAGAGAGTCGGTCATCTGGAAGTTTCCAGTGACCTCCGATCCTGGCTTGAAAAGCCAAATCCCTTTCCAGCTAGGGCTTTGGATCAGCGGGAAAGGGGCTGGGAGTGGGACTGGATGGGACCTGTTTCTCTTGCAACCCCTGCTGCCTCCAGGAAGCCCTCCCTGATCTGTCTCACTGCCCCTCCCCCAGCCACTCCACATCCCAGTTACTGAGTTCAACCCTCTTCAAAGAGCATATGGCCTTTGGAAATTGCGGGGTTCCCCTTCTGATCCTCAGCAGTTGGAGGAAGCAGGCACAGAAAAGGTGTGTCAAATGCCATCCAATCTTTAAGTTCAAAGCCTCTCAGAAGAAATGACAGAGGCCCCACTCACTGCCTTCTAGAAGGCTCTGTCTCCTGGGGGTTTCTTTATGGGGAAGGTGTGCTTGCTTTCTTACTTTTCTTTTTTTTCTTCCTATAGGCGGCTCGATGAATGCGACTCTTGTATGAAGCCCAGCATGGAATAGCCAGGGCAGTGGGGAGCACAATGGGGCGATTGTGGGGACGCCATGGCGGTGTATTTGGGCTCCAGGAGACTGCTGGCACCTGTGAGCAACTATGGAACAGACCAGGGACGCCTTCCCACACTGGCTGTGAGTCCTCCATCTGCCCCCCCAGCCCCTTCTCCTGTGTTAGGGTGCCGAGTCCCTCGCTTCATGCTCTGCCCAAATAGTTCAGCAAGTGCAGGTCTTCCCCACTGTGTGTCTGTGGGCAGAGCGCCCCGGGGGCCTTATGGAAACGGGTCAGCTAATGTTGAGTGTTACAGAACGGCAACCGAGCCCTGTGGCTAATCACTGGGGTCCTTGCTACGGGTTGACACTGGCCATGTTAACCCAGCCCCTCTAAGGCCTTTTTATCCTGCAGTTGCTGGGTTCAGATTTCTCTATCTCAGTGGTTCTCAACTTCCCTAACACTGTGACCCTTTACTACAGCTCCTCGTGTTGTGGTGAAACCCCAACCATAAAATTATTTTCGTTGCTAGCTCATAACTATAATTTTGCTAACTGTTAGGAATCAGAATGTAAATATCTGATATGCAGATGGCCTTAGGCAACCCCTGTGAAAGGGTCATTTGACCCCTCAAAAGGGTCGCAACACACAGGTTGAGAACCACTGCTCTATTTTGTTCCTTCCAACGTGTGTGTGTGTGTGTGTGTGTGTGTGTGCACGCGCGTGTCCTAGTAAGCAGCCGTATATGTAGAATCCAGAGTCAACTATTCCCCAGGAGCCATGTACATGGCTTTTTGAGACAGAGTCTTTCCCTACCTGGGGAAGGGTGTGAAGGCCCAGGGCTCACTCACTGAGGAGGTCAAACTGTTGGCCAGTTTGCTGCCGTGTTCTGAGATGAAGCAGCTGGGCAGGCACAGATCCTGTTTCCCGGCTGGCCAACAGGATCCCTCTCACAGGGCTCCATGCCTCCCTCCAGCTGCCCGATGCAGGCTTGCATGGATGACCTCTGACCTCAGGGCACCTCAGGCCTGTAACTCCCTGCCCTGGGTTGAGGATATGTCCCATCCGCAGGAACCTGCTGGCACATGCATGGAAATCCAGGAGCAGGGGCTGACAGGGCTACCTTTGGCTAAGTGGCAGAACAGCAGGCCTGTGCGTGTCAGAGGTCCCATGCCCTGTCTGTCCTCACACGCATGCCCAGGCCCCGCACCCCTGCTCGCTCTGTGTGTCTTTGGTCCTTGTTTTCCTGAGTGAGTCAGAACACTGCAAAGGCTCAGAGTGGCTTCTACACAGTGCTTCCTGAGTGGACAGGGTGGACTTGCTCAGATTGTTCTCAAGGATGGGTGGGTGGGTGAAGTGCGTGGATGGGTGGATGGATGGGTGGATGGATGGATGGGTGGGTAGATGGGTGATGGGTGGATGGGTGTATGGATGGGTGGGTAGATGGGTGATGGGTGGATGGGTAGATGGGTGGATGGATGGGTGGGTGGATGGGTGGATGGATGGATAGATGGATGAGTAGGTAGACAGATGTGGTCCCCTTTCACCGTCCTTCACTGGGGTGGCATTCATGAGCCAATTCCACCTGCTCCCCTCTGTCCTCAGCTTCTTGCTCAGCTCCTGGTGTCACACTCCGACCCTATCTGTCTCTGCTTTTGGGGGTTAACTATCAACCTCCAACCCACTCCCACCTCTGGGGTACAAATGTACCCAAGTCCCTACATACGCATCATGTTCCTGTCATCCTGCGTACAAGCTGAGAGACAGCCACAGTGGAGGAAAAGAAACAGAGTCTTCAGGAAGGAGCCCGGAAGGATAGAGGGTGGGGTGCCCTGGGAGTGGAGTGGGTGTGGCTGTCAGGTCAGAGCACCACCTGTGGCCCTCAGTGGAGCTGTTTCCTTCCTAAGCATGGAATAAAAGTAGCCTCAGACAGACCGGCCCATGCAGGGCCAGCCCCTTGGGACCATGGCCACAGGGGAAACTCACAAAGCAGCTAGTGTCTTCATAGGCCCTGACAGGGCTTGGGTTGGGCAGTATAGTTTGTGCAGCTGCAGCCAGCACACATACAAGCTCTTAACTGACTGGCCAGCAGCTCTGGGCATTAAACCTGACACCTTCCAGATGCTCAGCGCTGCCCGTTAGCACTCTCCGCACACATTCCATCTCCAGGTACACACGCACACTCACACGCTCACGTGCGGCTGTGTAAATTCTGCATCACACAGGAGGCCAGGTCAGGACTGTAAATTCCACATCTCACTTACAGTGAATCTGCATCTGGGCTGGCAAGTCACTTGCTGGCTTTCCAAGCCGTAAACCTGAAGTCCTCTCCACGGCATCTGCCTCTCTGCCCATCTTTCTTCTCGTCAGCTACAGATTGGGTGTGTGTTGTGGTGGGGGCGGCTTCTGAGCATACTTTCTGTGTTGGAGGGAACCCAGCGAAACCTGAGATTTCCAGCCCTGAAAGAAGGAGGTTTAGTGGAAGTTGGGGTTCCCCTGGCTGGCCACTCTGGCCCCAGCTAGGCTCCCTAGACACAGAGGCCAAGACAGGTCACATGGGCCACAGCTACCCTGGGGACTCCATGGAGTCACTAACCTGGTGGCTGACTCAGCTCTGGCAGGCCCTCTACAGGTCTAGGCTGTTGAGGGGGAGGGGAAGACACAGATGTGGCCTCAGGTTGATCAGGTGGTGACAGCAGAAGGCAGGGACAGAGTAGCCACTTCTTCCCAGGTGAGAAGGTAGGAGGAGGGGGGAGGAGGAGGAGGAAAAGGAGGAGGAAGAAGAGGAGGAGACTTACAGACACTTAGGCTTTGACACTTAGGTGTGGGTATCGGTCAACAGGAGCTTCCAGGGGCCCTTGCAGTCTTCAGCACAGACTCATGGGAAACATGGGGGGTTGTTGGTATCAATTGGCTTGCTTAGGGGATCAGGAAGAACCCCAGACGTATGTGGCCCCTTTCACGCTTTCCCAAAGAATCTTGGAGCCACTCTGTGGACCGTGGGGGCAGAATCCCTGTTTCTATGTATCATATTTCTTTTGGGGACACTATTGTCACATGTTCAACACACAAGTCTGAAGTCTCTGGCTTTGTACGCACAGGACCACAAGGCCGACCCCTGGTGACCTATTCCCCGCTTCAAGGCCATCTCTCCTTAGATCCCACAACCTTCCCAAACACCTGGGACCGAGTATTCAAACACAAGGGCCTGTGGGATATTTCACATTCCAGCTACACAGCAGACTGCCACAGACTCCCTCCCAGGATTGAGGAGCATCCGAGTGTCCCTTTGGTGTCACTGATCTCTTTGACAGATGCCCAAGGGCTGGAGAGATGGCTCAGAGGTTAAGAGCACCGGATGCTCCTGCAAGAGGCCCAAGTTTGGCTCCCAGCACCCACATGGCAGCTCACAAGCACCTGTAACTCTAGTTCCAGGGGATCTGACACCCTCTTCTGGCCTCCTCAGGTACTGGACACATGCACTTCACATACATACACACACAGGCAGACACATACACACATGACATAAAACTAAATAAATCTTTTTATAAAGAGGCTTTGCAATATGCAATATTAAATGGGCAGGAAGCTGAGACGCTGTAACTAGAGAGGCCTCTCCATAGATGTGTCAAAGAGCACGCTCAGGGGTAGGAAGGCATTTACACCACTCTGAGGTGTTGACGAGAGTCAGTGCTGGTTTTAAATAGTTGCAATGGCTCTAACACGGCAGCAGGTCTCTCTGATTCTCACTGAGAATAAAGGCCCAGAGCCACTCACCACTGTGGTCTGTGGTCTGTGTTCCCAGAAGAAGGGAGGGCACAGGGGGTGGTCAAAATGAACGTAGATTTTTCCCTCCATCCAAGTTCTGGGGTTCTAGGTTCCGAGCCCCTGAGCAGCAAGCCAAGCCTTGCTCCTTATGGGGAGCCACTCTCAGGCTGCAGGTGTATGTGGCGAGGAGCTGAAGAGGTCCCCCCAGCATCTCCCGTGGCTGTTCTCCAGGGAGAGCCTTCTGAAAAGGCCTTCAGTCTGTGTTCCCACTGTTTTCCTGTAAAATAGCAATGGGGACAGTGGCAGTGACCAGCAGGCCAAGGGCATTATGCACGGCCTGGCAGAACCCCCATTCCATGGTAAAAGCAGGTTATAACTAAGTCCGCTCAACCACGCAGCTGCACCCTCCACCGACCCTCCTCCTCCTCTGCAGTAGTGGGGCTTCTGGTCTGCACCTGGGAACCTTCCAGAATCCTGCTAAGAGCAACATTTGTAAGGAATCTCATACCACCTTGATGGCTCTCCAACAGGCCAGTTCCCTCTCTCCTAGCCCCAGCTGCTAAGTCAGTGGCTTGGTTCTGTTGCTCTAAAAGCAAGCCTGCTGTGGAGCCTTTGGAGGAACTGGCCGGAGGGTGAAGGCTGGGCAGAGCCCTGGTGACTTGCAGCCCACCTGCCTGCCTCTTTGCCCCCAAGGTCACTGTGTGTATAAATGAATGAAAAGACCTCAGCTGTCCAGCAACCTCTCTTCCATATCGGCCCAGGACCAAGGATGCACGACACATTTTCCCTTGTAAATTAGTGCGTAGCAGTGAGAATTGTGAGCTGATCTGGGCTGTGCTAATGCAATCCTCTATGTGGCATCTGCCACTGAAGACTTTCCAGAAGGTCTGAGAAAATTCTGGTTTAGTAGGGCTGGGGTGCAACAGGGACCACAAAGCCACAGGTGTGGGGATCACTGGAAGCTGAGAAGAAACCGGACCCCTCTTTTCTGCCTTAACATTATCTTTTGCTAAGTGTTTGTTTTCTTTGCTAGCTTGTTTTAAAATAAGAATTTCAACCAGCCTAGCATGGTGGCACACACCTGTCATCTCAAAGTTGAGGAGGCAGAGGCAGGAGGATTACTGCAAGTTTAAGTCTAGATATGTAGTGGGAAAAAACAACCCTCCCCCCTCCTTAAAAAAAGGAAGAAAGAAATATAGAAAGAAAGAAAAAAAAAACTTCAAAAAGATGCATGGGCCAGGTATTGATGGTGCATGCTTTTAATCCGAGCACTTGGGAAGCAGAGGTAGGCGGATCTCTGTGAGTTCGAGGCCAGCCTGGTCTACAGAGTGAGTTCCAGGACAGCCACAGTGACAACAGAGAAACCCTGTCTCAAAAAAAAAAAAAAAAAAAAAAAAAAATGCATGGGTGTATAAAGAGCCACACACGCCGTTCCCGGGTGACAAAAGAAGATACCATCACTTAGAAAGAGCCATGGAAGTGCAGGGGTGCCAAATCACACTTGTGTGGAATTTGGGGTTCATTATTCCTAGGCCTTTCTCTCTATATGAAAATCTCCCTGTCCGTGAGTCTCTCTTCTTGCAGTCAACACCGCCAGGCTAGCCTGCCCTTCTCACTCCCGCACATCGTCCCGGGCTGCAGGGTTCCAGTCTGCTCAGCAGTCATCCCCAATCCTGTCCTTCCCCCGGAGAGTCGCGTTCTGAGTATGGCTTTACTTGGGATTGGAGCCTGGGATACTCAAGATCCTAGTGCCCTTCCTGTGGTCCTGAAGCTTCCAAAGAACAGGGCAGAGGCTGAGACACCCCATGTCACCTCTCCTCTGACGTGGGGAATGCCGCCTCGCAGCTGCCAGCCTGGCGAAGGGAGGAGAGAGGCTACAGGTGGCGGATGGGGGAGAGCAGGGCTGTGTGGGGCACACGCCATCGACCTGGAAAGGAGACTCCTCGGAGAGCATGGAGCAGAGGCTGCTGGGACGGTGAGGGTATGCTGGCTCATTTGCTTGTTACTCTGCATCTGCCTAGCAAATTTACATGAAGCAAAGCAGGCTGACTCTGCTGCCATGACAGTGGCAAGGCCTGAGGTCATATCTCCAGAGCATGTACACACACACACACTTGCACACCTGTTACATCATGCTGCCTCTGTCGACCACAGCACACACAGGGCTGAGCTGAAGTTTATGAAACTTGGAGAAAATACTTCCGAATCTCGACCTACCTCAGGTTTGTACAGTGATCCAAAGAAGCTGGGCGGTTGGCCCTCAAGCAGCTGGAGCCGGGGTGGAGACTCAGGGGTCCTCCTGGGTCCTTCTCAGGCAGGGTGTCCCCCATGTGAAGTCACAGAGATTCTGAGACTGTTCTTAGGAGCCAATCCTGTAGCAGCTGAGCCCAGATCAGTGGATGGATTCCATAGTGTCGGCATCCTGAGTTTCGGATTGGTGAAGCAAGCTGGGGCTTGGAACAAAGACCATGCCAACTTGTAAAGATGGAGATTTTTAGGGGCTAGGGTTACACAGAATGTTTATTATTATTAATGTTGTTGTTGTTATTATTATTAATGTTGTTGCTATTGTTTTTTTCAATACAGGGTTTCTCTGTTGTAGCCCTGGCTGTCCCAGAACTCACTCTGTAGACCAGGCTGGCCTCCAACTCACAGAGATCTGCCTGCCTCTGCCTCCCTAGTGCTGGCATTAAAGGCGTGTGCTACTACAGTCTGGATTAATTATTTTTAATAAGAAAAAAAACTATGTATATGTATGTGCCTCTGTGTGTGCATGTGTGCGCGTGCACGCGCAGGTGCCCATGGAGGCCAGAAGAAGATGACAGATTCCTGGAGCTGGAGTTACAGGTGGTTGTGAGCTGCCTGATTTGGATGCTGGGAACTGAACCTGGTTCTCTGCAAGAGCAGACAGTGCCCTTAACCACTGGACCATCTCTCCAGACCCTCTTCTTTCCCCTTTCCTGTGTTGGCATTGTACCTGAGCTTCGTACACACCAGGCGAGTGTTCTGCTGTTGCCCTGCATCTCTGCCTACTGAGGAGGTTTCTCGTTTGTTTGAATCCTTCTGTCTGCAGTATTTAGAATTCTTCTCTTTTTCTTCAGGCTTATTCTGCTTTATAATTAATTATGTATCTGTGTGTGGGCATGTGTACTCAAGTGCAGGTGCCAGCAAAGACCAGCTACAAGTGCTAGTGCATGCTGGGAAATGAACGTGGGTCCTCGGGGGGAGGGGGGGGGGAGAAGTGTGTGCTCTCAGCCTCTGCGCTCTGTCTCCAGCCTCCTTGTCTCTGTGTCCTGACCAGAGGTAGAAGGTAGTTTTGGTCTGCCCCACATGGCAGTGGGTCAATGTCCCTTGTCCTTGCCCACCCGGCTATGAGCAGCTTAGCCTCCTCAGAGCAGTGCAGGAGCCTTGGACAGGAGGCCAGTGTTTGAGTCTCTGGCCTGCCAAGAACACCTAAGAATGAGCCTGTGCCACCTGCCCCTTGGTTGTCACTCTGTCCTGCTCTCAATGACAGCGGCAGCTTCCTTTGCCACCCTGGGCGATAGGCTCGGCTCTGTGACCTGCTGTGGCCAGTGTGATGGCGTAGGGTGACCGTCACTCCCGTCATCTTTACCGTCTTGTGTCTCTGTTGTTCTTGGGGATCCCTTGTTCTGAGCTGCAGTTCAGTCTGGGCTGTAGGGACTCTCGTGTACGATGATCTCTCTGTTCCTGGATGGCTCCCGTGGATGCCGAGTTGGACACAGGAGAGTCTAGACTCAGTGCCGCAGACACAAAGGTGGGAGTGCAGTTGGCTGCCGTAACGGGGCTGCCGTTTGTCACAGAGTCCCCGGGGATGGGACTTCTTCTCTCTGGGCTTTGGTGACACCTGCCATCAACAGGCCGCAGGACATGGAGGTGAGAACCAGGTTCCCTTACCAGAGAACAGAGAACAAAAAGACAGGATGTCAGCTTGTGTTTGGTCCCAGATGAGAGACAGGCCCGCATAGGGGGGTGTCCTTCCCTGACACTTCCGAAACCCCCTTTTCTCTGGCTTCAGTCTTCTGTTGCAGTTCTTGGCTTTGAAGTGGGGTGTCTGCCCACTTTCCTGGGGGTCCAGGACCTTGGACCTGGAGACTTGGGCATACTGATCCGGCCAGAGAGCTTTCTTTCCCCTTCATATGCACACTCCGTGGGCTTGGCGCGTGTTCCCGAATGTGTGGCCTGCAGCCATTGGAACTGGTGTGTTTGCTCATTTCAGTTGGAACCTGGCATTTGTTTGTGTCTGTTCTCGCAATAAAAGATCTTTTAATTTGGGTCCCGAATTGCTGTTTCTGGCTCAGCACGTGTGCCCTGAAAAATGATCCAGTTGCTGACAGCCCTGGCATTCCTGGTGGCCTGGCGTGGAGGACATGGATGGGCTCCATCCCTCACAGGTACCTCTGGTCTTGGGCAGCAGGGGTAAGTCCAGGCAGGAACGGCCTCTTCCTCCTCTCCACCTGAGGGAGACTCGAGCCACCGGGACGGGTGGGGCCCATGGCACCAGACATGGGAACCAGACACCTGGGTTGGTAAAACCACTGCCACACTTTCCCTGTGTTCCAAAGAAATTAGGAAACAGAAAATGGATCTGGTTACCGTTTGGTTAGATCTGGGGAGAGAGAGGGTTCGAGTTTCTCTGGCCTTTCCCGTTTCCTGTGGCACTATTAGAATTTTTACATAAAAGATTAAATGAAAACCCAGAGCCTTGTACCCCAGGGCCACAGAACTCCACATCGGGGCCTTGGCTGGCTTTCCAATGCACAGAATCAGTAGGGTAATGGGAATCCTTGAGGTCCACTGTTTTAGGGGTCCCTTACACTGTTTCAGAGGGACTCAAAGGCACCCACAAGGTTTGGTTCACTTGTCTTCTGAAAGGGCCGAGGGCGGAGCCAGCAAAGGAACAGTGGAGACACTGGAGGGGGGTCCAAAGTAGGGAATTGGGGACTTGCCAGTGACCCCCCCAGAGGAGTGGTGGATGGAGAGGGCGAAGGCGTATAGGTCACTCACAGAGGTCAGGAGCAAGAGAACGCAGGAGAGACTGTCCATGCTCAGACCAGGGACATTGGGGTGTCCCTGGAGGTGGGCAGTTTTATGGGGACACTTTGGAGGAGGGGGGTGACAGGAGGTAGAACTTGAGAAGAAGGAAAAGGAATAGGGTTCACAGCAGGGGGCAGAGGTGACGGTGACATCTCATTTGCTTACCCTGCTTGCGTTGGGTGGCATGGCTCTGCGCCCATCACATGTAGCCCCAAAGCAAACCCTGAAGGGACTCCACGCCATTCCCTATAATGAGGCTCCCAGAGGTTGGTGGACTCAGTTGCTGGTCTAACATGGTGCCCACCAATAGGACCAAAGACGGACGCTCCGGTGTGATTGTCTTAGTGATTGATGCGGGGATTTGAGCCACAAATGGAATGGCACGTGCAGGTGAGATTTTTCTAGTAGCCACAGCAACGAGAGCTGGAAGAGAAACAGGTGAAATGAATTATAATGTATTTTATTCAGTCCAATCATCCAATATTAAAATTTAATCTGGAGATTGATGTGTATGCTTGCATTCATTTTTTCATAGCAACCCGTTAAAATCAGTGTGTCTTTTATGGGTGTGACACATCCCAGTGCCACCTACTCCAGCTCATGGGCTACAGGACCATCTGGGGCTAGTGGTTGCCATACCTATGGATAAGGCTAGGGGTGGGGCTCAGCGAAAGAACTTGTGCTTACTGTGCAAGGCCCTGGCTTCCATCCATTGCCCAAAAGAAAAAGAAGGGATACAGGCTGAAGGCTGAGGGTGTCCTGTGGTCCATGGGCCACACCCAGTGGGGGCCAGGTAGGCTCTCTGAATTTCTAAAGCTTTGACTGTGTGCACCGGACCCTCCACCACCGGGGCTCCTCACTGCACTGAGCCCTGGCTTGATCTGTGCAGAGTAGGCGATCACTCTGTGGCTCTGTCCTTACAGCAGTGAGCATTGCTGTGTGTCAATAAAGATTTATTGGCAAACACATGCCGCAGACAAGCTTTAGTTCAGGATGGTAAGTTGTCACTTACCCAGTATCTTCAAGCCACGCCAAGAAAGCTAGAATGAGTCCAGCAAGGAGAGGATTGGGAGGAAAATCGGGAGCCTGGGTCACAGGAGCACCAAAGGGAATTTGAGGAAAATGAGGTTGTTAGGCACTAATAGGGTTTTTTGTTGTTGTTGTTTTATTTTGTTTTTTGAGAAAATTTAGGAGTCTGGGAGCTGGTACAGCTCATGGGCTTCAGGCCTCCTCTGTTTTCATGTGACCTGATCTCAGTAAATCTCCCTCAGTGTAACAGGTCCCCAGACCTTAGGACAGCTCACGTCACGATGGATGTGCCTGCCACTCAGGCCTTGAAACCCAGCACACAGACAGCACTGCCTGCCAAAGCGAGAACGAAGACCTCATCCACCAAAGTCCACGGTTCTGGGGACGTCGCTAGATCTTCCAACCTTGCTCTTTGGTGTCTGTAGTTCTGCTTCTGGCTAGCTGTTCTTGTTAACTGAAGTATGTCGACCCAGGATGTAGCTTTTGTACTTAAAAGCTCACCCTGAGACAGGCTCAAGACAGCGCTGGGATCCCGAACACCCAGAGTGGTTGCCGGCCGCCTAACAGAGACTCTCTAATAACGTAAACCCATGTCCGAGCAGTCTTCTCTGGTGGATACCCCACAACACCAACTGCCCTTCTTTTGAAGCCCTACTATGTCCCTCACTCATGTTATAGCCCCCAGCCCTCTTTTCTCTTCTTATTTTGAGACAGGGTCTTGCTCTGTAGTCCAGGCTGGCCTTGAACTTGTGACCACCTTGTGGGAGTGGCTGAGCCATCAAGCCTTGCTCCCCTACTGCCCCTGGCAGTCCTGCTCAGAGGATCCTCACCCCCCCCCCACTGTGGAGGTTGTGATGCTGATGGGGAGGTTCAGCATCCTGAAATGCTAAGAACCTTAACAGGCAGGGGGTCTTAGGAAAACACTTAATCCGACTGTGGGGTGAATGAAGCCCTACTGGGGGCATCCCAGGGATGATGGTGGGTGCCACCCACAGGGCACTTGAGCCATCATCAAAGGTCTGTGTGACACACTGGGCGCTGTCCCACCTAGGGACAGTGCCACCTCTATGGCTGAGCCTTTCATCCATATGACCCCATCTGTCTGTGCTTTGCAGGGACAAGGCGGGTCAGAAAGCCGAGGAAGGAGGACCAAGGTCCTAGCAGCACCCAGGTCTAAGCCCCATCCATCACATCAGAGGTGATAAAGCAGAAACCAAACAAGGCGGGCGAAAAGAAGCAAAAACCTGCAGATCTATGTCTCATCAAAGCTGTGTGGATACTGCAAAATGGCCCCCAATGCTGAGTCTCCTGTGGCAGGAGGCATCTTGGACGGGTGGTGCTCCTGTGGACAGGCGGTGCTCCCTCTGTACGGAGGAGGCTGCTGCTCTGCTCACAGCCACAGAGGGCTCACATCTACGCCCCAGGAGAGCAGCCCCGCATGTGGCTGAGGGAGGCAGCTCACGGGCTGGGACCCAGCAGTGGCCTTGTGGTGACCTGCTGGCTAATGCTGTCTCCATGGCTGTCTCTCTGTCCTGTCCCCTTCCCATGTCCCTGGGAGCATGTCAAGCCATCGCCTCTCCTGTTCCTCCTCATTTCACGTCCCATGTCCAGTCCAGCAGGACCACCAGAAGGGAATCTGAAGAACATTAACAAATGATTGAGGGGCTGGAGAGGTGCCCAGAGACTAAGCGCATTGGTTGCTCTTCCGGAGGACTTGGGTTTGTCTGTAACTCCAGGCCCAGAGGATTCACTGCCTTCTTCTGGCCTCCGTGGGTGTTGCATGCACACGGTGCACATACATACATACATACATGCAGGCCAAACACTCATACATATAAGATAAGAACAAACAAAAAGAAACAATTGAGATTGAGCTGCATCATGCTAGGTAGAGTCTGTGTTGTCAGAGATGCCCTGTGGCTGCATGCGTGCATGTGTACTTGCATGCACATGCGTGTGCACGGAAGCACACACACACAGAGATGGCTGTTGCTGTGTCAGTGCGTGCAAGCATAACTTTGTGGACACACATGCTCTGGGTCTCTCAGTGACAGGGCTTGGGGGAGGAGACAGACTAGAAACAGAAAACTATATGGGGGAACTGAGGCAGGAATGACCAGGGCCAACCGGAACCCTGATCCTCAAGGCCAGGCCCCCAGCTCACTCATCACGTGGACAAACTTCCCTGTGTAGCACTCATCCTGGGATGAGGCCTTTGACAAATGGTCATCCTGTTCCAAACTCTACACTCCGTGAGGAAAAGGCCACGTGTGGCTTTGGGCTACCACTCCATCCTGAGCACTTAGTTCAGCCTGGTAGCCTAGAAGAGGGCCTAGTTGATCAAGATTATCTCCCAGTTTCAGTCCTCTGATGAGGTGTATCAGCTGTTTCTCAGTCATGCTGAGTAACAAGCACCCCCACAGCCTCAGCCATCCACCTATAGGTATTCATGTTCTTGTATTTGGCGGCAGCTGGGCAGCGCTAGGTAGCACTGTGGATCAGTCTTGGCTGGTCCACATGCTCCTTGGCTAGTCTGATTTGGTCCAGTTGTCCTGTCTCATCAGTGTCCCGGTTGGCTGTCCTGGGCCGACCCAGCCCAGCAGAGGATCAGAGGACACTTGGACACAGGCAGGCTTCTTGAGACTTGGCTTGAAGCTGAGCCATCACAGAGACAAGGCCAGATCCAGAGCGGAAGAGGGCTGCAGTCACACAGCAAGGGCAGGAAGCCTAAAGCCACAGGAGGGACCAGTGATGGCTCGTCTTGATTTCTAACTTGGTGGGATCTAGAATCACCATGGAAACAGACCTCTGGGCACATCTGTGAGGTTGTTTCTAGACTGGGTTAATTCAAGAGGGAAGATGCACCTTAAACGTGGGCCGTGCCGTGCCACGGGCTGGAGCACACATGACTCAGAAGCATCACACCACATGTAAGGAGCTGAGTGCAGAAGGCTGCCTGCAGGGGCCCAAGTGTAGGAAGTGCTAGAAGAGGCAGTGCTCTCGTGAGGGGGCAGAGGTCACCTGTGCTCCAGCCCTTGGTGGTGGAGGTGCGGGGGTGGGGGTGTGGGGGTGTGGACTGCAGCCTTTGGTAGGGTCATAGAAAACTGCAAAAGCAGAGAGACAAGAAGGGGTGTTGAGAGCTGGGAGGTGGTGACATAAGCCTTTAACTTGAGGCAGAGGCAGGAGGATCGCTGAGTTCAAGGCCAGCCTGGTCTACAGAGTGAGTTCCAGGACAGCCAGAGTTACATAGAGAAACCCTGTCTCTAAAAAACAAAAACAAACGAAAGAAAGAAACAGAGAGAGAGAGAGAGAGAGGGAGAAAGAAAGAAAGAAAAGGGTGTTGAATCAGGATACTGTATGTGTGCACAGACGTATCCCAGAGCCTACCTCTCCCAGGCGCCCTCTGAGGTCTCCTGAGATGGCAGGGCTGGCAATGGCCACAGGCGCTGGAGCTAAATGGTCTAAGCTCACGCAACCACAATATGGAGCCATGTTCTCTCTTGTCAGCCTCACTCAGGAAGGGCAAGGCAGCTCCTGCTGCAAAATGAGAACCAGTGAGCTGCGGCTTACCCGCCAACATGAAAATCAACCAACTTGGGCCTCACGCTCTGCCCGAGAGTCCCTTACATCCTGTCACCCAAAGAATGAGGTGGCCTAGCCTTAGCTCACTCAGGAATGGCACCCACTGTGGCTTCACTGCCAGCCTGGCACCCTCCCTCGGACTGTCTGGTCCATCCTTGCCTCAGAGAGACAGGATATTTTAGAGAGATACACAGGCCACTTGCCGGCACATACCTCCCCATAATGTTATAGGAATAAAATATTTCAAATCCTGAGACCATCAGGGTCTAGTTGACTTGCCCTTTCTATTTACCTTGTCCTAAGCTGGCAAGGAGCACCCCAGATGTGGCATTAGTCACCCCCATGTAGCTGTTAGGCTGCTGTGTAAGCTCACAAGGATGACAGGGAGGTATAATCATGGTGGAAACCCTGCCAGACTTCAGCAGAGGGAACCACCATCCTGACCAGTGCCATCTCGATTGCCAGTGGAACCCTGAGCATCTGAACTCAGGTGTTTTTATTGATTCAGAACTCCTCAGGCACAGATATCATAAGCAATCAAACATCCCCCATAGAAATTCAACACCTGCAAACAACAAAAAACATCAAGGCCTATGCATCCCTTTTTCCAACAGTGGACAAAAACAATTATTTTAAACAGGTCTAAAAGTAACTTCCACAATTCCCCTTTTCTGTAAATAAAAAAATTGCTTTACCTTTACAACATGATTTAACACTATACCAGCAAAACTGTTTACAAGAGGAGCAATCGTTAAGATTGCTAATGCACAGGACCAAATGAAACCAAACATCTATCAAGCTTTTCACAGTGTCCTTGGACAGCAGGAAAACATTATCAATGTCCAATCATCTGGAATGCACTCAGGATCTTCCGGGCTCCTCCAAAGGGCTTGGATCTGGTTATGCCCTCTACAGCACACAGGTTGTCCTCCAGGCTCCAGCTGGCTTCAGTCCACTGCTGCTGCTGTTTTTGATGCTTATCTTATAGCACTGGCATCTCAAAAACTGCCGGGGTCCCTTGCTGCAACCAGGCTGCACTTTCACCGATAGCCTCTCATAGGCTCTCTTCATGGTGTCAAGCCTCAACTTCTTTCATAACTCCTTCATCTGAGCCTTCAACTGCTACCAAGGCTGCACTTTTACCAATGGCCTCTCCTGACCTCTCACAGTGCCAAGCCTCAGCTGCTCTCGAAGCCAGTCCACCTGGGTGACTCTTACAGTACCAAGTTTGGCTATAAGCAAGAGATACAGTCTCTCCAGTGTACTTTGCATATGAGACATGTGAGACACACACACACTTTTTTTTTCTTCCAGTGGGAGATGCCATTCTAGATTTTTCCTTTGCACTGTTACGCATCTGTCATACAGCTTGGGCTTCGTTCGTCATCTGGAGGGTAAGCTTTACAGAGAGCAGATTGATACACAGGCAGAGGGTTGCCCAAGGCACCTTTAACCCTGCATGCCCATCCCTAGTCCTGGCATTCCTGGCCATTGTCCACGGTTTCCTGTTGGCTTTGGGATAAAGCAGGACTCTCCTTTGAGGGTGCTGGGCTCCGAGGGGCTGGGCCCTCATCCTCCACCCTCCACCCGTCACCTCTGTGCCAGCCATCCTGGCCCCCTTCCTTGCCAGCTCATGCCATGGGGCCTTTGTCCTACACTCTCTGCTGGAACGTCATTTCTTGATTTTGTCACCTGGTCATCTCCATCCATCCTTCGGGTGGGAGCTCAGAGAGACCAGAGCCATACACTGTAGCTCCCTCTTCCCACAACAGCCAGGCAGGACAAAGTGAAACGGACTTACGCACTCCTAGGGGTCCCAGCCCTGTGCTGCCGCAGGCCCCCTCCCCCCCCAGGAAGATATGCAACCCCTGGGGATCTTGTGCCTGAGGCCAACTGTCTCCAAAATGGAACCTCAGTCCAAGAATAATGCTGTCAGTGGGATGTCTCCTGTCACCTTTATGGGCTGTGAATACCATCCCCTGTGACTGGGAGGTAAGACCCCAGCAGACCTGGAGAAACCACCAAAGGTTTCTCTGTAGCTCTTCTACAAATGCCTTTGTTTTTGATTTTGGGGTTGAGGGGAGAGGAGTCATTTATAGCTTCCTGTCATTCCTGGGGCCTAGTGGCAACCTCTAAGGGCCAGCAGGCTCAGGGGAGAGGCCACTATCTCAGGTGGTGGGGATACTTGAGCCACAGCCGGGATGTGAGCCACTTTCAGGTTCATGGAGCCAGCTGGCTTTGGGAAGCAGTGCCAGGTTCTGCACGTAGACCAAGGTGCTCTCAGCCCGGGAAGTAAGCGGCGCTGACAGCTTATCGGCAGGCTGGAAGACACCACCCCAGCCAAGTCACAGTGGTGTGGGGCTGAGGGTCTGTGTGTCGCTCTGCACTGCCTCATTTTGAAAAGCTTTTGTATATGTGCATGCATGTGTGTGTGTGTGTGTGTGTGTGTGTGTGTGTGTGCATGCGCATGTGCATGGTCATGCACCTGTGTGTGCGGAGGCCAGTAACCAATCTCAAGTGTGTTTCTCAGATGCCACCCACCATGGTTCTGAGACAGTGTCTCAGTGTCCTAGAGAAGTGACAGTACCTTCCACAGCTATGCAGAGTACAACACCCACTGCTGTAGACGGTGGTCTTCGAAAGGGCTGTCTCCACAGCTACGCAAACTACATCTATGACTGTAGATGGTCGCCTTCGCCAGGGCTGGCTCTCTTCCCAGAGGAACTGAGTTCAGTTCCGAGCACCCACTTCAGGCAGCTCACAACTGCCTGTAACTCCAGCTCCTGAGGACCTGATGCTCTCTTCTGGTGTCTATAGGCACCTCACTCACATGCACACACCCACACACAGATACATGCATATACAAGTAAGTTAAATACTTAAAAGAAAGAAAGAAATCATCAGCCAGGCATGGCGGCCCATGCCTTTAATCCCAGCACTCAGGAGGCAGAGGCAGGGGAAGCCCTGTGAGTTTGAGGCCAGCCTGGTCTAGCAAGTTCTGTATATGCACTTGTTACCACACAGTTATCAAGAGCACTATAACATGATATTCCTTACTAAAACCGACGTAAGATGTATTTCAGAACTAAGGATCAGAAATAAGCAGGAATTGCTGTGTCCTTCATTCTGCGTGTGAGAGAGGAGAATTTCCTTCTTCGGCCTGGCTCTGGGAAGCGCAGGGCTGAACCATCACACACTGTTGCTCCTGGGGGTGGGTCTGGAGGCAAGCACCTTCACTGGACCCAGCATTTTGGTTACACGTGTCTTTTTACTTTATTATTTACAAATGTTCTTTTTCTCGGCAGCTATCTTAAAAGCCTCACATTAGGAAAAAGCGGGAACTGTGGATAAAGGCTTTATTCATCCAGGCCGCTTGCTGTGTGTATACACAAGGCCCAAACAACACAGTTCCCTGAGCCCTCGGCTTGTAAAGGCAATCAGACCCAAAGGAAAACAGGCTCGCTGTTCATTTCTGACAATTAACTCCAGGGCCAAAAAGAAAAACAGCAGGATCTCCAGGACTGCTAATTACTCTCCAGAAGCTGACATTCCTAGTTTGTGCTCAGACAAGGGACCACGTTACGCCTCCCTGGGTGATATCTGTCCTCACTCTGGGGTGAGTGATACACACACTTCATAAAAGAGAGCCGACCCAGCAAAGCCAACCAGACTGCCTGCCTGACCTGGGTGGCCTCTCGTGGCCTGGTGGTTGTCGTTTTCCCTTTTGTGGGGGCCACCGCCTTCCTCTCTGCATGTGATTAACTGGGCCCACTGCGGCCTGGCATGGAATTGGGGGTTTGCTGGAAGTTTTGAGAGCCAGAGTGCAGGGTGATTCCCCTTGTGCCTGCTACATACTCTAAAAGTCTCTGATGACCGATGAAGGAGATGAAGGAACCCTATGCTGTCCTTTCTGGTCTGCCGAAGGTGGCTACCCAGGGCCAGGGAGGGCAGAGGCCTGACAGAGCAGGGTCACTTGTGATCCTTTGGTCCTGGCACCGTAAGGAGTGAGCCATGCTTGGAGACCGTTTCTCGGGTATTCTGTTCACCATAGAATTCAGGTTTCCTCATGAACCCCAGCTGGCAAAGAAAGACTTAATGTCATGATGCCAGCAGCAGGAAACAGGGACAGCTCAGACAGCTACCACAGAATCTGGCTCCCATCTCCGGAAGCTTGCTGGTCTCAGCCCCCCAGAGTGGTCACGGGCTCCGTGGGTGATGCCCAGTTTGTTCCCACTTGATGCTGAGAGGACCTGGGCTGGGCACATCCAAGCTCCTGAAGGAACTGGAGCCAGGGTGGGCTCACAGAATGACCTGGGGGCATGACAGATGGACACGGCCTTTAAGATGTGGCACCTGCTCACTCACTGTCTCAATGCCCTGAGTCCGTGTCCTTGGACTCCCGTGGCTGGCGGCCTGTCCCAGTGGGCATATTCAGATAAGAAGCCTGCATTTTAGGGTTTCTCTTTCCAGAATAACAGCGACAATAATCCCCTCCAGCCTGCTGTGGTGGTGCTGGGCTCAGCAGGCAGCCAGATGTCCCCAAACTGCAGGGAAGCCACATCACCCCCTTTTGGCTGCAGCCAGCACTCGGGGCTCCTGCACAGGCCCCAGAGCCTCACCTCGCTGCAGGCAGAACTCCAGGGGTTCAAACAAACAGGGGAAGGAAGCTGGTGACACCAGGGACCCTGTGACATCAGCGCTCCCTGCTCGGACAGGGCACAGGGGACCTGCTGCATGGTGAGGAGTCTGTCCGGGTTCTGTGGCCCCACTTCAAAGCAATTCCCATGGCCTTTGGCTTAGCTTTGATCAACTTGCAGCTGGCTCAGTCAAGCCCTTGACTCATCTGTCACTGAGAAGGTCATTTGTTACCCAGATGGAGGAGGAGGCTGTGAAGGGGGAGGCTAGCCCACTTCCCACAGACAGGCGGCTTCCGGTGTCTCGGGTGACACATCCATGGCAAGACACAAAACATTCAGCTACTACAGGGGGTCATGAATGGTAGATGCCCAGTGCTTAGTATGCTTAGTGCATTAACCTACCCTAAAAAACCTTCTAAAGGAAGGTTCTGGAAGAATATAAAGAACATCAAACAACAGGGGAACTCGGTCACAGGAAGTGAGCCTCCGCCACAGTGCTGTCCTTAGGCTTCCCTGGTGATGGGCTCAGTCCACGTGGACACTGCCCAGTATGGCAGCCACTAGCCACCTGTGGCAGGTGTGTGGTTGAAACATGCACGGAGAAGCAAATTATTTCTCTAATTTTAGGCTTTATAGTAAGTAATTAGAGTTGCCCATGGCGACCGTGTCAGGCAGCATTGCATCACAGACAGGTGACAGGCTGCTCAAACAGCTTCCCCAGGAGGCACTGTGACAGCCTCTGTGTCAGAAAGTCACTTAGAGCTGCGGAACCCAGAGGGCCCACGGATCCTCGAGTTCCCAAGTTCGGCTGTTCCTGCTTAAGAAGTTGACGTCCATCAAGAAGGAAGAAAAAACCCGGAACACAGCTTCAAATGCTTCTGAGAACGTGGGCCAGCTCCGGTTCACATAGCTGACCATGGTATCAGAGGGGGGAGACACACCAAGCTGCCTTTGATGTAGCCGAATTCTTGCTCTGCTGACATCTCTGATCTGGAGGGTGGGGGTTCGAGCTCCGTCTGACAGGCCCACGGGGCTCTCCAGGAAGACAGAAGAAAGCATTTGCTCTGACTGGGGAAGTGTGGATGAATTCAGAAAGAACTGGGGATGTAGCCCAGTGGGTAGCGCAATCACTGTTCTGTCTCAAATGCACAAACTGATGGCTGAGAAACCTATTTAGCATATCAAAGTGAACCTGGCTGCCAGGTTCTCCCAGCATCCCTCCACCCCTACCTGTTACAGAGTCCTCCTGGCTCGCATACCCCACCCCTTAACCTGAACTCTCCAGCCAAGGGGGGTGGGCTACTTTTCCCTATATAATTCCAGTCATTTTGGTTACTCTTTCTCTTTCAGCCTCTCTCTTGGCCTCTTGTGGACTCTTGTCTCCAGGTTCCCCTCTCTCCCCTCCCCCCTCTCCTCACACGGCCCAGCAGCTCAGTCTGTCTGGTGATGTCCACCCTGGGCTCCCCCAGATGTCTCTGCCCCTGGCTATGCTCCCTCCTCACATATGCACCAAACCTAGGAGCAGTCATGATCTTTTCCTTTTTATTTCTTTTTTCATGCATGTGGTCCCGAAAACTCACACTCTCCTAGCAGGCAGGAGGCCCTGGGTTCCACCGCAGCACCACACAGAATCAAGTGTGGTAGTGTACACCTGCAGTCAGAATTTGGGAGGTGGAGCCAGGAGGATCGGGAGTTCAAGGTCATCCTCAGCTACATAGTGAGTTTTGGGCCAGCTTGGGGTACATATGAGCCTGCCTCAAGAGAGAGAAAGAGAGAGAGAAAGAGAAATAAAAGAAAAAGAAAAAGTGGCAGTTCAGTTGGAAGTCCAAGGGAGGTTAGATGGGGTCCCAGGCTTGGCCTAGGACTGGCTGCCTGGGGTGGGATTAGGTGTGTGTTGGGGGGGTAGAGGGTGGTAGGCCGGAGAGGACAGGATCCAAAGGGAACGCTGCCCTGCCCGGGTAAGCACTGTCACCGGTGCCCTGCCTGTGGGTCACAGGAGCCCGGGCTTGGTTAAGAGTGTCTGTCTACCATTCTGGTGCTCGGTTTGAGGTCCCAGTCCTCTGAAAGCCGCCCTCTCAGCCCCCACCTCTGCTCCCACTCTGCCCTCCCCCATCCCACCACTGTTCCCTCCCTCGTCCCTGTCCCCCATCCCCGACAGCGCTTTCCTTCCAATCTGATGGATGTTCTTGTAGTGCCTGAAACAAACCATCTCCCAGCAGGTGAAAGGCATAATAATAATAAATAATAATAATAATAATAAATAACAACAACAACAACAAGAAGCCACCCCGCAAAGGAACACTATTCAGCCCTAAAGAGGCCCAAGCTACAAACATTGGCGGTGATCTGGGCAGGTCACAAAAACAGTCACGCCGAGAAGGCAGAGAAAATGGTTGGAGTCTGATATCCCAGGACAGCTGCAGAGGCCTCGGGGTGGGGTAGGGGCTCATCACCCAGGCTGTGGTGTCGTTTGTCTCCATTCATGGGGCCCGCTGGTTAGAGAGGCGTGCGCCCCTTTGCCAAAAACCATTTACCATGTAGGTACCAGATGGATGGTGCACCTTGCTATATAAAAACGACCCTTCTGTAAAAATGGCTTAACATTTAAAACTCTTTAAGGCGCGAGGCTCAGACTGTGAGGCCCCAGCAGAGTCCTCCTCTCCCCTCACGGCTGTAATTTTTATTTTTCAACAGGAGCCTCCCTCACTGCGGGGCAGAGTGTTCTTGAGGTAGCAGGGCTGGAGGCTTTCTGTAAGATTTAATTGGCACCTGCCTCTGCTGCCCCCCTCACACTTCCTGGGCAGATTCCACTGAGAAACAGCCCTCGTGAACTGTGGCTATAGGTGCGGAAGACACCCTCTCACGAGCAGCTAGGGTGTGGCTGTGGCTTGGCATGGCCCTGAGTTCAAGAGCAGAGCCAGCATGGTGATGCATGCCTGAAATCCCAACACTCAGGGTTGAGGCAGGAGGATGGCAAGTTTGAGGTCACTCTAGCTACCTAGCAAGATCCAGTCTCAAAACAGCAGCAGCAGCAGCAGCAGCAGCAGCAAAGAACACAGGAGCCAGCGACATGGCTTAGTGGACAAAGGTGTTTGCTGCCAAGCCTGACTACCCCTGGGACTCACACGGCAGAACAAGAGAACAGACTTCCCGTGTCGTCCTCTGAGCTCCACGTGTACGCACACGTGAACACACACGTCAATCAATACATTTCAAGAGAATGTCGTGGGGTGGGTGTGGGGGGCCAAGCGGACAGGCTGTCCTGTACAGCCTGAGCCCCAGGGAAAGGCCAACCCAGGAGAGACAGGGCTCCGAGATTTCTAAGGCCGAGCTGCTGTAGTACCACAGCAGTGCGAGGAGGGCTTGGGTAGCGGGCGAGAGACACACAGTGGGCTACCCTGGGCTTGCAAACGGGTTTGCAAGTCACTGGGGCAACTAGGTCCCAGGCTAGTCTGAGGAAGGCCCTTCCGCTGGCTGGAGGGTCGTACGCACCCCACCCGACGACAACCTTGCTACTGCCTCCTGAGCTGTGTCCCCGGGCCAGGGCTTTCATTCTTTTTGGTGAATAATACTCACTTATATCTTTTTTCTTTTTAAATCTATGGTGACATTCTGTAACTAGGCGGACAGGAAGGAAGCGTTCTGGGGCAGTGTGGGCCAGGTTCAGGGGGGCACAACTTTCCCTCAGCACTCAAGGTTGTCTCCTGCCGAACGCACCAGGAAATGGCTGTGGGGGTTTGGGGGTGAGGGCTGCCTTCCCGGGAGCTGGCTCCTTCTGTGCTCAGCAGGAAGAGCTGGCAGATGGAGGCTTTGGTAGCAGCAGTGAGAGAAAACGGCTAAGTGCATACACCTCTAAGCCAGGTGGACAGCGCCGGGGAGATGGCCTGGGCCTGGCAGAACCCACATCCAGAGCCAGTCCTGTTAAAGACCTGCAGGTGACAGTCAGTGTGCGTGGACTGACTCTCTTCCTGATAAAATAATGTGCAGTTCAGTGTCCAGGGCTGTCAGGCTCAAGGTCAAGGGTACAGGCCCCTCTCACTCTGCCATCCGGGGTATGTATGTGTGTGGCGGGGTGTATATATGTGTACATGTGTGCAGTGCCTGCGGAGGCCAGGAGAGGGCATCAGATTTCCTGGGGCTACAGGTGATTGTGAGTCACCAAGTGGGTGCAGGGAACTGAACCCACGTCCTCTGGAGGATCACTGACCTCTCTGCATGCATTCCCTCCCATTCTACACATGCGCTTGCTCTTTCTCTCTCTCTCTCTCTCTCTCTCTCTCTCTCTCTCTGTCTCTCTCTGTCTCTCTCTCTCTCTGCACATGCTCTTGCTCTTTAGTCCAAGGCATCTCTGTCCAGAGCTTTCTTTGCTGTGGAGAAGTTTCTTCCTACGACATAACCCAGCCTGTCTATTTTCACTTTTCTTGCCTGGTCTTTCATGGTCTTATTACAAATCCACTACCATTAGGCTGGCTGGGGCACACCTTTAATCCCAGAATTCTGGAGGCAGAAGCAGGAGGAATCTCTGTCAGTTTGAGGCCAGCCTGGTCTACATAGCAAGTTTCAGGCTAGCCAGGGTTACATGAGAGATCCTGTCTCAAAAACAAGAACAAACGAACAGATCTTTAAAAAATTTAAAAAACAAAAAAGGGAAGAAAGAAAAAAGAAAAGAAAAAGAAAGCCCTGCCTACAGCAATGTCCTGAAGTATTCCCTGTTTTCTAGAAGTGTCACAGTTTCCAGGGAACTGTGGGACACGGCGGTCTGGGGTTCGATGGCTGCTCGCTCCTGGAGGTAGGCCGCCATGATGGAAGGAGTAACAGAACCAGCCAGAGCGGTCACGTGTCCACTGGTCACCCAACAGAAGCGTGACTGGCCTTCAGAAGATTCCACACTGAGGTCTTCCCTGAACATCCCAGCTAGAGTCCTAACTGGCCAGGAGCAGAGGAGAGCTGGCTCACCACACCAGTTACTCCCTCGAGCTAAGCTGGGGTGGCATCGTACACAGCAAAAGCTTACACAAAAGCTCTCCATGCTGCCAGCCAATGCTCTGGTTTTCACACGCCGGGTGACAGCAGAGCTGTGTGCTGCTTCCTGCACCCACATCCTGCTCAGGGGGCTCCCCTGGGATGCCAGGGGCACGCCGGCTCACCCCCATGCCTGCACATACTTCCCACAAAGCTGCTCAGAGATGGAGAGCAGACATGGCTCTCTGCCCAGTGCCAGCAGCAGAGGAGAACCAGGCCCCCTGGCAGGGTTCATGTGGGGGCCTGAGGGGAACAAGGCCACAGTGTGGGTCCCTCTGGTGGGCTCCCGAAGCTATGTGAGAAGCCATGAAAACAGCCTTGTGGCCGGCAGGCACCTCCCTGCCCTCAGCTCCCTCGCTTCAAACTAACCACAGTTCTGGAAGAGAGGCTGCGTGCGCACCGCACCCAGTCTCTGCCCAGTGGCAGGAATCGGGAAATGCCGGGGCCTGGCCAATGTTGACCCAAGGCTGTGAACACAGGCCCTGTGTTCCTGCAGCTGGGAATAGAGTCTTGGTGTTTATGGAGAAGCAGGTTGCTGGGGCAGGCCACTCAGCAGAAACTTCCAGAAAATATTCCTGCATCTGTTAGGTCCTAGGCACTGTTTCTGGGGTATGATATTGAACACCACAGGCATTTCCTGGCATCCTGACACGTGTGTGATGTAGCCAACGGGAATGCTTGGCCGGGGAGTGAACCAGGGATATAGCTCAGCAGAGGTCAGTGTCCCTGCGGAGGTCACAGGGTGAGAACGTGACGGAGGAGCTTGAATGCAAGAGCGGCTGTGAGTGGGCACCACATTGGGTGCCTCTGATCGGGGATGGGTGGCTGGGGGCCTGGTACACCTGCCATCTGTACAGCTGGCGATGAGCAGGCGTCAGGCACCAGGCCAGAGGAGATGGACACAGGTCCCAGGAGTGAGGAGCTCAGCCTCACACAGAACTCAGTGACACCAGCAGTCAATGCGAGCAAGATCTGGAGCGAGAGGAAAGGGGCTGAAGGGCATGTGACTATGGGATGACACGGGCCAGGCCATTGCTGACACCTGGGCAGGGGTGAAAAACGGGGCTCAGTGCATGTCTGGGAATTGTTCCCCAGAGAGTCCCGCACAGCCCCGCGAGGGGTAACAACTATCCTTGTTGCTGATTACAGAGCAGTCAGCAATGAAAAAGCCAGGCTAAGCTTTGGGGAGTGGCCCAGCCCCCCCCACTCCACGCCGCCCCACCCCATGCCGCCCTACCATGCCACCCCAAACTGGTGCTGAGCTCCAGTACACACCACCTGCCGCCAGGATGGTGGCGCCACCAGACTGCTCGATCCGTCTGCGGCCACTTGTCTGTCCTAAGCTCCGTGTAGGACTTCATCAATATCCTGGCCACCCAGCTCTGCGCTCTTAAAACTTGGGACCTTCACTCTGAATCCCAAATCTATTCTTCAAAGTTCCCTGAAACCCTTCTGTGGTAGTGGCACCTTGCAGATCCCCATGAACACACACACACACACACACACACAATCAGTGTACCCCTAAGGTCCTTCCTAGGACATCTTTTCTGTTATCACCAGCCCTAGGCTCTCCAATGCAATTGTCAACATGGCTGCCTAAGAGTCCTCATCATACTGATTTGGCCTTGCTGTTCACTCGAGTCTCCAATTGCATTCCAAGGACAAAGCCACTGGCCTCTCAAACCCGAGCACTCCCTAAGGAACGCAGGGTGGAGAGTTACCTGAACGGGGAGGCGGCAGATAGTGGCCCACAGGATCTGTCCTAATCCTGCCTTGTGCGGTCTGCGGACCCAGAGCAGAGTTGACGTGAAAGTGTGACTCTGTCGGGTGACAGGGGACAGAGACCTGGAACTACAGTTCAGCATGGCTTCATTCCCAAAATTTCCCCCAAAATGTCAACTCAGTGGATAATGGTGCCTGACACCCCGCATCTAATCCCCAGGACCCACGTCGTGAAAGGAGAAATCAAGTCCGGCTGCCCTCTAGCTCCACACTCCGCGCGTCCTCCAGACACACACAACTAGGTGTAGACGAGAGAGAACTCTGTTTTCCTTGCTGGGGGGCTTTTATGAAACATTGTACCCAGCTGTTATATTTTGAGTTTTGTCAGTAAACACTTACGTGTTCTACCCCTCACATATAATAAGAACTTGTAGGCCAGGCGTGTTATGTGCCTTTGATCCCAGCACGCTGGAGGCAGAGACAGGGGGATCTCTGAGTTCCACGCCAGCCTGCTCTTAGCCCTCAACATCTAGAACATTTCCTGGCCATTTCCAGAACAAGCTTGGCTCCACTGCAAGACATAAAACTTCCAGCATTGGCATCTCTCAGCCTCCCCTAATTGTGAGGTCCCTTCCCCAGACATGTCCCCACCAAACCACGTCATCCTCAACAGTGGCCTGACCTCCCTGCTAGCCCCTGACATCACAGCCTCACAGGGAGCCAGGGGTCACTCCATTCTGTTGTCACTACAAAGTCTGCCTCCTCTAGCTCTGCTGACTTGCCCCAAGTGGTCCTGGAAGTTATGGGGGATGGGCTCCTTCCCCAGGGCTGGGTGTTTATGTCACTGAAGAGCATCTACAGCCCCCATGTGGGCTGTGTTGGATAGTTTGCCACCTCATACTATTTGGGGAGAGGGAGGCCCACAGGGAGAGAGGGGCCCCAACATTGTTCCATGGATGGATGGATGGATGGATGGATGGACAGATGGAAGGAAGGGAGGGTGAATGAGTGGACAGAAGAGTAGATGAAGGAAAAGGGGCACGGGGCAACAGGAAGGACCAGTGGGTATTTGAGTAGACGGCAAGAGGGACGGACAGATAGCTGAGTGGGTAGAAGGAAGAAAGGAAAGACGGACCAGTAAATGAATGGACAGATGGATGGTTGGATGGGTGGATGGATGGATGGAAGGATGGATGGATGGATGGATGGATGGTGGGTGGGTGGATGGGCAAATGGATAGTTGAATGGTTGGACAGATAAATGGATGGATAGATGGATGGACAGTCAACAGACAAATAGATGGACAGATGGATAAATAGATGCACAGATAGATAAATGGATGGACAGATGGATGGGTGGATGGATGGGCACAGACAGAGAGATGGATGAATAGGTGGATGGATGGATGGATGGATGGATGGATGGGAAGGAGGGTAGATGATTCTGCCTGATTTCTGAACTGTCTCATTTCCCTCAAGCCCTCTCAATTCTCTCTCTGGCCCACCCAGCCTGCAGGCTCAGTGTCCTCCTCCCTTCCCTGGACCAGTTCCAGAGACTATGCCCATCCCCACACTGCTGCTGTGTGTTCCCTGCCGGGCAGCAGGAGCCACCACATCCTGCCAGCTCGCTCTTGACATCTTGAAGCTTGACTCAGCCCCTCCTTGCCCCGGCTCTTTGATGAAGGAGAAAGAAGGCGCTTTGTGGTGTTTGGAGGCTGGCCCGGCCCTGGGCTTGCATGACAAGCCCCGTCTGAGTAGACGGCTGATGCGCTTTCAGGCTGGGCCGCTGGCTCCTTCGCACTTGAGGCCATGGGTTTACCCCACACCTGAGAAAACAAGGCTGGAGCTGCATGCGGCTGATAAAGCAGTCCAGAGACAGAGGCTGCGCATGTGCTGGCATCCAGGGATGGACACTGGGTCCTTTGTGCTCTTTCCCAACCAGTCGTCCACTGGGAGCAGCGAACAGAAAACCCTCTCACCTCTGTGGGGCTGAGCAAGCCAGGTTGGCCGTGTTTGCTCAGGAGAACATGAAGGGGCTGTTGTCTGCAGCCCTGGAAGCCAGGCAGGTATCAGCGGGTCTCTCCCAAGGACTGCTCGGAGAACCAGGCGCTCAGCAGCCAGGAGTGGGGGTAGGAGAGTAGGGGGCGGGGGGATGGGAGGTGGTTGCTGGAAGTCAGGCTGTGCCTTCTCCTGAGTCCAACTATGTAACACACTGGCTTTCAGCCAGATTCCATCTCACAAGCAATGTTTGACTCCAT
Source organism: Cricetomys ansorgei (assembly GCA_026225945.1). Taxonomy (NCBI): domain Eukaryota; kingdom Metazoa; phylum Chordata; class Mammalia; order Rodentia; family Nesomyidae; genus Cricetomys; species Cricetomys ansorgei. The sequence goes on from JAMJFZ010001012.1 coordinate 9,605,469, forward strand.
TTTGAGGATGGAGACCGACTCTGGTCCTTGGTGGACACATGAGCGAATCGACTGCCCAGCGCCACCCGTGACTCACAGACTGATAAATGACAGATTCTGAATGGCAGAAAGGGTTCTGCCTTCTAAAATTATCAAAGTAAATTGGGGCCATATGAACACATAGACAATTAAAATCATACCAGGAAATCCAGGCCCGAGAACTTATCAAACACCCAGATGGAGAACAGGGTACAATCCCCTCACCTGTACTCCACAAAGAGGAGGACACCCAACACCGCAATAGTGACCACCTTACCGACCTGTCCTCTGACCACCTAGTTCAGTGGTTCTCAAGCTGAGGGTCGCGACCCTTCGAGGGTTGAATGACCCTTTCACAGGGGTCACCTAAGCCATCTGCGTATCAGATATTTACATCATGATTCATAACAGTAGCAAAATTATAAAGTAGCAATGCAAATAATGTTATGGTTAAGGTCCCCACAACACAAGGAACAGCATTAAATGGTCGCAGCATCAGGAAGATGAAGAACTATGACCTTGTGTGCGGTCCCAGACATCTCTGGAGCTTAAGCTCAGCGTGGCTCTACAGTAGCTGACATCCATCCATCCACCCATTGATGTGTCTGGACTGAGTCACGCTCTTTGCCTCTACATCCTTCATGGTCCAACGTCCCCTCTTGACCCTGCAGCTTGGTTCTGTACTGGTGCTCCCTGTGGGCCGCAGGCCATTTCCTCATCTTGTTCTCACACAGACTTTTTGCATCGTAAAGCCTTGGGTGTCTGCCTCTCATGCCTCTCTGAGTTTCTTGAATTCTGCTGTGGTCTCTCTAACACTCTGCACTATTCTACAGTCTGGATAGATAGATGGTAGGCAGGTAGGTAGGTAGGTAGGTAGATAGATAGATAGATAGATAGACAGACAGACAGATGGGTGGATGGATGGGTGGGTGGATGGATGGATGGACAGAAGGAATGATAGACAGGTGGACAGATGGATGGATGGATGGGTGGGTGGATGGGTAGATGGGTAGATGGGTGGATGGGTGGGTGGGTGGGTGGGTGGATGGGTGGGTGGGTGGGTGGATGGATGGGTGGATGGATGGATGGATGGATGGGTGGGTGGGTGGATGGGTGGGTGGATGGGTGGATGGATGGATGATGGATGGATGAATGGATGGAAGGAATGATAGACAGGTGAATGGGTGGGTGGGTGGATGGATGGATGGATGGGTGGGTGGATGGATGGATGGATGGATGGATGGGTGGATAGGTGGATGGATGGGTGGGTGGATGGGTGGATGGGTGGATGGATGGATGGATGGATGGATGGGTGGGTGGATGGGTGGGTGGGTGGATGGGTGGGTGGGTGGATGGATGAATGGATGGAAGGAATGATAGACAGGTGGATGGGTGGGTGGGTGGGTGGATGGATGGATGGGTGGATGGATGGATGGGTGAATGGATGGGTGAATGGATGGGTGAATGGATGGGTGGGTGGGTGAATGGATGGGTGGGTGGATGGATGGATGGATGGATGGATGGATGGGTGGATAGGTGGATGGATGGGTGGGTGGATAGATGGATGGACTGGTGGGTGGAGGGCTGCATTGATGGATTGGTTTATTGATTTACCATGTGGTGTACAGTTTGATCTAAAAACTAATATCAACAGTTAGGATTAAAGTAAAAGAACCCAGGTTTGCTTCAGCCTTCTCTCAAGGGAAATTGAGACTACTTGGCAAATTGCAGCTGACAGAGCTGAAGTAGCTTGTGATTTCATTATGACATTAAGGAAAACACATAAACATGTGTCTGTCTACGTTGCTGACAGTGAGATCATGACGGTGCACTGTGGGGAGAGAATATACACGTGTCCCAGATGTCCCGAGGGTTGGGTGGCTGACCAGGGTCACGTGGAAGGGTGCCGAGATGAACGGGGAGAGGAGCCCATGCTTGCTCCACACCACACCTTTTCTGAGGGAGCTCAGCCAGGCCAAGTCACACTGGCCCCTCGCAGAGCAGAGAGAAGGCTATGGGCCCCTTGCAGTCCTGGTTGGTTAGACTGGGGCAAGTGTGGGCTCCAGAGTTATGGGTGGGAATAGATCACAAAGGGCCAAGGGCCATGTGGGGATGAGGGCTTATCTCCTGGTCTGTGCTAACTGGGGGGACTGGGATCCTCGGGGGAAGGCGCTATGTCCTTCCTGGAGTCTAGCTCAGGAGATGATGGAATCGTGAGGAGGTGGAGCCTTGCTGGAGGGAGCAAGGGGTCACTGGGGGCAGGTCCTCGGGGCTATATGCTACCTTGTCCTTTCTTGCCTGTCTCCCTGCCTCCTGCCCACCATGAGGTGCGGCTCTGCGCCCCGTACTCCCAGAAGGCTGTATGGAGCCACAGAGCAATGGAACCAGCTACTGGGGACCCAAACTGCCGAGACCATGAGCCGAATTAAATCTTCCCTGAACTTGTCCAGTGCGGGCATTTGACACAACAATGAAGACCTAACAAAGACCTGCATGTTAGGCACCAAACCATGCAGGAACCCTAGGCAGCGGAGACCAACCACAGCCAGACCCGGGAGCGAAGCCATCTCCGGTCTTCCAGCCCAGAATCGTCCCTGAATATGGATTGATTATTGGGGTGTTTATGATGAACCCTGTTTTACTTATGAGCACACAAGAACAGTGATGCAGAGGTGTCGAGACATGAGAGGACAACACTGGTGTGGGTCACACAGCGCAGGCTAGGCCAGGGGACACAGTACACGCAGGGCTCTGTGTTACCTGCCTCGCCACCATCTACTAGGGGTCATGGAAGGGATCCCACATGGACTCGGGGGCCACTCCACATATACTCCCAGATGCAGGTTGCTTAACAGACCCCTGACTACAGGTAGGCAACTGAGGATGGCCGTGTCCGAGGCCGCAATGGACGCTGGGGGTAGAGGACTCTGGGCAGGGGGCCTTATCTGGGTATGGGTGTAAAGCAGCCCACACTTGGCAAACACACACTATGTAAATGCTTTATCTTCTTGTTTTTGCTTTTTAAATTAGAATTTTGGTTAGTGTGTGCGTGTGTGCATGTGTGTGTGAACACATGCAAATGCACTCAAGTACACACGTGTGCAGGTCCAAGGACAAGCTGTAGAAGTCAGTTCTCTCCTTTCACCATGTGGGTCCTGGGGATCAGACTCAGGTTTAGCCTTTGTGGCAAGCGTCTACACCCACTGGGCCATCTCACTGGTCCTGCTTTTGTTTTTGAGAAGAGTCCCAAAGGACTGGCCTGGAACTCATGGTAATCCTTCCCGCCTCAACCTCCCAAGTGCTCGGATGACAAGTGTGAACCATCACGCCTGACAGATGATGGTTTATCTTTCTTGGCTGCCCCCGCCTTCTTACAGCCCTCCCTGGAAGATGGGTCTGTCAGCCTCATGATGCAGATGAAGAAACTGAGGCACAGAGAGGGTCTAGAGTCACACACTGAGCCTATGTGGGAGTCAGGTCCAGCTGTCTAACCACCATAGCACATCTCCCAAAGGTGAACAGGAAGAGACTGGCAGATGTGGTAAAGGATTTGGGGGAGGGCGGAGCCGAGATAAGTGACAGGGTCTCCTGCCTGCAGCATCTGGACAGAGGTCCTCTCAGCCCTCCCATGTCCTCTTGCCCAGAAGCTGTCACCTAGCCGCAAGGAAGGCACCTGAGCTCCTGGAAAGGCAGTCTCCAGAGCAGGACTGCCTGCTGGTCCCATTTTTCAGCTCTAGCTGGCGCCGGCCCTGGCCAGGCCAGGAAATCCTGCTGCTGCTATTCTGGGAAAGTCGATGGCTTTTTTTTTCTGGTCCTTCAGAGCGCCTGACAGATGGCCGCAGCTTTGTGTGACACATTTTCAGGGTGGTGTCCGAGGCTCTCCAGCAGATTCTTCCTGCTCCGTCAGGCTCTGCAGCCAGATTTGTTCCTTCAGTAAATATTTAAGGAAAGCCCGTTGGGTGTGCACAGGGCTCAGCTCTAGGCGCCAGGAGAGGAATCGAATGGTGTTTATTGGATATGTATCACGCGGTGGGGCACAAGATTGCAGGGAGAACCAGTGTCATTCTGAGTGCCGCTTGGTCCCCAGTGGACTGTGCTGATGAGATTGGCTGTTTGGCTGCTAGCCCAGAGTGCAGGGACCCTCTGGAATGGATTTCTGTAGCTTCATCCCATGACACTGGAGGAAGATGTCAAAGCTCAAGATAAACCAGCTGGTTTCAAGAGAAGGGAGCAAAAGGCGAGGAGGGAAACACCCCTCCCGCTCCAGTTCCTCCTCACCCCCCGCCCCGTGACAGCTCTGCAAAGGGGCTTCTGTATCAAAACCGGACACAAGCAATCAAAACATGAGAGATGGGCCCAGGAAACAGAGCGGATTCCTGCGGCCACCTGCTCTGACTGCCTCAAGCCCTCAGCCCCACATGTCCAGGTGACGATTCGGAGGACCAGCTCTCCCTGAACCTCAGTGTTCCATCTGTGTAAATGGAGTGGATGAAGGCACTGGCCTCTCGGGGTGGGGTGGGTTGAAAGAGACAGCGGGGTGGCCGCGCTCTGAAGCAGGCACTGGAGTTGAAAGGGGTGATTCTGGACTCACTGAGCAGGCGGACTGCTGTTCTTCATTTCAAGATTGACAGGAGCCCTAGCTTAAGATGATGAAATGGCTTCAACGTGTTTAGAAAGAAATGCTCAGGGTTGGGGTCCCAGCACCCCTACACTGGCGTCACGGAGACATTCTTACTGGTCTCAGTGTCAGGCTGGGACAGGAGATCTGGAAGGTTCTGTGTACTTGCCATTTTCTAAGAAACCCAAAGGGCTGGTTTCTTCAGTAAGAAATTACATTTGTCAGAAAGTATTTTCTTCCAAAAGCATCTTTTAAATTTATTTTAAAATCACACTTATTTACTGTGTGTGTATGCATGTGCACGTGTGTGTGTGTTCGCGCGCACGTGCACGCACGTGCGTTTGTGTGTCCACAGCACACATGTAGAAGTCAGAAAACCCACAGAAATCACTTCTCTCTTTCTACCACGCGGATCCCAGGAAGAGAACTCAAGCTGTCAGGCCGGTGGCCAAACTCCACCCGCTGAGCTATCTTGCTGGGCCCCTAAAAGCATACTCTTTTTGTTACCGCTGTTTTGTTGTTATATATATTTTATTACATAATTTTCTGGGGCTGGAGAGACGGCTCAACGGTTAAGAGAGCAACTGCTGCCTTTCCAGGGGATCCGAGGTTACTTCCCAAACACCCATGTTAGGCAGCTCACAACTACCTGTAACCCCAGCTCCAGGGGATCAGATGCCCTCTGCTGGCCTCCACAGGTACCTGCACTCACACGTACACACAACCTCACACAGAGACACATGCAATTGAAAACAAAATCTTTAAGAATTTTCCTAAAAGCATGTACCGAAGAAGACCTTTCCTGTGTAAAACTCCAAACTCAGAGAAAAGCAGAAACATGGGTGTAGTGATGTCACAGCTCTCTACATCTGCCACCTGTCCCCCAACCACTTTGATGCAAAGGACAGACACACGGCTCTCCAGTGCTCTGCACCGTTCTTCCAGGTACCCATAGCGCTTTCAGCTGACATGGTCCACATCCTCCCTCCTACATTCTGTCCTGCAATGAGGCTTTCACTGGCTCTGTTCAGACAAGCATCGCACCTCTGAGGCCACCCCGGGTCTCATTTCAGACCAGCCATGAGGGTTGACACAGCAGACAGACCCAGGGCCACTCTGGGTTCTCTTAGGACCTAGACTCTAGGAAGCTCATCTCTCCAGTGGGCCTTTGTTCAGCCTCAGCGGGGAACCAGCTGACAATGCCACTTATCTGTCCTGACCCAAAGAATCCAGGTCTCCCAGGCTCCGAATGCCGCCGCCCCTCCCCCACTGTCTATTCTACTAAATGACGTGTTCAGCATGTATGCACACACACATGCACACATGCCTCTAAGGCACAGGTCTCTCCTCCACAGTGCAGAGGGGACCCCAGGCTCCCACCATTAGTCCCTGCCCTCACCCCCTTCTCTGTCCCCACCATACAATCTCCCCAAATTTAATCATTGGTATAACTCTGTCCCTCCTCACTAAGAAGGCGGTAACTCTGCACAGGCTGACTCGACAGAGAGGCCCACTCCGAAAGGACCCACTCACGTGGTGTCTTTTGTGCTGCTGTATGCTTACTGTGGCGGCTCACCAAGGAAGACATGGGAAAGCATATTCATAAGTCCAAACTCCGCCAGACCTCAGCAGAGGGGACAACTATCCTGGTCAGTGCCATATTGGCCAGTGGAACCCCAAGTGTCTGAGCTCAGATGTTTTTATTGATACAGAATTCCTCGGGTTTCTATTGATAGCATGTGTAGATCATATGCAAGCAAACATCCCCCACATAAATCCAATACCTGCGGACAATACAGAACTCCAAGACCTAAGGAACCCCTCACCCAACAGCACATAAAATAGTATTTTAAGCACAACTAAAAATAAACTTCCACAACACTCCTGCCTCTCTCTCTACTCCCCAGACAGACAAACTGAGAATGGTAAGCCACAGGGCACAACAAATGTCCCCCAGATGAAGGCAACTAGGGCCAATGAGGAGGGAGGGTATAGGGGCTAGGGCGGGGAGAGGAGAGGAAGTGGACCAGCTAATTCAGGCTACCAACCCTCAGGAGAGAGTCCCTCAGCTCCATGGGGCTAATAGCCCACAGCAGGTGGGATGCCAGGTAGTTGCTCCCCTGTCTGGGACAACATTTGATACCTATTCCAGAAACACTTACAAAGCTCAGCCAGTATATGTCAACCCATTATACTTCCAGACTCTGACACCGTCGGCTTGGAGGCCAGGCACCTATGGGACATGGAATTCCACAGTGACCTGACAGCAGGGACCTCATACGTGCAATCCTCTAACTAGGCTCCAGGCAGAAACTCAGGGGCAAAGGAGAAGCCACAGGACTGACTCACGGGGTGGACTCTGGCTGACCAGAGCTGTAGAAGCAGTGCCCCAATCACAGTGGATACCAAATCACCCAGCACCAGGCCTTGCTTCCCAGGACATATTTTGTCAGTTCTTGCAGCGTGAGGGATCAAACTCAGGGGCTAACATGACCTTGGCAAGGCCCCTGCCCCCCAAAGCTACAGCCCCAGCCCTGGGTCGAGGTGTTTCTGTCATTTGATAGAATGTAGGCTGAGGGGCGGTGAGCTGGCTCACAGGTGGAGGCCTTCCATGAAGCCTAATGAGTTCATCTCCAGCACCTAAGGAAGAAGCGGGCCAACTTCCAAGGCTGCCCTTTAACCATACACGTGCCATGGCGTGTACATATATAAACAAACAAAAATACATTTTAACATAAACAAGATGAGCATCTTGGGTCATAAAATACAAAAAGTAAATGTCCTTCGGTTTTTTTCCTTTTCTCTTTCTTTCTTCTTTCCTTCCTTCCTTCCTTTCTCCTTTTCTTTTTTGAAACATTCTCATTGTGTAGTCCAGGTTGGCCCAAACTTCTACATAGTCCAAGATGGCCTTGAACTCCTGATCCTCCTGCTTCTGCCTCCCAGGTGCTGAGATTCCAGCACATTGCCAAAATCCACACCTTTCTGAGCACGGACATCTCACCTCCAAATGGAAAATTCCATTCCGTGGAACAGTTATTAAACCGGTTGAGTACATAAATACCTTCAGGTGGTAAGAATGGCCTGTAGAGCAGAGAAATGAATCTTAGGTCCCTAAGACATCTCACTGTACGTACACCATGTAAGTAAGTATTCAAAAGTCTTGAGTTCCTCTGGTCCTGAGCATTTTAGACCCGGGATGCACAGTCTGCCCAGGCGGTGTTGGTGTGACTCTGTTCGGACTCCCTGTGTCTGAATGGCGCAGTCACACTGTATTCATAGCCAAGGGCTGTGAGGCCCCCGCCTAGAGAGTCTGTAAACTCTAAACACATACGTCTTGCCTGAGGCACCTCCTCCGGGCTATTTTAATCAGCACAAATAGCAGTAAAGAGCAAAAGATACGTGAAAAAGTGCCAGGCTAGACGCTGGCGAAAGGGGTACGTGTTCGAAGTTTGGGGCAGCATGGAGGTCTGCCCTGTGTGACCTCACGGGGAGGTGTGTACTGCAGGAGCCTAGCAGTCCCCACAGCCCTGGGTGTGTCGGACCGCTGCGAGGGCTGTGAGAACCGCGTTCGTAGGTAGGAGTAAATTCACTCATGCTCTGCGCAACTCCTACCTGCATCCCCATACTTGTGTGTGCCTACATGCATGTAAAACATACCCACACAGACACACATGTGCACAACACGCACTCATGAAGAAAACAAAAACCCCACAAGTCTAGTCTTTTATGTTGACAAACTCAGAGGAGACAGATGCCAGACTGGCTGAGTCAGCCGCACGGCTGCTGACCCCAGGCAGCTCCTTCCCTCTTCTCTGTCATGCGGAGAGGGTGTGGTTACAGGCAACAGTGCAGGTAAGATAATGCCCATCAGGGCCCTTTCTCTCCTCTTCCTAGAAAAGAAATCTCTGCCACATAGTCTCCCAGAGTCCTCTAGTGCTAGCTGGGCATCCCATGACTGGGTCCGAGAAAGCCGCTGTGGCTGGTTGTCTCCACTAAAGTAGACAAGATTTTCTAGAAGAACAGAACCAATACAAAGTATGTATATTCAAAACAAAAGCTGTGATGGTTAGCTTTAACGGTCAATGTGAGAAGACTCAGCCCTCTGTGGGCGGCACCATTCCCTAGGTTTGGGTCTTGGATAGCCTAAAAGTACAGAAAGCTAGCTGTATGAATGCACTTGTCTCTGCCCTGGACTGTGGGCCTAACTAGCTGTTTTATGCTCTTGGTGCTTTGACTTCCTGTCTCCATCCTAGAAAGATGGAGATACCAGTAGTTGCTCAGTCCATGGAGTTTCAGGCCAGCACTGAAGGCCTGAAGTTCCCTGAAGGGTCACTGCTACCAAATCTACTTTAAAATGCCCAGGAAGCTGGAGTCTGATGTAAGCTGACAGCAGCTGCAGCCGTAGGTGGCCATTAGCCTCTTGAAAGGTTCTGTGAGGGTCTTTTCTCCCCCTGTCAGTCTCCTCTGGAATGCCACCAGTCTCATGCATCTATCAACTGGTCAAGGTGACAACCAAGGCCAGCTATTACATACGCTGATTGACCTCTGAGAAGTCGGGGCGGGGTCTGCACCTCAGATCCCGAGGAGACAAAACCATGAACAGCCCTGGAGTGTGGCGGCAGATGTCTGTTTCTGGGCCAGCGCACAAGGGGACCCCCCCACACCCTGCATCCCAGGCTGTGCTCCCATAGCCCCTTCCTGGTTTTTGTGTCCTCCATGCTAGTTTCCCTTTGGGCCTCTGCCTTCATCTCCCGGAGACCTTTCTAGGCTCCCCAAGATCCTGTGTGCTGGAGCCTGGTCCCCTGCCCCCCATCTTCTCACCCCTCCATCTGTAGCCTCCACAATTAATTTTTGTCTCGTTTTAAGATCATATTTCCTTGAGGTTTACCGTGAACACAAGACAGCTTTCTGCAATTTACCTCCATTTCCTGTGGTAAATCTTTTTCAAAAATGTGTTTTTCCTCAGGGGGACAGAGCCTTCCCGCTCCCCACCGCAGGATGTGGCCTACCATGTTAGAGGTTCGTTTCCCAGGCTCTTCCTGTGAGGAAGAGATGTCTGTTTGGGTCTAGAGTGTGGGGATGCTGTTTGGGTCCCTCCTGGCCAACCTGGTTGCTATTAGACCCTGTTTCAGATGGCGAAGCAGAGGCGTTGGCTGCGAACACGAAGCCTGGAGCCAAGCCCCCAGCTTCTGGCAGCCATCTTCTTGGAGGGCTGCGCCGGCTCCGGAGACTTCTTCCACTTCTGCTGCCTGACATTCTGAAGGGAAATTTATTCACAGATAATTTGAAACAGTCTCAAGCCCTCCTGATGCCAGAGAGTTCAAGTAGAAAATCTACAGGCCCCAGAGGGGAGCAGCACACAGAGGGGAGCCTGCCTGGCCTTTCCTCTCGTCCAGCCCGACATCCCAGAGAGCCCCTGGTCGCCCTCCGCACTCCGCCACTGCAGCCCAGGCCGGGGCCACTGCTGTGAGGGGGCAGACAGGGACAGACGGGATACGACTGGTCTGTGGTACCCTCTAAACATTGGTAAGACCTAGGATTGGTGTGTGTGTGAGAGTGAGTGTGTATGTGTGTGTGTGTGAGAGAGAGAGAGCGAAAGAGAGTGAGAGTAAATAAGTGTGTGTGTGTTTGGTGTGTATGAGTCTGTGGTGAGTGTGTGTGTGTATGAGTGTGGCATGTATGAGTGTGTGTGTGTATGAGTGTGTGTGTGAGTGTGTGTGTGCACATGTGTGTGAGTATGTGTGGTGTGTATGAGTGTGTGTGTGAGTGTGTGTGTGTGTGTGTGTGCATGAGTGTGTGTGTATGAGTGTGCGCATGTGAATGAGTGTGTGTATATGAATGTGTATGTGTCTGTGTGAGTATATATGTGTGTGAGTGTGTATGAGTGTGTGTGTGTGAGTGTGTGAGTGTGTGCGGTATGTATGAGTGTGGGGGGTATGTGTGAGTGTGTGTGTGGTGTGTATGAGTGTGTGTGTGTGCATGAGTGTGTGTATATGAATGTGTATGTGTCTGTGTGAGTGTATATGTGTGTGTGAGTGTGTATGAGTGTGTGTGTGTGTGAGTGAGTGTGTGAGTGTGTGTGGTATGTATGAGTGTGGGGGGTATGTGTGAGTGTGTGTGTGGTGTGTATGAGTGTGTGTGTGTGGGTGTACCAGTGCACTTCAGTAGCGGTCAGAGAACACCCTGCAGGTGTCAGTTCTCCCTTCCCACCACGTGGGTCCCGGGGATTGAACTTGGGTCATGAGGCTTGGTGGAAAGTGCCATTACCACTGAGCACCTTGAGCAGGCCCTCAGGCATCAGGCACAATGTCACTGCGATCCACCCTAGTTCCCAGCCCTCAGCAAGCTCCTGCAAGCACTGGGAGTCCTGCAGCTTCCCTCCTGACTGAGGGCCTCCAACCTCTCCTGGTGGGGGCGGCAGGCAGCACCCACCGGCCTTGTGGAGGACTAAAGAACTCCCGTCTGGGACCAAGTGCCTGCTCGCTGCTGTGACCCAGGCAGCGCTGGGAGATTTCTTTCCATACAATACCTCAAACAGAAGCCCCCAATCTGTCCCCTCCATCAAGGCAGGCACAGTCCAGCAGAAGTGTTTGGCATTTACAGACTCCAAGAAGGACAGAACACCCACAGCCACGGCAGCCTGGTGGCGGCTGCTGGCTTCCCTTTTCCTCCCCACTTCTTGACTGGGGACACAGACGGAGCCATCTTTGCTCAGCCCACCCTCAGGATCATATTTTCCTTCCTCCCCTCCCTGTTCCCATGTTGGGGAGGAGAGAGGAAGATATACTCTGAGTCCCTGAATCTCAAGATCACACACACACCCCTCCCTGCTGAGGCAGGCAGGCCTCCTCAGAGCTGGGCACCAGTTCTATTGCTCGAAAGGGCAGGTGACACTGGCTGGTTGGCTCTTCCCTTCCTGGGTCAGCCCTGCAATCAGGAAGCCCTGGCACTACTGTTTCTGTGCAAAGCAAGGGAGCTGTGGGTGTTTAGCAAGGGTGTCTCTGCTCCCCAGAACGCTTTATCATTGCGTGCATGCCAACTGTGGGCGCTGATAACTAGACTCCACATGTACCACTTCCCCTAGGAGACCCAGATGCCTTTGAAGTGAAGGTTCTCAACCTTCCTGACGCTGCAACCCTTTAATACAGTTCCTCACATTGTGGTGACCCCCAACCATAGAATGATCTCCATCGCGGTTCATAACTGTGATTTTGCTGCTGCTACGAATCATAATGTAAGTATCTGATATGCAGGATGGTCTTAGGCGACCCCTATGAAAGGGTCCTTTGACCCTCAAAGGGGTCGCTAGAGAATGCAGAACCACTCCTTCAATGGGCTCTCTGTTATATTGGCTTTCCCAAAGATCACTAGTGTCATTTTATTTCTGTAGTGTTATTTTATTGCCCCCCCTCTCTCTGTGTGTGTGGGAGAGCTGCATCTTTAGCTTGTTTTGGGGAGGCACGTGAGTTTATTTTGGCAGTGGGGATAGAACCCAGGGCTTTGTGTATTCTGGACAGGCACTATACTGCTGAGCTACATCCCAGCCCTCTTTTTAAGAATACTACATTAATTCAGAGGTGCGGCATGCACCTACCATGACACACATGTGGAAGTCAGAGGACAAGCTGCAGGAGTCAGTTCTCTCCTGCCGCCATGTGGGGTCTGGGAGACAGAACTCAGGTCATCAGACTTAGCGGCAAGTGCTCTCTCACCCACGGAGCCATCTCGTTGCTTCCCCTCCACCCCAAGCCCTGATTTTATCTTTCGAGTTATGATTTCCAACCTCAGACTGCCAGAACTGCAAGATTAAAAGATTGTGTTGTTTGTAGCTAGGCCCTTCCCTGAGCCTGCCACTCCAGCTGCTGCAGAGGCTGAGATGGAAGGGTTACGAGTTCAGACTGCCTGGGCTACAGAGTGAGTGAGCTCAGGGCCAGCCTGAGCAATTTAATGAGGCCCTGTCCCAAAATAAAAAGTAACACGAAAGAGCCGGGGGTGCGGCTCTGTGGTAGAGCACTTGCTGAGCCTGTGTGAGGCCCTTGCTTCTGCCCCCCCCGCCCCCCCGCACTGCCGAAAAAGAGAAAGAAAAACAAAATCAGTTTGACACCACCAAGTACGCCAGAGGCAGTCAGACAGTGCAGCCACACGCTCAGCTTGCCTGACTGGGTCTCTTCACAGCGCAGAGGCAATGATGCATGGACACTTGACCCTGAAAGGCCATGGCCAGCCGTGGTCACACCAGATCACACAGCAGAGCCCTACTGTAGAGTCAGAAGTCTCCAAACTCCCATAAGATTGCCAGGGGAGCCTGTGGCCCCGTTTGCACACTCAGAAACCCATCATTTCCCCCTAAAGCAACAGTTCCCATCCATTTTTATGTGAATTCTTAGGAGAAAGCATGCCTTACCCCCACCCTCAGTTTTTCCACCAGTGTGGTGTGAGGCTTCGGGCCAGGAAAGAGCAAAAACTAAAAGTATCACTCGACTTTGGAATGCAAGAGAAATTAATTAAATCCAAATTTGCCCCAGAATGCTGAAAGTTGAACGCCACTCAAGACAGACTTGCGATGCGGGTTGGATTTCAAAGCCGTTTCAGAGACGCCCCAGGGAGCTGTTTGCGGCCCATGGCAGAGATGGAGTTGCCTGGTGCAGCCCTGGGGCAGGTGGGAGAGCTGTCTCAAGTCTCAGCGACTCTGGGACAGCCTGAATAAAGTGAAACCAGGGGAGAGTTGCTGGGCAACAGAGTCGATGCTCTCTGGACCGGGGACCTGGATTTGCCAGCTGAAGGGGCGGTGGTTCAGCTCATGCACAGAGAGCCAAGCAGAGAAGACAGCGCAGGGTTGCTGTGGCGAAGCAGGCATCTGAGGAGTGGAAGGGAGGGCACACCCCAGGCAAGGGACCACAAGCGGCTTCTTCAACTTACAGAGATTCTCCTGGAGCCAGAAGGCGTCCCTTGGGAACACCCAGCTTCATTAGAATCCCAGCAGTAGCCACCTTGGTGCACAGGGCATTGCCAGGAGGCGGCTACAGTAAGGATCCCACAGTTACAGTTTCCAGGTGAGGTCTGGCTTCACCATAGCCTACTCAGGCTTTAAGGCAGTCCGTGGTCAGTTATGCACAAACATGGAAGAAAGGAACGGATATATGCCCATAAGGAGCAGCTACATGGCTTCCAAACCAGCAGGTTTGGGTGACACTTAAGTCCCACCGGCCATTTATGCCAGCTGGTGATATCGGGGTGGAGTCTCTGGGGTCGGTGATGGGGGAGGACCTATGTTCTCTGCTTCCCGAGTTTTTGTTCACCCTTTGGATCAAGTAGTGTCATTGAGAGCCAGGTGAGGCATTGTGGAGATATGGGTGCATGACACACGGTGAGCGGGATGAAGCCATTCACTCCGGAAGAGTGTGTATTTGGAGCCAGAGTGAGCCAACCAGGCAGATGGGCAGAAATGTCATAATCCATAAGCGAGCTGCTGGATTATGACACACCACCACCACACGGTGTGATGGTGCCCTAGCGTGTTGTGAGGGTTCACTTTAACTGCCAACTTGATACAACCTAGATATCTGAGAAGAGAGTCTCAATGTGGAGTTGTCTGGATCAGGTTGGCTTGTGGACATATCTTTGTGGGATTGTCTTGATTATGTTAATTGATGTGGGAAGACCTAGTCCCCTGTGGGCAGCACTATTCCCTAGGCAGGGGATCCTGAACTGTGGAGAAAAAGAACTAAGCACAAACAAGCAACCAAAGCATCTTTCCCTGCTCCTGTGGGTGTGATGTAAACAGCCGTTTCAAGTTTCTGCCTTGACTTCCCCACGTAATGGACTATACACCTGTGAGCTGAAATAAGTGGCTTGTTATCAGGATATTTAATCACAACAACAGAAACTAAAGTAGAACACAGGGCTTCTTGATGCTTGTCCTGCTGACACATTTTCTAGTAACTAAGTGTGATGGAATTTATCTTTCCTCAGGAAATTAACGTTCCTGTGTCTTTTCGAATAATGTGAATGCTAACTGACATTTTGGGGTTTTGTTGGTTGCTTTTTGGAGTCAGGGTCTCTAGCCCAAGGCTGGCTTCCAACTCTAATAATCAAAGATGGCCTTGAACTTTTGATCCTCCTGCCTCTACCTCTGGAATGCTGGGGTGGCAGGCTTGCACCACCACACCCAGGTTCTGTGGGCGTTGGGGGTAGAACCCAATATTCATGCTTACTACATCACTAGTCCCCAAATGACATTTAAAACCTGTAAAGTCTCCCCTTGCCAGGGCTGGCTTGAGGGGATGGAACCTTCCTTTGAGGGACATGGAGAGGCTCTGGTAGGTACCTGGAGAACCTGTCCCCTGGCCTTGAGTGTGCTCAGCAACTCTGGGGGTGAACGGCCACCCACAAAGCCACAGAAGTGGGCATAATTGGGAAGTACAGGTTCCATCGAGCAGGCCTTGGTTGTGAGGCTGGTCACACGGAACTGATGCCCACGGAATTCTACCTGGCTCGGCTCAGGGGCTAGTCATTGTACTTGGTGTTTCTGCCAAGCTGGAAATGGAGCCATCAAGAACATATCCTCAGCAGGCTTGCCTGCAAACAAGAAAGTGCAGTTCCAAAACCTCGGTGCTGGAGTTTGTCCTCTCCCTGAGCAAAGCTTCAGAGGCAGAGGAACAGTTATCAGGGTCAACTAAGTCTGCAGCTCTGGGATGACACCAAAGACCCAAATTTCTCATCACTGTCACCTCTGTGCGTGCCTCATGGCGGCAGCCACAGCTCCAGGCAAACATCCACCTATCGTATCTAACGGTCCAAAGGACCCATCTCTTCCTAGAGTTGTGAACTGCTTCCCAGAAGCCCCCAGTGGAACTCTCCTTTCATCCTACTGGCCAGAATTGGAGTCACAGAAAGAGCCAGTGACAGCGGGGATGACAAGGAGCACGAGAGGACACGGACAGCTGAATGCCTGTGACGTGGGACCTCAACAACCCCCACCATGTTACAGCATCACCCAGCCCTTCCCTGAGTTCTAGACCTCAGGACCGCTACAGCAAAGTGGGCGCTGGCCTGATGAGGACCGCCTGCTCAGGCCCCACACCTGACCGCAGTGGGGGAACAGTTGCCTACGGTGTACCTGCCCCATGCCTGGCTTCCTACCCAGTCCTCACTCCACCAGCCCTTCCCGAGGACACTGTTGACGGGTGTTTAGTTTTGGTTGAGGTGAGGTCTAGTTGTGTTGTTCGGGATGACCTCAAACTCCTGGGCTCCAGTGAGCCTCCAGCCTTGGCCTTCCCAGTAGCTGGGAGTATAGGCACACATCCCCATACTCCACAATCTTGTGGTGTGTGAGTGTGTGTACGTGTTCAAGTATGTGTGGACACATGTGTGTGCACATGTATGGAAACCAAAGGACAATTTCAAGTGTCATCTGCTGTCTGAATCCTTTGAGACATTGTCTGTCATTTGACAGGGAGATCCAAGGAGCTCCTGTCTCCACTTCCCTGTGCTGGGGACTTCTCACAGGGCCCGACAGTTGCAAGACAGTTGCACCACCACCACCCAGCAAAACAAATCTTAAAAACAAAAAAAACCCACCTTTAATCCCAGCATTCAGGAGGCAGAGACAGGCCTGTGAGTTTGAGGCCAGCCTGGTCTACAGAGTGAGTTCCAGGACAGCCAGGGTTACACAGAGAAAATTTGTCTTAAACAAAATAAAACAAAACAAAAAAAACCCCCACAAAATCCCTATTACCTAGCACCCAGTATCCAGCACTCAACACCCAGCACCCAGCGCAAGATGGGTGTATGTAATCAATACAGAAAAACAACATTTGTAAACACCATGGAGGAAAAACGGTATGTGTCCTTTTTCTGGGAAGATATGAGCTAATTGACCCCTGCCTTAAGGTCATTTGCTCCTCAGACACATAGGTGTCCACCAAGGTCCATAGAAATTCCAGCCATAAAAGCTAAAAATTGAACATAACCCAGATGCCCGTTCACCAACGACCAGAGAACAAAGTGTGGTGTATCCACACAAAGGAAGGCTAAAGCCACCAAAAGCAACAGTGTTCTGACACATGCTACAGGATGCGTGAGTCTGCAGTGACGTGATGTTGAGTGACAGCAGCCAGACACAAACAGCCACCTGTGAGACGGGCCATGTGGAAGAGCAGGAACGGGCAAATTCAGACACACACGAATAAGTTGCTGGTTGCTGGGCTGTGGGGTGAGGGGCACGGAGAGTAACTGCTTGGTGGGTGCATCAGGAGCCTATGGATACCAAACTCTGAGGACATTCTAGTCCCCTAAATAAAACTTCCATGGTCAATCTCAACTGTCAACTTGATGACACAGAGAGTCACACGAGAGCACCTGAGCTTGCTTATTCTTTTATTAGGTTAACTCTGGTGGGAAGATCTGACTGCTGTGGGTTGAGCCAGTCCCTGGGCTGGGGTCTTGACTGAGCACGAGCGTTCGTCCCTCTCTGTTTCCTGTGTATGAGATGTGACTTCCCTATCATGATGGACTGTACCCCAAACTAAGCCAAAATAAGCCCCCCTTTAGTTTCTTTTGTCACTATAAAAAAAAGATTTATTTTATTTTTAATTATGTGTGTGTGTATATGTGCACCCCTGAGTGCAAGTACCTATAGAGGCCAGAAGGGGGCGCTTTATCTCTCTAGAACTGGAGTTACAGGCAGCTTTAGGCTTCCTGACACGGGTGCTGGGATCCAAATTCAAGTCCTCTGGAAGATCAGGAAGTGCCCTTTAACTACTGAGCATCTCTCCATTCCTTGTTGTCATAGCAACGGGACAAGTAAACAAAAATGACGAGGTATTTACACGTCACCTCCATGCATCCTGCCAGACACTGAGCATCACGGCCTATCTGTTGTGGCCAAAGCAAACACAATCACGGCTGTGGGTGGAGCAACATTGCCCACCAAGTTCCTCCTGGGGTCCCCTCTCTTGGTCCAGTAGCCAAAGGGTTAAATCTGCCACAGCAAAGGCTTCTGGGACTCAGCACTCCTTTAAGTTGTCATTCTGTGGTGTTGGGCTCCCAGGCTTAGCAGGTGACTCTCACCTGGCTCCTGTGCCCTGAATAGGGTGCATGGGGAATGGGTGGAGCTGTTTATAGTCTTGCACTCAGGAGTTCTCAGTGGGCGGAGTTGTCAGCCAGCTGGCCAGGGTCCTTTTGCTCTGTGGTGGGCAGGTGATGAGGCACTCCTTACATGCTGGTCTTTGGCAGCTTTTTATTCCTCTATTTTTACAGCAGCAGCAGGCAGGCAGGAGCGGCAGCAGGTGGCGCCCTCTAGTGCATGCCTCTGGTAAAAAAAGACCCTCTGCTCTACAAGGGTAACAGCCCCGTGGGTGTCTAGGCAGTCAGGGTTAAACATTCTGTCTGGCATCAGCTTCCAGTTGGGCTCGGGCTTGGGAATTCCTCAGCCCTTGCTCTTCCTCTCTATCTCCCCTCCTCTGTCCTGGCCTCTCTGACTGCTCAGCTGCCTCCTGCTGCTAGGATACTGTTACAGCTGCCCCACAGCAAGGCACTCTCCTGCCTCCGCCACCTCCACAGCCACCGCTGTTGTCCACGCTACAGCTCCTGCCCCTTTGCTGCTGTAGCCGCCCGCCTCGGCCCTTTGTGGCTCAGCCTGTGGACCGCTCCCCTCCACCTCTGCTGCCTTCCGGGGCCACCCCTAGCTCTGCCCCATGCTGTCCTTCTTCAAGGCTGCCACTCCTGTCATCAGCACCACAGCAGCTAGCTACGGAAGCCTCTGCAGCTCAGCATGCTGGCTGCTCCACGTCATGGCCGCTGTCGTCACTGCTCCTCTGCGTGCGGTTAGCTCTGAGCCGGCCTGCTTCCGTAGGTGTTTGCAGTGTTTGCGCCACAGCGGACCTCACGTTTATGCCTATCACAGCTTGCCCCTCCAATCACTGCAGTCCCTCTGTGGGGCCTCGAGGATAAGTGCTCACTTTTGGTCTAGGCAAACGGTCATGGAGAGTTCAAAGAGGCCTGTGATAGCCCAGTGTAAACTGAAACAGTCCAGGCTGGGGCCCTGCCTGCAGAGACTGGAGCAAGCAGCTGTGACTACTGTGTGGTTTCCCCAAGGCACTATGGAGTGCTCACTATGGAGCGCTGGCATACGGATAGTCTGGGCGGGCTGTGTGATTGACAGGTTTTTTTTTTCTAAAGGCAACAGCCGCCCAGGCCCCTACTGTGTCTGCTTATCTACAGGAGGATGAGCAGGACTGCTTACAGCAGGAGCAGTGGTTCTCACAGATGAAGATGATGCTCTAACAGTGTAGAACACCCATCAGCACCCTGAGGACAGGGGCCCCTCATCTGGCCCAACAGGACTCTGACTGGGAATCCCAAGCAAGGAACGGGAATCTGGTTGCCTGGGCTGGCTTTCCCCGGTATGGCAAACCCACAGTGGCCTCCATGTTCTTCTGATCTTCAACCAAAAGACAGAGTAGGAGGGCAGGAGAGGAGAGCCATGCCTGGAACCGCCACTGAGGAAGGTGTGGTGAGGGTACCATACCGAAGAGGTGACAGTGAACTCCCCTGCCAGAGTCCAGAGGGCTCTAACAAGGTGGGGCACATAGAGGGAGAAGAAAGCCATCGCCCTCACCACCAAGTCAGACGCAGAGCCATGATACCAGGCTCAGTATAGACCAAACACTTTTAACTCGAAGGCTTCCGAGACTTCACGAGTGCTGAGTCAATGCGCTGGGTGTCAGACATTCACACATTCACACATGCGCATGAACCTGCACACATACACACATACCCACATATGAACACACCCAAATACACACATGGACACATCCCTGCACAATATGAACATGTCTGTACACATAGACAAATGTATACACCTGCACACATATGAACACATTTATACACGTGCACATATATAAACACACATGCATACAAGCACAAGCATCTGCACACATATACACTTGAACACACATGAATATACATGCATACATATACACATTCATCTGCACTCATATGAGCACACATGCACACATACACATACACATGCACTTGCACACATGAACACACATGCACACATACACATGTACCTGCACACATATGACCACACATGCACACATACACCTGCACACATATGAGCACACATTCACACATACACATACACCTGCACACATATGAGCACCCGTGCACACATACACATACACATGCACCTGCACACATATGAGCACACACATACACATGCACCTGCACACATATGAGCATACATGCACACATACACATACACATGCACCTGCACACATATGAGCACACATGCACACATACACATACACATGTACCTGCACACATACACATACACATGCACCTGCACACATATGAGCACACGTGCACACATACACACACACAGAATGAGGAAGGTATACTTCTCAGACTGACAAGTTCAAGTCAAATGTGAAAAGTGACAGGAAAACAGGGGCTCTTTGAACAGTAATAAATTGGAAGAAAATGCCAGTGGTGGAGTGGAGCCAAGACACGGGAAGCAGAAAGGGGGTCAGTGTTGGCTGTGGTTGTGGCCTCGGTGGCCCAGAGGGCGACTTCCCTCTCTCTCTGCCAGCCCCAAATGCCCCTCTGGCTGGCTGCTCTCTTAATATTGTTCTTGAGCCCGAGCCAGACTCCTGACTTTTCCGAAGTGGAAAGGAAGGTGCGGCCCGGTTCCTGTCCCCTCAGCCGACCTTGGGTGTACTGTCCACAGCCCTGAGCTTCATGTCAGCTTGTCCTGGGTTGGGTCCGTCTCCGCTCTTCCTCAGCACTGTGGCTGCAGGGACACTAGGATCTTGCGGCTACAGATGTCCTGCTGTCCTGCGGAGGGGGAGGGCCGGGGAGAGGCTCCATCCCCAGCGCACACACGTGCACAGCTGACATAGTAACACACTTGCATCCTACAGCTGGGCTGCAGAGACGGAGGTCCCTGAAGCTCGCTGGCAAATCTGTGAGCTCCAGGGAGGGAGAGACCTGCCTACCAAGCGGACGGGAAGAGACTTGGTGCCTACCTCTGCCCCCATGGACACACTCAGTCTCACACAACTTCTTTGGAAATTTTTCCTTTTAAACACAAACCAAACAACAACAAAAACCCTTCCATAAGCTGACCCGTGGCACACATCACATGACTCAGAAGGCTGGGCAGGCCAGACTAGGAATTCTGGAAAGTTCCATCCACTTCTGGCAGGCTTACCCTCACTCCTGTGTTTGGAAAGTCACTAAGACACAAAAGGAACTTCATGGGTTTGCAAAGAAGCTAACAGAAGGTGCTCGACAACGGGCCAGCGAAGCGCCAAGGAGCCTGGAACTCGGGAGTACAGTCTGAGATGGGAATGGGGGCGGGGCTGGATGCCCCCACAGTGTGAGACGTCCTTAGGGACAGCTGTGGTCATCTGCCAAGCTCTGAGGGAGTGGGGACACAGGTGGCTTGCTCATGGTCCTTCTGTTCGGTTTCCCCTTGTGGATCAGAAAACATATCTGCCCCATCTCCCACAGCCCAGGACCTGCAACAGCGGGCTGCTCCTGCCAGAGATCATCAGGAGCCCAGAGCTTGGCTGCCTCGGGCTTCAGCAGAGGCACTGAGAAAGGAAACACAGGACTCTGGTCTACACCCTCCGTGAGGAGGAGAGGGAAGGTCCGGGTTTAAGAGCCCTCGACTGCTGGCAATGTGACGTTGAGGGGTGCCTGTGTGCTTGAGGGGGGACTGACACACCTGCTCTCAGAAGCACCTGTTCTGGGTGCTGGACCCTCATTCGCTGCACCAGTCACTTCAGTGAGACGGGCCAGGTCCTCCCGCCAACCTCAGCAGTGAAGTTGGTGGAGGACAGCGACTGGGGCCTTCTCCCAGTCTGTAGAGCACAAACAGTTCTCAGCCTGTGGGTCTCCACCCCGACCCTTTCACAGGGGTCGCCTAAGACCATCTGCATATCAGATACTTGTATCGTGATTCATAACAGTAGCAAAATTACAGTTATGAAGTAGCAATGAAAATAATTTTATGTTTGGGGGTCACCACAACATGAGGGACTATATTACAGGGTCACAGCACCAGGAAGGTTGAGAAGCACCCCGTGGAGCAGCTGCTGCTCCCCGTTACCTGTAGAGCAGAACCTCCCTGGTACCTGTGACTTGCTCCTCTGGGGCACCACTGCCTCCATTCTAATCATTGACTAGAATCTACCTACCCCGGTGGTTGGGGAAGCAGCAGGCCCTGCTGGCAGGGTGCACAACACTCAGGTGTGACCAGAACATGAGGAGGAAGTATTTGAGCCGGAAGACATGTTCTTAAGAAGGGAAGACGGCAGAGCTGGAGTGATGGCTCAGCGGTTAAAGCATCTGCT
Organism: Cricetomys ansorgei; assembly: GCA_026225945.1. Taxonomy (NCBI): domain Eukaryota; kingdom Metazoa; phylum Chordata; class Mammalia; order Rodentia; family Nesomyidae; genus Cricetomys; species Cricetomys ansorgei. The sequence continues at coordinate 9,627,468 of JAMJFZ010001012.1, forward strand.
GTTCTTGGAGAACTGAGATCAGTTCCCAGCACCCACATCAGGCAACTCAAAACTGCCTGCAACTCAAGCCACACAGGAGCTGACACCCTCTTCTGGCCTCTGAGGGCACCCCCACAAAAAAAATAAATCTTTTTCTAAAAAGAAGCAAGCGCTATATTGGACAGCACATACCCCCCAGACCATTTTCTTTCAAGTTTTTTGAGACAGTATCATTCTGCATAGCCCTGGCTGGCCCACAGCTTGCTATGTAGACACAGTTGGCCTTGAACTTGGAGCAATCACCCTGCCTCTGCCTCCTAAGTCCTGAGATCACACCCCACTTGACCGTGTTAAAGACACGTTGTGAGCTGTTCTTATAGTGAACTGCTATCAGCCGAGCTGTGTGCCTGCCATACAGTCTGGGGACGCAAAGCTGTTTGTTTGTTGTTGTGTTTTTTGAGACAGGGTTTTGCTATGTAATCCAAGCTAGCCTCTCAGCCACCATCCTCCTGCCTCAGCTTCCTGAGTGCTGATTACAGGTATGTAACACAACTCATTGGTACAGGAAAGGACTTTTTGAGCAGAACACTGATAGCACAGGTACTAAATAAATGGGGCCTCACGATGCTGAAAAGCTTCTGTATGGCAAGGGGATAGCACCATTTTGGCAAAGTAACGGGCTACAGAATAGGAAGAATTGGGTTTTTTGTTTGTTTGTTTGTTTGCTTCTTTTGTTTTCCACCAACTTCTCATCTGATAGAGGACTAATGTCTAAAATATATAAACACAAAAAAACTGGACTTCAAGAAAACAAATACTCCAATTAAAAAAGGAGGCACAGAGCTAAACAGAGCATTCTCAAAATGAAACACAGATGCCTGAGAAACACCTAAAGAAATGTTCCACATCCTCAGGGAGATGCAAATTAAAACCACTTTGAGATTTCATCTTACACCAGTCAGAATGGTCAAGATCAATAAAATAAATGACACCTCACGCTGGTGAGGATATGGGAAAAGGGAAACACTTATTTTTCGCTGGTGAGAGCGTAAACTGGTACAACCAGCATGGAAATCAGTGTGGTGTTTCCTCAGGAAGCTGGGAATCAATCTACCTCGAGATCCGGCTTTACCATTCTCGGGCTTACACCCAAGGGACTCCACCTACTGCAGGGAGACACGCTCATCTATGTTCATCTCTGCTCTATTCATCAGAGCCAGAAACTGGAAGCAGCCTAGATGTCCACCACCTGACGAATGGATAATGAAAATGTGGACATTTATACCATCGGGTATTATTGCTGTTCAGAAAAACGAAATTATGAAAATCGCAGGTAAATGGGTAGAACTAGAAAAGAAATCATTCTGAGTGAGGTAATTGAGACACCCCCCTCCCCCCGAAAAGACAAATATGGTATGTTTTCTCTTATATGTGGATACTAGCTTTTAAGCTGTTGATTGTGTGCGACAATGTGAGTAACCACAGGGGTGGGCTCTCTTCATCACACACTTCCCCCAAAGGCTCAGGGCACTACACAGAAGAGGAGCTGGAACAACTGTAAGGGCCACAGGTGATGGATGATTTCAAGGAAGCAGATCTTCCAGACACAAGACTGATGCACGTATGAACTCACAGAGACTGCGGCAGTGTACACAAGAACCTGTGTAGACAAGTTCAGGCCAGATGGGGTCCCTCGCACTGAGAGGGGGAAGTGGACATGGGCTCCACCCTAAGAAGTTACATGCAGTTGCTACCTGCTGACAAAGGGAAAATCAACTCCCTCAAATGGAGTGACACTGGGTCTATCAAGCATACTGCAGCGCAGGCCCTCTGCCCAGGACCAGCATAAAATAAATTCGATGGTATCTTTTTTTTGTGGACTTTGGGTCTCATTTTGCTATGTTTCGGTGTTGTTTTATTGGTCTTTTGTTTTGATTTCCATTTTTTGTGGGGTTTTGTGTGAGTTTCTTGTTTAATTTTTTGAAAGAGAGAGAAAAAGAACATAAAGTTGGGTGGGTAGGGAGGTAGCAAGGGTCTAGAGGAACTGGGGAAGGGGGAATATGATAAATACTGTATGAAAAAAATTTACAATGAAAAGCCTGCTTTCCATATCAGATTGAGCCACAAGGTCAGAATGGACCTTGGCTAGCAACCTCTAAGAGTAGAACAAGCCAAGATCAGCCATGCCTGACATGGCAGCTCACAGGACAGACAAGGGGCTTTGCACAGGGGGATCCCCAAAACATCGCATCCTATAAAATGTCCCAGGGAGTCCCCAGAGTAGATGCAGGCACCCATCCATCAGAGCAAACACAGCCTTTGCTCTCAGAAGCTGGGCTTGGAGGCACATACCTGCAAACCAGCACTTAGGATATGGAGACAGGAGGATCGGAGTTCAAGGACAGCCTGGGCTACAAGAGAGTGTGTCTCAAGAAAACAGAAATCAATCAAGTCAATCCCTGCCCTCTGATTTTGGAGGTCACCCTGCTGAGCGACCCTTCTCACTAGCTTTGTCCATGTCTCTGCCAGGGGGGCTCTGACGGCAGCTGCTTTGACTCCTCTGCGGGAATAGGAAGTCCACTTTGGCCAATAACACTGGCTCTGCCCTAGCCATATCTGGCCTTGAAAATGGAAGGACCGCGCCTCCAGCAGCTGTGGCAGGCCAGAATGTGACCTCACAGAGCTCCCAGAAGACACCAGCAACACGCTGCATTCCAGATCCTGAACCTCAAAACTCCAAGAGAAGGAATTTGAGTTGTTTTAGGCTGCTATGTTTGCACCTGTAGGCTACAGGTGAGGCAGGAGACAGACAGGTGCTGGCTGGCTCTTCCTGTTCAGCACAGGAAGGCCAAATAAATGGCTGAGCTTGTGTCTCTTTGGCCAGTGCCACGGTTAATATCAAACCCATAAGTCAAAAAAGCCAGAAGGCCGCTGTTCAAATGCCACTTCTGCAAGAGAGCCATCTGTGTTCCACTGTGGGTTCTGAGTATTCCCACTCAGTTCTTAATGAGGAGACGGTACTTCTGTGTGTGCGGTGTGTTTGTGCGTGTGTGAGTCAAAGGTCAGTTTCTGGTGCTGTTTCTCAGGAGCCGTCCACCTTGTTTTTGGGGGACAAGGTCTCTCACTGATCTGGGGCTCATCGTTAGGCTACACTGGCTGGCTAGCGAGCCCCAGGGACCTGGCTGGCTCTCCCTTCCGAGCTCTGGGATTACAAGAGTGTACCATCACACACACACACACACACACACACACACACACACACACACACACACACGCACGCATGGGCTCTAGGGATTGAACTGTATCAATGGCAGCCCTGGGTATGCTGCCTCAGAGGACTTTATGGATCAAAACAGAAGGCAGCTGTGGGGTGCATTTTTCTACACAATCTGTTCTCTTTTCTGGTCAAACACTTTTCTGGACACCCCCCCATACAAGGAAAGAGAGCCATTCTGGGGGGTCTTGGATACTCAGACCCTTGGGATGACAGAAGTGTAGGGCATGGCTGCCCAGGGGCAGGAAGGCATCCTCTCCAACTCTTCAGGGTCACAGCACCCGAGTCCCAGGCCTAGGGGTCACCACGATCCTGCTTCTTGTCCACAAGGAACAATTCATCTTGTGAAACCAGAGGGGCGACTCTAGCCCACGTTCTGTTCTGTGCCGCCAGTGCCACTCAAGGAGCCCAGGAGGAACAACCCTGACACCTCCCAGCATCAGACCGGCAACAAGATGGACAGCTGATGTCTCTTCTCCACAAATCGGAAAACCGGAAAGGGCCGACACAGGCTCTCCCACGGCTCACCGTGCTCCCACATCTGACTGACACGGGTTGTCAGCCTTGGCTGTCCTATCACCTACGACAGAGAATAACGTGTGTCTGCAGACACCCCACCCAGCCCTGTGACACACAGTAGAGGCAACAGTCTTTTTCAGAGAAGGTTGTGAGTCCTGAGCCACGTCTGTTGTTGGTCGCACATGGGTCTTGGTAGCGGTACATGTATTCATTCTAGATTTACACTGTGAAAACATTTCTTTGTGCCCCTCAGAATCTGAAATTAAGAGGAAAAAAAAAATCTCTTTTTTTTCTCTTAAGAATGTTTTTAGAGCCAGGCGGTGTTGGTGCACACCTTTAATCCCAGCACTCGGGGGCAGAGGCAGGCAGATTTCTGTGTGTTTGAGGCCAGCCTGGTCTACAGAGTGAATTCCAGGACAGACTGTTGAAAAACCAAGAAAATAAAAGGTTTGTAGAGCTGGCCGTGGTGGCACATGCCTGTTACCCGTGCACTCAAATGGTAGAAGCGAAAGGTTCAGGGGTTCAAGGCCAGCTATCCTGTGAATTCAGGAAATAGCCAGGACTGTGAGAAACCTCAAAAAACAAATAATATATAAGACAAAACAATATTTTAGTTGGAAAGGAAAGGAAAGTTCCAGAATTGACAAAAGGCATTGTGGGAGGCCGGAGTTGACCTGTTTATTCCTGTCCCTGGCCTCTTTCTAAGGTGGTATCTGACCTCTGTCCTCCCCGGTCACCCTGTCACCAACTCCTGGTGACCTGACCAAGTCATAGGTCAGGGAACTCTCTAGTGACTTAATCTGAATCAAAGAGCCAGGCCAAATGACACTACAGAATGTCCCTAGCCTAGAAACCCAGGGCAGACAGACCACCCGGATGTCAGGAACTAGGTGCTCCCAGTGGGCTCCGGTATCTGCTGACCTGGTGCTACTCTGGTCCACCACCATTAGCTCCAGAGATTTTGTTAGTCAACCAGTCCACTGCTGAAAACCTGAGACTGTGCCTCGAGCTCTTCCGCCTCCTCTGCCTCTGCTGGTCCCCACACTGCCACCAAGCCCTTCTAGAAAACAGTCCAGCATCCACTTGTATGAGAACCCTCAGGCCAGCCATGCGAAGTTGAATTTACGATATTCTCCTGGATAAATCAGTACTACAGTGTATGGGGCGCCCTCTTTGGGAGCCAGGCTAGTGTAAAGTTATATTGTGGGGAGGCACAGGACAGACTGACTTCCAGGGAGTTCCAGGAGGCGGGAGAAGGGCACCTGTGACACTACTCTGTGTTGAGTTAGCCGTTATTGTTTTAGGGATCCCTGTGGACAGGCCCCACAAGGGAACTCTGGGCAGTGGGACCCTGAAGGACCCAGCCTGAACGGACAGCTCTTCTCAAATACGTGTTCCCAATCTGTAGAAGCACTGAGTTATATACTAAACGCCTGTGTGGAGACGCTGAAGCAATGGGGACAGATTTCATCGTAAACATGCTGGGAAGATGGCGACAGGCTGAGGGTGTGCGAGCTATGTGCCCTTCAGGGACTGCAAGATAGCCCTGCAGGTGAAGGTGCTTGCTGCCAAGCCTGACGACCTGAGTTCAATCCCGGGGACCCACCAGGTGGAAGGAGAGACTCTATTCCTGTAAGCTGTTGTCTAACTTCCCCAGGCAAGCCATGACATGCACTCAAACATGCACGCACACGCGCACACACTCACACAGGCACACACACACACATGCACACACACACATGTACACACACACACACACACACACACACACGCACGCACACGTGCGCACACACCCACACATCAAAACTTTAAAGAGTATTTTTCAAACAGACCAGGGAGAGTGCCTCTGAGGGGAAGGGCTGCGGCTGCTGTCTGGGCCTCACTCACTGTCTTCATCCTTAATCTGGTGCCATCGCTAATCTCCAGATTCCAGACCTCTGACTCCAGGTCTCTGAGCTCAGGGACACCAGCCATTACCATCGACAGCAGCGCCCACCGCTGGAGACCTCTTGGACCATCGGGCGATGCCACAGACCGGCCTTCGCCCTGCACAGTCACTGCCCTGGCTGGAGCCTTCTCTACCTCACAGTCCTACAACCCAGCGGTGAATGACAGCACTCGGGGTCCCAGGTCTGAGGCTGCCCCCCTGGAGGCAGTCCCCATCCCTTGTCAATGGCTTGACCCTGCTGACCTGTTAGTGGGAGGAACGTGGAGACCAAAAGGCACGATCAAGCAGAAATCACCGCGTTTTACCCATGTGACTTGTGACATTTCACACAGACACAACCTAACTCCTGTGACCCAGGGTGCCCCACCCCAAAAGCTAATCTTGTAAGACAAGTGGTGGTGTGAGATTAGCAGCACAGCCCAGTGAGGGCGTGAGGGAACCGCGAGAAGGCTCCCCAAGGGCGGGCGGGCGCTCAGGGCAGTGCGCTCTGAGTCTCTGCCGCTCCATGCAGAAGAGGGCATCAGATCTGATTATAGATGTTTGTGACCCACCTTGGACTGCTGGGAATGGAACTCAGGACCTCTGGAAGAGCAGCCAGTGCTCTTAACCACTGAGCCATCTCTCCAGCCCCCAGTACATTTTCTTAATAAATCATCTCCGTCTGTTCCTGTCTGGTGAATACATTCACCCTGGGCCTTCACTTTATCAGCATGTGCTTCCCAACAGGACAGTAACTCGATAAGTTCCAAATAAATGAATGAAGGGACCACGGAAGTGTCAGGTAAATACCACGCTGTCGATGGACACTAAGTAGGAGGAGGGGAGCCGCAAGGTCTCTAAGCACCTCCTACGAGGCAGTGGCTCCCTACCAAGGTGAGGAAATGAGGTCACAAAGGAGAAAGCAGCAGGCGCTACCTTGGCCAAGGTAGTGAGGCTGACGTCACCTGCCCCAGTGCGGTGCCTGAAAGGGACAGGTGTCATCGCCGCCCAACTGCGGACAGATCAAATGCGTGGCCAGTCTCGAAATCGCTGAAGAACCACCCCGAAAATGTCAAGGTCACAGAATACTGAGAAAATAATGGAGTGGGATGGAGATTAAAGAGACACTGGGAAAAAATTCACACGGGGTTCTGGATTGGATCCTAGACCAGGGCAGGGACCTCAGCAGACAAGTGAGAGTGTGGGCCGTAGTTCAGTCGGGAGACTGATACCCAGCTGAGCTCCTGATTCTGACCTTTGCCCTGAGCTTGTGTAAGATTTCAACACTGTGGGATGTGAACAGAACTGCAGGTGGACATTCTCGGTTACGCTTCACTTATTTATTTTTCTACTTATTAATTAATTAATTTTGTTTTCGACCAGGTACCTCACTCTGGAGCCCAGGTTAGCCTAGAGCTAACTCATTCATTCTGTAACCTAGACCGACCCTGAACTCTCAGGAGTCCTCCTGCCTCAGGATTCCTAGTACTGGGGATTCAGGCATGCACAATGCCCAACTGCAATTTTCCATAAGTTTAACACTACTTCAAAACACACAAAAGATGTAAAAAACAACCAGATCAATAGAAGACAGAGGTAACGGGGTGGGGGTGGCATACACCCATCTCCTGCCCAGGGCATTGGTTGCAGGTGTGTGGGGGTGTGTGTGATTCTAGCTGATGGCTAGGCCAAGTGAAGGGGCTTGGGGACGGGGGGCTTCAGGCACAGGCAGCTGGATGTGACCGTTCCGGATCCTCGTAGTGTCCGTAGCAGAGGTGCACTTCCAGAGGCAGCTGAGGAACATTTAGAAGCTCTGAGCTTTGGTTTCATCTCTTCCTTCTCTCCTTTGCAAACACATTCAGGTGCAACTCAATGACCTGGTCACTCTGCACAGCCCCTTCCCCCGCTTGCTGGAGGAACTGTAGGTTTTGCCATGACCCCTGACAATGTCTCCTGGTCACCTTCAGAACTGTCCCACCAGTGGAGAGAGAATTGAGGTGTTCAAAACAAAGCCCCGTCTTGAACTCAGCAGACGGTAAGGATGGACTAAAACCATAAGGGGAGAAGGCGCCCTCACTCAGTAACAGCATTCCCAGAACTCCAGCCCAGGTCCCCGGATACAATCAGAAGTGGGGTCCCCTCTGTATTTCCGCTGTACCTGATAACGTGTCTCAACACCATCAGAGCAGCTGGGAGTTCTGTGCTCCCACTCGCCCGAAACAGCACCTCCCTAAGGGGGAGTCCTCCCCCAGAGAGAGACCTCTCTCCTTGGATCCAAGGCTATACTGACTTGGGGGAAGGGAGATGGAGCTTTTCCAAGCCCCCGCCATTTTTAAAGGATTGCTTTAGGCCTTCCTTTCTGGCCTGTCAACAGACAGGAGCTTTTGGATACATACATGTAGAAATAATTTTTAAATCCCACCAGCAGTCATTCAGAAACAAAAGAGCTCCCTCACCCTCTTTTTCTTTTCCTCTGCTAAGATTACTAAGGAATTCAACATTGTTTTAATTTACAGCACAAGCCTAGTCTACTCAAGCCTCTTGTGCCCTTTTGTGAAACTCATACTCCCCCACTCCTTAGAGCGTTACAGCACTGTGCCATTGATTTAATTAAATAGGAAAAAAAAGTTGCCTTGGGTCCGCTCTGGATATGAAAAGGTTTTATGAATGCTGAAGGCCGTGGAGGGAGCCGGGAAGAAGGCTCAGTCTGGGATGTACTTTCTGAGCAACTGTGAGGACTCCAATTTGATCCCTAGAAGCCATGTAAAAAGCTGGGGTTAGGTGCCTGTAACCCCAGGGCTGGGGAGGGAGAGATGGGACGGTTCTTGGATCTCACTGGCTGGTCAGGCTAGCCAATCGGTCAGGAAGGCTAGGCTTCAGTGAGGGACCCTGTTGCAAAAAGGAAGGTGGGGAGTGACTGGAAAAGACACCTTGACCCTGACCTCTGGTCTACACATTCACATGCAATACACACTTGCCCATGCACGCGTATGCACACACACGCACATTTCTCTCACATATATGTACACACAGAGCATGGAAGGCATGAGGTAGAAGGTCAGGTGACTGCTTGTGCAGACATTCCCATGAACCCTTATGACCTGGGGACAGCTGGGGAGAAGACCGTACATTACATTAACAATAACTCTTCAGGAACATTGTTCTAGTTCCCCTCTGGAGATCTACCTGCTGCTGGACTCCCAAACTATGGGTCCAGACAGGGATCATTAGTCAGTATGGGGGTTCAGCAAAGACGAGACCGAGGCATATTCATAGGCGCCAGGCCTCAGCAGAGGGAACCGCCATCCTGGCCAGCACCACACTGGAGTGTCTGAGCTCAGGTGTCTTTATTGATCCAGAACTCCTCAGGTGTGCTACTGATAGCACATGCAGATCATCAGCAATCAAACATCCCCACAGAAACCCAACACCTGCAGACAATACAAAACGCCAAGACCTAGGGAGCCCCTCGCCCAACAGTGCACAAAACAATTATTTTTAGACAAAACTAAAAATAAATTTCAACAACAGGCTCCCTCCAGCCAGAGGAACCCACAGACCCACAGCCACAGTAATCGATGTGGACTGGGCAAAGAAGCCAATGAAAAGCCGTGGCAGTTAAAGAACACATTTAGAACCTCTCTTCAAAGGTCTGGAGCTGGAGAGGCCATCTAGTGGCCACTATGGAGAATGGCACTAAGGCGGCCACCAGATAGAGACCTGACTCACCATGGAGAGTCAAGGATTGCAAAGAAAAAGGCCCAAACCATATTCAATCAAGCTCAGTCTATGAGTTGAGTCAAATATGGCAGCAAATCCTCTCAGTGCTTAGGCCAGGAGGGCCTTCTGTCACCTACAACCAAAGTAGACACAAACCTGCTCATCGGGGAGATTGATGACACTTGCCCTCCACCGTGGGGTTAAAGGTCATTATTGTCAGCTTCCTGTTTCTCCTCAGCACCATAGATTCTGTGGAGGGATCCTGTGAGTCATCATCAGTCAGGGAAACCAAAGACCCTGGAGTCTCTGCAGTCCAGACTACAGACAATGATGTCACTTCCTTTCTCTGGAATCCAGATTCTAAAGAAGGAAGATGATCACGGGCCTGGGGAAGTTCCGCCTCCACACTAACTGGCTTGACTTGTAGCCATGTGACGAGATGCCAATCCAAACACCAGTTGCATGCTGCTGTGGCTTCTCTGTGAAATGTCCTGACAGGCTCATGCACCATAAACGCTTGGTCTCAGGCTGGGGGCCCTGTTTGATGTTTAAGACATGGGGCCTTGATGGAGGAAGCGGGTGGCTGGGAAACGAGCCCAACCCTGCTTCTGGCTTTCTCTCTGCTTCCTGATCTATCCAGGTGTGAGCATGCTGCCACCACCATGCCTTTCCCACCATGATGGACTGTGATCCCTTGAACTGTGAGCCAGGATCAATCCTCAGACCAGGAGCTGGGTTCCTTGCTCCTTAAAGTTGATACATAAACGCTAACTGCGGAGCCATCCTCCAGCCTAACACATCCACTTTAAATGTCTACTCAGTCAATCAACGGACACTGGGAAAAATAGAATCTCCTAGTTGGGCCTGGTGGGAAGCTGTCTGGATTGTAGTGATGGTTTCACAAAGTCCGTAAGACTGTCACAACCTATCAAACTGCACACCTTCAATGTAGGCTGGGTATTGTCTGATTAGTTACACCTCAGGGAGGTGCAAGAATATCTCAACTCTACCGATATCTGTGAGTGTTCAGGTTCACGAAAGTTTAAAAACCTGGACACTCGGAGGCTGGGGAGATAAGCACAGTGCCTGGCACATAAACATGGAGACTGGAGTTCGGGTCCTAAAAACCCACATCAAAGCCTGGTGGGAATCGCAGCCTCCTGAAATCCCAGCACACGGCAAGCTGCATAACAAGACTAGCAGAGAGGCGCGCTCCAGGCTCACATGAGAGCCCGCTCGCTGTCTAGAGAATGGGTAGGGACAACACCTGACACCTTGGGCCGCCACGTGCACACGCACACACATGTATCTTCTCACACGTGAACCTACATACACACATGCATACTTAGCAAAGAAAATCAGACATTTGTGCTTTCATATCAGTGGCAATGAAAAAATTAATTCCCACATAGTCTAGAAAGATTAAAACTTTAAATAAGCAGAACCCCATCCCCAGAATGACCTGATCTGTGATTTTAGTGAATGCAGAGACCACAAACCTCAGAAAGCCTACACACATCACACATGACCCACAGGTACACACATACATGTCACACGTGTGCCACAGATACACATGTACATATCACACGTGTGCCACAGGTACACACGTACATGTCACACGTGTGCCACAGATACACACGTACATAGCACACGTGTACCACAGATACACACATACATAGCACACGTGTGCCACAGATACACACACACACAGCACATGTGAACCACAGATACACATATACATATCACATGTGTGCCACAGATACACACGTACACATCACACGTGTGCCACAGATACACACGTACACATCACACATGTGCCACAGATACACACACACACATCACATGTGTGCCACAGATACATACACATAGCACATGTGAACCACAGATACACATATACATATCACACATGTGCCAGATACACACGTACATATCACATGTGTGCCAGATACACACGTACACATCACACGTGTGCCACAGATACACACACACATAGCACACGTGTGCCACAGATACACACGTACACATCACATGTGTGCCACAGATACACACGTACACATCACATGTGTGCCAGATACACACGTACACATCACATGTGTGCCACAGATACACACACACATAGCACATGTGAACCACAGATACACACACACATCACACGTGTGCCAGATACACACACACATAGCACATGTGAACCACAGATACACATATACATATCACACGTGTGCCACAGATACACACACATAGCACATGTGAACCACAGATACACACATACATATCACACGTGTGCCACAGATACACACACACATATCACACGTGTGCCACAGATACACACACACATATCACACGTGTGCCACAGATACACATATACATATCACACGTGTGCCAGATACACACGCACATATAGCACATGTGAACCACAGATATACACACACCACATGTACTGAGATACATACACACACCACACGTGTGCCACAGATATACACACACATATTACATGTGTACTACAGATACATACAGCATGCATCACATGTGTACCACAGATACATACAAACATCACTTATATACCACAGATACACACATGCATCTCTCACATACTACAGATACACATACATACACCACACTCCTACATCACAAATGCATAGACATACACACACCACATTCACATATGAGAAACATGCACCTCTAAACACAAACCACACTCACATGGCAGATGTACACACACATACATGCACTCACACATGCGCGTGTGCTCGCACACCACAGCCCTTTACCCCACAGACTCGGCTTCCTTGTAGGATGCACCTGCCCCTGGAACTAAGACATGTGCATCCCTTGGACCTTGCCCTTGTGCCGAAAAAGCAGGGCACAAAGCCAGGGCCCCCTTGCTCTCTTGTTGCCCACAGAACCCACTGAGGTGACCACAGGGAGAGACGGGCAAAGCAAGCCCCTCTGAGATGCTGCTGAGGGCAGCTGAACGCTGCTGAACCTGAAGATGCAGAGTTCTTTTTGAGCAAGAGACCCATCGTGGCCTCAGCAGGACCCCCAAGACAAGGCTCTCTGCACTGTGCTCTGGGAATCTGGCCAGAGGTCCTGGTCCTAGGTATCTGAGCTGTCTGGGCCAGTGCTAGGATGGGAGTGAGGAGAGTCAGCTGCCCAGGGGGCCATGTTTAAGAAGACGCTTACTCTCTGGTGCTACCCTTGTACTTGCACAACCCAGACTCGGGGCCTCTATAAACGTGGCCCCCCTGGTCTCTCTTTGGCCTGACCTTAGCCACAGCCTGGTGGTAGCCCTTGAAAGATCTGGGTAGTTCATCCCTTCCTTCACCCTGCTGGCTACATGTCCCGTAGGGAAGACCCGGAGGAAGGAGGAGCAGGGTATTGGGGTTCTGAACCACACATACAGCAGCACCTCGCTGCCCCTCAGGTACCCCAAGTCCAAAACAAACCCCAGAGGCAGAAACCACAGCCTGCAGCACCCCCAAATATCCTTTGGATTTGGACTCTGGGCAGAGCAACAACCCCTTCCCCCACGCCCTCTCCCTTACACAGAGCTTTCTTCAGAAGCAGCCCTTGGCACCTGGCCCTCCTTCTCAGCTCCCTCAGACAGCAGCTTCAAAGGCTAGGCTGCTGACCCCCCCCTGAGAAGCCCTTTCATGTCCCCAGGCTCTACTCTCAGGGATCCATTTCTCCCAGCACCTCCGACTGTCACCCCTGGGTGACTCAAAGAGCTAGAAAGGTGGCAGCCGGGGCTCCCAGGAGGACTGTTCCTAGAAGGCGGGCCAAGCCCTGTCAGGGGCTCCACCTCAGGGGACCACCAAGGGAGGGCAGGAGCTTGAAGGCCATCAGATGCACCTCACCTTCGTTTACCCTCCAAGCAGTCACAGGATGATGAATTGATGAAGTGAGAGAGTCAGCACCTAGCCAAGCAGACCTAAATCTCACATCTGGGCTGGTTCCAGCCCTCGCTGCCTGCTGTGGATCCCGAGTGGCCACGGAGGGCCATGTGGAAAGACTTGGCCCCAGGGCAGCAGCACTGGGAGATACTGAGGACCTTTAGGAGGAGGCCTAGTGGAGACCCTCAGGTCAACCGAGGCCTGTCTCTCTCGTGGATTGTTCCTGACACACTTCTGCCGTGCTGAGTCACATCCTGGCCTCCACCAGCAATTACACTACCTACCTGTTCGTGCACTCTGATCCTCTCAAACTGTGAGCTACGTGAACCTTCCCTCTTTATACATTAGTTGTCTTGGGTATTTTGCTGTAGTAATGCAGACCTGACCAACACGCTGTCCTATCAGAGAGCAGTAGGGCCACCCTGCTTAGGATGCAAAGCAAGAAGACCCATGTACCCTTGGCATGCTTTAATGGCTGACCTGGGGGAGGGGAATGAACTGAATTTTCAAAGCAATTATTTGACGACAATTCCCAGCCCTCTGAGGCTGAGGTAACGACTTTGGAAACGCACGCACGCACACACGCACGCACGCACGCGATTTCATCTTCTACACTAAATACCGCAGTAACTTTCACTGGACTTAAAAGAAATGTAGCCCTGCCTGATGGGTTGGAAAGGGTCGTAAATGAGAAGGAAGGGGCAGAAGAGAGACCCCAGGAGACACAGGCCAGGCCTCTGGTTCTTGCTTGCAGGGGAGTGGACATCTTGCCACGGGGGTCACTGAGGTCTGCACATTCCCTGTCACACTTCTGGGTTCCGGTTCGCCTGTCTTGGAGGCTGCCCACCCTTTGGGCTGAATTAGTGCCTTTGTGCCCTGCGGCTCCTGCGCGTCAGCACCAGCCCTTACTCTGGGCACAGGCTCCTCCCGGTATTGGGACTTAGGTCTCTCTTCCTTTCACTCAGCATTCACCAGATTATTCAGCAGAGGCAGAAAAGATGGATGCTCGTGAACCGGTGTTGAAAGTTCCGTCACTGCCGTTTACAGACTCACCTGGGGGACCAGGGCCTGACCCCAAACCTGTCCCAGAGCTTGTCCCGCCTTCTAGGAACAGTCCTCCTGGGAGCCCGGGCTGCCACCTTTCTAGCTCTTTGAGTCACCTGGGGGTGACAGTCGGAGGTGCTGGGAGAAATGGATCCCTGAGAGTAGAGGGCTTCTCAGGGGGTCAGCAGCCTAGCCTTTTGAAGCTGCTGTCTGAGGGAGCTGAGAAGGAGGGCCAGGTGCCAAGGGCTGCTTCTGAAGAAAGCTCTGTGTAAGGGAGAGTGGTGTGTGTGGTGGGGGAAGGTGTTGCTCTGCCCAGAGTCCAAATCCACAGGGCATTTGGGGGTGCTGCAGGAGTCCAATATCACAGAAGGGGAGGGTCCAATGCCACTGAAGAATAAAAAAAACAAAAAACAAAACTGGGTGCTGTGTTTTAGGGGAGGGACAGAAAAGAGACTGCTCAGGGCCAGTGCTTGCCGCCAAGCCCGAGCCTGAGCTGGATCTCTGGGTCCCACGCGGTGGAAGGAGAGTGCCGATCGCTGCAGGTTGTCCTCTGATCTGTAAATGTGGGCCATGGTGTGATATTTTCTGCCCTGCCCACCACACAAAGTAAATACAGTTAAAAAAATGATACTCTGGAGTGTGTCCACACACCTACTTAACTCTCAGTCCTGAGGCCAGAGACTCCTTTCCACACACTGCCAGTCCTTGCAGCTGAGAGCTGGAGAGGGGGCCCGGAACCACCACACAGAGAGCCTCGGGGGAGCACTCCAAGGCGGCCTGGCTCCCGAAGTGCATGATGGGAAAGGCATAATTATTTTCATGCCAGCCATTTGCTTATTAAAAATGTAAAACGGGGCTGGGGAGAAAGCTCACCTGGCTAAACACTTGCTTTGTAAGAATAATAACGTGAATTCGATCCCCAGAACTGACATTAAAAGAGCCAGGGGCTGTGTGGCTCACTCGTCATCCCGGCTCACGGCACAGAGACAAGTGGATCCCGGGGGCCCGTCGGCCTGGCCGACTTAGCGGGTCCAGGTCAGTGAGAGACTGTGTCAGCAAGGTGGACAGCGCCTGAGGAACACCACCCAAGGGTGTCTCTACCTACACACACATGTGAATATATTCGTAAACACATGTGCACCTGAACAAACGTGTCGTGGGGTGGGGATGTGTGTGCAGAGCATGGTGGTGTGTGCCTGTAATCCTAGCACTCAGAAGGCTGAAGCAGAATAGTGAGTTCAAAGCCAGCCTGGGCTACAAAGCAAGATCCTGTCTCAAATACTAAAATACTAATGGGAAGAGTCCTTTCGGAAGGAATGGAGGAGCTGAGACGGGAGGCACAGGGCAGCTAAGCCTGGCTCAGACTCTGAGTGTCCCCCTGATTCTTCAGCTCACCCTCTCCTGCCCAGTGTTCTTGGACAGCCTCCCATCAGAACCACCATTCTGAGCAGTCTTCAGAAGCTTCCTGTGAAGGCTTCTCCCTGGTCTCCTTAGATGACAGAGGGCCCAGGTCTCTGCCCTGTCTGGACCAAGACCCTTTAAGGCTTCCACTGTTCACTCGGTGCCTCCCTGCCATCTCGGGCTTATGAAGTGTGGCCATTTTTCTGCAGTGACACCCCGACCCTGGCCACATTGGCTAATGTGACTTAACCTGGATTCGTTTCCTCATCTGAAAACACGGACATAAAAATGCTTGGCCAGTCCACACATTTGTGGGAGAGGCAGAGGTGGTTTTGGTGTGATGAAGCAGGGTCTTACTAATTGTGTTCACACTTCAGGGGTTCGGGGCCAGAGAGGTCACTCAGTAAGAGCACTTGCTGCATAACTGTGCGGGTCTGAGTTTGGATCCCCAACATGCCACATGCCTGCAACCCCAGAGCAATGGAGTGGAGACAGGACTGCCACAGCTGGCTGGCGGCCCGTCTAGTTCCAGACTCAGTGAGAGACCCCGACTTAAGAGGGTAATGCAGAAAGGGTGATGCAGCGTGACTCCGGGCACCCTCTTCTGGCCTCTCTCTTTCCCTCCCTCCAGAGACAGGAGCCTCAAAGCAACAGAAAACCAATGAAGTATTTTAAGAATTTAAAAGAGATCTGAAAAGACAGCTCAGCAGTTAAGGGCGCTTGCTGCTCTTCCAGAGAACCTGAGTTTCGTTCCCAGCACCCACGTCAAGTGGCTCATAACCACCTGTAACTCCAGCTCCGGGACATCCAGCACCCCCTTCTAGCCTCCGCAGGCACCTACGTTCATGCGGTGCGTATGCCTGCACACAGACACAGACTTACACGTAAATAAAAAAAAATTAAATTTGTTTTTTAAAGTGAAATAGCTCAGTGGGTAAAAACGCTCCAAAAAAAAAAAACATTGTGCATATTTTTCTTTGTTCTTAAGCAAGGCACGAAAAAGCGCAGCCTGACCTGTCAAGATGAGCTGGGGCTGTGCTCTCTGGCGAGAAATTAATTTGTAAATGAGAAGGGTGCTCGCCGATGCTGACACTCTGACAGACAGTCCCTTTTGGTGGTCTCTGCAAGCCTGGGGCAAGGTCACAGAAACAAAGTCTCATGTTTCAGGGGATCAGAAAGGACAATGTATGGAAAAGCACATTCGTGGGGTCTTATTACCCAGGGCTGGCTGCAAAGGGGATTCCTGCGCCATTAACTAACCGGATTCACATTTCTCACCGTGGATGTAGAGGTTTTGCTTTTCTTTTTTTAAAGCATTTGGTTCCAAAGGTTTCTGAGCTCTCCTGTTTCCCGGTGTTAATTTTTCCATTGTCTAGACAGCTGCAGAGTCAGACGGGATTATCTAGAGGAAGGAATCAGTTTATGACCCAGAATCCACCTTCACAGCCAAAGGAATTTACATACTAATGGCCACTGTGGCAGCTGTCATAAGAAACCGGGCATAAAGCAAACCTCCAGTGTGCGTAGTTTCTGACATTTGGCAGGAACAGCTCCTTTTTGCATTGCTAATGCACACGAGAGACCTCCACACAGAACCACACAGGAAAAGAGGCGAAGCCCGCGCCAGGCAGGCGGTGGAGGCACAGGAGCAGCAGAAACGTTCTGAGATGTTACAGAAAGCAAGCTGTAAATTCTATGGTCTTAACAAGAAGTGTCACATGGCACTTCCAGCCTGACTAGGTTGGCCCTTAGAGTCGGGTCTTAACACCAAACCCTTTCCGGGGCCATCGGTCCCAGGTTGGCCTTCTGATAGGCTCGTCTCCCAGTGGGGCCTCAGACAGAGGCAGGGCTCCTCGGCTTTACCTACCATTTGCCTAAGACATGGTTCCTGGACTTAGGGACTTGCATTTGGCTACAGGCACAGAAACCAGGCCAGTAGCTATCGGTTTCCTGTCGCCTTCTTACCCACAGCAACGGGATAAGGCTCAGCCTCACCAGCCTGGCCTGCCATTTTATATGCAGCAGGGGGAGGCTGTATAGGGAAATGGTTGTTATTAGAGTTCTTGCTGCACACACGAGAGGACCCGAGTTCAATCCCCAGCACCCACGTAAAGAAATGGGTGTGGGGACGCACGCTTTAATCCCAGTGATGGAGAGGTGGAGACAACAGACCGTGGGGACTTGATAGACAGCCAGGCTGGCTCCAGGTTCAGAGAGACCCTGCCACAAAAAATAAGCTGGAGAGTGATTGAGGAAGACAACCAACATTTACCTCCGGCGCACACACACACACACACACACACACACACACACACACACACGAGTGGGGGGGGAGATTTTCAAGAATTTGTACATGGCAAAGATATGATTGGAAAAAAAGCACAAATTACAATGGGTGGTACTGGGGCAATCCACGGCAATTTGAGAAAATATTCAAATTCAGATTAAAAAAAAAAAAAAAAAAAAAGAAACCAAATAGTGAAAATGAAGTTAAGGACATTTTAAGGATTTTTGTTTGAGACCCGGTCTCAAACTGAAAGAAGTCCTTGGCACACCCGGCTGTGGCGCCGTCTCCGTGCAGCTCTGTGTAAAAGAGCCTTCTCCTCCTCTATAAATCAAGTGAAGGAGAGTCATCCCGAGGTGACTGTGTGCTCGTGTGTGTGATGCTGGAATCAAACCCAGGACCTCATGAATAACAGGGAGAAACAGCGCTAGTCCAAGCATAGGTTTCCACGGCTTTCTCTGTGCGCGCCTGTGTGTACACGGAAAGGCCAGAGGGCGGGGCGAGGCGTCTCCTGATATCACCCTCCACCTTTACTGTTTGAGGCAGGGACTCTCCCACAGCTGGGGCTCACTGCTTCAGCCAGACTAGACAGCCGGCAAGCCCCAGGAATCCGCCTGTCTCCGCCTCCCCAGGGTCTGGCTTTTTACATCTGTGCTGGGGATCTGAACTCAGGTCCTCAGGCTTACAAAGCGAGCACTTTACCCACTGGGCCATCGCTCCCTAACCCTTGAATTTACTGCTCTATGGTTGAGAAACTGAGTTTCTCTCTGATGTGTCTCGTTGACTCTTGGTGCCTCTGTCTTGTGGATATTTTGTCATTTCCACACCCTGTTGCCGCCGTGGGGTGCTCACGGGAACACCCTTCCTCTCCGGAGGGTGCCGACGCCTTGTCCTGCTTGGTTGTGGTCTTTCCCTTGGCTGCTTAGGCTGCGCTGTGTCACCTGAGGTCAGTGAGGGTGCCCCAGCCCACCAACTGCTTGCGCTCACTTCAGTCAGATGTGCCCCGCCTACACCTCAAGATTTGAGAAATTTTAGGGTATAATGGCTTTAATGTTATGTGTTTCTTTTTTTTTTTTTTGGCAGAGGATGGGGGCAGGGGGTAGAACAGGGTCTCCATGTAGCCCTGGTTGGCCTCAAACTCTCTATGTAGACCAGGCTGGTCTAGAACTCACAGAGATCTGCCTGTTTCTGCCCCCTGCTGGGATTAAAGGTGTGAGCCACACATGGTCGCATTTACTCTGACATCATCTGTAACTTACTCTGCCACAATGGTGGTACAAAGCAGGCACAAGCCTGTCTATTCTATAATGACTTGCAGCTCATAGTTCACACTTCTAACTGTCCGTGGGTCCCTCTGCCTCCCAAAGGCCACCTTGGGATTTTCTAAGTTAAAGGCGTGCATTTCCACAGAGAGATGGGAACCTGAGCTCTTGCCTGGAGGCTGTCGGCTCTTCTATGCAGAGTTGATGTTGTGGGGGTAGGGACAGTTCTGGTATTTCAGTAGACCATCAAGATTGTCAGATATATGAGATCAGGGGTCATGATTGAACAGCATTACCTGGGGGACAGCCCTTCACTAGAGGTCCAAATCCCTACCTCGGGCTCCTTGATGTCTGGACCTGGCTGAGAAACCTTCTGTGGGAACCAGCTCTGAGCAAGAGCCCAGCAGAAACAGCCTCAAACAGCTGACCATGGAAAGCTCTGGTGTGAGAAGGGGGCTGTGGTCTTCATGACATATGTCAGAAACTCAACGTGCCTAGCACTGCAGGGAAGCATGGGTCCCTACAAAGGGGTGCTGAGGGGGAGCCTTCCAGAGGCATCTGAGGTGATGTAAACAGGAGAGGGCTTGGCAGATGTGTTCCTCATGGCTACTGCATCAGGGATGAGGGCAACTGCATCAGGGATGAGGGCTACTACATCAGGGATGAGGGCTACTGCATCAGAGATCAGGGCTCCTGCATCAGGGGTCATGGCTCCTGCATCAGGGGTCATGGCTACTGCATCAGAGATCAGGGCTACTGCATCAGAGATCAGGGCTACTGCAACAGGGATCAAGGCTACTGCATCAAGGATCAGGGCTACTGCATCAGAGATCAGGGCTCCTGCATCAGGGGTCAGGGCTCCTGCATCAGAGATCAGGGCTACTGCATCAGGGGTCATGGCTACTGCATCAGGGATGAGGGCTCCTGCAACAGGGATCATGGCTACTGCATCAGGGATCATGGCTACTGCAACAGGGCTCAGGGCCAGCCAGCCAGCCAGGAGCCTCTGCCCAGCCTGAATCCCACCACAGTTCCTAACCCACCATCTAACACCCCTTTCTGTTAACACAACCTATTGAGACTCCCTTTCTAGGCACTAAACCCGAGGTGGCTCTGAGCAGACCTTGGACATTACTTGGCTTAGCAAATGAGGAGACAGACACCCAGAGGGCACAAAGGACCTGTCCAAGGTCACACTCATCAGGGCTGCCATGGGGCCAGGGAACTAACGGAGAATGTGAGTGCAAACGCCATTGTGTGACCCTGTTAAGTAGTCCCATCCTCACCTCCCATGGCACTGGAGTTACGGCCACACCCAGCATTTTACACGGGTGCTGGGATTTGAACTCAGGCCCTCATGCTCCTGCAGCACATGCTCTTACCCCCGGAGCCATCTCCCCAGTGCCTCCATCCTAAACTGGCTGGAAGGTGAAGGAGGAAGATGAGGGAAACAACCGGTCACGGTTGAAGGCTGACACCGACGAGGGCTCCCGGACGGTACCCCGGCACCGAGACACAGCCGAGTCAGTCATCCACCAACAGACCACCAGCCGCACTGACACAGGAACTTTCTGGCTGCGACCCCCGAAAGATGCCGAAGCAGCACGTTCCTCTACCAGTGGACGGTCCCCCGGTCCCCAGACCTCCCTGACCACACGTCGCCCTGTCCTCTCGCCACCAGGCAGTGCAGGCTCAGGGCTGACACCGTGCGTTCTTCCTTCCCAGTCTTTACAGATGCTCAGGCTCCCAGCTGCAGCAGGCAGCTCGGCAGACGCCTGCTTCCCTTCCAGGTGGATCAGTGTCAGAAAGCGTGGGTTCTCCACAGCACCACCCAGCTGAGGCAAACCTGGCCAGCAACCTGGTGGGGCACTGTGCTCCCAGAGCTGCACAGATGTCATGTGGGCTCTCAGCGTGACCTTTCCCTGCCCTAACAAGGGCGGCCTCGATAAGCTATGCTCCTTACTAAGGCCAGCCTCAGCCAAGGCAACCAGCTTCCCCAAAGCCCAAGGCATCTTTAGACTGCTGAGCACAGTCCTCCCCCCACCCCCATGGGCCCTGCTTCCTTCTTGAATACAGCCTGTGCAGGAGGAGAAAGAAACCCTCAACTCCCTTCACCCCTCAGCAGAAGGGTCTGGAAAGTTCAAGTTCTGACAATCTGGGTTCACGGCCTTTTCTGCCTTATGGCTCCTCCTCCTCCCTGCGTGTTGGTTCAGAAGCTTCCCCAGCCCCATGTGGATAGACAACATGTTGCTCTCTCCCCCATCTCCGGAAAGATGCTGACAAAGGCATCATCACCATCATCATCATCAACATCATCACCACCATCAGCATCATTTTCGCCATCATCATCATCAATGAACATCACCAGAAGCAACAGCATCACCATCAACATGTCATCCTGTCGCCATCGCCAGCGCCGTCACCATCGCCACAAATGTTACTCTCAACCATGTGCTGCCCTAAGCGAACAGGGCCCAAAGCTGATGGAGCCCCTCAGGTCTCCCATCGTGGATCTTCTAGCTTCCCTATGCTCCGCTCTAAGGCACAGGCCACAGCGAGAGGCAAGAGCTCTAGAAACTGAGCCTCCACTCAGAGATGCCTCTGGAGACTCACTGAGCGCCTGCTCCTCCCTGGCGTAGAGAGCATGCACCCGCCTCCCAGTCTGCAGCAGCATCCACCAGGACACAGGGCATCTGCCATCCAGGGGCTGTTCCTGTTGGCTATGCTCCGAGAGCTGTGCACCGATCCTTCTCCCCACCATGACGAGTGAGCCTTACTTCACCATGCTCTGTCCAAAAGGGCACCTTGAGTGAAGGCAATCAGTAGCAGGCCACCAGCTAGATGGCCCTCTGTGGACTGGGATGACATTCATCGGAGCACTCAGTGCGAATGGCTTTCTTGTTGGGCCCCACCTCCTCTGCCCTAGAAAATGAAAATGAGCCAAGACCGAGTAGAGGAACAGACAGCGTGTGAAGGCCTCGGCTTCCAGCCCATTGCCCCCAGGCAAGAAGGCTGGGCTTCGGCCCATGACCCGTGGTGAGATACGGGGAGGAGAGGGTTCCTCTTCTCAGATGAATAGAAGAAACACTGGATGCTAAATCTCCAAGCAGGTCAGAAAGCTCCAAACGCTCCAGACCGACATAAGACGGCATTTAAAAAATAATAATAAAGTAAAAAATAAATGTAAAAGACCAGCATTAAATGGGGAGGGCCCGGTGACAGATGGAAGCACACCCTTGCCCTGGATGGGTTTCCTGGTTCTGATGTTACACTGTTTTCCTTTTCTGTTGGTGTGTGTGTATGTTTTCCAGTGTGTGCAGGAATGCGTGCATGCCTGTGTGTGTGCATGTCCTCAACCTCCCTCCGCCTCAGTTTGTAGAAGAGGGTTTCTCATTGAACCCAGAGCTCACTAATCTGGCTTTGGGTAGCAAGTAGTACACCAACTGAGTACCGTCTCCAGGTCCTATGCTCTGTATTTTCACAGGATTTAGCTGCAGAGGAAACCCAGACAATAGGGTGTGAGACTATTTATTTATTTATTTGAGACTTTTTCTGTAGAGTCTATAATTATTGTTAAGATTTTAAAAGTATTTCCTGGGGCTGAAGAGAAGGCTCAGTGGTTAAGAGTCCTTACTACTCTTCCCAAGGGCCTGAGTTTATTTCCCAGAATCTACATGGTGACACACAACTGCTTGTAACTCCAGTTCCAGGAGATCTGATGCCCTCTTCTGGCCTCCATAGGCACTGCATGCACATGGTGGGCATAAACTCACACAGAGACAAACATACACACATAAATAAAGATCACACATAAATAAAGATCAAGAAAATCCTTAAGGAGAAAGAATTTTAGCCGAGGGTAGGGGGCGGGAAGAGGAATGAAGACCGAACTAGAGGAGCCTGGGAAGAGAGTGAGAAGACAAGGGACACCAGGGAGAGCCACTGCACGCCAACACTGGGTCCCGGGCATTCCATCCAGTGGAATGTTCAACCCTTGACCCTGTCTTTAATCCTGGCTACGCCACACTCCCAGCTGGGCTGAATTCAAAGCTATTCCCAATTAGTTCTTGAAGATGTTTTTTCCTTTTCATTCTAGACTGGGACTAACCAGTCTAGACAAACCCACTGGGAAAAATGCTCCTGAAGACACCCACCCGACTTGGGAGCCTGCTGTATATGTGGAATGGTTGAAAATGATGAGCAGGGGCTGGAGGGATGGCATGAGTTTGGATCCCCAGAGCCCATGTTAAAGAACCAGGGGAGGTGGAGACAGGCAGACCCCTGAGGCCGGCGGGCCTAGCCTTCTTGGTGAGTTTCAGATCAATGGGAGACTCTGTCTCAGAAAACAAAGCAGCTGGCACTTGAGGATAGCATCACTCAAAGTTGACCTTTGGCTTCCACATGCACACACGGGGGTGGGGGCATCATTACATGTAAATCCTTAATTTAAAATCACATTTATTTACATTGTGTGAGGGTCGCGGTTCGCACGTGGAGGTCAGGGGACAACTCTCAGGACTCGGGTCTCACCTTCCACCGTGTGGGTTCCAGGGATCCAACTCAGGTCACCAGGGCTGGGGGCAAGCACTTTTACCCACTGAGGCATCTTGCTGGTCCCATTACATGCAAATTCTTCCTGGCAATCCTTCCCAGCGTGGAGCACAGCTCAGGGTGTGCACTGCGTATGTGGGCTCATGTGCTGGGAGAGAACGCCCCAGCTCAGGCTGGGTTTCCAGGATCCCATCCCCATGGCCCCGTGCCCCAGGTCGGTCACTTGTCTCTCAGTCACTGAGCGGAAGGTCTGGACAGCTCCTGCCATCAGCTGCCCCCTCCCAGGTGAGCCCCACATCCTGCCACCTTCATGTTTTCCGTAGAAACTAGTGTCATTTGACTTTAAGAACCAGGGATATAGAGTGGAGGAGAATGTACTCTGAAGCTCCATTTCTCAGTAAAACAAACAAGCAAAAGAGATTTAAACTCGGGGAGACATACCTCTCCCTGATGGCGTGGAACGGAAGAAGGCAGAGGGAGACAGTCTGAAGTTCGGCTCATACCCACAAGGCAAAGCGTGAATTAACCAATTCAATATATACAGGAGAGATGCCTTGGATAGCTCTGAATTTCCCAGGAAAATGCTTCCAGCTGTGACCCTGGCTTGAGTTGCGGGGCTGAAAGCTGCAGGCCCGTTCAAAGCCCACTTGAGCACACTGACCGGGGAATCTGCACCGTGCCCTGGAGAGTGGGGGTGGGGGGCTGTGAGTCACATCCAGAGGCCAAAGGCCAAAAGGACTCAATCAAGAGTAGACTTCTTATTCCAAAAGACTGTGAGGCCAAAGGATGGTGGGAAGTCTCAGAAGCAGATAAACTGCTGCTCAGAGCGAAGATGGGTAAAGCTAAGCAGAGCCGAGCATTGGGTATATAAGTAGGCACTGACAGAAAGATGCCCGAGGGCCCCGAGGCACCAAGATGCCCTCCTCCCTCCCATCCCTCAGCTCTTCACCCCAACAGGGATTTGAGACAAAGGTTAGGAAAAGAGGAGGGGAAAAAGCAGCAGAGATTCAGGGGGAGGGGGTCCTGCCCAGACGGTCACCACAATCCCTCCCCCCACTTGAGTCCATGGCTGTGAAAGGGTTTAAGAAATATGAAACATAGGAATGCAGTCACATATAGGGGGAAATGCCTTCCCAAGTACGGCCATTAACAGTACTCTTCAGTCTCCTCCCCACCCACAGGGAAATGACCATTAAGCTTATCAGCAGGATCCGTCCTTCCCCAGCATACCAGGAGCCACCCTGTCCCAAGGGGCTAGTCCAAGGGCACAGGTTGACCACGCCCCCCCTGGATCCTGCGA
Organism: Cricetomys ansorgei; assembly: GCA_026225945.1. Taxonomy (NCBI): domain Eukaryota; kingdom Metazoa; phylum Chordata; class Mammalia; order Rodentia; family Nesomyidae; genus Cricetomys; species Cricetomys ansorgei. The sequence goes on from JAMJFZ010001012.1 coordinate 9,652,619, forward strand.
GGCGAAACTCCCGACCAATTAGTCTAACATAGAGAGCTCGGAGCCAATCAGCTGCAGGAGCCCCCATCCCCAGACCCCTTTCCCCTGAACCCGATAAAAGGGCTGGCAGGGAAGGGATCGAGGCCCGCCATGCTCATCGCCTGCGTGGGATAGGCGGGACCCGGACGCACGCCAGTAATCAATAAATGCCTCATGTGTTTGCAGCGGTTCGTGTCTCGTGGTTCCTTAGAAACCCGCCCAGCTTGCCCTAACAGCTGCTCAGCTTTGTCTCAGCTGTGGGAGACAGAGCAAGGATGGAAGAAGTAAGCTCAGAGCCGGGATCCATGGAAGAGCATCCATCCTCAACAAAGACCAGGTGATGCCTTAGGGTGAGCAGTTCTCAAAGTGACCCCAGTAAAAATGTCAGGGCAATGTCCCCAAAGCACAGGGTAGACCACACAATAGCTTCTCAGTAGGGACAGTGCTGTTGTGACCATCCTGGTCCTTCTAATGCAAGAAAGGCCACAGAGCCCAGGGTAGAATCCCCTGTAGAGGGCGGGAGAGGTAACCCAAACTGTTTTTTCTCTTTTCTTCCCCCCTCTCTATCCCCCTTTGTTCCTCCTCCTCTCTTCCACTTCCTCCTCCTCCTCCCTCTTCTTTTGGTTTTTCGAGACAGGGTTTCTTTGTGTAGACCAGGCTGGCCTCAAACTCACAGAGATCCACCTGCCTCTTCCTCTCCGTGCTGAGATTCAAGGTGTGCGCCAACACCACCTGACTTTTCTTCTTTTTCTTGAGAAAGGGTCTCATGTAGCTCAGGCTAGCCTGAAACCCAAGCAGCAAGAATGACCTTGAGTTTCTAATCCTCCTGCTGTACCTATGGGATCACAGACATACAGACGCATGCTTCGACTGTGCAGTGTTAGGGACGGGACCAGGGTGTGGTGGCTGATCTTATGTCAACCTGATACACAAACGAGATATCTGAAAGGAGGGAACCTTAACTGAGAAAATACTTCCATAAGGTCCTGCTGTAAGGCATTTTCTTAATTAGTTATTGGTGGAGTGGGGCCCAGCCCATTGTGGGTGGTCGCCTCCCTGGGATGGTGGCCCTGGGATCTGTAAGAGAGCAGGCTGAGCAAGCCACGGGAAGCAGGCCAGAAGCAGTGCTCCTCCACGGCCTCTGTGTCGGCTCCTGCCTCCAGGATCGTGTCCTGTTTGAGTTCCTGTCCTGACTTCCTTTAATGATGAACCCTGCTGTGGAAGTGTAAGCTGATAGACGCTTTCCTCCCCAGGTTTCCTGGTCAAGGCGTTTCATCGGGACGGGAACCCTGACTAAGACACAGGGCCTCATGTCTGCCATGCAGGTGCTCTGCCAACTTAGCTATGAGTACAATCCTAACAGGCTATGTGCCGCAGTCCCAAGGTGCAACGCTCTTCCCTTTGTTGGCCCCTTTGTGGCCAATGAGCTGCAGGGATTCGTCTGACTTGGCCTCCCCACTGCTGGGATCACAGAGGCATTGGCTCTAGGGCTCCAACTCAGGTGTTCATGATTGCATGGCAATCCAGCCATCCCCCAGCCTCTTTGTCTTTCCACAGGGTCCCTCTACATTTATGAGGATGGTCTGGAATTCACAATGTAGCCCAGGCTGCCTTGGTCCTCCCGGCTCACCCCTCCCTGAGCTGGATTACAGACAGACAGCCCACCTGGCTCCTCTGACTGTGAGGTTCAAATTTTTATTCAGAATATGCGATGCTGACTCTGAGGTTCCCAGTGAGCAACACTGGAATGTTCCTGGTATGGGCCAAGCCCTGGGATGTTCAGGGTCCCCTCCCAAAGCCCTTTCCAAGACAGCTGGAATGTCTGAATTGGCTTAAGAAAAGAATTCAAAAGCTGAACTTGCAAAGCCTGGGACCAAAGGCAAGCAGGAGAATGGGGGATGGGGGTGGGGGTGGCGAGCACCCGTGGTTCCTGTTTGCTTCAGCAATCAAGGGGATGAGGGTGAGGGAACTCAGCAGCCCCCTCTCTTCCTCAGCTCTGCGGCGGTGGTAGGGGTAACAACTGTTAGACTTCTCTACCCTCTACCCTGTGGACGATGCCTGCTGCCTGTTACACAACTCCAAGGCACAGGGATCTCTCTAAAACGTCTTAGATCCTTCAGGATGGTTCCGAGCGGTTCTCAGAATGGAGGCTACATCCAGGACTTGTCTTCTGCTACCTTGGGCGGGAGACAGGGTGTGCTCTGGTCCCAGGACTTGAGAGCATAGAACCTGTACGGCCTGTACTGAACTAACTAACTAGTGAATGTGAGAAGAGTTCTCTGCTCCCTTGCCTGCCCCGATTCGTCTGGAGCTTTCCTAACTGTCAGCACACAAGCATCTACTCCTTGTTACATATGTAGGGGTGTGCTACAAAATACCTCCCGGGCTGCCAACAACTACCGTTATCCAGTCTAAAGATGTCTGAAATGGTCCTTTAAAACAGTATCACACAGGGGAGATGGGTCAGACAGTCATGTGCCCACCATGCAAGCATGAGGACTTGGGGTGCAATGAGGTGCACCCCAACACCCATGTAAAAAGCCAGGCATGTACGGAGTCAGGCTTAGTGGCACACACCTTTAACCTCATCACTCGGGAGGCAGAAGCAGGTGGACCTCTGAGTTCATGGCCAGCCTGGTCTACGGAGTGAGTTCCAGGCTGTTCCAGGGCTACACAGAGAAACCCTGTTTCAAACAAACAAAAGACCCAAGGACTGTGGCCTTGTAATCCCAGCATTGGGAAGGTGAAACAGGTGGATTCCTGGTGCTCAGAGGCCAGCCAGCCTAGCTGAATCAGCAAGCTGCAGGTTCCAGGAAGAGACCTTGGCTCAAAAAAAAAAAAAAAAAGCTGGACAGAAAGGAATGACACCCAAGGCCAAGGTCGGTCTCTGGAGGCCACACACATGTATAACACCTGTGTCCTGGGAGAAGAAAAGGACTAAATTAAAAGAAACTGCACAGTCAGAATCAAGGGAAAGTTCTTGGGTTCTGATGAAGAAGAAGAGGAGAAAGACAAAGAGAAAAAGAAGGAATGAAGGGGGAAGAGAAGTATCTAGGGCTGGGGCTGGAGGGATGGCTCAGAGATGGCTCTTGCAGAGGACCCAGGTTCAATTCCCAGCACCTGCATGCTGGCTCACAACCATCTGCAACTCCAGTTCCAGGAGATCCGATGCCCCCTTCTGGCCTCCTTGGCTACCAGGCATGCAAGTGATGCACAGACCTACGGGCAGGCAAATAACCTATACACGGAAAATAATAATTTTTTAATTAAAGAAAAAAAAAACAAAACAGAAGCATCGAGAGCTGGAGAGAAGGCTCGGTAGTTAAGAGCACTGACTACACTTGCAGAGGATCCAGGTTTGATTCCCAGCACCCACATACTGGCTCCGTGCCTCTGAGGGCACCATGCCTTCATGCTGTTAAGGTACACACATGCAGACACTTGTACACATAAGTTTTCTTTTTTTTTTTAAGCCTTAACTAAAAAAAGAAAGAAGCATTTAAGAGTGAAGGGCCTGATGGCTGCACATTGCTTTCAAATGGCTGGGCTAATGCTATACACACAGATGGCCAGACACTAGACAGCCTCAAAGCAAATATAGCGTGATGCTAACAACTGTTAGGTGCAGCTGGGGGACCGCAGGGCTCGATGATCTTCATGATTAAAATTGCTCCTGATAGAGATGGCGAGATGGCTTCGGTGGGTAAGACCCTTCAGCTCTGTCCTCCTCCCTAGTCTAACAACTAGGCCACCCCTCTCTCCTTCCTCCCAGGGTCGCCGCCACAGATACCTTCCCCGTCTCCTGCGTCACGGATGGCGGGGCATTACAAAGAGAACAATGAATCGTCAGAGTTATGAACAAAGTCAAAAGTAGGCCTGGTGCTCACAACCCAACTCCCCGGCCCTGTCCTGTGTATTTCTGGATGCCCATGATGGTTAATCTCTTTGGGTTTTAGTATGTAACCCTGTTTGGCTTGGGACTCCCAGAGATCTCTCCCTTGCCTCTGCCTCCCAAGTACTGGGTGTAACCTGCGATGAGGAATCCAGACTGTCAACTTGACAAGGTCTAGAATCCTCTAGGAGACAGAGCTCCAGGTGTGTCTGTGAGTAGATTGGGCTAAGTAAGGTGGGACCTTAGAGCACCCTGAGTGCGGGTGGCATCCAACCGTGGGCTGGAGTCCTGGGCTGAACAGAAAAAAGAGACATGAGCACCAGCATGCATCTCTCCGTTCCCGACTGTGGATGCCGTGTGACCAGCTGCCCTGTGCTCTGGCTGCCGTGCCCTCCCTGCCATGACGGACAGCACCTACAACTGTGAGCCAAAAGCCCCTCCTCCCGTAAGTAGCTTTTGCCAGGCATTTTGTCACAGCGACAGGAAACGTAACTAATGCGGTGCTGGGGATTTAGACCCTTGTGGCTGATTTGCTTCCAGCCCAGTCAGAGGATCCTTCCCACCACACCCTGTGGTGGTTTGAATGAACGGCCTCCATAGGCTCATATGTTTGAGTGCTTGGTCCCCAGCTGGTGGAACTGTTTGGGAAGGATTAGGAGGTGTGGCCTTGTTGGAGGAGGTGTGTCACTGGGAGGTGGGCTTTGGAGTGTCAAAAGCCCATGGGCTATCTCTGTCTCTCTCCCTCTCTAGAGCTTGTGGATCAGATGTGAGTTCTCAGCTACTGCTCCAGCCCCATACCTGCCTGTCTGCCGCCTCAATTTCCCACCATGATGGTTATGAACTAACTGTCTGAACCTGTAAGCAAGCCCCCATTAAATGCTTTCTTTTATAAGTTGCCTGGGTCGTGGTGACTCATCACAGCAGTAGAAAAGACAGACATTGCCTCCGTCTGCTGGTATCCTTTCCTGCTTCCATTGATTTCCTCTGGCCACTGAGAGCAAAAGATGACCAGTCGCCACCGCAGAAATGAACACATGCAGCACACTGGTGCACGCTCCCTGCCCCACCCCGATCCTGGGGTAAGCATTCCATCATTCATTCAGGGAACTCTGGGGTGCTGTGAGCACCTCCTTTTATATTCCCATGCCCTGACTCCACGCCCCCCCCCCCCCACCTCATAGTGGGATGTTGTTTGGAGATGAAATCTTCCAAGAGGTGGCTAAAGTACAATGAGGTCTTTAGGGTGGGACCGGATGCACCGTGTCAGCGCACTGTGTCAGCGATCTGCGTAAGAATTTAGATACACACACAGACACCAGGAACATGAGCAGCCGGGGGGGAACCAAGGGAAGAAAGCAGGACAAGGCGGAAAGGCCACAGAAGAAACTGGATCTGGGGCAAGGCAGACGGCTCAGCGGGTAAAGTACTTGCCAAGCAAGAACAAGAACCTACTTTTGGTTCCTAGAACCAAGTAAAAATGCAGGGTACGGAGGCGTGTGTTTGTAATTCCGGCACTGTGGAGGCGGATCTCAGGGCTCAGAGGACAGCCTGCCTGCCTGTCTCAGAAAATGAGATGGATGGTACCTTAGAAAAGACACCTGAGGTTAACCTCTGGCCTCTATGGGCGTGTGTGCAAGTGCCCGTGCCCACACGCGCACAAAATAGTTGCTAAAAATGTTTAGAAAGGCAAACATATTATCAAGAAATCTGTGATCCTAGAAAAAGCAGGGGCCCTATGTAGGGAGGAAGATGGTGTCCTGTCCCTATCTATATGATGAGAGGTGGTAAGCCCTGTGTTCTGTGAGCTGGGCTTGGCTGCCCCCTGGCTGGGGCTCACTGTAATGATTGTCCTGTTCTGAGAGTCTGAGGGGAGAGAGGAGAGGGATACAGAGATAGAGAGAGAGAAATATATATATATACATATATATATATATATATATATATATATATATATAGAGAGAGAGAGAGAGAGAGAGAGGGAGGGAGAGGAGGGAGGGAGGGAGGGGAGAGAGAGAGAGAGAGAGAAAGAGAGAGAGCTGGCTTTAATATAAATGTCCTTCTGAGGAAGCCCAGCCTCTGGAGCTACCTGGAGCTGGTGCGGAAGCTGCCATCTCATGCACCCACCCTGAGGCTGTCACAGGGACACATGTGTGCTCCCTCACACAAAACTGAGGTGGCTGGAGAGACAGCTCGGCGGTTGAGAGCACTGGCTGCTCTTCCAGAGGTCCTGAGTTCAATTCCCAGCAACCACATGGTGGCTCGCAACCATCTAAAATGCGGTCTGATGCCCTCTTCTGGCATGCACGTGTACATGCAGGTAGAGAACTCACATACCTAAATAAATACATCTTAATAAATAATAAGATAAAAAAATAAAACCGAAGTGAAGACTGCAAGGCGTGCCTTGGGGGACTGGTCACCATCTTCTACAGTGACCATCTCCAGGGCGGACCCCAAGCACCAACTACCTCCACCCTGTCTGATATGGAAATGCCAGTTTGGGCCAAGGGTATAGTTCAGTGGTGGGGCGCTAGCCATCGCCACTGTGTTCTGATGAGAAGCAGCTTCGGGATGCAAGCATTCACTGTGGGCCGGGTTTGGAGGGAACAGGCCGGCATCATGGAGGGTATGGTGGCGGGAGATGAAGGACAAGAAGTAGGGCCACTATAAACATCAGGCCTGCCCCTCAGAGGATCACTTCCTTCAGCAAGGCCCAACTTTCCCAAAGGTTCCAGTGCTCCCCAAATGGGGCCACTGAGCTGGGAACCTCATACTCAAACATGTGGCCCCTGTGAGACGTTTTATATCCAAACCAGTAAGTCTTTGACTCTTGTTACAACACTGAAAAAAAAAAAGGTAGTAAGAAGGAGGGGGGAGAAAAAAGAGAGAGAGAGAGAGAGAGAGAGAGAGAGAGAGAGAGAGAGAGAAAGAAATAGGAAGGGGAAACCCCAGTTGGCTCAGAGAACCCATCTGATTTCTAATCACAGACTTGGGAGTCCCTCATGACCCCTCCAGCGTCCCAAAGGCCCTGAGTGCCAGACTAGGTACCTCTGAGTTGGTCCAATCCCTGCCCTTCCTTAGGCTGAGCAAGCGTCTTTTTTGTCCTTGAGAAACACGTCTCTAAAAAGCACCTTAGTAGGAAGTGAGCTGCGGCTGTCTCAGCTTAGCCTGAAAGCCTTCCCACCTGGTGGGAAGAAGGGAGGTGGACCACACTGCGCCCAGAGGGTGCTGTTTTCTGTGGAGAACGAATGGGACAGGCCAGACTCAGGGTGACAGAGGGGCACAGTGCAGAGCAGGGGCCAGCAGAGGGGCGTGGCTGCTCGATGCTGGGACCAGGGGGCTGAGGTCTGGCTCAGGAGGCACAGAGGAGCCAGAAACACCCAGGGTTTCTATAAACTGAGCCTGGGAAAATTCAGGGGAGAACAGAAGGAGATCTGGGTGAACTGCCCTCAAAGCACTCTCATGGGGAATCTCTTAAAACAAAAGGTCCCTAAAGGTGCTAACACAGAGCCCAGATGCCAGTGGGAGCGAGAAGATACTGTAGGACTTCTTCCTGGTTTGTCAATTTTCTTTGGGGACCATGGTCTCCAGATGGCAACACCGGTCACTTCCACTCAGAGACCACTGGAGACGTCAGTCTCCTCTTGCAACCACGAAACCCCAGGAGCTAGGTGTGGAGGGAAGTCAGTGCCTCGGGCACAAGAGCATCCCGCGGACAACAGCTGTAGCCTGTCCCTGCTCCCCTTGGTCTGGAAAGCGCCTCCTCTCTCTAGACTAGGAGATGAACGAGGGTGACAAGGTCATTCCCAGCAGCCCCCCTTTCTCATCTACAGTACCATCTCCAGGGGAGGGTACTTTAAAATATTTTTCCTTTCGGAGGCGGGGTCTGGATATGTAGGAAGACTAACCTCAAATTCGCCACCCTTCTACGTCAGCTCGTCGAGTGCTATGATTCCAGATGTGTCACATGCCTGGCTCCATATAGTGTGTGTGTGTGTGTGAGAGAGAGAGAGAGAGAGAGAATACGTAGAGGCCAAAGAACAACTTCTGATGTCATTCCACAAGGAATCAGCCACCTTTTTAGTCTTTGAACTTAAAAATGCTTATTACATTTATTTATATGTGTGTATGTGTGTATATGTGTACATATGTGTATGTATGTATGTATGTATACGTGTATGTGTGTACATGTGAGTATATGTATATGTGTGTACATATGTATGTGTATGTATGTGTATGTGTGCACGTGTGTATGTATGTGTACATATGTATGTGTAGATGTGTATGTGTGTACATACATATGTGTGTGCATGTGTGTGTGTGTGTGTGTACAACATATGTGGAGCACAGATGACAACCTGCAGGAGTTGGATCTCCTTCTAATATGTGGATTCTGAACCCAGTTGCCAGGCCTGGGCTCAGGCACTGCCCCTGCTGAGCCACCTCACCTGTTACACTATTTTATTTTTGAGGCAGGGTCTCTCACTGGCCTGTAGCCTGCCAAGTAGGCTCAGCCGACAGGTTAGTGAGCTCCAGGGGTCCTTCTGTCTCTGCCTCCCAGCACTGGGACTTCAGACACATGCTGCCGCACCGGATTTCTTACGTGGATGCTGAAGATCTGAACTCCGGCCCTCATGCTTATGTGACAAGCATGTACCAACCAAGCCATCTCTCATCCACCCACGAAATATTTTTAGACCACAATTAATAGTGGGAAGCTGAAGCTGCACAGCAAACGTAAGGTAAGGTCTACTACAGTCCCCCCAGAGTGCTGGATCCCTCTCCCCCCAATGCAGTCCTCTCTAGGCTGCCACAGAGCAGGCTGAAGAGCCTGGCAGTCAAGAGCAGACACAGATCCTGAGCTCCGGGACTGCAAACAGAAGCAGCACCTGACGCTCCATGGGAGCCTAGGGCTCACGTCATATGTGACAGTCAGCACTGACACCACCGCGACTCAGACAGCACCCACGCAGCCTCCCGCTGCTCTGCACCTGTGGCCCTGCTCACCTGGCGCACCCCCACTCTCTGGTGCACCCCATGCTCCCAGGTCTGTGAAACTAGGCAGTGGAGTTCAAACAGAAACCCCGGGAGCTGAGCAGGTGGTTTGGCAGCGGCTTCCTATAGAGCCACAGTTACAATCGTTTTCAGTGTCACAGGCGCCACCCTGTTCACAGCTGCTGCCGGACGAGCCCATGAGAGCAGAGCTCTTCATCTCTGTGGCTTGCTTCTGTCCTCAGCCCTGCTGGTAGAGCCTGGCTTCAAGTATCTGTCGGTTTGTCATTTGTCTAATATTTAAGTCCCACCGGGGAGCTGAGATGCCTATGGTAAAATCCCAGCGATGGGGGCAGGAGCCACTGTCCTTTCTGCTCTGGCTTCTGAAAGGTTGGCCTTGGTTTGGGGGAGCAGGGCTGTGGCCCTGCAACTTAGCAGTGGCTCTTACTGTCCTTCAGTAAGGGGCTGGCATCAGTAGATGCGGTGGAACACCGACATCTGGGTCAGCTGCTGGTTGTACGGAAATTCCTTCTGTTGGTCACGCACATGCTTCGCTCTGTGAGTCTGGAACAAAGGCCTGGAGCAAGGGCTCTCAGCCAGGGATGGGTGTGAAGCCCAGGAGATGGTGACAACGCCTTGAGATGTGTTTGGTTATTACTGTTGGGAGTCCACTCCCCATACGCAGTGAGCAGAGGCTGCTGATGTTGCTGAAGGTCCTACCACCTGGAAGGCACACAGCTGAAATGGTCATGGTGCCCGATTTGGATAACTTGCCCACGAGCACCCGGTGCGAGCAGCTTCTCGCCTGCTTTTCCTATTCTGATTCATGATAAAACTCCAAATGAAAATAAACAGAAGCAACTGGAACGTTAAACCTCCTGGATGTCCTTCAGCTGGTGGCATCTCAAAACAGCTAGGCCGGGCGTAGGATATGCTTGCGGCCCTCCTGGGAATGAGGCCTCTGGCTGCCTCCTGCCCCCTCGCCCACTGAACCCACCAAGGGGCTTTCATGTGACTTTTGTTTGTTGTGTAGCAGAATGAGCGATGTTTGCAGGCACCTGTATCCATGGCCCAGAAACAAAGCCTCATTAGGAGAGGCTGCTTTCTGCAGAGGGGTTATACACACATGGCTCTTCTGAGCAGTCATCCAGGACACTCACTGGGCCATAGGAGGTGGCAGCAGGCAGAGGAGGGTCCCTGATTTGTCCCGTGTGGCTGCGGGTGGGGGGGCTGTGTTATAGTGATGAGTGTGAGAGTTCTGCTACTGTGACAAATGTCCGAGGTAAATCAACCTAGTAAGAAAAATGGTTTATTTTGGCTCATGGTTTCAGAGGTTTCAGGCCATAGTTGCTTGGCCCTGTTGTTTTGAGCCAGTGATAAGGCAACACACCATGGCAGGCTACATGATATAGGAAGCTTGTCCACACCATGGAGTCAAGGAAATGAAGGCAGGGACAGGCAGGGGCTGGGTTTCACTGTTCCCTCCAAGGAGTCACTATCATTAGCCTAATTTCTCCCACCAGGTCCCGTCCCCAGTGACCTCACTTCCTCCTACGAGGATCCACTTCCTGCAATGCCCTAACTCCTCCCACTAGGTCCCACTTCAGGGTCACTAGGTCCCTCCTCCTAAATGTTCCATCTCCTCCTAAGAGCACCGCGGGCAGGGACTTCCACCAATATACGGATACCCAGGGAATATTCCAGACCTGAACTGCAGCAGACAGGATCAGAGGTCACTTCCTAGTGAAGCAGAAACCCCAGGGGGCAGAAGGCCTCCCTGGCCTGGGAAGGGGCATTTCAGGAGAGCCAATGCAAGCCATAGACTGTTCTAAGTCCCTACTTACATCTGTGTAGAGATGTCTACCTGTGCTGGAGGAGCTTGGCCTAGGGCTGCGCAGAACCTCACATTAACAAGTAGATCTAGAACCCCGCCAGAGGAGAGAAGTCTGTTTGGGAGGCCTTGCAAGTCCTGTGAGGAAGAAAGACTGAGTTCAGTCAGAGCCAGTAACTAGACATTTACTCTTCATCACTGATGATGAAGACACGTTCACAGGGGCAGGAGCCACAAAGAATTGGAGATTGAAGCTCTTCCCAATTATGGGGAATTTCCTTCCCAGTGGAGAGAGCGACATTGCTGTGCACTGCAAAGGTAGGTAGCCTCTCCTGCTCTACTTCGGAGTCCGTCCTGTCTGACCCACTTCGGTGAGTCCCGCCGAGAGGGGGAACCCACTGCCCGCTGTGGCAGACGAAGAGCTGTGTAGAAGCCCCCACAGCCAGGCAGCCTATCCTGGTGCCTATCTGGGAAGAAGTTATGTCAAAGGGGTAGTGGGTCCTAGTTGAAAGAAGTTAATTCATTGGGGATAGGACCTGGTGGGTGAAAATAAGGTGCCAGCTCAGACCTGGTACCACACTGTTTATGTCCCCACCCCACCCCCACTCCCGCCAAGAAACAAAAAACCAAAAACCAAACAACCAACCAAACTCATGTCTACCAGGAACCTGTGAGTATGACCTCAGCGGGAACAGAGTCTTTACAGATATGATATAATAAATGAGATCACACCAGGGAGTGACTAACTTTAAGAATCCTAAGTCCTGGACCCAAAGACACATAGGCAGAGGGAAGACAGCTGTGTGACAAGGGACATAATATCTGGAACATTTTAGCTGCAAGCCACACAAGGCCATAGAGTAACAGATCCCTGTCAGGACCCCAGAGAGCATGGTGCTGGCCACTGCTGGGTGCTGGGGACTGCTGGTCTCTGGGGTGGAAAGCACAATGGTCACTGTTCTGAGCTACTCATCAAACGGAGCCTGACCGTAGCAGCCACAGGCCACTTTAGGACGACTTAAGGCCTTGATCCCTGGTAGTATGACCAAGCTGTGGGGAGCTCAGGAGGGACAGCAAGACATGCCAGTGGAGGCCAGACAAGGGTCTGGGGATGGGGCTGGTGTCGGACATGACGATGTCCCTAGCGGCACCCACAGAAGCCTCACACACACTGGCTCCTGGCCTCTGCCAGTTTACAAGCCTGATTCCCTGGGTACTTCTGTGCACTGCCCCATCTCCTTCCAGATGTTTCCTGCCCTCAAGTCGGCCTGCTCATCTCTGTTCTGACAGTTAGCATCCATGACTCATCTAAAACATCACACAAATAATTCAGGATGCTCTGTGCGCACAGACAGCTAGGAGGAATTTCTCCAGTTCCCAGATGGACATCCCCCTCAAGTGTCCATGAGTTTCCAAGGAGCAGCAACCATGACAGGAACCTCTCACTGCTGGTTAGCGATGGGTGATCAGTGACAACCGCTAAAACCATGCACGTCTCGGGACTTTTTTCTTTTGAGACAGGGTCTTACTATGTAGCTCTGGCTGGCCCGGAACTCACAACAAGCAATCCACCTGCCTCTGCCTCCCGAGTACTGGGATTAAAGCTATCGCTTGAAAGCTTTATTTACTAAAATGAACTTTTGAATTTCTGAGACATGCAATTTAGAATATATCATCTATTTTGACTGCTGTTAGGCATTAAAGTGCCCCCAAACAGTAGACGTATCTTTAGATATTTGCTCACTTAATCACAAGATTAAAAGTTAATCCAGGGTCTAGAGAGATGACTCAGTGGTTAAGAGCACTGGCCGCTCTTACGGAGGACCCGGGTTCGATTCCCAGCACCCACACGATGGCTCACAAGTATCTATAACTGTAGTTCCAGGGAATCTGATGCCCTCATCCGGCTTCTGGGTGCATCAGGTACCCACATGGCATACAGACATACATGCAGGCGCAACACCTATACACATTCAAAACAAACAAACAACAAAACAAACAAAAAACCCAAGTTAATCCAGGGAGGCTGGTTCTGGCACTGCATCTTGAGATGCAGAGATAGGACTGCTTTTGTGAGGCCAAGGGCAGGCAGGGCTACAGAGTAAGATGGTGTCTCAAAAGACACAAACAACTGATTAAATTCTAAGAAAAATGGTTGTGTGTAAGATCTATCTATAGGAGTTTACACGCCAGTGAAATGGCAGAGGTGGAATCCTCAGAGTGAACCACGACCACACCCAGCATGGAGAGCAGAGGGTGCAGCTCCGGCCAGCGGAGCGAGGAGAGCTCCAGCCTGGAGAGGCCACCAGGACTGCCACATCAGAGACAGAAAGTGCACACAGAACCTAAGCTGAGCCAGCCTCTTAGGGAGCTCACTCCATCTCCGTGGGGGTTGGGGTTGGGGGGAGCCTGTTTCCTGCGTCTCCCCACACGCACATTTGCTATGCCGTACTTGTGGAGGTCCGAGAACAACTTGTGAGAGTCGCTTTCCTCCTCCCACCGCGTGGGTCTCAGGGATCGAACTTGGGTCCTCAGGCTTGGTGGCCAGGTTTGCACATCCTGCTCTGCTGCCAACATCCACAGCAGCAGAGGAAGGACAGGAGGTCTCTAAGAGCTGGAGGAGGCAGTGTCTGCACAAAGGGTCACGGGCGAGCTGGAGATGCGGAGACTTCCCTTCTGACTTACAAAGCAGACCGAACCCTCTGCCCTTCATCTTCTATAAGCAAATGCAGACCGAGACGATGCCAACCAGAGCTGCATTTGGGAACTGCACCAGGCCTGGCACACAATTCGCTCACCCATGCTGTGAGCAGCGCTATTATTATCCCTGTTTCGTAGTGAGGGAAACTAAAGTCTTTCATCCATTCTGCCAGGGTGCTGGATCCAAACCCAGGGCCCTCACTGATGAAAAGGAGATTTTTTTTTTTTTTTTAAAGGGGAGTAAGCAAAAAGTTTTTTTTTTTTTTTTTCAAGGAAGCATTTGGCCTTAAACTTAATAGGTAGGGAGGGTGATGCTTACGTTGTGGACTTAGGTAAATCAGTCTATTAACGAACAGGCCTGAAAGCCCTCCCTTGTTTATTTATTCTGTATTCTGGAAATCTATTTTAAGTGACTAACACCATTTCTCTCAACAAAGGTGGAAACAAAGACTTGAAGTCATTTGCTCGCCACTGCATTTATTTTTATGAGTCACACTTTGCCTGCTGGTGTTTAATTTCAAGAATGTTTGGGTGGGGCTGGAGAGGTGGCACATCGGAGAAGAGCGCTTGCTGCCCTCTCAGAGGACCTGAGTTTGGTTCCCAGCGACCATATCTGGCTGCTCGCCACAGCCTGTAACTCCAGCTCCAAGGGATCTGACACCCTCTTCTGGCCTCCGTGAGCACCTGCATGTGTGTGCACACATATACAGAGATGCGTTCAGGAAGACGTGTCTAGGATGTGGGTGCGGTGGCACACATCTGAGGCAGGAGGATCGTGGATCTGAGGTCTGAGCTACAGGATGAGAGCCTGTCTCTGAAAAAAACAGAAAACTACAACTATGGAAGATGTGACCTGTCCCTGACGCAGGAAGAGAAGCCCTCCCAGACAAACTGGGCAGCACTCTGGCCTAGGGTAAGAGGCGGGCTAGGTCCTGGGAAAGAGACCTCCCTTCCCCAGTTCTCATCTCTGATGGCCCTGCTTGCTTTCAGCAGGAATCCCCCAAGCAGGCTGCTCCTCCCCAGGATTTTCTACCCACTGACCCCTCTGTCTGCTCCCCAGCCACCTTCACAGAATTCAAAGCATTGGGTCTGGATCTTATCACAAGGGTGCAAAACATCAGGGTGATGCTTTTCTGTAACAGGAGAAGCCACCAAGATACTTCCCAAAAACATACAATGCAAAGGTCTTTGTCTTTAAAAACCAAACTTCAAAATAAGAGTGCTCCAAGAACGGTCCAGAACAAGCCACCTTCCTCTCCGCTCCTTAGATGGTCCTGTCCACTCCCTTGGTGTTCAGAGCTCACCCTCAGTCATTCTTCACTGCCACCCCAGTGCAGAACCCAGTGTCATCTCCCAGATGGGTGCCAAGGGGCACCCTCTGCTCTCCCAGCCTCCCCAGTGCAGCCCCAGCTCCTGCACCGGTCCGCAGGAATGCCGCCCACATTCCTCAGCTCTGGACTCACTACTTTTCAGCCTCCCTAAACATATCTGTGTTCCAGAACCTTCCAGCTCCTTCCCCTTGTTCCCGATATTACCGCTCTTGGGTGGTGCCCACACCGGCTGCCACCCACCTGGAGGTCTCCTATTGTGCCAGAGGCGGCAATTGTTCCATTTCTGTGCCGCCCCCGCGTGTGGCACAATGCCTGAGACTCAGTGGGTATTCGGTAAACACTGAACAACGGAACAAACATTGACGTTAAATACTACAGAAGAAGAAACACCAGGGGGAGGAATCTTAAGACTTACTTCCTGCAGGAACATTGTGTTTCCTTGCAGACTCAAGAGCTGAAATCCTACGAAGTGAACAAGCGCCCCCTTGTGGCTGCATCCGGTAGTGCAGCACTGAAACAGTGATGAAAATATCTCAGCTGTGAACCCGTAAGGTCACAGGGCTCAGTAGCAGACATTAGCTGAGTGACAGACAGGAGCTATGGACACCACAGGGGACTCTGACCAGTTATCTTACATTTATATTAAAAGAGATGTTAGAAAGGTGACAACCAAGAGCCTTGTGGGCAGCTTGACAGATGCCTATAACGCCAGCACACAGCCCTGCACAGGGATGCCCACGGTAGCTCTATTCAAGATGGCCAGGGGGAAGCCAGCTCCCAAGTGCCCACTCTGGGAATGGACTAGTAAGTGGCATTAGGCGGTGACCCAGCAGGACTCATGCCCAGCAGGGTGACCAGCAGTAAAAAACCATGCTGCATGAAAAGCCTTACAATTCTAGTTCTTGCTTAGAAACGGGTTCTCCTCCCTCTCTCTTTCCCTCCTCTCTCTCTCTAGCTCAGGCTAGACTTGAACTCATGACTTTTTGCCTCAGCCTTCTAAAGGTTAGGAATATAGACAGGCAAGTGCTCATGGTGGGACCAGGGGCCAGATCTACCCACATTCTTGGTAAAGTTCTTCAGTTGTCCTGACATTTGAGATGGCGTCATGCCAAAACTGTGGGGCAGCCATGAGAAAGGAATTGGAGGCATTTGAATACAGACTGGGTATTTGGCGACTGACGGAATTGTGATGTCATATCTGTGATCTTGCTGGTGTTATGCTGATAAGAAAATGACCTTAATTTTGGATGAGCGCACTGAAGTATTTAGAGGTGTCTTAGCTTGTCTAAAGTACACTTCGGAATACTCTGGGAAGAACAGAAAGTTAAGTTGGGTGGTAGAGGCAGCGCAGACCTGTAATCCCAACACTTGGGAGGCTGAGGCAGGACCCTGACCCAGCAGGGCCCACAATGGCCCTTCTTCCTGCTCCAGGACCATCCTTATGTTTTCTTTTTCAAAGTTCTATCTGGGCTGGGAAATAACTCAATGGGTAAAGTACTTGCATTGCAAACTGGAGGGCCTGAGTTCAAATCCCCTAGCTCTATATACAGCCGGGCACCAGAGCATGTGTCTGTGGAGCCAGCTCCCCCGACTTCTCTCGCACACAAGGTGATATCTCTTCAGTTAACTCTATGGGTTACAGGTTTGTAATTTGCTAATGTGGTTGTGAGATCCCATTGTGAGTGGTCAGAGAAGAGCGAGTGTGCAAATAAGAAGTGCACAGAGCAGTGGAGGGTCCAGGAAGGGTTGGAATAGGCTGAGTTTGAGCCCCATCCTGGTCTCCAGCCCCTCGGGTCAGGATAGGTCCTGCCTGCCAGATGGAGTTCAGTTTGAAGTGCACAGCAGTCTCTGGCAAGGCAAGCCCTCCCCAGCTGCAGGACTCAAGTTGGCGTGAAACCCTGGGGCCAGAAGATGCTCTGACACACCCCCTCATCCTCAGTGCACGTCTGAGAGAACACTCTATACTGGAGCTGCCCTCAGGGATGAATGCTGGGGGCTCTGGATCACACCAGGAGTCCGCTAAGGCCCCACACAGCTCCCTCCCCACATTGCCTAAGCCCTCCAAACCCCAACAATATCCACGGCCTTGCGTTTCCACAGATAGACACTGTGATGTCATTCTGCAAGTCTTTCAGAACACGTGGTCTTCAAAGAGACAGTGGAAGCACACTGGGAACCCGTGAGCAATGCAAGTATCCAAGTCTCCCGGCACCCAGCCCCCCCACCCCCGGCCCCCCTCTGACCCAGTGAGTCACATCTTTGGGGGCGGGACCAGAGAGCTGTGTCTTCTTGAGTCCCTAGAAAGATGCATATTGGCCATATCCTCTGTCCCAGTTACACTTTCTCACTGAACCAGGCAGGCAAGCGCCCACACATCCCTTAGCGCCCTTCTAGAAGAAACATCTCATGGTTCTCTGGCTCTTTACGGATTCTCCCCCGCTTACCTCTGAAGCACTTTGATGGTATTTCTCTGGTGGTTCCTGCTATTTGGTTGCCAGTCTTTCTTCCCCAGCGGAGGAGGAGGCCATTATCCTCTGTACTCCAGCCCCTGTCAAAATGCTGCTCTCCTCTTGCAGATCGACACCTGGAAGTGAGAGCCCCATCACAAGGCAGGCTCGGGGTGCCTGGATTTTAGCTAGCGCTGCCCCTTACTCTGAAAGTCACCAACGCTCTACCCAGTTGCTGGCACTCCTGGGGCTATTTCTTCTGCCATTGGTGGAAGGATGCTACGCGGGCAGAGGCCTCATGCTCTACCACAAACAAGGGCCAAAAAGCTCCATACGCTGCAACCTGCAGAGGAGCACGTCTAACCACTGGGTGCTGGAACTTTCCCTGTCCCAGGCTGCAGCTGTTCTCTAAGCTAAGGAGACACAGAGCTTTGATTCTGTCCTCTTATGTTCCTCTTTGTCAGTTCTTCATCTGGTCACCAATGAGCTGGTCGGGAAAAGGAATGAAGAACCATTTTGATTTGCTGGAACATATACTCGGGCTTTTGAAAGGCAAAAGGAATGATGATGGTGGCTGCAGGGATGGCTCAGTGGCCTAAAGCAAGTGCTGCTCATGTGGTGACTCATGCCAAGGACTGGAGTTCGCTCCCCAGAACCCACCTCGAGCGGTTCACAAACCCCTGTAAACCCCAGCTCCAAGGAGTCACTGGGTGTGGTGGTACCTGCTGGGGGTCTCATCACTTCCTGGATTGCTGCAAGCACTAGGCCGGCCTGGGCACCATCCCTGAGGTATTTCCCCAAGGTGCAGGATGGACACCAACTCGCTGTACCTGGAGGAATGGCACCCTGCCTTCGCCCACAGCCTCCCCCCCCATCATGTGACGCACGGTCAGGTCTGTCTTGTGCGGTGTCCCCCACTGCTCTCCGCAGTGTTCGTATTTAACTTTGTCACATTAAACCATGACTTATTGTGTGGTCTTAAAACAGACAACCCTCCCTCCTCCCCCAAAAGGCAACCATAACTTAACTTGGTGAAATAGCACATCAGGGCAAAGTCCGAGTCTTATAATCTCAGATCTGTTTGCTTTATTATGAAACACAATTAAAAAAAAAAAAAAAAAACACTTTCAAGGAC
The DNA here is from genome assembly GCA_026225945.1 of Cricetomys ansorgei. Taxonomy (NCBI): domain Eukaryota; kingdom Metazoa; phylum Chordata; class Mammalia; order Rodentia; family Nesomyidae; genus Cricetomys; species Cricetomys ansorgei. Next base: position 9,670,965 of record JAMJFZ010001012.1, read on the forward strand.
TATTTGTGTTTTAAAAGTCCCCCATGCAGGAGAGGGTCTGAACTGTGTGTGTGTGATGGGACACCCAGCTGCCCCCCTGTGCGCTGCAGCCTCCAGATTTCCACCTCCCGTGGAGGAAAATAAAAATGAGCCCCGGGCTGCCTTTCACTCTTTATGATTAGCTCATGGGCTGCCAGCTCATTTCATTATCGCATTCAAAGCTAAATAACGATGGTAAATAAAACACAGTTTTGAAGCAACGCATCTACTTCATTATTCCCCGCTCATGGGGATCATTCTAGCCACCGAATAATCAGTCTGCACATTACTATTCAATCATGCATTAAACTCATGTCAGAATGTAGAGGCGATTACCAAAGGGGCCAGAGGACCTTGGGAGCCCAGGAACTTTGCTAAGCATCTTTTTCAAGACTGCCAGGGAAAGAATGAATGAAGAGAACCCAGCTGATGCTGCCGCTCTGGAGAGGAATCCAGGTCAGGGGATGCAGGGGATGGCTCAAGTAACAAGCCTGCCGGATAAGCATAAGGACCTGAGTTCAGATCCCCAGTACCCCCTGTAAGAATCTGGGTTTGGTGGCACATGTCTGCGGTTGTTGTGCTGAAGAGGGAGAGACAGGTTGATCACTAGAGATCGCTGGCCAGCCAGTCTTGCCTATTCGGTGAGCATCTGTTGCAGTGAGAGAGCCTACCTCAAAAGACAAGGTGAAGAGCAACAGATACTCAAAGTTGACCTATGGATTCCACATGCATGCACACACACATGAACACGCCTACATGCCTAACACACACACATGGATGGGGATGGCAGACAGAGACTGACTCACCCCACAGCTGGCTATCTGGCTCAGCAGGTAAGCACTCACTGCCAAGCCTGAGGACCTGAGTTTGATCCCGGGGACCTAACGGTGGAAAGAGTGAACTGGCTCCTGTGGGTTTTTTCTGCCTTTGTCTTACACACACACACACACGCACACACACATTTTAAAATCCTAATCAAGTAATTTACTGCAAGTCTTTCCTGACAGCAGCCCCTCAAGTCTTCCAGAACAGTCTGCTTTGCACATGTGAACCTGACAGTAACCTAGACTTTCTGGGGCACCTTGGACCCTGATTCTCGGTTTGTGCAGACTGACACACACAGAGAAGAGGCGTTTCATGGGCCTCCTGCTGCTCAGGACTCAAACATCTCGACTGACACGATCCTGAAGCATCGGGGAACCCAGGAAAGGCCTGTCATGCTTTCTGTGACATGCAAAGATGGGAAAGTTAATGCTAAAGATGTTGGTGATGTAAACAAGCCCCAGCTTCAGTCTCTCAGCACCGCCTGCTAAGCGTTTCTCTGGACTCTTGAACCCCGTCTGCACACCTGGGACACTGCACAGTCAGCCTGCCCTGCCCTTGAACCTGGTCAAAGGAGTTCTGCTCTAGGCCTCTAGAGCTTTCATGGGCTACAGGAATGTGCCACCTAGAGCATCTTCATCCCATCTCATTCGTAACGTCCCAGGCCCAGTGGCTCCTCATGAACCAGGGCCTTCTTGACCCTGGTCACCATGCTGCCCTCCTTACAGTGGGAGCTATCTACAGTCAAGCCCAGGCCTTCGAGGTTAGCCAGAGTGTGTGTGTGTGTGTGTGTGTGTGTGCGTGCGTGCGTGCGTGTGTGCGTGTGTGTGGAGGGGTGGCCAGAGGTGTGTGTGTGTGTGTGTGGAGGGGTGGCCAGAGTTCAGGCTGTGGTCGGGGGAAGCCACATCAGCGGAAATGGAAAGGTCCTGAGCTGGGGAACGGCTGAGACACAGGCCTTCAGGTCATTCTGCAGGGACCACCACAGTGAACAGCTAGAGTGCAGTTCATCATCGGCTGCTTTGGCCACTTGATTTATAATGGAGTGGACCTATGGGTAAGGGCCATCTGTACTCTGGCCTGGGTCCCCAGCCTGCCAGGAGGCAGCGAGAGACTGATGCATTGAAGGGAACTGGTTTCTTACAGCTCCTGAACTATAGCCCTCGGATAAACATGCCCACTGAGCATTTCTAATTAAGACAATATTTTAAATAAGAATGATAAACGATAGGAAAATAATCAAAACCAGTAATTTCCCCTAGTAATCTGTTTCAAAAGAAGCCCATAGAGATTGGTAGAGAGAAAGTTAGGAACTGTGTACCAGGCTTCCTGGTATTGAAGTCAGCCCCACCAAGGACATAGCCAGCTTCCAGCTATACAAGGATGCTTTAGAGTACCCTGGCACAGGCTAGAGGCTTGCAACCCCACAGGGTTTCTGGGAAGTGGCTTCACCCTTGCCTAGTCTCCTTGCAAGAGACTGCAAGAGGTACATTGACCTCAGTCACAGCCTGTCAATATTTGCTTTCCGAGAACAGGAACTGACTCTACCCTGGCTGGGCCTGGCTCCCTGCAAAGGTCACCCCAGCCTGTCTTGTTCACCAGAGACTGTCACTCAGGGACCTTCAAATAAGGGGTTCTCATGAAGCATTCCGGGGTCACTGCCGGGTCGATGACACTACACGCCTCTGCCAACATCCACTGTTGACATGCTCCTAGCTCTAGCCTCAGCTGCTCAGTCTGCCATCTGGGCCAGACGCTGAGGACAGCCAGTTCTGACGAGCAGTGACAGCATTTCTGTAAGATCTAATCTTGCAGGTGTCATTCTGCGGGGGACAGGAACTGACAGTTAAACTAGCCAGGCTCTTCCTCCAGTCCAGGCTGCAGTGAAGGATTTCACCTACTTAGCTTGTTGCTTGCCTCACATCCTGGAAAATACCACACTTGGTCCTGTTGTACAGGTGAGGGCACAGAGGCTCAGAGAGGTAAAGAAACTGATTCAAGGCCACATAGCTACATCAGGGAGCCTGAGCTCCCAGTGCCCCACTGGGACATACCTCTGGAGCATACTGAATCTTCCTTTGTGGGGAACAAGCCCAGCCTGTCCTCCTGGTACCTCTATAGTCTAGCTCTGCCTTCCAATGGGCTCGGCCGCCTGTGGTTGAGTAGCAGTTTACCAACTGCATGGGCTCTGGGCTCCCTGAGGACATTGAGTGTCCCAGCTCCTGGGAAGATTTACAAGTGTGTGATGGTTCATCTTCTGCTCCCTTAGACCTCTGAAGCCTCTGGAAGGGCAGGCAGAGCTGCTGGCCTGAGTCATAAACACAGAAGCTGTCAGAGTCTGGTTCACAAGGAATCATTTTAACATAAGGGTGGGCATGTCTGAGATCCAAATTTAACCTCAGAGGACTGGTAGCATCACCCCTAGGCCTGTGTAGAAACTGAGAGACACATAGAGAGTAACTGCCAGCCAGAGAGAGGACTTGTGACAAGGAGGATATGGGCAGGGCTGAGCCCAAGGCTGCTCCATCTCTACTCTGAAGAGGTCAAGAGAGAAGGGAAGGATGGAGATCGTTTTGAGGAGAAAATGGAAAGATCAAGATAGATTTGGGGCCTCAGCAGCCCTCAAGTGGTAAGGGATGGGTATGGACCTCAGAAGCCAGCCATAAGCCTTAGGCTTATGACCTGATCCTTTGACATGGACTGGCCAGATGACTTAACAGATAGAAAGCTCCACCAAGCCTGACAAACTGAGACGGGACCCAGGACCCTCATGATGGAAGCAGAAAACTGACTCTTTGAGGCCTTCAGACATGCAGGCTGGGGTACGGTTCCTTTTAATGCTGATGGCCTATGGGACTGACTTCCCCCAAGACCGCAGCTCATAGAGACCCAGAGGATCTGCAGTGAGGATGCCATTAGATCCCAGAGCAGGCCTTGCATTTGTTCTGTTGGCTGGTGTCCGATGGCTGGAGGACAGAAGGACGCCAACAACGAAGACAGCTCTGCGGTTATGCTGGCTGCTGCCATTCCTACTTAGCCCTGACAGTTCTGACGCATAGTGAGGCTGTTCTCACATTGCAGGGCTGCGATGTCACCTCTGCCTCAGCTGCCCAGTACTGGCTATTCCAGTCCACAGCCCTGGGACAGTCCTCTTCAGAGCTTTCCACAGAACATCTCCTGTCCCGATACGCATAGCACTCTCTTCCCAGGCCCCATATGGAGGGACTTCCAGGACCAGAACTTGGAATCAGGACTTCCTCAAGGCTTGGGACTAGGCTGCATCAAGTGTGGAGCCTTCCTTTGCCAGCGATGAAGGCCAGATGAGGCACAAATGGAAAAAGATTGACTTGAGAAGCTCAACAATTTGAAGGCAGATGTCACATGCAGGTGTGGCTGGATCTAGGTGACTGGTGGCACTGAGAGCTGATCTCACAAAATGGCATGGCTGGTACTGTGGTCCTGTGTGTAGCCTGTTCTCCAGCTCATCTCTTCCACATGGTAGCATAGCCCAGTGGTCTAGAACACTTGCCATAATGCTCAAGGGCCTAGGTTCAATCCTCAGCAAGGCTAAAAGACTCTTGTGACCCAATCACAGTTTCAGAACAGATCCCTGTGGCCAACCAGGTAATGCACAGACACCCCTCTGGACGCCCCAGAGCAGCCACACCCATCTATACCCATCCATTCAATCCTGCCATGGCCAGTGTGCCAGGTACTCGTCCAGGGTCCAGACCCAGAAAGGAGCCAGACAAGGACTCAGAAGACACAATCAAGACTGGCACTGAGTAAGCTGGCCCCAGGAGGTACCGCGAAGGGCATGATGGGCTGAGTTGGGGTGGGGGGTGGCGGAAGCGTGGGATAAATGAAGGAGACCACTCAGGACATGAGTATAAAACAGCAGAGTTGAGGGTCAGCAGGGGCAGAGGAGATCCAGCAGGATTTGGGGTCCAGCCAGTGAGTCCTGAGGAGGTGCTGGAGAGCTCTGAGCCTCAGGGAGCAGTCTCACGTTAGTGGAGGGATCATCATGTCATGGGGGCATGCTGTTTGTGCTTACAGCGCAAGCAATGGGGCCTCTCTGAGACTGCCTCCAGTAGAGCAGGAGCCTCCACCCAGCCCACACTGCCCTGCGGCACCTTCTCCCAAACAGGAGCCTTTGCAGCCACTTAAATGAGTCTGGTTCTTTAGAAATCATTTCCGCATAGGCAAATGTCATGTCTGAAATCCAGATGTAACAGAGAATCCTGCTGGCCTCCTGCTTGAACGAGAAAAGCACAACTCAGTCCCCAGTGGAGCAGCTAGTGACATGTGTGGGGAGGAAGAGAACAGGCTGAAGCCACTCTAAGGCCACAGGAGCTTTCTCAGGCTCTCAATGTACAGGGTTAATGTGCATATGTGACCTGCAGACACACTCTGGGTGGCTTGAAGAAAGAGGTGTGGCTAAACTATTTTGTCTACGCCACCACAGGACTTGTGAGATGGGGTGAAATAGTCGGGGAGGAGAAGTCACAAAAGGAAAAGCAGAGCCAATAGTGATGGGAAGGTGGGGCCTGGTGGAGAAGGAGCCCTTGGGGACAGGAGTGGCTAGACATCTCTAGAAAAGGTATTGTGGAACCATATCACAAGAGTGTCACTCAATCAACAAGTTAGCATGTTATAGCCTGAGTCCTCCATGTTTTCCAAAGGCCTCACGCCTTAAGGCAGTCAGGTTATGGAGGGCATGCCCTTGAGGGTGTATTGTGCCACCAGCCTTTCCCCTCTGCTCCCCAGTTACCAAGCAATGAGCAGTTTCACTCTACCATGCCTCCCTACCAGATGCTTTGCTTCACCACAGGTCTCAAAGCAACACAGTCTGAAACCCTGGGAACCACGCATCCAAACAAACCCCTCTTCACTGCTTACATTTTTATGTGTATGAGTCTGTGAGTGCCCCAGAGGACAGAAGAGAATTCCAGATCCACTGGAGCTGGAGGCAGTTGTGAGCCACCAACATGGGCACTGGGGACCAAACTGGGGTTCTCTACAAAAGCGGTATGTGCTGTTAACACCTGAGCCGTCTCTTCAGCTCCCTTTCTTCCTTCTACATTGTCTCTGTATTTGTCATAACAGGAAGCCTGCCCATGCTTGCTTCAATTTCCTTCAGCTGGGGGCCCAGTTGAAACAAGAGGCTAAATTTGTTTTTGTATACGTGTGTGTGTGTGTGTGTGTGTGTGTGTGTGTGTGTGTGTGTGTGTGTGTGTGTGAATGGTTGCATGCTTGCGGAGGCCAAAGGTCAATGTCAGGTGTCTTCCCCACCCACTTTCCAGCCTAATGTTTTTTGATCGGGCTCTTTCTCTGGGACCTGAAGCTTAAACATTTCACTAGGCTGGCTGGTTGGTGAGCTTGGGGATCCTCCTGTCTCCACTTGCCCAGCACTGGGATTACAGGCATATGGTGCACCCAGCTTTTGCATGGGTGCTGGGGATTAAGCTTTGGTCCTCAAGGCAACACAAGCTCTTTATTGACTGAACTATCTCTCCAGCCTCATTTGGCTTTTAGTAAATACCCAATGGTTTGAATTTGGGCTGTTCATCATTCAGTTTTCACTATAGTCAGAGTATGCAACCCAGGGCATCTCTACTGTTTGGTAGTGGGATCAGTCCAGGGCTGATTTGATTGTCCAGGGCTCACTGGTCATTCACACATTCACAATATCACTCCAGTGAGGGCCTTCTGTGATGAAGACTAACATCCCCTGCTGTGAGTGGAGACTGCATTTCTCACCACATCCTAAAATTCAAACTATCTTCATAGCTTTGTTAGAGAAAGATGCACACCACATGGGCAAGTACCACTTCCATAAACTGGTACACTCTGCCTTGTGCTGTTTTGACTGACACCACCACTACCTGCTTTCGGTCTGCACCCATCTCAGCCTTTTTGTGTCTCCTGTGATCAGCATGTTCACATATTGGCAGGGAGGTTTCTAATTCATCTTCAGGTTATCAGCAATCCATTCCTGTCCATTGTGTGGGGACTCAAACTACACTAGCAGCTGTTTTAGACCTCGCTTTTTAAGTTCCTGGGATTTTCACACTACCAAGTTGGCTGCTGCAGCAGCACAAGATCAATGTGCAGTTCTTCTTGAGGATAGCGGTGTCCAACAGCAAGTGTGACAGTGTCAGCTCAGGAGACAAGGCACAATCTCAGGCTTTAGTACTTGACTCTTAGTACTCAGGAAGGGGTCTGGGTCCACAGGGATGAGACTGCACAGAGTTAAAAAAAAAAAAAAAAAAAAAGCTGTGTGGGGGAGTATGAGGCTCGACTGGCATCCACATCAGACACCACCATGTGTCAGGAACAGGTTTAACAATTTAAGACCAACCTGAATCACCACAGGGACCTCACCTTTATTCTGCAGCCAGAACTGTCTCCCCTGAACCAAGACTCAAGCAGTGTTCTAGTGTTTTCCATACGCATGCCATGGCTTCCCTGAGCTGTCCCAGCCTGCACGCACTCATCTCTCTACTACAACCCTCCCCATCCTCCCAATGCAGCACAGCACGCCCCCTGCCCCTACTATGTGCTAGTCAGATTCCTAATACTGAAAAAAAAAAAAACAAAAAACACTAAGATGTTTGTGTTAAATTATGTGTGTGTTTCTGTGTGAATTTGTACACACATGTGAGGAGGCCCACAGAGACTAGACATCCAATCCCGTGGAACTGTAGTTCCAGGCAGCTGTAAGCCACCTGATGTGGGTGCTGGGAACCAAACTCAGGATCTCTTCAAGAATAGTACATGGATAGCAAGGCAGTCAAACATTTAATCCCAGCACTTGGGAGGCAGAGGCGGGCAGATCTCTGAGTTGGAGGCCAGCCTGGTCTACAGAGTTAGTTCCAGAACAGGCAGAGTTACAACAGAGAAACCCTGTCTCAAGAAACAAAACAAACCCATCAGAAGAACAGTGTGTGGGCTAACTGCTGAGCCACCTCTTCAGCCTCCAGCTTCCCACTACTCAAAAAACATCCAAGGCAATCAACACACAGAAAAACGGGGTTACTCTGGCTCGGCTCCATGTCTCAAATGTTTGGTTGACTCTGTGGGGACTAGCCTTTAACATGAGCACCTTTGGGACATTCACAATCCAAAGTGCAACCGAATGTCCTTATTTTTTTTTTCTAGGGACCCATGACTGTGTGGAACTGTCAGCGGTCCCTTATCTAACATCTTTGGCAGGACTCATCTTGTTACCCTATCACAAGCCTCTTCAACCAGTGTTTGTTAGTTCCAAATGCATCAGAACCCTTCCCTAGAAAACAGACACAAAACACAGAGCACACAGAGCCCCAAAGCCAACAAACCGGTTCCAGACTATCTCTCACAGCAGACCCTCCAATGGATTCAGGGCAGACCTTGACCAGGACCAACAGAGCGAGGTGAGGGCAAGGGGGACTCAGAGGATACGTATTTCCAGAAGCAACATTCAGGAAATACAGATGTCAGAGCACACATGAAAACAGAATGCTAAGCCAGGTGTGACGGCACCCGCCTTTAATCCCAAAAGAGGCAGGCAGATCATGGTCAGCCTGGTCTACACAGTGAATTCCAGGATAGCTAGGGCTGTAATGCAGATAAACTCTGTCTCGAAAAATACAAACAAAAAGGGAACGAAATGCAAAAGTGCATTTACAGGAGAATCGCAAATGTGATTACCTTATTCCAAATGTTTTATCCACCGGTGCCCAGATGGACACTTGAGTCACATTCTTGCTGGCGCATCCACACACAGAATAAAGATTAGATGAACTGGTTTCTTGGAATACCCTCTGTAGTGCTAAGAAGCAAAGCGATGGCCCTGTGCATATAAGGCAACCACTCCACATCTAAACTGCATCTCTGGCCTTGCTAGGTGTTTCTAGCCCTTCTACCGGCAGAGCAAAAAGGCACTGTTAAAGGTTTGGCACGTGCTGCACCACCTGAACCTGATCTGCCCCTCTGCCTCACCTGCACCTGCTTAGCTCTCGCCCTGTGAGGTATCAGCTGTTCACATCTCCCCAGGCTGACTTCACTGAGCACTTCCCTATCTGCTTCTGATCCTCGCCTCCCATTCACCTTTTCAAATTTCTGAAGATAACAGCAATAGCACAAAAAGACAGCTGGGTGGGGATTTGAATACTAGAAAAGCACTGGCTGTAAAGATAGAAACGTGTGCAGGCCCAGGCCAAAGAGTACCCCCACCAGGCACTGTGAGTCGACTAGGTGCATCCTGTTACACAGAGGTCCCAAGTCCTTGAGGACTGTGTACCCAGGCACCAGAAGGGCCCCATCATCATCACTTCCCAACCTTGCTCCCTTGGGGGAGAGTCTGGGAAGCTGCCACTTCTACCTCAGGGACCAGAATGAGACTTGTTTTTTAGAGCTGGTGGCAGCTAGGCTGCTTCACATTGGGCCATTGTCTTGGGGTTTCTATTGCTGTGACCAATCACCACGACCAGAGCAACTTGGGGAGGAAGGGGTTTATTTGGCTCACACTACAAGTTGGGACAGGAATCCAAATGGCAGGAACCTGGAGGCATGGGCTGATGCAGAGGCCATGGAGTGCTGGCTTGCTCAGCTTGCTTTCAGGCTGGGGCCTCTCCCACTGATCACAAATTAAAAAAACACCTTTCAGCTGCATCTTATGCAGGTATTTTCTCAATTGAGGCTCCTTCCTCTCTGATGACTAGCCTGTGTCAAGTTGACTGGTCATGCATGGGGGCCTTGCTTCTTAACCACATGGCTCACATTTTGCCAAGGGTGCACCAGTCAGAATTGAAACAAGACATGCCCATGGGTCCAGACGACAGAATGGGTCATACACAAAATATGATTGCTATTAACAGTTTAAGATTAAATTTTGTGTGAAAATCTATTCCAGAGCACAAGTGGCAGGCAGTCCCAAGGCCCAGGACTACTAAACTCATACACCACACAGAGAACAAGGGGCCCTGTTATAAAGTGATTTTATTAAATTGATTTAGACATACTGTAGGTCAAATAATATTTTCTGAAGATAACAATTATGGACTTTAAAGCTTGACATAAAATTAGTAGCTTCAAAAGTGTTAGTTGTATTTCCCAGTAACAGCATGATAAAATAATTCAACTATGTAGAAATATAGAACTCTAGGACTAGCTGGAAATTGGGAAATCATTTAGTCCAGTGTCCTCATTCTGTGAGAAAACTAGACTTGAAGATTAAGTGATTTGCCCAAGCTTACATACCTAATAGTAATAAAGCTAGAAATCAAACCAATTTTTCCTAAAACTAAAATTCTATTGGATGATATTTCAACTGGCTCTCTATCAACTAAAAGTCTAGGCTTTTCTCTAATGCTCCACACTGTGGTGACATGGAAGTGTAAGACACTACAGTAAATTGCTGTGGTGGCTGTGAGGCCTGGAAGGGGTTTTGTTAGCCAATAGCCCTCTGAGGAGGGGGGAAGGCAGTGACCAGTGGGCCAGAGGCTTGCCTGAAGGTGTCTGCATTGAACACATAGCGACAGTTTCATCTCCAGGCCCCATCCACTGACTGTGTGCTCCTATGAAGCCTCCTCTATGCACCAAGGCTTCAGTTTTACAAAAGCTTCTTCCAGCCAAACACCAAACACCAAAAAACAAAACCAAAAATCCTGCAGAGAAAAATCAAGCAGTCTCGTATTTCTGGGAAGTTCTTTTCTAGCCTTAGATGGCTGGCAGAAGCCACTAAGCCAGTCACCCACATCAGACTCACAGGTCATTAGTTCCCCCAAAGACTTCCTGAGCAAAGGACTGTGTGTGGGAGACTGAGAACGGGAATGAGAAGGAAAAGGAAATGGGAGCTTTGTGTTTGTCACTGGGGACTTTTGGTCTTCTTAATATCCCTGGAGTTCCTCTGAGAGCATCAGTCAGCAGAAACAAAAACACAATAGGCCCATGAAAGCTAGCCACTAAGCTCATGGCTCAGAGCCTCCCCTCCCAGCACACTACCTCCAGCACCCGTGCTGTGCACTGTCATTGCTCCCTTCACCCGGCCCCAGCACCCTCAGCGCAGAGTTCCTGACCCTTGCTACCTGGCCCCCCACCCCCCTCTACATACCACCCTAGTTTCTCATAGCACTTAATCACTACCGCAAACTACATTATTTATGTGTTAACTTGCTTATTCCCGTCTCCTCCAGAGGTGAATTTCATGATCCAGTGGCATTCCCAGCACTCAGTACACGTCCGACACCCAGGAGGCGTTCAATAAATACTCAGTGAATGAATGAGGATGGATTAGCAACACACTCATGCCTAAAAATAAGCGTATGTGACCCATGATGACACCTACACAGTACTGCCTGAGATGACAGGTTCATCTTCAGTGACTCCCAGCAGCCCTCTCAAGGACTCCCCTACTGGTAGGGAACCCCACCACTTACAAAAGGAGCCTGGGAGGGTCACTCTTGAAGCAGGCAAATTCAGTCTGCTTGCTTCTTCCTCCCTGATATTTACATTCAGCTACTCAAAAAAAAAAAAAAAAATAAAAATAAAAAAATCAAGTTAAAGCATGTGATGCAGCCACTAGAAAATAAATCTAACTTAGAGAAACAGTGATCAGCAGAGACCACAAACTAAAGTTCCAGGGCATGTACATCTGCCAGTGATTTCCTGATCGGCTGAGTATGAGTGTATATTACGATTTTCCTAAAATCTAAAATGAAATTTAATGCCATCTAGGAAGGGGTAGGTGTTTATAGGTACTCTGAGGACATGAGGTAAGGTAGATTCAGAAGTAATGGGATATGTGGAAAGCTATGTTAGGGTTGAGTCAAGTGGCAACCTCAGAAATACCAGGACTCAGCCTTCATGGGAGCTGTCCATCTTTAAATGCACTGACCGGTAGGTAGGCTGGAATAGAGGAAGAAGCATGAGTTCCACAATGGAGTGTCTGGCACAGACTTTTGAGGATTATTTCAACTGCTGAGGCAGGTTGCCAGAGTCCCAGGAAACACCATACCTGTGACAGGGACACTCTGCTCCTTGGGCACACACAAATAATTCTGAGTTCAGAAAAACACAACCTCACCTAAACCTCCTCAGAAAGAAATGTTTTTCTGGGGACTGTTGTAGATGTTCCTGGGGTCAATGTAGGTGGATTGGGGTTTCCTTCCTAGTGGCACTTACGGGTTTAAGATTTTTAATTCTTAGCATCTTTATATAACTGATATTTTGAGATGGTTTCTCTCCTTGGTGTGTACTCTCTGGTGAATGCAAAGGCTTGTACTCTGGCTGAAGGCCTTGCCACACTCATCACACTTAAAAGGTTTCTCCCCTGTGTGTACTCTCTGGTGGATGCAGAGGCTGGAACTCTGGCTGAAGGCCTTCCCACACCCACAACACCTATAGGGCTTTTCCCCTGTGTGTACTCTCTGGTGGATGCAGAGGCTGGAACTCTGACTAAAGGCCTTCCCACACTCGTAACATTTATAGGGCTTCTCTCCAGTGTGGACTCTTTGATGCATGCAAAGGCTGGAGGTGTGCCTGAAGGCTTTCCCACACTCTTCACATTTAAAGGGCTTCTCCCCAGTGTGGACTCTCTGGTGCATACAAAGGTTAGAACTATTACTGAAGCCCCTCCCGCACTCACTGCAGACATACGGCTTCTCGCCAGTGTGGACTCTCATGTGGATTTGAAGATGGGAGCTCCAGTTGAAGGCTTTGCCACACTCATAGCATTTATAGGGCTTTTCCACAGTGTGGATTTTCTTATGCCTATTAAGTTTTGTTGTCGTGCTAAAATCCTTACCACAATCATCACATTTATAGACCTTCTCTCCTGTGTGGTCTCGCCAATGAATATGAAGTTCTGATATGTGGAAGAAACCCTTATCACACTTGTCACATTTATGGGGTTTCTCTGCTGTATGGATTTTCTGATGCATAAAAAGATCTGCTCTCTCAGAGAAAAATTCCCTGCACATGGGGCACTTGTAGATCATTTTTCCTATTTGGTATCGTGACTTAGAGAAAAGTGTCCTTTCAACTAAGAGTTCCAGGACTGCTACTTCATAAAGCCTCTTATTTTGCCATAGTGGCAGTTTATCTCAGGCTTGCTCTATTGGGCAAGCTTATTGTCAGCTTCAGCTTCTCCCTGCCTGTCTTTCTGTGGAAGGCTTCTTCCTGCATAGTGCTTCTCACTCAGAGCTCTTACTGATTACAAAGTCACACTGCACTGACTTTCATATGAATCCCATAGCTCATCAGCACAGAGCTTTCTTTCCTTTAGATCTTGAGTGGTCAACATTCCAGGGGCAGGAAAGAGTATGCCTTTGTTTTGAGCTCCTGGAGTCTTTCTGATGTGCAGCACTCTTCTACTTCTCACTATACAACGAAGCCTGTATAGTATGATCTCTGTCTGCCCAGGGCAAAAGGTGCCGGTTGGTGGTGAGCTCCTGCAGCACCCTCAGAAGAGTCAGAATGTCGCGCTGCCTCCTGCCCATCAGATGGTAGGCCTTGCCAGCATGAAGGCTCCTTGGCTCCAGGGACAGCCAGTCTTGCTCTTGGGGATTCTATACAGTATCGTGCTGGTTTTCTGTAATACAAACAATAAACAGCATGCAATGTCCTTTCTGTCCAAAAACATCCATTGATCTCAGGATTAATGTTACTTAAATGGGGATGGGACACACACACACACACACACACATACCTTTTCTTGATCCTGAGGAGGCAGCTCTCTTATCTTCCAGAGGGACGTCTCTTGGATTTGCAGGTCTGAGAAGAGAATTTGAAGAGATCATGCTTCTGTTCTAAGCCAACTATATGATCAATTACAGGAGCTCATCAATTATCTGAACATCGTCAAGGACAGTATCTGAAGAAGAGAGCTCCTTCTGAGACCGATAAATGAGTTTGAAGAGTAGCTGTTCTGCAGAAGAACAAGAAAAACGATCTCCACTTTGGAAGATTGGCCTCACATGTGAGAAAGAAGATAACATGTCAGTATCGAACATTCCCTGGCTGAATGAACCACCCTGAATGACTTCTGGCATGTTAATAACATCTGATCTTACCCTGAGCACTGAGGCCTCGCATGGCCCCATCCTCTCTGCTTTCTGCACTTGGCTTTCCTATTCAGTTCTTCTATAACCCAACTGTAGACTGCCTTATGGCCTTTCCGTATGCTCCCAGGGCTGGATCCACTCTCCTATGTGGCTGTGTCAGCTTACTCTCCTGAATAAAGAAAGCCCCTACCAAGATTCAACTTTAAAGCTGTTTGGTTTCTTCAAAGCACATACAACTTGTAATTATTTTCTTTGCTTCCCTGAGTTTTGATTGCCTTTTGTACTGGGATGTTAGTACTGTGAGGAATGAACTCGGCATACTGTTTACTACCATACTGGCAGTTAATGCTTGCTAACTATGTTCATGATCCTTTAGAAATTATCAGAGGCTATGTTAGCAATCTTTTCATCTCATATATTTTATACAGTGATACATCAATTAATGAATAAAATAGTATCAATAGGCCTTTTTTAAAAAAATGTGTGTGTGTATGTGTGTGTGTGTGTGTACATGTGACATGGTACACATGAAAGTCAGAGCACAGCCTCAAGTGTTGGTCCTTACCTTCCACCAAAAAATTGTTTGAGACAGTTTTTGTTTTGTCACTGTGCACTGTCAGGCTAGCTGGCCTGGGAGCTTCCAGGGAGTCTCTGTCTTCACCTCTCATTTCACTGGATGAGCACTGGGATTACAGACACATACTAACATGCCTATGGCATGTTAGCTTTACCAAGGCTGTACAGATTGAAACTTGAGTCCTCATACTTGCACAGCATTTGCTTCTACCTACCAAGCTACCCTACAACTCTTGAAAAATCTTCATAAAATGACAGGTTTTTAAAAAAAGAGTTATTTTTTGTTTGTTATGTGCATGTGTAGATGGCTGTGTGCATGCCTTGTGTGTGTGTTGGTGCCCATGGAGGACAGAAAAAGGTGTTAGATCCTCTGGATCAAGAGTTACAGGTGGTTGGGAGCTGTCTGATAGAGGTGCTGGGAACTAAATTCTGGTCCCCTGGAAGAGCAACAAGAGCATCTACCTACTGAGCCATTTCTCCAGCCCCTAAAATGACACTTAACAATTGTTCCACATACAGTCAGATTATATGGTGACCAAAGCTTCAACAGAGAAATGGCAAAAGTCAATTGGCTTGCTTTGGGTAAAACTGTTAAGAGTGTGAAATCCTCACAATAAGGCAGTGTCCATCAACCCAGGCCAAACTGAAATTTGAGGTAATTTTCCAGGAAGCAGGCAGAGAAACCTGAGCCAGCTGTGTAGGCAGTTACCCAGACTATCATACAGCAGTAGATCTTCCTTTGGAATCTGACAAAAATAAACCAATATCTAAAAGGAGAAGGTATCAGGCAGCACACGGGCACTGTACGTATAGGGAAATGCCACTGGACTACATAAAAGTGTCTAGTCTGAAGTCCTGAAGTCCACAGGAATGGCATGGTGATATGGTGCTTCAGGAAAAAAGGGGGAGTGGAGGGAGGAAAGAAAAGCAGGCAAAGTAAAAAGGGCATATGGTAAGCCCTTCAATAATAATAAATTCAGGGTACAGAAAAGGATGAGAAAGAGCACTGTGAATCTTGCTGAAGTGGTTAAGAAAAAACTCCCCACACCCATCAAGTTCTCCTACAATAGCAAACAAAGCTGAGGACCAGGGACACCACCCAGGGGGACCATAATACTCATAAAACCCCAAATGGCTCAAGTTGAACCTATACCCAAGAGCATAAGCTATGAGTGTCTCAGAAGAGCCAAGAAAGACAGGGCTGTGGCAACCACAGCAGAAGACAAAGGAAGCTAGTCACTGGCCAAGGAGAAACCAGAAGCCCAGTACGTGAACTTGCCCAGCCTGGCTGGCCTGGTGAAGTTAGCAGAGCAGCACTATTAGGAAACCATAGGAAGATGTGTGCAGAGCTACTGGGGGCTGATGGGGTTTGGAATAGGGGTGGGAAAACAATGGTTTTCTCAAGATGGGGAACTGAGTTAGGAGCATATGCTGGATGCAAAGAAATGAAAGGGACATGTCCTCCCTCAGCACTGGACCTGGCATACAGGTTCCAACCTGGTTTTGCATTTTACAAATTGAGATAATGCAGATGGCCTTGAAAAGGAGCTGGCTCTGGAAGGTCAAGGATACTCTGTGCTTTGTTCTGTTTCGGGGGGGTGGGGGGGTGGCTGCACCATGCTCAGGCTGCTGAGACCAATAGCAATAGGCGAACAGCAGTCATCAAACTAGATCTGGGAATGACCAGAAACAAGAACATGTAGCAGGTGGTAGTCAGATTCAAGCCCTGTAGTGATAGGTTCCTAGAGGTCCATTTATTCAATTCTTTACTTTGAAGTTAATTTGAAAATTTCATAAAAAGCCTGAGAGGCCTCTGTACATACAACTTCTGTAATAAAGGGTTCATAAGCCCTGAGAAAGACATACATACAGTGAAGGTTTGCCAGAGAAAAGCCCCTCCCCCATGTGGTTGTATGCCCCTAGAACTTCTGGTAACAGTTGGAGGGGATAAAAGAGGGAGTTGGAAGTCAGTTATGACAGAGAAATTGGAACCTTAGAATCGGAGCTACGAGTTGCTGCATAGAGAAGCAGGAAGAAATAAGACAGATAAAATGAACCAATTTTTTTTTTAAAGTTATAATTTAGATCTTCTCAGTAACTGCTGTGCTGAGAGAAGCTAAACCAGAGTGGGAGTTAGTTCAGTTCCCCAGACATTGACAGTTTAAGACAGCCAGAAAAGGGCTGTAAAGGTTTCGCTCTCCTTCCTATCCTTTCCTTTCCTTCCTAACCCTATGAGCTAACTGAAGTTTTAAAGGTTACAAGTTAGAAATCTAGCAGCCGGCAACAGAGGGGCGGAGTCAAGTAACCAGTGAGAGAAAAACTGTTACCTTTTAGATACATTTTAAATACATTCTGAGCCTAGTCCAAACTGCAAACAGCCAAGGAACTCACACTGTTTTAAAAAAATATATCCTTTACATTTAGAAAAGGCATCTACAAAAATCCTAAGCAACAAAACAGAATATTTAATACAGTATTATTTGGTTACCCAACAGCACTCACAATTCAGTTGAGTAATCCATGCAGCCCAGCCACAGCATCCCACAGGACAGAGGCTAAGGCTAGCCTGTGTGTCTGCCAGAACTCTGTCCATCAGGATTGAAACTGCCATTTGCCCACAAATACCCCTGGTCCCAGCATTTTGCCTGGCAAATACCATGGAATCTTCTCTGTTTACAGCATCTCCAGTCTCCTAGATAATTCTAGTCCTACTACTGAGACACTAGCTGTCTCTTTTTCCACTTCCAATTCTATTCTATCTCAGCTCTCCCATTACTCTCCTTTGCCACTGTACCCATGTTGGTACATAAGCTTTGTCCTTACCAGGAATTCTGCTCTAAAACTTGTAGGGGGATGCTTTGAAGGAGTTTTGTGATTCTGGTTTCTTCAAAAACACAAAATGGCATTTGAACTATGTTTCTGTTGTGGTATGTTTTAGTTGTGGATAATATTTTAGTTAAGATTCGTCTCTTACTTGTTTACACCTCTGTGCCATCCCCAGCTTCCACCCCCACAGGAGGTTCCTGTTATTTGTTGATTGAGGGTCTGTGTGAAAACAGGAAGAAAACACCTGGGGATTGAGGGGTGGAGCAAGGAGGGAGTAGGGAGTAGGAGGTGGAGGGTAGAGTAGGAGAGAAGGAGAGAGGAGAAGGACAGAGAGGAGGACAAAGAAGAACCAAGAGGAGAGCA
This sequence comes from Cricetomys ansorgei, assembly GCA_026225945.1. Lineage (NCBI taxonomy): Eukaryota > Metazoa > Chordata > Mammalia > Rodentia > Nesomyidae > Cricetomys > Cricetomys ansorgei. The sequence goes on from JAMJFZ010001012.1 coordinate 9,688,613, forward strand.
ATGGGGGAAGAAGCCTTGGAGTGAGCTCTCGGCCTAGCTGCCCGGGTATTAGAATTCCCTGAGATTTGACATGGTTTGTGATTAATAAAGAGCATTGGAAATGTCAACGTCTGGACTCTCCGTTAAGCGACATAACATTAATTTAACATGTTTCTGTTCCCATCCCAGGTGTAGTGGACGATAATGAGTCTGATTTAAACTGTTCATTACTGGTGGCTATGATTTGGTCACATGCAACTATTTTGCCACTTGTATTTTATCCTTATAGATTACATGCCGGTTGGACTTCTGGGAACTTTGCTTAGAGTATGTATTGGTTGAAACCCGGAGATCTGGATGGGGTGGTTAGTTGTTGTTGGGTTGGTCTGTTGTTTGGTTATTGCTTACTGCATAGAGGAACTTTGGTTAGAGAAATTAGGTCCAGGAATGTTGCACTATGACACTAGTCCAGCTTATTATCAGCTCTTGCTTCAGACAGCCAAAAAGGGCCGTGAATATTCCTCCCTCCCTCCCTGCCTCCCTTTCCAGGCCATCTACAAGGGCAGTTAAGTTTTCTTCTTCTTTCTGTCCTTTTTTTCTTTCCGGAGCTAGAGGGTAAAGAAGCACGGTAGAAACATGCTATAAAAGCTCATGCTATTCAGCCTTCCTGGGGTCACCATGCTCTCACACCTGATGCAGTCTCCAATTCAGCCACTCACTGCTAACTTTCCTGCCACTCTAAGCAATGCCCCAGTCTTTCTGAAACCAACTCTACTGTTGCACATGCTCCTGAGCACCTAAACAATGCCAACAGACTTCATCTGGGATCATAAATCTCAAATGGACATTTATCCCCTTCTATTTTTCTGAAAGTCCTGGATATACACTCACTCAGCATTTTAATTCCCAGCACATCATGGTCTTTTTTTAAGTTCCCTCATATGCCTGGGACAAGGGCCTCCGCTAGCACCCAAGCTACTCCCCTCTATTTGGCATCCTGGCTTGTCCCCTCTATGGGTTCTATAGAATGAGCTCCTGTCTGTTCTCAAGAAGAATTTCTTCAACCACCAGCAGTTATCAGCCAAGACCCAGCAGAAGTTCTCCAAAAAGCTCTGGACTCAGGATACTCCAGGTTGTCCACCTCCCTCATGGAACAGCTCCCATTCTACAGTCTTTACTTGTCATGACTAAGGTCTAAGGTACTTCTTCTGCAAACACTCAGTCACCCTATGATTCACTGTCAACCCTCACCTGCTTTCCTCCTAACTGTTCACTGAGCTCCTTCTCTTTAGGAGTCTCAGTTTACTTGGCCTGACACCCTGTGATAAGTCCTAACTGCAATCCTTCCCACTTCACAAACATAGCTCTTCCAAATACACTGCTAGAACTGTCCTTTTCTGGTTCCTCTCCACCTCAATCCTCAGCCTCACTTTACAAGACAGAATAAAGGCAGGAAGAATAGGGCCAACACTGGCTGTTCAAAAGCAGGAGAAAAGGTCACATGTGGACCTGTCTCCAAGGCTCAGTCACTCAGACACTAGGTGAGAAATGCTGATGGCTGGCGCTCTGGAGGATGGGTTTTCCTAACACACACACACACCAAAAGGACAAAGAGCCTTCCTCTGCAGAAGTCTCTGCCTGCCCATCGAGATCTCTGCCTTCTCACACTGATACAGGACATGACCTGGTTTCCACTGTTATTATTCTGAGCCTCCCACCTACTATGAATGTATGTGGCTTCTGCCAAACTTGGCAGGCCAACTATTGTACTATCTACAAGTTCCCCCTCTGACCTGTACCCAGCTCCCTCTGTACCAGATGTCCAGAGAATGCTGACTTCTCATGCAGGTGTGCACACACATGTACACACATGCACACAAAGAGAGAAAGAAAGAGGAAAGAGAGAGAAAGAGCATGCACAGTCTTTCCCTCCCTCTGCAAGTGAAAGGCAGCAATTCTGCCTAAGGTTCATGCCAAAACCATTCCCCTGTGGGCATCTGAAATGGGACTGTTCAAAATCATCTGCAGTGCTTTGAAGATAATGACCCCAATGACCCTATTACTCATAAGTCAAGTAAAAATGATCCTTTTAAGAAACCTAAAAGCACTGCAAGCTTTCTGCAGTTCTCTTGCTGTGTGTGGGCTGCTCTGAAGTACCAGGAACCCCATTCCAGGAAGAGTGCCTACAAAGTACTGAGTGTGGGGATAGCCTCTCTAGGTCAACCCTGTAGACATGTCCGTTAATCCCTCTTTCTACCTAGAACCAGACCCACAGAGCACTCGGTATGTAATCAGGCATCAAAAGTATCAGGGGCAGTTTCTGGGAAAAGATAATGAAAAACAGACATGCCGACATTTCTCTACCCCAGCATCTCTCAGAAACAGCCTTTCAAGCCAGAGGGAAAACAGCTACCGGATCACCTTTCTCACTGACAGCTGCAGTGTCATGGTGGCTGGGTAGGACTCCAAGAAAGATGACAACGAAGGTGGTGATACATGGTGGGGAAGTGCAATGAGTCACAGCAACTTTGAGAACTAGAAGGCTATGCAGGAAGATCCGGAATCCTGATGAGTGGCTGTGATACTCAAAAGCCAGCATACATGCCAGCCTAGAAGAGATGATTAGTCTCACTGCTTACCTCTTAGACACAGAACACCAGAGGCACACACACAGGCCTATGTTCCACAGACACCTGACTAGGGCCAGGCATTGGGCCTGCTCTGAGGATTACAAGGACTGCAACACACATGCCAGTCCCAGAATCCTGTGAGGAGGCACTCCCCAGTGAGCACAGATGTTAAATAAGCACTTCCAAGTTGAAACCCTTAGACAACAGAGCCACAGGAAGAGTAGGAGGAAGAAGTTCAATGTGGGGAAGAGAGAGGGTGGAACAGAAGCAGAACCTCAGTTAGCAGCTCCCACCAGCAAGAGATACACTCTGTGTGAAATACTAGGACTTCTCTGTGGGACTAGATTTCAAGGAAACAAAACCATTTCCACTGAAAGACCCCTGGGTGGTGGTGTCTCATTGATAGTTAGTCCCAAAGGGTAATCTGACAGCAGGGGACAAAAGAAGGGATGACCCAGTGGGGACTGCAGTCTTATAAAAGTAAGAGCTTTAGGCAAATATGATCTAGCTCTGATTTCTCATCCACATGCTGCTCTGAGTTCTGTGATGAGGACACCCTCTTCCACTTCAATGCCCCTCCAATGCTGTTTCCCAGAATCATCAGGGCCTTGCTTCTGACAACCCTACTCCCTCAATTTGGTTTTCCCTCTAACACCCACCCTGGTACTGAACCCCTCTCCTGTGTAGCTCAACCATAGTTCAGTAACAGTATGCCCCTGCTCTAACTGCAGGACCAAGTACCCACTCTTTTTTTGGCACCATAAACTCTGAAGAAAGAAAGGACATACACTGGCATCTCCTCAACCCCATATTTAATACAGGCTGGGATATATCCTCGCCTGATGAGGACTTAATAGATGACATCAAAGTCTATAACCACAGAACTTTAAAGCTCTCTGATAATTTTTCCAAACTTGAAGGGGCTCAAAGACACCAAGAGCTGGGAATCTACCTAAAACCCATCCTGGAAGAGGCTTGGGCACATGTGAACAACAGCATAGACACTTGCATGTGCTTCATGATTCCTACCATCATGTCCTTCACATGATGATGATGATGATAATGATGAGGATGAAGAAGAGGAGAAAGAAGAGGAAGAAGGAGAAGGAACACCCCAAGTTCTCTAAGATCATTCTAAAGTATCTGCTTTAAAGAATTATAATTTCCAAGTGGGAGGCAGCTTACTTATCTTGGTCCTCAGTTGCTCCCCTGAAGCCCTGAAGGATGGGTGCCCCACTCATAAGGGAGTATACTCCTTCAAAGTAGTCAGAAGCCTCAGAAATCAAAAGCCACCAAGCTCTAATTTGACAGGTCTGGGAAGAAACACAATTCCAAGGTTCTTAAAGGCTCTATCACACAAAATTCAAAGGGAAGACCATTTGGCCTGCACGCTACTCCCCTCCCCAAAAAGAAAGACAAAATAACCCCCTTTCATTCCGGCACCTGACAGACAGTTACTCTTCCTCCTATCTCCAGCACCATTGCAGAAAGCTGTAGCTAAACACCAAGGAACAGTCTTAGCTAAGAGTCCAGTCATATTCAATCAGCCATCTGCCTTAGAAGAAACTCAGGTCTTGCTGCTCAATTACCAGAACTGAGAAATTTGCCTGGGGTTTCTTTTGCTTCTGTCAGCACCAACAGCCCAGAAGATCCCTTAACACTGCCCTGGGAGAATTATGTTCCACACAGGCCCATACTTCCTTTGGCATGCCAACTTGAAGACACTAGCTCTCTTCTTTCTCATCAGTCACTTCAAGACATGTCCAGGGCCACCACCTCAGGAACAAGTCACAGTGAGGCCCCACCGACAAGGTTCACCAGCTGTCCCAACTTTTCTAATACAGCTGCTAAGACTTGCAGCTCTGTGCGCCACACCTGACGGCCACTGGGAAGGCCTGGTGCCAGAACAGAACACCCTTCTCAGAGTATTGCCTGTTATAGCAGGAAAGAAGTTCTTCTTCCTCCTCTGGGCCAAATACAGACACTGAAAGCCAGATGGTCAGAGTTGGGTATGAGTTCAGCTCAGTATAGTCCCAGCATGTAGCAGGGTTACATGAGTCTATTACTTATGGTCGGACCTTCTATGCCAGCAGGCCATAACCCATACTTCTGAACATGGGACTGACCTCAGAGCAGGGACCCTCGAACAGGGCTTGCTTCCCTCTGGGATGGGTTGCCACTGGGCAGCATCTCAGCAATGGGTCATAAAGATTCAGATGCTCCTTTAGCAGCCGGCTTCTCCTAGATGGATTCTTAGTGTCCTCCTGCCTCCTCTGTAACAGAAGATGCTTCCTATAGGTTTGGAGGGTGCTTCTTAGACTTGTCAAAGGTGGCTCTGACAATGAGTGAGATTCTACAACCAAACTGGTGTCAAGCAAGTTCTATCTTTCTCCTTTTCTGAAATTAAATCAAACTGTAAAAACCTTGCTTCTTTATTGACAGTCATTCTTACTGCCTTATTATCTGGATCTCTGCCACCAATGACTGGGAAAGGCTATAATCACCCAGTGTGACTTGCAGACCATGGACCGAGGCCCACTGCAGGATCTTCTAGCAGAGAGGTGGCCTTATCCCTCCTTTCCTTTTCTTCATGCCCCACAAGCCTCCAAGCCTAACAGAACAAAGTGTACCTAGGCCATGGGTTTTCAGAGGCATAGGAAAGAGATGCCTCCACAGTCCTGGGGGTGCTGCACTTCAGAGGCCTTTTCTCCCGATGAGGAGAAAAGACAGAAAGGGTTGTCTGATTTTTTTAAACTGGAAATTTCCACAAAGACTGTGAAATTGGCTCCACAGAAGGACAGAACATTATAGACTTCAGGCCAAGTCTTCTTCTGAGCAAGGATGAATGCATGTGCTGAGAACATGATGGAGAGTCCTGGGTGTCATCTCTTCTTGCTGAAATGACCTAGAGACTAGCACAGCTGGGTGGAGGCCTGGGCACTGCCACCTGCTATGTGATCCTGGCTGTCTGCACAGTAGGATAATAACATCTCCTGTGACTGGCTGGGTAATTACAGAAAGGAACAAATGGGAAAGTGCCTATCAGAGTGCCCAGAGCACCACCGAGGCTAAACAAATATTTGTGTATTTATTTCCTGTACTTTAATTAGTGCATGACGGAGTCTGATGTCTGCCAAATGTGTTACTTCATGGGCAAAGGCTTCTGAAAGCTATGAGCTAATCTCCAGTAATGAAGGCTCTGCCACTGCCTAAAGCCAAAACTTTGTTGGACTCCCACCTCTCCCTTCACAAGGCCTCTACTTGTGGGCAGATTGACAGACTTGACTCCACTACTGCTGTCCTCACTCTTCAACACTACCTACGAAACAGCAGTATAATGAACAGATGACAGCTTTTGGGGATGGTCTCATGGGAATAGTATATACAAGGACTAAACTTATCTTCTCTACCTAGTAAATATGTAACAACAGAATAACCAGTAGGGCAGAATACTAGGCTTACAGACAAAAGATCCAAGTTCAAATACTTGGTCTCTAACTAGCTATATAACTATATAACTGTGTGTGTGTGTGTGTGTGTGTGTGTATACACACATATATACATACACACACACACACACATATATATATGTACACACATATTGCTATATAGCCACTGGCAACTTGTTCCCATCAGCCTCAGCTTGAACTGCTGACTAAAGCAGCTGGCCAGAGTTAAGAAAGCTGCTCTGGGGTAATGCCAACTTGCACGCATTGAGAGGTAAGGTACCTGTTCTGCCCTCATGAAGGAAGAGCATAATGGGTGACCAATGAAACAGAAGCTCCTCAGGGCATGGCTAGGAGGCCTAACAAGGGTCTCTATATTCTGCCTGCTCTAGAGTGGTGTGTCCTATCCATACTACAGGATGGTAGGAAATAAAAAGAAAGGATGGAGGGTAGTCAATCTGTTCGCTCTTTCAATAGAACTCACTTGCTAACCCAGCTTCCTTCCCCCACTGCTGCAGTAGAGGGTGCCAAAGGGACAAAACCAGGTCAAGCCCCAGGATAACAGGCTGGGAAGCACCATCCAGCCACTACCAGGAAAAGGCAGAAGAAGGCTAAAGAAGAGCATGAGCCCAGATCAGCCAGCTCCAACAGTCTTTAGCAAAGTGGAAAGTGGATGGACCTCCTTCTGCAACAGCATCCCTCACCTTCCGTTTCCATTTCTCTACTGTCTCTATGAACCATATGACACAGAGACCCTAGCACAGGCTATTTCTTCTGGCTTACAGACAAAAGATCCAAGTTCAAATACTTGGTCTCTAACTAGCTATATAACTATATAACTGTGTGTGTGTGTGTGTGTGTGTGTGTACACACATATATACATACACACACACACACACACATATATATATGTACACACATATTGCTATATAGCCACTGGCAACTTGTTCCCATCAGCCTCAGCTGATGTAGTACTACAATAGCTCCTTAGTTGCATAGTTTAACAAACAGAAGCGAACATGTATAGGGGAACCTGTTGTTACTTAGGGCACGAGCAGTCTACATCCTCAACAAGGAGCCAGCTAGTGAGCACCCTGACAAGATGGGGTAAGCAGAACACAGGACTGGTGCAGGAAGAGATGTACAGTGGCTTACCCACAAAGGGCACTTAAATCTTAAAAATAAAATACTCCAAGGAGATTCTCTATTTTGGACAAATGGTGAAATAATGGGAAAACTGACCACAGTGACAGAAGTCCTCCAAGACCCTGCAGAAGAGGCAGAGGCTAGGTCATTGGCGAATGCAAGTCTATAGGAGTCTTAGGGTCCTACTAGACACAGAAAGAGAACAAAAGTACCAGGTTTACATTACAGAACACTGAGGAGCACAGGTGTTTTGAAGAACTGGGTACTATGAATGAGCAATCTGAAGAACTCACAAGACAGGACAGACCAGTCAAACGGGGGGCTTGTGTAGCACATAGAATCCAAGATATAAAACCAAAGAAGGAAACTAAATATCCAAGTAAGGAAAAGCAAGGCCATCTGTACAACTTTCGTAAGTACAATAGTGATCCTCTTGAAGGAACTACAACCGAGAGAGAGGTCATGGGTGCTGGATGGCTGACTCAGCTGGCAAGAAGCCCAGGAAGGGAAAAGCCAATGGTGCTTTTCACTGATGCTCACACAAGAGGAGCCCTGAAGACAAAGCCAAGCCAGACTGAGGGACTCCTGGCCTGGCCTTACCATCCCTGTTTGGTAACCTTCACTTGAAGGTGAAGAAAGGAATTACAATGAAGGTCCCAGATCTTTCAAGGCACTAATAGGATGAAGAAAATGATGCCTGGACATCATTACAGTAATGCTCACAACATGGATGGATGCACAGTCATTGTCACCGCACAGTAACTCCCCTCCTCTCCACTGCACTCCCAGCAGTTTGGGTAGAAAGCTCAAGGTCTGTTTTTAAGCATAGGGCTTCACCTTCTTGAGAGGTCTGACCAGGTATCAGAGGACTTTGGCCATCAACTTCTGCCATGTTTTCACTCAGCTAGGACATGTACTCACCCTGTAAAATGTGATGTTGGGGTAGTGTTAAACTGCTGTGTCTTTATTAAGACGTTAGGGAGAGAAACACATGACAGCAGGAGTTCACAATGCTAATGGAAGTGGGCACAGCATTGTTAGTAGTGTTCATGTGTAGGGGAAACAGGACTGTTAGTGCCAAGGACAGGCTCTACACTGTCAAAACAAATAGAAATAACTTCCACACATCAGGAACAGTTTCTTACCAACTTCTCTGTAGTAGAAGGAGTTTAGGGACATGCTATAAGGGGACAGACAGGGAGGAGTTGTACATGGTTCTGATATTGGTCCTTACTGAGCACACACAGAGCCTCGCAGCGCATAAGAGTAAGCACAGCCACCTAACTACACAGTACCTTAACTGTGACCTATGACAGGACCTGGAACAGTATCAAAAGCACCAACAAAATCAGCTTTCTCCTGTCTCAGTGCTTAGCTTGAAAGAAGAACCTGGAAGATTACCAGTACATAAAAGCTGCAAAGGGTCCAACATAGAGCACAGCAAACCAGCCAGGAGAAGGGGAACTCATCAGCAAGAAGCTGAAAGCAGAAGAAAGATGCAGAAGAGAAAATGAGTCTAAAGGCTTGGGAAGACAAGAAAGGTCAACTGTCCTGGGAAGGATGGATGCCTTTGCTCCTGGGGTGTCCCAAATCCCAAGAATCATGACAACACACACCCCCTTTGGGGGATGAATGAATGAATGAATGAATGAATCTGTTCCCTACAACCAAATGAGTTACTTTCAAGTCCACTCTACCAAGCATGTGTGACATTTGCTTCTGGAGTGACAAATTCTCCAGGAGTTTTTCAGGCAGAGCAGAACTCAAGCTGTGAACATCTCAAAGATCAGTGTTATAGGATGGACACGATGACAAAGAAAATACACAGATTCTTAGCAGTTTGGTGGGGGTACAGTATAGGGGGGGCACAACAGAGGAAATGACAACATGGGACACGAGTTTGTTAAAGGTTGATTAGACACAGTGAAGACCCATGCTGGGGTTTGAATGTAAAGTGTCCCTACTGGGCCCATGACTGGCAGTGTTTTGGAAAATTATAAAACCTTTAGAAGGATGGATCACGAGGACAGGCTTTTAGGTTGTATAGTATAGCTCTACTTTCTGTCTGCTTGAAATGCCAACAGGTACCTTAAGCTCTTCCATTAGGGAATAGATCCTTTTCTAAAACCACGAATCAAAATAAACCCTTCACGTAACTTGCTTCTTGTATTTGGTCACTGCAATAAGGAAAGTAACTAAAAAGGTCTCCAAAGGTCTGCACACCAGTTCACTATAAGGAAACATGTCTACAGCCGGGATGGTCATTGCCTACTAGGCTCCTGTAGAGCCCACAGTCTGCAGCCGTTCAAAGCTAACTCATAATCCAAGTTCCTGCCCCTTTCACCACCCTATACTATTGGTGGTGTCTCTGACATCAGGAGGGAAGTCCAACTATTCCTATCAACCACCCCATTATTTCCACCAAAAAGGAGAAAATGACACTTGTGACAGCAAATGGTCCTATATGTTGAAAGGATGGCTTTAACTTTTGGCACTTGCCCAAATAATCATCAAAATGTCATCTCATGTGCTCTTTCCTACTCAAGAACTCCCTCAACTATCACAAGGAGATGGGAGCAATCTCTTCCATTCAGTCAGTAAAAACAAAAGGGCAGGGGCTACAGAATGGCTCAGTGGGGGAAAACCACCCGTTACCAAGCCCAATGGCCCGAGTTTGATGGCCCCAGGACTTACATGGTAGAAGGAGAGAATGGAATTGTTTTCTAGCCTCCCCATGGAGTGAATATGTGCACACAAAATAAAGAAAATTTAACTTTAAAAGGGGCAAATATTTTGGACAGCACAAAGTACATAGGTACAGACAAGCTCCCACCTGTCCTTTCTGACAGCTTCCAGCTTGGCAGCCAGCACCAACTCTGCTGGCTGTAGCTAAAGAGCTGTAGCCATACATGCTGCTGTCCAGCCTGCTTTGTCTCTTCAGAGCGCTGTCAGAGGGTCTTCCTCTTGTTGACTCCTCATTCTACAAATCTACGACTCCCAGCCCTCATTACCTTCCTTCTCTGGCTTCACGCAGTGCTGTCACCATTTCCTTTAATCCTTCCTCCTAAACACAGGTGCTCCTGAAGATCTGTTCTGACTCCATTCCTTTTTAGTGCAGTAAAAATGATGTAGCGAGGCACTGACCTTCCACAGCCTACAAGACACTCTGCACTGTCCCACAGTGAACTGGACTCTCTACCCACACTACCCTAACTCTTCAAACTATGCCCTGGTTTGTTCTTCTCCAAAAAAAAAGCCACATCTTACCACCTTCCTTACTCCTCCTCCTCTAGTTGCTAGATCCCTCCTTAACCTGGGCTCAAGAACTGACTTCTGCCTTGCATTCCATCCACCGTACTGATGACATCCATCAAACCCACTTTCCCCCAATAACTTGAGGGCCACTTCTGTTCTTTCTCTTACAGGCTACCAGGTGTCATACTCCTCTACCTCCATCCTGCATTCTGCCCTAGCAGAAGAAACTTCACCATCCTCAGTTGGACTAACAGCTCTCAGGCCTCTATAACCCTATTTCAAGTCTATTCTGATTCCCACCTGGCCCTGATTCTCAAATTGGTTGCTAATAAATAAATAAATAAATAAATAAATAAATAAATAAATAAATAAATAAATAAATAATTTCACCCTAGCACCTCCAGAGGGCACTTTAAGACCAGCTCAGACAGCTCAGCCAGGGTGAACAGTCAGTGACTTGGGATGCAATTTCTAACTGGCTGCCAAACACTTTGGGAATGTGCACCTGCTTTGTGCAGCTTCTGGGTTCCAGCTGAGGCTTAGCACCCTGCTCTATTACAAGGTAGAGGCATAGTACGATAAGTTTCCAGGCAGATTAACAGAGACCTTACAGCAGGGCAGTGCTGACTCTCAAGTGTTTCACGGCAGCCCAACATGTTAAAGTATAAATAGGAAGATGACAGGGAAAGCCTGGAACACAGCAATGGCTCTATAGAAGAAAGGCTGCTGATTCTTTTCACTATTTTACTCTAAACTTATAGGGATACATAGTTCATGGACAGAGCTCTGCTATGGCTTTATCACAAGCTGCCACAACACCATGAAACATGCAGGCTACTCTGCATCCTATTTTAGATGTGCAAATAAGATATGGTTATTTTATGAACTTGCAGGGCTATGAAAAATAAACGAGCTCTGGAATAAGCATTACTGAGGATACTGCATGCTCCAGAAAGAGAAACAGGTGCAGAAGCAACATAAATTCCAAGTATAGGTAGTCTAGAACCCTTCTAAGATCTCTGAAAGTAAATTTTACTTGTTTAAAAACCTCCCTTCTTCCAGAGCTGGGGATGTAGATCATTTGGCAGAGTATTCAGCTAGCATGCACAAAGCCCTTCCATCCCCAGCACCACAGAGAGCTAGGTATGGCAGCATACATAATTCTCAGCTTAGTGAGTTCAAAGCCAGCCTGAGATACACAAGGCTCCGTTTCTCCCACACACCCTCAGCTCTTCTAAAAGACCAAAACCACTTAACCAAAAATCCAAACAAAACAAAACAACCCTCTTCTTTTACCCCTTTGACTCTCTAACACAGATGCGTGTGACCTTACTTTAAACCTGGCTTTATCAGCATCAACCTGACAAATACCGTTTAACCCTGCTTCTTTTATCACACCTCCAGACCATTCCAAAGTATCACCCCACACACCCTCGAAATTTCCTAACTTTCAATTACAGAGACAACCCCCGTCCCCACACTCATCTCACTTCTCCCCAGACACGGAGCCAGGCTCTCGTAACACTCAAGGACTTCACTCCACAGACTCAGCACCGTGAACCTGCAAACAGTAAAGGAACAGCACTGAGCTAAGCAAGCCATCGGGGCCTCCGGGAGAATCCCCAGCTGTGCAATGAAGCTGCATCTATGAGGAGAGACTCAGTAGCACTTCTGACCAGGCCTTTCTGAACAAAAGCAGGTCACATCCAGAAGAGAGGTTACAAGAACAGATAGGCAGAAACAGAGATTGGAGAGCATAGCCACACTGTCCCTCACAAGGCAAGCCAGAGAGCAAGCTCAGTTTCATGCTGCCCTCCTCAGAAAGCACTTCCCATCAATAGTCTTACATACTCTCTCTGGTGACACCACCCTCCTTCCTCTCCCAGAAACTTTTTGGTTACCTTTACAGACAGAGGCTTTGTCCTCTGGAACATTCACACATAGCTCTGGCCCAGTATGTCCTCACTGTGCTCCACATGCGCTCACTTGCTCTCAAAGATGTGTCAAAGAAAATTACCAACTCCCAACCCCCCATCTGTCCTCTCAGAGCCAAGTAGGCACAGCCCCATGGAAGCAGGGCCAGAGTGCCACTCTTTACCAGTTCATCAGCACTACAGAAATTGCTCTGACATACTACTCTGTCATAGAAGACTGAAAGCATGGTCACTAATGCCTAAAGCAACCCCAGATTACCCAAATAGCTCCCAAACTCAGAGTTAAGCCATCTACAGTAATTCTATATGACACCAACAAAGCAGGCCTTTAAGCTGTACAAACATGACCCAGCTTAAACAATCTGCAATGTGTAATTATATTTCAAAAACAAATTACTACAGTTCTAACAACTTCAATGATGGAGCTGAAGACTACACTTCAGAGAGCAAAGGACATTTTCGCTTACAAAGCCTCTAGAAGAAACTACATGACCTGCATATAAGTCCCTCAAACTCAGTGGTCCAAGCTCAAATCTCATTATAGCACATATTTTGCTAAATGGGTCCCTCTATCCCTTCATCAATCCAAACCAGAAACACAGAAACCATCTGTCTCACCTACCAAGCCCTGTACTTCCTCAGCTTCTCTAACCACATCATTTATTTCAACCATTTGCCCCAAAGTGACCCCGCCCCCCTCCCCGTTTCTATCTTTTCTTCTTCTTATCTTTTTTTTTTTTGGTATTTTTGAGACAAGGTTTTTCTGTGTAGCCCTGGCTACACACGTAACTATTTTGTTTTGGATCTTATAAAAATATGATGAAGATTGTGCCTTTGTTCAATAGTGCCAAGCCATCTCTTTCCAAAACCAACACACTCTGCCTGGTACAGAAATACCAAGCTTTCCTGTGGTGCCCTCAGCTCCCAATCTTGTCAGAGCTTCATTCATGTTGATGTTCCCAGGAGCAGTTAGGGTTTCTAGAAATTTGTCCACTTGCTTAGCCCAATATTAAATTTTTTTTATATACAGTATATCACTGTATCAGATGAAATATGAGAACTCCTTATTTTATTTGATAGCTGTTTGCCTACATGTATGCCTGATACCCAAAGAGGGAAGAAACTAGAGTTACAGACAGTTGTGAACTGCCATGTGGGCTCTGGGAATTGAACCCAGGTCATTTGGAAAGTGAATGTGAGAGTGTGTTTAAAGAGACTTTTTGGTTGGGAACATAGATTCAATGACAGAATGTGCCTGGCACTTGGAAGGCCCCAAAGTACAGGCAAAAGTTTTTTTGTTCTCGCTTTTATTGAGTTCTGCCTCTTAAAAAGGGGGGGGGGGGGTGGGAGTAGAGGGGACCTAGATCTTTAAAAACAAACAAGCATCTATTTTGGCTTCACTTCAGCTAGCGGTGTGAATTCACCATAGCTCGAAGGAACAGGCTGCCCTTCCTCCAAAGAGCACTGTGAAATTGCCAGTGTGGTCTTCCCACTTCAACTCTCCACCTCATACCCCATATTCTGCATGTGACAACTGGCGAGGTTGTTTAAAAACGCATTTCTAACCTGCTCTGTGAGTAAAGACCCTACATGATCTGGCCTCATCAGAGTTTACATCAGTGTAAACTCTCCCTTTAACCACCACCCAGTGATCCTTGGCTCCTATAATGGGCACTGCTTCCCCTCCGTTTAATGGAGTTGCTCTCAATCCTGAGGGTCGAAACTCTTTTTGGGATCGAATGTGACCCTTTCACAGGGGTCACCTAAGATTACCTGCACATCTGGTATTTACATTATGATTCCTAACAGTAGCAAAACAAGCCTGACCGAATTGTTGTATCTGAAAATGTTGCCCCATTTCATCACTGCCTCAACTGGTAAAACCTTCTGATACACCTACAATTCAGTGGAATCCTTTTTCCTGAAAGGGACATAAGTAACCTGAATCTTCTGTGGCCACAGGAAAGCATGCAGAGAATGTTCAACAGGAGAAAATAAATTTGTTTAAATGTTGAAGTAAGATTATAGCTAAGCAGATTTTCAGACACTGATCCAGGCAACTAATTAATGTACTTTATTTTTCAAGGAATGGAAAACAATTTAGGAAAAATGTGCCTTGTAAAATATTCATTAGAGATACAGAATTGTCAGTATTTCATAAAATTAATTGTAACAGGACCAAAAACTTAAAAGCTTCAAAGCTGACTGTCATAATGATATATGCTCATCTGGTGAAAGAAATAAATTACATTGCAAGTGGGTGGGTTTTGGATCGCCAGGACTATGAAACCAGTCTCTGATTACTGCTTTACATTCCCCTGCATTCACATGGCTTCAGTGAGGTCTGTGCAGTAGACAAACCTTCACAGAAACTGAGGCTCTAAGCGTCCTCCTCAAGGTTACAGGCATGGTAACAAGTCTGCAGTCACCCCAGGGAGAGCTGAGATGCCCATGTCTAAGTTCCTAGCCAAGGAAATGCCCATCGTAACTGTTTCCATTTTTACAATTTGCACGGCTCTGTGCCCCTTACCATATCTTACCATAGAACCACCACCAACTTTTTTTGGGGGTTTTGTTTTACAAAAACTGTTCTTTAAAAGTTAAAACTTCAATTGTCATCACTGTGGGACAAGGCTAAATAAACAATGATAGACCCAAACTCTAGGCCAGGGTTCTAGAAATAAAAAAACAGTTAAAGCATGATATGCTAAAATGGAAAAATCCACAGCAAGTTAGTAGTCAACCTAAATTAATTTGGAAAAGATCTAGGATACACACCACGTGTCTAATAGTTTTCGACAGAGATGGCTACTGGACTTGTCATCTATGACTGCAGCCAACCTTGCTTTAAGAAAATATCTTCCTCCGCTCGTGTTACAATTAATTTCTGAATCTTAACCTAGGTGGGACAAGGAGGTCACTACTTTTCTGCTCTGGGAAACTACACGCCCTACCGAGTAAGTAAAAGTCCCCTCTGAGAGTCCCACCCGGTTAATGCAAAGTTTAAAGGGCACACCCTGTCCCGGGTAAGAGGCACTGGCTTGGACATATGACTTCCAACCCCGGGCGCCTTTGTTACAATGGGCACACTATAAACTCCCGACGGGGCAGGCGCATCCCAGAGAACGACTTGCAGGACTTCGGCCAGAAAAGTCTCACAAAAAGGTCGAATTCGCGGAGAGCGGTGGCCGGCGCATCTGGAGGGGAGGCCGTGGAGGGCGAGGGGCGCGTGGAGTTTGGAGGCGGCAGGGGAGCGCACGCGCCACCGGCCGCCTTACCTGCGGAGAGCCGGGCCCAGGCGGTGGTCAGACAATGGAGGCGGCGTCCGGCGGCAGCAGCCTAGCGCGCGGGGGGCGCGGCGAGGTCTTCATCACCTGGGCGGGATGCCGGGCAGCCTCGGACCGGACCGTGCAGTGCTGGGGACGACACGACACAGCGCCATGCCGCGGGCCGCTCCGCGCCCCCCGCACCCAGGCCCGCGTGCGGCCATTACCGCTCTCCCGGGACCCTCCTGGATCGGCTCCAGGGCGCGGCCCTCGGCTCCCGGGGCCGCCGCGCTCCCGCCCGCCTCGGCCCCGACAACAATGGGGCCCGGCCGGGAGTCCGGCTTCCGCGAGGCCTCACCAGCTCTGCCCCGGCCCGCCCCGGGCCTGCACCGCAGAGGGCGCCGCGCTGACCTTCCCTCCCCGCCATGCTCGCGGCCCAGGCCCGGCTGAGTGATGGGTTGTTTTCCTTTTCTTTCCCCACCCCGACTCCACAGCCTTCCGCCCCTGGCCCGCTCGTCGGCCCACGCCCCGTCCTGGAGAGCCCAGCATACAACACTCACACCACCGTGGGCCAGTCCAACTCGCTTCCAAGTAAGGCAGAGGAGCGCGTCCAGGCCGCGGACTCCGCGCGCCCACCGGCCTCTCCTCAGGGGACACCTCACAGGTGCGCCTCCGAGCCGCGCGCGCGCGCGCTCCGCACACCCAGACGCCACCGGGTTGCGGGGTGGGGGGGGGGGAACCGACCCGCGTGCGCACGCGCAAAACTGGCCAGCCTCGGGGAAGGGCGGGGAGTAATGGGGGGTGCGCCGCACGCATGCGTGCCTAGCGGCTCGCGGCCCCGCCCGCACACGCACGCGCGTTCCCGCTCGGCTTCCCCGCCTCTCGTAGGCCCGGCCCGGCCCCGCCCCGCCCCGCCCCGCCCCGCCCTGGTTACCCAGGGCAACCGCAGAGCAGCCTCACCTGAGCAGTGCGCTTGCGCGTTACTAACATCCCATCGCTTTTTTTTTTTTTTTCCTCATCGCCCTCGCCTCTACCCTGCCGCAGCCGCAGGGAGCGGGGCGTCACCCCCTTCCCCCTCCGCAGAGAGAGCATCGATTCGCCAGGCCCTCCCCTCGCTAGCAGACCGCCGCCGCGTCGGCGCCGCATCCTCCCCTCAGACAGCCTCGGGTGCGAGGAACAGCCGGACGGCCAACGGCTCCCGGCGTGCACCGCGGCGAGCGCTCTGAGGGAGCTGGCGGGATGCGCCGGCCGGGCGGCGTCTCTTGAGTCTCCGTGCCCCGCGGCAGGTCCGCTGCGCACCCGGCTCCGACCGTCCCTGCCCATGGGCCGCGGGCCACCGCGAGGAGCAGGCCGAGCGCCGCAGCCGCCTGAGGGAGCGTGGCAGGTGAGGCGCGCACCTGCCCTGATAGGCGGGAGCTCGCCCGCGGGGCTGGGCGCCAGGCTGCGCACCGGCGCGGCGGGGGAGGCGCGGCGCAACGGCCGCAACCGCCGGCCCGGCCCGGCCCGGGTGCGAGCCGCATTGCAGGTGCCAGGCAGCGCCCCGGGGTCCGGCCCGACACGGCGGCATGCTGCGGGCCTCGGCCGCCCGCCCGCCCGCGCCACACCTGCCGCCTCCGGAACCCGCAGCCCTGGCGGCCGGCTGGCTCCGCGTAAGTATTCCACCCGGGCTCCCGGGGACCCGCGGAGGCGCGCGCGGGCCGCTCTCGCGGGCAGCGGGCCGCCACTCCGGGTTACGGTCTCCTCGGGCTGGACCCCGCCTTGCGGGCTGGTGACGAGCCTCGAGCATCGTTAGCTGCACAGTGTAGTCCACTGACGACAGTTGAAGTGGCCGAGGAGAAAAATGTGACTGTGTTCTGTGACAGGTGGCACCGGTCGGTTTCATAACAAAGTACAGGCGCCCAGACACCTTTAGGCATGTTAAAGTCGCCGGGCGTGATGGCGCAGACCTTTATATTGCAGCGCTCGGGAGACCCAAACAGGTGGATCTCCGAGTTGGAGGTCAACCGTGTCTGCATAGCGAGTTCTAGGCCAGCCACCACTACAAGGTGAGACCTTGTCTCCAAAAAAAAAAAAAAAAAGTGTCAAAACCAGGATCGCCGCAGGGCGGTGACAGCGCAGGCCTTTAATCCCAGCACTCTGGGGGCTGAGGCAGGCGGATCTCTGTGAGTTCGAGGCCAGCCTGGTCTACAGAGTGAGTCCCAGGACAGCCAGAGTTGCAACAGAGAAACTCGAAAAAAAACCCCAAACAAAAAACAGGGATTACCATCTACGAAGTTTGATAAATAGCATTGATATTATTTATTTGCACAGCCAAGAAGTCCCTGGTATTCTCTCGCTGTTGAATTGTAAGGAAAAAGATGCTGGCATTCCAAATGACTTTTACCACCAGTTTTCCATGTTTTTCCTTAGACTAACTGTTCACCAAAATGGCTGAATATTCTAGTTTGGAAGAAAGGCTTTAAGACTTTTGCTTCTTTATGTGTGCATGTGTACACATGTGGGCCACTACCGAAAATAGTTTGGATCGCATATTTGTAGCATATTATAAAGAATCAGTTTCATTTAGATTTGTTTGGGTTTGCAGTGTGGAAGATTGAACATGGGCCCCACATACCCTAAGTAAAGCACTCTCCCACTGAGCTCTAGCCCCAGCCCTGGCTTAGCTATATTTTAAGTATAGGATAATGGTTTTCATGGAGCAGTATTTTCCTGTAACACATTTAAATATCTCATATTGTTTTGGAAATTAGGCATTTTTAACGTTGACTCTTTTGAAAGAAACATGAATCCTTTGTTTAGAACAGCTACTCATTCTGAGTTCTTAACTCTCTCATCTGTCCTAGGTTGAAAAATCGATTTTAGCCTCATCATCTAATTGTCAGAATGTGTTTGCAGCAGGACTGACATTAATTATGATGCTGATGCTTTTAAGAAGTACTTGTAAAGCATTCTCTCATATTTCAGGCAAGAAAATATTCAGAGCTTTTTTTCTTCTAAAACAAGGTCAGCCATAAATAGATCCTAATGCATACTGGGCGACACATTTATTAACTCAGACTAACTATCTCCTGAACTTCATATACTCTGAGGGCAATGGTAAGGCACCCTGCAGTGCCGTACAAACAGGCTGCTGCAAGTGGAAGTTCTAGACCAGCCTGGTAAGCTCTGGCTTTGCTTTAACTTCTCCAGTTTTGATGTTTCATCCTGCAGAAGCATTTGGCAGGGAAGGGCCTGTGTCCTAATGGTCTTCAGACATTTGAAGGTCTGCCATGCAGGAGGGACTTTATTGCTTTAGAGTAATTCCTGTTCGAGGAAGAGGACACTGAGTACTTACAGGAAGATAGTGTCCCGGTAATTACGATCAGAACTTCAGCAGTAGAAGGGGCTGCTCTTTTCCTTGGGCTCCCTCCCAATGCAGCATGAATGACTATGACTCAGATCTGGAAGGGCTGTGTGTGTGTATGTGCTCCTGTTAGAGGGTCTTCCAAGGTTCCAGTGGCCACTGGATTCCAAGACTTCTCTGTTTCCCCCTTAGCTCTGTGGGGGTTTGTTGTGTGTTCTGCCGCTGGCCTCTATAGCTGTGGGCATATTAACATCCCCAGAAACCCACTTGAGTCCTGGGAAGATGTAACTGTGTTATCTGGTGTCAGAGATGACTTGATTTCTATTTCACATTGTTTTGGGGCCTTAGAGATAATACAGCACTCCCACGTTCAGTGAATTGTTTAAAATGTATTTATACTTCTTCCTCTAGCGTTTATTTTCTGCTATAAGCACAAAGTTAAGAGAGAATTGCCTTTTCTAAGAAGGAAGAAGTCATTCTTGCTAAAAATGATGTGGTGCCATTTGTTCTCTGAGAGTCAGCAAGTTGTAAAGGTGTGCTTTCCTGACTGAGGACATCATTACAGATGGTGAAGACAAGACTCTTGTGCTTGCTCTGCATTTTAGTGTCTATTTATTTCATTACTCAAATATGACTCAAGTTTCAGAGCAAAACAATCAAGTCATACCTAAAACAGTTGTATTCACTGTTTTCTGGATGGTTTCTAAATGTATCCAGAGAACAAAACAAAATCAAAATGTAGGATCACTGTGAATTGAAGACATAGGGTGAAAGGGGCTGTCCTAGTTAGGGTTACTATTGCTATGATGAAACACCATGACAAAGAGGAACTTGGGGACAGTTCATCATCAAAAGGAGTAAGGGCAGCAACCTGGAGGCAGAAGCTAATGTAGAAGCCATGGAGGAGAACTGCTCACTGGCTTGGTTTCCCTGGCTTCCTCAGCCTGCTTTCATGTAGAAGCGAGAGGACTAACAGCCTCTCAGGATGGTCCTACCCAAAATGGGCTGGGCCCTCCCCATCAATGATTAAGAAAAATGCCTTGTAGGCTTGCCTACAGACTGATCTTCTGGAGGCACTTTCTCTATTGAGACTCCCTCCTCTGATGACTGTAGCTTGTGTCAAGTTGACATAAAACTGGCCAGCACACTTGATGAACTGATTGACAAGGGGAATAACAATGTCACCATGGGAATAATGGCTGGATTCCCAGGTGTGTTCACTGATTGGGCTTAGCACTCTGAGTTATGGCCAATGAACAGAGCAGGTTCCTGGGAGCCCAAAGAACTGAAGTGCAGCAGGATGGTTGGAAGACCAATGTAATTAACTGTTGGATCCTCTTGAACTAGAGTTTCAGATGGTTCTAAGTGGGCATCTGGAACTTAAACCACAGTCCCCTGAAAGACCAACAGATGTTAAGGGGTTAAATGTTAAGGGAGTAATCCCAGCACTTGGGAGGCAGAGGCAGATAGATCTCTTGAGTTCGAAGCTAGCCTGGTCTACAGAAAGAGTTCAGAACAACCAGGGCTGTAAGACAGACCCTGTGTCCTTCACCAAAATAAAAAAATAAATAAATAAAATAAAAAACCTAAATAAAGATAAAAAGGATTTATTGCTTCAGAAAAAAAAATTACACAAATTATTTTAAATATTTCTGAGGCAACAAATGATCAAGTAAGACAGGCAGTTAGAAACCAGCACAGTCTCCCAGTGCATCCCCCAGTTATCTTAAGATTCCTTTGTTAAGCAGACATGATGGTGTACACCTGCAATCCTAGCACTCATAGGCTGAAGCAGGAGAACCCTGAGTTCAAAGCCACCTGGTACTACAATCTAAAACTTGTCTTTATTTTTATTTTTTTAAATGTTCTGTCTTTATTTAATGTACATTGGTGTTTTGCCTACGTATATGTCTGTGTGACAGACAGGGGTTAGAGACAGTTGTGAGCTACTATGTGGGTGCTGGGAATTGAACCCAGGTCCTCTGAAAGAGCAGCCAGTGCTCTTAACCGCTGAGCTATCTCTCCAGCCCCACCCAAGACTTGTCTTTAAAACAAGAGAAAAGACTTTGTTAGCGAAAAAATAATATTGAGAGAAAAGAGCAATATTTCATTATTATTTCCCATTCACTACTTCTCAGAATGAAAAGTGCATGCTGTTCTGTGGCTGGAAAGGTTGACGGGAGTATACTTTCTCCTTGAGGCTGAGTGCTTTATTTTATCTAAATTCTCAAATCTGAGCAGTGAAATTCTCTGAGCTAATGCCAAACAAGAGAGCAAACCCAAGATACTTGGTGCTTATTGGGGAGAAAAACCCTTGATAAATGTATTGAGACAAAATACTTTGTTTCTGCAGTTGTCTCTGTGTTTGTTTCCTGTTTGGCAGCATTAGAGGACAGTAAGTTTAGCTCTGCATGGATCCATTGTCATGGGATTCTTTCCTAGGCCACTGTAGTGGGCTGTTGCCTTCTCATTTGCTGTGCACTTAGAGTTTGTGAGCCTGGAAGTCCATTTTCATATTGCTATTGCTTAAGGTATGTCTGCTACTACACATTGCAGTTCCTGGGATTATTTGTGGTCCTGGCCATCTGAAGGTTGCACATTTTACCCAGAAGAGAAGAATTACACTGAAAGGGCCATCTTTGATATCATGGGGGTGGGGGTGGGGTGTGTGCATATAATACTGGCTTTGCAAGAGAAAGCTTTGCCTCTGTTGTGGATCATTACCCTGGGGTTGCTAATGACTTCTAACCTAATTTCTGTAGCAATGGATGAAGTAGAAAGCTAAGTTTATGCTGTACTCAAAGAAGCTTTTTTTGAACTCTAGTCTCTCTGGCCATCCCATACCCCAAGCAAAAGGCACAGGAGTTATTTCTCCTCCCTGACTGGTGACGTGACAGATCCACATTGAGAGATTAAAGCCTTGCACTTTGGTAGTAGAATAAGGAAAGCTGCAGTTAATTTTATGTCTTTGTAAACAAGAACTTAGCAGAGGTCACCAGTGTTGCCTTCCTTTCCAAGGTGTGTTAGTCTCCTGCAGTGTGTCATCTTTATCTTTTGACTGGAGGTCTATAGCCAGAGCAGAAATCTCCAGAAGCTGAGAGTAGCATCTCTGAGCCATGAAGGTACTTGCTTGTGGGCCTGCCCATTGCTCTGGGTAAGGAGAGGTGCTCCTTTGGATGGGGAGTAAGAAAGCCAGGGCAAGACTTTGTTAGAGACAAGTGGGTGTTGCCTTTTGGGCTGCTCTTGTGTCTCAGCCGTAAGTTGAGACTCAGAACAAGTTTATCTCACACATTGATGGTCTACAGCTGAAGGAGTGGCTAGACGTTTCACAGCTACTCGGCTGTTTAAGTGAAAGTTCTGGATTTTTTATTTTGTGTGCAGTCCAAAGATGGGGCATCCAGATACCTGAGTCCTGCCTCTGCAAAATACTGCCAGGGTACTGCACATAGTTCCACTTTAAACTATTATTGCCCAGTCCAGTCCTGGGAGACAGTGAAGGTGTGGAGGAACACAAAATTGAATACCTTTCATGTGTGTGCTTCTAAGTCAACACACAGTATGCTAGACCAAGGAATAAAATATTTTACAGGTTTGGGGCAGTCACATGTCAGCCTTTGCAGTAGCTATCTTCTGGAGGCAGTGGAATGCCTAGAGTATCCATGTGACAACCACTCCTGTTTGAGTAACCTGATCTGAATTTGTTTATAAATACCCCCACAAGCTACATAAGCTACTATCATTTCCTAATGGCTTCCTACAGCATGAGCCATATGAGCAGAGTGACTAATACAGCACTGTTGGTAAGCTAGAAGGCTTTGAGCACCCGCTTTTGTCCAACTCTCCCTGTATCCCTTCTCATTTGCATCCAGGCAGGGGATAACAGAGAATCCTGTCACTTCCAAGGGCCTATTTGGGGAATACCAAAGGTTACCTGGCTGTTGTAGGATATTTTATAGTTATGGATAATATTCTTGTGGCATGTAAAGGATTCGCTTCCTACCTGTAAACAATGGAGTGGCCACCCAGTTCTTCATATAAATAGGCCATTCATTAACCTTAAGGCAGATGGAGGTTAGGCTCCATTCATTTGTATATTGGAGGGCTGGGTGGAGACAGGGAGGATTTGGAATGAAAAAGCACCTAGGACTGGGGCGGAGAGGAGAAGCGGGAGGAGAAGCTGAGGATAGAGGAGGAACCAGGGAGAGAACAGTGAGAGAAACATGGAATGAAGTCTCTGTCTAGCCCCAGGTATTGAATTCCTGAGATTTGACATGGTATGAAATTAATAAAAAGCATTGAGAAAAACCATCACTGGACTCTTATTAAGCGATTGAATGTTTATTAACACCTGGCTGCAAAGACTCCCTGGCAGTCACTATTCTTATATGAGGCCTGACCTGGGACAGGTAAAACATGGAGAGAGCTGGTCAGAAGGACTGGGCAAGAACACCATGACCGTGTTAGTCACCAATAAAGAAGGTTCATAAAACAGGCCTGATGCAAGATACTGTGAGACCCATCAGTAGCTTAAAATCTCCACAATCAAGGAGTCCCCACCAGTCTTGTACTGTCAATGTGAGAGTGTTTTGTTTTCCTCTGAACAGAGGATAGCTGCCACGAAGAGTGGAGACCTTTCTGTGTTGACGATGGAAGCATCTCAAAAACCGACTTTCTTTGCTGGGAGCTATTAGCCTTTCTTTCTCCATTATACAGTTTTTGTTGGTTTTCTTTATTATGTTATGATGCTCACATGTAGTCAATCATTCTGACTTAAGCTGTTTGCCTAAGTGGCAATGTATTATGCCAGGTTTACATTTATAGTTTTTAAATGTACTGAACATATCAAGTGCCTGTAATACATTGATTCAGCCATCCTAAATGGGCTTAAAAAGAACTGTCCAGCTGATTCCCATAAAGACAGATGGGTGACAGGTTTGCTTTCCCTATTTGAATTTTAATTTCTTTGTAAGTCTTTAGGTAAATACATATTGTTCCCTAATCAGTTCGGTATAGCTCTAATCCATAAGGAACCAAGGATTTTAGAAGGCAAAGTTTACATTAAAAATCATGTAATTTTGATGTTCAACACTGGCAGAGAAACATGACACCTGAACATATTTCTCAGCTGAATAGAATAACTTTATAGTTGCCATAGTATGTGATGGCTAAGATTTTTTTTAAAGGCTTATGAAGAGGCTATGTCCCTACTCTGAAAGGACAGTGTAGGTATAATTTAGCTTTGTGAGAGACTCCTTTTCATGTGAATTAGTGTGTGCTGAGATATCTAGCCTCTCCTATGTTTAGATTCTGAGCTACACAAGGGTCATCTTAATGTTTCGTCCTTTGCATATTCCAAATGGTGACCCTAGTTCCTGGCACTAAGACTAAAGAAAGATGCTTTATTGGGCTGGCAAGATGGCTGAATTGGTAAAGGTGCCTGATGCTATGCCTGCAACCTGAGTTCCGTCCCCAGAACCCAAATGGTAGAAGGAGAAAACCAACTCCCACAAGTTGCCATCTGACCTCCATACATAGGATGTTGACACTCAATGCATTCTCCACAAGAAATAAAAAGTTAAAACATGGTTTATAGAAAGAATGAACTACTAGCTGGGTGGTGGTAGTGCACACCTTTAATCTCAGCACTCAGGAGGCAGAGGCAGGCAGATCTCTGAGTTCCAGGCCAGCTTGGTCTACAGAGTGAGTTCCAGGACAGCCAGCGTTACAACAGAGAAAGCTTCTCTTTTTAAAAAAAAAAAAAAAAAAAAAAAAAAGAACTACAAAACTTTATATTGCCACCCCACAAAGGGAATGCCAAACTCTCAAGACCATGCATGAAAGAATGTGTTTAAGAGCCTCAAGAAAATGCTATCGTGTCTTTGGTGTCACTTTCCACGTTACATTGGAATATCTTCATTCTTGTGCTTAGTACAAGAACTTCCGGAGTTGTTCTGGTGTTTGTTTTGCTTTTCTGTGCTGGGTCTTGAACACAGGTCCTCAGCTGTGCTGGCAATTGGTCTACCACTGAGCTACAGTCTCAGCTCTTTATTTATTTAATTATTATTTTTTGGGGATAGTCTAAATTGTCCAGAACATTCCATAGCCCAGGAAGGCCTCAAACTTAATTCTTCTGCCACACCCTCCCAAAATTATAGCCATTAGTTCAGGAATTTTATTGTTGTTGTCCTTTTGTTTTGTTAAAGTTTTTTTTTGTTTTTTTGTTTTTTAATGTGTATGAGTATTTTGCTTAAATGTGTGACTGCATACCACATGCTTTCCTGGTACCCATGGGAGGACATTGGATCCTCAGGAACTTGAGTTACAGATGGTTGTGAGCTGCCATATGAGTGCTGGGAACTGAACCCAGGTCCTCTGAAAGAGCAGCCAGTGCTTTTAACCACTGAGCCATTTCTCCAACCTCTTGTATCTTTAAATTTTATTTTTGAACTAGAATTTTGTACCCGAGTTGTTTTCACATATATAGAAATCCTTTCCAAGTAGGAAACGATTTTAATTGACTGGCTCAGCACTGATTTCCTTAACTTCTCCATTATGTTTGTGCAAATTGAAAAGCTTAAGTCATAGCCCTGTACTCAGGGTGTTTTGGTGACTACAGAGCCTGCCATTTTGTTTATTCTGTCCTGAAGAATTTTTACATTGAGGTGTCGGGTCACAATCTCATCAACGTCTTGAGACACTTTAGTCTTTTTAAGGTTCATATAATTAGCAGTCTCCTTAATCACAGGATTCCCTGTATTAATGCTAAAGTCTTTAAGTAGTGTCCACTGGAGTTGACCTGTGTTGCTCAATATAGACTAAAGAGTGGCCAGCCACAGAACTCTAGAAACGTGTATCTTTTATAACCACAATACTGGAGGTGCCTTGTTTGCAGGGCTCTGTTTCTCTGTTTTCTTAGTGTTTAAGAAAGAAACCCAAAATCTTTCTGCCAAGAACTGAGGTGCACTCATAGTCACAAGCAACCTGAAGTTTATACTTGAGCCTAGGAGAGCAGGAGGTGCCTGAGTTGGCCCAGCATAGGAGCAGGCAGAGTGGAGCCTTCTGTGCACTCCCTTACTGGAGTGGAAGATTCAAGACAAGCTTACACAGGATCGCATTGATGGCTTGTTGGAGCATGGCTGCCCTTTTCCCCAAGGCAGTAAAGTAGCTCTCTACAATGGGAAGAAGGTCATGTCTGGCCAGGCTTTATCCCTCCTGTGAGCTCTGTATACCCACAGTTGCCAGTGAAACCCAAGAGGAAAGATGAGCCTCAAATACAAGAAAAGAAAGCCTCACTTCAGGGCAGAGCTGCTCCACCTAGGCTCCTGCAGTTCGTATTGGAGGCTGGGTAGCTCTTTGCCATGGGGCTTCCTGACAGCAGCACCCTCTCGCCAGCTATAGTGACCCAAATGGTTCCAAATGTGGTCGCTAAGAGCTGCAGCTCCTCCACAGCTCCTGGTCAAGCCCTTGAGTGCACCAGAGAACCACATTCTGTATAGCCGCTGTACGTCCACAAAGAAACAATGGCCATTCAGACTATCTGAGCAAAGTAGTAATAGCTTACACCAGTAAAGATTCTGAGCAGGGCCAAGATTACATAAGCAGGCCAGCCCTTGGTAGGCACCAAGTGCACAGTCCTGTCTCACATGCTGTCCCATCCACTTCCCCACTGCCCCCATTCTATACATCCATCTCAGCCATAGCACCAGTTGTGTATTTAAACAGGCAAATGATCTGAATGAGGAGGGAGTCTGCAGCCATTGCCTGATAGAAATAAAGAGCAAGCCTGAGTCCCTCCTACAGCTAGCCAGCAAACCACAGCCTCTGGAAGACAGTCCATTGTCTTGTAAGACAGCCAGGCAGAAAAGAATCAAACTTTAAGATTTCTAGGATGCATTGTAAAGAATTCTGTTAAATCTGAAGCCTGGCTGTTTACAGCCCTCAGTGGAAGGTAACAGAGCAGCACATTTTCACAATGTTCTACACCAGCTTACAAGCAGGCTAAGTTCCTGATCCAGTGCAGTATCTGCTTTTCTGAAACTATAGGACAAACACCTCTTGTTCTGAGGGGCTTTCTTCATGTGAGCAGCTGTGTCCTCAAAACCAAGCTGTTAGGCTGTTAACACCAAGTGAAAAGTCTGTACATAAGCCATTCACAACTTCAACTATGCAGTAGGAAAAGGAAGAAGGGAACTTTGAAAGTAGGAACACTGGCTAGTAATGTTTTGTCACTGCAGTGAGTGCCAGTTATGTGTTTGTGCTGGTGGCATTTCCTTCATGAGGGTACAACAGTACGATATGTCAGGAATGTGGACTTCAGAGTCAGAGTGGTTCAGAGTGAATTCCAGCCCCACCACCTGCTAACTGCAGCTTTTTGCTTGCTGAGGTATAGATTCGATAAGAGTGTTAAGTGAGCATGAAGCACTGCACTTGACCTTGTAAGCCTTTGTGACTGCTTTCCTCCAGAGCTAAGGGACCTAGAGCCACTATACGTCTCCTCTCCTGTGCTCTGCTTTATCCTGGCCAGTATATTCCCTGAACTGGGAACTGTGCATCTATTGTATAGCTCTCTCTCTAGTTGTAAGGCTTCTGTGGCTCACCAAGAGGAACAACGAGACATTCCTATACATGCAAACTCTGCCAGACCCCAGCAGAGGGAACCACCATCATGGCCAGTGCCATACTCAAGGTGGAACCATGAGTATCTGAGCTCAGGTGATTTATTAATTCAGAACTCCTAAGGTGCAGATCATAAGTAATGAACTTCCCTCACATAAATCCAACACCTGCAGACAATACAAATTGCCAAGAACCTAGGCAGCCCCTTACCCAACAGTGCATAAAACAGTATTTTAAACACAAAAATAAACTTCCAAAACACTCCTCTTTGGTTCCTAACTTGCCACCTCAACTTAATGTGTACATTTTTTAAATTTATACTTTGTGTATGAGTATGTATGTCTGTGAATCATGTGTGTGCCTTGTGACCACAGAATCCAGAAAGGGTGTCCGATTCCTTAGGGCTAGTGTTATATAGATAGTTGTGAGATGCCATGTGAATGCTGGGAATTAAAAACTCCGGGTCCTCTGCAGGAGCAGCCAGTGTTCTTACCTGCTGTGCCATCTCTCCAGCCTTTGTGAGCAGTTCTAACTATTCCACCTTGTTTCCACGCCTCTCCAGAGTCAAGTAGTATATAGTCACGCTATTGTAAAGCTTTATTCATGTTTCTCTCCCCAGAATTGCTTCCTCTTCCCCAGGTTTGCCCATCCTCTAGGGCTCAGCTCAGCCCTAGTCTGTCCAGAAGGGAAGTTTTGACTTTCCAGGCCCTATGCATTCAGCTGCAGTTAGGGCCTGGTGCCTCCTGGTATCCTGCAAAGTGCCAGGAATGCAGTGATAATTGAGGCCCTACCCCTACCCTCCAGGGATCTTCTCTGCCTGAAGGAGAGACAGGTGCACTAAAGGGGCCTCCCTGGACTCCCGTCCCCTGGCTCCTGTGCTTAGTACTTCACCTCAGGAGGGTATAATTACAGATTGTTTTCTGGTCTTCTCTCACCAAGTGATTGTAAGCATGTAATGAACTTATACATTAGGTGCTTTAGGAGCATACTGGCTTGATTGCTAACCTCTAAGTACATAATCAAAAGGACTGATCATCCAGCTAGTGCAATAGGTTTGTAAATGTCAAGATAAATTTAAGTCGGGTGATGGTGCATACATGTGATCTCAGCACTCAGAAAGCTGAGATAGGAGGATGATAGGTTTGAGATCAACCTGGGTTATCTGGCAAGTTCAAGGCTAGTTTAGGCTGCAGAAGGAACACTGTCAGAATAAGTTTTAAACAAATTTAATGGTGATGATAAGCTCCTAGCTATCAAGGTAACTTCTGAGGCTTCAAGGGCCTCTAAACTGGCATTCGTAGAACCTTGTCCATTAAAAGTTCATAGATGGAACTGTTTGTACTATATCTACAGGAATTCTTACCTTGTTGGCTCAGGGTGGTCCTAGTGCTTAGCCAGCTTGAGAAGCACACAGGTGATGTTTCTATAAAATCATAAATGAGTTCTCTGCCAGTAGTGGTCACTCTGATGGGTGACCCCAGAGAGTAGTTACTCTGAGTGCTGCCTGGAGAGAGAAGAAGAGGATGCAGAAAGTAGCAGATGGGCCTAGGCAAGACCACTGTCCTACATGTCTTTGGCCACTGCTGTCCTAGCAACCTAGGATGTGTGTCTAGGATGTTCTCTGTGGAATCAGAAGTGCTGGGTTGACTCCTCTGTAGTCTGGGGCTCCTACCTCCCGGGGTATACTCTGCCTCAGGACTGAATCCACAAGGTCCAAGCATGAGCACTCCAGCAGACATCCTATGATGGAGAGCTTGGACATTGACCTCTTCTGGCCTACCCAGCCCATTTAGAGATGCATCAGCCACCTGCATTCCAGACCTGTTTTCTTTAGGAGACCTTGCACACAGAGGGCCCACCCCTTATCCAAGTGTTGGTGCCTGGCATGGTTTTAAATAGCAACTCTGAAAGTGTGAGCTAATTGGAGAAAAAGGAACATGGGAGAAAATCCATCATGCAGGCCTCTAGTGGCCACAGGCTTCCCAGACAGGCTGTGTATCATGTTTCCATACCTAATTGCCAGCTCAAATCACATCTTTATAGCCCTAATATCAAGCTGTGCACTCTTTCGGAAGGAAATGGATATCAGTGGCTGGAAAATTATTGATGGGCTTGTGTTTTATGATGGATAATGTCATCAGGATACAGGAAGATAGAGGAGGCACCCAGGGGCTCTTGTATTCTCTGCATGTCTCAGGGCCTCTAAATTGTTGCTGTTGTAAAACGTAACCTCCAATGAACTTTTGTCTACTTGGGTGAAGAATCTCCTAACATAATGTTAGGGAAACATACTGTCTCCTCCTAAGTGGTATTCGGTGATTACCTTTTTCAAGAGAGACCCCTTAAGCATTTCTTCTCACTATAAAGTGTTCATTGGGTATTACTGAAATGGAATTTAAAAAATATTTACTTTGATTTTATGTGTATGGGTGTTTTAGTTGCAGGAATGTCTGTGTACCAGGAGTAGGCAGTGCCCATGTAAGCCACAGGAGGGCATTGGATGCCCTGTTAAATGGAGCTACAGACAGTTGTGAGCCATCGTGTGGGTGCTGGATTTGAACCCAGGTCCTCTGGAAGAGCAGCTAGTGCTCTTAACCACTGAGCCATCTCTCCAGCTCACCTGTTAGCTTCTAGAAACGAATCTAGTAAAGAAAATGTCTGCTATGTAGTTAGAGAGTAAAGCACCCATAAGACAGTCCTACATAAGTTTTTCAGTTTTGGTTAATGCCAGAGTCAGCATTTATCTATTGCCCTGACATAGTACACCGGCCATCCTGCTTAATCTTGTAGCTAGCTGAAAGTCTTCCTTTTGTCCCTAAAGTTACTGTGCCCCACAGGCAGCATGATGGCTCCTTGGGTTACAGAGAGCTGCCACTCAAACTCATGACTCTGTGCTGAGCTCTTAGCCACACCTGTTTTTGTTTTTGTTTTTTTAATTAAAAAAAAACTGGGTTGCAGAGTCAGCTCAGCAGTTTAGAGCAATTGTTTCTCTTGCAAAGGACCCAGGTTTGATTGCTAGCACTCCAAGGTAACTCACCACCATTCATAAATCCAGTTCCAGGGGATCCAAAGCTGCCTTCTGACTTTCCAGGGCACCAGGCACACACGTGGCACACATATATACATAAGGTAAAACAGTCATACATGTAAAAAAAAAATTTAAAAAAACAAAGAAACTATCCTCATTCTTTTGTTTAGGATCATTTCATGTGTATGATTGTGCACCATGTGGGTGCCTGGTGCCAGAGGCAATCAGAAGAGGACATTGGATCCCGTGGAGCTGAAATTACAGGCAATTGTGAGCCACCATGTGGGTGTTGGGAACTGAATCCTGGTCCTCTGCAAGAGCAACAACTGCTGTTAACCCTAAGCCATCTCTCCAGACCTAAATGCTTTAATTATTTAAGATTAACTTCTGTCTCTTTTAAAAAATTGTACCTCTGCTTTCAATATTTAGTGCTGCAGGTTCATTCCCCTTTAATAAGATAATTTTTAGTCTTGTCAAATGCTTGCCTTCCTGGAGCTGATACCCATTTTCTTGCAGCCCTAGTTTTTCGGGGGTTTTCAGATGTTTTGCTCCTTGAATTGAATTTCCTATGAAGGCAGGAACAGGAGGTTCCCATAGCCTCCAGCAGTTCATCTATCAAGGTTACTGTGAATTCAGAATTGTTTGTGTTTTCTTCATACATGAAAAGGCTAGATTTTTTTGAAGTTTTGTATTGCATTTAAAAAATTGTATGTGCACATGTGTGATTGTACAGTGGTTGCACATATACCACAGCATGTATGTGAAGGTCAGAAGACAACTTGTAGGAGTCAGTTCTCTCTTTCTACCATATGGGTTCCAGAGATCAAACTTAGGTTGTCAGACTTGGCAGTAGGCACTTTTAACTGCTGAGCTGTCTCAACAGCCTCCCTCTAGGGTGGGAATTAAAGCAGGCTGAGGGGAGGACCACTACTTAGCCTCAAGTCATTTTCAGCCATTGACAGTACTATAGATTGGTTCAAAGGGTGAGGTAAAGTTATACTGTCCTGGGCTCCTGGCTCTGCCTGCCTATCTGTCCATATTTATTAGCTGCCCTGGGTGGCCCCTCTCTAGTATAGATAGAGCATAAAGGCCACTAAGAAGTAATCTCTATAATTTTATGTTGTCTTCTTTGGAAGCAACTAGAACTTGCTAGCTCATTCTCATACTTAAGTGTTCAGAAAATAGTAGGAGCAAGTAAACAGCTCAGAAGTAAATTTGTAGAGCTATGAACCAGAATTTACATAGCAGTAGGTCGCTGACATTGAGCACCTGTGTGCCAGGCACCAGAACCTGGTGCACTTAGCTGAGTCGGGGCTGTCATGAAGATCAGGCTCCAGCTAAATGGCTTCACTCCTGCCCCAGACCCAGTCCTGCCCTCTCAAGTTTGTCCACCCTGTCCTTTTTGGTCCCACCTTGCACTGCAGATCTTCTCTGGGCCTGTATTTCTTCATGTGGAGACAGAGATTGCCAGCCAACTAGTTAAAGGCTTTCTTCCCCTGCTGCCTGCGAGCCCACACATCCACCTAGAAATGCCTTCCTCCCTGACCATTCCTTTTCCTGACGGCAGTACTTTAGCTGTGGGACACCAGAGCAGGACAAAGTTCTGACAAAATTCCCCAGTGGTCCTTAAGCACCAACACTGAGATGCCCATAAAGACAGGTCTTCTCAAAATGTAGGAGAGACAATGCATCCATCTTTTATGGAGAGAGAACCCACTATGAATGAGCTATAACTAATTGATGAGTAGACTCCTGAATAGCTTTCTCTAACCAATTCTTGGTCACCGCTAGGCCCTGTTCTCATATTATGAAATCATTATCTCCATGGCTTTGTGAATCAGGCTGCTTTGGATAGCCCAGAGCTTGTGTTTTAATGAGACCCCAACTCCCACCCCGTGGCAAAGATACTCATTTCTCTTTGTCTGCTAAATGTAGCTGCTTTAAAATATCTCTTAGGCTGTCAAGACTTTATGGGATGAGGTCACGTTCAGATCAATGCTGCCGCAGTCCTTTTTGATTAATGAGAGGTGCAGCCTTCTACTCAGCCCTATGGCAAAGCAAGATAAAATTATCTGAAATACATACGTAATGCATGAGTTCTTGGGGGAAGGGAGAAAGAGGGCAGAAGTGGGAGTTACCCAGAGTAGTCCTGACAGGGGAACAGGATGTGCAAAGGCCCTGTATTACAGGGTGTGGCAGATGTAAGAGGGGCAGAGGACACCTTGGCAATGAGCACAAGAGCATTTTGGTAACCCAAAGGGACAAGGCTTGGGAGGGGCAACATGGCCAGAGCATCAAGAGGGATGCTTGCCTCTTGGGATGTAAGCCGTGTGCGAGTGTGCACAGAGAGGTACAGTGAACGGATATATTTAGGAAAGGGGACAGCTGGACCTGGCTGTGGGTCTCCCCCACAGACATGCCCAAATGATGGCTGGCAGCTCACAGCTGAGCATAGCTTCTGACCCAGGGCACCTTGTGCTGAGTCAGTCCCCAGAGACTCTTGCCAGCCTGGCTGTGGGACAGAGAGGGTGAGTGTGAGGCTGGCTCTTGGCCCATTCTGCTAGGATCTAGGGCATGAGGACACACATACTGAGGGTGGGATTCCTGAGTTTTTCTGAAGCAGCCATGTTCTGCAAAGGTGCTGATGAGGCCCAGAAAGCTGGGCCTTTGCCCACCTTCTGTCTTAAAAGCAGGGCTGATTCATGATTGTCTAGGTAATGGACTAAAAACCAGAGGATGGGGAGCCATGTCTGTACCAGAACAAGCATAGTACCTGGCCTCTACCTTGCAGGAGCACTGTCCTCTTGTCTCTGGAGTTAAGTTGCATCAGGTTTGTCTGCACTTTGCCAGAGGTTGGATATATATACTAAAGGGAAGTATTTGCCTTCCTGTGTAAATCTATATCTTGAAGGTTATTGCCATAGTCCCTGAGGCTGAGGGGAACTTTCAGGTTCATGTATATATTTCTTGGCTTACCTGTTTCGGTGAGCACATCCCTCTGTTCTGCAAAGAGGACTGCCAGAGCAGATGACAGCGTGCTGGTGCAGAAGTGTTCCATAAGGGAGATCTTAATGCCTTGGAGCTTGGATACAACCAGCACCTGAGAGTCAGGATGGGAATTGGGCTTGCCTGTCAACAGGCCATTTGTCCTCATGCTGTCAAGAAAGGTGGTAGCCAGGGCCCCTAGCCACCAAGGTCTCTTAATGTCATTATCCCCAGTAATAATGACTTAGTTCCCTGGTAGCTACCTCAGCTGGGTCTCCATGGCCCTCTGCAGAATGCACAGTGACTTTCCCTAATGGGTCTGCTTGAATGCAGCGGGGATGATGTGAACTAGTGGTGTTCTGTGGTGCCAGTAAAGTAACCACAAGTGTCTGAGGACCTCACCCTTCCAGTCAATCAAGGTAACCTTGTTAAAGGTCACACGTTCCCACTGCTGTGCTGGAGCTGTCTGGGGAAAAAGACTACAAGTCTGTGTGCATTCACTGGCATATGGCCAGGCTCTGGTAATGACTGTGGCTTGGAACCCTACCCGCAACTGAGGGTAGGGTCTCCAAGAGAAAGCGGACTGCTGTCTGCCCCTGCTGCCTGTCCTTGAGCAAAGAACTGAGAAATTGCTGATGGCTCCCAGCAAGGCACAGAAACAGTTGGGTAACCTGGGGCAAAGGCCACAATTTAAAGCCATGATCAGGGTGTTGCTCTTACCACACAGAATGGCAATATTGGCAAGATGCTCAGCAGAGGTAGCCTAGGACCCATTAGTCATCTGCAAAAACCTCACAGCTGATTCCATTCATCACACCAACCAGTTCCAGACCCAGCAGTGTACCCTTCCCCATGTGTCTGACTCCTCAAGTTGCTTAGGGACCAGCCCTAGGTCCTGCACAATATCTGTGATGGCCTGGTATCAGTAGTTCAAGAGAAAAATAACAAACATCACTTTAAAGCTATCCAGCTCTTTCCCCCAGGGATCCAGTAATATGGCCATCCTGCTCAGCTGGTGAGGTCATTTAGCCATCTAGACACAGTTCAGCCCCACATGCACATGCCTTACCCTGTAGATCTGCACAGGCATAATTCCTCTTTGGAGCCTCTTAGGGCATCCCAGAGGAGGGACATAACGGACCTGGGCATTCATGGCTACCACAGGGCTGAAAGTCCTTGTCCTGATGTCAGAGTACATTCATGTGCTCAGGGCCCAGCAAGACTCCCCAGGTGGCGCATTGCACTCCGTGCATACCTGGGTTTGGTCTAGGGTAAGAACTGCAGCAGCAAGGCCACAGTGAATTCCTGAGTCCACAGTTATGCTCAAGCACTGATTCCCCAAGTCCAAATAGAACAGTTCCTTAAGCCTGATTTAAATGGATTTCAAATAAAACTTACCCACCACTCAGGAATTGGGACAGGGTGGCCACTGAGGGGCCAGTGTATATTATAAAAGCTCCCTGTGTAGACTTGTTATTCTTAGAGCTGCACAAGATGCCTTAAAGGTCACACTATTATAATACACAGTTTCTGTGGGCATGCCATGTGAGTTATAGACCTGAGGATGAAGCCCCTGCCAACATGGACCTCTGTGCTTGTAGGTCACCTTCGGTGTTTACTGTGACCTCCTGGGTACAAGCACTGGACTGAGCTTAGGTGGAGGCAGGGACACACCTGCAGAATGTACAAGGATAAAGGCAAGAGACACATGCCCATAAACCCACTCTGACACTTCTCTAGGACAATGGCCAGGGATGTGAGGCACTTAGCCTCATCTGAGGCTGGGGCTTGGAAAGTAGAAGAGCTTAGACTGAGATCTCGAGGATCCTGGGAAGGCAAGATAGAGGAGGGTGCAGAAGGCTGTTCTGTCATTGGAGGGCACTGATCGGCCTGAAGGGAAGCTGCACTACCGGTAGTGCAGTGGGGCTCCAAAGAGGGTCGCGGAGGGTGGCAGGAACAGAATCAGGCTGGGCAGAACAGTGGGACCCTAAAACACCCACCCCTGCCCAGCTACTGTGTGGAGCATGAGAGGGAAGAGAAAGGGGGCAGAGGCAACCCACTTATGTGGGCCAAGGGAAAGGAAGATGAAGTGGGCCAGGTGGGTCATAGGGTGGCTTATGGCTTTAAAGGTAGGTAGATCACCAAGACACAAGTAGTGCAGGGCCTGGCAACAGTGATGGGAAATCTGTGGGGCATTACTACTTCCTACTTACTGAATCTCTTGGGAGTGCTTTGGGCCAGTTACATAAGTCAGGACATACGGGAAAGTGGGACCTGGAATTGTTGAGGGCTCTGAATTTGAATAAACCCTGCTCTATACTGCTCTATACCTACTGACTCTTTCACCCACCTCTAAAACTGCTTCCTCTCCAGGAAAAAGGAGCAACCCGGAGTTCTGTACTAGGTGCCACTCACAGACCTGGTGTGTGGCAGCTGCTGTGTGAGAGACAGCTTAAGAACCTGCAACCCAGCAATCAGAAGGGGGGCCATGGAACTCCAGGTCCTCACCTGCTCCCCACACATTTCTATGACATGTACCAGAACTCCTTCTTCTCTCAACTTTCATGCTGGGAACAGTGACCAGAGCTTTGTGTTCCTGCAGGTCACCTGGATGTCAGCATGGCAGCCACAAACTTGGAGAACCAGCTGCACAGTGCGCAGAAGAACCTGCTCTTCCTCCAGCGGGAGCACGCCAGCACACTCAAGGGGCTACATGCTGAGATCCGGCGGCTACAGCAGCACTGCACAGGTGGGTGCATCCTGATGGCTACAGAACCAGAGCCACTGTCAGGCTGTGCAGTCAGGGTAGCAGCTGCACCAGCCCAATCCCCATGCTAATACATCCATGCACTTAAGTCACTTGCAGCGTGTGGGCAACAAAGGATTAACACTCCACAGCATCATGGAAGCATTGAGCACAAAGCTGCCAGCCTTGCCCTAGAACAGCAGCCTATAGTGGCTGAGTATACAGCCTTTGAGACTGATGACAAGTATAGTCTGAAATGCAGTACGTGGGGCAGCTGCTCACTGAGTTTGTGCTCTTGGGTGTATTTGGGGAAGATAAGGAAGTAGAATTCTTGAGACACAGGTCCTCTTGTAGCCCTGATAATGAACCTTGACCCCCCTCCTCAGCTGCCCGCCCTGCTTTTACACTCATTGATGTGACGTACACAATGATAATCAATGTGTCATGTTTCCTTTGTAGATCTAACATACGAGCTGACACTCAAAAGTTTTGAACTGACAGGTAAGAGCTCCCCACATGTGGTGGCATCTCTTCTTTGTAATGTATTCCCACGGGTCATATGCTTGGAGTCCCTGGTACAGTGAGAGTGGTTGCACTGAGCAAAGACAAGTTTTGAGTGGCCTTTTCACTTTCCATTGACATATTTCTAGAAAATCTATTATACGCTTTTTAAAATTTTCTACCATGAGTGTATATCCTTCTGTAATCCAGAAGTAAACCTCAATGTGACTCGAGCCAGAAAGGAAGAAAAGAAAGAACTAGACAGAAGGCCCCACCTCCCTCAGGTCTCCAGAGTTTAATAAAGTCCTAGTCCAAAGCCAGAGTGCTCATAATAGGGAGGGGCAGTAGGCCCTCAGCTCATGACCCCAGAGGTTGGGACCATCTTTCTCTGGACTGCAATCTACGAGCTTCCCTAGTGAGAATCTTCAGGGATCCTAAGGACATAACAAACTAGTGACTAGAGAAATGACAGACACAGGGTCTTCAGGAGCTCTGAGCCTGTGAGCATGGCCTGCTGCTTAGCACAGGGCTGGAACTGAGGGTACAGAACATGTATCTGGGTAGTTTGCTCTCATGAGAGTCCAGTCTTTGTCAAAGCCTAGGTCACTCCCCTGAGCCTCAGCATCACTGAGCATTTGTTACTCTGTCCCATCTCTTAAGAACTCCTGCCATGGCTTTGAGTGGGAGCAGAAGGCCCTGTCAGGCTTCACAGGCCTTGGAGAGAAGCCTATCTACCAAAATCTCTCCATAGAACTAAGATGCCAGGTCCTCTGTTGTGAACTCAGGATAGCTGTAACTTGTGGTTGGTCTACCCCTCCTCCATGACTGAGGCCTTGGGAAGGAGCTCCCCATGCTGTGGGAGCCAGTGTCCTCACACCACCGCCTTTTGCCCAGACTAGTCTGCAGCAATGAAGCCCCTCCACCCCCCCTTTTTGACACTCTCAGCAGTGTATGGCTTTTGTCAAAGGTGTATGAAGTACTACCTCAGCAGGGGGGACAGTTTGAAAAGCTTCTGGGTGGGTTTTGCAAGCGCATGTCCCCTCTCATGGGGCAAAACTAGTGCTCAATTTAGTGCTCCTCAAACCAGACACAGAAGACAAGTCTATCCTGAAGGCTGTAATCCCTTAGGTCAGGAGAAGCTTAGGGTCTACACACAGGAGTACCCAGTGACAAGCATAGGCTCAAGCTACTGCTCAGTGATGAAGAGCAGTTGGTATACACCTCTCATGGGGAGCAGAGGACAGTGGACTGGACAAGGAAAGTCAGAAATTCCTAGAGGGGATGTGTATAGAGATCCAGAGGTACCAGTGCCTCTCTGAAGGACCTGCAAGATCTGAGCCAACACTGTGCTGTAGCAAGGTCATTTTCAGGGAAGAACAGTGCTTGCCCAGGCCTCTTAGGGATGAGAGGCCAAGAGAGCACCTTACTGAGGGAGCCCTGGATTTCTTGTTCTGCTAGGATAGGGCTGTGTGCCTCTCTGGTAGTGCCTGTAATGGCTCTGAATCTGTGACTGTTGAGGACTGCACCAGGGAGTCAGTCCTCTTAGCACTCCCTGGGAACACAGATCCCAGAATGTTTGTATCTAGCTGGAATGCAGTCAAAGGCCTGAGATTATAGACCTGGCATGCTTGTGGGTAGGGCTCAGAAGGAAGGGCCCACCTGCAGGTGTTTGGAGGAAGAACAGTGCATGGCATACCTGCCTACTGCGAGGGGTTCCTTGCTGTACATCAGAATCCAGTGCTGTAAGGTTTTTTGTTTGTGTGTTTTGTTTTGAGCTAAAAACACAGAAGACTCATAGGAAATAATACTGCATTATTTCTAGGACTGTTATTTGCTGATTTTGTCTCTCTCTGTACACACACTCATCTCTGTTCACCTGCAGTGAGTTTGCAGTGTACCTAGCCCACAGAGCTTCTAGTGGCTTAGGTAGGTGGGGAATGCCAGGACCAGGTTTGGGGAGCCACCAGAGAGGTGCAGTATGCTCCCAGGACCCACAGGAACCGCAAAGACCACAAATCTGTAGATTTTGAATACACAGAGCTGGAGTTGAATCAACTATACTAGTCACAGCACAGAAGAAACAAGCAGGCAGGCAGCTCAGGGTTCGTGTGGGTACAGAAGGCACGGAACAGATGGACTGTCAGACTGACAGTTGGTTAGGCCACTAGGAGTTGTCATTGGCCAAGGGAGGAAGAGGGGAGCAGGCAGATTGAAGGAGCCCTGAAGGTGGTGGTACCCAGTGGGAAATGGAGCCTGAAGGGTCAGAGAGGAGAGCAAGCTGCCAGCTAGCACCACAGGGAGCAGAGAGGGCAACTGGGAGAATAAAGGTGACAGAAGAGCAGTGTCTAGGCCTGAGGGACATGTCTGACGCCCTTCACTTGTAGAGCTGGCACTCCAGAGACGCTGACTCCAGCTGACGCTCAAGCTGTTTTAACTTCAGCACCTTCAGATTCTGGAGACGTTCTTTTACGCAGTAAGCCAGGGAACCAAGAGCTGGGAGGGGCCTCAGAGACCCCCTGATCGCCTTTAGTGGGAGCAGGGCCTGCAGGCCATCCTGCACCCTGCCTGCCATAGGGCTGCTCGCCAGGGCCCTCCACACAGGCCATGAGCATCTCCTTCCTCTGCTAGGTCTGACCCAGCCCCTAACTTGTTTCTGCAGGAGACGGCTCTTCCAGAACAACGGAGCTGAAGAAGCGCTGTGAAGAGCTGGAGGCCCAGCTGAAGGCCAAGGAGGAGGAAAACCGCAAGCTGCTGCAAGAACTAGAGCAGAAGAACGCTGCCATTGCTGTGCTGGAGAACACAGTCCGTGAGAGAGAGAAGAAGTACCTGGAGGAGCTGAAGGTGAAGAGCCACAAGCTGAGCATGCTGTCGGGTGAGTTGGAGCAGCGCGCCAGCACCGTGGCCTACCTCACCTCACAGCTGCACGCAGCCAAGAAGAAGCTGCTGAGCTCCAGCGGCACGTCGGACGCCAGCCCAACCGGCAGTCCAGCACTGGCCAGCTATAAGCCCACACCCCCCAAGGACAAGCTGCCTGAGACACCCCGCCGCCGCATGAAGAAGAGCCTGTCGGCCCCACTGCACCCTGAGTTTGAGGAGGTCTACAGGTTCGGAGCCGAGAGCCGCAAACTCTTACTTCGAGAGCCAGTGGATGCGATGCCCGATCCCACCCCGTTCCTGCTAGCCCGGGAGTCTGCTGAGGTCCAGCTCAAGGAGAGGCCACTTGTCATCCCGCCCATTGCCTCAGACCGAGGCACCGGCGGGCAGCATAGCCCAGCCCGAGACAAGCCACACAAGACCCATGTCGGGGTGGCTCATCGTATTCATCATGCCAGTCCGCCACAGGCCCAGCCCGAGGGGGAGACGAGGACCGTGGACCAGGTGAATGCAGGGAAGGTGGTGCGGAAGCACTCAGGGACAGACCGAACTGTGTGAAGCCTGCGGCCACCACCGCAGCCATCCACACACTGTGAGCGCCACAGGTAACCTCGCCCACACCTTCTCGCCCCACCCATGCCAAATGTTTCCTACTGTCGCAGCCTGGCTCCTGGCCCCTGGCCCCATAGTGACACAATGCTACGATGGTGTCCCCGCTGAAGATATTTACTGGCACTGTGGCCGATGCCTGCATGCCAATAGCTTGCTTCCAGCCCCACGCCGTGAGATCTCAGCACACTCCTAGACAAGGCCCAGGCCACGGCTGCATCACCACGCCACACACAATCAACCGCCTGAAGTCAAAGCAAATTAAGGAGCTGCCCCTCCCCATAGCCAGGGCAGCCTCTGCTCCCTCCTGGAGACTCCTACCTTCCACTGTCCCTTTACCGAGCAGCTGTGTCACATGATCTAAGCAAGATGACCTCACCCCTCATGTCACCCCCAACCTGAATGTGTGTTCATTATTTTTTGTTAGTTTCATCCAACTGATGTTATTTTCTAAACCCGCCCTTCTTCTATGTCTTTTTGAGGGACTGTAGAGGTGGGAATACAGAGATGTTGTCGAGATTGTTGGTGCTCCTGCGTTTCTGGCAGAAGCTGCATTCTGTCCTGCCTGGGCTCCACATTGCCTCCTGTCCCCAGCTGGCCGAACCAGCCTGGCCTCACATTTAAGAGAGGCAACCGGTGGCTGTTCGTCTCCAAGCCACACACACACAGGCCCTGGGAGAGGAGGAGTTGAGCTCAGACAGGAACTGAATACTTGAGCCAGAATGGGAGCCCTGCCCCAGCAGCCTCAGCCTTCCGTGCTCCTGCCAGAAAGGGGCGCGTGCTGGAGCAGATGTACGGTGGCTTAGCAGGAAGGGAGAGAGAATGCACTTGCCTTAAAACTTGCTCGGGCGTGTGCTCTGTCCGGAGTTCTCTTTTAAAGAAGCTTAAGCAAAACCAAGGCTGGAGAGATGCTGCAGCTGATTACAGCACCCACATGGCGGCTCACGATTGCCTGTAACTCCAGTTCCAGGGACCCCACCACCTCACATGTGGTGCACATTTATTCAGGCAGGCCCACACACATACACAGAAATAAAATCTTAAAAAATAAAAACTAGGTGTGATGGTGCCGGTTTGTGACCTCAGCACAGGGGAGTTGGAGACGGGGACCCTGGAGCTCTCTGGAAAGTCAGCAAGCTTCAGGATAATGAGACCTTATCTCAAAAAAAAAAAAGGACCTGAGGAATGTCTGACAAGGTTGACGAGCATCCACACACAAACCCACTTCAAAACTAGGTTCATTTAATGGAGAAGTCATTTAGACGGCTGATTTCAAATCCAAGGAAAATCAGGCCACCCTCACCTGCTCCCTAGGGAAACCCCCTGAAATGACATCAGTCTCCCAATCTTCATGAAGCACCAGCACCTCTGTGGCCCACCACAGGCATGGTAGCTCCATGTAGTCCTCCACGAGCTGGGGTTAATCTGAGTTCAGGGTGAGACATACCCCCTGTAGCACCCAATGTGAGATGTGCCTTTTGGTAAAGAGGTCTGCTTCAAACACTAAGCCGACTCCCATGGCATTTCTCCTCATGGAGGTGGTGTAGACAGGGGTCCGGAAGGTGTTCTGCAAGGAGAGGCAGATGACACACCTTCAGGGTTGGAAACATCAGCTCGTGACTAGAGGGGGCTTCAGCCTGAGTGCTTCACGTGCAGCAGCGCCAGGCTTGCATCTGAGTAGCATGAGTGACCTGGCAAGGGCTGCCAAGTTCACAGACAGCTCATCAAAGATGGATCCTGGCCAGGCAAAGTGCTGTCCACACTGGATGGGGCCACTTTCTGACTCATAGTGTGTCTGGAGTTTCCCCCGTGTCTCTGCTACAGGTTCTGAGCTTGGACTTGACCCCTGTGGGTGATAGATACCCACATGCGTGTATACCAGTGTTTTCTCCTGAACTGGCTCCATAGCTTTAATCATGCCCCCAAGGCTTCCCTGGCCTGCTGAGAGAGGAGGGAAGGCAGTGTGTGTCCAGGAGGTGACTGTCACCTGTAGCTTCAAGCGGTGAGCTTCAATGGGGATAATCTTCAGGATGGGCAGGTCCACAACCAGCACCTTGGGCTTGCTCTTGATAAGACACCCTTTCTCTATGTCCCAGTCAGCACCCTCCAGGTAGAGCCCCGAGACAAAGCATCCTGAGAGAAACAAGAGGAGATGTATCTATGTCCTGCTGTGGCTACTACTCTCCTCGCAGGTGTGCACAGAGGACAAGTGCAAAGGCCACTGAGCCCCCTGCCCCAGGACTCAAACCCTATGCCATATCCCCATGTAAAGAATAGCTAGAGAGGAGGCACAGGGCTCCAAGGAAGTGAGTCCAGGCTGGCACCTCTCTCCCTGGATTCTGGCTTCAAGGCACACAGCTCAGAACTGGCACACAGCCCATCCCAGCATCCTCTGAGCCAAAAAGGGAAGTCCAACAGGACTGACATGCAGAGACCCCAAAGGCGAGGACATCGACACTGGTGGTCTAGTGGTTAGGATACAGCCCTCTCACCAAAGGCAAAAACTGACAACCTGCCCCACACAGTGGCAGCTGGATGCTTACCAGTGAGACCTGAGGGTCTTGACACTTGACACTCTTTAAACACGCACAAAGGGACTGCTGTTTTTTTGCAGTTCAGTGTGCTCTGGCTAAGGCCAGGGAAACTGAGTTTCAAACTAGCACCTGCAAAGAGTGCTGCTGGAGGGGAACTTTCTAGTACATGTGTCCCAGGGGTGGAGCACAGGAATGACTGCAGCCCAATGCAAAATCTTAGACCTACTTAAAACAGTATGAGGGTTTTTTCCATGATTTTTAAACAATCAGATTGTGCAGTTTTCAGGTGAGAACTTGGCAGCTGACAGTGTCATGTCACAATGTCAAAAGGTTGTATGTGCCTGAGGGAGGCTCTGGGCCAGCTAGCCTCTGTACTCTCTGGCTTCCACACTGGCCCTTCGGGGCTTACATCCATTCAGGGAATCCATCCATTCAGTGATTGCTTTGAAAACTCACTTGACCCAGGAGCCCACTTGCCACATACTAGCTGAGGGAACATGATCAGGTCTTCCCACCATACACCCTGTAACTCTTCTTCTCTCCATGAGAAACTATTCTCAACAGCACTATAGGCAGCACCAAATGAAGACCAAGGTATGTGCCCCTCACTGTACCTTGCCCAGCACGTTCATTTACTTCATCAGCATCCTGGAACTTGGTCACTTGTGTGAACAAGGTGGACCGGTCCAGTGGCCAGCCATTCCTCCGGCATGTGGCCTGTACGAGGGCCGTGAGGTAGGACTCTGGGATGTGCAGACCTGAGAGCCACATCACACTGGGCTCGCTCTCAGTGACCTGGTAGGGAAAGGTGGGTAGGGATAGGAGCTTGGGCTATCACACAGGTTCAAAGCTGATAAAAGATCTGATTTCCAATGGTGACAAATGCTGGCATTAGGTCAGTTAGCTGCCCACTGGGGAAAAAAACTGACCACCAAACTCCAGGTGGGCCAAAAATTTAGGGAGACACCAAGGTCATTTAAAGTGCTTACCACACAAATTTGGGGACCTGAATCTAATCCTTAGAGCCCACATTAAAAACATCAGGTGTGGTGGCACATGCTTGTAATCCCAGTGCTAGGGCAATAGAGACAGATCTTTGGGGCTCCCTGACCAGCTAACTCAGCCAAACCAGTGAGCCCCAGGTCCTAATGAGAAACATTCAACAAAGTCACAGATCATGAGGAATGACACTCAAAAGTTCACATCTGGCCTCTATACACTTGTGCACACCCCTTGCATGCACACAAATATACACAAACCCACGAAAGTACCAGATCAAACCACCTACTGTTTTCTCAAGTAGAGAAAGCCCAGAAGCCACCAAAAAAAAGAGTTGACTGCATATAAACAAACACACAAACACACACACACACACACACACACACACACACACACACACACATTCATCCGTGTAAATGACTCCCAGTGGGGAAGAGTCTGTGCCTCACCAGCAGATCAAGGATTACTTACTCTCATACAAAAGAGCTCTTAAAAACCAATGAAAAAGGTCTTGGAGATAGTTCAGTGGACAAAGCACTTGCCACATAAGCCTGTAATCCTAGTGCCCCTATGGCAAGATGGGAGTCAAGAGAAGAGGGTGGCCGGAGGCCCACAGGCCAGCTAGCCTGCACTGTGCAACAATGAACCAGGGACCCTGGTAAGGCAGAAGGACTGATTTCTAAAATTTGTCCTCTGACCTCCACCATACATATTCTGTCTTTCTATCCCCCATTTCCCCTTCCCTTTCCTCTCGCTCACACACACTTCAAACATATTTTTTAAAAATCAATGTAAAAAGATGGAGTCCTCCATCAAATGGAAACAGATGTGACAGTTGATAGAAAATACAAAATGTCTTTAAGCATATGAAACAGCCCGCACTTCACCTTCATTAAAGAAATGCGGGGCAAAAACAATTAGATGTTCCATCAGGGAGCAAAGGCTCCAGACTCCAAAGCCACATA
This sequence comes from Cricetomys ansorgei, assembly GCA_026225945.1. NCBI lineage: Eukaryota > Metazoa > Chordata > Mammalia > Rodentia > Nesomyidae > Cricetomys > Cricetomys ansorgei. The sequence continues at coordinate 9,733,469 of JAMJFZ010001012.1, forward strand.
GATTTGTGGGAAAGAACAAATGTCACTCCCAAGTATTATGGCGCCAACTTTCTAAGAAACAGACAAGACTTTGGCTCACACCTGTAATCCCAACACGTGGGATGCTGAGGCAGGATGACTGCCGTCAGTTCAAGGCCAGCCTGGGCTACAGAGGCTATCTCACAACAACAAATAAGAACAAGTGCACCTATGCTCTAGATGTATGGCATATACACAGACTGCATTTATGGACAGTGACCACAGTGCTCTTTGTGGCACAAATGACACAGTCGCCGCCTAAATGTCCACCACTAGGAGAAAGGAGAAAGATCCTAAAAAGAATGAGCTAGAACAGATGCCAAGACCCTTAGATGAAATCATCACATGTGCAGAGTAAGTCAGACTTGCAAAGGCAAACCAGAAGAGACTGGTCTGTGGCAACTGAGGATGTCCCCGGGGCACCTGGCACACATTCATGGGAAAATGAGTTGCAGGTGAGTTCCTAGACACAAACCCGCAGTGGCCCGGCACTCACCCACAGCGTGTACTGGTTGAACCGCCGCAGGAAGTAGATCATCCAGTTTCCAAGGGTCTTCAGGGTGTCGGGAGCAAGCTTCCTCCAGATGGAAGGAATGTGCCCAAGGAAGAGAGACCTGGCTACGTCATCTAACTCACTGCTCATTCCAACTTCTCCAGCCAAGGCCTATTGGCAGAACGGAGAGTCCTCAGAGGACTGTGGAGGGCCAGAGGCTTCCCCCACCCAGGTTGTGCCTTGCCTGCGGGGTCACACTCACCCTCTGAAGCTCAGCCAGAGACCTGGTCATGCGAATGGCGAGCTTGTTGAAGCGGCCCAGCTCCTGCAGCAGCACCACCGAGGTGGGCGAGATGTTCAAGCCCAGGTGCTTCCGAACCTGGTCCAGGTCAAAGATCTTGGGCATCTTGTTCTCGATATCTTTGGCCACCTGGCCAATATAGTCATCGCGGCTGATGCCACTGCTGGATTCCCCTGGAAGGATGACACTTTAAGGGACTTCAAGGCTTACTGCATGAAGACGGGCTTTTCGAGCCTCCTTGTTCTTGGGAAAACTATCCCCGCCCCGTTAGCACCCTCTGCCCCCCACCAAGCTAATGATCTCCTTGGCAGCTGTACCAGTCTGGGGCTGCAGCTCCAGCAGGTGATCCCACATGTCTCGAGCCGCCTGTGTGTAATAGCCAATCTCAGCATTGGGATGAAGACCAAACACTTCCGGCGTGTTGGCAAGTGGGAGGGCCTCAATGGCTTCTAGAATCCCAGAGAAAGAGCAAGTTGTACCATGTTCCTGAGGACACTCCCTGCCCACTCCCCAGGAATGGATTGCTGACGGGTTTTAAAAGAAAGGGCCTACTCTCCTTCACCCGTCCACAAGTACTCTGTCATGCACACAGCTCAGCGAGATTCCCAGGGCCACCTGCCCTTCCGAGTGGAAAGTGGTTCCAGGGTGGGTAACCTCAGCTAAGGAGCAGCTTTGAGGTGAGGCAGAGCCCAGGGGACAGCCCCACAAGACCAACTCGGGAGTCCCATCAGGAGAGGATGACAAAGACTTCAAGTCAATCCCAGAAAGAGCAGACGGAACCTGCAATCATTCCAAGACCTATCTTCACCCTGGGACAGCTCACCAACAAATTTATCCTTCACGTCACCCGCGGGGATCTTGTAATCCACTTCCTTGTTCCGGAAGAAGTGGAACGGTTGAAAGGTATCAAAAATGAAATCTCCTAGGTACTCGTCCATGTATGTAGTGAGGATGCGCCGGTCGAAGCTGTCGATGGCCCGGCCTCCATACATGACCTGAGGTCAGAGTGAGTGAGAGCCAGTGGGGACCCACACCCCACATGCACCCGCCACTCCAGCCCCTGCCACTGCCCAGCTCCAACCTGTCAACTCGAATAGCCTTCCAGGCCAGATAGACAAGAATGGGGGGTATCTATAAAATCATGCTGTGGTCTGAGACTTCCTGAGAACAGAGCTAAAGCATGAAGCAGCCCAGAGAGAGCCACGTGCAACCGAGAAAATCCCCAAATGGACCAGACAGGCAGACAAGCAAGAACCTAGACACCAGCAGTCAGTTCTTCTATGCTATAGAATTCCCTGAATCTAGAAGCATTCCCATGGATTCTGACAGAGCCGTGGCACCCACACCCCAAGAACACAGCAAGGCTCCCTGGATGTCAGCACACTGGTGAGCTAGAAACTGCCCAGAGGAAGATTAGCAGGGGCCCTGGGGCCCTGGAGTCACACAAGAGACCTCCCTGGGAATGGAGTTTGGGAACAACAGTGAAGAGGGCAAGAGCATTTCTCAGGATCTGAGGGTGGTAAGGGGTGGGTGGGGGCAAGGTGAGGGACGGATGTCTCCATCCCAGACCCCATTACCTCTCCGATCAGGTACTTGAGGCTGCCCCATGGGATGCGTGGGTCGCGCTGCTCGAAGGCTTTCGTTAGGTATGTGTTTAGGATCTCCATGCAGACCTTGGAGAGAAAGATCAGCTGCGGTTAGCAGCCGTTCATGGCCCCCACAGTCGATGGGGAACTTGGAAGGCAAGTGCAGGAGCGAGCCAGCTCGGGTACGCCAGCTGGACTGGTGTGTCACAGCGCTCACCTGGAAGTCAGACTCATTGAAATCGTAGTACACATTCCAGCCAATCTTGCCAAACTTCCTCCTTTCTTGTACCACAGCGTGGAAGAAGGCCAACACGTAGACCAGGGGCTTGAAGGCTATATGTGGACACTGCTCTAGCATGTCGTGGGAGATCTTGAAATAGGTCGCCCGCATGTTCAGTTTGAGCCCGTTGGGGGGCTCCGTGACTACCTGCAGAAGGGCAGAAGGCAGGCCTGGCCCAGAGCCCTCCCTGCCTCCTGCTCCCCACAGCATGTCTCTAGCTGGGGCCGGAGGCCTAGACAGCGCACACGCCCAAATCCCACAGCCACTGGGATGGATACATGGGGCAACCCCCTCACCCTAGGGTCCCCCATAACAGTGACCGGGGCAGGGCTGTCGCATATCTGTGCTGACGCCCCAGGCCAGACCTTTAAGGACTTCTGCAGGATTCCAATGGGGAAACCCTTGGTGGGGTCTGTGGTGAGCCACAGGCGGAAATCAGGGTGCGGCTTGGAGATCCTCTCCAGGGACTTCTCCAGGTCCTTCAGCCACTTGACCAGGAGGTGACAGTTCTGTAGCATCAGCCACTGTCCGCGAGCCACTGCGGTCTCCAGCAGCTGCAGTGCCAACTGCAGGACAGAGGGGAGGGTGGGCCAGGAGTGGACTAGCGCCAAGGGAGCCAGAAGGATCCAGGGATCCAGGAGCTAAGGTGAAAGCCACCCTACAACATCCTTCCTGCCACCTGTGGCCTCAACCTTCCTGATGCTGCGACCCTTTAACACAGCCCCTCGTGTTGCAGTGACCCCCAACCATAAAATTATTTTCATTGCTACTTCATCACTGTAATTCTGCTACTGCTATGAATTGTAATATAAACATCTGATGTGCGGATGGTCTTGGAGACCCCTGTGAAAGGGTCGTTTGACCACTAAAAAGTCGTGACCCACAGGTTGAGAACTAATGCCTTAGAAGCTGAGCCTTGTACCTCCTCAGTCACATTGCACCCAGACTACACCCCGCAGGCCTGCAAGAGTCCTGCCCACACTCCAGGAGCAGAACTGGCCAGTAGAATCCAGCCCCCAGGGGCCTAGCGCACAGAGGTGGCCCCAGCCCCCTCCTGAGTACCCGCAGAGGCAGCAGCCCTCCTTCAGATGCTTTCTGGCTCTCCAAAGGGCCGAAGGCCTGTGTGGCACTCATGTGGAAGTAGCTTCCTCCAGTTTTGAGGTTGGAGAGAGAGGGCTCTGCCTGCAGGGCCTGTCCACCCAGTGACACCGTTCCTGTTCTGTGCTCTGGTGACAGTGTTTCCCAGAGCGTCACAGACACTTCCCAGCAAAGCCAGGCCTGGCAGGCAGCTTCCTCTGACACTGAGTTTTTCTGAGTGCTGTGCCCTGTCAGTGAGCTGGCAGATGCCACAGCGTGGGACAGACGGCCTCCAAGGGCCACCCAAAAGTCCCCACGCTCGGCCTCTCTAACGGGTTCCTGAGCCATACACCAGGAGCCTAAGACCACTGACCCACATGGGGCCATGGTGACAGAGGGCTTTGAAAGCAGGGGAGCTCCGTCACAGGGGGCGAGAAGACCACTGTCAAGTTATCATCAGTGTCACACCGATCCCGGGAGCTCTCCTGGACAAAGCTCACATCAAACCCACCTACTTACTTTTTCTTGACCTTGACCCATCGCAAGGAACTTGAGGCGGTTGCCCCCAAAGCCGCTCCGCTCGGCCAGCTTCATGAGGTCGCTGGCAGGGTCAGAACCAGGACTCAGAATGAACACAATGGGCGAATTGGGGTGCTCTGCTCGAAAATGGCCTCGAAGCTGATCATCGGGGGCTGCACATACCTGGCCAAAGGGAAAATGTTAAGACGATCTGCAGGACAGCTCCAGGCCTCCCCGCCCACAGCCTCACACTACCCCTCAGCATTCAAGAAACTTCAGGCTATGGCTCCTCGTGTAGCTCTTCACAAATCTGTCCTGGTTTTCTGAAAATCCCGTTACACACACAGATCCGGCACACCAGGTGATGCTCTCCTGCGTAGCAGGGACCTCTCTGTCTCTCTCAACCTTATGTGATCCCTGCATCCTGGCTTCCGCAGGCTGACGCTGAGCTGGCCTCGGGCACGTACCCAGAAATCACAGGTCACCAGCTCTGTTGACACACCCCACACGGGCCCTTTCTTTAGGGCTTTTAGTTAGTTAAAATTTAGATAGTTTGTCCCAATACACATATGGACCCCCAACATGATGGTATCGAGAGGTAGGTTTACAGGGTAAAAACTGCTGGGAGCATGTCACCCAGCTACCATGCTTGGAAGGGATTAATGCCCCTCTCACAGGAAGGGCCTCCTTTTCAGGTGATCAGATAGTTACGAAGCAAGGCCCCTCCTCACACGCATGGCCTCTTCTGCATGGGCTGCTTCTCTTTCTGCCAGGCTGAGATGCAACCAGGCTGTGATCACCTAGCATCTGCTGTTTGGTTGCAGCAATACAGAAAAGACTAAAACAGCCACCAATGCATAAAGAGGAGGAGATTTCACATTAAAAAAAAAAATCGGAATTTCACCGTCTACTGCCAAAAGAAGCTTCTTTACAGGTATAGAAATAAATCCTTAGGAATCAGTTTAATACTGTGTCATTTGGCACAGTAGTAGTAGTAGGAGGTTCTCCCAGGACACATAGGGTTTCTCTCTCCACATGTTCTAGCAGGGAGGTGGGCACAAAGCCCTACCCTTACCCAAGGAGCCACAGACAACGGACAGCTGCTAAGACAGGGAGAGTTGGTTTTCTTGAAGCCGTGGGTGTGGTAGGTCCACCTGCTCTGGTGGACGGGCACACATCCAAGATTATACGGGCAGCACAAATGGGACTCAAAAGGTGGCTGGGTGGGGAGGGGGGATATGGGAGGGGCTGGAGGAGGGGCGGATATGGTCAAAACACATTGTACAAAATTCACGAAGGATTAAAAAAAGAAAAGGTAACTTTCTATTTGTGACAATCCATTTGAAAGGAATTTAGATCTGAGTCTTTTTTTTTTTTTTTCTTTCTGAATTTCTAATTTCTTCCAAAGAGGTAGAGGACATGACCACTCAGGATCCCCATCGCCATCTGCTATCAGTGGGCAGTGGCCCAGGACAGCTTCCCCGAGGGACAGGACTTAAGCTTCCAGTTTGCCACAGTGCCCCTCCCGGCCCCTGTTCCTCACACTTCCACAGTTTGCTAGCCGTGAAGCCATGGAGGTGCATGCGCGTTTACGATGCTGAGTTTTCCAACGTGGCAGCCGCCAGGCGCTCTCAGTTACTGAGCCCGCCTGAGATGCGCTGTCAGTACAAACCCTCCGCACACGTGTACCTGCACGCTCACACAGGGGCCAAGCCAGGTCCCTTAGAGCAGGCTAAGGCTGCTCCTGTGAGTCTGGGACGGGCACTCACTTCTCTCCCATGGTGAGGGTCACATAGTCAGTCACCGCCCGGTACACGCGGTCTACTCGGAAGCAGCGTAAGATAAGCAGTTTCTGGAAAGCAGTGATGTTGCTGTCATAGCCCAGGGGGAACGGGAACTGCTCTAGCGAATCCAGGTCGTACCACTGCAAGAAGCAAAGAGTGTTGACTGTGGCCATCAGTCTGGAAATGGCACAGGCCACCATTTTACATGTGAAGGTGCCCAGGGCAACCAGAGAGAGGCAAATCTGAACTTTTGATCCAGCTGACACCAAAAACCATGAGCTGAAAAAAATGGAAGAGCTGAGTAGCAATCGTTGTGGAGTTCAGAGGGCACAGCAAGGACATGGCGGCCAGGAGCTGCCCAGTAAGTATTTCTTGAAAGGATGGGTGGATGGGAGGCTGTGTGGTGGAGAGATGGATGGGTAGCAGATGAACAACTGTATGGACGGATGGATGGATGGACGGGTGGGTGGGTGGGTGGATAGGTGGGTAGACGGACGGGTGGGTGGGTGGGTGTGTGGACAGGTGAGTGTATGGATGTATGGATGGATGGGTGGATGGGTGGATGGGTGGATGGGTGGATGGATAAATGGATGGGTAGATAGATGAACAACTGTATGGCTGGATGTATAAATGGGTGGAGAGATAAACGGACGGACAGATGGTTGGGTGGATAGATGGATGGGTGGACAGGTAGGTGGGTGGGTGGATGGGCAGGTGACTGGGGAGGTGGGTGGATTGTTGGATGGGTGGGTGGGTGATTGGGGGGGTGGGGGGGTGGGTGGATTGTTGGGTGGGTGGGTGGCTGGGTGGCTAGGTGGGTGGGTGGCTGGGTGGCTGGGTGGGTGAGTGGCTGAGTGGCTGGGTGGCTGGGTGGGTGAGTGGGTGGGTGAGTGGATTGGTGGGTGGATGGGTGAGTGGATTGGTGGGTGGATGGGTGAGTGGGTGGGTGAATGGGTAGGTGACTGAGGGATAGGTGGACAGATAAACAGTTGAATGGGTGATAGACAGATCGATTGAAGGATGGACCGTAGCTAAACAGACTGATGAATGGGTGATGGAGGGATAAACAGATAAATGAATAGTTGGATGGGTGGAAGAACAGATGGATGAGTGGATAGACGGAGAAACAGGAGATAGATGAACTGACAAGTGGACGGACAGATACAATTAGACGAGAGAACAGATGGATGGACAGGGACATGGAGAGAGAGATTATGGACGGACGACGGGTTGACAGATGAATGGGGAGTGGGCACAGCCAGTGGGATTAGATGAAGGAACGTGTCCCCAGGAACTCAAGGGCACTTGTCACATGGAGTGGCTTCTCCAGGAAGGGTCTTCCTGGTGGGGGGGTGGGGGGTGTTCAGAGTGGAGCTGGCTGTGTGAAGGAGAAGAGAGAATGCGCACACTCACCTCCTGCCAGGTAGAGACATGGCCCTCAATATCATTAGGGAGAGTCCCAAAAGTGTCTGAAAACACCTCTGATAGGAGGAGGATGTCTTCCCAGCCTTGGTCCGACAGCCAGGTACACGGTTTCTTCCATTTGCTCTTCTCCAGGGAAATGTTCCCTAATCACAGGGGGGAAAGGGTATCAGCCATGGGCTGTCCACACCTGGCACTGAGCACGCAGGACACACTTCTATGGCTCTTGCTCTGGGGAGAGGTCCCTTTGCCAAGGAATGAGCAGGAGGCACGGGCTCTTCCTTGTCACCAGTGAGCCCAGCCAGACCGCTTGGCCAGGCCTCCGGTCTCAACACAGACCCTGGCAACCCAAGGTGCCCTGAGTCAACCGAGAAGTATCGCTGAGGCCGGGGTTGCCAGATGACCTGTGGCCTTTGGGAGCCAAGCTTGAGGGGATGCTGGTACTGGCAGTGTTTACAGCGAGTGGACACACACGTCCCGGGTGCCCATGGGTAGGAGGAGAGGGAGAGCCCGCAAGCCCCTTACCTTTTAGGAAGAAGTCCAGCTCCTCCTGGGGGACCCGTCCCTCTGCCTGCTCTATCTTGATGGTCATGTTGAAGGAGAAGAGGAGCTTATGCCTCTCAAACAGCCCTGCGGGGAGACGGAGACGGTGGCTGCACCTGATGCCCATGGCTGTCTATATGCAGCAGGGCCTTCTGTAGTGACGGACATCTGTGTGCCCCTTGGACAGGTTCGTCAACAGGAGCCTCACGTTCTGTAGGTGGAGGATGTGCAACCCAGGCAGGGGCCACCGTCTCCACAGAGAAGCAGAACTGAGTAGCTGGGACAGAGGGCGTGGAGTTTCCAGAGCCAGAAGCGACTGCTGTGCCCTTTATTTTAAAAAGCATGTGACCCATGTAAGCGGGTCAAGCTGCAACGCTTACAGACATGTGAGCTGGATGGTGATCACATTCCATATGCATCTAGAATGTTCCAGAATAACATGTTCTGAACAAACAGTGCATTCGGAGAGTAGAAAATAGTACAGCCATTTTGGAAACCTGTTGGGTAGTCCTTTCAAACGTGAAGAGACTCGGCTTGTGGTCCAGAAACTCCACTCCAGGGAACGTATGGGTCCAAAAATCAAAAGCAAACATTCAGGCTGGGAAGGTGCTCAGGGGAAGAGCCCTTATCTGGCATGAGACCCAGAGTTCCAGCGCCAGGATCAACACACATAGGCACACAGGAATTCAAACACACACAAACACACACACACCAGTGGCAAGTGTCGACAGCTGCTCTAGTCTAATAACCAAGAAGCAGAAACAACCCAAATGTCCACCAGCTGAGAAATAAACAGCGTGGAGCTCTACCTATCTGGCTCTGCAAAGGGCGGACCCTGACACCACAGCACAGGCCTTGATGCTCAGACGCATTCGACAAAAAGGCTAACTTATGAGAATCGCAGGTTCCGGGGCTCCTTGAAGAGGCGTCTCCAGTACAGGTGAACCCTCAATTGGGAACCGCAGCAGAGGCTGCCCAGGTGGGGAAGGGAGAGAGGGATCGAGAGGCTGCTGATGGACCAGGCTCAGCTCAATGGAGATGTCCTAGATTTAGGGGCTCTGTGAACTCTACCAAACCGTTAGCGGGGCATCATGGGGTGGTGGGGGGGATTTGTGGCGGATGAATCGCATCTAAGGACTGGTTTATAAGTTGGCGCTCTGGACGCCCCTTAGTAAAGTGAGCAGTCCGCACAAGGCGGGCTAAGTGTCTGAGTGCCTGGTCGGGCTTCTCCCCTCCCCCGCTCACCCGTGCAGCCGTAGTTGTAGATGTTGAAGGTCAGCGTGTCCATGATGTTCTTTAGCCGCTTTATGAGGATGGAGTCGGGCAGCGACTTCTTCAGAGACAGCCCGAACACCTCCAGGAAGGCGATGAGGGAGTACTGGTACATGGAGTTGACGAGCGCCATCTCCGACAGCACGAAGAACAGGATGGCGCCGCGCCTCGCCGCAGGCCGGTAGCCGTCCCGCAGCCTGTCGATGTCCATGGCTGTCTTCTCCGCAAGCTTCAGCTTCTCTGACACCTGCGGAAAGACCTCAGTTACCGCGGAAACAGGGGGGCAATGACAGCCTGGAAAGCCTGGGGTGGCAGGGGGTGGCGCTGTGGATCAGAAAAGGGACCACACTGTGCTCGGTGGAGTTGACAGTCGCCAGGCCCTGCAGGGACCTTGAACATGAATCTGAGGGGACATCCGGCCATATCCTTTCAGGCAGAAGCTACTAGATAAAGTCAGCCCAACTCAGGAGGCCCAGCACAGAAACGGAGAGGTTCAGAATCTATATGGTATTTTTGGATCCTGGATCCAACCTCCCCTGAAGCTACGTATTTGCATTTCTATGCTTTGTAAGCCAATAACTTCCCCTTTATTTAAAATAGAAAGGGCTAGGTTTTCCCTGGCTTTCAGTTCATGAAGGTTGCCCAGCTGCTCAGGAGCTCTCCCACCCCAGCACAGCCCCATATAGTGTCCCCCTTTTTAAGATTTACTTATTTTGTGTGTATTAGCATTTTTCCTGCGTGCATATATGTGCACCATGCACATGTCTGGTGCCTGCAGAGGCCATAAGAGGACATTAGATCCCCAGGAACTGGAGTGACAGGGAGCTCTAAGCCACCGTGTGGGTGCCAGGAATTGAACTTGGGTCCTCTGCAAGAGCAGCCAGTGCTCTTAACTGCTGAGTCATCTCTCCAGCCCTGAGGTGGCCTTTCGTGTCAGGTGAGAAAGGGTGACATGAAGCTCCTGTCTGAAGCTCCTCTCCCAGCTGCAAGGCCCAAGGCTAATGAACCTGAGACCGCAAGGGTGGAGCTAGAGGGTGGCGGGGCCCCTCCAGCCTGCACAGGGTGCCCACCTCTGTGGCTTTGGACTTGGTCTCTTCCAGGGTCTGCACCAGCTCCACGTTGTCCAGCATGTTCCCAGTGGACGTGGCCAGCTCCCGTAGGAGCGAGTCCTCCAGGTCCTTCAGAAGGTTCTTGTTCTCGCTCGTCTCTTGGATGAGGTGCTCCCTCTGCTCCTCCAGCTCGCGCCTCTCGTAGGCCACCAGCACACTCAGCAGCTGGTCCTCCAGGCCCTTCAGCGTGACTGAGAGGACAGAGAGCCCTCACTCCCTGCCCCGGGGTCCAGGCCAGGCACAGCCAGGCACCTGCAGCCAATGGCCTCCAAAGTCCTCAGCCTCTTGTGTGTGCGTGTGCACGTGTGTGCACGTGTGTGCACGTGCGTGTGCGTGTGATGAGCAGGGGTCGCTCACATATTAAAGACAGCTTCCAGAAAAAGACCAGATGACAAGGAGCCCAGGAACTCTCACCCTCAAGGTAGGGCCTGGGTGATTTTTACCAGTTCTGTCCTTTTTTTTTTTTTTAAACCCCTGAGACAGGATTTGTTTCTCTGTAGCCCTGGCTGACCTGGAACTCGCTATGTAGACCAGGCTGGCCTCGAACTCACAGAGATCCACCTGCCTTTGCCTCCCGAGTAAAGGCATGGGCCACCACCGGCAGCTCTGTCCCTTCTTACCAGTGTAGTTGATGACCATGGCCTTCCCAAACACTGATGGGGAGTATCTGGGATTGGCCAGCTTGGTGTTGAGGTACAGCCGGAAGTTGGAGTCGTAGTCGACCTCCTTGTCCCCCAGGATGATGAACTGGCGGCCTTGGGCAGTCTTGATGTTCTTCTCCAGGACGCTGTCGATCACAGGGTCGATGTACTCGTCCACGTCATGGAACAGGAAGGGGGTCCCGTACTTTATGGACATCTCCAGTTGCTTGAGGAAGTCAGGGTCATTGAAGGAGGCGACCTGCAGGAGAGGGGCAGGGTCTGAGAGGCGTGAGAGGCGCCATGCCTCCCAGCCAGTGTGAGGGAGAATGCACTGCAGGAAGTCAGAGGGAACTTGGAGGATCAAGGTGGAAGCGCGGGCCAGAAAAGCAAGCCGAGGGCGAAACTGAAAGCCACGACTTTGTTATTTCAGCAAAGTCCATTCTTGGGTGTGTGCCCTAGAGGACACAGACAGGGCTGGGGAGGGGCTCAGTGGGTAAAGGCATTTGCCATGCGAGCCTGAGTTCAGTCTCTAGAGCTCACAAGGAAGATGGTGAGAATCAACTCCACAAAGCTGTCCTCTGACTGCCACACACGACACCACCCCCAAACATACAAAAGAAGTTGTGATCGGATGTTCACAGCAGCGCCATAAAGGGGACACAACCTCAAGTGATGATGGGCCAACAAAATGTGGTATGTCCACACAAAGGAGTATCGCACAGCTATAAAGGAGGACAAAGCACCCACACCTGCATGGATGAACTCCTACAACATTAAAGAAGCCAGTTCCAGAAGACTAAATACTGCATGGTCCTCTCCACAGGAGATGTCCAGAACAGCCAGAGCCGTGGAAACAGAAAATATGTTAGCAGTTGCCTGTGACTGAGGAGCGGCCAGAAGGGAAACACCACTGTTCTTGGTGGGGTGCGGATGGGGGTAATAAACATATCCCAAGCTGACCCTGTTAACTGTTAGAGACTGTCTACTTTGGAGAAGGGAGGGACTTGCTAAGTGAGTCACTCCCCAGTGAAGCTGTACCTCAGCCTCCCTCCCCACCAGCCCCACCCTGCCCCAAGCTCCAACCCCCCTCCCGCCACACGCACACACACACACAGTAGAGCACCCTGGGCCGCTGTCCTAGGCAGAAGGAGATAAAGACACAGGTGTGATCTTCGTCATAAAGGTGCTTCCATCCTGAGCCCTGGCGAAGTTAAACAGTAGTGGGGGAGGAAGAGGAAGGGATCCCGTGGGTGGGGGTTCGGGGTGGAGCATGGTGCAGGACTCCGGGCAGAGGGGCCGCACCCTTAAGTTGTTCTTCTCCTCCTTTCTCTTGATCCAGTTGAGGGCCTGCTGCTGGGGGTCGATGCAGAGCGGGAAACGGCTGGCCCGGGTGGTGAGGATGCCATTCTGAACTGAGAGCTCGTCGGGGGGCAGGCCCTGGGAGCCCCACCTGAGAGGGACAGCCACAGGGAGATGGACTTTCCCCACTAAGTTGTGAGCCCAAGGCTGCAGGTCATGGGGTCAGCCTTCTAGAACAATCCATGACCTTGCTGGTGGCGGGGGGGGTGGGAGGGGGACAGGGACAGGGTTGGCAGTGCTTCCCAGGCCTGCGGCCCAGCCCACCCCCAGGAGATGTCCTTCCAGAGCCCCCTTGGGCTCAGTGCCGCACCTGCTGATCTCAACATCATCCGTGAGGAGGTTCTCCAGTCGGAAAGGCTGGCTCAGGGGGATCTCTCGATCCAGGATGTCATTCCGCCACACCTGGTTGACCATCTCATCACGGAACTCCCAGGTGAAGGCGCCCTCGTAGCTCAAGAAAGCTGCGCAGAGCAGGCAGTCACCCAGCAGCTTCACCCGCCGGTGCATTAGCTCATCCAGGTCAGCCAGCCACCTGCAGGGGACGGGGAGGCCTCCGTGAGCAGCCGCCCCGGCCACGACCCATGGGAACCTGCCGCCGACGCCCGTAGTCCTCTGGAGCACATGATGAGCTGTACAGTCGATGGCTCCCCCCATCAGGTGGGCGATGCCTCTCACCTGACATTTTCTGAGCCGAGACCGGAGATGAGCTTGTCGGCTGCGATCAGCCGCCTCTCCATGATCTCCGCCTCCTCCTGCAGCTTCTGCTTCTCCAGGATGGCCGCCTCGTACTTGGCCCCCAGGGCCTCCAGTTCCTTCTGGATTGCTGCCAACTCGTTCTGGATCCGTTCTAGCTCCCGTTTGGTTAGAAAGAAATTCCGTTCCAGCCTGGCTACCTGTGTGAGGGCAGTGAGCAGTGAGATGGCAGAGGGCCCGCCATCTCCATCCACATGAAGACGGTGGGCAGACAGCAAGGGTCTCACTCCCAACGTGCCGCACCTCCATACACTGTGGGGGCCACCGTCCGCTACCTCGAGCCACATATCTGTGTGTGTGTGTGCGCGCACGTGTGCATGTGTGTGTGCGTGTGCAGGTGCGCATGTGTGTGCGCGTGCGTGTGTGTGTATGTGTGTGTGTGTGTGTGTGTGTGTTACAGAAGTGCATGGGTGACTGCACTTGACATGGGTGCTGGAGATCTGAACTCAGGTCCTCGTGCTTGCAAGGACGCTCGCCGCTGAGCTGTCTCCCCAGTGCAGCGTGTGGCTCCTATTCTGAGCCACTCTTAGCTGTCAGAGCTCATTGTCATGTTAGGAAAAACCAAAAACAAAGCATCCTGCTCCTAAGAGAGCCGACATTTCAAGTCATGTGTCCTGAAGTCACAGAAAGCGGGCTCGGCAGTCCTTGGTCAAAAATCCAAGACAATGCCTTGGAGACAATTCGGGTTCTAAGGCCGGGTTCTCAACCTGTGGGTCTCAACCCCTCGGGGGGTCGGACAACCCTTTCACAGGGATCTCCTGAGGCCAAGTGCATATCAGATATTTACATACGATTCATAACAGTGGCAAAATGACAGTTATGAAGCAGCAAAATAATATTACAGTTGAGGGGTCACCACAACGTGAGGAACTGTATTAAAGGGTCGCGGGGTCAGGAAGGTTGAGAGCCACTGCTCTAAGGATTCAGATTCTAATGGGAATCTGGAAAAATGGAACCCAGCTGTTACCCTCACAAGTTGCTCCAACCCAGCTGTTCACTACGGGGCTGCCCCCGCCCACCAAGTGGGCACGCGACAGTAACTGGTGATACTTTTGGGTGGGAGCGACTGGCATCCAGTGGGCAGATACAGGGATGCTGTCCAATGTCGTGTGATTCACAGGCTGTCCTGGCAGGAGGGAGAAGCCGCCCCTACAGCCAACACTGCTGAGGCTGAGGAGCCGCTACAGAGTGGGGGCGTGGCTGCAGCCATCTCTACACTCTGCACACAGGCCTTGGCCCTACCCGTCCCCACGCTGTGTGAGAGACAGCAGTGCCAGGCCCATAAGCCTCTATGTGGCTTCACGTCGGAACCTGCCAGAATTTTCCAGCAGCGTTACAGACCCTTGAACTCTGACCCCAGGGTGGACTGAGGGCAGTGGGGCCATGGCTCACCTTTTCTCTTTTGGGCTTGATCTCACGGAAGACGTCACAGTATCCCATGACAGCCTCCACGAACTTCAGCATCCCCAGCCCGGCCTTGCTCACGGCCTCCATTTCTTCGATTGTGGTGTTAAGAGTCTTCAGGAGGCCTGGAGGTCAGACACAATGACTGTCAAGCTCCCTCTCAGGGAAGATACAACTGGAGACGCCTCGACAACGGACAGAAGAAGTGTCACCCCCACCCACCCACCCACCCCCACCCCCGCTCCTCCGGGTCCGCAGTGTGGGGTTTGTTGAGTGTGGAGTTGGAGGTGGGTACGTGGGGTAAAACAACTGCCACATGGGGCGCCATGTGACATCACATGACCCAGAGGCCCCACTGGACACCCTTCCCAGCTCTAGAGACCAGGAGCACTCAGGGGGTTTGGGCAAGCAGATGGCTAGGATTCAGAGGCCATGGTGGGTCTTGAGCCGCCTACACCCCAGCACCAGCCCAGGAACGATGTCACAGTTGCATTAGTGTCTGCGTTTAACTTAAGGGGCTGTGAGAGGGTGTTTGGTAGTGAGTCTGCTTTCCTTAAAAGATCACTCTCTCGTATGTGTAGCACGTGTCAAGTGGGGTCAGGTTACAATTTTGTGGAAGTCAGTTCTCTCTTTCTGGGGATCTAATTCAGGTCGCCGGGCTCTCTGAGCAAGTGCCTTTATCTGCTGAGCCACCTCACTAACCAGCCCTCCCTCCTCCCTCTCTCCCTCCCTCCTCCCTCTCTCCCTCTCATTTTTGTGACAGGGTCTAATGCAGTCCAGCCTGGCTGGAACTCACTACGTAGCTGATGCCCTTGAACAGCTGATCCTCCGGCCTCCGCCTCCCAAGTGCTGGGGTTGCAAGGGCGCAACACCACGCTAGTTCATTTGGTGCTGGGGATTAAACCCAGGGCTCCATGCCTTCTAGACAAGCACTCAACTGAGCCATCCCCAGCCCAAGGGTAAGTGTGTGCACAGCCGTGACTGTGTGGTCTGTGAGGATGTCGCCCTCCTGGCAGAGCCCCAGGCAGTGCCGGGAGTCAGCTGGCAGGGAACTTGGGCATTCTCTGGCCAAAGACACATCGTGCTGACTACAGGCGGCACCGCCCTCCCCCTGCCTGGTCCCTGGGTGTGTTCAGAGGCATGACACTGGCAAGAGGCACAAAAGGGAAGTGTCATGCCACACAGAGTAAAGGCAGGTCTGTGTTCCCATCATTCCTGTCTCCCTGTCAAGGAGAGCCCTAGCCTCTGCTGAGCCAACTACATTTGAGGGCCAGCAGCTGCCTCTGTCCCCGGGTCACGGATGGGAACTGGCCAGCCAGTGTGCAGCTCCATCTACAGGAGTGACACCCCAGCATCCCCCCCCCCCCCCGCTCATCTGGACCCTCCCAGCCCCCACTCACCTTTGATGTTCTTCACTTGACTCTGGGTGATAGAGTCGAAGTCGAGCTCCATCAGGGACCTCAGGAAGTTGGGGTCAGACATCATGCCCTTGGCGGTTTTCCAGTTAAGCTCCTTGTAGCCTTTCATGATGAGGATGCACTCGCAGACTGTCTGCACTTGCTTTGGAGGCTTTGCGAATGACCTGGGGGACAGAAGGGCCCATGTGGGTCAGAGTGAAAAAGGCCAGGACCTAGCCAGGATTCTCAGGAAAAGACGGGGCAGGCAGAAGGGTTCCCTGGAGGTGACCGCTTGGGAATAGGGGATGCCAAGTCCCTAGAGGAAGGAAGGTGGCCCAGGAAAGGTCTCATCTGATCCCCACACCAGGCTCCTGAAAGAGAGCAGGGAGGAGAAACATGATGGTGACCATTAAAATCCCAACCATGGCGCCCAGGTCTGAATGCCAGGTCAGGACAGAGCCTTTTTTTAAGACAGGGTCCCACAATGTAGCGCTGGCTGTTCTGGAACTCTGTAGACCAGGCTGGCCTCAAACTAACAGAGATCCATACGCCTCTGCCTCCTGAGTGCTGGGATTAAAGTCATGTGCCACTAATACCCAGCTAGGGCCCAGCTTTTTGATCACACTTTGCTGATCCCTTAGACTCTAAGCCCGGCCTCTGTGACCATGACCACTGTCACAGCCAGACAGCTGGAGTTGTCTACACGGGAGCCAAACCCCCACCCTGGGTCCTGAAGGCATAGGCCCCACAGGCTCCACACACAGGCAGGAGGAGGCATGGCCTGGCAGGTCCTAAGCCTTGGGCAAGTTAGGGACCAGCCAGAGGACAAAATTTTTCTCTATAAAGCATAGAAGCAGAAGCTTCCAGCTCCAGATCCCATGAGTCTATGAAGGTGGTGAATACCAAGTCATGATCCAAGATCTAAATTACCCAGAAACCTCAGCTTTTCCAAGAAGCCAGACAGCTGGAGAATTGGAAACACCTAGCTGGGAAGAAGTAAGATTAGATGGTTGGTTTTCAGAAGTGCCTCCAGCCAGCTTAGGTCAAAGCGGATAAACAGAAAGCAGTGGGCACTACTGCATGGACCACTCCAGCCATTCCCTTCCACGCCTGGCCTCTAAGCTACCTCCTCACCCAGGCTAGAGTAGAGAATTAAAAGCCAAGTTTGCCCAGTGACCTACAGATGTCAAAGGTCATTGTAGCTGTACACCTATGGTGCAGCTCAGCAAGGACAACAGGGAGGTGTTTTCATGGTAGAAGCCCTGCCAGACCTCAGCAGAGGGAACCCCTATCCTGGCCAGCTGGACAGTGGAACCCTGAGCATCTGAGCTCAGGTGTTTTTATTCTTTCAGAACTCCTCAGGTATTCTGATAGTTCATGCAGATTGTTAGCAATCAAACAACCCCACAGAAATCCAACACCTGCAGACAGTACAAAACGCTAAGACCTAGAGAGACCCTTTTTCCAATAGTACACAAAAACTATTTTAAGTATAAAAATAAACTTCCTCAACATTTCTTTCTGTATAAAAAAAAAATCGCTTTACCTTTACAACACAGTTTAACAGTATATCAGCAAAACTATTTACAAGAGGAACAATCACAAGAGTTGCTAATGCACGTGACCAAATGAAATAATCAAGCTTTTCACAATGTCCTTGGACAGCAGAAAAACATCATCAATGTCCAATTATCTGGAATTCACTCACCATCTTCTGGGCTCCTCCAAAGGGCTTAGATCACTTCTCTGCTCTGCCCTCTGCAGCACACACAGCTTGTCCTCCAGTTTCCAGCTGGCTCCCCTCCACTGCTGCTGCTGTGGTCATCTTGGTGGTCATCTCATGACACTGGCATCTTCAGAACACTGAGGTCCCTTGCTGCAACTGCGCTGCACTTTCACCAATGGCCTCTCCTGGGCTCTCTTCATGGTGCCAAGCCTCAACTTCTTTACATGACCCCTTTTTATCTGGGCCTTCAACTACTACTGAGGCTGCACCTTCACCAATGGCCTCTCCTGGCCTCTCACAATGCCAAGCCTCAGTTGCTTACCAATGACTTCATGCCTTCAAAACCAGTAAAACCTGGGTGACTTTTACAGCACCATGTTTGGCTACCAGGATGAAATACAACCTTGGCCAGTTCTGGAAGATAGTTGTTTGCTGACCCTGAAGAAACACTATCTCCGAATTTTAAGATAGAGTCTGGTTTGCAGGAAAAATAACTGGTTACTTTATCTGCAGGAAGGGTCCTCTTGTGGGTGGAGCTCTCATCACACCAGTGGGTGGACTGCTTGTAGTCAGGTTTTCAGAAAAAAAAAAAAAAAAAAAAAACCTGTTCAGTTTAACTAATTGGCTTTTTGGCTCTCAGCCGAGGTGCTTCCACAATATCAGGGGGTCCTGGGCCGGTGGGAAGAATCTCCGGTTGAAACATTCTGGCAGTTTGGCATTCTTTCTGATCACTTCTAAGGGGAAACATACAATCCCTTCCATAGATCTCAAACACCACATCTTGAGCTCCACATACATACAATGCAATTATCAAAAAACTCAGTTTGTGAAACAATCTGCTATCACCAGTGGCAGGAAGGAATGTCGGCTCCATGATCAGGAAAAGCAGTAAGAACCTTGTCTTTTCCTGCTCCCAGCTGAATTCTTTATCTCTAAGGGCCTTCTTCTTAGAGATAGCTCACCTCGGAGCTTTTTTTTCCTCCTTTATTAATTAATTTATTATTTATTAAACACAGCCTTTTCTCTCTGTAGAGATTTATTTCCTTTCTCTCTCCCCTCTTCTTTCAGGAGCCTTCAATTAATACTTTAATCTCTATCCTCTGGTAGCTTCCCTGAGCGTACTTTATCGGACTCTGCGAGGTCAGGAGTTTCTTTCTCTTCTTCCTTGTCTCCATGTTGAATTAGCTCCCGTGATGTCCTGCCCCACGTTGCAGGCACCATTTGTAGTAGTACACAGCTGCGGTGGCTCACCAAGCATGACAAGGAGGAGTTTTCATATGTGCGAGCTCTGCCAGTCCTCAGCAGAGGGAACCACCATCCTGGCCAGCGCCAGACTCGACAGTGGAACCCCAAGCATCTGAGCTCAGGTGTTTTTATTCTTTCAGAACTCCTCGGGTACAGATCATTAGCAATCAGACACCTCCCACAGAAATCCAACACCTCCAACAATGCATAAAAACTATTTTAAATATAACAAATAAACTTCCACAACAGTCATGCACCTGAGAAGCTTTAAAATAAAACATAGGGATGCCCAGTGAGTAAAAGGCAAATGTGAATGTCCTGATGTCATGTAAGAATGACCGTTCTGGCTACTCAGCCAGTGAGGGGCGGGAGGAGGGTCATGTGTCCAGGCTGTGAAGACTTCTCTTCACTCAGTCAGTATGCCTGACATTTACCCAGCTTTAGGGCATCAAAATAAACTGCTTTCACAACTTGGAGTCTGGCCCTCTTAACATGAAGTAACGATCTTTGTCACAGAGGTTACAAGCTAGAGAAACGGACATGTCGGCTTCATTCAGTAGCCTCTCCTGTGGGGACCATGGGAACTGAAGGAAACATATCTGTAGAGACAGACCTTGGACCTGTGACCTCTTTGCAAGTTTTTGGGGAGCTCCTTGCTACACCCCTCCCCCACCAGGATTGGGCCACTCTTCGCTGATTAGTTCTTTTTTTTGCCCTGCTCACATCCTATAAATTTGGGCTTCAGAGCCCAGGGTACATTAGAATCAAGAGAGGAGGAAGAGGAGGTGTCTTGGACTTGCCAGGGACATCTGGCACCTGAGCCCTGTAGCCTGAGCTTCCTCCAGAACTCAACTGGTTACTGGTGGCTGAGGGAACTCTCCTGCCTCAGCCTCTGTGACCCTGTGTTCTGCTGCAGGCAGAAATGTGCTCCCTTGGCAGGGTCCAGCCTCC
Organism: Cricetomys ansorgei; assembly: GCA_026225945.1. Taxonomy (NCBI): domain Eukaryota; kingdom Metazoa; phylum Chordata; class Mammalia; order Rodentia; family Nesomyidae; genus Cricetomys; species Cricetomys ansorgei. Next base: position 9,753,349 of record JAMJFZ010001012.1, read on the forward strand.
AGATGCTGGCCACGATACTCCCCACGTCTGTGAGGAGGCACCCACGGCTGCAGGTCTCCTCTGCATCCCCCAGCCTGCGGAGCCTGAACCGTGTGGCTTCCCACAGCAGCAGCTCATCCCACTGCTGGAGTGGGTCCTGACTGTCAGCTAGCATCCCATTGCTACCGAGGGCTCAAACCCATTTGCTTCATTTAAGCCCCAAGTGGCAATCTATTTAACACCGTTTCAGGGTGTCTGATGCAGAAGTTTATTTTTGGTTATGCTTAAAACGTTGTTCTGTGCACTGTTGGGTGAAGGTACAGCCTTGGTGGCAGTTGAAGGCCCAGATTACTAGACAATGCCACATACACCAAAGCACACGTGAGAAGACCCAACACACAAACCTAACCAATGAAGTTAAATGCACAACGACAAACTCAAAAAATACCTACAGCTCCCCTTGTGGACATAAAGATAATCTCCATTCTGTACGAAGTCTCGGGTGGCTGGGGTTGTGGCTCAGGAGGAGAGCACTTTGCCTAGCATGTTTGGGTGAGACTGTGGGGTTTAGAACACAGAGATGGAGAAACAAAAGCAGTCAAAACAACGCAATACAGAAAGAAAATCCACGCGGTTCTCCGCTTTTTTTAAACCACACATGCAAAAGGCCACCTCCAGTGAGAGAAATATAAATGAAAGCTACACAGACCGCTTTTCTGCTACAGGAGGGCAAAAGTGCAGACATTTAGGGGTGCCTCTCTAGTAAAGCTACAAAGAAACAGGTACCGATGTGGACTTGGGAGGAGGGGCGTGTAAGCTGGTTCCACTGTCCCCGGAGGGGGCAGCACTGTGCACCCTGGGACCCAGGCACTCCCGCAGGGGGCGTGCCAGGGTGCACAGGGAAGCGCGCTTCTTTGTAAAGACCAGCGGTAAGAGGCGGGTAAAGACACGGCAGTAGGCGCCCACTGAGTATGCACTGCGCCCACACTGTGGGGTGCCTCCAGCTGGTTTAAAACACCGAGGACGTCTATCCTGTATCCGTGCGGAAATGTGAAATAAAACTTTTAGACTGGATGGGTGAGATGCTCAGTGGGTAAAGGCGCTTGCCGCTGAGGCCGATGCCCTGAGTCCAGTCCCCGGGGTCCGCGCAGGAAAGGAGAGAACCCACTCCGGAAAACTGTCCTCTGACCTCACAGCGCGCGCGTGCGCGCACACACACACGTACACGTACACGAAATGTATAAATTTTAGATTGTAAAAACACGTAGAACGTGGTGGCAAGTAGAATTGATGCAGACAGATACCACAGCATGTAGTGGCGGCCGTCACTCTCCCAAGCCTGATTCCACAGTCAGAACTGTGTACAGCTGGCTGCCTTGATCCTACATTAAAACTCTCTGGCTTGGGGGTGAACAGCTGTCTCAGTGGTTAGGAGTACTGTCTGCTCTTCCAGAGGACCTGGGTTCAGTTCGCAGCACCCACATGGTGGCTCACAATCATCCTTCTGGAAGCCTGGACTCCCCCGGGGGGGGGGTGTTATTGCCTGGCCTCAGGAGCCTCTCTTCACTATCTGTAAATGGGGCAGAGGCTGAGGGGGCCACCAGGGCACAAGGCAGGCCCTGCGTGAGCTCTAGGGATGCAAGTGTGAACAGAGGTGGCGGCTTGGTACCTGATTTCAGTCACATCCGACTTGTCCAGCTTCTGCAGCTCCAGCTTGGCAGCCTCCAGGATGGGCATGACCTCGGCCAAAGCCGTCTCGGCCTCGGCCTTCTCTACAGCGATGATCTTGTTCTGTTCTTCTATCTCCATGGCCTTCTCCTCCGCCAGCTTCTTCTTCTCCTCCGCTGTAGGGGGAGGGGCTGGTGAGATGCTGGGATGCTGCAAATGGGGACCCAAGCCACTCAGGAACCTCAAAACCAGGCATGGTCATTGGTGGGTGTGGCCAGGGAGCACGGTCATCGGTGGTGTATGGACAGGGGCTCTGAAGAACGTGATGGCCTTGGGTGTTCAGAGAGAGGACCCTGCGTGGCATTTCCCATTGCGTCTTACCCACTTGGTCCCGTGTCAACCCACCCCTGCCTAGACCCTGCCTAGACATTGCCGGCCAAGGACCCTGGGCAGCCTTCTAGCTTTAGATGACTAACCTCTGACATGGATCTGTTTCCTGCTCTCTCTTTTGAAACTTATTTTAACATTTTATTATGTGTGCTCACACATCACAGAGTCAGTTCTCTCCTCCTCCTACCATATGTATCCCGGGATCCAGCTCAGGTCAGCAGGAGGAACATGCACCTTTTCTGCTGAGCCGCCTCGCTGGCCCTGTCTTTTCTCCCTCCCTCTATCTCCCACTCCGGACCCGTTTCTCTGTCCCACCCCCCTGCTTCTTGCTCACTCAGGTCTAGCCCTAGAGGTGCCCCTCTAAGGGGACACAGCACCTCTGTTTTGCTTCCTCTCGTCAGTCTCTCTGGTCACACTGCTCACAGCCTGGCTTCGCTTTGTCACCGGCTCGCACTCTGTCTGGCTGCCTCGAAGTCACGAGCGTCTCCCGTAGCTGGAGCTCAGAGGCGTGACAGTGACACAGGGCTCGGGGAGTTGCAAGGAGGCGGACAGTGCCCCCCACCCCAGGCTCACAGCCACTGGAGCCTCAAAGTGAGACCTTATTGGAAATTATGTCATTTGCAATGATGAGGTCACACTGGCTTGGGAATAGACCTTGTCTAGTATCTGCTGTCCTGAGAAGCCATGCCTCACACTGAATTTATGTACTGAATTATCACAATGACCCCCTCCCGTGAATATGCAAAAACATTAAAAATAACAGAGTTTAAAAATTAAAACAAGCAAAGAAACATCTCAGGGAGGGTGTCCTGTGATGATGAGGTCTGTGCATTCGGGCTTACTAATGGCTTCTCACAGCACAGTGGTCTCTCAGCACAGTCTCGGAGGAGCCCCGGGTCCTCAGGGCCAGACTAGCCCCAGTGCTGGTGGCCCGCGCCAGGCACTCGCCTATGGCTGTGTTGGTGGAGATTTCCTCCAGCAGGGTCTCACAGGCAGCGGACTTCTCGGCCAGGACGATCTTCTGCTCTGCCAGCTTCTGGTTCAGCTCGTCCAGCTGGATGGTGGCCTCCTTCAGCTTGTCCAATCCGCCCTCCAGACGTTTGCACTGAGCTGGGGGTAGACAGAGCATGCTCAGTGGCCCAGGCTCTGGGGCAGGACCTTGCATTAGCCTAGCTGCGACCCATCCAAGAAGAGAGAAAAATTCACTTTTTGAGATGTCATACCCGTTCTAGCTCCCAGGCTACAAGGCATCTGCTAGCATGAACGGACTGCCCAAAACAGGGCATCTCTTAACCAGCAGCCAGAGAGAGCCTTTCCTAAGGAGCCCTTTCTAGTAGACCACACTGGGGACCAGGAGACACTCAGGACAGACAAAACAGACCTGCAAGCACAGGGTCACACAGAACCAAGAGCATGCAGGGTCTTTACCCACAGAGATGAACTGCCCTCAAACGCAAAACCCACATCTATTTTGCCCCAATCATAAGGATGCCAGGCCCCGCCCACATGACAACGCCCTGCCCCAACCCTGTCCTGCTCACCTATGTTGTACTGGGTTTTCTCGTCTAGCAGTTTCGAGTATGTGTTGATGAAGTCTAGGTAGTTCTTAGGCGTCACATAGTTGCTGCGCCTCAGCTTCTGCTGGAACTGCTTGCTGAACTCACCCACCGACTGGTGCACCATAACCACGTGCTCCACAAGGTCTTCGATGTTTTCTGCGGGAATCATGGAGTTATCTCCTGGAGAGGAAGGACCGGAGAAAGTGGGGGTTAGAAATGAGAGAGAGGTGGACTGGAGGCAGCTCACTGGCGAGCACCTGCCTAGCACCTGCCTAGCATATGGGTCAGGTCCTGGCACCGTAGAAAACATAAACAGGTCCCCCAACGTGAAATATTGACCCGAAGACCCAAGAACTCCAAGACGCTTGGAAGTAGCAATTTTGTTATTTTCGTTTTTTTAAAAACAGAAGATGGTGTCTGGACTGCGCTTTGTTCCCATCCCAGGTGTGGTGGATGATGATGAGCTTGATTTGAATTGTACGTTGCTGGTGGCTATGATTTCATTGCATGCATCCGTTTTGCCACATGTAGCTTGTCCCTGTGACTGCATGCTGCTTGGACTTTCTGGGAACTTCTGCTTAGGGTGCATAAGGGTTGAAGGCCCGAGAGCTGGGGTTGGTTGGTCATTGCTTCGAAGAACATTGATTGGAGAAATCGGGATCGAGGATATTGAGCAGAGGTTCCAACAGGTCCGTCTGTGAATACCAATATCCACAGCAGCAGAGTGGTAAAGAGAAAGGACCAGAGTCCATTCAAGGTGAACTGTGACAATGTGGCATGCCCACACGGTGGAGTACTATTCGGCCATGAAAAGGACAAAAGGACTGACGTGGGCTACACTGTAAGTGACCCTCCAGAAACACTATGCAAAAAGGAAGAATCCAGACACAAAGAGACAGTGTGCATGGGTCCCCTTACATGAGATACATAGACAGGGATGATTTATAGAGATACATATAGGAAGCAAATTAGAGGTATCCAGGTCCTCAAGGAGGGAAGAGCCAGTGTTTAGATGGGTGCAGAGCTTCAGTTTAGGATGATGGAAAGTTCTGGAAACAAATGATGGCAATGGTTGAATGACATTATAAATGGAATTCATGCTTCAAGTACACTCAAGATGGACAGGACGGGAAAGTTTACAGCAGACATATTTTCCCTAAATAAAAAGATGATTTCAGCAAAAATCTAACTTCAAAAAGGAAACGGGCAACTACCACTTGGGCAATGTCTGTGGCCTGTGATCTGTCTCCTAGGAAACTTCTGGGATTTGTAACTGGTCCCTGGTGATTTTTCTAACACAGGCCAAACCTCCTGTCCTGTGGTCTGCAATTCCCCATGGCTCAAGAACCATCAGGAGAAACTGGGGCTTCAGGAGTGGGGCCCACAACCAACCCCTGACTGATCCCCCAGGCCAGGACGAAGCCCCCACCCATGGCGGCTGGGTGGATGTGCTTAGCCATTCTGTGATGGACCCCAGTGTCCAGCCCGTACTGGAAGAAGGGGCCCTTCCTGGGAATCTACTAGAATGGGTGGCAATTTCATCGCTTGGATCAGCTAACAGCCTGTAAATAGATGGCAATCAGCTCAGTGCACAGAACTAAAACACCGAATGCTGGAAAGACACGGACATTACTTGCACCCCATGGAAGTTAGCACATATGGCCACATCAGGGCTGGCAGCCACAGCCCCACAGAGCCAAGAGTGGCCCTCTGCTTGTTTTGTCTTGTTCCTTTGGAGTAAAGTTTTATCGTAACACAGCCATGAACATTCATTTACACGTGGTCCTGGATGGCCCTTAAATCACAGTGGCAGAATTTACCAGCCGTGGCAGAAGCAGATATTGCCACATGGCCCTTCACCAAAGCAGCCTGCCAGACTCTGAGTCACAACACCGCAGCACATGTTCTCTTGGCTTCCTTCCCAGGGGAACAGTGCTGTAACTGAAGTGTGGCTTTGGCCTGCGTAGCAGGGCTGTCCGTTTATAGAGGGCGTTGGGTGCACATTTGTAAGGTTGAAACTATTTACAAAGCCACCCAGGGGCATCGGTCATAAGTCCTTTCAAGTTAGAGCGAGAGAAAAAGACAGTAAGTTTGAATTCTTATTTAAGGACTGATTCACATCTAAGGCCTTACGTCTGAAACTTGAGAGTCAGTCAGTACTGGGAGTAAATTTATCGGACGGGTCTTGGGGTACCCTGAAACTGAGTCTCACCACCATGTAGCCTGAGCTGGCCCCAAACTCACAATCCTTCCACCTCAGCCTCCTGAGTGCTGGCACCACCATGATAGTACCTTTCGTACATTTTCTTCCTACAAAGAGCTGAACAGTAATGCCGCCATCTCTGTAGCAAGGATGTGACCTTGCAGCTGTGGCGTAGGAGAGGCCAAAGACAGAATGTTCGTGAAGTGTGGGCCAATAAAACTTTATTCATCAAAACAATCTAGAGGCCGCATTTGGCAGCAGCCCATGCCTTGTGGACTCCTGATCCCTTCAGACTAGAGCAAAATATAACCCAAGCCACACGAAGAATACAAAGCTATTCCTTGCTGTAGGGTATCTATGGTGAAGGAATCTACTGGGCCAAAATTCAGTCCAAGAAGTGACAAGCTTCTTCATGAGACCACCGCCAAGTGGCAGCTGGCAACGGTGGCAACTTACCTAAAAATGACTTGGCAACTGCAAGCAAGGCCTGGGTTGGCCAGGGCATGAACCAGTCGATACCAGTGTTGTTCACTAGGCCTTAAAAGAAAGAGAAGACAGGGGGTCACTGTGCAACCCAGAGCTGCTCCAGTGCATGTGCACGGTCTTCGGTGCCCGCCAGAGTTGTGCTCTGCTGGGCTCATTCAAGCCTGATTGCGTCTCAGCATCTTGTCACTGTGAAACTGGGAAGGAGGGTACCCTCCCCACACCATGCACCCCTGCAGCTGGGGAGCACTGCACACCCGCCTGCCAGGGGACGACCAGCCATGCCTGCTGGGGATTGAGAGGGACCAGGGAAGTGTGGCTACAGTGTAGGCCGACTTTCGACTTAGTGTTACATTCTCTGTGGCTCTGCTGGTGAGAGCTTGGGTGTGGTGGGTTCCCCAGAGCATATGCCACGCTGTAGCAGTGATTTACAGGATTGGCTCAAAGGTACCTGGGAAATTCCTGCACCGGGTCCTCAAGGTGTCTCCCACTGGTGACATGCCCAGGACGATGTGTAGGTTGTTGGCGCTTTTATTCACGAAATATTGCCACACGGACTCCTTGGCCGGACCCATTCCGTGCTTCAAGGCCTCCTGCCCAATCTGACCAAGGATGCCGTCCTTTTCCTCTTCAGGGAAGAGTGCGGGGACAATCCCTGGAGGGCAAGGATGTGGGGGGAACTGGCTTTCAGGTCTCTGAGTTCTGACCTCCTCAGGTGCAAAAGGAGGTGATGGAGCAAGGCATGATGGGAAGAGCAGCAGGTGCTAGCGGAAGACCAGCTCTGGGATCCAGACTCAACACAGACACAGCTGCCCAAGATCAAAGAGGTCTCTGAGGATGGATAGTGAATGTCCCCTGCTAGCCTGAGGGCTGTGCTAGGCACCAAAGCCCATGAGCAAGTGCCTCGACAGCAGGGATTCTCACCAGGGGGAATCTCCCAGGAAACACTTGACACTGTCTAATGACAGTTTGTGTGGTCACAACTTGAGTGGAGTTAGCTCGTTAGTTTTCTACGTCAGCTTGCAACAATGTCAAATTACCTGGAGAGTTTCCCTTGAGTAATTGCCTTTATCCGGTTAGTCTGTAAACTGGTGTAGGATGACTCAGCCCACAAGGGCAGCACCATTCCCTAGGCAAAGGGTCCTTAACTCTACACGACAGCAGGAAGCAGGAAGCAGGCAGCATGGGTGCATTCACTCTGCCATTGACTGTGGATGGTATCATGTGACCCGCTACTTAAGCTTCTGCTGCTGTGACTTTCCCTAAAATAACGCACTTTAACCTGTAATTACAAGCCAACTAAACCTCCCCTCCCCAAGACACTTTGTGCTCAGGGTATTTATCGCAGCAACAGAAATGGAACTAGAACAGAGATGGTCCAGCATCCCGTGGGACCAGCTGGGTAGACAATGTCAAGTCCTGCAAGGCCCAGGACAGTCCCACAGCATAGTACTGCCCAGCCCCCAGTGCCAGCAAGGCTTTGGGCAAGGACTGCATCGGGCAAGGAGCTGGGTGACAGCGACGGCCTTCAGATGGCAAGACACCTGGGTCAGGGGGCTCCTGTGCAGAGGAGTTCACACTGGAACCAAGTTGCCCACTCTCAGAAGGTCCTGGCTCGTCCTTGTGATTCTGATGCAAAGCCTGCTGGTAGCCGGACGAGCATCCAGAAAGTATAGCTAGAGCTAGATGGTGTCCAGGCACTGAGAATGGAGTCTCCTTTTTAAAGGACCCACAAGGCCTTGCTTCCTGGCACCCTCTACTCTTTCATGTTTTTCTTTTTATGAACCAGGGTCTCATGTAGCTCAGGCTAGCCTTGGATTTTTTTTATGTAGCCGAGGATGACCCGTGAACCCTCCTCTGTAGGGTACTAGAAATCCTGAATGAATGTGTATTGTTTGGCATGAGCATGGCCAAGCCAAGGACCAAGGCCTTAGCAGCATGTGAGTGACAGAGCCTTCCTCTGGTCTGAATATTATGTTGACAGTGGGCAGACAGTGTGCACTACAGGCTTCTCCCCGAGGATGTTTACACCGAAGACTGTTCCTCTGCAGAGACTGACCCCCCCCTTGGCTGTGTATAATAACCCCGCCCCCTTGGCTGTGTATAATAACCTCCCCTTGTCTGTGTATAATAACCCCGCCCCCTTGTCTAACTGCATATAATAACTCTGCCTCCTTGTGTATCTGTGTATATCTCACCTACTTGTTCAACAGTACATAGAAACCACGCCGAGCTTCTGGGGTGCTGCATCTTCTCCATCAGAGAGACCCCAGAAGACCCAATTCCAGATTCTTTCTGTTTGTTGGTCCTTTCATCCCTTCTTCATCCCTAGTCAAGGTTCTGAGACCCACGCCATACAAGAATCAGCACTCCCACCTCTACATCCTGGGTGCTGAGGGTACACGCATACACTACTATACCCGGCATACGCGTGTATGTTTCCTCCTGGCACTGCCAATCAAACCCAGGGTCTCATACAGGCCAGCCAGCGCTACCACTGAGCTACATCCCAGGCACACCTGACCCCTCCCCATGAAGTCACCAGACTCCTGTCTCACGGTCCCCTCGCCATCTGGCTTCAGCACATGGGACTCTCTGCATGTAAGATTTTTTCAGCAGTGGCCTGGCCACTCTTCCCAATGTGGGAACATGAATGATCCCCGCAAAAAGACACCCCTATCCTGAGCCTAGAACCTACAAGCATGTGTTCTAGTGCTCCCTGCCAAATGCGACTATGCCTTGCAGCTGGGTGGAGGATGAGGGCCCAGGCAGCCTGATGCTGTCACAGGAAGGAAAGGGTGAAGAGTGGAGTAGGGGGAGGGGCACAGAAGCAGAGAGAAGGGTGGCGTGAGCCAAGGAGCCCTGGGCTAGGACACCCTCTACACATTGAACTTGTAAAAGGACAAGTTTGAACATCCTGGACCTGCCCACACGAACCCGCCTCTGAGTCGTTCCCTGGAGGGCCACAGGTCACGACACACCATCTTCCAACCGCTGCTTCCTGCGGCTCTCCCATGTCTCTTCTGCGGTTGCAATTCCTGTGTGCCACTTGTGGGCCGCCCCCCTCCCCTGCACACCCCAGACTCTGAGCTTCAAGGACAACAGAGGTCATGGGCATCGTATTCCCTGCAAAACCCGGGGCGTGCCATGGCCACTGTGGGATAAACCCATGTGGGTGGCAAAGCCTCTTACAGCTGAGACACTCATGGCTTCAAGCTCAGGGACACAGGACCATCCATGTCTTGTGAATGAGGAAAATAACCAATATGTCTACAGGAGGAGAAGGGGAGGGCTCAGCGATGCCCCAGACTGAGGACTTCGGGGTCTTCCGGGGTAAACAAGAATCACCAGGCCTGTCTCAGACTACAGTGGGGGTGGGGGGAGGGGAGTGAGACACTCCTACCAGGTGGGCAGCCAGTGGGTGGGCAGTACCTGAGGTCAGCATGTTGTTGATGAGTTCCAGAAAGCCCTCCTCCGCCACGTGCGCGTCCGTGAACAGGAAGATCATCATCTTGTTCTCCAGCCCCAGCTTTATATACAGGTTCTTCAGATCATCCCTGAAGTTGTTCTCCGAGTAACCTCGGCTCAGCAGGATCTCAAACACCTGGGGAAACAGATGGGCAGCACCTGCTGAGGCAGGGGAACCGAGGCGCCGAGCTCATCAGGAGAGCATGTGGGTTTGAGTGCGCCAAAGCATTATATGGGGGGGGGTGCGCGCAGGGAAGTCGGATGATTGACAAGTGTCCTGTGTGTGCATGTGTCAGGGTGTGAGTGTAAAAGGTGCACACTCCTACGAGGAGCGTGTGTCTGGAGAGAGGAAGGCAAGGGAGGGACTTGGAGACTTGGGAGTCACAGGGGAGGAAAGCAGGGCCCCTGTAACAGCACAGGCAGGTGATGGTCACACAGACCTGCGACTAGATCAAATAAATGCACCATGTGCACACTTAAAAGGGTGAACTGCACCATCTCAGAGCACAGTGCCGTATAAAGCAGTTTTTTATCTTTTCTGAAAGATTGACATCTATTTTTGTTTATATGTGTGTGTGCTTTTATGTCTATAAGCGAGCCACACGCACACAGGTGCCTGTAGAGACCACAGGAAGGGTCCTGGTCTCCTGCAACTGGAGTTAAAGGACTTTGTGAGCTGCAGGTGTGACAGTCAGCAATGTCACTCAAGGCTCCTTTGAGGTTTGGTCCCACGCCTCCCCCACATTGTGTCCCCACAGTCCGGAATTCCCAGATGCAGCCTGTGTCTGACTTCTGAGCTTGACTTATCAAACCACTGCAAGTTAGAGGCCTTGTAAGCTCAGGCGACAGAGACAGAAACGGAAGGCCCACTCCCTGCTCTTTAAACAGGAACCCCCTCACCTCGTATCCTGCAGTGAAGGCCGCCAGCCTGGCCAAGGACTGCTTCCCGGAGCCCCCCACGCCCACCAGCAGCGCGTGGCCTCGGTCCATGCGAATGATGCGGTGCACACGTGTCAGGTGCTCCAGGGCATCGTCAAACAGCACCAGGTTCATCTTGGTGTTGATCTCATTGTACTCCTCGAGGATTTCCTGAGCGAGAAGGATCCACAAGCCCACTGAATTTCAGAGTCAGACTCTCTCCCTCACACCAGGGAAGATGAAGGAGGAGAGAGTTGTTTCTCCAAAGCATCCGTGGCTGGGGAAGTGATCCAATCCTTAGGACATGTGGGGCCAGAGACCTAACTTCTGACAGCATCAAGATTGCTGGCCGTGGGGCAGGGGACACGGCTCAGCAGGGAGCTGTTGCTCTTCCCAGGACCCAAGTTCAGTTCCCAGCACTCATATTAGGGGGCTCACAAACGGCTGTAATTCCAGTTCGGGGGATGGGAGGGGGGGAGGTTGGTTGCCACCGCCCTCTTCTGGCGTCTATGGGTACCTGCACTCTCGTGCACACACCCCCACAAACATAGTTAGAAATTAAACAAATCTCCAGTCTGTTGGTGTCAACCTGCTAGGATGAGCTGCAGCCCATTACAGACAAGAGAGCTGGGGCCACCAACACACCCCAAACCCCCAGGTGTTCAATATCCTGGATGGGCAGAGCTGGAGGCCGACGGTCCACACCTCAAATAGCGCCTTGGCGGCCTCATAGTCCTGGATGTCTTCATACACTCGTGCTTCCCCCTCGTGCAGAGCCATCCGGAAGTCCCCAAACAGGATGGGATCCCTCATCACTGCCTCGAAGTCTTCGGTAAAATACTCCTTCACCAGGGTCCCTATGTGCTCTTGCACCTTGAAACAAAAGAGTTAGGTTAAGGCCCCAGACACCACAACTGCATACAGCTGGCAGGAGAAGAGAACTCTGTTATCGGTGGGATAATTTGCCAATACCTTCCCCGGGGGCGCCTAGCCTTCTGCTGTGAGCATCCTGTCCAAGCAACGCGTTGGTTTCTTTTGGTTTCCCTTTTTGCTAAACCTTCTTCCTGTTGTTGCCTTTAAATTGCATTTACTTATGTATTTGTGCCAAGGAGGCACATATAGAAATCAGAAGATAACTCCTGGGAGTCAGTTCTCTCGTTCCACCATATGGGCCCCGAGGATGGAACTCAGCTTGCAAGGCTTGGCCGAAAGCTCCCACCGAACCGTCTCTGCTGCCCCCACTGGTATAGGCTTTCCTCAGACTCTGCACGGGGTTTCCAGCCCACCGAGGCGGTTGCGCTTGCTCACCAGCTCCTTGTCCGTTTCATTGATGAGCCGGTCGTGGAAAACCCTCAAGCACTCATTTCTCCACACCCTTACCATCTGGGTCACTGTCTGGAACCTACAGGAGGGAAGGGCAATGCTGGTCACCAGGTCCCCCGAGGAGGAAGGGGCTCAGTGGATGGGGGAGCACAAGAGCCACAGCCCTAAAAGTATGTCTGCCCCAAATTGAATACAAGGGTCACAGAGCTATCACACACAGCTCAGCCTACCGTAAAGGAAGAAACAGCCTTCCTGCCAGTCCCACACAGTCCAAAGCCCGCGCCTGCGAGCTAGCATACGTGAACTTAAATCACCCTCGGGCAGCTCCTTTTCCTGGTCCTGGTTCTAGAACTTTCTCTAGTTCCTGGCCAAAAAAAGCCATCACCGCACCCAGAAGACTTGAATGGGGAGGGCTGACATCCTAACGCATCCACAGCACTTCCAGGCAGGTTCAAGCGTGTAAAGCGTCCACTGCCCTTCTTCAGGGTCCCCAATTCCTGCCTCTTATCCATATAATTCAGCTCTCCCTGCAGATTCACATAGCTGAAGCAGGCAGAGGGAGATGGGAGTCTGGTCTTCATGAGACTGCTTTTGTAAAGAGCCTCAGCTCTTTCTGTGCTGTGCCTGATTACTGAAGATGCATGCACGCACGCACGCACGCACGCACGCACGCACGCATCCTCTACCCAGCTGGAAATCCTGTAGCCAGGTAAGCCATAGGCGCGGCGCAGATCCAGCTGAGCAGACGAGGCTGCAAAGCCGTCCCACCGGAGGGACCAAGACACCATACACACCCCAACTGTGGGGGCTAAGGAGCACTGACTGTTACCTAAGGGTTTAATCTCTTCTCAGTCAACACAATCAAGGATGCCGAGTGACTCACTGACACAGTTCTTGATCCATCTGATTCACTAAGGAGTCCTAACAAAGCCGGCGTGCCTGTAGGGTATATTTTAGTAGAACAGACATCCAAACTCACCGATCTGGATTAGTGAGGACAAGGCCATTATAAACTCTGGAAAGGTCTCGAAGGTTGAAGATGTAATGGAACTTCGAAGGGGTGGGTGGTAGATCTTGAACAATGATTTGGTAAAGTACTAACGTGCAGAATGTTAACTTCTTGCTCACAGCCCCGATGCTCTCATTAAAGTTCTAAAAAAAAAAAAAAAAAAAAAGAAAAAGAAAAAGAAAAGACTTGCCATTGTCTATCAGTAAGAGAATGGATAAGCAAGATGTGGTGTTTTCATGATAGAATAGTATTTGGTCAGGAAAAGGACTGAAACCTGACACCTGGATGAATCTTGAAGACCTGGTGCTAAGTGAGAGAAGCGGACACCAGGGGCCACTGAGGTGGAATACCAGGTGCAGATGGGGCCAGTGAGATGGATGCAGGTGAATGGTTTCCAGGGCTTGGGGGAGGTGGGGGAACCTGTAATGAGTAGACACAGGCGTCCATTGGGTTGAAAAACAATGTTCTGTTTACACAGAATAGTTAGCAAATGGATCAAATGCCTCTGAATTGCATGTGTTGAAATGGTTAAAATAATGTGTTTTACATTATGTAATTTGTATGTGTGTGTGCTCACACATGCATGCAAAAGTGGCTCACTATTTGACCCACTCTGGGTGCCCTAGACGGTGTTCAATCCTTTGACAGTGGGGTATGACATTATCTGTAGTTAAACAGCTTCAGCAAGGCTGACAGGTCCTCCTCCTCACACCCAGCTCAGTGGTATCCTCCCCTCCTGGCCAAAGCCTTGGACTGCTCAGACCCCCAGGCTGGGGTAAATAAATCAGCCCTGCACACACTTCCACACAACATGTGGTCCTTTGGTTCAGACATGTGGGTAAAGCCCAGTTACCGAAGTGTGGCCCTTCAGGATGGAGTAGTAGATCAGGCGCAGGGACTCCTCTGATGGGAAAGGGACATTGAAGACGCTGAACAGTGAGAGGAACCTGGGGTCCACCTCATTGCGGCCCCCTCCTGCCTTCCCCATGGCAGCGATAAAGCCCAGGTCACGGATACTCTTGCAGTTGAGTTCCTTCCCACGGTCATATAAGTACCCTTTTTCCAGCAGCAGCTTCAGCAAGGCGATGGGCTGCTGGGTGCCGTACTCATCCACCTGGCCGATTTTTAGAGGAGAGAGAAAAGCAGAGCTCAGCAAGGTTGTGCTGACCTTAAAAGCTCACCTCTTCCATTTCCCTCTGAGCATTCTGGGCTAGCCTCACAAGGTTTCTCAATCTACAACTGCCTATTCACATCTGAGCTTTAAAGTCTGTCTCCCTCGCTACACTGTGCCCCTCCATGAAGGCAGCAACTGCTGAGGTTTACATACCACACGGTGCCAGTTTCCTGGGAGGAACTGAACAAATGGAGTGGATGGCTGGATGAGTGTGGATAGACTGGAAGATGAGTGGATGGATGAGTGGGTGAGTAAATGGGTGGGTAGTTGGATGGATGAGTGGATGTATGAAGAGATGGGTAGATGGATGAGCAGTAAATGGATGGGTATCTATAGATCCTTTAACATGTGGATGGAAGAATAAGCAGGTAAATGGTGGATACATAAAATAGCAGGTGCATAGGTGTCTAGATACATGGGTGGGCAATGGACAGATGGTCAGACATGTTGCAGATGTACAGATTTTCAGAGGATAAAAGGTTCTGTGACATCATACAAATCTCTATTCCAGGTGCTAAGAAACTTTTGACCTGTCAGGCCCTGGCCACAGTGTCTGCATTTCTGCCTCCCATGTGGATAGAAACAGAGGTGTCACCTAGGGCCGAGTTCAACAGGGAAGCCCTTCCTCAGACTCGTGCTGGATGTAGCAGGAGGCTGCTTTACTCCTCATACAGGAGACCACGTCATAGTGAAGAGGCCTGTGTGAGAGGGACACCGAGGGCCTGCCACTCTTGGCTGTCACATCGTGTGGTGTTAAAGACACACACTCAGAGCTGGAGATAGCATGGTGGTTAAGAACACTTGCTGCTCTTCCAGAGGATCAGAGTTCAGTTCTCAGCCCCCCATGTCAGGCAGCTCACGACCACCCCCAACTCCAGCTCCAGGGGATCTGACACCTTCTTCCGGTGGCATACATACACACATAGGTAAACACCCATGAAAATAAATAAAAATTTTAAATTAGTTATAAAAAAAAGCCTTTAAAAGACATGAACACACACACACACGCCTGCCTAGCCCACCTCTGTAAGTCCTGCCCACCTTTGGCATGTTCATGTCATCCATGAACACAAGTAGGCGCTTCCCCATGGGTGGACCATATGTGTCCTTTGTCCGCTTCTCCACGTTTGCTTCCAAGTTTCTCTGGATGTCCAGGGACGTGGTCCGTGAGGAGAAACTGACCATTAACACAATCTGCAACAGAGCAGAGTAGGAGGAGGCTGTAACTGACTTCTGAACTAACATTTCTAGAATGGATACAGGTCTGTGCTTCATTCTGTTTGTTCGTTTTAGGTTTTTTGTTTGTTTTTGTTTTTTGTTTTTCAAGACAGGGTTTCTCTGTTGTAACTCTGACTGCTCTGGAACTCACTCTCTAGACCAGGTTGGCCTGGAACTCACAGGAGAGCCACCTGTCTCTGCTCAGAGCGCTGGGATGAAAGGTGTGCACCACCACTCAGCACGCTTCATTATTTTTAAGAGCTAAAGTCAGGGCTGGAGATGATGCCACACTCGAGAGGCAGAGGCAGGAGGTTCTCTGTGAGTTCAAGACCAGCCTGACCTACATAGCATACTCCAGGCCAGCCAGGGTTACACAGTGAGACTCTGTCTCAGCAACAAGCACAACCTCCTCTTGCCTTCTGTCAGACTGCATGCTGTCACACAGAAGCCTTTGTACAACATGGGCTGTGGAATGCTGTCCCCAAGGTCATACTGCCTTGAAATCAGAGAGGCTGTGATTCCCTCAACAAGGTCAGACCCACTAGCATTCCCTCAAGGAAGGGTGGAGGGCTGGCAAGACTCTCGAGGCCCCAACCTCCCTAAGATATACAACCAGTTAATTAACCACAGGTAATCACCCTGCTTCTGAAAGTGACTCCAATCATATTCATTTGGTTCACCAAGCTGGACATGGGAAGAATCATTTCTTGGTCCTTTCTATCTGGGTGATTGGAAATAAACTCCCAGGGAAGTCACATGATGATATGTGATAAGGGAACGTGTCATTCTACCTGGGTGGCTTCAAAAAAGGCCACACACACACACACACACACACACACACACACACACACACACACGGATGTTCGTATCTGACCGTGTACCAGCCACAGCAACCCAGCTGTGACACACAGCTGGGTGGCCCCTGCCCAGAGCTGGGGTTCAGTGAGGCATTCAAACAACTTCACAGTTGGTGCCAACATTGTTGCTCTGTAGACCATGGTTTGGGAACACCTGACTTTTAAAATGTCCTTCAACCTTGACCTACAAGTACGTGAGCATATGTGCTAACTGGTTGCCTCGGGGTGTGTGTGACCTTGAAGCCAATGAAGTCTAGGATCCCGGGAAATGACACACAGAGTTTTCGGAGTGTGGCTTCCTCTTGAGTCCTCCATAGACCTGTACATCCCTCGAGTCCTAACATCTGTCCTGTCCCCTTCACTCTGACACATTCAAGCTAAATGTACCACAGTGTGTGTGACTGCATGAGGCAGGCAGGCCTGATCCATCCAACTTCCTTGCAGGGTAGAGCCCAGCTTGTACACCTTGTCCCTCCGGCCCGTGTGGCTTCCAGAAGCCATAGGAGCCAGAGAAGGAAGTGAGGGTGGGTTGTGTCTCTGCCTTCTTTGTTTGTTGAGACAAGGTCTCTCTATGTAGCTTTGGCTCCTGGAACCCACTATGTAGACCAGGCTAGCCTAGAACTCACAGAGATTTGCCTGCATTTGCTTTGGAAGTGGTCTTTCTTTTTATTTTGTGAAGGTGAACTTTCTCTGGCAGGCTGAGTCTGTCTCACCTGCCATGAGATGTTTTTCTCTGTGCGAACGCATATCGCATATGCCTTTCAGACGGCTGCAGCGTGCTTTTGGACTTCCTGCCCCGGCTAGGGCTGAGTCAAGTCAACTCTTCGTCACTTAGCAGGTCTCAAGTCTTTTGTTATAGCCATGGTCTAAGACAAGCACAGCTGAGCGTTCCCGGGAGAGGGCCACACGGCGAAGACCCGAGGCCTCTGGCCACACAAAACGCCATCTTGGAGGATGGTCATCCAACCCCAGTCAGGCCTTTGAGTGAACACAGCCTTCACCAACACTCAACTACAATTTTGTGAGAGAACCTGAGCTTCAGTCACCCAGTTAAGCCACATCAGGTCCCTGACCCGTGGGAACTGAGAGGTGGTAAGTGCCTGTGGCGCTCAGCCTCTGGGTGCCGGGGCAACTTATTACACAGCAACTGGTAACTAATACAAACGAGCTTACATTGGTCTCCTCATTCAGGTGTTTGAGGAAGTTCTGGGTAGTGGCTGTCTTAGAAGTGCCCGATTCACCCACCAGAAGCACGGGGTGCTTGATTTTAACCATCTGCTCTAGTATCCAGGTGGTGCGGGTCGTATCCACAGTGTGAACTGAAAGGAAGCAGAATGTGAGTGGCGCGGAAACACCGAGCGTTTGCCACCTGGCATTCAGAGTCCCACTCATCCAGTCCGAGGCAGCCAACGCTGAGCTCCGGGACTGGAGAGGTGGCTCAGAGGGTAAAAGCCTCGTTCTAGAAGCACGAGGACCTGTGTTCCAATCCCCAGCACCCATGTTGTATGTGTGTCTTTAATGCCAGCGCCGGGGAGCTGGAGACGGCCGGGTGCCAAGAGCTCGCTGGATAGCCGGGGCAGCTGCAGACCCAGCGAGGGCCCCGTCTCAAGGTGAGAAGGCACAGGGCACTAGAGGACAACACCTGCCAGCCTGCTCATGACTACACAAGAATGCACATGCACACACACACCCCACACACATACACGCACACACTTGAGAGCACACACAAACGGATGCACACACACTTGAGAGCACATACAAACGGATGCACACACACACACACACACACACACACACTTGAGAGCACACACAAACGGATGCACACACACACACATGCACACACACAAATGGATGCACACACACACACACACACACACACACACACACATGCACCCCCACACACATGCACACACTTGAGAGCACACACTTGAGAGCACAAACAGATGCACACACACACACATGCACACACAGATGCGCACACACACACATGCACACACTTGAGAGCACACACAAACGGATGTGCGCGCGCACACACACACACATGCATTTGAGGGCACACATGCACAGAATTTTTTTTTTTAAGCCAATCTCTGGCTGCAAAGGTGAAGACGGGTCCATGCAGCCATGCCGTGGCTCTCTGGAGGTGTGACATCCGTCAAAGCGTGTACTTGAATGTGATCCATTTCCTCAGCAAAGTGATTGTGGCAACTACCCTGACTTCGGCCACCTGGCTCCCTGAACTCCATCTGATTCACGCTCTGAATGGAACTCACCTTCTCTCCCACTCAAATCTCAGGCCCCCGCAGGACCTGATTTCCTGAGAACCTCTGCCGAAGGCAGTGTCACCGCACAGTCTGCAGAGGGCAGTGTTGCTGCAGTCGGGTCTGGCCCACCCACTCTCCCATGGGAAAAGCCCGACCACCCCCCTCCCTCCCCGCGGTGGGGCCTGAGAAAGTGCATGCATCTCCCTCCATAAGCACAATGCACCCAGACCAGAAACACCTGCTACGGACTCATTCGGCATGGCGCAGGATCCTCCGGGTGCACACCATTACGAACCACGGCCTGGTTCGTAGCTGTGGCCTCCTTCCCGCCTCCCTGCGCCCAGCCAGCTCTGTGGCTGAAGAGCACCCGAGGAAATGGAAAGGAAGGTGAAGGACAGGCCATCAAAGGCATCAGCTTGCAGGGAAAAGCCCGAGTCACAGCCACACAGCAGTGCCCAGAGCCACGGACAAAGGGGGCGCCAAGGGGACCATGGGACCTCCCTTTAGTCACTCCCAACCAGTTCCCTCGATGGACTTGGTTGCCCAAGAAACCACGGCCTTCTTCTCACACCCACTCACACCAGGAGGCTGAGGCTGAGGCTAGCCTTACGCACCCAGGATGTCCACAAATTTCCTCTCAGGGCTGTGAATGTACTCGGGAACTAGCTTGCTCCATGGGATCCAGTGGTTCTTCTTGGTATCAAAATGGAAGTCGTACAGGGTGGGAAGTTGCCCTGCAGGGGACAAGGGTCTGTGTCATGTGGATCAGAGACATGCGAACAGGATGGGTTCTGACGTGACTGGGATGAGCTGCCTGCTCACCTTGGGGCTACACTTGCTTACTACCCCTTTCCGGGGTAGGTATTCACTGAGTACCAGAATTGACACCGGCCCATCGTGAGTCAGATGCTGAGTATTCTGAACCAGCACTACCTGCTTGCAGTTAGCCACCAAGTCTTTCCTGGAGACAGCCATGGGGCACAGAGCCATGTACCCACCCTTACAGTGGTGGTTGGTGGTAAAGGCGAGGGTAGATAGAGGCAAATAGACACTTTTGATGAAGAAGCTAAACTCTGAGACTGGAAAAATATAGGTATGACCCATGACCCATGACCCATGACCCATGACGGCATCTGGTAAAGACAGGAAGCATGGTAAAAGATAGCTACAGAGCTGGAGGACACGCCCCCCCAGCCATCTGCTCCCCCCATTTCCTTACCAGGATCCCCATTCACAAGTGTGCTGTGCCCACCCACCGCTGGGACAGACCATTTCCCTAAAGAGATAGCCACCCAGGGGCTCCACTTGGTTGCATTTGAAGGTGCACGTATCCATGCAGAATCTTAAGCCCTTCCTACGATGTCTTCCTGTGACGGGTCTGCTGGTTTACAAGGCAGGTGGGAGAGCCCGGAGGAAAAGATAGAAAACCTAGAGTGTGTCAAGTGTGGCTCTAGCTCAGCCAGAGCTGGAGCACAAGGGCCCAGGATGGAGCCAGAGGTGCAGCCTCCTCTAGCAATGGTGTCTGAGGGGCTGGCCTGCTGGAGTGGGCAGGGCTCTTAAAGCCATGGCCACATCACCAGGCTGGAAACCCACGTAGGCAGGAACAAGGAAGAGTAAGTTTACCTCTCCTGCAAACCTCCACCTGAGAACAGGGTCACAATTCCTACCTGGCAGCTCTCCAGGACGGGCCCATTGCCCTTCAGTTTCGGCAGTGGGCATGGAGGAGAGGCGTTTAATGCACTCATCAAATTTGATCCTTCCGTCCTCAAGCAGGGAGGAGCCCAGGGAGCAATAGAGTGCCTCCAGGAAGAAGCACTCCAGCAGGTCAAGGTCCTCGATTTCCCCTTCTAGCAGCGAATCCATCATCTTGGTTAACTGGGTCACCTGGTCGTAGAACGCCTTGTCTCAGCGCATCTCTGACCTCTGTGACGCTGTCCTGTCCCAAGTCCTGGGGTCCCATATTTCACAGCGATGGCGACCAGAGCCACCATATTGGTTAGGCGGATGGAGCCCGGCACCTTGGCCTTTGTGGGGTCACAGGAACGTGCCCTGACATTCATCCAGCAGGCATCGCTGCTCCCTTCAAGCCCCCTCCCACCCATGGGTCTGTCTTTTAGGAAGCCTTCCCTTCTTACCATATTGAGGTCAGTCTGAGGAACCACCATCTTGAGCCTGACTCCTTGTCGCCCATCCACTATCCCCTCTATGATCATATCGATAAGAGTGGGCACGTACTTCTCAAAGAGGTCGTTCAGGTACTTTTGCTCCACCTATGGGGGAGAGAGCCAAAGCCTTCTCAAAGGTCCCTTTAAGCTCATCAGAGGTTTGTTTTGTCCCAAGGAGGGCGGGGAAACAGCTATGATAATGACTTCATCGGGTGGTGACCCCAGCAGCAGTGGCTTCCGTGCGTAGAAAGATTCGTTCTTTGTGCTATACTCATTTGCTGCCACGAGGTACCCACACGTGGGAGGGTGGGACAGTAACAGGTCCCATTTGACAGGAAAGGAGCTGACGGTCTTAGAGTTCAAGCATCACAGACAGTCAGTCATTCAGCAAAGTGCTTAAAGCAGTGGTTCTCAACCTTCCAGATGCCGAGACCCTTTAGTACAGTTCCTTGTGCTGCTGTGATCTCCAACCATACAATTATTGTCTTTGCTGCTTCATCACTGTAATTTTGCTACTGTTATGAATCATAACATAAATATCTGATACGCAGATGGTCTTAGGCGAAAGGGCCATTTGACACCCCCCTCCCCCAAAGGGGTCGCAACCCACAGGTTGAGAACCACTGGTTTAAAGTGATGTCATGGATATGCAGCTGGAGGGGCAAGCTCAGCGGTGAAGATGCTGTACTCAGGCTGAAGTCATGGGTCAGCGGTTAGGAACACTTGTTGCTCTTACCGAGGACCTGGGTTCAATTCTCTGTGCCCACATGGTGGCCTACAACAGGCTGTGATCCCGGTCCCAGGGGACCCGACACCCCCTTCAGACCTCCCTTGGCATCAGGCATGTACACAGTGTACATATGGACATACAAACAAAACACTAATAAACATGAAATAGCAAAATAAGTATTAAAAATATTTTAAAGATGGTGTACTGCTCTTGTAGAGGACCCAAGTTCAGTTCCCAGGACCCACACTGGGCAGGCAGCTCACGGCTGCCTGTAAGTCCAGCTCCAGAGGATCTGATGCCCTCTGCTGGCCTCTGTGGGCACTGCACTAACGTGCATGCATGTGACAAGGTACCTACCTGCACTGTGTGTGTGTGTGTCTGTGTGTGTGTCTGTGTGTGTGTGTGTGTGTGTGTGTGTGTGTGTGTGTGTGTCAAGAAAATAAAATTTAAAGATCAAGTGGTGAAAGCACCATCTCAACTTGGTCTCAATGCCCACCAAGGTACTCTTGGGTCCTTATGGGTTCCATGATGGAAACCTTCCCCATACGACATTGCTGCCAACGGCCTTGGCATGTTTCCCGGCTTTCTCTTCTCTAGGATGATTATATTCTGGTTTCCAATTCACACCAATCTAGTGGCCCTTCTAGAGAGCCTTCTAGACCATCTGTGAACATGAAGTTACAGCGTCCTGGCTGTGACTGAAGCCACCATACACACATGACTGCCACATATATCACCTTTCGATGAAGCCTACTGTTAAGACACGAGTAGCCCAGTTGTTAGCTGAAGCCATCAGATCTCAACTACAGGGCACACCGGTTCATTTGCACATGACACTCATGCAGCTGAGCAAAAGCACAGAGCGGGGCACCCTGTCTCCCCATCACTGGGCTCATCTGAAGCAGGTTTGCACACTGAAACCCAGAGTCTACCTGGGTTAACCTCTGCTGGCTACAGCCATGTCCTGTATGTGTGTGTGTGTGTGTTGTCTCTGGCTGTGTTCCCACCCCAGGTACAAAAGGAACTCACTCATGCAACTGAGAATGTTTCCCATCTGCCTCTACAGAAGTATGCTAGTTCCTGGCCTAAGCTATCAGTGTCACGGCCCATCTGACCAGCACACGTGACCCAAGGGCTCATAGAGCTGTGTGTTCAAGGACACACACAGCAGGTTGAGGACGAGGTGCCCTCTCCAACACCATCCTTTGTCTAGCACTCCTGCTCAGGCTCGGCTGTTGAAGGCTAGCACTCACCTTGCTTTGTATTTGCTGTGACCATTTTTTCCAGTATGGCTGGTATTTCAAGTTCTTAGGGTCCACGTAGACCATCCCACATCGAGACACGGTGGCAGGGGAGGCATACTGCAAGTCTCCAACCTGGTAAGAAAGAGAACCCTTCAGCTCAGGGGTGCTGACGCCTGGGCCACACATGTTAAGGCCTTCCCTGGGCAAAGGTTCACAGGGGCACAAAGCACAGGTCGGTCAGAACAGTGGTTTAACAAACACAGAGGTGGGGGTGAGTTACCCAGGTCTGATGTAACATCTTTTCATTAAATAAATAAGTTGCACATTGCCTGACAAAAAGTGGAAAAATTATAAAAATGGACACGTTATCCAGAACTCAGAACCTAGAAACAAGTATTATGTTTTGTTTTGTTTTTTTCTTTTAAGGACCTATTGCTTTATTTAACACGGATGAGCCTGAGTGTATGTCTGAGCACTGTGTGTGCGGGCAGGTACCCACAGAGGCCAACAAGAGGGAGGGCATCAGATCTCTTGAAAATGGAGTTACAGACAGTTGTCATGTGGGAGCTGGGAATCGAACCCAGGTCCTCTGCAAAAGCACCCAGTGCTCTAACCACGAGACAGTCTCTCCAGCCCCTTTGTTTTTGTTTTGTTTCAGTTTTTGGAGGCAGGGGCTCATGTAGCCCAGGCTGACCCATAACTCCTAGTTCTGGTGCCTCCACATCCTGAGCGCTAGAACGTCAGGTGTGGGCCAGCGCCGTGTTCTGCAGTGTTAGGGACGGAGCCCGGGGATTCACACACGCTTGAGGAGCACTCTACCAACTGACCTACAGCCTCGCCCCCAAACGTCATCCTAGAGATGTTTTCCTGTCTTTTTCTCTGTCTCTCTTTAACATTGCTGACGTTAGGTAGCACGAAGCTCGGTGAGTGCAAAGTTAACAACACTGACAAATGTCTCTCTTCATAAAAGGCACATCCCATCAGCCGACGGGACCATGGTATGCACAAACACGAACACACTGGTGAAGTCTGCCAACTGGGGAAGGATGCTGTCACTACTAAGCTGGAGCAAGACCAAAGCTGGGGCACAGCTGTGAAATAGTTGTGAGAGGGAGGTGACTCGGAGAGGGGAAAACAAGATAGAATTTCATAGTGAAGATAAAGGCACACAGCAGGGGAGAAACAGGAGGGTGACTACAAACTCCAGACAAAAACAAAAGGTTCTAAAAGACAAAGAAAGAATGTATTATACTAGTTGGCTCTGCAGTAAATAGTTCCATATTCAAAACAATGCAAACAGTGTGTGCTGTTAAACAGCTCAGCCATACAGCATTCTGAGGCGGAAGGGTCGGCAGCAGGTGAATCCTCACATTCAGAGGACTCAGCCAATGGATGATGTGTGATTTTTAACCCTTGAGTTGTTTCTGTGAGATCTGGTCTTGCTATAGAGTTTTAGATGGCCTGGATCTTCTTAAGTAGCTCGTGCTGGCCTCAAACTCATGGCAATCCTCCTGCCTCCTGTAGCAGTACACCACTGTGGTGGCTCACCAAAGAAGACAAGGAGGCATTTTCATAGACTCAAACTGTGTCAAACTTCAGCAGAGGGAACCACTGTCCTAGTCAACGCCATACAGTGGAACCCCGAGAATTTGAGCTCAGGTGTTTTTATTGATTCAGAACTCCTCAGGTGCAGATCATAAGCAATCCAACATCCCCCACAGAAATCCAACACCTGCAGACAATACAAAATGCCAAAGCCTATGCATCCTTTTCCCAACAGCGCACAAAAACAATTATTTTAAATACAACTAAAAATAAGCTTCCACAACAGCCTCCTGTCCAGTCTCCTGTTGCTGGGATAACAACCATGTGCCACCATGTTCAACAATAATGTGTACATTTATAAGGTTGTATTTTTGTTTTTTATTTATGTGTATGTGTGTGTAGGTTTATACACTACATGAGTGTAGTGCCTGGGGAGGCCAGAAGGTGGTGCTGCATCCCCTGAAACACAAGTGACGGGTGCTTGTGAGCAGTCCAAGGTGGGTGCTGGGAACCAAACTCGGGTCATCTGGAAGAATAGCAAGTTCGCATAGCCACTGAGCCAGCTTTCCACCCACAAATGTGTAAATTTAGTAAACGAATGAATAACAGGCTAAGCGTGTTGTTTATAGGTAATAGAATGATTCTCAGGAGAAATAGCTTTAAAGACCATAAAAATAGTGAACTCCGGCTTAGAGTAAAGGGAGGGGGACAGTGGAGGAAGGACAAGGGACCAAGGGCCGGGGCAGGTGAGATGGCCCATGGGTAAAGTACTTGCTGCCAACCCTTGTAAGCTGAGTTCAACCCCTAGGGCCCACACGCTGGAAAGAAGAACCAACTCCACAAGTTATCCTCTGACCCCCACGTATGCCTGCGCGCACGAGCATAAATGAACGCAATGTTGAAAATCAGAGTTGAACTCATTAAACTCCTGCGTTCTCATAAGCATCTACCTTAGTAAAGACTTCTTTAACCAAAAGCAAGGCTAGTGGGCAAGTTTGGTTCTCGGCACCACTTGCCTCGAAAAGCAGGGCACAGTGTGACTGGAGCCGAATGCGCTCCCCGTTGGCCAAGGTCAGCAGCTTGTTGTCGTCCATCACAGAGTTCATGTTTTCTACCCACAAGGCATCCACGTCGCCATCAAACAAAATATACCTGCAGTGACGGGAGAGAGGTAAGCACAGACCCTAGAGCATTCCCAGGAACCCTCTGTCCCTCCTGCTCCGTCTCCCCAGGCCTCTCCAGCCAGGACCTTCACAGCGCACTCCCTTTATCCTGGTGTCTGACCACATGGTGCATAAATACCGAGTAACTCCCTAAGGCTTAAGGATCAGAGAACATCAAACACAGCCCAACCGTCTTCCTTTGGCAAACTGACCTTCCCTCCTCAAAACAAGGCACTGCTAAACTGGTCAAAGCACACACTGCTGACGTTGTTTTAATACGGGAATGTTTGCTGCGGGCCCAGCTAGTACGCTTCGATTTGTTTCCTCTTTTAGTTATTCACTTTGTCTGGAGTTTGCCTTCTTTTTCATCTCATACTATTTGCCTTTAGCTTTTATTTTTTTTTAACCACAGCATCCTGGCACGTGTGGAATCTCCTAACCCCACGTGGGTGGTACCGGGGGACAGATGCTGTCGTGGTCCACCATCCCGTACCATGTTTTTGTCTTAAAGCTGAGGTCAAGAGTAAATTGCAATTTATCACTATTTTAAAAAAAAACTTTATAAGTCGGGCAGTGGTGGTGCTCGCCTTTAATCCCAGCACTCAGAGGCAGAGGCAGGCAGATCTCTGTGCGTTCCAGGCCAGCCTGGTCTACAGAGTGAGCTCCAAGACAGCTAGAGTTACAACAGGGAAAACAAAACAAAACAAAAAACTTTATTTCTTTTCTTTTTTCCATTATTTTTTTAAAGACTTTAAATTTTTTTAAAAATCTCATGCGTATGAGTTTGCCTGCATGAATTGCATGAATGTCTGTCACATGTGTGTGCAGTACCCGAGGAGGCCAGAAGAGGGCAACAGACCCCTTGGACGTGGAGTTACAGATAGTTGTGAGTTGCCATGTGGGTGCTGGGAACTGAACCCTGGTCCTCTGAAAGAGAACACAACAGTGGCCTTCACCACTGAGCCATCTTTTCAGCCCAATTTATTTACTTTTAGACAGGGCCTCATGAGGTAGCTCAGGGTGGCTGGGGCACTCTGCCACCTCAGTATCCCAAACGCTAGGTTTACAGCTGTAAACCGCCATACACTACACTTAGCCAGCGGAGGGGCGCTCTTAGCTAAAGATCTCAAGACGAGATCATCCTAGGTTATCAGGCTGGTTCCCAGCTCCACGGCACATATAAGAAAACAGTACAGGGGACCAGGCAGATTCCCCAACTGTTAGAGTCGTACTCCCTGTCTCTGTCCCTCTGTGTCTCTGTCTCTGTCTCTCTCTCTTCTTCATTCCCCTCTTTTCCTCCCACTCTCTCCCCTGCCCTCCCCTCTCCTTGATCCGTTTCAGACACGATAGTGCTTTCCTTTAAATACTGCCACACATGGTTCCTAATAATAGTACATCCTCTTCATACTCCTAGGCTGTTACCAAATTGAGGACACACAACATGTGTCAATCATTGAGTGGTTCACAGCCCACACTCTAATCCTGTCACCCCCCAACCAGGAACTTGCCTTCTGCATCCATGGTAGAAAGACTGGACTCAAGCAAGTAACAGTATCTGTTCAGACCACCGGTGTGGGGCTGATGAGGAATGGGGTGTTAGCGTCAACATGAGGTGCGCTCCTACAGGTGGCCAATCCACTCCCAAGTGGGAAACAATGCCTTGTCCGAAGATAAGACACCGAGAATAATAGGACATGCAAACAGCACACACCTCCAGTGCTGAGACAGATGCATCACCCCTGGACACGCAGATTCCACACAGCTCCAATGCTGAGCCCAATAGACCATCCCTGTGCCATTCCCAGCTGAGACACACAGCCGGAATCTGACCTCAAGAGAGCGGCCAGAAAACCAAAACCAAGACTCTTCTACAGAGCAGCTGGTCTGGAATCTTCCAGAACATCAAAGTCATAAGGTAAGGAAACTCTAAGAAACTGCTCAAAATTAAAAGATGCCAAGGAAATAGCAGCTACCCCAGGCTTCTGGGAAGACACTCACTTCCGTTCCTTCTTGTCGGTCGGCCTGTTGATCTCCCTGAAGATGTTTGACAGCACCCCGTCCGTCCAGTCTCGGGTGGTGGGGTCTAGGATGCCATACAGCTCAATGACGCTCACGGCTTTGGGGTTCAAGATGTACAACTTCGTCATTATCCCAAGCCTAAAGCCAAAGAGGCAGCTTCAGCCATGGCTCAGGCCAGCAAAGGAGACGCCCTCGGACCCACAGAGGAAGCACAGGTGGGGAATCTGATCTGAAACTGATCTGTGGTGTAAGGAGGGCTAGAGACTGGGTCTTACTATGTAGCCCTGGCTAGCCTAGAACTTACTAAGTAGACCAGGCTGGCCTCAAGCTAGTGGCAATCCTCTTGCCTCTGCCCTGCACTACCACAGCTGGCTCTGTGCGTAGTGGACAGGACATGCCCCTCTGTGGTGATAAATCCCTACCACACTGTGACCAATCAAAAGGGAACCAAACCTAATACAACCCACTGGTTAGGATTTTAAAACAAATTAATAAAAATAGCAAACACACAATATTACACACACACACACACACACACACACACACACACACGCGTGTGTTTGTGATAGTTGTGAGAGTAAAGAATGAAAGCACCAGGCTTCAGCATACCCCTGTGCTTGACCCCTCGCCTGGGTCAAGAAATAAGAGGTGGTGCCACCCAGACACAAGATTTTTTAATTTTTATTTTTTGTGTGTGTTATATATACCTGCAGTATATATGCATGTGGGTGCTGGGAACCAAACTGGGGTGCTCTGAAAGAGCAGCAGGTGCTCTTCAGAGTTTTAAAAGGGAGAAAGATCTTCCCTGAACGTGGGCAGGACCACCCCATGGGCTGGGGCCCCAGATTAAATAAAACTGGGAAGGGAGAAAGTCCACCGAGTGCCAGCATTGTAGGCTCCCTGCTCTCTGGTCTTCCCAGACCTGAGGAGTCCCATCGCTATGCTGCGCCTGCCTCCAGGGACCCCACAATGCCTTCTCCACCATGACAGACTTCATCCTCTCAAAACCTGAGCCCAGATAAGTCCTCCCTCCCCATAATCCGCTTTCTGTAGGTATTGGATCACCCTGATTTGGACACACACACCTCTCAGGAGATGAGCGGTCAAAGCTCCCAGCAAATGCTTTCTAAGAAGCTGTCCTGGCGAACACCCCTGCCCCCCAGCAGGGCTCTCACTTGGTCTGGGCTTGACACAGAGCGTTGATGACCACGGACTTGCCCCCTCCTGTGGGTCCCACCACCATTGTCGTGTGTCTGGTCAACATGGTCTCAAACATTTGGACCACTTTATCCACCTGTGGGACAGATGGGGGCAACCGCATTAAACTCGTCTTCTGAAAAAAACAACCACGGCTTGTTAAGACGTGATTTGGGGCTGGTGAGACGGGGAGCCAGCAAAGGCACTCGCCGCCCCACCTGGTCGCACAGTCCCGTCCCCAGAACGCACACGGAAGACCGAGTGCCCAATCTTCCCGCATCTGCCTTCTGAGAGCTGGAGGCGTGTGCCGCCATGCCCATCTCTGTTCCTTTCGTAGCTAAATACTATCTGATGCACATCTAGGCCACATTTATCCATCCATCAGCTGGCAGACCGTGCTTTCCATGTTTGGGCCACTGTGAATATCTGACCACGGGAGCGCATGAGCATGTTTCTGAGCAGACACGTTCGCACTGCGCTTGGGCCCATGCAGTGGGATCACGGGTCCTAGGATGCACTGTGTGACTTGCTGAAGACCAGGCAGACTGCTTGCGAGAGAAGTGTGTCCTCTTCCATTCCTCACAGGAAGGTGTACGTCTGCATATATGTGCACACATATGTGTGTGTGCATGTGTGCATGCACATGTATGTATGTGTGCATGCTCATGTGCGTACATATGTATGTGCATGTGTGCATGCTCATGTGCGTACATATGAGTGTGCATGTGTGTGTATGCATATGTATATGTGTGTATATGTGTATATATGTGTACATATGTATGTGTGTACATATGCATGTACATGTCAATGTGAAGGTCAAAAGTGGGTGTCTTCCTTAATCGCTATCTTTTGAGACAGCATCTCTCACTGAAGTTGGGGCTCACTGATGTGGCTAGACTGTCTGGTCAGTGAGCTTCAGGGCCTACAGTCTCTGCCCCACCAGGGCTGGTCTAATGTGTGCTGCAGACCCAGCCTTTCAGGTAAGTTCTAGGAACCTGAACTCACATCTGCGTGCTTGTGGAGCAAGCGCTTTGCTGACTGAGCAATGAGTCTGAGATCAGATTGGGTTACATAGTGAGTTCCAGGCAAGTGTGAGTTCCAGTGCGAGATTGAGAGAGAGAAAGAGAGAGAGAGAATGAGAGCGAGGGGCGGGGGGTGTGCGGGGTGGGGGGAACCACAAGTAGAAGCAAGCTGTGGAAGGGACTGGCAGTCTGGGGCCCCAGCCGCACTCCGCTCACCTGGACCGGCAGAAGCACATAGCCGTTCTCCTCCAGAACCTGCTCTACTGCGTCATTGAAATCCGGGTAGCGCACGCGGGGGCAGTCCAGCCCGGGAAACAGGTCGGAGATGAGGCCCAGGAAGAGGGGGACGTCCTCAAACACAAACTTGGGCAGGTTCATGTCCCGCAGTGCCCGCATCAGGACCACATCCTGGGGGGACCAGAGGATGCGAGACCACTAAGGAGCCCGTCATGACCCTGTACGCCCTCCTGCCCAGCACAGAGTGGCACGTTCATATAGAATTTAAATGTGTTTAGTCACAAATTTTAAATAGCTGACATGAATGCATAATGAGGGTTGGCAACATGAATCAACAGACAAAAGGCGCCAAGCTTGACGACCCGAGCTTAATCCTTGGACCCGCACAGTGCAGAGAGAGACGACTGACTCCCACAAGCCAGTCTCTGACCTCCACAAGAACACCACGGCGCAGGCGCGCACAGACACTAAATAAACAAATGTAAAAAAACATAACAGATAGCAAAATGTTCTATGTGCTATAGATTCATACATTTTATATTATAATCCTTGTACTTACACATGTAACTGATATTTATTTCTATATCACATATATAAAATGCCAAATATTTAGTAAAATATATGGTATAGTTATATACAATATTTTATATTGTACGCACTTTATGTAAAAATTTAAAGAAAATTGGGAAGCGTAATAGGGATCGGACCTAGGCAAGTTCCTACCACTGAGACGCGCCCCCAGTTAATATTTTTAAAAGTTTCGCGTTCTCACTAGACGCGATGGCATGAGCCTTTGCACTCGGGAGCAGAGGCAGCAGATTCCTGAGGTTGAGGCCACACTGGTCTACACAGAGAGCCCCAGGCTAGCCAGGGCTGCACACCGAGAACCTGTCTCCCCAGATTTTTGTAATTCGATATGATTTAATATAAAGTATCAAATACGATAAGGTACAAGCCACTTTCATGGAGTATTTTGTATGAGGATAAAAATCTGAAAGTTTATGTGAGATATTAACGATATTTCTGAAATCTGCATTTCACCTTTTCAGTTTTATAGAAAATAAAAATCTAAAGCAACACCTACGAAAACGGGACGTTAGATGTCGAGTTTTATGCCAAAACAAAAAAGAAAGTAAATGTCCAACATGCACACTATTGCTCATGAAAAGGGTGGAGAATGCCAGCCCCAGAATGCCAGGGGTGGAGCGGACCCTCGAGTATCGGGTGAGACGACATGACGATTGCTCTCGCTTTCACCACAAGAGAAAACGGGTGAGGTGGGGCGAGCCCACGTGTGTGTGCACCTGTGAGATACCCCGCTGAGCCCCGTTAAGGTGTACCAACAGTGGCTGGAGAGATGGCTCGGTTGTTAGGAGTGCTGGCGGTTCTTCCAGGTTCAGTTTCCAGCACTCTCATGGCGGTTCACAATCGCCTGTAACTCCGGGGCCTCCGAGAGACCCAGGCACGCATGTGGCACGCAGACATACATGCAGACAAAACACCCACACACTTAAGAAGTAAAATTTTTAAAGAGATGTGCAATTACTAGTCAGTAACTGAAGATGAGTTCACATTCCCACTTCAACAGAAGGCTCCTCGTGCTCCTCTGACAGGCTGCTACTGAAGCACCCTGAATTCTGGTTATCTCTGAGCTTGGCCTTAACAGTAACGAGTCCCAGAAGACCACATCAAGGGGAGTAGACCAAAGCAAAGCCAAACAGCTGATAGAAGGGACAGCCAAGACATAAGCTCCCGGACGGCCCACTATGTCCCAAGCCCTACACCTTGCCCTCTGCGCATGCATGGATCTGCGCAGTGCCATGTGAAACCATAGACACTACGTGGCCTACCTCCTGCAGGTCTGCGGAGCCTCTCTTCAGCTCACCGGCCATGACCAGCACCGACTTTAGGGCCCTGAGCCCAAAGTCATAATGGTGCTGTTTAGACAGCTGCTCCCGGGCCAGCTTATACAGTACAGTCATCTTCTTGGCCAGCGTCTTTTTGACAGAAGAGAGTGAGAAAACAAAAATATAAGAGAATATAGTGTCATAAAGCAATAGAGCATCCCTGTGAATACAAAGGGACACGGTAGCCCGGGGACAGCAAGCGAGATGCGGATCCGCAGATCTGGTCTTTGGCATTCAAAAACACCAGGGTGCAACTTCCTCTCTCATCTACGGCATCTAAGGGACTCATTCAAAGAATACCCGTGCTAGCCAGGAGGGGCTGAGACACATGGGAGGTGCGGTCAGGCGGGAGGATCAGGAGTTCAAGGTCATCCTCCGCTACATCGAAAGTTTGAGGCTAGCCTGGACTACATGAGACTCTGTCTTGAACACACAGTCACATTTGCCAAAACCTGTCGTACAAAGCCGGGATCATCCCCACCTTTGCCGACGGCAGATCCCAGTGAGTGACCACCGTCTGTCCGCTCACAGGGATGCTCCCTGCTTACTGGACCTCAACCTACCACACAGGGGCCCCTTCCCAGCCACTGTTCCTTTTATTGGTTTGTTTGGTACTGGGGGGGAGGGGTGAATCCAAGACCACTGAGCTATGTCCCTAGCCCTTTCCTTTGAGACACACGTATGTGTGTATGTGATATGTATACACTGTAGATACACATATCTTTTGAAGGAGGCTATTACAACAGACTTACATGCATGTGTGCATGGTATGCTAATCTTTCACCATATGTGAGAATATGACATATATAAGTATGTGATGAATCCTCGGGCCCATATCGCAAGGGTGAATGGGAGCATTATACACTGTGCACTCCGGGCGGGGACATGTGTGCTGTGAGTCCATCACAGTGACTGAGGGAGGGAGGGAGGGCTGTCGGGAGTTGTAGAGTTGGCAGTAGGAGTGGCTTTTTAGAAACGTACTTTATTTGTGTGCGTTGTGTGTATCTACATGTTCGTGCACATGTGTGCGTGTGGAGGCCCGAGGTCAAGAGTTAGTGTCTTCTTCAAACATTCTCCGTGTGTGTTGCAGGCAAGTGTGTGGGGGCGCGTGCCCATGGGTGCACGCGCATACAGAGGCCAGAGGAAGGGTGCAGTGTCTTCTATTACTCTTCACTATGTGGCCTTATGCAGGGCCTCCCTCTGGACCTGGAGATCTCTGTTTTGAGCAGGCTGGCTGAGCAGTGAGCTCTTGGGATCCACCTGTCTCCTCTTTCCAATGCTGGGGTTACAGGCATGTGCAGCTGTGCCCAGCTGTTTACGTAGGTGCTGGGAATTCAAATTCAGGTATCCATGATTGCAGAGCAAGCCCTTTCACCCACTGAAGCACCGTCCCCAGTCTCCGCCTTATGTTTTGAGAGAAGGTCTCTCACTGAACCTGAGTTAACCGACTGGTGAGGCCGGCCGGCCTGTGAGCTCCGGTTTCTGCCAATCTCTATCTCCCCGCTGCTAGGATTGCAGGTGTGCTCCACACCTGGCTTCTGTGTGGGGCTGAGGATTCAAACTCACGCTCCTGAGGCAGGCACTTCACTGACTGAGCACCCCCACAGCCCCACGGTGTGGCTTAAAGGCAGACATGAGAGTGTCTCGGTTTGTAGTCTGACTGTGGAGACAGCTACCCCATCTCTACTGTATCGAGAGGAAGAGCATGAACCCCGGTGACATTGGAACATGGTGTTTGCCTGGACAGCTCACAGGTTGTGACAAAGACCCACATCTGTATGCATAAGATGTCACCCCAGGGGCAGGGCACATGGAACACTGTTACCGCTGTCCAATGTCTCAAGCAATAGTGCATTCCCAAATTAAGATACAGCTTCAGAGGCGTGGGGGTGGGGGCAAAACAGGACAGAGTCATCCCAAAGCACAACTTGCAGCTGGCCCCCGGCGCGGCTCACCTTGGCCCCCAGGAAGCCCTCAGAGAAGAGCATGATCTCACAGATCTGCTGCAGGTCAGGCACAATAACGACCACAGGCCTGAACAGCGCCTTCACGGACTCGGGCAGCTCTGTGCGGCCCGCATAGCCGGGGTTCATGGTGATAAAGATGCCCATGCGAGAGTCCAGGGCGATCTCCTGCCCTTCAAACTGGATGGCAGGAGAGGAAGGAGTGGGTGAGGTAGCTGCCAGGCACTCAGGGAGAGGAAGCAGGGCTATGGGTGAGGTGAGGTATCCACAAGGAGGATGGTGATGTGGGCAATCTGGGCTCGCTGGGTTGTTACAGAATCCAAAACATCTAGGGGAGCCAGGCGTGGTGTCTGGTCAGGTGTGGTGTCTGGTCAGGTACGGTGTCTGGTCAGGTGTGGTGTTCAGCAAATGTGATATTCTGTCAGGTGTGGTGTTCAATCAGGTGTGTTCAGTCAGGTGTGGTGTCCAGCCAGATGTGGTGTCTGGTCAGGTGTGGTATCTGCCCAGGTGGTAGGTAATCCTCATTGTCAACTTCCGTGGCTTTTGAGTCACCACAGACACTGAGGCACACCCCCGGGTGCTCCTGTGAGAACTAATGGATGGAGGGAGAACTACCCTGAATGTAGAGGCTACCATCCATCGGATGAGGTATCTGGATAAAATTAAAGTGGGGAGGAGAGAGAGACTGTTGCTGGACACCATCGTGTCCTCTCTCTGCTTTGGGGCCATGGCGATGAGAGCTATCCCACCCTGATCTCCCGCCATGATGAACCAAGCCCTCTGAAACCGTGAACCAAAATCATTGCTCCCCTTACGCTATCGAGTGTCTGGTCACAGTGGTACAAGAGTAACTAACAGAGCAGGTCTGAAAATAACTCCCACCCAAGGCGCTGCAGGCTCTGCAGCTAGTGCCCACCCAGGGACAGGGGAGAGGGGACAGGGCACAGGCGGCTCCCAGCTCCCTCACCTGGAACGTGGTCAGCTGGTGGATCAGCGCGTTACGGATTGTCTGGATCTGGGACGAGATGACAGACAGCACGGAGGCGTCGATCCGGTTGAACTCATCGAAGCAGCCCCACGCACCGCACTGGGCGAGGCCAGAGAAGATCTTCCCGACAGCCTGGGGAGCCGACCAGAATCATCAGGGCCTGCTTCTCCTGGAAATGGGAGACCTGCACTTTCTAAATTAAACAGTGTGGGGAGCATCTGGGTGGCCAGGGCTGCACTCACAGAACTTCCTGGCAAGGCTCCCAAGGCCCTCGGTAGGCCAGATCCCACTCGGGGCTAGCGGAGCAATACTGTGTATTGTATAAGACTCCAGATTGCCACAGGCAGGAAGCTCTGGTCGCAGTGGGCCCACAGCCCCGAGTGCTCTGACTGAAGAACCGGAGCTGAACAGCAGCGCCCTCTAGCCCTTGGCGTGCAGCACTGCAGTTAGCCGCAGTCCTCGCCCTTCCCCGCTGCCCCTTACGCTAGCTCCTTGATCCCAGCAGCCTATGAGTTCAGGACTCCCGCACTGTGGCTGAGCGGAGGGTTTACGATAGCCTCCTCCCAGCTGTCACTTGTCCTTTCGGAGCAGGTGACGCGCTTCCCAACCATGTCGGCACGTGACACTCTCTGCGGGGGGGGGGGGGGGGGGGGGGGGGGAATCGGATACCGGAGGTGAGGGTGAGGCCTCACTTTGTAATCCATGCCTTCGCCGCAGTTGGTGACAACGCACAGCAGGCCCAGGGCTTTGGCGAGGTCCTTGGTGGTCTCTGTCTTGCCGGTCCCTGCCGGGCCGGCGGGGGCACCCCCCAGATACATGGACAGCGCCTGTGGGAGGCCAAGCGGAAAACACGCATGTTCTGGCTGATAGAGCGTAGAGAGGTTCATCTCTGAGACGGTAGAGGCCAGACGTGCACGGGCGCTGTGACCCTCAGCTCTGTGTCACTCTGACCGTACACGCGCAGGGAGTGGCCCAGGTTGCTGGCTGAAGGTCATTCCTAGGTGTGTCTGTGAGAGCATCTCAGAGCCTGGTGCTTTACGGTGAGCCAAATTAGGCAGGTGGCCATCCCCCCACCCCAGGACTGGATGGGACCAAAGGAAGAGGGGTAGCGGGCCTGGGGTAGTGGCCCCGTACGCTGACATTCCTCGGAGCTTCTGACCCAAATGAGAGCGGCTGGCTCTGGGCCTCAGTCCTGCCTGTCCAGGCGGTGGACAGCGGGCTGGGGCACTAACCTGCCTCTGTGATCACCCTGTCACGGAACACTCGGGTCAGTGGTCTCCCGTTGATCCTGTCTCGTTAGACCCCTAACTCACAGATAAGCGTACACGTTAATTTTCTTGAAACAGGGTTTCATGTAGCCCAGGTTGGCCTAAAACTCACTATGGAGCTGGGGATGACCTTGAACTCCTGACCCTCCCACTTCCACCTCTGAGCACTAGGATCACAGGTGTGTCCACCCAGCTCGGCTGAAAGTCACACCTGTTTCTAGAAGAGCAAAGGGCTTCTTTGCTCACAGTCCAGTGGGTGTCATGGGCTTCCATTCCCTTGTGTACCCCCAAGGTGATGGAGACAGGTGCGGGGTGCATTGCACACAGCGTGGGCTTAAGTCTCAGCTGTGAGCTGAGCTGCGAGCTGAGGGACCCCTCATACATGGGTGCTGTGCACAGACTCTGTACAGCTCTGTGGCTGAGCACTTGCTAGGCACGCTCAAGGTCCCCGGTTCTATCCCCGGTGCCGCAGACAAAACAATCTGCCTTATGATTGACAGCTAACACTTTGACTCCGGCCTGATGGGAGACGAGGTCTCCGCCTCCACTCGCCTTCTTATACATCCCATACATTCCTGCGTTTCCCATTGTCCTCTGCCTCCACCCCACCGCATAGGGACCTCTGTGCAGGGCTCTAAGCTACAGGATGGAACCAGGCCTGGGACTCTCAGGGAAGGTGCCCACAGTCTCTTCAATCCCAATAGTGACAATCAGACTCTGAGCAGAGTACTCAGAGAACTCAGAGCCAAGAAGAGCCCTGTGTAGGTCAACTGATGAGCTGTGCTCAGGTGCAAACACGTCACCTGTGTGAGCGTCAAGTAGATGCGGTCTGTGAGGGGCGTGATGACCAGCCTCCCGTTCAGGCCCATGTACTCATAGCCGTAGCCGAAGGTCCCCGTGCACTGCCGGATGTTGAGTTCATCTGGCTCTCGGTCCCAGTAAAAGCGGAGCTGGCTTTCCCACTCAAACTCCCGGGCCTCGAGTATGCTGGGCAGGGACAGGAAGAGAAGGAAGGGGGCCATGGCTGGGCGGACCACAGAACAGCGAAGCACGCCGGCACAGGGAAGGGACCCACCTGCCCCGGATGAAGGAATCCACGATGTCCCGGGCATGCACGTCAATGATAAGGACCGTGTTGTATTTCTTCCTGTCGTTCTTGCTCAGGTCCATGGTGATCCGGGTGACCAGGTCATCAATCTGTCGGTGCATCTTCTTGCCGTAGTTCTTCATCGCCTGCTTGTCCCCTTGCTTGACCTTGTTGAAGACGTCCTCCACTTCCCAGGTCCACCACACCTGGCTGGCGGCCAGCACCACCATGCCTTGGTACAGAAGCATCCAGTCCACCCTGCAGGGGAAGCAGGCCTGTCAGAAGCTTGGCCGAGACGGGGAGTGGAGGCAGCTAGAGCCAGGTTGGATGTCAGCTGCGCCAGGAGCCCCTGGGTCTGACCTGGAGCAGGAGCTGTGAAGGCCAGGGAAGCTCCAGGGCTGGACCACGAATACTTGAGACTGTGATCCCCTCCCTCAGCCGCGTAGGCTCCAGATTACATAGGAACATGTCCACCATATTGCCAGCAGCGTGGCTTGGCAGTAGGGTCCTGGCTGAGAATCCACCATCAAGGGGCTGAAGGGGTGGCTAAGCAGTGAAGCACCTACCGGGATCCCATCTGACTCACAATGGGCCCTAGCAGTGCTGCTCCTGACTGCTAAGCACCGTTCTCAGAGTGAGGCCTGCTCACAAACCCCGAGGGGCTAGGGGTAGCACAGCTCTTGGCACAGACTCCAGTGTCTGGTGCTCAGGTATGGAGTGGGCCCTGAGAATTTGTATTCATTCATTCATTCTTTCTTTCATTCTCGCAGTGCTGGGAATGGAGCCCTCAGCCTCCTGTATGCTAGGCGGGCATTCTACTAATTGGGGGGGCGGGTTTCGAATCAGATGTTCTTCCACTGAGCCAAGGCTCCAACTCCTCCCTAGAAGATTCTAGGCAAAGACTCTACCACTGAGACACACCTCCAATCCCTCACAGCGGGATTTTAGGCAGGTGCTCTACCACTGAGCCACGCCCTCAGCCCCTCACTGGGGGATTCTAGGCAGGTGCTCTACCACTGAGCCACACTGCTAGCCCAAGTTGAATTTCTAACCGATTCCCATAAACTCCTGACCCGGTGCCCTGCCCACCTACAAAGTACTGTCCAGGGCCATCGTTTGAAACAGCTCTCATCAGCGGGGCTGCCACCACAAGGAAAGCCTCATCACAAGGCCAGCCCGCCTGCCTCACCCTCTTAAACTACACTCCCTCCCTGCCCTCCCCGCCCCAGGGGTTGGGGGTAGAGCCGCTTCCCTTGCGCACTCACCTGCTTCTGTCCTCGCAGTATCTGAAGATGGCTTCCTTGGTGATGAGCCTGTTGGTCCTTCTCATTTCGATCAGCACAGCTGTCATCCAGTCTTCCACTCGGCCCTCAGCTCGGATGATCTTGCGGAACTTCATGACTTCACCCTCCGCAGAGATCATGGCGGACACCAGCTTCTCTCCGCCGTCTCCGTCATGGAAGCGCAGCATGGCTATGTTGTCATACATCTGCAAGATGGTGGAAGACGCAGGTCAGGATCCTGTATGGCCCGCCCTCCATCACGGCCAGGACGCTCTCGGGGTTGCCCTGGACGGATGTCCACGCACCCGTCATTGTGTTCTGCTCGGGAAGGCAGGCTGCTTCCTCGGCCTGTGTAACCCAAGGCAGGCATTCGGGGAGAAGGGAAAGACCTCTCTGGCATAACGTAAATCTAGTGTAAACACCCAGACAGAGCGGTCCACACGCACGCACACAGCTGAGTGAGGAGATGAACCTGAGGCGGAAGGTTGGGGGCTTAGAGGGATGTAGCTCTGCAGGAAGCATCTGGAAAGGTGGGGCTGGGAGCACAGAGGGCAGGGGCCACACGTCACTGTCACAAACCCTGGCAGTGGCATCTGCTGCTGTAATGGAGCAAGAGAAAATTCTGGAACCTGAGCCCTTTGGGGCCCTGTGGAATTGCACAGAGGCTACAAATCAGGAAGAGAGGAGGGGAGGGTGGCCAGCTGCAAAGAGTGAAACAGGAGGCTCCCACGAGAGACTGGCAGGAAGCCGGGGACAGATCTAGCACCCGCTTTCCACAGCGGCAATGGCCTGTTTAGAAATGTGGGATCAGCAGGGCAGGGGTAGCGCACACCTTTAATCCCAGCGCTTGGGAGGTGGAGACGGGCGGATCCCCGTGAGTGCGAGGTCAGCCTGGTCTATCTACAGAGTGAGTTCCAGGACGGCCAGAGTTACAACAGAGCAACCCTGTCTCAAAAAACAAAAAGGAAGGAAGGGAGGGAGGGAGGGAGGGAGGGAGGGAGGAAGGAAGGAAGGAAGGAAGGAAGGAAGGAAGGAAGGAAGGAAGGAAGGAAAGAAGGAAGGAAGGGAAGAAGGGTGGGCCAGCCGGGCATGGGTGGCACAGCCTGTGGCTGGAGGCTAAGGCAGGAAGATGACCAGCACAGGCCAGCCTGGGCTACACATTTTCTCAAAGGAAGGGAGGGAAAGCTGAAAGGAGGGAGGGAGATAACAGCCTATCTCTTGAGAAGGGAAACATTTGACAAAAAACAGGGATATTTTAAGTGAACATGGCTGCTGGCGCTGACCCTGAGCCCTGACCTTCCCCGTGGGCCCTGACCCTGAAGGCGGGTCCCGACCTTGATCATATGCTCCTGCACACACAGTGGGTCGCTGTTGCCCAAGATGCTGAGCAGCTCGTCATCGGAGATGAAGAAGAACCTGGGGAAGGCGTTCCTCTTGGAGTCCAGGTAGTCGTTCAGGCTCTTCTGGCATTTCTCCAGGCCATCGCTGATGGTCTGCAGGTCAGTGAGGC
Source organism: Cricetomys ansorgei (assembly GCA_026225945.1). Taxonomy (NCBI): domain Eukaryota; kingdom Metazoa; phylum Chordata; class Mammalia; order Rodentia; family Nesomyidae; genus Cricetomys; species Cricetomys ansorgei. Next base: position 9,793,191 of record JAMJFZ010001012.1, read on the forward strand.
GGTTCTGGGCCTCACAGCATCGCTTGATCACTGGATCCTTCAAAGTATCTCCCATGATCTGGAGAAGGTCAGGGAGACAGCGGAGTGTCACTCATGGTGGCAGAAACGCCGTCCTTAAAGTCCCCAGGAGGCACTGGTCAGGACGCAGAGGACCGACAGGCAGCCACAGCCTCGGGGACCTGCATGAAGCTGCGAGGCTCCGGGCAAGTGCACCCTGGGAGCATGTGACACCTGTCTCTGCTTTGTCTCATCTTCCCGTTAGGAGGCCAGCTGCACAAGCAGGGGCTATGTCTTGTTTGGTCACGCAGTGCCCCACCCACCTGCCACAGTGCTGCACACAGTAGGTGCTCAACCAATGCTTATGGAATGAATGAAGCCAGCAACTCAGTTGCGAGCCATCTGTACACACGGGATACTCACTATGGTGGTCCTGTCATGCCAAAAGGAAGGGGGACAGGTAGGAGAGGAATTGAGGAGGAAGAGAAAGAAATTGTCTGAACGTCCAACCGTGAGGAACAGGGGAGAAAGCTTGCTCTGTGTGATGCCTTAGCTATTTATTGACTGGCATATGTCAAAGAGGCCTGGCAAGATGGCTCAGCCAGCAGAGGCTTGCCACCAGGCCCGATGACCTGAGTTTCAGTCGCCAGGACCCACGTGGTGGAGGGAGGGAACTGACCCCCACAAGCTGTCTCCTCACTTGCACACGCGGCCTGTGGCGTGAGGCCACACGCACATACAATCTAGTAAAATCATTGAAGACGTCAAAGGTCTGAACTGAGAAGAGACAGCTGTCGCGGTGACGGCGGACACACTGCAGCCCGCTGGGATTCACCTACGTCTGTGCTCGTGTCGGATAAAAACTCTACAAGGACATGTGGTCAGCTGCTACACAGATCGACAAGCGGAAAACCGTCTAAGCAAACTAAAGTCAGAGATTCAGAAGCCCCTGCGGCGGGGAACAGTGCCCATGGACACCACAGTGGCTAGTGACGCCGTCCACTCTCTCACGGACGCACACGCCGTGCACTCTCACGAACGCACACGCCGTGCACGCTCAGGCTGGTCACTTGCCCTCCTAAATATCCTGTCAATGTTGTCAAACTTCTTGGCCTCCTCTGGCAGCTGGGACCGGATGTCGCCGCCGATGAAGATGCTCTCCAGGTACATCCACTTCCTCTGGACCAGCATCCAGATCTGAAATGCAGCATGACGATGTCACAGGGTGACAAGGTGCCCCGGGGACACACTCTACCCCACCCCAAACCCAGGACACGTCGAGATCAGCTCAGTCCGTACAAAGATTGGGGCCGAGTGGCACCGAGGGCAGAGATGTGGTCACACCTCCTCTATGGCAACCACCCAGGAGTCCCGATCTTCACTTTTGTTTTTGGGGTTTTTGGTTAACTGTGGTCAACAGGAATCCATAAAAAAACAAACAAACAAAAACCCAGAGGTTCAGCCAGATGTGCAGAGAGTCAGCACATTCACGCAGCTCTGAGACACCTCCCTGTCACGAGAGCATTACATCACTCCAGCTCCCCTTTGCGCAGACTGGATTTGTAAGTTAGACTTCGCGGTAGGTGTATGCTGTGGGAAGCAGTTGTATGGGGTTCAGCAGTATCTGGGTCCTGGGCACTGTCAGGACATATCAGGACAGACCCCTGCAGAGTGGGGGTCACACGCATTCTGGAGGACACAGCTCTACTCAACGACAAAAGGACCCTCCACATGCCATCCGGGGCAGGGAGGACCTGTCTAGTCACACGCAGAATTTGGAGCCCTGTGATCCACAGCGGCCAGTGCAGAAGCCCGTGTTCACAACCAGGCACACACTTCCTGCTCAGCCATCCTGTTTCCAGATACAGACACCAAAGAAGGGAAGAGAGACTCGGACACACGGCTCCTTCATGGGTCCCCCAGCAGCACGCCCAGAACAGCCAGGAGGCAGGAGCAACACAGATGCCACCGGGAGATGACTGTAAACCAAAGGTGGTGTAGCCGCGCGACAGAATGCTATTTAACCACGAAGAGAAGCAAAGACAGGCAGCCCGTGTGGATGAGCCTTGTGGGTGATTTCTCACATGTGAAATATATGGAAAGACTGATTTATGGAAATGGAAGGCAGACGTGTGGTCACCAGGAGCTGGGGGCGTGGGAGCTGGGAATGACAGTCTGGGGTTTTCTTTCAAGGTGTTGAGGAAAATTTGGAACCAGGAAATTTTGGAACGCGTGTATGACACAGACAGTCTAAAGGCCCCAGACCTGTGCATCCCGAACGGTTGATCTGGTTGGGGATGTGGCTCAGCTCGGGAAGCGCCCACTGCTCAGGCAGAAGGAGGTGAGTTGACCTCCCCGGTACCCACATAAAGGCGGGGCATAGAGGTGTGCTTCTGTGACCCCAACCCTGAGAGGTGGAGACGGGCAGGACCTGGACCTCCCTGGTAGCCAGTCTAGTCAATCAGTGAGCTCCAGGTCAATAAGAGACCTTGTCTCGAAAAATAAGATGGAGCCGGGCAGTGGTGGCCCACACCTTTAATGCCAATGCTCGGGAGGCTGAGGCAGGCGGATCTCTGAGTTCAACACCGGCTGGTCTACAGAGTGAGTTTCAGGACAGTCAAGGCTATAGAGAGACCCTGTCTCAAAAAAGCCTAAATAAATAAATAATGTGGAAAGAGGGAGAAAGGTGGAGCGGCAGATGTCAACCTCTGGCCTCCAGACACACCCACACTCTTGTGCCCATGTAGCCTCATATACTTGTGCTAAAACAGATACCACACACACACACACACACAAATATAAAGCGAAACAGTCAGTTTTCTATTACATAAAATTCATCTCAATCAAATTTTTTAAATCATAAAGAAGAGGACTGGAGAGATAGCTCAGTGGTACAGAACCTACCATGAGGCAACAGCATACAGGAAGCCCTAGGTTCAATCCCCTGAACGCGCACGCACGCACACACGCACGCACGCGCACGCACACACGCACACACCATAACCACCAATAACAACAACAAAACTATGCCCTACAAAAGGGCTTTCACAAGTAAAGAGTCATAGGCAAAAACAAGCACATCAACTCAAAGATGTTCAAGCATGGTGGGAACAGAGCCAGGATCATGTTTCTTAGCCAGAGTACCAGGATATTAATGAGAAAGTATGCTTGTCTATAGTCTGGAGAGGACAAGAAGAAGCCATCCAGAAACAGTGAAGTAAGTCTTGACTGGAGATTTGGTTTGTTCATAAAAGGTCTGGTCCAGCACTGTCCACACAGGCCTGACACACCACCTAGTACAACAAGGCCAGGCTGGAGAGACAGCAAAGGCAGGTGACAAAGGGAAGCAAAAATGGGGAAAAGCCAGGCAGAGGTGGCACACATCCTTAATCCCAGCGCTCAGGAGGAGGAGGAGGAGGAGAGGCAGGGGCAGGGGCAGGGGCAGGTGAATCTCCGCAAGTTCCAGGCCAGCCTGGTCTACGGAATAAGTTCCAGGACAGCCAGGACTACACAGAGAAACCCTGTCTCAAAAATTAAAAAAGAAAAGAAGACTGGGGAGAAAAACTTTAGATAAGATACACTAAAGAAAAATTGAAATCACAGTTAGGGGAGACCTACCCCGTAATAGTCAACAAATGCAAAGGATAGAACTCTTGCTTGAAAACTGGCAAGTATGAAATCCAAAAGGGATTTTAACACGGATATGTACACAATTTTCAATGTTTATCACGTAGACGGTGAAAGCACTCATGAAACAAGAACAAGAGGTATGGAAAATGAACAGGGACACTTACAAAGCCAAGCAGGAATCTTAGAAATCAAAGGTGCATCCCCTGAATTCAGAACTCATCAATCTCTCCAACTATGCATTCCCCACCCACAACTAAATCAAGAGCCATGAAATAGCCAGCCATCTCTAAGCGCAAACGTCCCCATGTGAAATTCCCGCTAGAATTAGCAGTTGCATTTCCCATTTGCTTTGCTCACCTCGATGACCTCCCCTATCAGAGACAGTGTCTTTTCCCACTTATGGACGGTTTGCAGGAAAGGCCCCACGAATCTGCTCCCGGAGATGCTCTGCAAGTTGACGGTGTTGTCATCCAAGGACTGGATGATGTCATCCACAGACCCTAAGATGTAGCCTCGCTCCTGCGTGCCTTTGAAGTACTTGACCACAGTGAACTTCATGTTCTCCCAGGTGTCTAGGATTTCCTTTACAGCCTGGTTGGGGAAGAAGGAAGCATTTAGGCCAACAGCTAGAAGGAGCAAGAGCCCAAACCAGTGGCCTGCTCCCTAGTGCGTCATCAACAGCAATGCAATCCTACGTGCCAGCCCGGTCATCTGGAAAGTCAAGATTCTCCTTGGCAACCACGTTCCCTGCCTCTCAGGCATGCGCTCTGTTAGGCAAGCACATTACATGTGGAATTTCATCTGACCCTCCCACCCCAAAAGAGGGACTGTTAACAGGGATAGGCTCAGTGAGGCCATGTGTTGTGCCACGTGTGAGGCCAAATGCCAGAACTGGGGTCTCAGCTCTGTAGCTCCCTGCTCAACCAGGGGGTCCTGCCCTGCGCTGGCTATACTGCTGAGAGAGAAAGCCCAAGTACAAAATGCTAGGCCCAGTATGACTCCATTCTCTGAAGAAGCTGATAATGTGTTCATGTGTATGTCTATATAGAGATGTTTACATGTATGTGTGATTTAATCTCCTTTGAGACAGGTCTCTGGGCACGCCTTTGAGGGATTCTCTTAATTAGCTTAAGTTAGAAAGAGCTACCCACTGTGGGTGGTACAATTCCCCAGGCTGGGGACTTGAACTGAATAAAAAGAAGCAGCAATCTGGATACCAGCATCCATCCCCCTCTGCTTCCTGACTGTGGAAGCCATATGACCAGCCACCTCACACTCCTGTCACCATGCCTTCCCAGCCATGATGGACTGTATCCCCTCAAACTGTGAGCCAAAACAAACCCTTCCTGCCTTAAGTAGCTTTTGAAGGGGTATTTTATGCAGTAGAAAAGAATGCTACTGTAACAGATTCCTAACTTGTAACAAATTCCTACCTTACCATTTTTACCCTCTATCTCATGAAAGATAGTTAAGAAAGAAATCTTCCCTGGCCCGTTGGATTTCTGTGGGGAATGTTTGGTTGCTTATAATCTGCACCTGAGGAGTTCTATAAGAATAGAAACACCTGAGCTCAGACACTCAGGGTTCCACTGTCGTTCAAATATGACACTGGCCAGGACAGTGGTTCCCTCCGCTGAGGTCTGGTGGGGTTTGAGTCTATGAAAATGCCTCCTTGTCTCTCTTGGTGAGGCCCTGCAGCATTCTAATAACTACCCTGCCCTTACAGCAGCCTTGAAAAGGAGAAAGGAAGGAAGGAAGGAGGGAAGGAAGGAAGGAAGGAGGGTAGGAGGGAAGGAGGGAAGGAAGGAAGGAAGGAAGGAAGGAAGGAGGGTAGGAGGGAAGGAGGGAAGGAAGGAAGGAAGGAAGGAAGGAAGGAGGGTAGGAGGGAAGGAGGGAAGGAAGGAAGGAAGGAAGGAAGGAAGGAAGGAAGGAAGGAAGGAGGGAAGGAAGGAAGGAGGGAAGAAGGGAAGGAAGGAAGGAAGGAAGGAAGGAAGGAAGGAAGGAAGAAATCTCCACAGCCCTTCTTGGCTGTCTAGCTTAGAAAGAGCTCAACTAAACTAGCATCTATCAAACCAACCCACCAACTGCCAAATGCCAGCTGCCTGCTGCCTCCTTTATATATCTAAGCAAAGTTCCCAGAAGTCCAAATGGTGTCCTGTCATAAGGAAGGCTGCACAGGACAAAAAGACTCCTTGGCAAAGCATCCTGCTACAATTTTGTCACAGCAATAAGAAATGCAGCTAAGATGGTGTCTATAATACTATGTGTGTGTTTCCAGGTGTGCCTATGGGTATGTGCGCTGCACGTAAGCACACAATCGTATGTGTTTTATGTGTATGTTTATGGATGTGTCCACATGTGTCACATGCCCACACATCTTTTAGCTTTTGTTAGCGTGTGTTAGTTGTGTAAAATGGGCTCACATGGCACTCACCTTGCCCACTGTGACCTTGCACACGAGTCTGAAGTAGGAAGCGACGCCCAGAAGGACGGTGACAGCTGTCTGCAACTGTCCAGGTTGCAAGTGATTTGCTTACTTTTAAATTTTTTCCAAGGGGTGCCCTTTTTTCTATCATTGGTCGATAAAACATGCAACTATAATCAGGAGTGTCTAAAAAAGTCAACCGAGGCAGAGGTTCTAAAGTGTGTTTCCTGATAAAGGCGGCCTTTGCTGGGAGCAAGTGGCACAGTCCTGTGATCTCAGCACTCGGGAAGCTGAGGCAGGAAGATCACGAGTTCGAGGCCAGCCTCGGCTACATGGGAAAAACTCCATCTCAAGGAACCAAAGACTGAAAGCTGCTCAGCAGCAGAGCTCCTGCCCAGTGTGTGAGAGGCCCTGGACTCACCCGCAGCACTGAAACCGGAGGCTCCCTGTCCCTACCTTCTCTATGGCGACCTCCTTGACAGCCGCGGTGACAATCTCATTGAGCACTTCCGTGTGGCTGTGCAGCTCCATGGCGAACATGTTCTCCAGGGTGAAGGTCTCCGTCATCTCGAAGAACACGCCTGTTTTCTCCATGAGTTCTTTCCAGTGTCTGGAAAAGAGTAGGGCCATTAACAAGCACCTAGCTCAGTGACCTGTCATGGGGGCTGGGGGGGTCTTGAGAGAACCTCCACAGTAACACAGAGACACCCCAGATCTTCCAAATCCTCCTCCCTGCCACCAGAGTTCAAACCGGGGAACATCTGGCAAGCCCTGCCCCGTGGCGCTTCACCTCTGTTGAGAAAATGAGTGGCCTCTAGTTTCCTAAAAATGGCTTCTGCCTGTGGGAGAACCTGGTGTCAACCATGGAGCCCAAGTGCATTGGGAAGTACTGATTCACACTGACTCTGCTGGGTAATGGGGGCACATGGTGACCACAGGCCCAGCTCCTGGTCTTGGGGAACTGATCGCCTGCTTGGATCGATGGTCAACAGACAATGAAACAAGTCTACAAATTAAACAGGATCTTGTGTTAAACAAGGGACGTGTTCTGAGAAACACATCATCACGTGATCTTGGCTGTGCGCGACTTCCCAGAGTGAATTACACAAGCCCACATGACTAGGCCCATGTCACATCTGCCTGTAGCAGGACACTTTGAAGGCGTTTTATGACTTTGGTTTTCTCTAAAAACACAGAATGGGTTTTGGAATATGTTTTTGTGCCCATCCCAGAGGTAGTGGATTAGAACGAGTTTGATTTGGACTATTCGCTACCGGTAGCTATGATTTGTTTGCGTGCCGCTATGAAAAACTTAAGTTTACCACGTGCTACTTGTCCTTGTGATTCCATACAGCTTAGACTTCTGGAAATTTTGATCAGAGTATGTATTGTTTGAGGCTGAGAGCCGAGGAGGGAACTTGGTTCAGGGATGTTGTGCTGAGACGTTAGTCCAGCTCACTATCAGCTCCTGCTCCCCACATTCAGACCGCCAACAAGGGCAGTGAGTATTTCTTTCTTTCTTCCTATCTTTCTTTTTCCTTTTCTGGGCTAGCGGATAAAACAGTGCAGTAGCCGCCTGCTACATCTGGCCACTAACCAGAACACTGATGCCCACTGATATGCGACTCAGCTACAAGCCAGTTGTTTTGTTTGCTTGTTTTACACAGAGCTGGGGTAAGGACGCTAGGCCTCAGACATGCTAGGAGCAGTTCCACAGTCGTGACCCGTGGGTCACAACCCTTTTTAGGGGTCAAATGACCCTTTCAACAGGGATCATGTAAGACCATCTACATGTCAGATATTTACATTACGATTCGTAACAGTAGCAAAATTACAGTTATAAAGTAGCAACAAAAATAATTTCATGGTTGTGGGGGGTCGCCGCAATGTGAGGAAACTGTACAAAAGGGTCGCAGCATTGAAAAGGTCGAGAACCACTGTGCTGGGCGGTCACTCAGCCACTGAGCCATATACTATAGCCTGTAAGTACAAGCTGCTTTTAAAAATTGTGGGGACTAGCACTGGATGGATCAGGGTAATGGTGCAGGCATGTGGAAGACAGAGGGCAATAGGGAGTTTAGGGCCAGCCTGGGCTACATCCTGAGACCCTGGCTCAAAAAAAAAAAAGAAGGGAAGGGAATCCCTGACATCAGAGGTGACACTCAGATGTGAGGGACGCAGAGGGACATGACCAGAGCCTGGGAACCGTGGGCTGCAAGGTCATGGAACTGGGGCCTCTCTCACTATGGAACGCCTTTGTTTGTTGCCCAGAGAACAGCCCAGAGAGCAAAGGGCCAGAGCTTCCCAGGTCTGCAGGAAGTGTGGGCACACAGATGGGCAGAAGCTATGTTGGCTGGGTCTGTGGCTGCCACTCTGGGCTCAACAGGACTGACAGGGAGATATGTGCTCAGGAGAGACCTTCTGGCTGGTGTAAACGGGACTGCATGCTCGTTGGCTCCCTGAAACTGTGACAAAATACCTGCGAAGGGTGACTTAGTGGACAGAAAGGTTTCATTTGGGCCATGGCGAGGGAGAGAGTCCTGGGCAGGGGCGTGGATGTGGCAACGCGTTCGTCTCACATAAGATGGAGAAGGGAGGGGGAATAAGACCAAGAGGCTCCGCCTCCTACACTCACCTAACCACAGTGTCCCACTGGGGACCAGGCCTTCCACACATGAGCCTCTTGAGAATACTCTAGATCCAGGCTACCCCAGACTGGGGGGAAACACGGAAGGAACAGCCTTCTCACCGGCTGTGACTCTATGACGCCCTGACTCTGCAACCAGACTCTGGGAAATGCCACCGAGGACGGCAGCACGCCAGGGAGCATGGCAGCCACAGAACTCTGGCTACCTCCTATCTGATGGAGTGGCATGGGCCGAGCCACGGGACCCAGAGGACCCACGGCTCCATCAAACACCAGAGGGCCTGTGCGTCCAACATGGCAGCCACATGTCACTGCTGGATGGGCCCAAGCTTCAGTGGAGTGTAAAAAATCACGTCAGACGTCAACATATGGTCTTTAAGGAAGGCAACTATTTCAAGGATAAATATACTGGTTGCAAGTGAAAATGGTGTCTCAGATACATCGAGTCAGTTAAATATATCCTATTAAGGGGCTGGAGAGACGGCTCAGCAGTTAAGAGCATGCACACACACACACGCATTCCTGACAAACAGATAAATGTAATTTAAAACAAAAATAAATCTTTAAAGTGCTTGTGTGCATGTGTGTGTGTGTGTGTGTGTGTGTGTGTGAGAGAGAGAGAGAGAGAGAGAGAGAGGGAAAGGGAGAGAAAGAGAGAGAGAGAGAGATCAGAGTACATTTTAAAGTGTATGTGTGTGGGAAAGAGAGAGACAGAGAGAGATTTGGATTCATTTCAAGACAGGCATGATGGCTCTCACCTAAAATCCCAGCACTTGGGAGGCTCAGAAAGAAAGACTGCCATGAGATTGAAGCTAGCCTGGGCTTCATACTGATTTTCTAGGCTAGCCTGGGCTACAGAGTAAAAAGCCTTATCTCAACCCTCCCTCCCAAAGAAAGACTAATTTCACTAGTGCCCTCCTTTTTCCCTCCCTTTTGGTTTTTGAGGCAATGTGCCACTCGCTGGTACGAGCTTTCTGTCCGCCTGCCTCAGCCTCCCAAGTGCTGGGCTAAGAGGTGTGCACCACCACATCCAGTTTTTTTATTCTTTTAATGAACCTAAAACCTGCAAACAATGTTGGTGGGCCCGTTCCATTTCTCCCGGATTCCGCTGATCAAATCGCTGTGCTTTTTATAAAAAGCAGGCAAACAAACAAAAGTCTTTGAATGAAGCAACTGTTGGGGTCATTTCTATAAAACCCTTGGCACTATCTTCACGTACAAACAATCCTGTCACCTCCTGCCTCCCTGGTGAACCTGTCCCTCGTCTAACCTAAGCTGGACGTGTCTGATACCCAGAGCCCTCCCTGAGCTCCCGTGGATGACAGAGAACAGAACCCACCTCTCTCTCAAGGCCTCGTGCTTCAAGTCCAGAAGCAGGGGGATGGAGTCTTTGAACGCCTTCATCTTCGACTCCAAATGGAAGGCCACACTTAGATTGCGCACGTGGCGCGGCAGCTTGCGGAGGTTCTTGAGGAAGCCGTCGATGCCCTCCTGCAGATACTGGACGTTCAGGTTGATCCAAAGGGTCTGGGACCATTCCTCTTTGGCAACCTAGAGACATTAAACATCAACGGGGCTTGATGCAAATGCCAAGGAAGGAAGGAACGTGGTGTGTGCCTAGCTCAGCCTCGCTCAGCTCTCCACCTTACAGAGGGTGTGGCCCTTCTGAGCCCTCCCCAGCATAACGCTGCACCGGAGGACGTCCAACCCTGTGCCCAGCTTGGGGAGTCCCCCGGGATAGGTGGCACCTTCAGAGACTCGTATAGGTCGTAGATCATCCGGAGCCCCGACATCTCCTTCTGCACCTTGATGAGCTCAGGGTACATGGTGATGGGGAGGTCGAAGAGCTTCTCTGCGTTGGCCAGTTCCTGCCGGTTCTTCTCATGACGTGCCAGCTCCTTCTCAAAACTGCCTAAGAGTTCAACACCTAGAAAAGAAGTGGAGAGATAAAGCAGAAAATAGAGTGTGAACCTGAGACACGTCTAGTTCCAGCACTGGTATTGAGGTGGGGGGGGGGGTCACTGCAAGTTCAAGACCAACCTAATCTACACAACAAGCTCCTGGCCAATCAGGGATACATACTGAGAGGTATGTTTAAAATATGTATGGTGTGTAAAATGGAGGGTTAGCCAGGCGGTGGTGGCACACGCCTTTAATGCTAGCACTCGGGAGGCAGAGGCAGGCAGATCTCTCTGTGAGTTCGAGGCCAGCCTGGTCTACAGAGTGAGTTCCAGGACAGCCATGGTTACAGCAGAGGAAACCTGTCTTGAAAAACCAAAAAAAAAAAAAAAAAGATGGAGGTTTGGTCAGCAAGATGGCTCAGTGGGTAAAGGTGCTTGCTGCTTAGCCTGACAACCTGAATGTAATACCCAGGAGCCACGTGGTGGAAGGAGAGGACTGACTCCCGTGGTTATTCTCTGTCAACACACACACACACACACACACACACGCTAAATAGATGAAAAAAATAAATTAATTTAAAATTCAAGTAAAGGGACTGGAGAGAGAGCTCAGCGGTCAAGAGCACCAGCTGCTCTTCCAGAGGACTTGGGTTCAATTCCCAGCACCTGCATGGCAGCTCACAAGAGTCTGTAACTCAAGCTCCAGGAAATCCAATATCCTTACATAGACATGCAGACAATGCATGTGAAAAATAAATAAACCTTAAAATAAAATTTTAAATAAGAAAAAAAAAAGTTGATTAAGAAACCAGCCATTGGTTATTGATCCCATACCCATAAGTTATGGGGGAGGTAAATTTAAAATCAGCAGGCTTTATCTTGTCCCAGAAACCAAAAGGCCATTTGCCTTGCAAACCCTTCAGTTAGGATAGCACTGGAAGTCAGGTTACTGAGGGACCCAACCGTGTCCCCCATCACAGGCAATGTCACCTGCTGTCTCTGCTGCCTTTCCCTGTCAGGTGACTAAATGGCTTCACAGTCCAACTTCAAAGTCCACACTTGACCCCAAGTCCCCATGGCTGTCGTGGTCTATCCCATTGTGTGTCTGCCACTGGACCAACCATGAGAGAGGTGGCTGAGGAAGGAGTAGGTGCTTCGGTGACAACACTCACCACTTCCCATGAACCTCTCTGGATCCCTACCCAGCAGTCTCACCTTTATCAAGGTCTTCCCCTACAGCCCCGGGGCCTTGGCTGTAGAAGCGCTTTGCAAACTCGTCCAGTTGGTTTCTGAAGTTCATTATCTCACTTCGGGTGATCTGAGCAAAGGAGGTCACCCATTAGCTTGACTTAGCCCCAGTGCGGGGATTGGAACCCAGGGCCTCACGGTCACTGCCAGCACTCTAGCTGAGCCTTGCCCAGGTCTGCACACCGCACCTCAGTGAAAGTCCTCTTGATGCCTCCAAGCGCGTGCTCCACGTTCACAGAGTCGATGAAGAGGGTCTGCCACAGGCTCTCAATCTTGTCAACCAGTTCCCGCTCGGCTTCGGTCGGCTGGAGAGACGGGGAGGGAAGAGAAGCAGACAGACAAAGAACCAGGGAGACAGAAAAGGAGAGAGACTGAACGAATTACCAATAATGTTGGAGTTGACATTTCAAGTCAAAGCTGCTCTTCACTGTTGAGGAAGTTTACTTCTAGTTATGTTTATAATAATTGTTTTGTACATTGAGGAAGTACATTGTTGGGGGAGCCTAAGCCTTGACAGTTTGTATTGTATACAGGTGTTGACTTGGTGTGAATCTGTGATTAAGGTGTTTGATTGCTCATGATCTGCACCTGCTCACTGCTCTCTGGCAGAGCCATTGTGGAAGAGCAAAATTGCTGTGGAGGAATTCTTGTGGTCCCTCTCCTGCAGTCTCTGGCAACAAGGAGAGAACACTTCCTTTAAGCCTTGAGTTACTCCACCGTAAAGGTGACATAGCTCAGCTGCTAAAGGATTGTGGGATAAGACTAGGCAACGAGGTTTCCTTCATTATGCAAATAGGCCTTTGGATTTGTGGGGGAGGGGTACGGAGTTTTTGTATCAGTAGAACACCCGAGGATCATCTGTATCAGACAATCGAGGTTCTCCTGTGCAGAATGGCGCTTGTCATGACAGGTGGTCCCCTCTGCTGAGGTCTGGCAGGGTTTGCATCTATGAAAGTTGTCTCCTTGTCTTTCTTGCTGAGCTCACACAGTAGCTTATGGCTACAACTCACAGGCTTCTGCTTCTAGTCATTCCCGTGGGGGCCTATTTGGACCAACTGAAAAGCTAGCTGAAATATTAACATTGTGTTCTTGGGATGTTTGTTTGGTTTTGAGATTTTAGTTTTTATTTTTCAATTGAGTGTTTGCATGTGTGTACAGCACTAGCAGAAGCTCGAAGAAAACATCAAATTCCTGGAGCCGGAGTTACAAGTGTTTATATGCTGCCTGGTTCGGGTGCTGGGAACCCAACTTGGGTTCTCTGGAAGGACAGCAAGCTCTCTCAACTGCTAAGCCATCTCTCCAGGCCCTTGTGTGTTTGTTTCGGAGTAGAAGTTCTGCAGATCCCAGGCTGGCCTTTAACCCTACTATGTAACCAGAGATCATCCTCCTGCCTCTACTTCCCAAGTTCTGGGAGTATAGGTGTATGCTACCATGTCTAGGCAAAACTGTATTTTTGTAATTGAAATGATATCTGGGCCAGGTTTAGTGGCACATGCCTTTTATTCTGGGGGCAGAGTTGGAGGCCAGCTCTACATGACAACTTCTAGGTCACCCAAGGCTTTATAGTGGGTGTCGGGGAGAGAGATCTGGCAGAGCTGGAGAGACGGCTCAGCATTGGTTGCTCTTCCAGAGAACCAGAGAGCCTTGGTTCAATTCCCAGAGAAATCTGATACCTCTGGCCTCAGTGGGTACTGTACTTATGTACACGTACACACACACACACACACACACACACACACACACAGAGAGAGAGAGAGAGAGAAAGAGAGAGAAAGAGAAAGAGAGAATTTAAAAAGAGAAACTAGTTTCTTTATATAACTTCTGGAAACAAAGTACAAAAAGAGATCTTGGGAGCAGGCAAAAAAAAAAAAAAAAAAAAAAAACAGATGAAGCTAACTTCAAACAGCCACAGAGAGATAGTCGGTTGACTTCTCAATGAAAACAACAGAAGCCAGAGACACCTGGAGTAACATCTGCCAAAAAGGAAGGACTAACACATTGTGTGCTGACAACGTGGAGCCACCAGAACCCTTGCACACACTGGCATGAATGCCCACAGGCACTACCAAAGTCAGTAAAACCAGCCATAGGAACTCCTTGTAACCCAGAAATCGTGAGTCTGAGCTCACACCTGCCAGAGATACACACTTGCAAATGTTCACCAAAGAAGGCAACACCACAGCATCTGAACACTGTTAACAGTTCAAGTAGCTTATGGCTGCGTGGCTATATGTACAGCAAAGACAATGGAAGGATTCTCACCGTGAGCAGAAGCAATGAGTGAAATCTCAAAAACGTAAAATTGAGTGAAAAAAACAATAAACAGATGTAAAGAACACCACCTTTTAATCTAATCTAGATAGAGCTCATCAACAGGAAACTGTCAGGGCTGGAGAGATGGCTCAGTGGTTAAGAGCACTGGCTGCTCTTCTAGAAGACCTGAGTTGGTTCGGTTCTAAGCCATCGCATGGCTGTTAAAAACTGTTCGTACCTCCAGTGCGAAGGGATATGATGCCCTCTTCTGGCCCATGAAAGTACTGCATTCAAGTGGTGCACATACATGCAGGCGTATACACACACACACACATAAAATAAAAAATAAATCTTTGAAGAATAAAAACATAGACTCTGGATAAGAAAAAAATAACTAATGAAAGCAGTTTATCATCTCACATGCCCTTTTCTCTCTTATTCTTATTTACGATTATCATTGTGTGGGTGTGCGGGTATGACACGCATGAGTGGGAACACGTATGCCACAGTACACATATGGAGGTCAGAAGACAGCTCTGCGTAGTTAGCTTTCTCCTTCCACCTTTACATGGACTCTAGGGATTGAACTCAGGTCTCCAGACATGTGTGGCAAGCTCCTTTACCCACTGAGCCATCTTGCCTGCCCTCTCTCTCACTATTTTACAAGAACTCTTTACTTATTACAGGAAGTGATCCCCACCCCTGTCCTCCCCACAAGAAAAGGGAAAGAGGGGAAGAGAAGACAGGAAGAAGGGTGAGACGAGACACTAGGCTCTGTGGATGGGCTGTAAAGCACTGAGCAAGTCTTGTGAGACCAAGACATGTTCTCCAGGTTTCAGTTCGCTTGAATTCATTGAGATATCTGTGAGGTTGCTGCTGCCTGCCAGCAGCTTGTTACTTTATCATTGGCCTGGAAACACATGGCTGGTAGAGTGACTGAGAGGCCCTTCTGAGGATGATCCTGGTAGATGAATGAGGATGTCCCCCACAGGCTCACCATTTGGACATTTGTTCCCCAGTTGGTGGCGCTTTTTGGAGAATGGATAGATTCTTTAGAAGATAGGCTCTTGCTGGGGGTGGGCTTTGAGGGTTCATAGCCTTGTCCACTTCCTGTTGTCTCTCTCTGCTTCATGTGTGTGAATGAACTATGACCAACTAGCTTCCCACTCCTGATGCTATAATTTCCCTAGCAGTCGCCATGCCTTCCTGGCCATGCTGGAATCTATCCCTCGGGAGCCATCGACCAAAATAAACTCTTTCCTCTTTAAGTAGCTTCCATCCGGGCATTTTATGACAGCAACAGAAAATTAACTACTACAGCAGTCAACCCAACCATCGGAGGTGTTGGGACAGCAGAGCTGACTTACGCAGATGTTGTATATTCCCAGGGTGCGGTACCGCTCCTGGACGTCCTTGTACCTCAGCTCCATGATTAAAGATTTTGTCCTGATCTCTGAAATTGTCGCAAGGACAAACTTAAGATCTTCAAGGGTGCTGGGGCTCTTCTTAAGATTTTTGCCCAGGTGCTAAGAAGTAACATAGTTGAGAGAAAAACAGTAACAAATTAAGCCCACCATCTTCAAGAATGGGGTTCTTTGTTCCAGCTTGGATGTGAGGGATGTGTGCTGGTTAGTTTTAACTGTCAACTTGATGTGACCTAGAATCTCTTAGGAATAGAGTCTTAACGAAGGCATTGTCTAGATGGGGTTGGCCTATCTTTGCGGGGGATTGTCTTAGTTGTTAATTGATGTAGGAAGACATGGTCCACTGTGGGCAGCACCATCCCCTAGACAGAGAACCCTGAGCAGTACAAGAAGAGAAAGCTGGCTGAGAGCAAGCAAGCATGTGTTCATTCTCTCTCTGCTCTTGACTGTGGATGTGGCTAGCTGTCTGAGTTCCCATCTTGACTTCCCCTCGACGATGGACTATAACTTGAATTTAGAAACAAAATGAACCCTTTCTTTCCCGAGTCTGTAGCAGCAGAGATGAAACAAAGACAGGACAGAACCCAGGGCCTTTGCATGTGCTAAGCAAGACTCTTCCATAGAGCTCCACCCCTCTTCCTCCTACCCGACCCAGTCCTACCCGCCCCATCAATGCTCTGTTATAAATAAAGGTGGCCTTGGGGTACCTCAATCTCATCCCGGAGGCTGAAAAGCTCCTCCTTGGCCGACTCATTGAGGAGTTTCCCCAGCGAAGTCACCCAGGACTTTGCATTTTCTTGCACTGTGTTGGCCAGTGGCCCAAGCTGCAGCCGGATGCAGTGCTCGTCCTTGATCAGCGGGTGGCGCATCACGTCGTTGGCAATCTTGGAGTAGAACTGCAGCTTCTCATCGTAGGCCACACAGGCTGGTTTCTTGGATGCGAACTTCTCCATCACGATGGATTTGTCCAGCTTCCAGAGAGGCCTGTAGCGCTTCCACCTCTGCAGGTACTTCATGAGGTTAACCAGCAGCCTGTGGATGTTCTGGGGGATCATAACGGCTTGATCCATGATCTGGGGGTTCAGGGAGATGTCATTGTAAAAGCTCACAATGACGATTTCTTCTTCCTCGCCCTTCTGAGGGGGGCATTCGATGCAGCTGCCGTTCATCCAGCGTACGAAATGCTGGCAGGAAGACAGAGGGTGGGAGGGGGAGGGCTGAGTATGGAGTGCCTCCTGGCCACACACTGGTGCCTGGCAACAAATCCTGCTCTGATGGACAGTCTCACTGCGAAGCTCAGGCTAGCGTTGAAATCATTACATTCCTGACTCAACATCAATGGTAGGATTACAGATGTGTGCCATCGTGCCCCTGATATGTTTCTTTCTCCTCTCTCTCTCTCTCATCTCGCTGCTAGATCAAGAACATCGTTATGGCCATCTGGGTTAGCGGAAGTGGCTGCTCCAGGTGGAGTGCAGTGTGCAGAGCTGGGCATGCGGCTCAGCGGGCAGAGTGCTCGCCTGGCATGTACAAAGCCCTAGGCTCCATCCCCAGCACGAAGCAAATTAGTCTGTGCGGTCCAGGCCTGGAACCCCAGCACTAGGGAGGTGGAAGTAGAAAGATCAGAAATTCAGGGTCCCCCTTGGCTACATAGCGGGTTTGAGACCAGCCAGAGCTACATGATAATAAAGAAGTAAGATTTTAGGGCTGGAGAGATGGCTCAGAGGTTAAGTACACTGGCTGCTCTTCCAGAGGACCTGAGTTCAATTCCCAGCACCCATGTGGCAGCTTACAACTGTAAATTAGTTTAAAAAGTAAATTTTTAAATTTAAATTTAAAGAGAAAAAAAAAAGAGCCAGGATTGGGCTATGAGACTGCTCCCAAATTTGGGGGCATTGCACAGGCCAGCAGCAGCTGACCCAGTGTCTACTGGAACCTCTCCGCCTGTATCCACCACTGGGCAGGAGGCAGGCTGGCAAGCTGAAGCTCTGCTGTTACCCTGGTGACCCCATGTTACCTTGGTGACCTCCACACAGTTGCGGATGCAGTGGACACACATCTTGTCGATCTCGCCGGCATTAGGGTGGAGTATGATCTCTGGAGCCGTCAAAATGGTTTCTGCTTGGAACAGAGGGACGTTTCCGAGGATCAGCGAGTTGAAAGCCTGTAGATTCCTAAGTGGGGGAGTGCAAGGAACACAGGGCTCAGGGTCTGAAATACATCAAGCTGAGATGGAGGGAGTGGAGTCTGGGGTCAAGGGTGAAGGTCTGTCGCACACCACAGACCTGTAAGGCACAGTGAGGCAGGGGGATTACAGATTCCTTCATCTGCATTTGTGTACCTTGGTCCTTTCTGCTCTGGGGAAATCAAAGACCTATCGGTGGAAAGTAACAGCGACCACCAAAAGTCATTCCCAGCAGCCCCTGCACTGACTCCTGGGAATGCTTTCTGCTCCTCCATAAAGATCATTCAACAGGTGTCTATATCCTCATTCCGGCCTCTCTCCTTAGCTCTCAAGAGAACAGGTCTTTGCTTATGACCAGGACCTAATCCAGGCCCTGGCACAGGGCTACTTCTGATAAAGTTTGGCTGGACGGATGCATGGGTGGGTAGACAAATGCATCCATAGATAGATGGTAGCCAGATGGATGGATGCATGCATGGGTGGGTGGGTTTGTGGACAAAAGCATAAGTGATATAAACATGAATGGATGGCTCGATGGTGATGGATGGATGGGCGGATGGGTGGGTGGATAGATGGGTGGATGGGTGGATGAGTGGATGGGTGGATGCATGGGCGGATGGATGGGTGGACAGATGGGTGGATGGGCAGATGGGTGGGTGGATGGATGGATGGGTGGATGGGTGGGTGGATGGGCGGATGGGTGGGTGGATAGATGGGTGGATGGGTGGATGGGTGGATGGATGGGTGGATGGGTAGATGCATGGGTGGGTGGGTGGGTGGGTGGGTGGGTGGATGGATGGGTGGGTGGGTGGATGGATGGGTGGATGGGTGGATGGGTGGGTGGGTGGGTGGATGGGTGGATGGGTGGGTGGATGGATGAAAGGAAGATAGAATAGAGAAACGCACGAATGGGTGATGGGTGGATGGCTGGATAATGGGAAGATAAAATATTCCTGGCAAACACTATGGAAAGTAGTTCAGGTAAAGTACCCTGCAGAACCTGAATTTGATTTCCAATATCCGTGCCAGCCAGGCAGCTCACAACTGCATGCAGCTCCAGCTGCAGGGAGAGCCAGCTCCTCTGGCCCACACAGCACCTGCACTCATGCTCGCATACATGCAATTTTAAAACAAATATTTTTTAGATATTTTAAGTTTTTTTTAAAAAGGACACTGTGATGCAATGGTGCCACCTTTGCCAGCAAGACTCGGGAGTCACAAAGACGCCATTCATGGGCTGGCTTCTTAGAATGGGCCCGAGCTACAGTGCACGTGCCCCCCAGCCGGCCCTACAGGCTGGAGGGCCCACGGAGGACAGCAGCCACAGTGCTGGACTGTCGCAAGCAATCAGAATTCAATACACAGTGACATTCTGGCAGGTGGTTGACCATAGCCCAGGGAAGAGGGCTGGGTCACCTGTGTTCTGAGTCTGTCTCTCAGCACAAACAAACGCTCTACTGGGCCTGCTGCTCCAGACACACACAGACACCCTGTCTACCAGAAGCAAAAAGTCACACGGCCTTTGTGTGCCATAGGGGCCTCCCAGGTACGGGGCTCACACAGAGGGCACACCTCCCTGTTCCCCATCCAGATGGTGCTCAGCTGCCCATCACAGCCTGTAACTCATGGCCAGCCCACGTATGACACAGGTCCACTTACTTCAGGATGAGCTTCCCCAAGACATCATAGATCCTGCCTTCCCAGTACTGATAGTAGGAGGCCAGCTTGGGGGCCCTGCCGGTACTGGTGTGAACAACTAGACCTTCAACCTTGGTCAGCAGAGGCCCGATAGCCAGGTACCACCGGACCATATGGTCAACATCCCTGGATCTTTCTTGATCAATGTGCTCAAAGAACTCTTTTACACCTGCGAAGAAGGACATGAGTTATACACAGCAGCCCACAGCATGACGGTACTTCCAGGGCCAGGGAGATGGCTCAGTAGACAGAGGAGCTTGCCCCCAAGTCTGATGACCTGAGTTTGATCCCCAGGATCTCACAAGGTGGAAGGAGAAAACCAACATCTGCAAGCTGTCCTCTGACCTCCACGGGTACACCACAGAACACACACACACACACACACATGTAAGGAAGTTAAAAAGAGAAGAATTAAACTTAGCAATCCAGGGCACTCGCTGCTCTTGCAGAGGCCCTGGGTTAGTTCCCAGAACCCATCTGGTGGCTCACAAGCATCTGAAACCCAGGTTCCAGGGGATCTGATACCCTCTTCTGCATCACCCGCCCCCCACACACAGACCCTGAATGCATGTTGTATACGAACTTACAGGCAAAACACCCCTGCGTATAAAATAAAAATAGATAAAATTATAAAAAGAGAGTACTTTATGCCTGCAGAGGGAGACATGAGTTACATACAGCAGCTGTGACTCGGGACTTCAGAGCAGAAGCCGTTCACACATCCGCCACGGCTCATGGGCTGTCTTCAGGGAAATGAAGTCAACACCAGAAGGTAAGACTCGCCTCAAGGAAAAGGCAAATGGTACCAGCCGGGGCCATGGCGGGTGCTGGTGCCCCTTTCCCCCCAGCCAGTGGCCGTGATGTTTTTCTTGGATTCTTTGGTGACTGGTTTTGCATTCCTTATGGACTCGTCTAAGACAATTTACAATACCTCTAGTGCAGTGAAAAGTAAATGCGAGCCCGTAAAATAGAATTCACCTGACTATTAACAGTTACGCAGCCAGGTGTGGCGGTATGCACCTGCAGTCCCAGGAAGTCTAAGGCAGGAGGGTGGCGGGTTCAAGGTCAGCTTGCACAACATAGTGAGAGCCCATCTCACGAAAAAAATCAGTCAGCTTGGGCATGGAACCGAATGCCTAAAATCCCAGCAAGTGGGAGGCAGAGACAGATCTCTGAGTTCGGGACCAGCATGGTCTACAGAGCTAATTCCAGACAGCCAGAACTACGCAGAGAAACCCTGTCTCAAAAAAAAAAAGGAAGGAAGGAAGGAAGGGAGGGAGGGAGAGAGGGAGGGAGGGAGGGAGGGAGAGGGAGAGAGAGAGAGAGAGAGAGAGAGAGAGAGAGAGAGAGAAAGAAAGAAAGAAAGGAAGAAAGGAAGGAAGGAAGGAAGGAAGGAAGGAAGGAAGGAAGGAAGGAAGGGGAGGGAGGAAGGAAAAAGAACTCATTCACAGAAGCATTTCAAGGTTAGATAGAAGGTGATTTTCAAGCCAGGTGTGGTAGTGCCAGCCTTTAATCCCAGAGCTCAGGAGGCAGAGGTAGGTAGATGGATCTCTGTGGGTTCAAGGCCAGCCTGGTCGGTGCTCTCTCTCCCTCCCCCCCCCTCTCTCCCCTCTCTGTGTTTGTGTTTCTGGAGGGCTAGGCTGGCTTAGTGGCAGAGTACTCAGGTAAGCACACCACAGGCTCTGGTTGCAGCCAGGACTGGAACTAGCAAAGGCCGCAAGCTGTAGCACTATTAACCAGCACGGAACACGGCAGAGGTTGGGGCACAGCCATAATACCTCCAAATAAAGGGCTAGGGTGGTTAGACTGGTTAGTTCCGGTCTCTGAATAACTGAAGCATAGAGATTATGAACACGAGGCCTCTCCTTCATTCCATGGCTGACAAGCTATAAGCCGGGCCTACCTGGGAGCCCATCCTCAGTTTTGGCGATTGGGTACCGAAAGAGGTTGACAGACTCGATTAGTGTGAGCCGAGAGGTGATGTCCTCTGCGTTCTTGTGGATCTGATGGACGAGAGACTCGAACTTGCCGATGGCCTGTTTGCAGCGAGTGATGTAGTCAGCGATTCCTTGGGGAAAGAGAACAACTCGGTTCCATCCCCGCCATTCCTGGCCCTCCCGCCAGCGCCTGTGACACCCGCAGGGATGCCGCTTAGTTCACACACCTGCTCCTGCTGTTGTGCCGAATGAATGGTGGCTGTGCCACTCCGCCCCTGAGGGCCTGGGACAGAGAGGCCTGGGTGCGGAATCTACCAAGCTTAGCAGAATTGTGTTTCATGGCATTCACAGACATGTGTGCTCGTGTGTGTGTGTGTGTGTGTGTGTGTGTGTGTGTGCATGTGTGTGTGAATATGTGTACACGTGTGTGTGTATGAGTGTGTGTGTGTGAGAGTGTGTGTGTGTGTGAGTGCGTGTGTGTATGTGTGAATATGTGTACACATGTGTGTATGTGTATGTGCGTGTGTGTGAGTGCGTGCATGTGTGTGAATATGTGTACACGTGTGTGTATGAGTGTGTGTGCGTGTGAGTGTGTGTGTGCGTGCATGTGTGTGTATGAGTGTGTGTGCGTGTGTATGAGAGAGTGCGTGTGTTTATGTGTGAATATGTGTACACATGTGTGTATGTGTGTGTGTGCGTGCGTGTGTGTATGTGTGAATATGTGTACACGTGTGTGTGTGTGTGTGAGTGCGTGCGTGTGTGAATATGTGTACACGTGTGTGTATGAGTGTGTGTGCGTGTGAGTGTGTGTGTGTGCGTGTGTGTGTGTGTATGAGTGTGTGTGCGTGTGTATGAGAGAGTGCGTGTGTTTATGTGTGAATATGTGTACACATGTGTGTGTATGTGTGTGTGTGCGTGCGTGTGTGTATGTGTGAATATGTGTACACGTGTGTGTGTGTATGTGTGTGTGTGTGTGAGTGCGTGCGTCTGTGAATATGTGTACACATGTGTGTATGAATGTGTGTGTGTGAGAGTGTGTGTGTGTGTGTGAGTGCGTACGTGTGTGTGTGAATATGTGTACACGTGTGTGTGTGTGTATGAGTGTGTGTGCGTGTGTATGAGAGTGCGTGTGTGTATGTGTGAATATATGTACACATGTGTGTGTGTGTATAAGTGTGTGTGTGTGTCTCACACTCTCTTTGTGCAGATATATAAGATTGTGTAGTTTGTATTCACATATTGTGATATTTTGATTATGAGAGAAGGGATTATTACAGAAGGTTCCTCTAGATCAGTGGTTCTCAACTTATGGGTCACAACCCCTTTGGGAGTTGAACGACCCTTTCACAGGGGTCGCCTAAGGCCATCTGCTCATCAGATATTTACATTACGATTCATAACAGTAGCAAAATTACAGTCGTGAAGTAATGACGACAATAATTGTACGTTTGGGGGTCCGCACACCATGAGGAACTGTGTAAAGGGCCGCAGTGTCAGGAAGGTTGAGAACCACTGCTCCAGAGGCTGGGGAGGTGGCTCAGTGGTAAGAGTGCTTGTTTATAAACACACGGAGAGTCAAGTTTGAATTCCCGGTATGCACATACAAAGCTGGGCAAGGTTGTGCCATACCTGTAACCCCACACCGAGGGCGGAACCAGGAAAAGCCCCAAGAGCTCACTGGCTAGCCAGCTGAGCCAGAAAGACAGGACTCCAGAGCAGTCAGTGAAAGACTCCGTCTCAAGGTAACAGTTCCAATAGAGGAAGGCGGCTGAAACCTTCCTCTGGCCTCTGCATGCACACACACTTACACACACACACACACACATGTACACACAAGAAAGACATGTAAAACAAGCTGCAAGGTGGCCAGGAGCCACATTGTTATACCTAGTGAGTTCCAGTTCAGCCTCTTGTACCCGGAGCGGAACACCCTGAGCAGCTCCTGGTTATGGTCGTCCAGGAGCGCCATCTCTGCCTCATTCAGCGTGTTGATGAGCAGGTTGTAGTGGTCCAGCATGCGCTGGATCCCCTCTGTGTACCTGAGTGCCAAACGCAGGGGACAGAGATACAGGGCAGGGTATGAGCTTAAGAATCATAGCAGCATGTCCCTGGAGGCCTGGCCCGCCAGCAGCTTCCACCAGGACATTTGCAGAGGACTGGGAGGAGCTCCTGGGCAGAGCGTGTGCATGCGCAATGCCCTGTCCAGGCCCAGCACCACAGGGTAACTGCAGCAGTGCGCTACACTCTTTTACCCTCAGTTGAGGGAAAGAGAAAGGAAGGATAGAAAGAAATCTTCACCACTTTTGCAAGCGGCCTTGATATAGAATGAGAGAAAGGTAGAAATCTTCACAGCCTCTTTTAAACTGTCCTAAGCTCGAAGAGGACTAGCTGACAATGAATCAGACTAGCGTCTCAGCTTATGGTCTGTACACTCAACCTCTCCAGCCTTTGTTCTTTTAGGAATCATCACACTAAGGACAGAAACCCAACCAACATCCACCCCGACTCTCGGAGCTTCAGACCTTTTATACCCTAAGCCAAAAGTTCCCATCAACCCATGCGGCACACAATTCCAAGAACAAGCTACAGGTGCCAGAACGACTGCACTCAACCAAATTACAGCCACCCGCGTCAAGCATTCCAAATCCCACTGGTTAACAACTACACCACAGCCAGGGTGGGAACACAAACCTAATCCAAAGGCCAGGGGAAAAATCAGTTGATCAAGCGCCTGCCTTGCAAATATGAGAACCTGAGTTCGCCCCCCCAGCCCTCGTGTATGAGACTGAGCATGGTGCATGCCCCGGAATCCCAGCATAGTGGGTAGAAACAGGCATCTCTGTGCTCACCGGCCAGTGAATCCAGCCAAACCAGTCAGCCTCACACCAGTTGAGACCCTGCCTGAGAAAACAGGATGAACAGTGCCTGAGGGCAATAACCAAGGTTGACCCCCTGTGCCCCACATGCACACACACCTGAAACACACATATGGTGCACACACGCACGCACACCTGAAACACACATGGGTACACACACACACACACACACACCTGAAACACACATATGGTGCACACACGCACACACACACCTGAAACACACATGGGTACACACACACACACACACCTGAAACACACATGGGTACACACACACACACACACCTGAAACACACATGGGTACACACACATACACACACCTGAAACACACATGGGTACACACGCACACACACACACCTGAAACACACATATGGTGCACACATGCACACACACACACCTGAAACACACATGGGTACACACACACACACCTGAAACACACATGGGTACACACACACACTCACACACCTGAAACACACATGGGTACACACACACACATCTGAAACACACATATGGTGCACACACACACACACACACACATATACACACTTAAAAATAACAAAAGAGTGTCAAGAGGCTCTGAGACCAAAGTGTCCCCTCTAATTGAAGAAGGGGCTTTTCACCTGAGGAATTTGTCTTCTTGGAGGGCTATGTTCCGCGCCAGCTCAGGAACGGTGAACCCCAGCTGCTCCAAGTACTTGGTTTCGTTAATAATCTCTCTGAGCAAAGGAGAGAAGTTGATGACAAACTGGCCTCCCTTGTCCGCAAAGGCCGTGTCCTCGCTTGTGGGGATAATCTGGGGAGAGAGGACACAATAGCTTGGGAAGGACTGTCTGCGGGCACTCTCGTAGCTCGCTAAAGGCGAACTTGACAAAGAGCAGTGTGGGCCCTTTCCCCAACAGACGGGCACAGACTGGAACTGGCTGGATTACACATTCCATTCTGAAGACATTTTCGATAATTTAGTTTTGGGTGGGGAGCTGGCTCAGTCTGTAAAGTGCTGATTCTGCCAAGCACAGAGACCTGAGCTGTGATTCTCAACACTATTTAAAATTGTAGGCATATGTGCACATGTGCATACGATGATCTCTCTCTCTCTCTCTCTCTCTCACACACACACACACACACACACAAACACATACACATGCACACATACACATACGCACACACATAAACATACACTCATACATACACATACGCACACACATACACTCATACATACACATACGCACACACATACATACACACACATACACATGCACACATACACACATACATAAACATACACGCATACATACACATACGCACACACACATACACACATACACATATACACAAACAGATACACACATACATACACACATACACATGCACACATACACACATACATACATATATACACACACACATATACACATACACACATAAATACACATACACAGACATACGCATATACACACACACATGCAAACACACACACACACTCATGTAAAAACCATCCTCTGTGACTCACGTATGATTCTACTAGGACTTCATCCAGTCCACTCAATTATTTTTTAATGTGTACGCAAGTGAGCAGGTGTATGGCGATGCACATGTGTGTAAGGGGTGCACATGTGTGTACATGCTTGTAAAGGGCAGAGAACAACCTCAGGCACCATGCTGCCAATGCTCTCTTTCCTTTTTTTTAAGGTTTATCTGATTTTTATTTATATGCATGTGGGTGAGTGTGTGTACATGAATGCAGGTGCCCGGGGAGGCCAGATGAGAACATGGGGTCCTTGGGACCAGAGTTACAGGCAGCCTGCGAGTCTCCCGTGCGGGGGAAAGGGGTCAAACTTGGGTCCCCTGCGCAAGCTCCCTCAACCACTGAGCCCTCATCTCTCCAGCTGCGCTTTCTCTTTTGAGTCAGGGTCTCTCGCTGGCTGGGAACGCCCAAGGTGAGCGTGTTTCTAGCTGAGAGGCTTCCCCAGCCACTCACCTCGCTTTATGAAGGAGGAAACTGAGCCACCCAAGGGGTGCGTGCAGCTGCTGTCCGGGGCACCTCCGTTCCCTTCCTCCCCTCTGTGGACGTGGACGGGGAGGACGATGGCGCACCACCCTCTGTGGGTGGTGTGAGGGCTCACCTTGGTAAGCAGACTCTTCTTCATGAGGTTTGGGAGGCTCTGCTCCGCAGCCTCCTTCCACTGCTCATACTTGCGCTCTTCGAAGTCCCTCATGGTCCTGCCCACCTCTAGGTACTTCTGCTTCACCTAGCGGAGAATTGCAGCAACCGTCACATCGCCCCGAAAATACCTTCTCCTCTCTCCACGGCCCCATCTCTTTCTATGTATGTGTGTGTGCTTTAATTTTATTTTATTTGTTAGGTTTTTTTTTTTTTTCGAGACAGGGTTTCTCTGTTGTAACTCTGGCTGTCCTGGAACTCACTCTGTAGACCAGGCTGGCCTCAGACTCACAGAGATCCGCCTGCCTCTGCCTCCCGAGTGCTGGGAGTAAAGGTGTGTGCCACCACCGCCCAGCTTATGTGTGTGTTTTTTAATGTACTGCCACACACTTTGGTGCTCACTTGCAATCATTTAACTTGAAAGCCAAGCTCGGTCTAGCAGAGTCTAGCAGACTACGTGTGGAGAGGTTTAATGTGTTTTAAGGGTGGTGACATACCTCCTGGCCCCGTTCACTGTCCAGAAGCTCCTCGACCTCCTGGAACCTGAGGATGGTCTGCTTGATCCTGTAGAAGAGGGAGCGTTCCCAGCATATGGCGCCAGCCACCGGAGGGTGGTTCTTGTACAGCGGCGGGTTGTACTGGTTGTGCACAAAGAGCTTATTAACGATGTCGATCTGGAAAGCGAGCGGGCGCCTGGGTCAGCCTCACACGGCTGTGCCAGCCAGGCTAGACTTAAGTGGAGGGCTGAATCTTGCAAGGAATGCAAAGGAGGGCTGGTGTGGCAGAGCCTTGGGGGGGCCGAGGGCCCAGGGTCCATCCCCGGCACTGGGGCTGAGGGGAGGCAAGGAAATTTAAGGAAGATGGAGAATACGGCTGTTACTGTTGGCTTAGCATCCACGCCGTGTCTTTATGTGCAGTAGTTTACTTCAATCTTTTACCCTCAAGTTAGGGAAAGAAAGGGAGGATAGAAAGACATTTCCACCGCTTTTGCAGGCAGCCTTGATATGGAATGAGAGAAAGGTAGAAACCTTCACAGCCTCGTTTAGGCTGTCTTAAGCTCGCAGGACTAGCCGACAGGGAGTCGGACTAGCGTCTCAGCTCACGGTCCATAAACTCCAACCTTTGTTCTTTTAGGAATCGTCACACGAAGGACAGCAACCCAGCCAGCAAACCACCAACCAACGCCCACCCGACTCTCGGGGCTTCAGACCTTTCACGCCCTAAGCCAAAAGTTCCCATCAACCCAAGCAGCACCCGATCCCCAAAACAAGCTGCAGGTGCCAGGACGACTGCACCTGACCAAATTACAGCCACCTGCGTCAAGCATTCCAACTCCAGCTCCTAAACGTCCACCACACCTGGGGTGGGAACGCAAACCTAGTCCAAATGCCATTTTGCGTTTCTTAAAGAAACCAAAATAACAAAACCTCCTTCCAAGCGTTCCGCTACGCTTGTGCTCACGAATGTCTTTTTTGCTAAGTACTCCAGGTTGCGTGCATTAAAATGGCAAATCACACACCCTGTACCTACTGATTTAATTGAATTATTTGAAACCCATCTATCTGTTCTAGAGCTATAAATAGCTCTGGGCTGCGCTGCGGCCTCACGCTCACAACCCGGGCGGCCACGGTTTCCCGGTTACCTCCTTGCAGTACTGGGCCAGGATGTCATTGAACTTCATCATCATCTGCCGGTTGATGGCCTCCCGGGAGCGGATGTGCTTGAATTTTAAGAGCATGTCGAAGGCCGCCTCCGCCGACCGAAGCGTCTTGAAGGATTCATCGATAAAATGTTTGGCTTCTTTCTCAATAACCTGCAAAAAGGAAGAAAGAAAACAAAATAATGAGGAAAAAAAAAAGCAACTGTCACGGCCTTCCAAGAAACCAGGGTAGGGACTCGGCAGCCTGGGACGGGGCTCTGTCCTGCCCTAAGGAGAGCCGGCGAGCCAGGGAGCTCGCCGGCGCTGGGCGATGGCTCGGTTGGGAAAGTACCTGCCTTGCAAACGTGGGGTCCTAAGTTGGGACCCCAGGCCCCACACAAAAAGCCGGGATGACAACACCTATAATCCCAGTCCTTCGGGTAGAGGCAGAGACAGGAAGAATGATGGGACTTGCTGCCTTCCAGCCTCAGGGAGAAAATGAGGCTCAGGGTCGGGGAGAGACCCTGCCTCAAAAGAATATATGGGACGTGGGAGAGCAGGGCAGACCCCCTCTTCTGGCCTCTGCATGAGTACACAGATGCGTGCAAGCCACACACACACATGCACGCACACGAACACACATAATCTTTAAAAGGGGGACGCTAAGCATGCGTAAGCACAGGGAGGCCTGGGCTCGGCCACCACCGTCAGATCGGTAGCCGCATCACTTGCCAGAACTTCAATTTTGAAGTCGTCCATCACGTATTTCCAGTATGGGGAAGACTTGATGGAGAAGGGGTCAAAGTTCAGACTTTCCATTGGGGTGACCAAGCTGTCTACCCTACAAAGGACTTCATCGATACGCTTGGGGTCTCCTGTCACGGCCTTTAGCTCTGGGCCAAATATGTTGTAAAATTCTTCCATGACCTGGGGGAGGGACAGAACGGAAAGGGCTGGGCATCTTTCGGTTCACTCTGAAGATTCTAACCATAAATAGACAGCATTGCCAGATGAATCTGAAGGCAGGAATCCCGACACACACGCAACCCTTCCCCATCTGAGGCCTTTGGTACGATACCCATGTACACAGGGTGAAGTTCAGAGGCCCTGGGGGCCAGAGAGATGGCTCAGTGGTTAAGAGCACTGGCTGGTCTCATGGAGGACCTGGGTTCAATTCCTAGCACCCACATGGCGACCCACAACCTCTGTATCTTTCTCACTCTGTGTGTTTCCAGTGTGAACCAGCCACTTAAGACCAATAAAGAGAAGATGCAGAGTTACTCTATCCTTCTAGAACTTTCCTGGCAGCTTTATCAGGCAGAAGGGAGGGTGAGATGTGCACGTGTTGAGATAGGAAACAAAAACAGATGAACTTGGCATGCGAATCTCTGCTATCTGCTATGCTGGCAATGTTGAAATGCATGTGTTCACTCCAGTGACTCCATGTTAGGATAAAAACCTTGGGGCTGGAGAGATGGCTCAGCAGCTAAGAGCACTGGCTGCTCTTCCAGAGGACCTGAGTTTAATTCCCTGGACCCACATGGTGGCTCACAACCATCTATAATGGGATCAGATGCCCTCTTCTGGTGTGCAGGTGTACATGCAGATAGACCGCTCATATAAATAAAATAAATTGTTAAGAAAGGAATGAAGAACCTTATTTACTGTTTATTTATTTAAGACAGGGTCTTATTATGTAGCTCTGGATGGCCTGGAACTCTCCAGGTAGATCAGGCTGGCCTCAGACTCCACGATCCCCCTGTTTCTGTCTCTCTCTCCAGGGCTGGGATTAGAGGTGTGCTCCACCTCACTTATCAGTTTGTCTACTTGTTTGCTTGCTTGTTTTCCCAAGACAGGGTTTCTCTGTTGTAACTCCGGCTGTCCTGGAACTCACTCTGTAGACCAGGCTGGCCTTGAACTCACAGATCTGTGTGCCTCTGCCTCCGGAGTGCTGGGATTAAAGGCGTGCACCATCACTGCCTGGCAAAGATTTTAATTTTTTATTTATAGGCGCCCATTATCTGCATGCACACCTGTATGTCAGAAGAGGGCATCAGATCCCATTATCAGTGGTTGTGAGCCACCATGTGGTTGCTGGGAATTGGACTCATGACCTGTGGAAGAGCAGTCAGTGTTCTTACCACTGAGTCATCTCTCCGCCCCTCATCTGTTTTATATTTGGATTTCCTGCTTACTTTGCATCGGGGCTGGGATGTGGCTCAGGGGATAGAGCCCTTGCCTAGCCTGCGTGAAGGCCTGGGTTCCACCCCAGCACCACAGAAACCAGGTGTGGTGGTGCACGCCTGAAATTCAGCTCTTGGAAGGTGAAGGCAGGAGGGTCTGAAGTTTAACGTCTTTAATGACAAAGAGAGCTTGAGGCTATCCTGGGCTACATGAGACCCTGTCTAACAACAACAACAACAATAATAATACAAAGATTAAAGAACAATAGAATACGCAGAAAGGATTTAAAAGTCCCACATTCTAGACTTTATGCTGCTGTTATGACGTAGCGAAGAAAAGAGAGGTGTGGGAGGAGAAGCTGTCTCCTGTTTTGCCAGTGTGTGTGTGTGTGTGTGTGTGTGTGTGTGTGTGTGTGCACACGCGCGCGTGTGTGTGCCTGTGTGGGCTCGTATGAGGAGCCAGGGCAGATGTCAGGCGTTTTTTCTCAATCTGCACCTGGGTTTGCTTTTTGTTTTATTTTGTTTTGCTTTGTTTTTCAGACAGAGTCTCTCACTGAACCTGGGACTCCAGGACTCAGCAAGCCCGGTGGCCATGAAGCCTGGGGATCCACCTCCCCAGCACTGGAGCTACAGCAGACTCTCAGCCTAGCTCCAATGTGGGGGTTGGGGATCTGAACTTTGATCCTCATGCTTGTGAGACTGGTGCTTCACTGACGGAGCTGTCTCCCCAGACAGAGGCCTGTCCTGCCCCCCTCTTCCCGGCTTATACCAACTGCTGTGGGATGTGGCCAGCACATCGGTTTGGCTCTCCCCAGTGGTGAGCGTGAGTGCTGGCACACTGTGGGCTCTCCATGGGAAGACAAAGTCAAAGAGGACAGAGCCTCTCAGGCAAGGGCTGTGCCAATCACCCAGTCAGACACTAAGAGTGTGCCCCTCTACCCAAAAGGCATGGGTGGGAGGCAGTAATAGGAGGAGGCCGGACAATGAGGCTGGGGGAGGAAGGGGACAGTGGGAAGGAAGAAGAGGGACAACAATGGGGGACTCAGGATGGCAAGTACCCAGGGCAGGAGAGCTCAGGAGGTGGTCAGAGCACAGGAGAAAAGCTGCAAAGCCTATTGGGAAGATGACTCAGTCAGTAAGCATTTGATCACCAGGCTGGGGAGCTCACGCTCCAGTGCTGGGCAGGTGGCTACAGACAGGTCCTGGAGGCTCATCGCCAGCCTAGACACACACACACACAGCCACAGAAGACCTGGGGTGCAGTGGGACATTCTAGAATATTCTGCAAGTTCTTCTTTCAAACGTTTCTTTCTACTCGGCCCTTTCAGACCTCCAGCTTCTACCCAACATGGTGGCATCCCCAACCCAGAGGCCAGAATGCTTCCTTCCATCGGGCAAATCCACACACATCACAGAAGCCGTGGCTCCGACCTGCAGGACATCTGCGAGGTCCTGGCAGATGAGGGCCATATAGTCTGTTCTCTCAAACAGCCGCTTCCGGTCAAACTCCCATCGCGCCTCCCGACCTGAAGCCTCGATCTTGGCCCTGATGTCAAAGTAGGCTTTCTTCCAAAGCTTGAGAGTGTTTCTGGCATCCAGGGTTTTGTGCTGGGCACTTGCTCTGTTTTCCCTGCAAGACAAAGAGATGTCAGGCTGCACAGCTGCCCACACTCCCCCAGGGCATCCAGGAAGATTCTCAACCAGGACCTGGCACCAAGACATTCTCAGGGAATGCTTCCTCGTGAGCCACTGCAATTCGCAAGGGCACAAAGGCGCCCCAAGCTGGGTCCAGGATGTGCCTCCCAGAAGCAATCTAACCTAGCTCCCTGGAAAGCATGGTTACACGAGGATGGGGCAGGTGGCCTTGGTGCCTGTCCCACGATCACTGTGGTGGCTGCAACCCTGGAGCAAAGACCCTGCCTGGAGCTAATCTCACCCATGGGGACCATGTAGAGACTGAGAAAATGGCCAGGTGCAGCTCAGGGGTAGCACATGTGCTCAGCCTTATGAGACCCTGGGTTTGAGCCTCATATCACACACAAAATAGTTAAAGATCATCATCTGTCTGAACATCTCAGAGGCTCCTCCTCCTGAGGGCTGAGCATCCCCTGGCCTCTGCCTCAGTCTCTCTGAATAGAACTAAGGAACTAAGGAACCTCCCACACACGTGCAGCTAGACAGACTGCTCAGCTTTTGAGAGCGTGTGCTGCTCTGTCATGAGGGCCAAAGTTCAGCTCTCAGCATGCACCCAGGGCAGCTCACAGTGCATGTAACTAGAGCTCCAGAGGATCCAATGCCTTTAGTGGCTTCTGCTGCAGGTACCTGCACACACATGTGCCCACACACACACACACACACACACACACACATAGAATAGGCCATACATGGTGACACGTGACTTTAAGACCAGCACTTGGGAGGCAGAGGCAGTCAGATCTAAGAGCAAGTACCAGGCCAACCCGAGTTACATAAATAAATAAATAAATGTATTACTAAATAAATAATTCAATAATAAGCAAATACATAACTCAAAAATAAATAACTTAAACTTGAGAAATCCTATACATACATAATCGTGCATTATGCAATAACCATATATGGAATTGTGTATTCCATCATATAATTGAAATCGATATACTTTAACAGTGGAATATCATTCAGTCGTGAAAAGGAGTGAAATTAAGGTGATGCATATATATCACATTGTTTATGGAAGTTTATTTTTAGTTATGTATAAAATAATTGTTTTGTGCACTGTTGGGTGAGGGGCTGTCTAGGTCTTGGCATTTTGTATTGTCTGCAGGTGTTGGAATTTGTGGTGGGGGGATGTTTGATTGGCCATGATCCACATGTGCTATCAGTAGAACACTTGAGGAGTCCTAAATCAATAAAAACACCTGAGCGCAGATGCTCAGGGTTCCACTGTCCAGTATGGTGCTTGCCATGATGGTGGCTCCCTCTGCTGAGGTCTGGCAGGGTCTGAGTCTATGAAAATGCTTCTGGGTCTCCTTGCTGAGCCACCACAGCAGCTAACTACTACATCACATTGCAGAGTGAAATACCACCCAGAAAAGTGCTCGTGCTGCATGATGTCTAGGCCTTGAGACTTGGGGAAGGAGGAGGTTTGAAGTGACTGCTAGAAGGTACCAGGCTCCTTTGAGAGATGAAGAGAATGTTCTTTTTAAAATATATTCTAAAACTATGTACATATGTGTGTATATGTCCACATGAGTGCAGTACCCAAGAAGGCCAGCAGAGGGCATCAGATTTCCCCTGGCACTCTAGTTACAGGCAGGAGGCTGTGCTCTGCCTGTGAGTGCTGGGGAACCGAACCCAGGTCCTCTGCAAGAACCACAGATGCTCTTAATGGCTGAGCCGCCTCTCCAGCCCTTCAGAGAACGCCTTTAAATCAGTAGATGCGATGGCTAGTCCCCAGGAGAACACTGTAAGCACTTGAATCTCTGTGATGTTATTTCTCAGCACTGGGGAAGAAATGCAAGCCCTCAGCGCACTAGGCGCCAGCCCTACCAGTGAGTCCCACCCCAGCCCTGGGCGGTGCACACCCTGGACAGCTGTGCCTGACCCCCAGGGGAAAGCCGGCTGGCCCTGTGGCTTCTCACTTGAACAGAGTGCGCAGGTTGATGACTCTGCACACACGCTCAGCAATCTCCCAGGCAATGCGCTCCATTAGCGGGATCATCCGCTCGTCCTTGTTGTAGTGTCTGGAGATGATCCACACCATGCGCAGGGCACTCATCATGGACGGGATGGTGTCCAGGACCACGTGGAAGTTGGAGCCGTGTGTGATGTTCTGTCGAAGCCACACAGAGGAGACAAGAGGGCAGAAGAGGGGCTTAACCTCGAGGCCAGTAAGCTCGCTCTCTCTCTCTTTTCTCTTTCTCCCCCCCCCCACTCTGTTGCCCAAGCTAGCTTCAAAATTACCACACAGCAGAGGATGACCTTGAACTCCTGGCCCTCTCTCCTCCAACCTTCTAAGTGCTGGGATTACATGTGTTCACCACTACGCCTGGCTCCTGTAGAGTTTTTGTTTGCTTATTTGTTTATTTGAGACAGGATATCACTATGTAGCCCAGGCTGGCCTGAAAGTCTGGCCCCTCCAACCTCAGGCTCCCAAGTGCTGGGGAAGATAGGTGGGGATCACCATGCCTGGCTTCACCAGTCCACATCGAGTCCTATCTGGATGACTTAGAACTCCTGGAACAGTGAGAAAGCCCCATGGAGTGCCACACCGTGTAACTCAGGGGAACTGAGAGCAGAACAGCTATGGGGTTCTGTACAGCGGAGGCTGTATTTCCTTCAAATATTCTTTTTCAAAGTTGGTTAAATTGGTGGAAGACTATCTATACATGGAGTGCGTACACACACACACACACACACACACACACACACACACACACACACACACACGGCGCGTGTGAGGATATATTACATATGCCAAGCACGCACGTTCCATCTTTCAAGCACACCTCTGTCCCTTGCTTCTGTCCTCTATCAAGAGACGCCACCCCTTCTGTATCCCGTGGCTCTGTGCAGGCCCTCTGCGTGACCGGCCGGAGGTGAGGGTTAGTGGAGGGCGCACAGAGGTCCTTGTGCTCGCAGACAAGCATTAGGGAAACCACGAATGTTAAATGCGCAGCGCTGGCTCTTCAAAGAGATATGTAAACCGTTCTCTGCCCAGAAGGCTGGGAATACATGTGGTTAGTAACCTGGTGACCTCTGCGGTATCTGCAGGGCCAGGCTGCCTCTGGCTCCGTCAGACTCTTTATCTCCAATAATCCCACTCCGCCCCAAGCTGTTTTGGGCCAAAGTGTTTTTTAACAGAGCAACAGGAAGCAAACTCGACGATGACACACCTCACATCTGATGAGGAACCCGTACCTCAGTCTTTTAAATTAGTATTACATCACCATCATAAACACAAGAAGAGCGGCAGTGCATCCTGGAAGGGGGATGGTGGGGAGTGGGGGTGGGGTGGGGGGAACAGAGCTGTGCACTTCCTGCCAGTCTGGAGACAAAGGAGCAGACAGGGAGGAGCCCTGCAAGGACTACACCACCCCCAGGCCCCATGGTCCACTTCCTCCAGTGAGATCTCCATCCCAGAAGGTTCCAGAACCTCACAGGACAGCAGTACCATAACCCCGTGGGAGACGGTTCCATTCAACCCGTAACACAGCATGTTATGCTCATGAAGACAAAAATGCGGAAATATGTTTAAAAATGATAAAAGACATGGCAGTGGTGGTGCAGGCCTTTAATCCCAGCACTCAGGAGGCAAAGGAAGGCAGATCGCTGGGAGTTTGAGGCCAGCCTGGTCTACAGAGTGAGTTCCAGGGCAGCCGGAGTCACAACAGAGAAACCCTGTCTCAAAATAAAAAAACCAAACAAACAAATAATAATAATAATAATAATAATAATAATAATAAAATGTTTAGGGGCTACAGAGATGACTCAGTGGTTAAAAGTATGCACTTCACCTCCAGAGGATCAGAGTTCAATTCCCAACACCTGTCAGCTGGTTCACAGCTGCCTGTAACTCCAGCGCCAGCTCCGGAGCCTCATGTGTGCACAGACTTACACACAACTAAAAACATGGGAACTGTCAGACACCCATGAGCACACGGTTGCACACATGGTCCGACCCTGCGAAGGAGAGTGAGTCCACCTGGAGGCATGCTAAGTGGAAGAAGCTGGGTACAGAGGATAAAGAGTAACCAACTCCACGCCTCTGACACGCGCAGGGGCTCGGCGTGGGAGCTGGTGAGACTTGGCGTTTAGTGGGCGCAGGCTTTCAGTGTGGGAGCTGTTCGGATGCAGACCACAGTGATGGGTTTGAGTCTAACACTGTGGAGAGTTCAGTTAGAAGTGGTGTCAGGGCTGGGGAGACACCTCAGTCCTTACAAGCACGAGGACCTGAGTTTGATCCCCGGAACCTACATAGAAAAGCCAGGCATGAGCCAGGCACTCGGGAGGCAGAGTGTAGCGCGTGCTTTGAAGGAGTTTTGTGATTTGGGTTTCTTTAAAAACACAACATGGCGATTGGACTATGTTTTGTTCCCACGTAGTGGCTGATGAGTTTGACTTAGACTGTTCATTACTGATGGCTATGGTTTGGTTACATGCAGCTTTTTTTTGCCATATGTAGCTTGTCCTTATGATTGAGTGCCGCTTGGACTTCTGGGGGTTTTGTTTGGAGTATATAAGGGTTGAAACTGGTAGAGCTGGGTGGGGTGGTTGTTAGTCATTGGTGCGTTGGTTATTGCTTGGAGGAACTTCGGTTGGAGAAATTAAGTTCAGGGATATTGTGCTAAGATATGAGTGCAGGTCACTGTCAGCTCCTGCTCTCCAAGCTTCCGGCAGTCAAAAAGGGCTGTGAATACTTCTTCCTTTCCTTCTTTCTCTCTTTCCAGGCCGCCTACAAGGGCGACGAAGAT
This sequence comes from Cricetomys ansorgei, assembly GCA_026225945.1. Lineage (NCBI taxonomy): Eukaryota > Metazoa > Chordata > Mammalia > Rodentia > Nesomyidae > Cricetomys > Cricetomys ansorgei. Next base: position 9,829,844 of record JAMJFZ010001012.1, read on the forward strand.
TTCTTTCTTTCTATCCTTCCTTTTTCTTTCCTGAGCTAGAGAGTTAAAAAGCACAGTAGCAACTCGCTACAGAGAGGCGGACAGACAGATCTCTGTGAATTTGAGGCCAGCCAGGTTTACAGAGGAGTTCCAGGACAGCCAGGGCTACACAGAGAACAGGCAGGTGTGAGGTGCACACCTGCCATCCCGGCTCTAGGGAGGCACAGTGGAGTTCCCAGGCTCACTCACCAGCCAGTCTAGCCTGAGTGACTGAGCTCCAGGCCAATGAGAGACCGTGTCTCAGGAGAACAAAGCGAGGGGATGGAGAGACTGCTTAGTGGTTAGGAGCACTGGTTGTTCTTTCAGAGGATTGGGGTTTGATTCCCAGCACCCACGTGGTGGCTCACAATCAGCTGTAACTCCAGTTCCAGGGGATCCAATGCCCTCTTCTGTTCTGTATGGGCATCGTGTAAGCATGTGGTGTACCAACATACATGCAGGCAAAATGCCCACATTCATAAAATTTTTAAAAAAGCCGGGTGTGGCAGGAGATAGAGAGGGGGGGTCTCTGAGGCTATCCTGGTCTACACAGTGAGCCCCAGGCAGCTGGGACTATGCAGGGAGACCTTGTCTCAAATAGCCACAACAAGGAGATGAATAGCTGAGGTTGCCTACTGGCCTCCACACACGCGCACACGCGCACACTCACGCGAGCACGCGCGCGCGCACACACACACACACACACACACAAGTGTGTGTGCCTACAAACACGAGCATGCACACACATACACACAGATTAGTGGTGGAAAGCTAAACATTCATGTTTGATGACACTTTTTTTTTTTTTTTGAGACAGGGTCATTTTAAAATGACATCCATGCAGTATCCCTCACAGAGCTGCTGTCCAGAGCACTGCCCACCTGCATACCTTAAAGTGACGTTCCACGGTGGACAGGAAGCGCACGTTGTCCGAGGCCTCCATGTGGAGTTTGAACAGCTCCGTCAGGACAGGCTGCACATTGGCTGTGAGCATGGATTCGGCTTCCTTGATCACTTCCAAGACCTTCCTAACGAACGGAAGCCTCGTTTGTTCATAGAGGGCACTCAGGGTTGCGTTTCTTTCTCGCCAGAACTCAATTTCAGCCAGAGGACCATTGCCCTGAGGGGGACATGAACACAGATAGCGCTCACTGTTACTGCAGGTGGACACCTGTGGTCATTTCTATAGTGCCCATCCTTCTCTTCCCAGCTGCTCCAGTCAGGGGCCAGTTGGTACAGGGCTTCTAGATGGCTTTCTCGTCTGGCACAGACCAGAGTAGATCTCAGACAAAGACCAACCTTTCCTGATGGTGCCCACAGGACCAGAGACTACCCATCACTACTGCAGAGGAAGCAGTCTGAGGGAAAAGGCTCAGCCCCTCAGAGCAACCCCCAGAGCCCCGAGCAAACTCCAGGAGCAAGCGCTGTTATATGAACTACGCACACCCCCTCTCTCGTTCTCTCAGATCATGTATGTGTGCTTATGTATGTATATGTATGTGTGCACATGTGTGAGCATATGTGTATGTACTCATGTATATATATATATATATATATATATATGCGCATTGTGTACACATGCGTGTGTGTGCCCATGAGTGTGTATGTGTGTATGTATGTGCATGTACACCTATGCATGTGTGTGTGTGTGTGTATGTGTGTGTGTGTGCCTGTGTATGTGTGTGTGTGCATGTGTGTGTAGGCCAAAGTTCAGCCTTGGGTGTCATTCTGCAGGAGCAGAAGGCCCAGCAGCAATGCTGTGGGTATCCTCGCCAGCACAGTGTAGGGAAGTCCTGAATCTTTTCTCAGCATGGTGGATGTGAGCTGAGTTGGGCTCCTTGCAAGCCCAGCACAGGTTACCTGGGGTGTCTTCTTCATCTGGATCTCCAGAGCAGATGAGATCTGGTTCAGCCAGTTGATCACGCACTGCTCCAAGGCCTCCACCATTTCAGGGTTGGCCACCAGCTCAGACACTTCTCCCTCCACACTGATGCTGGGCATCTCCAGCTTGATCTCACCTGGCAGAGGGAAGCAGCTAGTTTAGATACCAGCTTAGGAAAATTCCTAACAGTCAAGTTCATCGGCAAGCTGCTCCTTCGGGTATCAGCATCGTCAAGTGGCTAGGTCCCCGTATGCCTCATTCTCTTTCATGGGGATTGTGGATAGAACCGTCTGATGATTGGTCCAGTGGTTAAGTCCCAACAACGTGATGCCATTACTTGAGAAGTTCCTTGACTGACAACACGATGAATTCAATTTTCACAAGCTGAACATAGGACCAGAGTTCAGCAGCTATTTAAGAAAACCTCAGGGGCTGGCCCAGAGTGGAGAAGCACTTCCTGCTCTTACAGAGGACCTGAGTTCAGTTCCCAGCATTCATATTGATCAGCTCACAACCCCTCCCATCCCCGTAACTCAGCTCCAGGTGATCTGATGCCCTCTTCTGGCCTCCACTGGTACCTGCACTCATGTGTACCTCCCCCACCTCCCGACACACAAATAAGTCTTTAAAAAGGAAAAACCTCCAATGCAAACTAAAGATGAATCAGGGCTCAGGGTATCCTCAGGGGAAGTCAAGATAATGTAAAGAAATATCTAAAGTCCTGATTCTCTGTCTCAGGGGCTGGAGATAATATGTGTCCATCTAACAAGAACAGAATGCTGTGGGAAAAAGCAGAGAGAACGAGAGGCCTCAGAACTAAGCAAAGCAAACAGCAAGGGAAGCTCAAGCTGAGGCAAGTAAAACCCTGAGGCTAGGGGATGCCTCCATGGCTAAAGTGCTTGCCACACAAGCATAAGGACATGAGTTCAGATCCCCAGAGCTCCTCCACAAGCCAATAACAGTGGTCATGCCTGTAATCCCAAGGTGGGAACAGGAAGATCCCTGAGGCTCAGTGACCAGACAGCCTAGCCCAGCCGGCAGCGAGAGCCCTATCTCAAAAAAGGAAGTGGATGGCACCTAAGGAACTACACCGAGGGCCTTGCCAGGACCTACACACACAGGTGTGCCCACACACAGGTGCCCCCCCACATAGGTATACCTATACACACACACACACACACCTACACACACACACACACACACACACACACACACAGGTGCACATACACACACACACAGAATTAAGAAAGGAGTTGGCTGTCCAGGAGCAATAGTCACTGGCTTACTGACTTTCCTGGCCTTGCTGCTGAGCACTCTGTCACCTTTTCCCTGGCTTAACCCCTAAACGTGAGCACTCATGGGACCCCATTCCCTCACCCAGCCATCCCCCCTGTCTCTGCTTACCCGAGGCTCCGGGACTTAGTGAAGGAAAGGGAGCAGGCAGGCACTGCCCATCCAGTGACCAGTGACAGTGGGTCACCTGAGTTCCATGGCAGAAGCTGCACACAGCTTTCAGGTGAGGCCCAATGCCACCTCCTCCAGGAAGCCCCCAGGATGTCCCTGCCCTCTTCTACAGGCCTTACCATCTTTTTGAGCTCTACATTCTGCCACAGTTGGGAGTGCACAGGGCTGCCCAGTCACCACGGGGATTACACCCTTCTACTTCTAAACGATTCCGTTTCCGGTGAGCATGTAACAGGAATCATTGGGCTGGGGCTGGGGTTCAGTGGATAGAGTTCTTAGTATGTTGTGCACAGTCTGCGGTTCAACCCCCAGCACTGTGTAAGTTGAGCATGGTGGCACGTGCCTATAATCTTAGCACTTGGTAAGTAGAGGCAGGAGGATCAGAAATGGAAAGTCATCCTCAGCTATCGGTAGCCAATCTGGTCTGCAGGACACCCCATTTTAAAAACAGGCGACATCTAGGCCTGGGGCGCATCTTTAATCCCAGCACTGAGAAGGCAGAGGTGGGCAGGTCTCTGTGAGTTCCAAACCAACCTGAAATACAGAGTGAGCCTCTGCCTGAAAGAGGGTCGGAGGGGAGTCTGGAGAGATGGGGAGCACCGGCTGCTTTTCCAGAAGACCTGGGTCAGAGTCCCAGCACCCGGAACTCCAGTTCCAGGGGACCCAGCTCCCTCTTCTGGCCTCTGCCGGTATTGCATGCAGACATACACGTAGACAAACACCCCCCCCACACACACACACACATAAAATAACACTTTATAGTGTCATGAATTAAAACGATCAAAAACGATGACCATTCTGAATCTCTGCATTGCCTTCTTGGGACAGATTATTAGTCCTTCGCAAACGGGGAGGGAGCGGAACAGACCTTCGAGCTGCTGCATGGTCCTTTGAATGTTGTTCTCGAATTTCTGAAGGTTCATCAGGAACTCGTCGCGTATCAGTTGGACGCTGTGGTACTCCATCGGCTCCCCAGGCATGCTGGACACCTCCGGTGCTTCATGGTGAAAAACCTCAGGGTTCTCTGCAGAAGCTCCCTGGCCCGACTCCGACTTATGCTGGTTGAAGGACAGTCCAGGCATGAAAACCTGCAAACACAGGATTCACATAGTTAAACTGCTGGGTCTCCAGCTGTCTGCTGGGTTGACAGGTGTGCATACTGGTGCCAGGCACATCTGTAATCTCAGCTTTCGGAGACTGAGGAGGGAGGGTTGCGGTTTAAGGCAGCCTGGGCTGCATATTGAAGACTTTTTTTTTTTTAATGATTTTTATACAGCAAACATCACAGAAGACTCCCTGAGGTGCTGGTTATGTAAGATGTGTGATCACTTAGAATGGATTCTGTTCTCTCCAGGGTTGGGTTATTTTATAATGAACACAGCCTAAGTAGCCAGCATCTCAGTTCTCAAAAGTCACAAGATTAAAAGGTCATCTGGGGGTCTGATTTGTTGGCGCACAGCTGTGATCCCAGCACTTGAGAGGCAGAGGCAGGAGGACTGTCCATGATTTCAAAGCTAGCCTGGGCTACAAAGTGAGTTTTCGGGTCAGCCAGGGCTATAGGATGAGACCCTGTCTCAAAACGAACAATGTTACCAAATGAACGAGTAACGAGTGACCTGTTTCACATCTGCCGCCAAGACCAAACCCTACAACTAGCTCTTCTTTGGGAGCAGAGGACTTTCCCACCTCCCAGTGCCTGTCTGGGGATAAACAAAGTGAGCGGCCATGTCCTAGAAATGTGGGGCATCTGCAGGATCCGTGGTTACCTGGCAGATGACGTCCCTCAGGAAGCCGAGCACACAGGAGTTTAGGATGCCGTATTCCATGGTCTCTGGCATGATCTCCATTGCTTCCTTCATGTCAGTGGCTTCAGGGATCGCCTCTAAACAAGAGCAGACCCAGGGTGTTGGGTCCATGGGTGACAGGGACATTCCCAGGTGTCTCAGAGTCTCTCCTTCCTCTCGGAGGCTCTGGCCACAAAGTCAGAAGACAGGCTGACCTGGGTCTAAGCAAACCCTGGTCTGGTGAGACTAAAATAGACTACTGAACTTTTAAGCTGTTGAGGTTTCTAAAGAAAGTGGGAGTTTTAATGTTGTACAGTGTTTTACTTTATAATATTAACAAGGAATCTTGGGGACCAGACATTGAAAGGTTGTGTTTTTAAAAGCTATGTATTTAGGGGCTGAAGAGATGACTCAGCCTGTAAGAACACCAGCCACTCTCTTGGAAGATCTGAGTTCAGTTCACAGATGTAACCCCAGAGCCAGGGAATTCACCGTCTCTTCTGAGGTCCAAGTGCACATAAAACACCCATACGCATAAAGTTTAAACAACATCTTAAAACACACATGCAACTTATCTTCAGGGGTGGGGAGGATGGCTCAGTGGTCAAAACACTTGCCACACAAGAATGAAGACTGGGGTTGGGATCCCCGGAAACCCACACAAATGCCAGGTGGGTGTGGTGGTCCACCCGTAAGGTCAGCCTTGGAAGGTAGAGAGAGGGGAAGCCCAGAACAAGGTGGCTACTGAGGCTAGCTATATCGGCCGGCTCTGGGCTTGACTGAAAGACTGCGTCAATGAAGAAATGACGAGAGCGAGTGCCGACATCAGCCTTGCCTGCCACGTGCGCGTGCACACGCGGGTGCCCCCAACACGTACGTGACACACGCACACACCTTTTGTGCTTCTGAGGAAGAATACTACATTCATTTCCAGAAGCTCCTCGGGGATGGGGGAGGGGTGCACATACAGGTCCAGCCTGTTGACGATGCGCTTCACAAACTTCTGAAATAGACAGAACGCCATCGGGCTGGCAGAGCGTTCCTCTCCAGTGTGGAGGAGCTCGTTCCCGATAGGAAGGCCACCGTTGCACGGTAGCCATGGAAGAGTTCATTCACATCCAGTCCGTCCCAACCCCCCGACCCTGAGCCTGAATCCTCCACTAGCCAGGCAGCACAGCGGCAGGCAACCAATGAACCCCAACTGGGGAAGGCAGAGTAGGCTGCCTGTGGAGAGGAAACTGGCTGCCTCTGGTTCATTTGTTGTTTCGGGGACTTGGGTGGGAATCGTTCCTGTGTTTCTATTTGTGTATGTGTATATAATTATTTCTTTTCAAAAGATTTATTTGTTGGGGTTGGAGAGATGGTTCAGTGGTTTTAAGAGCACTGGTTGCTCTTCCAGAGGACCTGGGTGCAGTTTCCAGCACCCACATGGTGGTTCACAACCATCTGCATCTTCTGGCCTCTAAGAGTAGTACCAGGTACACACGTGGTACATAGTCAGACATGCAGGCAAAACAACCATACACACAAAATAAAATAGAATTTAATAAAATAGAATTTAAATAGATAAATAAGGGTTTGGCTCCTAAGAGTTATTTGTTTTATGTGTATGGGTGTTTTGCCTGCATGCATGTTTGTGTACCATGTGTGTCATTATACATGGCTCACTCCTGTCTCTGTAAGCCACACTCCTGGTGGACAGCTTCTCTGGGCCCCATGAGTACCTTAGCCAGTCAGTGAGTCTAAGGGTGTTCTGGGAAATCTCAACACAGGATTCTGGAATGCTCTAGCTAACATGCTGTGTCCCCGGCATGCTCTGTCCCTGGTTGCCCTGTCTCGTGAGAAGCCCCTGAGCCACTCTGCCAATGAGAATAGAGACTAGATGCCAGGGCATACCTTGCTGGACGGTTTGTTAAAGTTCTCTGGGTCTAGGTCATCATCCACATCGAACAGGGAGGGAGCAATGGAGACGTTTCTCAGCTTCGAAGTCTTGTCTGCAAAACATGATCCAGTGTGCAAGTTAAGATGGACAGACATGAGGGTTTCTCCAGAAGCTCCTGTCCTTTCACACACTCCACAAAGCACAGGGTCATAGCAATCACAGCAGGTCGCACATCCGAAACCCTACAGCGTGACATTCAGGCATACGTCTTGGTTGTGGCACCCAGTGTGTTAGTTCTCTGAGATATTTTTTAACCTTACAAGAGGTTTATGAATAAGAGTCACAAGGCTAGGAGTGTAAACGAGCAGTAGACATTTGTCTAGTATGTGCAAGGGCCTGGCTCCATCTCCAACTCAGCGTAACAGCCAGGTGTGATGGTGCACACGCCCTATCACCAAGCACTTCAGAGGCGGAGACAGTAGAATCAAGACTTCAAGGTCATCTTTGGCTACACAGAGTTCAAGGCCAACCTGGGCTACATGAGACTCCGTCTCAAAAAATATAGAGAGGCTAAAAAGATGGCTTAGAGGTTAAAAGCACTGGCTGCTCTTCCAAAGGACCAGGATTTGGTTTCCAGCACTCACATGGCAGCTCAAAACCATCTATAACTCCAGTCTCGGGAGATCTGATGCTCTCTTCTGGATTCCACGGGTCACTACGTGCACATGGTGCACCTACATACATGCAGGCACTCAAACACATAAAACAGAGTAATCTTTAAAAAAATAAAAAACCAAGGGTATATCAAGACACTTGTGGTCTATCAAATACACCAGGACCCAGGCAGGCTTGGAATACTCCGGGGATCCAAGGTACAGCTGTGAGAGCTTAAGCAGGTCAGGCAACTGATTGCACAAGAGGCAGGTCTCCCAGACCAACTCCATTCTCACTTGGAATGCACTGTGCACGCAAGACATCTTTAGGAACAGCTCAGTGTGGGGCAGAACCTCCCTGCTGTCGCCCTCCTCATCCAGCACAGGGGACACGCACGTCTACTCTCATATCCTGAAGAGTCAGGTGACAGCAGCTACGGCTCCCAGCATGCTGGCTGGCAGAAGAGATGACATCATGTAACAGTGCCAGCATGGTTTGGGCAGTAATAACCTGCTGCCAAAAACACTCAGAGGAGTGTTTAATGTCACTTAAAATAGTTAATGCTAGGCTCGGGCTGAGATGATGGATGGCTCAGCTGGTAAAGTGTTTGCAGTTTAAGTCTGAGGAACCAAGTTCAAACCCACCACCGTGTAGAAGGCCATGTGTGAGAGTACATGCTTGTAATCCCAGCATGGGGAGACAGGAGGACCACTGGGGCTCACAGGCCAGACAGCCCAGTGGTTCTCAACCTTCCTAATGCTGTGACCCTTTAATACAATTCCCAGCCCAAAAATTATTTTCATTGCTACTGCATAACTAGAATGCTACTGTTATGAATCATGATGTAAATATCAGATATGCAGATGTCCCTGTGAAAGGGTGTTCCACCCCCAAAGGGGCCATGACCCACAGGTTGAGAATCACTGATCTAGCCTATTAGGTAAGCTCCAGGTCAGTAAGAAATCTTGTCTTGGAGAACGAGGTGGACCAGCTCCAGAGGAATGCCTAAGGTTGTCCTATGGCCTCCATGTGTGCATGTAAAATGTGCAACTGTATATGCACACACATACAGTACACTCACTTGTGTGTGTACACACACATGCTTGTAACTCTAGCTCACATGGAACTCACTCTGTAGACCAGGCTGGCCTGGAACTCACAGAGATCCACCTGCCTCTGTCTCCTGAGCGCTGGGATTAAAGATGTGCACCACCACCACCACCCGGCTGTTTGTTTGCTTTTTAAGACAGAGTCTCATGTACCCCACCCAGGTTGGTCTCAAAGTCACTATTGAGACTCTGTCTTTAAAAAAAAAAAAAGAAAGAACCCCTTACCTTTTGTTCCTGAACTTAACCCTGTCCCCCTCCACACACCCTGCCTCAGTGTTTGCCTGGGTAAGAGAAGTGACAGAGTCCAGATTCGTGGGGAAGAGATCACATGATGGCAAAGGGGAGATGGGACTGGTGTGCCCATAAGCCAAGGAGTGCCAAGGGGAAGAAGGGCTGTCAGCATCAGCTGAAAGAGCCAAGCTTTCAGAGGAGATGTGACACTGGGGGACACCGAGCATGGACTTTGGGCCTTCGGACCTGTGAGAGGAGATACTTCTGTTTTCAACTATTACAGTCACCTGTGATGGTGGCCCAGGACACTTGTGCACAGACTCACCACCAACTCCGCAGAAGCCCCAGGCAGAAGTGGCTCCAGGTCCGCAGACACCTACCTGTCACTGTTATTTTCTCGAAGAGCTCTGTTTTTTGAGATTCCGTCTCTTCTTCCTCATCCTCCTCCTCCTCTTCAGCCATCTCAGGGTCTTCTTCTGTATGGAACCATAATGGGGAAGAAAATACAAAATATGATGTGTATCCTCGAACGAGATGGCTAAACCTATGCTTCCAGTGGAGCCAGAGGGTGGGGACGTACCCCACGGGGGACTCATAAACGTCACTGCAAAGCATCATGGTGCCGGGACCAGGAGAGTTGTGCCAATGCAGACAAGGTGAGGGACACACCCTACTGCAGTGAAGGAACACGGCAGCCAGGGAGTTTTCAGGGGCTCGGGCTCCACCGCACCATGGTGTGCCTCACAGCACTGGGACCAGCCTGGAACCGGGTCCAAGGAGACCAAGACCTCCCTGGACTCAGGAGGTGGAGGCGGAGAGATCAGGAGTTCAAGGCTAACTACCACTAATACCAAGTTCAAGGCTAGCCTGGTCTACACAATGCCCTGTCTCAGAAAACAAATTAAGGGCCAGAAACAACTGGGGTGGGGGTGGGGGGTTTACTCTGGAGTGAGACCAAAACACTCACAGGGTGAAGGCACCCAGCTAGGTGACCGAGTCTAAGTAGACACAGCAGGGGACAGGTCATCCCTGGAGATTGCAAGGAGTTAGGAGAGGTGTGCATCTTTGTTTTGTTCTGTTTGTTTTTAGATGTATACCGAATCCCATTAGCATATCCTGAATCCTTACTTGTATTTGGTTGTAATGAATGGGGCTAACCCAGAGGCCCAGGATAGTTATGTTCGAGCTCAAAGTTCCACCTGGGGAAGGCCAGGAAACTTAGATTCTAGGGAGGCTGAGGCAGGAGGATTGAGAGTTCGAGCGTGGGCTACGCAATGAATTCCAGGCCAGCCTGAGCTATAAGACCCTGCCTCACAATATAATAAATAATAAAAACAAAATAAAGGAGAGCAGAGCATAGTCTATCTTAACACTCCGTCTCTCCCTCCCCTCACTCCCGGTTCCCTGCCCCTCTCATTTGCTACGGTGTTCACGTGATCCTCAAACTTGCTGGGGTCCTCAGGTGACCCTACTTCTCCCTCCAGAGTGCTGGGACTGCAGTCGGGCAGCACCTTGGCCTGCTCCACTTTTAGGGTAAGGAGCTAGGCTTGGAAGGCAGAGCTCTCCTGAGCCCCTGAAGGCTCTGGCCTTGGGGACCCTCCCGCCGAAGCACCGTACAGGACAGGGACTCTGGGCCTCCTCCGTGTCCCCAGCAGGTCCCAATCCTCCGTTGACAGCGAGGAGGACAGGTGAGAACAGAAGCCGCGGCCCCGGGCACTTAGTAGGACTACGTGCCAGCGGAGTGAGGGCTGCGGGCTGGCGCTTGCGCATGCTCACCTATCTCCACCTCCACCTCCTCGGGCACCAGGACGCGGTAGAAGAATATCGAGGAGGCGCCGTCCTCGTCGCTCGCGTGGTTGAGGAAGTGCAGGATGAGGTCCTCCGCCTCGCCGTCGTTGCGGTTCAGCAGATCCTCAAACGCCTTGGGGTTGGTGATGCCGAAGGCGGTGTTCACGCGGTCGCGCATCCACAGGACCCGCAGGTCGTCCATGGCTCAGACCAGAGCGGCGCAGGGCGGACTGGGCGGAGAGCCGGGCGGCGTCCGTGGCAACGGCGCCCCTAGCAACGGGCACCTGGGCAACGGCGCCGGCGCGGGACTGAGGAGCCCCATTCTGCAGATAGGAAAGCCGAGGTACAAGAGAGTTGGCTGCTGAGATGTGACAAGGGCACGGCTCTGAGGCGGAACCAGGCAGAACTTGAAGCAATGAACCGGTTAGCTTCTGTCAACTTGACACAAACCTACACTCAGCTGGGAAGAGGAATCTCAATTGAGGCATTACCTCCATCAGATTGGCCTAAGGGGCATTTTCTTGATTGCTGATTGAAGAGGGCCCAGCCCACTGTGGGCGGCGCATTCCAGCAAGTAGTGTAGCTCCTGCCTTGTGTTCCTGCCCTTGAGGATGGAATGAACCCTTTCCTCCAGCAAGCTACTTTTGGTGTTTATCACAGCAACAGAAGCAATCCAGGACAGGCAGGCAGGGCTGGCCTCAGCCATTAGGCACTGTGAGAACACCTGCCGGGTCCTAGGAAGGGAATGGAGATCACATGGTGGGTTCTAGAGTCCCAGGAAGGGACCAGATCTTCCTGCATAGGAAGTTAGGGAACAGGATCACAAGAAAACAAGACACTGGTATCTCAAAAATATAGATTTATTTGTCACTAGCAAAAGGAAGTTCAATACTGACAGATTAGTCCTTCCATGTGTCTGTGAAGCGCAGTCCTGACTGGCTCTCGTGGTTCTGCCTCAGGTCCCGGCAGCAGAACCCAGCCTTGTTAAATCACCCTGTGGAGCAGCACTTTCTGAGGATTTCTTGAGGTGTTAGAGCAGAGCTCCACAGCAGTGGTCCACTGGTGGGAAAGGCATTACCCCAAATTGCCTACTCACAGCATCCGAGAGCATCCTTAAAGCCTTCCTGGATGGTGTAGCATGCGAGCAAACCCAGCTTTAAGACTTAATAGAGAAATGTGCTACTGAAGCGGTTTTTGTGTTTTTATTTTAGAAAATGTGAACACTAAATCAAAGGTTGGATATGCTAGCCCTATAAGTTACCAACAGATGGTCTATGCCTTATTATACCACTGGGGATGGAGTACTGGGCCTGGATGTCATAACTACCCACTCCAGGCCAAGCCTGGCATTGTACAGTGCAGTGCCAGCTGAGACCGAGACAGAAAGATGGAAGTCCGGGCCTGGTGTGGGTGGCATTAAATATCTCGAAGCATACAGACCCATTTCAGAACCAAGGCCAGGCGAGGAATTGGGATGGGAGGTCTGTCCCAGGTCGCATGGTGGATGGAGAGTGCAAGAGTTCGAACCCCTTTGCATGCCCTATGGCCATATCAGGCCTCTCCAATGACACAAGTCTGCGTGGCATGGTGGTAAGCACTGAACAGACAGTGTGGCTCTGTTGATGCTGTCCTAGGAAGATGATCAAGGCCACCACCCAGACAGCTGCCCGCTCCCCTCTGTGCAGATGCTACCAATTATATTTCCAGAGAGTTCACAAAAGGAGCAATTCCCGTTTATACGATGACATTCTATGTAACAGTGACAGACTTCAACTATGAAGCCATTCACTCTGTGTTCTGTAGGAGGTGATGCTTAGAACGGAAACGTGGCCATCGCAACTGCCGACAGGGACAGTGACCATGAAGAAACTGCATCTCCTGTTTGCTCCTTGGTACACACTGCCTCTCAGTCCTGAGCTCCCAACCCTGGGGGCACAGTAACAAGAGTGGCAACATGAAGGTGACATGGGATACAGGTGAGAGCAGGTCTAACCCAGGGCAGCACCACTCCTCCGCAGCTCCCAGCAAGTGTGGTGTCATGGCTGCCTAGAAGCTGGCACAGGGCACAGATGCCCACCAGTGCAGACTCCACTGCAGCCTGAGGGGCTGACTCTACAGTCCAGCTGCGGCACAGACAGTTTGGGCCTCTCAGCAAGCAGGCCTTAAAGGCCTTAAAGATGCTAAATTCTGACTGCCAGAAAGGGCTCCACTGTCCACCACACAGAGCTGGAGGAGCAGGGGGACCAACAGGCCTCTGCAGTAGTATGTGACTCCAAAGCTCAAGAGGGCATAAATATGTCCGATTCCTTCTTCTCCTTAAAGTGTTATATAGCCTGTGCTGGCCTCAAACTTACCACATAGCCAAGGGTAGCCCTGAACTTCTGATCCTCCTGCCTCTACAGGAATAGGAATACAAAGCAGGTGCTACCACAGCCAGGCCAGGTGCTTCTGGGGATCTAACAACCAAGCCACACCCCAGCCTCAGGGTTCTTTCTGAATGTAACTATGTATGTAACTAAAATCACTTAGCGTAAAATGTGAAAATGACACGGATCAAACCTTTCAACGGGACTGTGTCAACTTCATGCAGTTAATTGGCACAAGAACAGGTGACTTTTATACTCAAGGTAATAAATTAACAGATTAGTGAGAATTAATTTTCAACTGACCTGAACAGTTTTTGGAAATTAAACTGTGGCCATCAGATCTTTATTTAGAATTAGTGCGAAAGTAAAAAATTATACTGTTCCCAAGGAGAAGCAAGGTCTCTGTGGTAAAATAGCTTCATTTGTTCTTTGCTATAAAAATACACACACTACTTTTCACCTGTCTTTTGCTATCGCACTGGGTTTTAAGGCTCTTGACAGTCCTCTTTCAGAATGCACAACTGTCGTGGCTGGCCTGACATACGGGTGACAGGACAAGAATCTTTAAAATACACAAGCGGGAGAGTCATCTGTCCTGTTATGTTATCCCATTTCCTCCAATTATTAAAACAAGATGGGGCTATCTCGTTGCCCCTCCTGGCGGTTCTGCAAGCACCCAGGGAGACCTCTCACACACTCCTGAGCAAGCAGGATGAGTGGGGACCTGCTAATGACCCAGCAGTGGAGTCTGAAAAATTACGCTTAGCTTGCGTTGTTGGAAAATACCATCCGACATCTTCTCGTGATGAAATAACTGTGTCTTTGAAAGTTGAAAAGGAATCAAGTATCTAAGACCATTTTCAGCTAGCCATTCAACTGGCTTTTCTCCTCCTATCTTACATTTTAAAAAATAGCTTTAGTGTGACACTGGCATTAACTTGTATTTGCTCATAATAAAAACCAATGGAATTTCTCTGTCTGCAGCGGTGAGCTGTACAAATTCTTCAACATGAGGGAGAAGCGTGTCTTACAGAGTCATTTGGAAGAATCATAAGGCAGTCAACGAGGTTGAAGTTTCCTGTCAGATCTGACTTGAGTGAATTCTGTAACATGATAGTTCTCCAGAAATCTGAGAGCAGGTTGGCTTCAGCAAAGTGATCATGCTATGTTGTCATTATTACTGAACTTGGAGGAGAGCAGATTGAAGGAGAAAGGAACAAATTTGGTGCCTGCACCAACATAGAATTTGTTCTGAAATTCTACCCTACAAAAAGAAAAATGAACATGTATTAAAACACCATGCGTCTGCACCAGGGACTGCACCCTGGAACTGAGTGAAATAATGTTCCTATGTTTCTTTTTTAAAAAGTTCCTGGGCTAAAGATCTTTCCATCCTCTTTGTATTCTTGGCATAAACATGTTCACCTGGCTACTCTCTCCTGAGTCCACCCTGACTCCATGTTAAACATGAACACCTCTCCCCACTCCACCCTGTCTGGCCCATGTGTCATGTCACCTCAACGCCCTGGACCCCCTTTGTGTCAGAAAGTCCAGCACACCCCCAGCTCCCATACACCAGACACACAGAGGATGAGACGCAGGTACAGGAACTCCTCTGTCACATGGCTACTGGAACCGCAGAGCAGCAGGCAGATTCTCCTACTGAGAAGCACTGAGAGCACCCTGGAGGGTTGCTGAGATGGCTCAGGGGTAAAGGCATTTGACAGCAAGCCCAACAACCCAAGTTCCATCTCCAGGACTCACAGCTAACTCCTGCAAGTTGTCCTCTGACCCGTAGAGGTGCCCTGCCCCTAAGTAAATGAATGGAATTTAAAATTTCTTTTTAAAAGAACACACAGAAGCTGTGTTGGGACATCCTGGTCATCAACTCAATGAAACTTAAATCACCATGGAAACGAACCTCTGCAAGTGCCTGTGAGGGATTTCTAGATTGGGTTAATGGAGATGGGAAGACCCACCCTAGGTGTGGGCAGCAACACCCGTAGGGTGCCACCCTAGACTGAGCAAACTGAGCATTCACCTCTTGCTTCCTGACTGGATGCCACATGACCAGCTGCCTCGCTCTCCGGCCTCCATGCCTTCCCATGATGGACTGTACCCTGGAACTGTGAGTGCAACGTCTTCCTTCTAAGTTCCTTCTGTTGGGTACTTAGTCACAGCAACAAGGAAGGTACTAAGACAGTCTCCCACAGCGAGGCACCTGTCTGTAATCCCAGCACTCGGGAGGCGGAGGCAGGTGGGTCTTGTGAGTTCAGGGCCAGCTTGGTCTACACAGTGAGTTCTAGAACAGCCAGGGCTATATGGAGAGACCCTGTCTCAATAACCAAAACCAATGACAACAAGTGGAAGCATACATAATTGTTTCAGACAGAAACTTTCCTCTTACTTGTGATAAAATTGTATCTTGTTTCTGAACTGCTAATTCGTAAATGGGCAGAGAGGAGCTAGTCCATTTAAAAAGGGTTTTTATAATACATAATTTTTTCTTAATGTAAGGCTTCTTAAATTTTTTGTTATTTGTGTGCACATATATGTGTATATATGTGGGTGCACATGCCACAGCACATGTAAAATGCCAGATGACAACTGTTGGCACCAGTTCCCTCCATCATGTGGATTCTGGGGATTGAACTGATGTCCCCTGGCCTGGTAGCAAATGTCTTTACCCACTGAGCCATCTTGCCAGCTCCTGAACCCTTCTTAAAAGGGTTATTAAAAGATTTACTTATTGTCTTGTATTTATTTATGTATTTAAAGCATGTGTCTTGTGTATGTGCACATGAGCGCAGGCGCCTGCCGAGACCAGAGCCATCGCACCCCTAATGCTGGAGTCAGGAGGCGTGAGCCACCTGGTGCGAGTGCTGGGAACTAACTCGGGTCCGCTGCAGGCACAGTTTACACTCTAACCCTAAGCCATCTCTCCAGCCCTCATTTTCATTTTAAAAATACTGTTCTGAGGACACTGGTCACACTCACCAGTGAAGGCGTATGGCGTGGAGAAACGCAGAAAGCCCTTCCATGATCAGAAGGATAAAAATGGTCAAAACTGCAAAGAAAGTCATGACAGGCAGCAGCAGCAAGACCCCGTAGGTGGTGTCCACACGCAGACCCACACGCATCAGCATGGCCCACAGCACGTCCGACAGCTCTGCAAAGGAAGCCATTCAGCAGAGCTCATGGTCCATGAAAACATAGCCTCTCACCACCCACAGGACAGCAGGAATGACCACAGTCAGCCTATGCCCTGAGCAGAGGCCCGGCCCTCCAGGGCTTGCTTCTTCTATGTTAGCAGGCCCCATCCCGTCATGCATTCCTGGTACCTAACTCACAAGCTTGGAGCCCAGACTCAAATCAAGTTCCTATCTTGCAAGGTGACCTGTTCAAGTCTAGGTCTGCTGCCAACACAGCAGCCTCTGCACCTTCACTGTCTTGGGACACAGAGGGCCTTGCTCTCTTCCTCGGCTGGTCAGTACCCTCTTGTGGATACCCATCGCTGGCGTGCGTCCCAGGGCTTTGCCTCAGAATATCAAGGCAAGACAACTAACTGTTTGCTTTGTTTCACTGTGTGTGAAGTGAATGCAGTCAGCGACCAGTGACCTCCAGGAGGGAGAAGCAGCAGCATGGCCTCTCATCACAATGCACAGCGTAAGGTAACCCGCAGACTAAAGAACATCCTACATGGGTGTGCTGGACACACAGGTTCACAGCGAGAATGGGGCAGAGGATAGGCCACGCTTGGGGACCAGGGCTACGTAACTCAGCTGTGCACTGGCAGGACCGTGCACGTGAGGACTGACTGGAGCCCAGACTTCGGCTCAGCAGCTGCCACACTCACTTGGAATAAACACGCCACTCAGTGGGTAAAACAATGGCCAGGACACACACAGAGACGTAAGATGGAGGAGAGCAACCATGCCAGAGGTCGCCAGACCCTCAGCGCCCAGAACCCCTCTGTGTCTAAGCCAGGACTGTGACCTGCATGATAAAAAGATGGGTCTACCACCACCTGGAGAGCTTACAAGCTCCACGGAGCTAAGCAACATACGTGCATGCGCCAGGCTGAGTGCCCAAAGCCTCAGGTAGGATGCGGTGTTGGAGATGCAGCCAAGGCAGTACTCAATGGAGTGGATGGCCTGCGTCAACAGGATCTCCCCAAAGTTAAACTGAGGGACAACAGAGAACATTAGACAACGCATCACAAACTTGCTCCTCATGAGTCCCTGGCTGGCCTCTGGGGCAGAGCATACTTGGGGCCAAAATCAGCAGGGCCAAGATGTGAGTCCTGCTCTCAGTGGGGCTATGGGGCTCACCAACCCATCTCCCAACCCTAGTCAAGCTTCGGTTTCTTCTCTGTAACCCAAACACCAGCCCAGAACTGTGACGGCCACAGGGCCACATGGTTAGAGGGCTCAGTAACATCTGAGCTAGCCTCAAAAGCTACTCAGCATACAAATGGACATTACCCAGCCACAGGTGCACAGTGGAACCTCATTTGATGCTGGGGAGGGAGGGGAGGGGCTGCAGGACCCTTCTCCCTCACTCTGTTTTCTTTGCTCTGTGAACTTGTGATGTTTTTACTTGGCCCGAGTTAAAACTTGGTTATACAATAGGGACTAGATGACCACAGGGAACTCGGTTAGCCCCCATTAAGCAACCAGTGAAAAGCTTTCTCCCTCACCAGCCATGAGCTCAGAGCTTACCTCCTCACATGTCACCTCCCGGCAGCCTTCTTCCATGCGGTTGCCCCCCTCTTCTACGTCCTGGCTGCCCAGCAGAGAAACCTCTTCCTCGCTGTCCTTCCTTACAAGTGTGTAGCCGCTCTAAGGAGAAAAGAACAGTGTCAGCGTCTGGACCACCACAGGGATGGGACAAAACCCATGGAACTGCTTCTCATGACTCAGCTCTCCGGGAATAAGTCTCCAAGAAAATGCACACTTCATATGCTTTCAGACTGTCAAGGATAACCGAGGGAAGTGGAGAACAGCACGTGCTGGCAAGGGTCACAGAAGTGGAACCCTGGCACACTCCTGATGGAAATGGAAAAGCTGCTACAGAAAAAGCACAGCATTCCTTAAAAACCAACCACAGAGCTGCCCTGTGACTTGGCACCCCCACTTCTGGACATACACCCAGAAGAGTCCAAGGAGAGACCCGAGGAGATGCCTGTGCACACATGTTACAGCAGTATTATTCCTTGAGCTGCAGGCTAACAGCAACATCTCCATTCTAAATAAAGGCAGCTTTGGAGTAATCGGAACACGGGAACTGCACTCACCCGGCTCACACCGAAGCAACTGCGCCCGTTGTGCAGCCATAGCAGGAAGAGCGGCTTTCCTAAGAAGAGCACGGGGACAGCCAGCACAGTGAGGGCCAGCAACACTCTCTGGACGTGCACCTATTGGTCAAGGGAGAAGGCCATGAACATCAAAGGTGGCCACAGTGTCATCGGGGTGTGGAGCAGACTGTGAGGGCTAGACTGTGGCCAGGGGCACAAGACAGGCGACTGCCAAGTCCCTGTGACCAAGGGCAACCCTCCAGACTTCCTCAAATTCACAACATTCAGGACACAGCACTGAAATTTTATTTTTAGAGCAGTTAAAAAAAAAAAAACCCACTAGCTGGGCAGTGGTGGTGCATGCCTCTGCTTCCCAAGTGCTGGGATTAAAGGCTAGTCTGGTCTACAGACTGAGTTCCAGGACAGCCAGTGTTACAACAGAGAAACCCTGTCTTGGAAAAGACAAAGCAAAACAAAAATGTTTAGAAAAATTCTAAATGGAGGTGTGCGGAGAAGACAGTCCAGACTGAATCTGATCCCTAGAATCTAACTTGCCATGGCTGTGCAAGTTTGTGACCCTAGAACTAGAAAGGCAGAGACAGGAAGAGCTCCTGGGACTCACTGGCTGGTCAGCCTTGCCTACTCTGGTGATTCCAGGCCAGAGAGAGACCATCACATACACACACACACACACACACACACACACCACAGAGGTGGATGGTGCCTGAGGAACAACACCCAAAGGTGACCAGCCTGTAGACACAGGTACACACACACACACAAATTCTAGATGGGGGCTTGTTTTGGCATCACATACTAAAATATAGAAACCATACAGAGAAGATTAGCATGGTCCCTGGGCAAGGATGATGATACTTAAATTTGTGAAGCATTCCATTATTAAAAAAAAAAACAAAAAATAAAAACAAAAACCTAAATTCAGTCAAACTCCAATTAATAATTTTCTGAGAAATTGCAAAAAATGAAAAACAGAAACATAAGTAGAATACTTGTCATACTCTTGGTTTTGGTTTGTTCTTATAGAAAGTATCCACAACTTGGAGAATGTGGTTCAAGGTTGTCACTACCAGGTGGAGGAGCGCTCGCCTGCCCGGGGGGTGGGGGGTGGGGGTGGGGTGGGGGGTGGGTGCGGGGGTGGAGCGCGCTCACCTGCTGGGGGGGGGGTGTGGGGGAGAGGAGCACTCACCTGCCCTGGGTAGAGGCCATGTGTCTCGCTGGTTGGGAACAGGAACATGTTAATGAACTCGATCAGGATGCTGGGGGCCTCTCTCGAGGTCTCTGCCGAGTATGCCAGCCACTTGTAGATGATCATGAAGATCAGGTACCCAAAGATGCAGAGCATGAACAGAATCTCGGGGACGGAGACCAGGTAGATGTTGAACTTCTTCCTAAAGTGTCTGTGGGAGGAGTGAGTGAGGCGGCTGAAAGGCTCTGGCCACAGTGCCTGGCCACTTCAGGGCTCCACACGTGTCCCTGCTGGTTCCAGCCAGAGCTGCCCATCTACCCACAGTGAAAGACACAGAAGAGAGAGCCCTACGGAACCACACACAAACCCAAGTTCTCCTAAGTCTGGCTTCAAAGTATTGATTTTTAAACATTGTTTTAATGAAATCAGTATTTCATTAAATTAATTAAATTAAATTAACTTTATTAAATTAATTTACTTAGTTTTATGTATAAGGCTGTTTTGCCTTAATGTATGTTTGTGCACCATGTGCATGCCTCATAGGCGTAAACTCCCCTGGAACTGGAGCCATAGCTAGTTGTGAGTCACCATGTGGGTGCTGTGGACCAAACCCAGATCTCTGGAAGAGCAACAGGTGCTCTGAACCACTGAGCTGTCTCTCCAGCCCCAATTTTTCCCCACATTTATTACTTGAGAGTTCCATAGAATGACTCTTGATCACACCCTCTGCCCATTCCTCCCAAGTCTACCCTCCCGCCCCTGTGCCCTCCAAAAAAAACAAGATAAAACAACAAAAAATTAAGTTCAGTCTGTGTGGCAGGAGCATGGATCAAGAGCATCGCCGTGGCCATTGGTGGCAGCGAGAGCTCGGATCATCGGCATCCACATGGTCCATATCAGCCTGAGACCAAGCATGACGAAGCTCAACCTGATGTTGGGCTGCACTGCTCACACAGGCACCCTGGCAACATGGAGTCACCAAGACAGCACTCCGGGACAGCCAGACACCATGCCAGCACCCAGACATCACTCAGGCACTGGGACATCCAGCCCCCAAGTTTTAAAATAATTTCCAGTCATAAGTAAGTATGTGTGGGGGTGGGGGGTGCACCTGATTGCAGGGCCAGAGGCATCTTCCTGGAGCTGGAGTTATAGGCAGGTGTGAGCCCTCTGCCATGGGTACTGAGAGTAAAACTTGGTGTAGTCCTCTGGAAAAACAGAGTATATGGTACCCAGCCCTCTGCAGCTCAAAGCGCTTACACCTTATACAGACAGAAAGTCTGCCAAGGTGCTGGCTTGCCGACAAAACTGAAAGCTTCCTATTTTAAATTAAAAAAAAAGAGAGAGAGAGGCTATGACAAAAGTACCTTCTGGGACTAACCCTGTATTCATGCGACAAGTCTTCCTATTGGACAGGAGCGCCAGGAGGGCAAAGGTCTCTCTCCACTCTCTGCAGAAGCCTGGTGCCCCCAGCCTGCAGTATGCACTGAATGGATAAATCACCGATGCCCCCAAGTTCCAAAGCTAAATAATAAAAACATAACCACATCCTACCGTGCACTGTAAGATCAACTGCCCTTGGCCCAATCAACAGTCTAGCATCACGAAATAAAACTTAGGGGCTAGAGAGATGATTCAGTGGCTGTGAGCACTATCTGCTCTCCAAGAGGGCCCAGGTTTGATTCTCAGTACCCACATGGTGGCTTACCACCATCTGCAACTGTAGTTTCAGGGGATCTGATGCCCTCTTTGGTCTCCATAGGCACCAAACACTCACATGGTACCCAGAAATACATGCAGTCAAAACACCCACGCATAAAATAAAATAAACAAAAAAGAAATAAAACTTAAGGGGCCAGTGAGATGGCTCAGCGGGTAAAAGCGATTGCCACCAAGCCCGACAACTTGAGTTCATTCTCCAGAACCCACAGGATAGAAAAAAGGAAAACTCCCATGCAAACGGTCCTCTGATGTCCACATATGCACACAGTGTGCATGCACAAACACACATACCACTCATACACATAAAATTTAAAGGGGGTGGTAACGGTGAAGAGATGGCTCAGTGGGTAAAAGCATTTAATGCCAAGCTTCATGACCTGAGTTTAATCCCCAGGACCCACCCATGGAGGAAGGAGAGAACCAAACCCCAAGTTACCCCTGACCTCCACACATATACTGTGGCATGCACAGTCTCCCTCCCTCACCAAATAAATGTAAAAAACATGTAAATAAATAAATAATAAAAAACTTAAGAGTGACAAGCTTGTTTTACAAGGTTATATTTAAGAACTGCTAAGCCAGGCACGCCAGTTCACGCCTGTGATCCCAACTCTTGGAAAGTAGAGGGGAACCTGCCTTAGGTGGAGGGCAGCCAAAAAGGTGAAAGATAAAAAACAAATTAAATATGTACTTACAAGTGGTTAAATATTCCCAGAATGACACCAAAAGTCATGTGAAGAATTCCTAAAATTACAGACATTTTCATCTTGAAGGAATTGAGGAAAGTAAGGCGATTTGTGGCCAGGTTCCAAATCTAAGGACCAAACCAAACAGAAGCAACGTTAAGTCCATTGGCAGGCACTGGAGACTCCTAATCTGTCCACAGAGGAGACAGCATTGTCTCTTGTGCTTCACCTGACTTCCCCAGGCCAGGGCCTCATGTCAACACCAGGCCTCCCCTGAGCCAGGGCTGCAGTCACTGCTCAGTCTGGCTGCGGAGTCAGGCACCTGACCATGCTGTGAAGGCTGCTCTTCTTGTGGATGACGTTCACACTGCAGACTTGGTCTACGTATACAAATGACGTAGGGCAGGACTGAGGACACTTAAGACTGGGGGTCTGAGACCCGCCATTTCGTGTGCATCCCTCGAGCAGCCTTACCCACACGTTTTCCAGCTAAGTCAGCAGTACTGAGATCCACTTTCAAGACAACTCAGAAAGCCTTCAGAGCTTTGGTCCAAAAGCTTGGCCTACAGGAATCCGCCTGGGCCCTGTCATGGGGTAGGAGGAGCCTGGCACCCTAGGGTCACCTCAGCCCCTCAACTTCCTCTCTAGATCAAACGTAATTCTAAGAACCTGTTTGGTGTCCATGAAGGGTCACTTAACAGAAGAAAAGACTGGTAGATATGACCACAGCCTGATGGCCCTGCGCACCCTCTCCTGCACTGGCTCCCAAGTGGCAGGCCACTCCACTGACTAAACTTCCAGAGGGCCAGCAGCACCCAGCACCTCCCCTTACTTGGGACATGGGAAAGGAAGCACTCACAGGGTCAATGCCGAAAGGGTAGGGACCTCGGAAAACTCCAGGGACATTCGGGTCCAGCTGCAACGTCCTGCTGTGTCTGATGGTGCTGTCACTGAAAGGGAGGGCAGAGCACCGTCATCATGTCAGGGGACGGGGCTTGGTAAACACACCCTACCTGTCACATCCTGATCACAGGCCACTTACTTCCAAAGCACCATCTTCTTTTGCGCCTCTGGAGAGTGGCTGGAGCTGTACATAGCAGACACGTTCCACCCAGAGCCAAAGAGGTTCACGGACTTGGAGAAGCAGTCGTTATAGATGAGCCCAGTGTACACGGAGAACAGCCCCATTAACAGGAGGATGTAGCGGCCATTAAAGAACATCCTAAGGATCTGGGAGAAGACACCATGACAGCAGATTCACTCGCTGGACACTGGGCTCATGGAAAGCTCATTCTGGCTCATTCTAGCCACTCCTCTGGGACTTCCCAGAAAACCACATAACAGCAGGTGTCTGACCCAGAGGTGACAGATGCACTCCTCTTTTCTTCTTGATTTTTGTTTGTCAAGACAGGGTTTTTCTGTGTGTAGTTCTAGCTGTCCTACAACTCACTCTGTAGACCAGGCTAGCTTCAAACTTACAGAGATACACCTGCCTCTGCTTCCCGAATGCTGGGATTAAAGGGATGCGACAGGTGCACGCCTCTTATAGAGCACATTTATATCCAAAGCTCTTGAACCAGGTCTGAGGTGCACAGCTATAATCCCAGCACTCAGGAGGTGGAGGCAGGAGGATCACAAGTTCAAGGCTAGCCTTCGATATGTAACAAATTTGAGGCCAGCTGAGACTACCTGAAACCATCTTAACCATTCCCCATCAAAAAAAAACCAAAAACCAATAAACAAAACACAGCTCTCTTCCAGTCAAACCTTTCAAGCCCTGTCATGGCTCCACCACACACAGGCTGGCAGGCATGCATTACCTCCTGTGACTGGCTCAGTCTGGGGTGATTCTCATTTAACACCAGTAAGAGGGCAAACAGAAACATGACAAAGCCGTGCCCGAAGTCACCAAACATCACAGCAAACAGGAACGGGAAGGTGATGATGGTGAAGAGAGCTGCAGAGACAGAGGGTTGGCAAGTTCTCAGCAGGGGCCTTAAGTTACCATGCACACACATGCACGCGCACATGCACACACACACACTTCCTCCCCACAGCTCTCAGGACAGGAGCTGTGAGATTATTTAAATGCTATACTAAGCTGACAAAATGACAGCAGTGAGCCTGTTGGACAAACATCTATTACATTCTCCTATCAACAAGACTAGACACGGTGGCACATACCTGTAAACCTAGCACTCAGAGGAGGAGGATCACCCAGAGTTCAAGGCCAGCCCAGGCTACATCATGATTGTTTCAGGCTAGTCAGGGTTACAGGGTTACCTTGTCTCAGAAACTCAACAAAAACAAAAGCTGAGCTGACGAAAGTGCAAGGCCACCTCGTCCAGATGCCCCACCTGGGTTCACTTCTCTGTAGCTCCCGACGCCATAGGCGTCCACGATGTTCTGGAAGCCCTCAGTGAATCTGTTGGTGCGGATCAGAGTGGGTGGTGTTTCTTTCGTAGGGATTGTGTTCATGAACGAAGGGATTGTAGCTCCACTCTCTCTCTTCCACACAGAAAAGAAAGAGGAAAATATGACTGTCCATGAGAACAGCTTCAGACCAGCACACGACACAGCTGGCCGTACTGGGGGAGGGGTGCTATGCGTGCTCACAAAGTGAGTCGTCACTTGTCATCCAAGCAGAGCTGGGCCTAGGAAGGACAGAATGGAGCTGGAGAGTGGGGATGGAGAGCTGGACGAGGCAGATGGAGGCAGTATGGGGCGCAGGGCAATGGGAAGCTGGCGTGTATGCCAGCGGCAGACCTGTGAGGTCAGCGTTTGGGAGGTTACAGCAGGAGGATCCCGAACCATATCTAAATCAGAGGGGGGCGGGGAGAAAGAGAGAGAGAGAGAGAGAGAGACGAAAGAGCGCTGAAATTTCGGACTTTATCTCTTAAAAGTGGTCAAGAAAGGGCTGGTGACAGGGCTCAGTGGGTGAGGTGCTTGCCTACATCAGAAGCCTGACGACCTGAGTTCAGTCCCCAGGACCCACATGATGAAGAGAGACCCAGTCCCTGCGAGTTGTCCTCTGACCTCCACAGGCACTGCAGTACCTCCACATATACAAAATGCATGATAAAAATAATTTAAAGTAGTCAGCAAAGAGGAAATTAGACACAACTACACTATTACCTAATTTACAAAAAAGATAATAGATAAGAAAAAAATAAAATTTTAATACTGTGGCAGAATCTTCTTTGTAAGCTTCCCCTCAATTAAGTGCAATGTTTATACTTGCCCAGAAACACACACCATCTACAATTAAAAACAGGAGAGAAAAAGTCCCACTAGGGGCAAGAGCCAATGGCTTGCATGTTCACATTAAGGGTTTCAGCAGACAGGAAGGAACCTGGCCTCATTCAGCAAGAGCCAGTGCTGGGGAAATCCCTCTGAAAGGCCTAGTATCGAAGGTCATTGGCTGTTTGTGCAGTGGTGTTTGTAACTGGGAACTACTTGACCAACTGAGAACCAGCTAATTAACCAAGGTGTGTGCCTGCAAGAGAATCTGGTCATAAAAACAGTAGAAAGAACAAACACGAAATCTGCTGTTTGGAGGGTGGAGGGAGCCGATACAAGCAGCTGCCACGCCATTCCCACCCTTTGAGCTTTCTGGCAGAACTACAGGCTGAACACAGGTCTTCAGAAATTAAAGAAAGGCAGGGGGGAGAGGGAGGCTAATTTTAAAAGGCAAGAGAAAAAGAAAGCCTGTTGTCCCCATCTGCCACCTGTGACTGAGTGACAGAAGTGGGACACTGAGGCAGTGCCCCGAGGGAGGGCAGAAAGAGGCCATGCCCAGCAGGAAGCACTTCCATGGCTATTCACTCAAGTCTTTCTCTTGAGACTTCTTACTCAGAAACACAGCTTGGAATGTTCTCCCCACAGTCCCAAGAGACCCACTGTTTTCGTTTTTTTGTTTTTTGTTGGGTTTTTTTTGGGTTTTTTTTTCTGTGAATTTTTATATCTGTGTGTGGCTGGCAGATGCCTTGGAACTGGACTTACAGACAGTTGTGAGCCGCCAAGTGGGTGCTGGGAATTGAACCCCAATCCTCTGGCAGAGCAGCCAGTGCTCTTAACCACTGAGTCATTTCTACAGCCCCGAGAGACCCATTTTTCAAAGCCTCTGTCTGAAAGCATTGTCTGGCAAGCGCTTTCCCAGCACTCTGAAACTCTTTTTTCTGTTTTAGGTCTCAGGCTGGCCCCAAACTCTCCATCCTCCTGCCTCAGCCTCCGTAGTCCTGGGATCACAAGTGCCACTCCAGCCTGTGACACATCATGTCCCGAGCGGTCTGGTTTGAGGATCCTAGTAGAGTAGGGAGCTTACCGAGCCTTCCTCCAGTGCTCTGCGCAAGCCTGGCAGGTCCGCCTCAGGGCACCAGACCTCGGCTATGAGGCACTTGTTGGTGACGTCGAAGCTGCACATGTTGAGCATGTGGTAGATGGCCTTCATCTTCCTCACCTGCACCACCCGGCTGCATACCGACTCAGCGGCTTTGCACAGCACCTGCCTCAGGTAATCCTCCGTTTTGTGCAGCACCTGTGGGCACAAGCACAGGCTTTGTGGCTGCACGTGCAGTTCCTGCCCAACGGCCTGACCTCCTGTGGGGAGCTCTCCTGAGGAGGATCATTCCGGGCACCCGCTCCCGTGGCAGTGACCCCAGGAATGGTCAGAGGCGGCTAGCTCTGCAGGGGAGCATATGGCGTGGCCTTCAGGAATAGAGGCCCAAGGGCACAGGAAGGACTTAGACATCCTGTCACTGGCAAAGGGTAGCCTGACTGACCCCAAAAACCCTGTGACTCTCGCCTACACCCAGGCATGGCACAGCCCTGTCACCCCTGGTAGCTCCTATCTCCCATTCCCAGCCCTTCTGTTTCCATGTGTGAAAATCTGTTTCCTGTTACTGCTATCAAGACGCCTCAGCGCCTTCAAGAGAAACTCAAATTTAAAAAGGCAGGTGGGATGACGCCCACCACCGGAGCCTGTCTTCCATGATCAAATGACAATTCAGCACACCAGAGCAACACGGGCTTTTTTAAGTCGCTTCACTACTCCCCGGGTTTATAATTGCAAAGCAGAGCACTCCAATGTCAGGAATACATGGTGACCATCCACAGACGGCTACCAGATTGACAGTGAAAGCAGATGGCCTCGCATGTGCTCCCGGCCCGGCTTACTCACAGTGTAAAGGTCTTGGATCCGGGTACTGAGCCCCTCCTGGATGTCCCTGCGCTCCTCAGCCGTGTTTGGATATGGGTAGACATGGCAGTGGTAACTAGAGGACAGAATTCAACAGTCTTGTGTCTGCTTGGACAAGAAGGGCTACTTCTAACACCAGTACCAGAATCTCTAAGCACACCGCTGGGGCAGTCAGCGGAGATGGCGCGACCACAGCCGCCGTGGGGAGGCCTTGCATGCAGCTCAGCAGGCTGCTACAGTAAATGGGTCTTGAAACTCTCTCAGAGCCAAATCTACCTGATTCCGGGAAGCCCACTCCCAATCCTGCCTTCCTGAAATGCACCAATATCCTGAGTTTAAGAACCATCAAGTAGGCTGAAAGTACACCTTAACAGACGTGCCAAGATGGTGGGGCACAGCCTCAGCACTCAGGAGGCTGAGGCAGGAGGATGATAAGTTCAAGCTAGCTACTGTTTCAGGATTGACAATGTTTAAGCTAAGCCTGGTCTGTCGTGCAGGCACCCTGGCCTGACAACCAGACAGCACTGGAAGCACGCTGCCTCAAAACTGCAGTCGCCTACTCTGCCTACTGAGCTGTGCCTTTTCCTCCTGCAGGAGCTGCATGCAAATGCCTTCCAGCTTTCTGCCTGCAGCAGCTTGGTAAAGGCAGCAGAGGGGATTTACTGAGCTGGTAGGGCTTTACTGAGCCAGTGGAGTTTTCCCAGCCACACCAAAACATGTCTACTGCAAGGATACAAACTGGGACTGGAAAGATGATGGCTTAGGCTGCTCTGACAGATATCCTGGGTTCAGTTCACAGAACTCATGTGGTAGCTCAAAACAGCCTGTAACTCCAACTCTAGGGGATCCAATACCTGACACTCTTGTCCTAGGTGATTACAGACTGTCAAGTTGACATTTAAACAAACAAACTAACTAATTAACCAACCAGCATCCCTGACAAGTCCTAAATGCATTAAATTAACAAAAGGGTCAGAGAGGCCTGGTGTCACTCAGTGGCACAGAGCGTGCTTAGCATCTAAGAGGGCCTGGGTTCCTCCCCCAGGGAAGAAATCAACTCAACAGAGCCTCTTTTCTCACCAGTCACATATCTTCTTCACCTTGTGGCCGATCTGCTCTCCCCAGAAGGAAATCAGGAACACGTACCACTTTATGACTTCGCCCTACAAAGCAAACGTAGGGAATGGAGATCTGTGTATACCCTCAACCCCGGCAGCTCCCACTCCTCCACATGGAGCTCACTGTCTGGAGCAGCAGGTGCAGAGGCTCTTCCTGCGGCAGATCCAGGACTGCCATTCCCTTACTCACCAAGACAACCCCCAGGCAGCACACGTGTGGTTCACAGCATCCAGAGCCACACACCCCAGTAAGCAGGTGAGCACACAGGCCGAGTTCTCCCTTCTCTATTCAGCTTTTAATTGTAACCAAGTGCCTTCCGCTATTACTGCCACGACTTCCCTGCATGTGCTTTTTGTTGGTGATGGTACTATTTAAGATGGCCACCAAGGAACAGATACAGAATCCAGTGAGAGCAGCCTTCTGGAATCTGTGTGGATGCGCCTCACTCCTTACCAGTTAGAGTGCAATTTAAAAAGAGCCAACAGTGCCCAGTAAAACAAACAACGGTCGGACATGGACCACTGATGAAAAATGACTGGAGATTTTTGAGGGGCAAGCCCATGCTGCCCAGGAACAGAGAGTCCCCATACTATTTACTGAGTGTTTATAGTGACTTTAAACAACATGATTCTGGGAATAATGAAAATCATTACAAATATGAAAGAAAGCAGACTTCTCTGAGGCAGAGCTGGGGTATGCAGAGCTCGCCAGTGTCATGAGGCCTGGGCGCAAACCCCAGCACTGCTCTGTTTGTCAGGCCCTGCTGAGCTGCCAAGGCTACAGCAGTTAGCCGAGGGAGCGAGGGTCAGGCTGACACAATGGGCCAGATGGTGGTGAGCACTACAGAAAAAGCCAGGATGGGGCAGCAAGGAAAGTGTGTGGCCATCTCAAACAGGTGGGAAAGAAGGTTCCAGAAGAGGTAACTGTCAGGTGTAGAGAAATGAAGGCAAAGGAGAGAGCCACAGACATGGGAAGGACTGGAGCAAAGGAAAAGCACACAGAGAGGCATGCTGGGAGAGGGACAGACAGGATGAGTCAAGAGCAGAGCAATTAGGGACGGACAGAGCCCAGGCCACCACAGGGCTCGGGGCTTTCTGCTGTGTAAGCGGGAAGGCACTGGAAGATTCTAAGCAGAAGAGTGAGAAGCCCTGGCAGGGCTAGCTGGATGCCTCAAGGAAACCAGGACAGGGGGAACAGGTGGGGAGTGCAGGCGGGGCAGGTGAGAGCTGCTGCGATCTAGAGACAAGAAAAGCAGCTAGCATAGCCAAGATCCAAACCATACCGGGGTTGAGCAAGGGGAGAAGCACCTGAGTCCAGCCTCTTAGTTTAGGGATAGAGTGGAGTGGGGGAGAAGCTGGGTGTACTGAGGCTTTCTGGCCTGAGCCTTAGACATGGAGCTACTGCTCCCTGAGATGGGGTCTGGAAGTCCAGACCCAGTGTAAGGCGTGAGGTAAATGTGTCTGGGTATTCACAAGATGGCATACACACACAGGCAAAAGGCTGGTGTGCACACAGGCTGAGCCAGGGCTCTGCAAAAGCCATCCTCCAGCCTCTGTCTGTGACAGGCTCTCACCGTCTCGGGATCTTCCAGGGACTCATCCAGCTCTGCATAGGTCACGATGGTGTATCCTTTGCAGGCCCGCCACAGCATTCTTTCAAATGCTTCAACTTTGCCTTGCTGAATCAGGCCGGATACGAATCTGTGAAAGAGTGAAGTCCCCATCATTAGAGAACCAAGAAGACCTCCGCCTCCCGCAAGCCAAGAGGCTGATGTGAGAGCCGTCAGGCGGCAAGATGCTCACGTGCCTGACAAAGTATTGTTGAAGCTGCTTTTCCAAGACAGCTGAGCCTCTAGTGAGGGTAAAGTCTTGGAATTTCAAGCCCAAACCAGCTAACAGCCTCTCAGCACTTTACACTGACTTGGGGTGTTGCCAGTGTGGAAGGTGGCAACAAGCACCGGGTGCCGGCGAGGTGAGGAGACAAGCCAGGGTTTCCGCCCAGAGGGGCTGCTCCTCAAATCAGTGGCAACTGGGAAAGTAAAGGAGCTGTGCAGCCACCTGCCTGTGTCAACTGCAATTCTGGACGAGGGAGAAATCTGCCCTGAGAATACACCGCCACAGCGTAGAATTCAGCCAGGATTTTGGCATAAGTTCATATCACTTCAGAAAATTAAAACAAATGAAAAAAAAATTAAAACATCAACAGAAACCCTGTTATAATAACAATGACCCGGGGCTGACAGTGCTGACAGCCACTGCCTTGTCTCATCGAGAGACAAGTCTCTCAATGCCCGAACAAGGGACTCAGAGACATGAGATAACCTAAAAGGGTCAAAGCTGGAGATGTAATTCAGTGACATGGTATTTGCACAGAATGTGCCAGGCTCTGGGTTCAATTGCCAGAACCAGAGAAAAGAAAAAATGAGGCCTGGCAAGACTGCTTAGTGAGTAAGGATGCCTACAGCCAAGCCCACCTTACATCCTGGACAGAGAACCGACTCCAGCAAGACTGTCCTCTGACCTCTATGTGTGTACCACAGCATGCATGCACCAACCCCAAACACACAGACTAGATAACTAAATGTAAAAAAAAAAAAAAAGAAAAAGGAAGAAAAGGAAAGGAGAGGAAAGAGGGCAGGCGATTGCTCAGTAGTTAAGAGCACTGGCTGTTCTTCCAGAGGACCTGGGTTCAATTCCTAGTACCCTCGAGGTGGCTCACAATGGCTATTACAGTTCCAGGGGATCTGACGGCATCTTCTGGCCTCTGTGAGCCCCAGGCACATTCATGGTCTCCAGACAAACAAACAAAAACAACCATGCAACCATGTGTTGTGACACACACCTGCTGCCACTCCACCTGGGAGGCTGAAGCAGGAGGATCAGAAGTTCAAGGTCATCCTCAGCTACATGGTGAAGAAGAGGAAGAGGAAGAAAAACAACCAAGGAAACAAAAAGGAAGGGAGTGCAGAAACAGCCACTGGAAGCATAATTTAAAACAGAAGCGAGTGAGAAAGGTGCAGGCTGCCACGCCTGATACCCGAGCTTAGCCCCCAGGACCCATACAATAAGAGAGAACTGACTCCTGTAAGCTGTCCTCTGACTTCTGGGTACATAACTAGATGTAGAAAAAATATTAAAAAACGCCATCGACCCAGAAAAGGCCCATTGTTCCACCACAGGACTTGGTGTTTCAGTGACTGATTATGTCGAGCTCACAAGAGTCAACACTGGGGAACACTGATGTTGCTTCTTTCCAACTCAATATACCCACAGAAGAAATCTCCGTGGCATTCAGCTACGTCAATACTGTGTGATTAAGTCCAATGTACAGGAGCCCAGTGTCCTCTGACAGATGCTCGATCACTCGGGGCCAATCCCCAGCTGTAAATGGCCCATTCACCCGCTCTATGGCCCGTGTCTCCTATTCTACAGAAAAAGCTCGGTGCTCACTGTCACCTACCCCAGCTTGGCGCCTAGCCTCTGCATGCAGCTGTAGTCCAACAGAGAGTCGTTCTCTAGGGCGGGGAACTCTTCATAAGTGGGTTCAAACTGGAAAGACACGGAAGCAGGCACACTGTTAACAGACTCCACCCTAACAGGCCTCCAGATGAGTCCACAGAGGTACGGTACACCCTGAGCACCAGCTGCAAATTACAACTGAGATGGGTAAACGGCCCCAGAAGGAAAGAGACACTCTGCCTTGCTTAAAGACATTCACATATGAGAATGGTTCTCAGTGAGGTTGCACCTTGGCTCAAGAGACAATAATTGTACCTAAGGTCACAAGTAAGCGCAAATTCAGAAGGGGTGGGCTCTGTCCTAGGCACGGATCAGTGTGGTGCAGGCTGAGCAGCCACGCAGTGCTCTCAGCATATGTCCACACACACATCCCCAGCTCACCAAGCCTCCAACACCTGCACGAACCAGTCTCCACTCATGAGGAGGGACTTCTTGCCCCTTTGCTCACAGCCATTAGGAAAAAAATTTTTTTTCCTCATGACCATGAAACACTTTGCTCGGTGCTGGAGAAATGGCTCGGTGGTTAAGAGCACTTGTGGCTCTTCCCAAGGTCCTGGATTCAATTCCCAACACCCACATAACTGTCTGTAACTCCTGTTCCAGGATATCAGACGCCCTCTTATGGCCTCTGTGGGTACTGCACACACTTGGTGCACAGACATACACGCAGGCAAAACACCCACACACATAAAATAGAGCCCAGAGAGATGGCTTAGTGGTTAGGAGTCCCGACTGCTCTTCCAGAGGACTTGTGTTCAATTCCCAGCACTCAGTGGCTCACAACCCTCTGTAACTCACACGTGGTGTACAGATATATATGCAGGCAAAACACTCATACACGTAAGATTAATAAATTAGAAACACTTTTAAAGTTTTTTAAAAATTAAAAAAGAAAAACCACCTTTTTCTCAACTAAAGTGCCTCACAATAGGAAGTAGTGTCTCTGCTAAAACCACCAACACAGGAAGAAGCATACAACCCAGGCTAAAATAAAGTGAGGCTGAGACAGATCATTTTAAACAAACACAGCAAATACACCTGTAAGCCAACCATGGCAGCTCCCACCTGTAATCCCTGCGCTCAGAAGGCTAGGAGGTGGGAATCATTCCAATTTCAAGGCCAGCCTGGGCTATATAGTGAGACTTGGTCTCAAAAAGTAAATTTTAGCAGGCCAGGGACAGGGTGCTTGCCTAGTGTGACAAAGGCAGCTGCGACTCCAGGACTGGGGAAGTGGAGGCACAGGGATCAGAAGTCCAGAGTCATGCTGAAGAGTGAGTTCAGGGCCAGACAGGGGTACACCAGACTGTGGCAAAACTAAAAATAAAAGGCAACACATCTAAAGGAACCGACAGCGAAAGGCACAGGTGGGCAGGGGACTTCCAGTGTGCTTTCTCCTGCTTCATGTACCTCCACGTTCCGCTTTATGAAGGTCTTCGTGACCCTCAGCATGTGGGTGTACTCCACCAGTTCCAGCAGGTTCTTCCTCAGCTTCTCCTTGTTCTTGGTGACCTCTCTCAGCTCCACCTCGAGCTTCTGCAATTGCTCCTACAACAACACAGCTGCAGATCAGAGCCGGGCCTAGTCCTGGGTGCAGTCTGACAACCTCCCACAACCCCACAGGCACAGCGGCTCAAAAAAGCCGAAGCGCCTGGCAAAAAGCCAGAATGCAAATGAACCGGCAGGGTGTGAAAACACGTCAGACTGCAAGGTTCTCCACTCATTTTTGTTCATGGTGTGAACAATATCACCTGCCAAACACCTGCAGGCTGCAGAGACCAGCACCTGCGGTTACACATGGCCTCTCACCCCAGGCCCTGCGGCTGCTAGCTTCCCTTCAGCTGCTTGTCTATGTTACACATGCAATCTATATTTTCTTTTGTTTGCAATGGAAACAATAAGAGACTACTTTTTCTGAACACATTCTCCTGGTCTCCAGCTTAGGAGTCTCTGCTTGGTCCTACTGGACAACTAAGGATGCATGCACTCAAGGTAAGTTCCAATGGTTACAACCAGTGTCTTTAGCCTAGTCTCTTACATATTCAAACAATGGACACAGACTTTGTAAAAGCAAACCACAGAGCCAACATAAACTCATTCAAAACAGTCCCCTCCTGCTTCCCTTTACTGTGCTTTGCATCATTAAAACTATCAACAGTCATCGCTGTCTGTAAGTATGTCATAACCAAGCCCTGCCTGTAGTTCCATCATAACCAGGCCATCCAGCCAAACCAGAGGATTGCTCCTGCTGTTGCTGTGTGTGTGTGTGTGTGTGTGCGCGCGCGCACGCGCACGCGTCCGCCATGCTTGGCATGAATTCAGACACCAAATGGTTGTCTACTTCCTCCCAGAGAGACAGAACAGCAGGCCACAGAGGGCCTCAGCAACACCATGGCCATTATTCAAAAGAGTGGTATTTGTTCTGAGTGCCAAACCCTAACAAGAGTAATCTAGAAGGGCAGGCATGGTAGTGTAGGCCTTTAATCCCAGGAGCCAGAAGCAATCTCTATGAGTTCAAGGCCAGTATAGTCTAGAAAGCAAGTTCCAAGCCAGTGTTACATACCAAGAGCTTGTCAACAAAAAAAAAAAAAAAAAAAAAAAAAGGCAGAAACAGAAACAAAAATATGGAGCCTCAGACACAACCCAGTGTTCATAGGAGGTGGGGTGATAGAACCATATCCTTCATTCCCAACATGCCAGCTAGCTGGAACCATGCAGGGCCTTTCCTGTTCTTCTGAACTCCGGCTGGGGCTGGAGTTTGGAGTGGGAAGGACCTGAAGACCCAGGCTCGCAGCACTGGTACAGGCACAGGTGTGCTAGGGTGGGTAATCCCAGAATGAGCACCCTGAAACCTCCCATGAGAACGGTGACAGCAGCAGCCCAAGACAGTCAGACAACACTGAGTACCCCCTGAGGGTCTGCTACGCCACTGCTCCTCATCTCAGGCCACAGTGCTGGGAAGAGAGGCAGAAAAGCATCAAGCACTGTTAAGAAGTCACCAGGTAGCTCTGGGTTGCTGCTGACAGCTTTGAGAACAAATTACCTGCATTTCTAGGACATGTTTAAGAGGTGGCGCAGGAGGACTGGCCTCTTCCTCAGGCAGAGGAATGTCAGCTCTGGTAATTTCCTGTACCAGATACACTGTGAAAAGAAGATGCACGGTCAGTCTCACCGTGATTCTTCACAATCAGAACACACCCCACCCCACTCCACTGCCCTGGCAGCCTCAACCAGCTGCATGCACAGATCTTGCCTATCCCTGTCACCTCCTGCAGTGTCTTCCAAAGAGCTGCAAAATAATGCTTCTGGGGAGCACACACTGGCTAAAACACTCCAGCTCCTATCTAAAGCACATTTGGGTACCTGCTCCTATGGAAGGATGGAAACACTGGAGGTACCGCCTCCACCCCCCACCAGAGGTGCAATCTGGCATTCCCTACAGAGGTCCTCAGTGAGAATCTGGCAGCCAAGTCAGGGCAAAGCTAGGCTCCCCTGAAAGGCACCAGGTAGCTCTCTTTTAGCTCTGCTTTTGAAAGCCTCATTCCACACAAATGACCTGTCCAGTGACTCTTTATATGAGGAATATGATGTCACCCCAACACACAATCAATTAATATGCAAATCACTAGCACCTTAAGCAAGAGATTTCACATGACTAAAAGTTACTGTTAACATTAGGGGTAGAAGCCCAGCATAGTGACACATGCCTTTAATCCCAGCATTTGGGAGGCAAAGGCAGGAGGATTTCTGAATCTGAGGCCAACCTGGTCTACAGAGCAAGTTCTATGAGCCATATGTGTGTGTATATGTGTGTGTGTGTGTGTGTGTATGTATATATATACATATATATATATATATGGGCTGGAGAGGTATCTTCAGTGCACTGCTCTTGCAGAGGACCGAGTTCAGTTCCCAGCATCCACATGGGGCAGTTCACAACTGTGCCTCCAGTTCTAGAAGATCTGATGCCCTCTTCTATTTTTTTTTGGCACTGCACCTATATGCACATATCCACACACTGACACATAATTAAAAAGAAATCTTGGCTGGGTTACGGTGGCCTACACCTCTAACCCCAGCACTCCCAGAGCAGAGGCAGGCAAATTTCTATGAGTTCCAAACCAATCTGGGATACATAGTGAGACCCTGCCTAAAAAAAGAAAGAAAGGAAGGAAGGAAGGATTAAAGGCCCGCACCACCACCGCCTGGCTACTTCTCCCCTTTTGTCTGTATTTTCTAAGAGAAACAGATAAGCTTATAATAAAGTAAGTATTTAGATTATTAAAATGGAGACAAACTTACCCAATATTCGTTCTAGTTCTTCACACCTCTTTACTTCACCAACGAATTTTCTTTGAAAAGAACTTACATTTTGGTTGAGCTGAGAAAAGGAAGAAAGTTTTGTTTTAAAATTTTAAATTTGTTTTTATTTATTTAATCATCTAAATCATCCTGGTGGTGGGATCAAGTGCAGGCCTGGTTAAATGAAAATTTTATTTTAATTTATCTAATCATTAAAAATTTGTTAGTGCTGGTGTCACATTCTGCCACTGAGCTACAGTAAAATCTGTTGAAGGAAAGTATTAGTGGCAAAGGTCTGGGAGGAGTACACAGTCATCAACCGCTGAACAGGAGGACTAATAGGGCTTTTCTGGCAACTGTTAACAGAAAAGCCTGAAAAATAGCCCTTAGCCCAGAAGTAACTTAAGGAAAACACATGAACATGAATATAAAACTTGTAAGAACAGCGACCTCAGAGACAGAAAATCAACGCCAAAAATCCGAACTAGGAAATCGGTGGGGGTGTGGGTCAGCTGTGAGAGCCTGCCCAGGAAGGGCATAAAACTGGGTGTGGCGACACACACCTAAACTTGCAGCCGTGGGAGGTGGGGATCGGGAGTTCAAGGTTATCCCCAACTACATTTGGAGTTCAAGATCCTTACTCAAAACAAATAAATAAAGTGGATTAAAATAGGAGCTGAAAGTTAACACGTTAGTTTCTTCCTGGATCACACACAGTAATTACTTTATGCTTAACAATCGCAGCAATATCTTACTTCCCTAATAATCATTTACCAGGACAGGCATTTAGGGTACAGGTTGCATCTGGGCTCCGCAGCTAGACTCCACAGTGTGACACTGCTCAATTGGCCAAGAAGCAGCCACTCCCAGAGCCTCCTCAGCTCCTGTCCAGAAGTCTCGACTACTTTCAAAGCATTAACCAGAAGAATGATCAGAACTGGAGCTTCACTTCTCTATCTCTTTCCCTTTCGCTTCCAGAGGTCACTCTCGTCCAGATGAATCAGACACTGTGGCTGCTGCAGAACCGAGAATGGGAACCAGGAGCCAGGAACCAGCTCTGCCTGCGGCTCCACTTGCCATTTTTCTTTCTGCGGTTGCTTAGCCCAACAGCAGGGTCTTCTGTGAAGAGGTGTGCTCTTGCCACATGGATACAAAGCCCAGCAGCAGCTTGGGCAGTCACTGCTCTTCTGTTGTGTGGATTTGGTGGCGGCAGGGGTACGGGTGAGGGTGGGGGTTCTATGTGAGGTCACCTTAATTCAAAGCTAATGGTACATTTTATTAGAACCCTTTGTTTGTTAAGTTATATTTTATTATTTTTCTGAGTATGTCCATGCCTGGGTGAGGGCACTTGAGTGCAGGTGCCCGAGGAGGCCAAAGGAGCTAGAATTACAGGCAGCGTGAAACACATGCATGGGTGCTGGGAACTGAACTCTGATCCTCTGCAAGAGCAGCAAGTGCTCTTAATTGCTGAGCCATCCTTCCAGACTCCTTTTTTGTTTTTGTTTTTGTGAGATGTCTCCCTATGTAGCCCAGGCTAACCTTGAACCCTCCATCCACCTGCCTCAGCCTCTAGAGTTTTGCAGTACCACACGCAGCTCCAGACCCTGTCTGTATGACTAGCACTGCACCCAGAGGAGCCGGAGCTACAGCACGCACTGCCTTTCTGGCCCCACCAGCCAAAGGGCGAAGAGGGAGAGCATCCCCCGAGTAGAGACGGAACTGAGCCACTTGTCCCTTCAGGGCCACAGCTCTCTGTTTCCAGGTCTTCCCACTGCAGTCACTACAGAAATCCTTCAGCTGCCCCACACCTTTCAAAGGCGACCAGCAGCAGAACCTAAATAAGCCATAGAGGGTTGAGGTCCCACCCCACAAGTGAGTGTGGGGCCGGCCACAAGCTCTAACACCGAGGCCCAAGCTTCCAGGCGCCTGATACTCAGCACCCCTGCAGACGCAGCACAGCACTTGTGTTTTACTTCCCTCCTGCAAGATGTCCATCAACTCTCCATTTTAAAGGCTCCTGAGTCCATCCTGGATCTCATGTAACGGCACTCAGTGAAACCTGAGGCTCTGAGCTGATTAGAGCGGTTGTCCGGCCCCAGAGATTGAAGCATGATAAGTGTCCTGGCTTGAGTCCTAACAGGATGGAACAAATAGACCTGATATAAAAGCCCGTTTTCCCTTGCCATTGCTGCTTGGAGCTTTCTGGTGCACTTCACAGCACCACACCCTACCTGTCAGGTAGGAAGACCCAAGGGCTGAAGTCCAAGTGGTTCTGGAACCCAGGAAGAGCACTACACCTTGCCTGTGTCCTCACTCGGGATCCGTGACAGTGCACAGACCACCCATATCAGATCATGGGTAGAGATGCTCCCTCTTAGTAAGGGACCCATCAGAAAGATACAGGGAAACAAGCGGCCAAGACCCCACAGTGGTGGGGCTGGATTCCATCAGCAGGCATCGGGTCCTGTCTGGCAGCCTTCCTGCACCGTTCTCTTCCACCATAGCACTCATCATGGTCGCTCAGTTAGTGTTAACCCAGTGTCCTCCAAACTTGCACTTCAAGAGCACAGGGACTTCATCTGTCTTGCTCACTGAGGGCCCCTAGGCCACAAGTCACCCAATAAAAGCTTATGTACTCATCCAACAATTGTTTATTGATGCCAATAAATGCCAGGGCCCGTGCCACTCGTGGGAAATGAGTTGAGAACAAGTTGGGCAAGGTCCTGACCCTTGGAGGTTGGCAGTGCGCAGAGGCTGAAAATAAGCCAGTGGCTGCGTTCACAAGCGTGTTATTACAGTTGCAGAGCCGGCCTCCATTCCACGCATACCGTGACCCAGGTCCCTGTCACTTGTCAACAACGCCGGCGCATCACCACACAGGAGTCAAAAACCCAAAAGCTCTCTCCCCAGGGACTCACAACCTGCCTCTCTTATCCCACCCATTCCCTTCCTTGGCCACCCCGCAAAACAACCCTCTGGGGACCCTCTCCTCCACATCTTCCCACTGACGGCTCCTGTCCCGTGCCGATCTCAGCTCAAAGGCCAGCTCCTTGGAGGGGTCTTCCTCGACTACTCGGTAGAGCCGCCTCCCAGCCCGGGTCCCCGCGGTGCCAGCCTGCCTCGGCGGCGCCCGGCACTGGGCTGCACAGGCCCGCAGGCCGCGGGACACTCACGTCTCGGAACTGCACCAGGCCCTTCTCGCCCAGCGCGCTCAGACACTCGTAGGCCGTGCCCGACTGCAGGAAGAGCTGCGCCAGGCACATGCTCTCGCTGCGGAACAGGGAGCCCATGGTGGCGCCGCTTCGCTCATCCGCCGCGGCCCGCGCATCCGCACCATGGAGCTCCGCTGGGCTGCCACCGCGGCCACCGCTCAGCCGCCGCCGCCGCCACAGCCACCGGCCCCGCCCCGCCCCGCCCCCTGTCGCAGCCGGTTCCGGTTCCGCCCTGGGGAACCGCCTACCGCTGGATGACCAATGAATGGCCGGAATTGCGGCCGTCTGTCACTACTGCTCAGCCAATCCGCGCACAGGCAGCGGGAACCCTGGAGCTGGGTGGACCCTGCACAGCTTCTACGTGTTTGCCGTTTCGTTGACTTATATTTTATCGAGACTAGATCACGCTGTGGAGCTCGAGTTGGCCTGGGGTTCAGAATCCTCCTGCCTCAGCTTCCCCAGTGCCAGGACTATAAGCGTGCCCCACTACGCCAGCTCCTTTTGAAGACTTTTATCTTTTCCTCAAGACAGGGTCTCAGTCGGACCGTGTGGCGCTCGCCTTTAGTCTGGCTTTTTTTTTTTTTTTTTTTTTTTAAGCGAGTCCTAGGGTCTGGATATGGCTCTGGAGTTAAGAGCACTTACAGTGCGGGGCCGTGGCGGTGCACGCCTTTAATCCCAGCATTCAGGGAGGCAGTAGGTGGATCTCTGTGAACTGGAGGCCAGCCTGGTTACAGAGCCAGTTCTAGGACAGCCAGAGTTACAACATAGAAACCCTGTCTCGAAAAAAAAAAAAAAAGAGCACTTACAGCAGTACGGTTTGTGGGGTTAGTTCCCAGGACCCAGATCACTTGTCTCACAACCTCCTGTAACTCCAAGAAATCCAATGCCGCCTTCTGTTCTGACCTCCGTGGGCTTCTGCAAATATATACACTCAAACACACATATAAATATTTTAAAAAGATTTTTATTAAAGTGTGTGTGCGCACATGACTTGAAAAACCCAGAGGATTCAGATCTCCAGGATCCGGAGTTACAGGCACTTGTGAGCTCCCTGAGGTCGGAATCAAACTCAAGTCCTCTGAAAGGGGAGTATGTGCTCTTAGCTACCGAGCCATCTTTCCAGACCCAATAAATATTTTTTTAATGGGGACCAGGGGAGTGTCTTAACCACTCTGCATGCCACAGAGTTCTGTTTGAAATATACAACCCTTTGGTTCTTAGTGAATGTACAAAAGGTAGAGCCACTATCCTAAACCAGTCTGAGAACATTCTATTAAATCCCAAGACACCTGTTTACTTGCAGTCAGCTGCCACTGGCTGGCTTTGTGAATTTGCCAGCTCGGAATGAGTGCAGTCCATGGAACTAGGCCCTGTGTGGTGCAGTGTGTACCCTCTGGAATCACACTGACCATACAGCCAGCCTCCACACCGCAGTCATGTGACCTCTGCAATAATGTAATCTGATCCATGTTTAAAATCTCTAGCTTCTCTTTGCATTCCAAATAAAAGCCAAAGCCCTCATCATAGCAGAGACCACCCATGGAAGGCAGCTTCTGCTTCCTGCCATGGGCCCTGGCTCCCTTTTGCTCAGCCACACCTCCTCCCTGCTTTGTCCTGGTCCAGACTTGAACTCTGGGATTCCTCAGTTTAAAATACTGGTCCACTGGACCTCCTCAAAGGGGACTCCTGTAGGTCTCAGCTCAAACGTCCCTGTACCGGTTAGTTTTACTATCAACACGACATGTCATCTGAAAAGAGGGCATCTCAACTGAGAGGTTACGCCGATCTGATTGCCCTGTCGCCTTGTCTGTGGTGAATTATCTTGATTGCTGATTGATGTGGGAGAACCCAGCCTGTAATAGAGCCCCAGACCTTAGTAGGCCCCCCAGACCTTAGTACAACTGACTCCATGATGGCCGTGCCATTCAGGCTATAAGACTCAGCGTGTAGAGAGCATCACCTGCCAAACTAAAACAAAGGTATGATTCATCAAAGTCCATATAGTTCTGGAAAAGTCTCAAAAATGTACTAACCTTGCTTTTTAGCTTCTGTAGTTCCACTTCTGGGTAACTGTACTTGTTAACTGAAATATGTCAACCCAAAACATGAATTTTGTTCTTAAAAACTCATCCTGAGAAAGGCTTGGGGCTACACTGGGATCTCAAATATGCAGTGTAGTTGCTGGCCAGCTGCTAAAGAATTTCTATTGGTTTAAACCTGTGTCCTAGCAGTCTTTTGTGTATACTCCACAAGCAGCCCACTGTGGGCAGTACTGCCCCTGGGTAGGTGGTCCTGGCCTCTTTAAGAAAGCTAGCTGAGACTTTGTGGCACATGTCTATAATCTCAGAACTCAGGAGGCAAAGGCAGGAGGATCTCTATGTGTTCTAGGCCAGCCTGGTCTGCAGCATTTTAAGACTGTAGCGCTGCTGGGGAGGCTCAGTGGGTAAAGGCACCAACGGTACAAGCCTGACAACCCGGGATCATACAGGGCAAAAGGGAAAAGAGCTGACTCCCAGAGACTGACCTTCATGTACGCAGCTGTACTCACCCAAATGCGTGCACGTGTGCATGCACACACACACCATCATCATCAATTCAATTTTAATGTTAAAAGCCTTTATAAAGCATTTTCTAGCCCTATCTCTGGAATATGAGACAGCAATCAATCTTTTCTTTATGCTTATATGCTTGCATTAAGTCTGGTAAAAATAAAACCCCTGTGACTAGGGATTTGTGCCAGGCACAAATCAGTGAAACCATTGATCTCCCTCCAAGCAGCCAGCAGCGAGAAGGATCGTCCTGCACTGCTTTGAACATCTGGACAATCGACTTAAATTCACTTAACACTAAGAACGTCTACAAAAATAGACATTTTGTTTATTAAAATGTTTCAGAGAGGCTAGGTGTGGTGGCGCACGTCTTTAATCCCAGCGCTCCAGAGGCAGGGGCAGGACGATATCTCTGAGTTCAAGGCCAGTCAGGCCTACATGGTGAGGCCCTGTCTCAAACAACCAAGAGAGGTGCACAGGCCTACAGGAGCTGCCGAGTGGATGCTCTGAGTCTTCGAGAAAACCTAATGGTAGATGGGAGCTGAGCACCAGGCTTTGCGCATCCGGATCCAGGGATGACTCAGGAGTGTGGCCAACACGAGAAGCGACAGCAGCATCAGGCCCTTGGCAACACACTGAGACCGGGGCTCCCCTGAGAGACAGCAAAAGACAGCTGAGTTGTATCACACCTTGACTTTGAAGGTAATTATTTGGTGATTATTAGTGAAAACCATTAATAGCAATACTTTCTAAACATCCGTATTGGTATAGTTTCCTCTCTCCAGTCTTTCTATGTGTTTTCTCTGTGACGTTTACACATCACCTCTTACACAGCTTTAATAGGCACAACCTAACTGACAACACGCAGGGACCTGCCTTCCCTACCTTGGTAGTGCTGGGTCAGAGGGTAGAGAAGTTGGGGCCAACACAGCTCATTCCGGGCACAGTCATACTCTGTGAAGTTGATCTGGAATCTGCGAGAACCCAGAACACGTTAGAAGGCTGCAGGGAGAACAGGTGAGAAGGGGTGCTGGGGTGCAGGAAGGAACTTGCTACAGGTGGAGCAGCCAGCTTACCTCCTCCGGGGGCGGGGCATCTGCGCAGGGACTTTGATGAACTGAACTGAGGCGCTGAGAGGGAAAAGGTCTGTCTTGCCCTCACAGGTGAGCCCACACTGGTACTGCCAGGGCACGGTGGAGAACCTAGAAGGGCAAGAGTGTAAGGCAGCGTGGCCACAGTCCATTGGAAGTCTACTCAGGACTCCAGGGAATCCAAGTGTTGTGTCCATTTTCAAGCCCAGACACTGTCACCAGCTGCCTAGGCCAGGTCTCTCTTCCCATCCAAGTCACTGTATGCAGGTGCTCTTGGCAAAGATTGCTTCTTTCCAACAGTCTAAAAGGAACAGTAGCTGACCATTTATTGAGAGCATTCCATGCCCGCAGCACAGAAATAGGGTGCTTTTTATATATTTTGGCCAGGACTCCTCAAAATAGTACTGTGGGATGGGGGTGTTGCTTAATGATGGCGCATTTGCCTACAGAGAGAGGCCCTTGGCCTCACCCCAGCACTCTGAAGTAGGTCTGATAGGAAGTCGGCACCTGTCCTCCTATTCTAGTAGCTGCTACCCAACGTTCACTGGGGGTGGGGACACGTCACTCCCCACTCTCTGTTCAGTGGGTCAGAGGACACCAGCCTGAATCCAGAACCTTCCTGCCAGAGCTGTTGATAGTCCTGGACATAGTGGTTGTCTCAGAAAGGAACATAACCTAGTTAAACAAAAGAAGTCTGCCCAGACCTCTCTTGACAAGGTGGCCTCTCTTTACTGAACTCAGGCTAGACCAAGCTGGTGCTGTCCCTGAGGCACGGAGGACAACTTCCCTGAAAGTAAAGACAGTTCCAGGACAAGGCGAGCTGGAGGAAAAAGGGAAGAGACCCTCCCTGAGCTTGCAGCATAGGTGCGCTTCCAAACTGAACAGCTGTCCCACAATGCACAGACATGTCATTATTTCTTACACAAGATGAGCACAGATCAAACTAAGGCCACTCACAGTCTGTGATCTGAACCTATGGTGCTGGCAAACCCTCCAACAGCTAGGGACCACATTCTGCCATCAATGTGCCATTCAGGATCACAGAGTTAAGTACACTCAGCACCGCACAACCCCTTGCTAGCCCAGGACCTCCCCTGACACTGAAGCAGCTCTCACACAGAGCCTTACAAATACTCCCGGGGGCAGGTTCAGTCTCAAGCACAGTGTTCGCACCTTCCCCTTACACAGCCAGAGTCCTAACAATCCCCATTT
This sequence comes from Cricetomys ansorgei, assembly GCA_026225945.1. Lineage (NCBI taxonomy): Eukaryota > Metazoa > Chordata > Mammalia > Rodentia > Nesomyidae > Cricetomys > Cricetomys ansorgei. The sequence goes on from JAMJFZ010001012.1 coordinate 9,874,130, forward strand.
GAAAGTGTGCAGATTCTTTCCCTGCGTTCCTAGTCTCTGTCCTGCTCTTGGCTTTTGGCAACTCTCAAGAGGGGACCACACCTTGTTTCCACAGCAAGGATCTCCTGCTGAGCCACTCCTTCCACAGAGCCGGCTTCAGCAATGAGGATCCGGATGTTGAGCTGGGCAGGAACTTCCGACAGATGCCACTTGCCAGGGGCAGGTCGGCACCAGTATCAGGAGTGTCAACACCTGCAGGAATGTCAAGTTAGACATATGTGAAGAGCAGCCATCCTACAATGTCGTGCATCATACCCAAAGGAATGGAAGGAGGTATGATCTGTCACTCCATAACCATGTGACCTCACAACATCCACACAGGTAGAAGCAGGTACTACTCACCTGGGTGGTGTCTAAATGCTTCCCTGTGTGGTGAATGAGGTCCCAATCCATATAATAAAACCAAACAGAAAGATCCAGTGTCTGGTGCTGCAGAGATGTCTCAGCACTTGGAAGCACAGATTGTTCTTACAGAGGAAACATGTTCAGTTCCCAGCACCCACATGGCAGCTCACAGCCACCTATAACTCCAACTCCAGAGGATCGAATGCCCTCTTCTGGCCTCCAAGGGAACCAGCACACATACAGCATAAAGATCCACGCAGACACACAAACATGCACAGAAATAAAAATAAAATATTTTTAAAAAGAAAAAAAGATTTTGTGTCTGAGCTTGCACCCAAAAACCAGAGTGTTCTGACAGGGATAATACGGAGCCACACTGGAGAGTCACAGGACTATTCCAGACAGTCATAGCCCTAATAGAAGTCACATAAGACAGACATTCAAAACTCATCCTAGCATCTTTGGTTCCTCTGGTTTAGATAAACAA